>LR990343.1:8072500-9322500 GCA_905147345.3 Mythimna impura | reverse complement strand
ATATATATATATTTTTAGTACCTCAAGAGATATCTTTTTAATTAACAATTTATGTGGTCCGGCCGCCAGGCAGTGCTCTCTGGCCGCGCCACCTCAAATTAAATAGAGTATAATGAACTATTAATAAACCAATATCCCGAAAAAAACTACCTAAAGAGTACCTTGCATACGACAAATATGGTTTAATAAACCCCTTTAGTTAAGAAGTTATTGGTCGTAGGGTGTGGTCCGGCTGGAAGGTATACTCTGCAGCAAGTCAATTTTGCAATATTTAATATTAACTATCCATAAATCAATTTATATAATAGTACCTTTTCTCTACTCTTCGTTGATACTTTTTTCTCTCAAGAAACTATTCATTTTGATTAATTAATCTTTAAAGTATGTGGCGCGGCTAGGGAGGATTACTTTCAGCAAATATAACGAAATATGCTTTATTTCTTTATGCCAACGAAAACTGCTTATTAAGTACTTTATAAAAAGACCTGGACTTCATCTATAAACTTTTATTTTTATTACCAACAATGATTTTGAAAAAGGTGCACTTTTGGTTTTTGTTTAGGTACCTATCTACCTAAGAATAGGTAGTAATTTGACGAAGTAAGTGAAAATTATGGTTTAAAATAAACAATAAATATACGAATAACAAATATATTTTCATAATCAAATATTAACAATTTATTGTTAATACAAGGAATTGTAAATGACGGAAAAGTGTTTTAAATAACAAACTAAATTCAATAGATTGAATTTAAGCATTTATTTTAACCCTTTAAACAAGAAATAACAATAAAAAAAAGAGTGTACCAAAACCGCGTATTAAAAATATAGTCAATCAGTATTACAAATAAAGGAATTTTGAAGTTATTTTCCAACTTTAAAATGCAAAGCCTAAATTAAAAATAAACATTTTGATAAAAATAAGTTATAATTTACAATTTTGCGTATAAAATACAAAGAACTAATATTTGAAAGATAATATTGGCTCGTATGCTGTATAAATTTAGACATAAGGTTCTTGCTAATAAAGATCCCATAAATTTATACAGCATACGAGCCAATATTAAAAACAAATATTATATTGACAAAACAATAACAAATGTCTTGACGATCATAAACTGTATGTCGAATATTACTTCTTTTTTTAGACAAAATTTTATTAAAAGATATTCCTATAGTTATATCGGAAAAACGATGCACAAATACACAATGCAGTCAGAACAACTCCACATCTCAACGAGTATGTTCGTACATGCCACTGAATGAACTAATTTTGTCTGATAAAGGCATTTCAGCCCTTGAAGAATCGGCTCAAACAATGTTAGAGATTGATTCAGGTGTGCTATGTGTTAAAAGTAATGACGACGGTGTAAAATGTACCGGTAAACAAATTATTAACTACACATTGAATGATTTATTAATATTTGAAATTAATTTAGGCGTTGATTTAAATGACATTCCAGACACTATGACATTACAAGGAAAATTATTTACACTGTTGTCAGTGATTGAGTATTTACCGAATATTTGCCATTACGTTGCTCACTGCAAGCGTCTGGATGATACTTGGGAAACATATGATGATCTTGATGTACTAAAGTTACGAGGACTAAAAACCAGCAAATGAATGTTCTTTGTATTTATTATCAAAATGTTTATTTTTAATTTAGGCTTTGCATTTTAAAGTTGGAAAATAACTTCAAAATTCCTTTATTTGTAATACTGATTGACTATATTTTTAATACGCGGTTTTGGTACACTCTTTTTTTTATTGTTATTTCTTGTTTAAAGGGTTAAAATAAATGCTTAAATTCAATCTATTGAATTTAGTTTGTTATTTAAAACACTTTTCCGTCATTTACAATTCCTTGTATTAACAATAAATTGTTAATATTTGATTATGAAAATATATTTGTTATTCGTATATTTATTGTTTATTTTAAACCATAATTTTCACTTACTTCGTCAAATTACTACCTATTCTTAGGTAGATAGGTACCTAAACAAAAACCAAAAGTGCACCTTTTTCAAAATCATTGTTGGTAATAAAAATAAAAGTTTATAGATGAAGTCCAGGTCTTTTTATAAAGTACTTAATAAGCAGTTTTCGTTGGCATAAAGAAATAAAGCATATTTCGTTATATTTGCTGAAAGTAATCCTCCCTAGCCGCGCCACATACTTTAAAGATTAATTAATCAAAATGAATAGTTTCTTGAGAGAAAAAAGTATCAACGAAGAGTAGAGAAAAGGTACTATTATATAAATTGATTTATGGATAGTTAATATTAAATATTGCAAAATTGACTTGCTGCAGAGTATACCTTCCAGCCGGACCACACCCTACGACCAATAACTTCATAACTAAAGGGGTTTATTGAACCATATTTGTCGTATGCAAGGTACTCTTTAGGTAGTTTTTTTCGGGATATTGGTTTATTAATAGTTCATTATATACTCTATTTAATTTGAGGTGGCGCGGCCAGAGAGCACTGCCTGGCGGCCGGACCACATAAATTGTTACTTAATTAAAAAGATATCTCTTGAGGTACTAAAAATATATATATATTCCGATGAAAGTAGACTTTAGGTAGGTATTATTTCGAACTATAGCATCTGAGTACTAAACTGTGGTCCGGCCACAGAGGAACACACGAAGGGCACTACCTGCGTACCCATCAGCCCTATCATTTCGAAGACAGCTGAGACCCGAAAGTGAGAACCAGGCACCAACCAAGTTTCCGAAACGGCAATGACTGAGGGGTGTAATTTATTTATTAAAAATAAAAGTTCAGACTTCTTCGGCCGAATGCTTTGAGTGTTCCACTGGAGTGTGGAGACTAGATCCATTATTATTATTAAAGAGAAGCAAAGAAAGTTTCTGGGCAACGTGGGGCGGTAAAGAGAAATTATCACGGGAAATTAAAGTAATAATTAGAGACAAAAGTGTTTCTAAGAGGCTATCCTCTTGAGGGGACTTTGGGGATGAAGAATTTTGGGAAAGAAGAAAGAAGCCATTGGGAAAGGATGAAGGATCTTCAGCAACGATAGATCTATGGGCAGTTTTGTCGTAAGACTTGCCTAGAGGAGCTCTAGGCTTAGGGGAGAAAAACACAGTTTTTTTATAAGAGGAAGGAGGAGTAAGGCTAGTAGATTGAGAAGAAGAGTAAGAAGATTGGGTTGGTAAATTTTGGGTGACTTCGGAATATAATTTTCTTACGCTTGGAATGGATCGAGAAGCCTCTTCATATGAGAGATTTTCCTGGGACATTAATAACTTAATGGATTTTTGTCTACCTTGCTCAGGGCAGCTACCATAAAAGGCAAAGTGACGACCCAAGCAATGGATGCAAGTGGCCTTGGCCTCTACTACGTCACAACTATCACCAGTGTGAGGTTGTGAGCACCTAAAGCACCTTGCCTTGGACCGACACTGTGCCTTAACGTGCCCAAAGCGGCAGCAATTTTGACACTGTATAGTGGGGAACTGATATACCTCCACTGGCAGAGATGTATGAAATAAAAATATCCTTTGAGGAAGAACCTGTCCCTTGAAGGTAACCACTATAGTCTGAGTAGGGATCCAAGAGGTCTTGCCCTCCTGTTTAATTTTCCGGTTTAATCTGCGTGCTTTCAAAATAACTCCACACCCATCAGGAAGAATAATTGAATCCACAAATTCGTCCATAGACATATCGACCGGCACTTGACGGACGATACCCATTTTGGTAATGTTATAGGAAGGAATAAAAGCCGTATATTTTGAACCTAAAACCGGGTTGTCAAGAAACTTGTTGGCCGCCTCACCAGAGGTGAATTCGACAGAGATTTTATTTCTGCCCACTTTTTTAATGCCATCCCTACAAATATTTTTGATTTTATTTTGAATTAAAAATTGTCCAAACTTAATTGGACGGATCGAAGTCCCAGCAGAAGGATCTGGTTCGGATCGGGAGACGTGAACTATAAAAGGACCTTTTTCTTGCTCACTATATGATTTTATGCCCTCTTTTAGAGAAGGGTGAATAAATAGAGTTTGGATGGCCGCAACAGCCATATCTTTGTCGATAATTGTTTTTTTGGAAACAATCTCAATCGTTTCAGAGTCAATAATATGGCGTCGCTTACCAACCGCCGAGTTCAAATATGCAACAGCATCAGGAGGGTCAGGAGGAGCTGGAGGGGGACGATCCATGTCTATTACAAAATAAAAATAAGAAAGAAAAAACACACAATACTGCGAAGAAATATAAAATTTCCAACTGTTATTTTCTATGTACATTTGGGAAAAAAATTGATCTCTCCAGCACGACTGATAGCTATCAACCCAATCAATCATGATCACTTGTTAACAATGTGCATCATTGAACTGTCAAACAGCTAGTTTCAAACAGCTAGTTTCGTATCGTATTGCCTATCTTCAGTGACCAACTGCAGTGACGTCATTAGCCACTGGTGCCTTTGATAGCCACCGTAACACGTTTTGACAGATGTTATTGTATCGATACTTTTAAAATTGCGATTGTGTAAGCTTTTAAAGCTGTATAATAGTGTAAGCGTCAGGACGCCTGGACCACTAGCGATATTTGATGTTTAGAGAATACCAAAATTAACTACCTTTTTGCTACTATTTGGTACCTTCAAATATTTGGTAATTTAATTCCACCAAGTCCGTTCCATCATCGGACCACTAGACGTACGGCGTTGCGCCATCGGTACATGGTGGACATCCCACCCATACGTACAAAGCGTTTTGGGAACACATTCATAATGCGTACAGCTAAGGAGTGGAATTCCCTGCCGGAGTCTGTGTTCCCTGATAGCTACAACCTAGGGGTCTTTAAGTCAAGAGTGAATAGGTTATTCTAGGCAAGCGTGCTCCATCGTCGGCCACATCATCGCTTACCATCAGGTGAGATGGTGGTCAAACGCGAGCCTATCAATAATAAAAAAAAAAAAAACCTCTATTGACAGCGAGAAAACGCCAGAAGAAAGTGGCCAGACATTCTGACGTCAGGATGTCTGGACCATTTTTTTTTTTCATAGTTCTAGACAACACAGCTAATTTATCTTTTTGTAAATATTTACTACCTTTTTAGTACCTCACCATATATTTTTTTCAACATTTTTTAGCATACTTGAAAAAAGTTAGATGTGAAATATTTTTTTCAAAATAGATATTTATTTTGCCACATATGCCATGAGATATCGGATGTTTAGAAAATACCAAAATATACTACCTTTATGCTACTACTTGGTCCCTAACGTCAAATACTTAGTACCTCTATTAACAGCGAGAAAACGCATGAAGAAAGTGTCATCAGGTTGTCTGGACCATTTTTTTTTTCATGGTTCGAGACAACACAGCTAATTTGTCTTTTTGTATATATTTACTACCTTTTCAGTGCCTCAACCATACATTTTTTTCAGCTTTTTTGGCATACCTGAAAGATGTTACGTGTATTATTTTTTTTCAAATTGGATATTAATTTACCATAGATGACTTGAGATTATATGAGGTTTAGAAAATACCAAAATACACTACCTTTATGCTACTATTTGGTACCTACCTAACGTCAAATACTTAGTACCTCTATTGTTTGTGTTGTGTGTGTTTTTGTTGCTCTGTTGTTGTTGTTGTATTGTTGGTATTCTCTAAACATCAAATATCTCATGCTGTCTATGTAGCTAATTACCTCAGACCAATAAAAAAGTATAGACAGAACATTGCGCTCCTAAAAGTGTGGCACGTAATATGAAGCCAATCGGCAATATGAAGCCAGCCGCTCGGTAGTCTGCCGCTAGCAAGCGAGTGCGCGTGACGTTGTTTTGTTGAGATAATAATTACGAAATTATGCCGTCCTGTGTCATAAACTGCTGCAAGAACAATTCCTTTTTCCAAAAAAGGCTTTTGGGATTACTTTTCACAAGTAAATAACGTTTTTGCTGTTTAGATTAAATAAAATCGTAAAAATATCTGATATAATTTCTCGGAACACGCCATTGTGTCGGTGTTGCAAGTTAAGAACATTATTTATTCCCAAAAATAAGGGAAGTCGTAATTTTTTACGGACACTACAACAAAGTGTTTTTTTATTTAGAAAGTACGGCGTCATCCAACATACGGTTACGCTGGATGACCAGCACCTAATCCGATTGTCGTTGGATATATATTATTATTATTATTATATGTAAGTTTTGTGTGTTTTTAAAATTAATAATTTCACTTTTAATATGAAAATAAATGATTTTCATTAAATGAAATTATCTTTCATTTCATACAACCAAGATAAACACTATACTACCTACACAATAATAAAACTTAACCAAAGTATATCTCTCGCACTTGGGAGTCGCAGCGCAACGCTTGCAACATTTTTCTCTAGCACACATGTGCAAATCTACGATGTCATACACCAAGTTACGCACACAAAGCCAAAACTAGTCCTCACTTATTTCGTCGCTTATGTTTACGACGACTCCGTCTATACTTTTTTATTCGTCTGAGCTAATTACATATCCATCATGTTTTTTTTTTTTTAATGCGTTACATTTTTATAGAACGACAAAAAAAAAAGAATTATATAGGGTGACTGGCAATTAGTGTACGATACTTAAACACGTGATTGTGCTCATGATAACAAACAATTTTTATTATGGGAGCAAAGCCGAAATCGCGAAAAAAATATCAGCTGTTCAGTACCTACATTAGGCAAACATAAATGTACTGAACAGCTGATTTTTTTTCGCGATTTCAGGTTTGTTCCCATAGTAAAAGTTGTTGGTTATCATGAGCACAATCACATGTTTAAGTATCGTACACTAATTATCAGTCACCCTATATGTGTACTAAAAAGGTAGCAAATACTTACAAAAAGATAAATTAGCTGTTTTGTCTTGACCATGAAAAAAAAAATAGCCCAGACATACTGATGTCAAAATGTCTGACCACATTCTTCACGCGTTTTTTCGCTGTCAATAGAGGTACCTACTACGTATGTATTTGATGTTAGGTACCAAATAGTAGCATAAAAGTAGTGTATTTTTTAAACATCATATATCTTTTATCATATCATATGGCAAATTAAATATCTATATCTATAAAAAATAATATTTCACATCAACTTTTTCCAAGTATGCTAAAAAATGTTGAAAAAAATGTATGTTGAGGCACTAAAAAGGTAGTAAATATTTACAAAAGGACAAATTAGCTGTGTTGTCTCGAACCATGAAAAAAAAGTGGTCCAGACCACCTGATGACACTTTCTTCATACGTTTTCTCGCTGTTAATTGAGGTACTAAGTTTTTGATGTTAGGTACCAAGCAGTAGCATAAGGTAGTGTATTTAGGTATTTTTCAAACATCAGATATCTCATGTCATAATGTGGCAAATTAAATAACCAATTTGAAAAAAAAAAATACACGTAACATCTTTCAGGTATGCCAAAAAAAGCTGAAAAAAAAATTTGTTGAGGTACTAAAAAGGTAGTAAATACTTTTCAAAAGATAAATTAGCTGTGTTGTCTCAAACCCTGAAAATAAAAAAATGGTCCAGACAACCTGATGACACTTTCTTCGTGCGTTTTCTCGCTGTTAATAGAGGATGCACAAATCTGAACTTACCATACACATTTACAGGACGTCATACACTAAATATCTGCTAAACTGAAATTAAAAAATTCGACACTTTTCCGCTGGGAATACGCACACAGAGTTAACTCTGATCTCATTTTTGAACGCAGGGCAGGGTATTTGACATTCGCAAAAAAAAATTGGTACTTTGATTTTATAATGCCAACCACTGACCTATGACTTACGGGGTTACCATGACGTTCAAAGTAAGATTGTTTCATCCTTATTTCGGTGTGGGTAAGACACAGAGCTATACAGGTTGTCTAGCGCCATCTCTTACCCACACTGGAAATAAGAATGAAACAATTTTACTTTAAACGTCATGGTACGACCTTTAAATTAATAGGCGTGTGTAACTCTCTGAACCAACTCACTGTTCCGAAACATTTTAGTGTTCCGAATGTTTTTTGAATGCATCACTTGGAACAATTGGCTGCAGACCGTAGTCTATTTAAAATTCAAATTAAAACGTAAATAAACTTTAATGAACTGAACTAAAAATATCTGCTTTAAATTATTCTCAAATCAAAATTCAATTAATTAAAACTCGGTGTATAGGCGCAACGATCACGATTCATAACAGTCAATGTCTGTATCTTTTGAGCTGTTTCAAATGTTCCCTTTGTATATTTTGACCCGATGCCGATGTTCCAAATGATACGTATCACTTCAGTGATTCAGATGCAAAATTGCAAATGTAACCCGCGACACTCAATGCAGCATCTTATCGCTCAACCACTGAACATTGCAAATCAACAAACCTACAAGAGTTGTTAATCTGAAATGTTTCCAAAATTGATATAAACCAGTGCTTGACTACAATCCCACCCGATCAATCGAATTTCGAACATGGAAGCGCCTAAACAGAGAATTATTGAAAGGCATAGGTAGGTATATTCCAAAATATGTTTATTAATTATTGTACAAAATACACAGTCGATAGCAAACAAAATGTCAAAAGCAGTGCATTCACTCTGAATATATTAGGATATAAGCACAAGGAAGCACTGAAAAGGCGGCTTTACAATCGTAAATTATAGCCTTATTATAAACTATCGAAAATGAGCAACAATGAAGAATCATACTTTCACAAGTCCCTAAATTACGAAACAAGTTTAAAACGTCAATTTTAAACCATTAACCCAAATCATAATTTAGATACTTGCTCCTGATTTTTTAAACATTTGTTAAATAACAAGAAAAATCCTACATCAATACCTACCCAACAAATATGAAAAACAATAAATTATAGTTTTAAATTAAAAATTTGCAATCAAAAACAAACTTCGAATCTTCTGTCATCATAGAGAAACTACTGCGATTGAGCGTCCGAAATAAACAGGTCAACATACTAAACTCAGTCAAAATAAAGAAGTCACAAATATGATGAATTAACACAAAGTCGCTTAGCCTAAAATACTTTTTCGCCAACAACAAAACTTTGAAACATTCAAGAAATCCCAACTGCGCAACCATCAGATTGTCGTTAAGATTTCATGAGCCACAAAAAGTTACAAAAGAATTCTCACCTTATTCACTTAGCAATAAGGCTTAGAATTCTGCGAATTTATACCTAAAATTTATTCTAAATTAAAATAATCAGACATTTCTCCAGATGGGCATAGTGACAGGCATTGGCCGAGGCTGGTAGATGGCGGTTTGTGCGTTCATGTAGTCATATGGCAGGTTGATGCAGCTTGGCATAGGAGACATGATTGAAGGGTAGACCGGCGCGAGCGGCGGCGGCGGAGGCATGGATTGCTGAATAAGGTCGGCTTTCAGCATCTGTAATCAAGTAAATTTCAATTTAGAAAACTATTAAATAAATAGGCAATACTGAAAATAATATAACAATAACTGAGAATCTGGTAATCTTCACATTACCAGCGACACTCTGCAGTAACACCCTTGTGTTTGAAGTCACTTAAATTGAATTCAAATTGAAGGATATCGAAATTTAGATTTGCATTTATATTGCTTATGAAGCTACTCCTAATAGTTTAGGAAAAAATCCAGACAACCAATAGCAGACATTTACAAAAGAAAAAAAAAATTAAGAAAATGTTTCAAAGGAGACCTTATGGAACCCTGTAATCTTGTTGTACAATAAATAAAGTATATATTATCCTACTAATATAGATGCGAACCACCCACCAACCCGCACTGGGCCCGCGTGGTGGATTACGGCCCATTCCCTCTCCTAGAGAGAGGAGGCCTGAGTCCCAGCAGTGGGAACATTAAAAGGCTGAATATGTATGTATGTATATGTATAGATGCGAAAGTTTGTATTTACGGATGTTTGTTACTCTTTCACTCAAAAACTACTGAATAGATTTTTATGGAACTTGGTACATGGGTAGACCATGTCCTGGAATCAAAAATCAGAAACTATTTCAAATAGATCAATAACAGGCACTTTTGAATTGTCAAAATGTTTCATATTCCAAAGCGTAGATCTCTATGGAGAAGAATGTGCAAGCAACTCCATTGACACTCATGTTATGAGTTACAAAAAACTTGGTTACATATTTTTTGTCACTATGTGAGAAAGTAAAAATATAAATTGAAAAAGCCACTGGCAGCCAAGAGATGACCAGTCTCAACTGACGGCACCCATTCACAAGCATAACGCGTAAATAGCATATATGATGCTTTTTATCCCAGGAGTACATATGCTTGGCATCATCTATCAAGCTGGTGAAGCTGCTGGCAGCATCTAGTATAAAAAATAAATTAATACAGAGCAGTCTTACAAAATAAAAAGTATGTACATACCTTGATAACTTGCAGTGCGCTTTCAGCAGCCTCAATGTGGGCCTGCTGCATGGAGTAACAGGGCCTTGATGTCAGTGGTCCAAGTTGTCGAGGTACATTCAGTAGTGGCTTGCCAATGTGAGGCAACTCAACTCTGCATATCCATATTTCAGTGCCTGTGGGGTCGATGTACTTCTGGTAGTTATAGACTGGAGCCGCCCACATGTATCTGGTAAAAAAAAAAAACAAAATATTAGAAAGACAAACTCAATAGACAAGTCATTGAATGGTAAAAATTAGACTGCAAAATTAGCTTACCTCTTGCACATTGAATCAAGCTTAGCTGGAGCCATTGAGTACTGTTCTTTAGATGCATATGGGTAACAAGATGAATTCATATCCAATGATGACCCACAAGAAGACTGCCCAGCACCCCCTGAACCGATGCCTTCATCTTCTTTAGTTGGAGAAGGTATGTACTCCTTCTTTTCCAATTGTTGCTTGTAGAGCAAGAGGGTTTGAGACAGGTTGAAACTATTGTTGAACTTTGCATTGCCCCTGTTCATCTTTTGAATGCGGTAAATTTCACGCACTACTGGTTTTGCCCATCTTATCTCAACATTGCTCCCATCAATTTCCATGTTCTGCAACTTCGCCAAAGCCAACTCCGCATGCTCACGTTGGTAGAAGTGGATGAACGCATAGTCGTAAATTTTTTTAACACGCTCAATTTGATTATTGATAGCTGCTTCAAACACGGCTTGAATGGTTTCAGGTGTGGTCTTTATTTGGAAGTTCCTTGCATAGAGCACCTTTACCTGCAAGAAAATGCAGGTTTAATAATTAAGATGTTCGCGAGAAATACAACCTGTTCCTGCAAAGTTTGCGGCAGAGTGGCCTATATGCTAGGGACTAACCCCAGACTCGAAAGTAAATAAACAAACATAACCCAGACAGGTTGTAAATAAATTCTTAGGTGTAGGTTCTTAATGGATTAAATAAACATTCGCTATTAGAGCTTAATATAAACTTAAGAACACCTGTTAGACATCAGAGCTTTAGATAAGAAATGGAACAAACAAGTGTGCAGAAAATAAAACGCTGAGCACAATAATTACGAAATTAAAACCAATGCCTACAGCTTAGCTATTAAACTTCGCATGCATGATATTTAAATAAACAATTGCAATGAAATCTTTAAACAGGACGAGAAAAACGCGGTAGGATAAGAAATGGTAACTCGCTGCGCAATATATTAGAATTTGCTCACCCTTTGCATCTGCTCGTCGTCAACGTCTGGCTCGGGTTCCGCCCAGTCTACCATCATCTCTTGGTCCCAGATCTTCACGCAGCCAGGAACAAGTGCACGCCGCGCCATCGCCGCCGCGCGGTGGGACGAGAACTCCACGAAGGCGAAACCACGGTTCAGTCTCTTGTCGTAGCAGTTCTTGTACAGGATCAGGTCCACGATGCCATCCACACGCTTCGACAGCTCCTCAAACACCTCCTCCTTACTCTTTGTCTTCGGAATGTTGCCGACGAACAGGCGACAGTTATCGACAGACTTGACGACGCCAATGTGGCGACGCGGTCTGATCTCGATGCCGTTCAGCTCCTTCACGGCCCTGGAAGCCTCAGCCTTTGTCGTGTAAGTTACGAAGGCGTAACCCCGGTTGGAACCAGAGAAATCCATCATGAGACGCATTTCGTAGATCTTTCCCGCTCTCGAGAACACGGGAACCAGTTCATCTTCGAAGATTTCTCTGGGCAGCTTCCCGATGAAGACTTCGCAGCCTTTCAGAGGCGGAGGGCCCGTCCAGTTCGGAGGCGGCCCGAATCTTCGTTGTCCGTTGTGCTGCACTAGCGGGTACCCGGTCTCCTGCATCAGGTCCAAGAGTTTCCGCGTCATGCACTTGCCTTCTTCTGCCATTTTACCGATTGGAATAATCAAGAACAATCAACTGATTCAACGCAGGTTGCAAATCAACTGAAGTCCGTTCGACGAAAAAGCGGCAAATCAAAGTGGCGGTTCCCTTTATAGTTTTAGCGACAAGCCGACAAACATCGTGCGGCGGTTGTGACGTAACAAATGATTTGAATTTACCGCCGGTTTTGTGTTCGTTGCGTAATTAAACAGTTGTAAAACATTTCTTTCAGAAATAAATTGTTATGGCTTATTGCTAAATTAAAATAATTAGTTCATTGTGGTATTATTCTTGATTAATCTTATTCATTTACTGTTTATTTACATATAAAGAGACATACACTTGAGTACTCATTATCGGTGTCTCAAAAAGGACGTAAGGTAGGTACTTGCGAATGAGATTTCCGTTTCATTACGTTTATTAACTTAATTTAAACAAATGAAACAACAAAAAGGTAATATTACTTTTCTAAAATTATTCTTTAATTATGAAATAATCATAAGAAGTACATCTGCTATTATTTTGTTTAGTTTGAAAAATATGGACTTGCCACAATATTAAAAATATTTTTAAGGATACTAATATAAAAACTAAAATTGTCGTAAATCTCATAAACAATTGTGCTGTAATTAATTAAAACCTAGAAAACGTTATTCAATTAACATCATAAAATTAAAAACTATTAAACGAATCATGGGTTTTCTATTATAAACCCGTTCTTTCCCAAAAAAATAAAATAAAATACTGATGTTGTTTTATAATTAATTTTATCATAATTTAAGCCTTACACACAACTTTATGCTTCAAATTCAATCATCAGATTTATTATTGAAAAATCAGTAATTTAACACTACGATTTAATAAAGTACCAATAGATGGCACTGTTACTAATTACATTATACATAAATTACATGTTTGGGAAATCCCCAATCGAAATTACTAGAACATAAAATCAATACCTACTACGTATGTGGAACGTACTTTTTCTGTTTAGTCCATTTACACAGCTGATTTACGAAACAAAAACAGTTCTTTATCAATTGTTCTATAGGTAAAAACCATTTTTATTTTTTAGGTTTGGAAATCATCTAATAACTTCTCTGGGTGGAGCGAGGTTGTGTCAGACTTTTACTGATTAGACTCGCATCATGTTTATCCGTTGCCCTCCGCTTTCCATGGCTGCAGCAACTCTTTCGTACAATCCCGAAGCCCTGGCATGCACCCGTCAAGAGCCACCAGCTCCTAGCACTTCCTTTAATTAATAGCGATTGTAAAAAAATCCAACGTTAAACGACAGTCACACATTTAGGACTTTTGATCATTACTACTTTATCTAGACTTCGAGGACTGGAGTGTGATAATGAGAGGAAAAGCTGAAGCAAGGCAAGCATCGTATATTCGTACAAGAAACAAGGGCCTTAACATGGCATGTTAATACGTCAGGCGTGACTATATAATCACAGACTAGAGATAGATATGCGTCACATCTGCGCAAAACGGCTACCGCTCAGCTAAATGCTGGGGCTCGTGTAAGACAGAGCCACAGCGCTGATTTTCAGCGCCTATAAGCGTACATAGACCTCCCCAAGTGACGCCACAACGCCCCCGCTCGTGTGCATCTCGCACCAAGAGGATCCTGCGACCCTCTCCAGGTCCACGTTGTGGGAGGCCTTCTAGTTTTTCATTGGGCTGTAACCTCATGGGGGGTACCACATTTGGTATTTGCTTTGTTGTGCTAGACTGAAATTATATTTTGTTAGCAAGGTGACTGGCCGCGCCACCACAGGCGTTCTAATAAGATAGGTACCAATAAGCTTAAAAAAAAAAACAGTAAACTCAAATTCCATAATTTTAATACATGATTTCAAATACACAACACGTACAAAATAATTATATCCATAATCAGTACATACAGCATTCGGTAACATTCAAAGCATCCTTACATAAAAAAATACAGTTTGAGTATCTCTAAAACTAATAACGTATCTAACACAACGAAAATAAGGTTGAAATTGGATTGGCACTATTACAATGTTTATAATCAAAATTTACCTATATTCTTATTAAATAAAATAGTGAAACTCCTTGTAATCGAGGCCTGAACTTTGAACTCTTGGTAAATTAACAATGTTCCTATCTGTAATAGTGAATGTGAGCATGTTTTTCTTACTAATTAACCTTAACAGCTACAGTTTAAGGTTCATATTCGTTTAAATTGCGAACTCAAAGTACGACTTATGAATCTTGCTGGGTATAGACCTTTCTTTTCTTGTGCCAATCCTCACATTATTGTGCTGTTTCGGCTGTTAATTACGTCATGGTGTGTCCAGACCTGGCGAATGCGACGTTCGCGAGCCGCTTGCGATCGTCGCGCGCGGCTCGTGCGTACTCGGCCCCCGCGCCGCGCGCGCTTCGTTCGAACATGAAATGCACGCGCGCAGTTCGCAAGCGGCTCGCAAATGGCTCGCAAGCGGCGCATTAGCCAAATCTGGACGCACCTTTACATGTATAGCCGAGGGGTTTATTCCGCCCTTTACAATTCATTATGAACTCAAAATTATAAAATCGATACTAAAGTCAAATTCAGTATTATGAAGCGGCGAGTCCCATAACGAATGCAAGTCAAAAATACGGTGACAACATCAACAGCCAGTGTATTATAAACTTTCTGCTCAACACACGAAGTTTTTTTTTACAATGCAAGCTACAGCAGAACTTAGCAGTAAGATCTCATAGTTGGAGAACATAAAAATACTATTTTTTACTTAAAACTAAAATTATCACAATCAATTTAATACATAAAAGCAGATCATTGAGATACATGATGAAAACAGTGGACCCTGTCAAAGGAAAATCGATTTGTTTGCACTTTTAAACAATTTTAAGCCCTATGGAAAAGTAAATACAACTCATATTTCCACGTTCGTGAGTGGCAAACTGGGTTAATTATAATAAAGTTTTTGAAATATTATCGCAAAATTAGTAAGACCAATGGTCTACCCGCCTGAATTGCTGAGTGGTTCAATAAATTTTCAACATCTCTTCGATATTTTTTTTTCTTCTTCTTACAAAAATTATTCAGATGTCCTAGGGTGTCAAAATCACTAGAGAATATAAGCTGGAACGTTCTGTAGCTTAAGTTATATAAAGCATATTAAAGAAGTTTGTTTTTGTCAATTTCATACGGTCAACAAGGTCCTCATCATGGAAAAGAAGCTTCAACAATGATAAAATATAGTACTACAAAATCCATATACGCGAGGTTACAATATACACATCATTTAACATATCACGAATACATAGATATACAATATATTTCTTATAACTTAAGAATATTTACACAAAAGAGGATATACATACATATCATAAAACCTTCACACTCAAAATAAAAAAGGAATTAAAAAATGGAATGATATTTTTACAAGGACGGATATAGACAATATTAAAGCTCTAAAAATAAAAGAAAATAGCAAAATATACAAAGAATTTATACATTTTCACTAACAGCCATTTAAATTGTGAAAACCCTTAGTCAGACAAAAGGGACCAAAAAAAAACTTAAAATTGTATCTTAAAAACTAAACTGAGTTTAAATTAATCTAATACTATACTAGAAATCATAATATAATTGTGTCAAACACTGAAAACAAACATTTGTTTTTATTTTTCGTAAACAGATCAAGTAAGGCAGGACGCGCACGAGCTTCTTTTTTCTCGGTCGCTGTCTCGCTGAGATTTGGAAGATGCGCATGCGACATCGACGCGATTTTTTCGTAACTTTGCTAGCTTTAGACTATAGTTGCTTCGCGCAACCCGCGGGCTAGCTGTCGCGACATTACATGTGCGCACTTCAGGACATTCAGTCAAAGTACAATGATTTATTCAAACTTAAAAATGACCCAGATAATGATACAATGCTTTCCAAATAAGAATAGGATCGATTACCATGTTGTGACGTCACGTCATACGGTCAAATCGCAAGAAATTGGGCAAAATTTAACTCAGAGATCAGCGAAATTGAAGAACTGGATTCTGATTAAACTATTTTCGTTCACAGTTCGTAAAAAAAAAAAAAAATTTTCTTGTTTTGCTCACCAAAATAATTATTCGATTAGACAGTATGACGTGACGTCACAAATGGCAATCGATCCCATTCTTATTTGGAACGCATTGTACTTTTTTTGTTGGCATCATTCTCGCAAATGAACGATTACAAAGCAATGTTCTTGTAGTACCTCTATGACCGTGGCATTTTAGACCGTCATAAGCCTATTGCCGACGGACGCGTAGCTTCGAAGGCGCGTATTTGTCATTTTACGCCTGCGTGAAGTTTACATACAAAACTATGAAACTGTGTCGATGGAGCGGCAACATAACGGCACGACGCTGCTGTAAGCTTCATGCAGCGTACACCAAGCGTATAATGACTTCAAGGAGATGTCAGCAACCGTAGGGGCCCAGCCGGATCGAAGCCCACTGGGGCCAAGGGTCTGATTCTGAAAGGAAGACTCGGCCCCGGTACGAAAGGCAACGAAGGAACAGGAGTGGGTTCTTAGTCAGTAAAAGTCTGACACTATCTCTCGCTCCGCCCAAAGCGGGGGATGTTATTGGATGACTTTCCCACCGAAAAAAAAGCGTATAATGACGAATACGCGTTTATGAAGCTACACGGCCGTGAATAGACCTTGGTCTTAACTAAAAAAAAAAAAAAACACTATCTAAAGTCCACAAAACAGACACACAACATACTCCGGTCAAATTCAATACATATCTTACAGCCTATTCAAATTTCATATAGTATCACATTATGTTACATTTCCGAGTTCTGATCCAAGGCCTTATTGTCGTATCCTCTGGCCGTAGTGACGGAGGCGCCATCTGTGTCGAAGCTGGCGTCGCTGTCGAGCTCCACGACCCAGGGCTGAAGTTCCGCTGAACAGAACAAGCCGTACACGATGGCGCCTATTAGGTAGATGGCGCTGGATATGAAGAATACGACGCGCCATTGTTCTGCGGTCTGAAAGGGGAGAAAAAAGGTTTAAATTTTTATTACAGTGATAGAATGTTGCTAAAAGACTTCAATGTAAAAAAAGGGCAAGTGCGAGTTGGACTCGCGCCCTGAGGGTTCCGTACAAACTTACATAGGTAAACAGTTCAATTTCCGAATGGAGTCTTGAAGATTTTGCCGAATCGCATTTTTTTTTTGTTGTGACGTAACAGCAAATTTATAGTTTTTAGATTTATTCCCATATCTGTGCTATATATAGCTTGATTTATACCAAATTTTAGGATTCTGGGTCAACAGGTAGTACCCTATGAATTTTGATTCCCTTGAGTGTCAAAATATATGTTTTTTGCGACATAAACGGCCGTATCTTTTTTTTCAGTTACCTTATAAATCTGATTTTTTTACAGCTTCAAGAGACGGCAGACTTGAGTATATGGTTTTAATTTCAACTCGATACCTCAACGCGTTCCCGAAATAAAGGGTCTTGACAGATAGACAGACAGACGGACGGATCACGAAGTGATCCTATAAGGGCTCCGCTTTTTCCTTTTGAGGTACGGAACCCTAACAAAGTGCAAAATAACTTTAATTTCGAAAGTCGGTGTTTCAATAATAGTTTTGCCTCTTCGTTATTTAACGCCGACTTCCGAAATTAAAGTTATTTTGCATTGTTGTGTATGTTGATTAAAATGATTGGTGGCCGTAAGGGCCTGTGCACACCACGTTTTTAAACGCGCCGTTGACTCTCGTTTAAAAACGAGTAGGTAGTGAAACGTGCGTCGACGACGAGCTTTTATCCTATTAAAGGTCTACAGGCTGCGTCTGACTTGCATGCGCATCGCGTCTGTATCGCTACAAACGCGCGTCAACGGCGCGTTTAAAAAACGTGGTGTGCACAGGGCCTTACACGTCTTTATTTATGGAATTATGACCATACATTAATACAACCCTCTCAGTTCTTCTAAACCCTATTGAATAACTATATAATGCTTGCACTGACTCGACGGGTCCACTCAAATCTGTATGGTCCTTTCCTCAAAAGACCATACACCACAATAATCTGCATGGTTCTAATATGATTTGACCATTACATATTTGCTGTATAGACTTTAAAAGAGACTTTGACTCCTGAGCTTGTTTCGGTGTTTCTTCTCAGGGTGTGTTCAACTAGGAAACACCGGCCTCATCTAGTTTAAATTGCCGAAAAAATTGACGTGTAAAAAAGTGTTTTATAAAACATATTTGAGGAGTATAGTTTCAAAACCCAAGTCCATTTTTTTCATGTCGCAATATTTTTATATCTCTAGCAACTTTATTTATTTCTGAAACTTACAGCCTACTTTAAAGTGAATTTTCTATTGGACATAGTGAATGGTAAGATCTGATAAATCGAAATTATGCGGAAATAGAGTTGCTAGATATATAAAAATAAGGCATGAAAAAAAAGGATTTAGCGGGTTTTGAAACTATACCCCTCATTTGCAAAAATAAATATCATTAAATTTATTTCATAAAAAAGTCAGAAAAGTGATAAAGTGATTCGTTTTGAGCAAAAAGTGTCTATGTACGGAGTATAATGAGAACGAAAAATGTATGAACAGGCCAGCGGAACATTCACCTTGAATTCCGTCGGCTACTCTGCAGCATCTGCCTAAATAGAAAAACAAACCGAAAAGAAATAAGTAATTGTGCACAAGTACCTTATCAGTGACAATGCTGCCGGCGAGCGGCGGGCTGATGATGCCGGGCAGCGTGGCCACCGTGTTGGACAGACCCATCAGCACGCTGGCGTGCGGCGGGGCGATGTCCAGGTGGTTCACACTGGAATATTTTGAAAATACTTCTTTATATGTATAATTTGTGAGCACTTAGACCGCACGATCCAAAAGTTTCGAGCCCAGGTGCAACTGACATAATATTATACAAGGTGCAGTTTTGAGTCTGCACAAAATTTCAGGTTATTATAAAACATGTAAATTATCATATAAAAAACCGGGGAAGTGCGAGCCGGACTCGCGCACTGAGGGTTCTGTATAAACTTACATATGAATTTTTTTTTTTGTTGTTACGTATCAACAAATTTACAGTATTCAGATTTATTCCTATACCTGTACTATAAGACCTTGCTTCGTGCCAAATTTCAGGATTCTAGTTCAACAGGAAGTACCCTATTAATTTTAATTTCCTTGAGAGTGTCGAAATACACGTTTTTTGCAACATAAACGGCCGTATCTTTTTTTTTCCGTTATATCAAAAGTTTGATTTTTTCACAGCTTCAAGACCTGAGTATATGGTTTTAATTACAACTCGATACCTTCATGCGTTCCTGAGATAAAGGGTCTTGATAGACAGACAGACGGACGGACAACAAAGTGATCCGTTATATAAGGGCTCCGTTTTTTCCTTTTGAGGTACGGAACCCTAAAATACTAAAAATAATATATATTTTTTGTAGATTAATTTCTGAATAAACGTGATAAAACTCCCTTTACCTGAATCCCGACCAGGCGAACCCGCCGAGCCCAACAGCGATGGTGAGGAACACAATGCATCCTGTCACCGTTGTCGAATACGCCGCCGCTACCATGAACACCGTCTGGAATTGTTCAAACAAATTATATTAGTTTGAGGTAGGAAATCAATTCTCCCGTTATGGTTAGAGCGAAAGGGATTATCAGACTTTTACTAGTAAAACCCACCTGTGTTCCTTTCGAACAACATCACAACGTTCAACTAGCTAACAAGGATATTCTTCATAGCTCTTCTTTAGTAGGCAACCAATTAAGGTAGCTGCTATGGTTATCCAAAAAGCGTTACGATAAATTCAACAGAGATATACACCTGGTTTCTGAGAGGCACACACCACGTTCCAAATAAGAATAGGATCTTTTGCCATGTTGTGACGTCACGTCATACTGTCAAATCGAAGAATTATTATGGTGAGCAAAACAAGAAATTTTTTACTGTGAATTGTGAACGAAAAAAGTTTAATCAGATTCCAGTTCAATTTTGCCCAATTTCTTGCGATTTGACAGTATGACGTGACGTCACAACATGGCAATCGATCCTATTCTTATTTGGAACGCATTGTAACTAGCTGTCAAATCTCTTGTTGTTGTCGAGTTGCTCAAAGCAGGCGCTGTCAGATCTTAGTAAAAAAAACATGTCAAATGCCATTTTGGGTTTCTGGAACGCTGCACTGGTTAGTCTTTTTAACTCAAAGGTTGACTGGTAGAGAATGCCTTATTGCATTAAGTCCGCTTGTGTGTCCACTATTGTACATGAAACAAATGATACATGATACGACATAGTGGCGTGTAACGACTCTTGCGTCGGGATTACACGAGGGCATTCCTATACGAAGACAGCGGAGCGGCGCGAGCGGACCAGCCATACGTGCGTGCCAAAAAATAACACCTATACTCCATCTGTTTAGGTAGTAACTAAACGTAAACAATCTTGATATTGTCCCTTAGCTTACAACACCGCTCAAGTCGAAAATTGGCGGTTTTCACATTTGAATGCCTTTAGATGGAGCTGCTCATTGCGCGTCTAACCGTTGGTTACATGATATAGATTTCAGCCAATCAAAAGGCATAAATTTGAAAACTAGTGATAGTGTGCAAGTCGGCTGGCCTGTTAACACCGCACAGTTTTTTTCGTTTCCTGTAAAGTTGGTAAAAATGACTTAAAAGGTGTGTTGTTAGTTATGAGACGATATGTCTTTTTATTTAAAAAAAATCGTATAAAAGACATATAAAGATTATTTAAATTTAGTTAATTACCAAACATCGTTATAGGTAAATAAAAAATTGTAAACATTTTTAGATAATTTTTTTAGACAACTTTTAGATAAAATACATGCCAAGATTATTTACATTTAATTAATTACCTAAACAGATGGAGTATAGTTGGTTTTAGGCAGTAAGAGTATGACAAACCTCTGTTTTTTAAATCCAATAAATCTGTTCTATATTTGAAATATTCTTACGTCGGCGATGGTCCGGTCTATTCTAGAACTTGTTCTTGATTTGATAATTATTATCTACTGGTTTCTGAAAGCAGCTTCGCCTGCGTTTCATGTAAAATTATCCTAAGAGAACACGCTCCCGGGATAAAAAGTAAATCCTATATCCTATTCCAGGACATGATCTAGCCGTGTGCCAAATTTTATTAAAATCCGGCTGTTTAGGCGTGAAGGAGTAACAAATATACACACACATACATACATGAAAACTTTCGATATTGTATTAGTAGGATACAGAAAATATATGGGCAATACAGAAAATTCCGTTAGTTACGTGGCTACTACATTAAACTAAAATGCTGCTAAATGAAGGTATCCGACACAGCTCGAAGAATCACCAAACTTAAGTGGCAGTGGGCAGCGCACATGGCTTGCAGAACAGATGGTCGATGGGGACGAAAGGTTTTGGAGTGGCGACCGCGTACTGGAAGACGCAGCATTGGCGCGGCCTCCTACAAGGTGGACCGATGACCTGGTGAGGTTATATTGTCGCAGGAATTCGATAGATGAGAGACGCACAGGATCAGTCGTTGTGGCGTCACTTGGATGAGGCCTATGTCTAGCAGTGGATGTCTTTCGGCTGAGACGACGATGAAGATGATGAAAATATTGCAAACTAGCTCCTACCAGCGCGGCTTCGCCCGCGTCCAAGTCGGTTTCTCTATACAAACTTTGGACACCCGTTTCATCCCCTTAGAGGGTGAATTTTGGAAAATCCTCTCTTAGTGCTCGCCTACGTCATAAAAGGAAACCTTGTGCAAAATTTTACGCTCCTAAGCCCTGTAGTTTCGGATGTGCGTTGATATGTCAATCAGTCAGTTTCTCCTTTTATATATATAGATTAAAGTAAATGGTGACCTGTGACAGGAAGGCCCCGCAGTTGAACAGCTTCCTGATGTTGGTCCTGGTCATGAGGCCGCGGCGCAGCATCCAGTCGGCGATATGTCCGGCCACCTGCAGCACGACGGCCATCGCCAGGTAGGGCACGGCTGACAGCCAGCCCGTTTGGGATGTCTCGAATTTAAATACGTCTGGAAAATAGTGGCTGATGTTATTATTTTGGTAAAGGTTATAAATTAAGTTTTTGTTTGGAGGTATTTTTTTTTTTTTTTTTATTCTTGATAGGTTCGCGCTTGACCGCTATCTCACCTGATGGAAAGCGAAGATGCGGTCGACGATGGAGCGCGCTTACCTAGAAGTAACCTATTCACTCTTGACTTAAAGATTCCCGGGTTGTAGCCATCAGGAAAAACAGATTCCGGCAAGGAATTCCACTCCTTAGCTGTACGCACTATGAATGTGTTCCCAAAACGTTTCGTGCGTATAGGTGGGATGTCCACCATGTACCGGTGGCGCATTGCCGTACGCCTGGTGGTCCGATGATGGAACGGGCTAGGCGGAATTAGGTTATACAATTCCGACGCACACTCCCCGAAATGCAACCGGTAGAAAACCGACAGGCTAGCAACTCGGCGTCGATGCTCAAGACTTTGAAGCCTCGTCTCAACGAGTGCGTCATTGCCAATGATCCTCCTGGCTCGCCTCTCAATTGCCTCAAGTGCATCAAGCTGGTATCGGGCAGATCCGTCCCAAAGATGAGAGCAGTACTCCATACACGATCGAACTTGCGCGTGATAAAGTTTGAGCAGCTGTTCCGGCGTGAAGTACTGTCTTACCTTCGCGAGGATTCCCAGCTTTTTTGCTGCCAGTTGAGCCTTTGCTTCGATGTATGGCCCAAAGTTGAGTGTTGACGTCAGCGTAACACCAAGGAGATCAAGATGGTCGGTTATTGGCACGGTTACGCCCCGGAAAGTAGGAGCAGGGCTGAATTGGCTCCTTTTAGCGGAAAATAGACACGCCTGGGTTTTAGCAGCATTGAACTTGACCAAATTGGCATCGCCCTATTCAGAGACTGCCTCCAAGGACAAGTTCAAGCGCTCGACCATAGCCTCTCGGAGAGACTGGATCTGTGACCCACTAGCTTGCGCGCTGGATATGTAACTCTCAGCAACAGTGCTGTCGTCTGCATACCCAAAGGTACCGGGCTTAAGCAGATCATTTATGTGCAGCAAGAACAATGTTGCCGAGAGCACTGACCCCTGAGGGACCCCGGCATTAATGGCCATTTGACCGGACGAGCAACCATCGATGACCACCCGGATGGACCGGTCACTCAGGAAGTCTGCAATCCAAGCACACAAACCAGCAGGTAATCCAAAAGAAGGAAGCTTACTTATAAGGCTTTCGTGCCAGACCCTATCGAAAGCCTTCGAGATATCGAGGGAGACGGCAAGCGCTTCCCCGTGTTTCTCAATGGCCTCACTCCAGATGTGGATGGCATACGCTAGAAGATCACCAGTTGACCGATTTCAGCCAAAGCCGTATTGTCGGTCACTTAGGATGTCATTAGCTTCTAGGTATGCCAGGAGCTTAGTGTTGAGTACACGTTCCATAGTCTTACAGAGAATAGACGTTACTGAGATTGGCCTGTAGTTAGCTGGGTCAGCCCGGCTACCCTTTTTGGGCACGGGCTGTACGTTAGCTTGCTTCCATGCAATCGGCACTTTTCCAGCCTCAAATGAAAGCCTAAATAGGCGCGTCAGGATCGGAGACAGTTCTGACGCACACGTTCTTAGAACAATTGCCGGTATCCCGTCTGGACCGCTAGCCTTGTTCACGTCAAGGTTACGCAGCACCCTACGGACGTCCTTCTGATAGATGCGAATATCCGACATACTCGTCTCGCAACCATCAGGATTAACAGGGGGCCGCGCGTCACCAGAATCTAGACGCGAAGATTCCGCGAAGAGAGAGGCAAACAAATTTGCTTTCTCCTCAGCGGTATGGGCCAGCGACCCGTCGGGTTTCAGCAGTGGCGGTAGTGAGGGACGGCAGAAGTTTGATTCAACCTACTTAGCCAGGGACCAAAACGCCTTACTACCAGCAGGGTATGATGCGAGTTTGTTCCCGATGCGGCTAATATGGTCAAACCGAGACCTCCGCATCACCTTCTTGCAAGACTTGGCAGCCCTGTTGAAGGCTCTCTTCTTCTGACTCACGTCACTCGCCTTATGCATACGAGCGTCGGCCCATGCCCGGTATGCCGTGTGCTTAAGCGCGTTAGCGCGATCACACTCCACACCAAACCAAGGGCGAGCCTGGTCAGACATTGTCACGTCAGAGAATGGAATGTAATACTCCATCCCCCGCCGCAACACATCTGTCACAGCATCTGCGCACCACGATGGATCATCCGAAGAAAAGCAAGTAGGCTGCCAAGGATAACATGCGAAGAAAGATCGCATGCCATCCCAATCTGCTGACCTATATCGCCAAACCCGCCTGGTGCCTCTAGGGCAGGGATCGGGCGGAGAGTAGACTGATACAGATTTCACCAGACAGTGGTCGGAACTACCTAACGGTGATGATATCGACACTGAATAGCGGTCTGGATCTGTTGTCAGCAGAAGGTCCAAGCAGTTGGCCGTGTGCGAATCAACATCCGGCACCCTCGTAGCTCCCTGGACCAGCTGGGTGAGATTTAACGCTAGCGCAAGCTTTCGCGTCTCTCGACCAGCATGGTCTGTGCACCGGTATGGGAAAAGCCACTCCTGATGGTGGTATGCGGTGTAAAGTCCTTATTAAAGTCCTAAAAATAAGGGAGGATCCTCCGACCAGACGGGTGTTATGTCTGGTCCAGGCATCTGCCCGATAGTTGATTTCAGGTTGTTGTATATAGGGTGACTGGTAATTAGTGTACGATACTTAAACACGTGATTGTGCTCATGATAACAAACATTTTTTATTATGGGAGCAAAGCCGAAATTGCAAAAAAAAATATCAGCTGTTCAGTACATTAGGCAAACATAAATGTACTGAACAGCTGATTTTTTTTTCGCGATTTCAGGTTTGTTCCCATAGTAAAAGTTGTTGGTTATCATGAGCACAATCACTTGTTTAAGTATCGTACACTAATTACCAGTCACCCTATATATTCTAATCGCGGTGAGAATTTTAATACCGCGATGCAGGATTTTGTAGTTTAGTTTCTATGTGCCGCCACATCGGAACTAAACTACAAAATCCTGCATAGATGTCGCCACATTTGAACTTTCCATTTATTATTTTTGTACAGTATTTTAAAAGAAATTTTCTGAAAACAGCATCAAAATTGATTCTAAAATAAATATATATATATATTTATTACTACATTAAGTTTGAACCAACAACACTCTTTACAACTATGGTTTGTGACATAAGAAACGTTTTCGATGAACTCTGGTACCCAATGTAAGATTTAACTTGCGTTTAGGGTGCCAGCGTCCTCGCCTATCATTTGAATTGATTCTAAAATGAAACGGCAATTAGTATTTCAAATATTGATATGAGGAAGAGTGGGGGCATGGTGGGTACATTAAATCTCATCTTTTGTATACACGTAACCTAAAGGCGGTGACGTCATATTACAGTGTCTGCATTAGTGTTGGGCAATGATAATAATCCGGTTAATATCATTTAGCTAATAATCGATAAAAACTCAGTTAGTAGCCATAAATAGCAATTATGGATGATAACCCTGCTGTTAATGTTATTTTAGTGATTGAAAATTTCCCTTCAGTTTTTTCAGGCTTAGGACTGTCAGATTAGACTTCATTTTCATCATCTTTCTTTGTAGTAAATAAATGTGCAATTTAAAACTAATCTGGCCCATTTAAAAATTTTCAATCAGCTATTTACATTGATTTTTTTTTAAATTCTTAATCAGTCGTTTATTTGCGATATTTTCTTGGGAAATTTTTATTTTCGTTTTTAGTTTTTTTTTTATATTTGTTGCTCAAAAATAATTTTCAGCCTAATTACTGCTAGAAACACTGGATTCTTCAAAATCTCCTTTTTTTTTTCGGTGGGAAATTCATCTTATGACATCCCCATCCCCCTTGGGCGGGGCGGGAGATAGTGTCAGACTTTTACTGACTAAAAACCCACTCCTGTTCCTTTCCGGCGGGTTCTCATGGAGAAATGGCGACAGCGACTGTCGCGACCCAGTGCTGGGCACGCCACAATTATGGCGGTAAGTCCATTCTTTGAGGCGTGGTTGGAAAGACCTCACGGCGTCCTCACCTTCCGCATGACGCAGGTTCTCACCGAACACGGGAAGTTCGGGAAGTTCCTGCACCGGATTCGTGCGGAAGCGACGCCCGGGTGTCGCCACTGTGTGGACCGCCCGGAGGACACGGTGGAGCTCACGGTGGAAGTGTGCCCCGCTTGGGAAGAGCAACGCCGTGTCCTCGTGGGGGCGATCGGCGGCGGCGATCTCTCGCGCCGGGCCTTGGTACAGGCCATGGTCCGGAGCGAGGAGGAGTGGCAGGCGGTCGCCTCCTTCTGCGAAGCAGTAATGCTAGCAAAGGAGGCGGCCGATCGCGTGAGGCAACGGCAACGGTCCTCACGCCCCAACCGCCGCCGGGATTCCGATCCCGATTTCCGGTCACCGTAGGCGCGGGCTTGCGGACGGCGGGCAATGGGTGGCCCGCCGTCCGACCGTCCGGTAACCATCCGGACCGAGCCCAAGTCGTCGACGGCGCGTATTGTTCCGCGCGCGCCTCAGGGAGATGTCAGCAAATCGTACGGGCCCAGCAGGATCGAAGCCTACTGGGGCCATGGGTAGTGTGAAAACGAAACCGTGGCCCTGGGACGAAGGCAACGAAGGAACAGGAGTGGATTTTTAGTCAGTAAAAGTCTGACACTATCTCGCGCTCCACCGTCAGCATGCGCCGTCGATGACTTGAGCTCGGTCCGGACGGTCGGACGGCGAGCCACCCATTGCTCGCCGTCCGCAAGCCTGCGCCTACGGTGGCCGGAAATCGGGATCGGAATCCCGGCGGCGATTGGGGCGTGAGGACCGTTGCCTCACGCGATCGGCCGCCTCCTTTGCTAGCATTACTGCTTCGCAGAAGGAGGCGACCGCCTGCCACTCCTCCTCGCTCCGGACCATGGCCTTTACCAAGGCCCGGCGCGAGAGATCGCCGCCGCCGATCGCCCCTACGAGGACACGGCGTTGCTCTGCCCAAGCGGAGCACACCTGCACCGTGTCCTCCGGGCGGTCCACACAATGGTGACACCCGGGCGTTTCTTCCGCCCGAATCCGGTGCAGGAACCTCCCGAACTTACTATGTCCGGTGAGGACCTGCGTCATGCGGAAGGTAAGGACGCCGTGTTGCCTTTCCAGCCACTCCTCAAAGAGGGGACTTACCGCCATAATTATGGCGTGCCCAAAATCTCCTAAGTTTGGTACATCGATTGCTTCGGACGCTAATGGATCTATTTCTAGTTTATAAAGAAGAACAGGTTCATTACAGTCACGGATATTTCATCGATTTCTGATGTTGGAGAGAAATGTTCCGAATCCATGTGGAAATCACTTTCCGTAATACTTCTACAAATACTTGACGGTCTGTTTTCCAAATTCCAGTTGTGTGATATATAGGGTGACTGGTAATTAGTGACCGATACTTAAACACGTGATTTTTGAAACAACTTTCCCAAAGAAACTTTTTTTATATACTCACTAGTTTTATCACAATAACAAAACAGCTGTTTGAATCTAAGGCTGTTTTTATTACGCGCGCGCCTGCGACCGGCGACCACTCAGCTGTTTTTAGCCGCGTGACGCCGCCGTATCTACAATTGTGATACAACCCCCGCGGCTTGCAAACCCAGCGGTGTACGTAATCAGTTTTATGTACCGGATTAATTAAAAACAACAACACAAAAAAACACCCACTGATTTTAGACTAAATAAAAAAAAGCATTTATTTTTTTAACAATACATTAATAGCAGGGTTATCATCCATTGCAAGGCTATTAATGGACACTTATGGATTATAATCGATAATAACTCAAAGCATCCGGCTATTTACCCAACACTAGTCTGCATCCTTATGATTTGAAGAGAGGAGAGTCGAGGGGAGGGTCAGACTTTGATTTAGATTCTACTTGTCGATGCCAGAAATCTGAATTAAAATAAGAGACATTTTTATGTTTTGCGAAAAATACCCTTATATCAATCACAGTAAGGTACATTTTTACATTTTAGGTAATGTCCGTTACGTTATTTCATATTTCCAATATCGATGCGTTCCTTCGGTTATCCGTTACGTTCCAGGGTAACCTTTCTGAACAATACCGCAGAAGTAGTTTATTCTAACGTTATCATACCTTGCATAAAAGTGGGCAGAAAAGTGAGCAGCGTGTAGAAGCCCCAGTTCTCGCTGAAGTGTGCCATGACGATGGCCCACACGGGCGGTGACGTCAGCATCGCCTTCCACGGGTGGCGGATCTTTGAGCCTTCCACTGCTTGAGTGCCGCGGGAGTCCTGGAATGTTAGTTGGAGTTCTTAGTTTGTGGACTTAAAAGACATCATTAATACCAAATATTGGGTTTATTTTAATTATTTCTTCTGTCCACGGTTTTTTTTTAAATGGAAAATCATGGAATAACTTCTCTTGCTCTGGGTGAAGCGAAAGGGTGTGCCCAGGGCCCCCAAAAGCGAATATATAAAGCGATATATTCACTTGCAATTATTTTTAATTTTAGATAGCTATAATCCGCTACATTCTGGCAATTTTTTTTTTTGAGGTGGGACATCATTATGACTTCTCCCGCTCTAGGGTAAAGCCAGAGGGCATGTCAAACTTTAACTGACTAAAACCCAGCTGTGTTCCTTCAGTTGTCTTTTACTTTCCAATGCCACGGTAAATCTTTGGAATTTAATCATTTACAACGCGAAGCGAAGCGTATATATATATATAAACCAAGAATAACTGCAACAGTTTACGATTACTCCTTTAAAACATATTTAAATGTCATTTCTAAATTAGCCTATCTTAGGCACGCCATAATCAAAGCGGTAAGTCCCCTCTTTGAGGAGTGGCTGGAGAGAAGTCACGGCGTCTTCGCTTTCCGCATGACGCAAGTTGTCACCGGACATGGCAAGTTCGGGAGGTTCCTGTTTCGGATTCAGGTGGAAGAAATGCCCAGGTGTCGTCATTATGCTGACCACCCGGAGCACTGCCGTGTCCTCGTGGAGACGATCGACGGCAGTGACCTCTCGCGCTGGGCCTTGGTTCAGGTCATGGTCCAGAGTGAGACAGAATGGGATGTAATCGCCTCCTTTTGCGCAGGGCGAAGCGTTATACATCGGCGAGCGTGACGGCTCAGTCTCATTCCACACCCACAAAAAAAGGGTTCAGCGTGCGTAAGGAAGTTTTAACTTTAAAAGTTTATCCAACCTGAATGTATTTGAGTTCAGCCGGTGTTATGTGCGGGTCCTTTTCAGGTGATTCCTTCACGACCAGCCACCATATTGTTGTCCACACCAAACCCGATAGACCTGGAAATATAAATAAGCAACTAATTTAACAAGAGCTTTTTTTTGCGGTTGGAAAATCATCCAATGACATCCCCCGCTCTTTTGTGTTAGACTTTTACTGAATAAAAACCCACTCCTGTTCCTTCGTTGCCTTTCATACCAGGGCTGAGTCTTCCTTTCAGAATCAGACGGTCGGACGGCGAGCATATGGGCGTTTTATAGTGATGCGGTAAACTTTTCTTGCGTGATGTGACAGCACTAATTGTCGTATTAACTCGTTGAGTAGTGTAATTAGAGACACAATAGTAAGACAATGGCGCCCGAGAGCCGGCGTTCGTGCGGGGATCAACAGCTTAAACTTGTATTACGCTGTCTATGCAGTTCTTATGTCGATGTATAGATGTCGCTACAGGTATTTTACAAGTTGGAGCGAGCGTAGATCTATTAAAAAACCGAAAATACCCGACCATTATACAGGCATGGATATCACAATATCGGCTAGTTAGTACTACTGTTGAACGAGAACGTGGCTATACTTCGCCGATGCAAAGCAGAGGTATAATATACCCTGAGAGAACTATGTCAAGGCGACCACTCTGAGGCAGGCGTCCAGCGGGACCAGATTGTGAGAATGCATGGGTATACTACACCCTGAGGAAAGCTAAGGGGATCTGTTAATTTACCAAAAACATAGAATCACCGGGACAGTCGGTATAAATAGATACCAGTCCCGGCCTAGCTGCCGCTGAACGCGAACGTGGCCAGACGGTCCTTTCCTGAGGCAAGCGCACAGTAGGACCAGTTCGGTTTAAAGATATTTATTCCCATAAAGAACACAAATAGTTCACTTAAATATGAGATTACAAACAAATCATGCAGTTATTATAAAGCACATCGTGACTCTTGAGTCGATTTAGATAGAAAATAACGAAAATTACACATATATTAATAGGGTTCTAAAGAATTTAAGTAGGTACACATGCTTTGTTATAAAATTTTAGACATTTTTTTAAAGATATTTGTACTTTTAACATTAATCATATCATCTGGTAATTTATTATATACCACCGCTCCCTCGTATAAAATATTTTTCTTTCCGTAATTGGTTCTGGGTGGTCTGAGTTCTAACTTGTTACGGTTTCGGATGTGGTATCCATGATTTCTTTTTTTGAAAGTAAGTTGAGAGTGCGTTGCCTTTAATATTATTTTTCTAATTAAAATGCATGTTTTGAATGTATATAGTTGCTCAGTAGTAGTTTATGTAGATTACACCCTGGGAGTATATTTGGTGGGGTGTTAACTTACCAAAGACATAGAATATCCCAGGCCAGCCGGTATAGTGCGCTAGTAGGGAGCATATAGGCATAGACACTACAGTTCCTGCGTAGCTGCCGCTGAAGGCGAACGTGGCGAGGCGAGCACGCTCTGAGGCAGGCGCCCAGCGGGACCACACTGCATGGATGCATGGGTATGTTACACCCTGGAATAGAAATGTATGTAAAAAATAAATTAAATGTTTTAAGTATTAATAAATTAGGATTTTACTGTAAAGTATAGTAATTACTCAGCTCAGCTCTTGGCTCAGTTGGCGCAGCCGTGAGACACAATGTTGATGTATTTTTAAGTTTAGTTTAAGTATTTAATATTTTAAAATTACTTAGTATTTAAGTTTCTTTATAATTGTTATCTCATTGTGTGTACCTGTGTGCCAAATAAACGTGTTTTCTTTCTTTACTCGAAATTGGAAGTACTCTTTTACTCCGACTGTTTAAAAAGATTTTTATAGATTTGACATAATTTGATTTTGGAAAAAAAAAATCTGGAGGATTTTTATTAGTTTGTTCCTTTGAGAGAATTTTTTACTAATTTAATTTTAAATAAATATCTGAGCCAGCCTTTAGAATTAATGCATAAACTTATACAAAAGCATTCGACAACAAGGCCGTTCACCATTTCCTTTTAAAAATGAATCTTGACTCGTGAGTTACAGATATATATTCTAAAAAAGAATACACACCCGTTTATTAACCGCAAGTCAATAATTCCTAACACTTAAACTAGGAAAACCAACCTTACTGCTACGAAAATAAAGGCGCTTTGTGATTATAAACGTGCATTATACCTGTATCAGAAGATAAATGTTACTGTAGGGAAGTATGAAATTAAACACTTCAGTGCTGGAATAGTACTGCCCCCCTACTAGCCAAGCTACGATCGTTTCGTTTGCGTCGAACGTCTCGAGCCGGCAACGCCTCCGATTCCTTTGTTCTGAGCACGTGACTGAACGTTAAGATGACGTCCGAACAAAGGAATAGGAGGCGTGGCCTACTCGAAGCGTTTGACGCAAACGAAACGATCGTAACTTGGCTAGGGGGGCTAATCATTTATCGTTCGACAATCGCCAAATCCAATTGAAAATTCCTGTCAAGGGGCGCGGCAGGCGAGATCGGGGCTTCGCCTCTGCTTGCAGCTTCAGATGACATCCGAAACTACGGGTGCTTCACTTGGTTGCCTTGTATTGGGTGCAGTAGGTGCGCCGTGGCACTATTTTGTCGCTACTTCACGACATCTCGGTGATCGGACCCCGCCAGGTGAGACCCGGAGGAAGTCGACGTGACCATTTATTGATGAGTATCATCGAATATATATTCTTATTTCTACATTACATTACCTCAAACAGGCCCTCGACCACTCTGACGGCTATCAGCAAGGCTGTACTGGTATGCGCAAGCGGCGGCGTGAACAGTGTCAGCAGAGATGTCGCGCCGATGCCTATCGCGAATACCCTGAAAAATAAATTATTTATTTATTTTATATTTTCTGCTTCTGAAAGGAAGACTTGGCCCTGGTACGAAATGCAACGAAGGAACAGGAGTGGGTTTTTAGTCAGTAAAAGTCTGACACGCCCTCTAGCTCCACCCAAGAGCGAGAGACATCATAGGATGATTTTCCAACCTACAAAAAAAAAAAAACTGCTCCAAGCCGTTTCTTGACCGATTTTTATAAAATTATTTGTGTATATTTGGTAGGTTTGAGAATAGGTCGTAGGCTATTTCTTAGCCTCCTACTGCCACTCCGCATATTTTTATTAGACAATTGAGCTAGTCTTATTATAAAAATCAATTTGCTGTTCGTTAGTAAATTTATGTAAATTTTCAAATCTCGCTGTAGGCTTGACCAAGCCTACAGCGAGATTTGAAAATTTTTTCTTTCGTTTTGTTCGCGTAGAAAAAAAAAATAGGTAAAGTTGAAATAAGAAATTGGCAATTATTGGAATCTCTTCTTTACGCAGTATAGTAGATGATCAAACGAACTTACCTGTGATGTTCGATCATTATTATACGTAGCTTCGTTCGAAGATATATTATAATTAACCATGCAGCTAACGCTTGCGCTAGGCGACCCAATTCGCAGCTTTTCAGAGCCTAAAAGCAGAAACAAAACGCACCGTATCCGAGCGAGTATCTGTCAGTAACGTCAAATGTCATTCTTTCAGAGTTAGAGATAAATCTTAAGTTTTGCTGGGTAGGGTAGGGAGGGTTCCCTATATCTTCGAACGAAGCTACGTATAATAATGATCGAACATCACAGGTAAGTTCGTTTGATCATCTATTATACTTCATTCGTTCGAAGATATATTATAATTAACCATGCAGATGTTAAGAGTCAACTTAAAGCAAAATTAAGATTTTTAATATCAACAAATATATTTCAGGAACCAAAATCTCTTAGGCACTTATTAGGCTCTTAATATAATGGTAATATGAGACAATCAGTCTTTTTTGACATACTTATACATTTTATATTATATAAGTATATATGTCTTTTTTTTTATATATATATATAATTATTTTAAACATATTAAGGCATTTATAAGCAAATATTTTGTTCAGCATTAAGCACAGCATGAGCAAATTCAGATGAATTGTTGGAAATAGGTATATTATAAAATTTTGCAAAAGTTGAAGAACTGTTTGTTCAGCCGTTTGCCTAATTACATCTAATGATACTCCCCTAGCTTTAGCAGTCGACGTGGATGCATGTCTTGTACTATGCCCTGAAAAAATGCTAATATCTATGCCACACATAGAGAAAGTATATATTATATATATATTATTATTTTTTTTATTTTTTATTTATCTCAGGACCCTGAGGTCCTGGACCTTTGGGAGGCGTACGAGGAGCCGAAGCCAACTCGCAGAGGCCCTTTAGATAATTATAAAGGAACATGATATCAACCGACGATTATCCCTGTACGCGCTATGCTAGTGCACCCAAGGACAACCCCCGGTTATTGAAAAACTGTTGCGACATATTATGGAGAACAAAGATAATAGGGCTATGGTTTTTGGAGTCTTAAGTGGACTGGTAACATGGAACTATGTCAAGACTATGGCCCCTGCCTGAACAACGTTATTAATATGCATCGAAAAAAGGCAGGGGGTGACTTGCACACTCAATAAATGGGCCCCCAAAAACGGCCGCTAGCACGAAGTGACGTAGCAACAAGAGGGCAACATATCCTGAGGTGCTTGAGGAGTGGAGAGGTATACCACGGCTATCAGGACAATCCCGGAAGTACGGTCAAGATCCCTACCAGCACCTTACTGGATTATACATCCTTCTCCCGAGCACGTTTGCTCTTGCGAATCTCCACTCAAGCCAGCCAATAAAGGCTATTATTATTATTATTATCCATATACTAATGGTAGACGAAGAAATTGGCTTGTGTGGGTTATTCAAAGAGAGTATTAAATGAGTATTATCTTCCCTAATACTCTTGAGTGTATCTAATGTAATAAAATAAAGTAGTGTCAGGGAAGATTTCAGGTTTTGCCGTGCATTTTCGTTACAGAAAATGGCTCTATTTTTGTATGTTGACTAAAACAATAAAAATAATAAAATAAAAACTAAAATAAAGGTAAATAAGAGGTTCGGTCCGCTGCAACCAGAACCAGATGTTTTTATAGTGTCTAGGATAGAAATGTTTACACCGGTTTCATTAACTATATTATTGGGTATTTTTATAAATCATAAATCTGTGCTACTTGGGCTCTGCTAAGTGCAAACCAATTCACTAACTTTTTAGACAATTTCATTTTTATAGAAACCTTAACATAATCTCTGGATGTGATCATTACGACCAATTTATGAGTCTATTAATTTATTAATTGGTATAGACTGTGTGAATAAGTGAGATCCTATAAGTAACATTGAATTGAGGCATTATTTGGAAGGTAACCTAATGTAACCTCTATGGCTGATGGAAGAACATCATGTCAATATTCTGGAAATTAGTGTAAGGAGGTGTGTAAGATGACACTCTTTAAAAAAGGAATGCAATAGTTTTTTATTTTTTTTATTGAGTACCTATAAAGACTAACAGCTTGAAAAAACAAACATTGTTTTCAATGGTGGACAAGCTTGTGAAGGTCAATATGACATTACCTTTTCATTTTTGCCTTCCCAATATTGGGCTAAATGGAGGAAAGAACACATAAAAGAAATAAATTATCATGTTCAAAGGCAGTAAAAAACATCTAATTAAATGTATTTTGAATCTGGTATCCAGGAAACACAGGCATCACATTTATGTATTACTTGTAGAAGGGAAAAGATCAATCAGTTTGACCAAACTGAGACACAATATACCTACTAAAATGTAGAGATATTCTGTTCCCACTCTATGTTAGATGTATGAGATTGTTAATTGCTCTCTTTGTTGTCTTTTGAATCCATATATGAAGCAAATAGACAAATCTAATTATTTTCACACCATATTTGCTCCATATTTCTGGCTATATTATTTAATTGTTGATACCGTATTCCTCCCATTCGGTTTATATAAGATACAGCAAACTATTATCAATCTCACACAAAATGTGTAAGTGCTCATGTTTAACAAAATAGAATTTTTAAAGGTAAAAAATGTGAAGCAGTTCTAAATAATTTATGTGATAATTATAATTTTTTATCCTTTTTCCAGAATCCATGGACTTCTGTTATCACTACAATTGCGCCCCCCCCCCCAGTTCTTGTTGCATCATTGTAGGTCTAGTTTGATGATTGGATGAATTTTTATTTTGAATCTTAGTTGCCTTTACTTATAACTAAGTATTTATGTTCTAATTTTAGTATAGAACCAACCAACAACAAATGTTGTTGCAACAAAATAATGCAACAGTTGATGTACCTATTAAGTGAGTAATCTCTCATAAGCTAAGAAATTTGTTTCTGTAAATATTTTTAAGGGATTTACAGAAACAACATTTTTTGTATGTGACATCAGTCATTGTGTGTCATATATAAAATCTAAATAATTAACATGATTGGGATGGCGTATTTTGTAAAAGGAGTAATTGTTCCTTGAATATTTTTCAACCTTTTATTATATAATAGTAGGCTAGTATGAATAGTGTAGTGTGTATAGTAGTAGACTATATAGTCTGAACCAATACACAAAAGGTCATCAAGATGATGTACATACTGATTTGTGAACTTTTGATCATAGATATACATGTAACTACCACTATCAAAAATGCATAATGTGTAAAACAAATCCCATTTGGGACAGCAATAGACTCTTTTTAAATGATCATAATGAAATAATAGGTATCTCCTGTGATCTGGATTCAAATTTTGCCAAAAGATCTCCTGGGTACACTAGAGCTACCGCAGTGATCTTACATCTTATAAATTTGGATGTGTGAACCAATTTGTTCAGGGGTATAAAGGTTTCAATAAACCTCCCTTCTCCATCCCTGTTGGGAAACCAAAAAATATCTTGGATATAAGTTGATTCCCACACGGTTTCCATGGGGAATTTGTGCTCAATGGCAGTAAATTATGAATGGTTTTATACATAAATATGCATTCATCTTGGCCCCTGATCTTGAAGATCCTGATTGATCACTTGTAAAACCATTTTTGTTTTGAACCGTTGAATTTTGGTTGATAAGTTATGGAAGAAAAAATGCACTTACCGAACATCCACAGATGTGTTTCAAAATTGGGGCATTACCACAAATCCTCTATCAACGAGGAAGGGAATGGGCTAATCTGTAAGCATGACTAACCTCTAATTTCAACCATGAGCCTGTGGTGAAACTTTTTGTGTTCTAGCATACACTGGATGTGTTGCGAGAATTGCTTGGTTATAGTTTAATATGAGGACTGCAGATACTTTCGTCCAGGCCTAGGTATTATTCTTTGCTGGTTGTACCAAGATGGACCATTCCCGTTTCCCTGACGGGTTACAGTTGAAGATTAGGCTGGCTTCATAATAAGCTTGCCGCTTCTGTGGCATGTCTTTAGGACTTTAAATGTTCTCTGTTGAAGTATTCCCATGCAGGTAGTCGTCTCTATCAACATCTTTGACAATATCTTTGTTTATGTGAAGTGCAAATCTATTAAAACTCTTCCAGTATCAATCAACTGGGAAAATTAGTTTCAGCCTATTTATGCCATCATTGCTGTGAAGCTTAGATAGGGTCTGATTCCCAATCCCAACTGATCTGTTCTGATTTAATCTTTTTGTATCAGTATATTCTTGTATTATCAGTGAATTACTGACTGAGGCAATAATCTCTATATTATTTTAAACAGTTATTACACACATTTTTATCTAGTTTTTGTTCATATTCCTTGAGTATTTCCAAAAATGGTATTCTAGATGTGGGTTAAGTCAATCATTAAGTCAGGCCATTAAATCATTTGGTTTTGTAGATATAAATACTGTAATACTTCAGGAAATATAGTAACTGGTTCAACGACTAGCTCAGATGCTAGTTCAGGAAATGTTATACTCAAGTCTGTAACAGTTAGGGTTGTGCCTGTTGGAGCCGATGATGATACAACAGATATCTAGTTTAATGTCCACTTCTTGAGGATCATCCTAAATACAAGGTCTAAAAACCTAAAACTATTGACCCTGTTATGGTACCAAAGTGTACCTAGGCAAAGCCTTTCGGATTTTATCAAAAGGTAATGACCATTGTGCATTCATCTCGTAAACACCACGAGTAAGCGGATCACGTCAATGCATCTCGTACATCACCCGTGTCCATGTACCAAAGGGTAAAGATCATCGTGTGTTCATCTCGTAAACACCACGAGTCAGCGGATCGCGCCAATGTATCTCGTACATCACTCGCGTCCATAGGTACAATATTCAAAATCCATTTTACTTGCACTGTAGATAACTTTCCTGACGAAGCTTTTCAGGTTACCCAAAGGTGTGGGGCAAAAAACAATCTCGTATGTTTATCTCGTAAACATCCCGAGTCAGCTAAACGCGTCAATGCATCACGTGCACAACCCGCGTCAGTAGGTATATTCATATTTCGAAACCCATTTGATTTACAGTCTTACACTGTATAATGTACCATGGCAAAGCCTTTAAAGTTATGGAACAAGGAAACCAGCTCGTGTGTTCATCTCGTAAACACCCCGAGGAGTTTGATCGTGTCAATGCATACAATTATTTGGGTTAAGTACGTGAAACTCTTACTTCACTGAATAATCTAATAGATAAATCTATTACTTCACCTGGAATCAAAGAATTAAATAGAGATAGGACAGGTGACGTACTATGTTATCGTCGTTTCGTCCTTTTTTCAAACTTTTCATCATATGAAGATAGTATTTCATATCTTTTCGTTTTGGCATACTTCATTACAAATTATACAAGCACTATGCTCTTATTTAATTACTTAAATTGGTAAAAAAGCAAATAAAACACAACGTAAAACGTATTGGTTGCCGCGCAAACGTATGGAATGACATTTGACGTTACTGACAGATACTCGCTCGGATACGGTGCGTTTTGTTTCTGCTTTTAGGCTCTGAAAAGCTGCGAATTGGGTCGCCTAGCGCAAGCGTTAGCTGCATGGTTAATTATAATATATCTTCGAACGAATGAAGTATAATAGTACGATATCTATCTATCTACCTACTAATTTCACGGGGGCCGAGTCGCGGATGTCAGTTAGTAAATTAATAAATACTACTAATAATGTAAAGGCGAATATTAGTGAATGTGTGTTTGTATATTTGTTACTTTATCACGAGCGAATGACTGAACGGATTTGGATAAATCTTCCCACACGGGTAGAACATGTTTTGGAATAGCAAATAGGATATTTTTATCTCGGGAATATGTTCCCTTGGGACAATTTTTTACTTTGACGCGGGCAAAGTCGCTGGCAGCAACTATAGTATATTTTTATAAAAATGAATAGCTGTTCGTTAGTCTCGCTAAAATTCAAAAACGGCTGCACCGATATGGCTAAATTTGGTTTTGAAATATTTGAGATATTCCAGGGAAGGTTTACCTAAACGGAGAGAAATAATGAAATAAAAAAAAAACCGAATGCAACGCCATTTCTAATTAATGGTAATGCCAGTAGATGGCGTTATCCTTACTATTAGGCGGTACGAAGTTCGCCGGGTCAGCTAGTATCTTAATATTCACTGGTAAGCGTATCAGTGGAACATGGCTAAATCGATTTGGCATTTTTTCTTTTTCAATTCAAATTTATAATGTTTTTATTTCGCATAGGCCTACATGTGGACTTATAAAACGTCAGAAGCTAGTGCAAGGTACCAATTGGTCGTTTCCTATGGAGAAAAACCGGCAAGAAACTCCATGATAATCTTTAAATATATTGATTTTAGAATATTTCAATATTACGTTTTACTTTCCATATTATTAGAGCAGTAGTGGCCAAGTGGTAACGGCCAGGACTTACGAGTTGTAGGTCAAGGGTTCAAACCCAACCAGGCGCATTACTTTGTGTAATTTATTACATCACCACTGCTTTCAAAACGGTGAAGGAAAACATCGTGAGAAAACCGGCAAGTCCTAGAACCAAAAAATTCGAAGACATTTATATGATATTCACCAATACACACTGTGCCCACGCGGCCCATTCCCTCTCCAGGAGAGGAGACCTGAGTCTCAGCAGTGGGAACATTAAAAAGGCTGATTATGCTTATTATTATTCTATATTACAATATTAATAGGTATGTGAGGACAGTTCTGTTTTAAATGTTCGTCTAGGCCTTGAGGCCTTGTACTGTAAGCTTTTGTTTCAACCAAGTTAAGATATGAGTCTCCTAACGCATACATTTTTACAGGCTTCCTGAATCGCAAGCAATGGGTAATAATATTTGATAGCACGGTTATCGCAGTTCGATTCCTGCAGTTAATAAATATTTGAGTTTTTGGGTTTAGGTGTCGTGTATATAGGTACAACGGCGTCACTCGGCTAAAAGCTGAGCGATCGCCGGTCGCAGGCGCGCGCGCGTATTTAAACAGCTGTTTTATTATTGTGATAAAACTAATGAGTATATAAAAAAAGTTTCTTTGGGAAAGTTGTTTGTAATCATGAGTACAATCACGTGTTTAAGTATCGGTCACTAATTACCAGTCACCCAATATGTTAGTTTAGGTGTTGGTGAACACATCAATGATACAGGATTAATTTGCAGTGTTTTTTTTAAAGGTGGCAAATCATCCAATCACTTCTCTCGCTCTAGGCTAGTGCGAGAGGGAGTGTCAGACTTTTACTGACTAAAACCACACCTATTTTCCTTCTGTACCTTGAGTTCCAGGACTCCGGGTTTCCCATTCGAAGGCCAACCCATGGACTTAACTACTAGTAGGCTTCGGCCCTGCTGGGCCCCTACGGTTTGCTGACATCTCGCGCGTCGCGAGTTCGCAAAACCAAATTCCCAGTGTGGATCATTTTTTTTTTAAATTTAGTTTGCGATTCAGGAATTCCGTGCACATTTAAAACACAGCATGCAGTACACTTAGCTAAGGCTCGACGCCAAAAAGTTTCACGTGACTTTATCATGTATGTTTCTATAAAACGGAACGAACCTGTTACCTCCAATTTTAGCCGCGAGCCAGCCGCCAGGTAGCTGCGTGATCAGGTACCCATAGAAGAAGGAGCTCAGCACCAGACCCTTGGTTTGGGAGCTCCAGTCGAATTCTGGTATCTGAAAGAGTATTTTAATCTATATAAACAAAAATGAATCGCCGAAATGTATTTACACGCATAAGTTCCAAACGACTGCATCAAGCTGGATTTTTTTAGGGTTCTGTAGGTACCTAAAGGGCAAAAACGGGATCCGATCGCTATCACACTGCCCGTCTGTCTGTCACCAGCCTCTATCTCTTGAACCGTGATAGCTAGACAGTTGAAATTTTCACAGATGATGTATTTCTGTTGCCGCTATAACAACAAATAGTAAAAACAGAATAAAATAAATATTAAAGTGGGGCTCCCATACAACAAACGTGATTGTTTTGTTGTTTTTTTTTTTTGCTACGGACGATACGGAACCCTTCGTGCGCGAGTCCAACAATACATTTGGCCGGTTTTAATTTATTAAATGCTTTATGCACACAAAAGTACAGAGGCGGACTTAATGCCTCAATGCTTATTACTATGTTTGTTATTTGTCAGGACAAGGTTTGTATAAAGAATAAATGAATGCATCCGTGCGCAACCGGGGCAGGTAGCTAGTATTTAATATTTTGTAGCTTTCATAAAACTCGAAGGGAAGAATGGGTGGAAGAAAGATATCACTAAAAAACGCTTAATAAGAGAAAAGTAAGGTTCGTCTTTTTTTTGTTAGTCTACATTGCGTCCCACAGTTGGGCAAAGGACTCCCCCTTCTTCTTCTGAACCTCTACCCCCTAGCCAAGTTACAACCTTTTCGTTTCGACGTTTGACGTCATCTCAACGCTCAGTCACGTGGTCAGAACAAAGGAATAGGAGGCGTGGCCGGCTCGAGGCGATCGACGAAATAGAATCGAAACGAAATGGTTGTAACTTGGCTAGGGGGGCTGTTGGTCGTCCTCTGGCCAAGTTTGTCCCAATTATACTCGTACACACGCCTCTATTTGTCGTCAAATAATGGATTACACTACCATCACCCATGTCTGAGACAAGGTGTATATCATTTTGAATACTGGTTTGGAATTCGATGCAAAAATTTTTGTTTGCAAATTGCAAACATTCGAATTCCTTTGTGAGGCCCTTTGTCAATGAAACAATGTCATTTTAAAACCTGGCTATACGGATAATTGGGTAAATGAAAAACCTCTGTAAGTGATAAGACACGCCCCTTGAGATCCCAGATATGCAGGTTTTACTGTATGTGTTATTGTTGTGGCCAATTGTTAATTTTTCAGTATATATTAAAGAATATTACCTACCTATCTATGAGGTCAAGGATCTGACCTTAGCCATAGATACACATTGTTGCACCTGACGATAGATAATCTATCTATAATAAGTACTTAGATACTTCCTCCATACTAAAACCCGTCCTAGAGCCCGGCTATCATCATCTATGGTAATTGGCTAACCTTTTCCTCATATATGTGAACATAAGAAGCCATTGTCATCCATTTAGATATATAAATAGCATCCCGCATTTTCAAGAGCGTCGTGGAAACATCGTAGTATTCCATTGTGGCTACCACAAAGATACTAAAGGTAGTAGTACTACATTGGGCAAACGTGGGCCACGTACGCCAATCTGGGCGAGTCGATCCCCATACATTTTTATGGCAACTAGACTTGTTTGTAGAGCTACATTAGATCCTCGCCACGCGACGCGATTCTACGTACAAATAAGGCGTGGCCCACGTGTGCGTCAGTCTAATGTAGTTCCCGATTAATGGTAGGTAGTCTAGTCCCATGTACAGTCAGGGATTATTTAAAATTACTTTACACACTAAGCTGCAAAAATAACGGTTCACATAGAAAATCTGCGACATCTTCAAAAGTTATGTGCACAGATCGCTCGTATATACGATTATCTATATTTATAAAAGCGAAATACCACTCACTGATTAATCACGAAATCTCAGAAACTATAACACCTACAAACTTAAAATTTGGCAGTTAGGTTCCTAGGGTGTAGATATCCGCTAAGAACGAATTTTACGAAACTCCACCCCTAAGGGGGTAGAACGGGGGTTGGAAGTTTGTGGGGAGAAACCTATTTTCTCGCGGGCGAAGCCGCTGACAGAAGCTAGTAATATGATATAAAACTATTAGTAACGCTTATAGTAAATCTCAAAAAAAAAGGATTTATTTGTACAATTTACAAATAATACCAGTATATTACATAGAATATCTGGAGCACTTTGGTTAAAGCTAAATGACAATTTTCAGAACGAACATAAATCTATTTAGATTTCGGCTAAAAACATGAGATAATAGTTACAGCTCCTAAAAACAACTCAACGTCACGCAATAAAAACACCCTTATTTTGCTAGGCATAGAAACCGTAAGTACATTTTGCGAAAAACATATCAAAACGACATTATTGCGAAGATAAATGACATAGCCTTAGACTCTTCTATAACACGAGGCTGGTGGAAGTAATAAATACTAAGCGAACCAGTATTAAAAGCCTCTCAGCATTAAGCATTAAGTGTATCGGCGATTAGTTTGTTGCTCATAAAACCAAATGGTTGACTGAATTCAGGATGGGATGAGAGTATTACTACGGATTAGTTCTGTTACTAAGCGGGTAGATTTTTATTTTTTGATAGGATTTTTTTCTTAATGGTCCCTCTATTGGCAGTGGGCTGGTCACATTGGTGAGCAGTGGTGGCCGAGTGGTAACGGCTCTGACTTATAATTTGTAGGTCGCGGGTTCAAACCCAGCCAGGCGCATTACTTTGTGTAATTTATATCATCACCACTGCTCTCAAAACGGTGAAGAAAAACATCATGAGGAAACCGGCATGTTCTAGAACCAAAAATTCGAAGACATGTGACATCCACCAACCCGCACTGGGCCCGCGTGGTGGATTACGGCCCATTCCCTCTCCTAGAGAGCAGGCCTGAGTCCCAGCAGTGAAGTGAAGACGCAACGTTGGAAGGCCGGGCCGATAACCTGGTGAACATCACGGGAATCGATGGATGCGAAACGCACAGGACTGGTCGTTGTGGCGACACTTGGGGGAGACCTATGTCCAACAGTTGGTGTCTTTCGGCTGGAATAATGATTTTGATAATATTGTAGCGATACTATGACGTCGCAATAGGTATATGCCTAAATGGAACACACCTTCCAAGTTCCATTCTGTGAAGCAATAAGTTGTCAGTTGTCGTAGGCTTGCGGACGGCGAGCAATGGGTAGCTTGCCGTCCAGTCGTCCGGTAACCGTTCGGACCGAGCTCGAGTTGTCGACGATGCGTAGTGTTTCACGCGCGCTTCAAAGAGATGCCAAGCCGTTGGGGCCCAGCAGGGTCGAAGCCTACTGGGGCCAAGGGTTGTACGAAAGAGAACCCCGGTGCCCTGTAACGAAGGCAAAGAAGGAAAAGGAGTGGGTTTTAGTCGGTAAAAGTCTGACACGCCCTCTCGCTCCGTCCAAGAGCGAGAGAAGTCATTGGATAATTTCCCACCTAAAAAACAAACCTTCAGAGTTCCAGGCGCTAGTCTAAGTCCGGACATAATTGTAACTACGCGAGTTAAGTAACTAATCAATGTAACTGGTTATAATGAGGTTAAAGATTGTGTATTAGACGGACTCTTATATGGTGCACTTCTATCTATCTTTGATTCTATTATGGACCTGTGGTGCCCTGCAGTTCTCTTTCGCATTCTATGAACACGGTAAACTCTTTTAAATATTCTCGGAGCCCAAAGGGCGAAATGTTTTTGAGGGACAGCTAGAGGAACAAGTCAGTGCCAAAGACGCCAGTGTGGCGGAGCGCATTATGATTTTCAAACAAAATAAAACACAAGTTTTCTTATTACTTCTGTTATGGTTTTTCTGTGTGACATTCACTATACTTATTGTAGTTTTTATTGGGGTATCGTATGAAACTGAAGTTAATACGGTACCATTGTTAAAAACATTAACGTTTAATAAAGTTGATGCCTTGGTAACATATACTAGAAGTTTTATTTGCTTTACCTTTAGTTTTTCAACATAATTAGTCTTAATTTACTATAAAATACATAGGATGGTTCACTGTGTACATATTGGCCTAACTCCCAGTTCAGAGTGTCCCACGCGGTGGACTCAGTGAACCATTTCCCATCTTTAAAAAAAACTTAAATATATCCTATCATGTTACGTATGGGTCTAAAATTAATATGCAAAATTAAAGACAGATAAATGTTGCTCTAGTAAAAAAAAATCTACATTATGTTAAAAAACTGAGCTTTGAATGTTTAACTTTTTCATGGTTCACTGTTGGACACCTCACTATACTATAAAAGATGATTTTTTTACATGTTTCTGCTAGTGTAAAAAAAATACTATTCGCCGAAGCCTGGCAAGATAAAAAATATACTTACAAAAACAATAGTTCCATTCTCTAGCTTCGTCTCCACCGGCTCGGTCATGGCGACGACCGCTACTGAAAGATTGACCCTCAGCGCATACACATTGAAAAACCCGAAGAAAGCCAGCAGGGCAACCACCAGCCGTCTTCGTCGCCAGAAACACCACGTCATCTCGTGGTCTTTTGATTGTTCTCTGGAAGAAAAGAGGAAGATAGTTAGTGATGGTAGAATATACAGACCGTGACGGAGACAGTTCCGTCTTCAAGCAGTTTTTTTTTTTGAGTCGGGATATCATCCAAACACTTCTCCTATAGGATAGAGTGAGAGGGCATGTCAAACTTTTAATAACTAAAATCCACCTGCGTTCTTCAGTTGCCCTTAACGTTCCAGGACCACGCGTTATCTCTTTCGAAAATTCCCTTGGCCCTTGAGGACATCGGCCCTGTTGGGCCGCTACGGTTTGAGATGAGTACGGTACGAGGTCAGCGTTAAATACTATGCATCGCCGACGACTCGGGTTGGGTCCTTTTTCTGGACTCAAGTTCAAAAGTACTGCACAATGTTTGGTTATGACTTAAAGATGACCCATGTGTAAGTGTCAGATCCTTGTATTCAATAAAGGTACAGCCATGTTGTTGAGTACGATGTCTACCAGGTATGTTATGATTATGGTTGGTATGATTATGGCTGGGATGATGTTATGATTATGGTTGGTATGATGTTATGATTATGGTTGGTATGATGTTTATGAGGTTGCGGGAATCCGATGGATGCGAGACGCACAGGACCGTTCATTGTGGCGACATTTGGGGAAGGCCTATGTCCAAAAGTGGACGTCTATCGGCTGAAATGATGATGATGATGTTATGATTATGGTTGGTATGATGTTATGATTATGGTTGGTGTGATCTTATGATTATGGTTCGTATGATTATGGTTGTTATGATTATGGTTGGTATGATTAGCTTCTGAACGAAAGAAACGCATGAAAGTCGAAAAATATTCAAGTGATATACCTATTCCCGGGATAAAAAGTACCAAATACCGTTGAGTCGTTTGAGCGTGAAGGAGTATGAAACACACACACATATATACATACTTACAAACTTTTGACTCTATAATATTAGTGTGATAGTGTAATTACAAGGTAAGGCTAACTATGACAAATAATGGTCAAGTAGTAGGTAATACGATCATTTGAGTGCAGTTTTATATTTTAAAAAGCTGCTACTTGTCTTCCTGTCTATTTTTATTCAAGTTCAATGAGTGAACATGATACCAACGACCTTAGTCTTTTGTGTCATTGTGTAGTACTGCGAACACGCTTCTAAGTATAAACGATTACCGGTCATTAATTTACCTTGTCTCGTGACAGATAAACTAAAAAAAAAACCGGCCAAGTGTGAGTCCAACTCGCACATGAAGGGTTTCGTAGTAAAAAACTGCAAAAAAAGTTATGTTTGTTGTATCGAAGCCCTTCTGTTTTTAGTATTTTTGTTATAGCGGCAACAGAAATGCATCGTCTGTGAAAATTTCAACTGTCTAGCTATCACGTTCATGAGATACAGCCTGATGACAGACAGACGGACAGTAGAGTTTTTGTAATAGGGTCCCGATTAAAATCCAGACCCTATTACTTATTATTTCTTAATTAAGTATTACCTACTTAATCGGGACCCTTGGGTACGGAACTCTAAAAAGTAGAAAAATTAATTAGTAAACAAATTTTTCTAGTTGGCAAGTTTAAATATATACAAGGGAAATCTGATTTAGAAACACGCCTTAAGGCCGTAGACCAATTATGTACGTTATTAGAGCCTAACGACTGATACAGCACTCATGGGGCAGTGATGCTCAAAGTTCATCCTGGGCCGTGTTTCTGTTATGTCCAGTGACTGGTTTCAAATGGAAGAGCATCAGATTATGCCTAGTCAGATGGATGTTAATGAGATTAGTACAGAATGAAGCCAAGTGGCATAATTAAACAAAGACATTTCTCAACGGTAAACAATTTCGATACGAATGACTGGATTTTCTAATGAAACGAATTTCGTATAAATTCTTACGTTTGTGTTGAGAAAGTTTAATAGCGAATTTATTATTGAAATGTTGAAGAACGAGCCCGACGTGATAAAATGTCAAGCGTGCGAGCGAGAAAGAGGTATGGAGCTTATACGGTATACACCCTATATACCAGGCTACTCAGAAAGTTTTGCGAAAAAAAGTTTTTATGTTTATGGCACTGGCCATTTGACATTATTTTGAAAACTTTGGTTATTTAAAAGTAAAAATACCATTGTTTGAATTTTGCATTACCCTCCACATTTTTTCGAGAGCCAAATCAAATTATCGTGTCTCATTTAAAAATGGATCTGAATCGAGAACATTTTCGTGTGATGATTTTCTTCGATTTTAAATGTGGCCTAAAACCTGATGAGTCATTTGATCGACTTCAAATTGCTTTTATGGATGAAGGAACTTCAAAAGCAACCATCTACCGCTGGTATAGCGAGTTCAACCGCGGTCGCCTTACTTTGGCGGATGAACAAAGGAGTGGTCGTCCCACGACGGATGTCACGGAAGAGAGTGTGCTGGCAGTAAAAAAAATAATTCAAAAAAACAGGTGAATTACATACGAAGAGATTAAGCATACACTGCAGATTGGTTCGGGAAGCGTTCACAAGCTTCTATACGAGCACCTTCGCGTGAGGAGGATAGTTTGCCGCTGGGTGACGCACAACCTCACCGAAGCTCAGAAGCAGATCACACGGGTCTGCCTCTGGAGTGGTGCTGTGATATGATTCAAAAATTTGAAGCAAGCTCGTCTCGGCGCGTTTACGACATTGTGACAGGTGACGAATCCTAGATTTATCAATACGATCCAGAAACAAAGCGTCAGTTGACAGTTTGGCTATTTCAAAACGAACCAACGCCTGCGAAAGTGAAGCGATCGAGAAGCGCAGGGAAAATTTTGATCGCTAGTTTCTTCACTTTGACGGGGGTATCTGATTTCAATACCATTACAAGACCAAAGCAGCATCAACGCCGAATGGTATACCACAAAATGCCTGCCAGAAGTTTTGTCTGCAATGAGCAACAAGCGACTGAACACCGGGCTCCGCGGGGTACTGCTTCACCATGACAATGCGCCCGCGCACTCAGCGCTCAAAACGGGGGACTTCCTGGACACCACACCGGTCAGTCTTGGGGCACCCTCCTTACAGTCCTGATCTGGTACCGTGTGTCTTCTTTTTATTCTCTAAAAAAAATCAGCTGAAAGGGATACAGTTTTCATCGCCGGAAGACGCACTAGCAGCGTTCGGGAAGGCCATAGAAGGGGTGTTTGCGGCGGACTGAAAAAAAATATTTCGAAAATTGGTTCAGACGCATGACACTTTGTATAGAGGCTGGTGGAGAGTTCTTTGAAAAGATTTAATAAAAATATTTTATCCATAGAAGTTTATTAGTTTCTCAAAACTTTCTGAGTGTCCCACGTATATAATATACTAGCTTTTGCCCGCGGCTTCGCTCCCGTCAACTGTACTACCCTACTCTACCCTATTGAATTCATTTGTTACAAAAAATGTGATAAATGAAGAACCGCTCGACCGATTTTGTGCAAACTTCACTTAAATCATCTACTAAATCGTCCGAACAAAGGCTAAACATTTGGTTGGATAGGTGAGTCCGTTCTTGAGTTATAAAATTACAACGATAAGTGGCATTGATTTTTATATATAGATAGTTCCATCCCTTTAACAGTTCAGTTTAGTTTGTCAAATGGATCGCATTAAGAGTTCGTGGTGGGCCTCTGTTCCAGCTACCATGGGTTTCCTATTCTTTTAAATAAAGTCTCGTAGTTTGATATGCGAAGTTCTTTTTACAAAAGTCTGGCAAGCAATGGGCCGCATTAAGGTTTAGTTTGACAACCACTGAACTAAAAGTATTTGCCAAGTTTTAAGTAACGGTGTCACATAACATGCCAGCTTTATGTTACAAAGAATACCACAGTATGTACCTATCTATGTTGTGTCTGTCTACACATTTTATTTATTTGGGACAGAAAACAGTTATACGTTACAGAATCTATAAACAGTACCTACCTAGTTTTTAGGCTTCCGTAACTCAAAAGGAAAAAAAACGAAACCCTTATAGGATCATTTTGTTGTCCGTCTGTCTCTCTGTCAAGACCCTTTATTTCGGGAACGCATGGAGGTGTCGAGTTGAAATTAAAACATAGTAGTCAGGTCTGCGGTCCCTTGACGCTGTGAAAAAATCAAACTTCTGAGTTAACGAAAAAAAAGATACGGCCATTTATGTAGTAAAAAACGTGTATTTCGACACTCTCAGGGAATCAAAATTCATACTTCCCGTTGACCTAGAATCCTGAAATTTGGCATGAAGTAAGGATTATTTATTATTTTGATTCCCTTGAGAGTGTCGAAATCTTATTTTCGTTAATTTAGAAGTTTAATTTTTTCACAGCTTCAAGGGACCGCAGATCTGAGTATATGGTTTTAATTTCAACTCGATACTTCTACGCGTTCTCGAGATAAAGGGTCTAGACAGACGGACAACAAAGTGATCTTATAAGGGTTCCGCTTTTTCCTTTTGAGGCACGAAACCCTAATAAGAGAAAATAAATTAATATTATTTGTATAACATACATAATGCACACAATAATATAGGCCTAAATTGATTTTTGTGCCTCTTGAAAAGTTATTAAGATATTTCGCAGTTACAAGGTTCTCACACTATGCCCTCGATATGTGTTTGATGGACAACAGACTTCTATAAAATTAAATATTCACGAAACCAGGGACCACGCAGACAGAAGACATGTGCGTATCAGAATATGTAAAGTTTAATTCATTAACGCTCAGGCGGTAGCCGGCGCCCGCAAGCCATTGTCTTACTATTGTGTCTCTAATTACGCACGTCAAAAGGTTAAACGATAACACCCAACATGTTTTGTACCTACTGTATATCGATTAGGCATTAACTGATTAATCATTCTCTTTACGTATTGTATGAACGCTAATCCAAAGCGGCAGTATTACTGAAGTAGATACAAACACACACACACACACATACATACACGGAGACCAAAAGGGTGGCGGTCCCAAAACAGATGCAATAACGCGTTTTCATGAAAACTGTATTATAGGACTTTTTTAATTGTTGATAAGCGCGTTTGACTACTATCTCACCTGTGGGCTACGAGATGTAGCACGCTCGCTTAATATCCTATACACTCTTGAGTTACAGACCCCCAGGTTGTAGCTATACCTACTAGGAAACTATATATTAGGTTTAGGTATACCAGGAAACAGGCCTCCGGCAGGAAGGTTGTTGACTTGTCGGGTCTTATCTGACTGCTGGAGCCTTTAAATGCGGCAGTTACTTAGAACTATTTATACTTAAAAATACTATAAAGCAGGGCTTGTTAACGTTACCAATTTCTCACTATAAATATCGTTAAGTAACGATATTTTCATAAAGTTAATGTTTTAACGGTAACACGGGTAACGGTAATTTGATACTGATTCTGTTAAAATAATGTTAACAATTAACGTTATAAGTATCGATACTTTTTCGTTACTGATACGTCGATTAAGGTAACGATACCAAATTTTTAACGTTATTCAAAACCCTGCTTTATAGCTGAAGAGTTTGTTTGGTTGAACGTGCTAATCTCAGAAACTACTGGATTGAATAATTCTTTTTTTTACCCTAGGGTGAATATAACCAAAGAGTTAAGTTAACCAGTAACCAAAGACGCGGGTGAAACAGTTGGAGATAGCTATATTAGAGTACACATCAACAACTGTACCTAATCAATTTTTTATACTGTTGAAATTTGCTCATAGCGCTCATGCTGATGGTCGGCTCACCCGGTATTGATTGGTAATCAAGATGTGTGGCTTGTCAACTAAATAGAACGTTCGCCCAATATTATATTAACCTAACGAGTATATATCTATAAAAGGAGAAACTGTCTGACTGACATGGTGCTGACGTGAAATTTTTTTTTCTTTTTGTGACGTAGGCGAGCACTAAGAAAGGATTTTTCAAAATTCAGCCTCTAAAGAAATGAAACTTGGGTCTGAAGTTCGTATGGAGGAATCTACTTTCACGCAGGCGAGGCCGCTGGCAAAAGCTAGTCTATATATATATATATAAAAGGAGAAACTGACCGATTGACATATCAACGCACAACCGAAACTACTAGGACTAGGATCGTGACAGTTTGGCCAAGGTTTCCTTTTATGACGTAGGCGAGGAATGGCATGCGAGGAGGCTAATTGGTGATCCAGGTTAAGTCTAATCTACAAAGCCTAGAGCACAGGCGTGGGATAGCCAGCCGTTCGGTGTTTTACAGGATGCATTTTGGCGAAGTCGCTGGTATACGCTAGTTGGATTCTCGTGGTCAATGTTATTTTGTCCTAAACAAATTCGTTATCCAAGGAATGCATGACTAATTAGCTAACTGAACTAAACAAAGTATCGATGACGAACGCTTTCTGCATTATAATTAACACACATTTTCTAACAAAGAGTGTGTATTACATTAAAATAGGTAAAAGAAAATGGCCGCGCATTAATTTCACGGTAATTAACTGGAATGTATTTTAATTGAGTTCGTTTTAATTCACTTATAATTTGTATATTAAATACGGTGTTACATGGAAATTCTTTTAACAAAGCTTATTAGAGGTTTTTTGGGGCGCCTTTTTCGACCTTTTTATGGCTTGCCTTTTTTACCCGACTACGGAGGGTTATGATTTTGACAGGCTATGTATGTATGTGAGTTTGTTCATCTGTTCCCACATAGCTCCTAATCTACTTATCGGAACTCGACGTATGAGGTATCGTTAGAACCGTCTTAATTGTCCGCTGAACATAGGTTACGTGACGTGTCACAAAACTTGATATGGCGCCCTCTAGCGGACAAAAAGTAATGTGTAAAAAATAAAAATGGAGATAAATACGCCGTGTTTGGTATCATTTGAAAGGGCTTTAATTGTACATTTCCAAAATATTGTTCAAATTTAAACTGACGCCCTCTAGCGGACAAGAAGTCATGTGTTAAAAAAAATGTTAAGATAAATACACCGTGTTTGATATCATTTGAAAGGGCTTCACTGGTACTTATCAAAATATATCATCAAAATTCAATGTGGCGCCCTCTGGTGGACAAAAATTAATTTACCATTATTAATTAGAAATTTTAAATTTAGCTTTTGCAAATGGTATAGAAGCACAGTGATTTAACACCAAAATAATTTAAATAAAAAACAAGTTAAAAAACTAATAATTAATAAAAAATAAAATTTGTTAAAAGAATTAAAAGTATGAAACAAGATTTCCAGGATGCTGAAATAAACAAGGTAAAAAGAAAAGCCGCAGTCACACGTTATAGGTAACAACCGAAACACTTTAATAACGTGTGACTACGGCTTTTCTTTTTACCTTGTTTATTTCAGCATCCTGGAAATCTTGTTTCATACTTTTAGTTTCGTCGTTTTTTTTTGTCGTAGTCGGGTTTTAGGTTTTTTACTTTTTTTTTTGTGTATTGAATTCGTAGAACACAGTATACGCATTTCTATTACACTAATATTATAAAGGCGAAGTTTTGTATGTTCGTGTGTGTATGTTTATTACTCCTTTAAGCGACAAACGGCTTAACGGATATGGATGAATAGTGGCACAAGGGTAGACCATGTCCTGCTACATGTCATATGGAACAGTACGGAAACTACCTACAAATATTCGAAACGGCTCACTCACACAAACATACGCATCGACGAGATTCCTAAGCGTTTCTCGCGGTCCTGTCAGTCAGTAGCGAATGCCGCCTATTACACTACGCGATATTCAGCACACGATATTCAGACTGTCTTATTTTTTGTTCCCAGTAAAACCGGTCTAACCCTTATTACACTACGCGATATCGACTAAGACTGTCTGAATATCGAGTAGTGTAATAGGCCCTTTAGAAGTCTCGTCGATGCGTATGTTTGTCTGAGCCGTTTCGAACATTTGTAGGTAGTTTCCGTACTGTTCCATATATATATACTGTGGTAGAAGCTAGTTGCTATTAGCCAATAGGTATAGACGTAAGTATCTTGAATAACAATATCTTTACTGATAGGCATCATATAAAAAAGTGTCATTGAACTTTAGACAGGATTACAAAGCTAAGTTCACATGCAGATTTCATCAACATTTGTAACGCATGTCCCATTCTTGCGACATTCCATCCACCACTGACATTGACATTAGTGTCACGACATTTAGCAATTTATGACATTCAACAACAAGCTCATATAGGCGGTAATTTCTTACAGTAACAATGCATATATATGCAGACATAATATTTGCAATTCAAAATAAATCTTTAATATACGTAAATGAAGGCAAATGCACGTTATTGCATATTTTCACATCAGGTCATTTGCCTAAGCCGACCATGACCACAAAAATCTTGTCAGTGATCTTTATTAAATTAAGGTTAAGGATTTATTGAAGCTTAAGGGGATCATAACAATCCAAGCAAGGGACCATCTATAGATGGTGCCTTGCATCTTATGAAGGAATCTTTTACAGGGCTCCAAGCTCTACCTACTTTTTTAATTATTATTATTTTTGGAGTGAGAATAAATCAGATAAGTCCTCTCGCTCTGGGTGAAGCTTCAGTTGCCTTTAGCGTTCCAGGGCCGCAGTGACGAACAATGCAATCATCAAAAAAAAAAAATATGCATCGCCGAAATCATATACCAAGATGGTGGCTTTAGCAAGAAGATCACTCATAGTTTACACAATTCTCCGAAAAAATTGACATGATTATTTGTCTATTGCATCGTCCATTATAAAAAACCACATCCATGTATGAACCAGACCCATTAAACACACGAAAAGACTGAGATGGAATAGGTTATGGTCAATGTATTAGATCAACATGATAGCTCCGTAAATCAAAATACAGACAATTCTATCAATCCAAACGTCTTGTAACTCCATACTAAAGGTCAACATGATAGCTCCCTAGATCAAAATACAGACAATTCTATCAATCCAAACGTCTTGTAACTCCATACTAAAGGTATTCAGGTCGCGATTTCAAGTATCGAGGTACCAAGTTAACTTGCATTTCGCAACCAACAGTTGTAAAACAGGAAAATTGGTAGCGAAGAAGTAAGTAGTTATTTTGTTTGGTAAAGTTATAGAATAGGCAAACCAGTCAGTTAGTAACGGAGTTAAGAACCAGTTTGGATTATTGCGTATGTTGTATAATGCTTTGTTTGTGCAATAAATCTAATGGTAGGTAAGTACGTAACCCCTTTACCGTCTTCTTATGGATGTGTCCCAGACACTGCACATGAGTTCTGGAGTGATCTTTTAAGAAGTAGAAGGACTCCTTCCGTGAACTGATGGTGATTTCCTTGGTGGTTTTAATTAAGTAAGAATTTTACACCCGGTTTTTCTCCAAAAGTCACATGTAAGGGAGATATTTGTAATACATAACATGATTAAAAAGAGTGTTCATGGAGTTTCTTGCACATTCTTCTCTATAGAAATCTACGCTTTGGAATGTGCTATAAGATTTTTTTTTTTAAATTTGATATAAACTAGTGTTTGACTGCGATCCCACCTGATTTGATATAAATGCTTTGATTCTTGAATTCAGAGGCCTTTTGGCGGGTTAACCCCGAAAAATAAAAAATAAGTACACTAACATTGCACCCGCATTGCAGTGTTTTGGCGAATAGTTTGCTTACTTGCTCATAACTTGTTTAAGAACACGAAAGAAATAAAGAAGTTCAAGAATCACTAAAAGGTCATCTTCTAGCTAGACTATTCTAGAAACAAAAACCTTGTTGGGAATCATTATAGCTTCCAAAGAAACATCGTCACACAGGATGTCATCATAATAAACACGCAAGTACTAACATAAGCCTCAAATTGACCTCAGATTAACTCTTCACTTTACATATGTACGATTTTCCCTATGTAACTTAAAGACAACACAGATACGATATGTAAACAGCTAAATAAGGATAAACACTCACAGAACATCTTCAAAATTCATTTGAACAGAATCCAAAGAGTTCCCATACATATTCTTGAAACAAACAGCACTGTATAGAAAACCTCTTCTCACTTTCTTGTTCTTACATAAAAAAAAAAAAACTTCAGATTTACATATTCCGTGCCTGTACGGGCTGCCTCGCAACCTCGAAAGCCATGACTGAGTTATTTAAGTTGGCGACAAAACGAAGCCTATTATTATATACCTATGTATTTATAGGAAGGTAGGTATGTATGTATGTAACGTCGACAATGCTGTAAGCTGAACCGGAACGAATTTCGCATTTCACATATATTCATATAATATTTTGCTTTAAAATAAAATTAGACAGAATAATACTTTTTATTATACTTGTTTAAACTAGTTATAAAGCATGCAAATAATCATTACAATTACTATATGGAAAAAAAGGAATAAAGACTATTTGTATTTAATTATCATTTGCTAGCTATACATTTTCCCCGAAATATGAGAGCCAGGAAAGTGAGAAGCCAACCAATGATAAAGGACGCATGATCGACAAATTTCTAACAGCCTCAATATTGCAAAGGTTAGTTATGGTTCATGGACACATTAGGATTCTGCGCATAAAAACTGCGCCGTAGTAAATACAAAAAATAAATATAGTACCCGGTAAAAATAATCAAGTTCAATGCCAACCCACGTAAACCTTATCACTGAATTACTTTATTTATTAGGTATTTTATTGGTATTTTATTCAAACCACTTAACACTATCAGTTAGATTGGTCACACTGGAAATGGGAAAATACGTTATTGGATATTTTCATTTTTTGTTAGATTTTTTTTTTTACGGTGGGAAATCATCCAATGACATCTCCTGCCCTTGGGCGGGGCGTCCCGGGCGTGTCAGACTTTTACTGACCAAAACCCACTCCTGTAACTTATTTGCCTTTGTTCCAGGGCTCCGGGGTTCTCTTTCGCATCATCCATGGCTCCAGTAGGCTTCGACCTTGCTGGGCCCCTACGGTTGCTGACATCTTCCTGAGGCGCGCGTGGAACAATACGCGCCGTCGACGACTTGGGCTCGGTGGCTTTACCGGACGGTAGGACGGCGAGCTACCCAATGCTCGCCGTCCGCAAGCCCGCGCCTGCGATGGCCGGAAATCGGGATCGGAATCCGGCGGCTGGGGCGCGAGGGCTATTGCCTCGCGCGTGCGGCCGCCTCCTTTGCTAGCATTACTGCTTCGCAGAAGGAAGCGACCGCCTGCCACTCCTCCTCGCTCCGGACCATGGCCTGTACCAAGGCCTGGATATTTTGTTAGATACGAGTTTATTTAATGTAGGTACTAGTTGGTTAATATTATAAAGGCTAAAGTTTGCGAGTGTATGTATGTTTGTTACTTCTTCGGCTTCTTCGGCTGAACGGATTTCGATGAAACTTGGTACACGGGTAGACCATATCCTGGAATAGCACATATACTACTTTTTTATCCCGGGAATATGTTCCCTTGGTCTAATTTTTTTTCACAAGTGTTATTCACGTTTTTGTTTGATGTGTGGGTTTGTATTACATAAGTTATAGGTTACTTCTAGGCAATCGTGCTCCATCGTCGGCCACATCATCGCTTACCATCAGGTGAGATAGTGGTCAAACGCGAGCCTATCAATAATAATAAAAAACATACCTATCAGTTTGTTTCATTTTTTTTTTATTTGATATAAACTAGTGCTTGACTGCGATCCCACCTGATGGTAAGCAGTGATGCAATCGTTGATGGTGAGGTGCACTAGTTTATTAAGAGCCTATTCACTCTAGCCTTGAACACACCCAAATTATAATCGGATGGGAAGACCTCAGCAGGCAATCTACTTATAGGTAACCAAAATCCATTTTGGTTAAACTTTGTCAGCTTTGAAAAGTAAATAACAACTAAACTTATATGGTTTGAGAAACAAGAAACTGCCTAGCTAAAATTAGTTATTTAAAAATATTGTGTTCGTGATTGTGAGGAAACCGGGATGTCCTAGAACCAAAAATTCGAAGACATGTGACATTCACCAACCCGCACCGGGCCCGCGTGGTGGATTACGGCCCATTCCCTCTCCTAGAGAGGAGGCCTGAGTGGGAGTGGGAACATTAAAAGGCTCATTATGCTTATTGTGTTAGGTACGATAAAAACTAAAAATTATAGATTGGTAAATCAATTTCGTTGTTTTGTCCTTACTTTTTACGAAGGCTGTCTACCCTATTACTAAGCCTCCACTGTTCATCCGTTGAGTGTGTCTGTCTGTGAGTCCATTTGTCAACGGGCTGTATCTCATAAACCGTAAGAAGCTGAGTTGAAATTTTCAGAAAATGTGCAACTTTTACAATTATAATTAAAACCCATCTGTGTTCCTTCAGTTGCCCTTTCCGGTCCTGTCACCCTGGTAGGCATTAGCAGGCCCCATCAATTAATTATAGCATGTACATATCTCTAGAGAGTAGTGATGATCCAGTCGTAACAGCCCTGACTTAAAGAGTTGTAGGTTGCGGGTTCAAAGTCAGCCAGGTGTACTTATTACTTTGTGGAAAACATCTTGAGGAACGTGTATGTCCTAGAACCAAGAATATGAGAAAGTGTGACATCCACCAATCCGCACTGGGCCCGTGTGGTGGATTACGGCCTATTCTCTCTCCTAGAGAGGAGGCCTGAGTCCTAGTAGTGAGAATGGGAACAGTATAACACTGAGTAGGTATGTTTTGTCTAGAGAGCAAAAATATTTTTCTGTCATAACGTTACTGAAGTAGTAATAGGATTTCTTTGAAATTCAGTCTTTCACATCGTTTTTCTCATTCCACGTAACTTGTAGTAGTTGTTACTTTGTAATTAGGTACACCAGGGTTCGTTTAAATAATTCGTTTCAACTTTAAGTACGTGAGGTTATTTAAAGCGAAAGTACAATGTAACTGGAGGTCGCTGTGAACTGTTAATTTTGATATTTAATACGACACGTTCACCGCATTGTATTGTGGTAACAAATTGAGTTACTTACCTAGGTAGGTACATATACAGTGCTTGTAGAAATGTGGTATACACATTAACCACTCGCGCGTATAAGAGTATTATTATTACGTAATTCCGATTTTTAAGTAAAATGGCAGGGCACATTGCTCGCGGAACAGATGGTCGATAGAGACGAAAGGTTCTGGAATGGCGACCACGTACCGGAAGACGCAGCGTTGGAAGGCCTCCAACATGGTGGACCGATGACCTGGTGAGGGTTGCGTGAATCCGATAGATGCGAGACGCACAGGACCGGTCATTATGGCGACATTTTGGGGAGGCCTATGTCCAACTGTGGACGTCTTTCGGCTGAAATGATGATGATGAAGTAAAAAAAAAAATGAACGTCGTGGACAGTCCCGATCCGTCCCAGGGAACGACTAGACGTCAGTCATTCTTGAGTTGTGGTTGAGAACACCGCATTGGTCAGTGATTTATTTATATTCCGATTTTGAAATGATAAGTCAATTCTGCTGGATATGTATGAAGATGAGGAGACTATGTGCTTGCGACATCTACGCCACTATATGTATGTATAAGAACTAAAATCCCAAATCTTGCACCACGGTATTAGAGTTCTCCGCGCGATTAGACTCCGAAATCAATCGGACAGATGCCAGGACTAGACAAAACACCTTTCTATTCAGAGGATCTTCCCTTTTCAACGGAGGTTTGCGGGACTTTACACCCTATTCCGCATACTTCCAAATGCTTTTAAAGGGGTAAGTAGCCAGAGCTTTCATGAATCAATTTCACAATCAATTTCGAAAATTCTTTATACTTTTAACTTTACCTACTAACAACTAAGCGTCAATTGTCAGGTCATGCCCGCACGGAACAAATATTTGTATGGCTCATTAACATGGCTAATTTACATGTTTGTGTATGCACCCACGATGCAGGAGTAATTTCTAGTGTGGGGGCAACATTTTATTTTAAAAAACTGGGCAAGTGCGAGTCGCGCACTGAGGGTTCCGTACAAACTTGAAAGGCAAATTGCGGTTTACGATTTATGACGCATTAAAAAAAAACTACTTACTAGATCTCGTTCAAACCAATTTTCCGTGGAAGTTTATAAGGTAATGTACATCATATATTTTTTTAGTTTTATCATTCTCTTATTTTAGAAGTTACGGGGGGGGGGGGGGACGACGACACATTTTACCGCTTTGGAAGTGTCTCTCGCGCAAACTATTCAGTATATAAAAAAATTATATCAGAAACCTCAATATCGTTTTTGAAGACCTATCCATAGCAGGCCTGGCGCACTTCTAACTATAGGTATAGAAATCTGCCTACGCCCGCGGCCTCTCTTGCGAGGCTTATTTCGGTAGAGTGTCACACGCGTGTTCGATTTTCCGCTTGACCCGTGCTAACAAAAAATATTTTTGAATTCTTTACCGAATATTCTATCGAGTTTTTATTTCAAGTATTTGCGACATTTTTCACGTAAACGAGTCAATGACCTTAAAATCATTCCATATAGTAGACCTCCCAGTACTAGTGACTACCTTACTAATGCAAGGTCAACATAATTGGAATTATATCTTACAAAATGTTAATTATTATGTATAATAACGTCTTAAACGACCTACCTTTTAAAAATTACATATGAACGCAAAGCTAACGCACATACAAAACCAACAAAGTCATATACACTTCATTTTAATTACCTATTTCATTTGTTTAGATAAACTCACTAAATGTAAACAATCTCTTGACACTTCTATGAGATGACTTTTAAAAACATATTTTTTAAAGTATGGATATAAGTAAATAGGTAGAAATCAATTAGGTACCTATCTACCATATAATTTTAGAAAATCTGATTATATTTTATGTAATAAAACGTAAGTACCTATTTCACATTTTTCAAAAACACACCAGTCCTAAACTCCTAACCCTATAAAAAGAGCGGCCTGTTCAAAGGCGCATAACGGGCATAATAAAAGAGACTCTCGTCACGCGGACTTACGGTGCATTTTGATTCGTTACGAGCGCCACTGGATCTAGTAGGCTAATAAAATCAAGGTCGTGTCCGTGCCGTGCAATGTATTATGGACATTATCGCTGTTGTTAGTAGGTTTAAATTCGTATGTTGGCTATCACGGAGTGCAATTTCTGTACTTGTACTATTTCTTATTCTGTGTCCATAGATACCACACACGTATGGCTTTGATGAAAAAAAAAAATGTTGAGTTTCAGTTCTAAGTATGGGGAACCCCCAAAATTTAATTTAAGTTTTTTTTTCATTTTTTGTGAAAATCTTAATGCGTTTCACAGAATACATCTACTTACCAAGTTTCAACAGTATAGCTCTTATAGTTTCGGAAAAAAGTGGCTGTGACATACGGACGGACAGACAGACAGACACATGACGAATCTATAAGTCTTTTGCCATTTGGCTACGGAACCCTAAAAAGAAAGACAGATATTCTATTTAGTAGATAATTTTTGCAGTGGATTGCATGTGAAACTAGATTTGGAGCTACCATGCACGAGGCAGCATGAGAAAATCTTAATGAGTAATTGGTTTTCCTAAACACTTTCCAGCACATTGACAGGTACTTACCGCCCACTACAAATTATATCTACAGTAGGTACTTAATGACATACAACAACGTGGGTTCGATTCCCACCCAAGAGAAATGTTTGTGTGATGAGCACGATCATTTGTTCTGTGTCTGGGTCTGGGAAATATATAAGGATGTTTAGGTTTTTCGGACTAGAATGGCGTTGTGTGATAGTTGTGGAATATGAAAAAAAAAAAAAAACGTTTGAAAACCCGTAGTTTTATTACGATCAAAATTAACAAATTACCATGCCTGTATTTCTCAAAAGGCTAAGCAGAGCTGTACCTTAATACACCCACATTTTTACAGTCATGATTATGCCTTCATAATAACAATGGGCATGCTTACTGTCATCACCTGACCATAAATCTAGAATCCGAGCAGACCAGCCGTCCGGCCGTCCGGTAACCGTCCGGACCGAGCCCGAGTCGTCGACAGCGCAGTGTTCGACACACGCCTCAAAGAGATGTCAGCAAAACCGTTGGGGTCCAGCAGTGCGGAAGCCTACTGGGTTGATTTTTGAAAGGGAACCCCGTGGTCCTAGATCGAAAAGGAACATACGTGTGGTTTTAGTTAGTAAAAGTCTGACACGGGCTCCCGCCCCGTCCTAGTGCGGGAGGACTCCGAGTAGATCTGGATTTTTGTAGGAAAAATGAAAATATAGAGACCAAAATTTTCGGCGGAATAAATTTCGTACACCCGTGTGTACAAAACGACAATAAAGCGTTTTTCAAGGTCACTCAAGTTGTACAGACGTACATATGTACAATCGGCGCTCGAGGGGTCTTCTTTCGCTCTGAGCGGAGCGAGAATGAGAGTAAGACTTTTACTGACTAAAACCGACCAATATTTCTAATCTCGCAGCATGACCACTAACCTAACAAGGTTTACTATAATACCTAAACATAAATCTCCTAGTTTCATTGTCATCAACAACAAACAAATAATATGTGACCATTGGAGCGCATAGCTCTTCAATACAGCCGGCACATACCATTGTGAACGATATTCAGGATTTCAGGCGTAATCTGTGAGGCAAATCTCATATTGATTGGTTCTGGATTGAAGGGATGATGAAGGGTTCCTCCGTAATAAATATCTACCGGTTATTTATTTATTACTTACTAGCTGACTCGGCAAGTTTTGTTCTGCCATATAAATTATTATTAAAAAAATAGGGGTTTCAGGTAGGAGGGTAAAAATTATCCTACGACCTATTCTTATACCTACTAAATATTCACAAAAAAAAATTATAATAATCGGTCAAGCAAACACTGTGGCATGAAATTGTATTTATAATAGAAGATTACCTACGATATTGAAGTACCAGGAATTAATTATGGTCAGTCTTAACATCCAGTATCCATTAAAGTATCTTGGTATGTTATTTATAATCTTAAGCAGATGGATGGACGGATGTCGTGATGGATATCAAGAAAACATGGAAAAAAAAGGAATTCGCCGATCGCCAAGTAACATGGGACGAGTGCAGGAAGATGATGATGGAGAAGCTAAAAGCCACTGACAAGCGTGAGGCTTACACCACAGAATAGTTAAAGGTTATTCGTATTACACCTTTGGAACAAGATTGGACCGACTGTTAGAGTATTCTAAGTTTTTTAAATTCAATGAAAATACTTTGAGTTCTTCATCACAGCATAGCATATAGCATAATCAGCCTTTTAATGTTCCCACTGCTGGGACTCAGGCCTCCTCTATCTAGGAGAGGGAATGGGCCGTAATCCACCACGCGGGCCCAGTGCGGATTGGTGAATGTCACATGTCTTCGAATTTTTGGTTCTAGGACATGCCGGTTTCCTCACGATGTTTTCCTTCACCGTTTTGAGAGCAGTGGTGATGAAATAAATTACACAAAGTAATGCGCCTGGTTGGGTTTGAACCCGCGACCTACACCTCGTAAGTCGGGGCCGTTACCACTCGGCCACCACTGCTCTATCATCACAGCACTGATGAGTTTTTATTATTCTACCACTTGAGGCAAGTAAGAGCCAAGTCAAGTCCAAGTCGTCAACGGCGCGTACTATTCCACGCGCGCCTCAAGAAGTTGTCAGCAACTGTAGGGGCCCAGCAGGGTCGAAGCCTACTGGGGCCAAGGGTCTGATTCTGAAAGGAAGACTCGGCCCTGGTACGAAAGGCAACGATGGAACAGGAGTGGGTTTTTAGTCAGTAAAAGTCTGACACTATCTCCCGCTCCGCTGAAGAGCGAGGGATGTCATAAGATGATTTTCCCACCGAAAAAAAAAACCACTTGAGGCAAAACTTGGAATAAAAATGAACGGTCAAGGTCTCTATTAAAGTTTAGCACTACTTTCCAATAAAATGTGCGATATGCTAAAATCACAGCACCTGCCTACACACATAACGGAACATATAAAGTCAATGACAGAGTGTAGGCAGCATCGCAGCTTCAATTATACTAATTAGAACGTCACAGTTACACTTCTATGTCAGTGTGTTTATCCCCGAAGTTTTCACATGAATGCGCTAATTAATGCGGTGAAATTCTACAGACTGATGGCGACAGACGGTTTTCATAGAAGTACTACAAGGCTAAGTAAATGTGTCAGTAACAAAATTTGTAAATTAACAGGCTTACGCACTTAGCAGCAGCATACATCAAGCATAGAAGAATATTATGTCAAAGTTTCTACAAGTTTGTGTCAAAAGGAGCCTAAATCACCAATATAAAAGACACAATAAAAAATCTCAGTATAAAATATATAAGCTACGTTTTATCCCGGCTTGACCCAATATATCCCGAGGATGACCCAGGATTAAAGGCTATAGCCACTAGGCGAAAGTCACAAGACATTATTGGTTGTATAGAACAACTGACAACAAATCAAATAGCGTTCGTTAACGAACAAACATAAACAATCAATACAAATTGTTATACATAGACAAATGCTTCAAGTAATTAAATATGTTTAGAAGCTGATCAAAATTACCACAAGTAAAGAACGAGCGCTTCCAACAGGGACTTGTGAAGGCTTGACTGATTTAGTATGCAGATTGCAACAACTTTTGTCTTTAAAAGAGTTCTTTTTTTCTATGACACTAGCTTCGGTTTTGTAGACGACGTTTCCGACGTTTCAATAAAGATTCAGAAGTGATATGTTAAAAACTGCTTTAAACTAACTCCTAACACGGTCAATAGCTAGAAGCCGATAAAAATGTATTTTCTTTTATGTTCATTATAGCATGAAAGTCAACCAAGGAATTCATACAAATATAATCACAAAATTACGATGGCTTGGATGTCCCTTGGAATAACACTGGAAAAACAAGTATGAAAAACATCTCGTACAAGCAGCATGACCGTGACTTATTTTCTGAATGAACCATTATGATCGTTTTATAAAGAAGCGTATACAATCAACAGTCTATATTTAAAACAATATGGTTATTAATAAACAGAACAGTTGCTATTTCATCCAATTTAATCTACACCAATACAATACGACCCTCGATTCCTCATTTCATATTTCTGCCAAGGCATTATTTCTTATAATGAAGGTAGAAGAATGAGAAAAGTTAAATAACGTAAACAATCAAGAATTACCGAAGGTAGATTCATCAAAAGAAAACTAGATCAATCAAGACAAAACCAATGAAGACAAACAAGGAAAGATCACAGCTTCAACTAACAAACAAACTCTCATCAATAAAATTACTAGCAATGACGTAGATATTGTACGTGGGCAAATAATAATAAAAAGCAATCAACTGCCTAACACAATATAATCAATTTAAGTCATTCGATTAACGAAAGATAGCAACAACACAATAACTTTTATAAGAAGAAAAATATCATGAGAGACCGTAAAATCTTGGTGGTAAACAAAGTTTTTGCGGACACTCATCCGAAATTTTCCCCTCATTCATGGGCTCATGGCTTATGTCGTTAAGAAAACTCCCTGTGGTAAAATTAATTCGATGGGAACCATAAGATGTTCGACACGGGTGTCGAATTGGCTACGACCTAATTAGGTTGTGACCCAATTACCATTTTAAAGGGTCCCGTTACGAGAAATCGGTTGATTTGTCAGATTAATGCGTCGTTTTATAGAAATCAATGTTGGTTCAGGTCATTAAGTTCTCTTTTGTTGATGGAAGTATGGTTTTCAAAAGAATGGTATCAGCCTATCGGGTAACTTTTTGGGGCCACCTGGCAACCTGGTTCTTAATTAACATGATCTAGTTAGCGTTTGGGTGGAAGGCGAAAAAATTGGTACCTACTAAGTAATATCGTCGACCGAGTCAGCTTCAACACTGCCAAGTAAAACTAATATGGAACACTTTGATCAAGTGGAGTTAACAAATTCATCTCTTTAATCATGCTTGTCGTCTTATTGTCTTTGGTAACAATAATTTATTGTTCTTCAATTGTTATTATTCATCAACGTCACGTTATCGTCCCGTTAATATATCAATGTTTCGATTGATGAGCATCTAACCAATGAATTCAAGTAATTTATTAGAAAACGGTAATAACTATATGGCATAAACAGGACTACTTGATTAATATAGGGTAGTCAAGATACGATATATACAACTTGCCACCATTTCGATTTGACGCCAATTTTTAATGTTGTTTGATTTCCATTTTGAAAAGGACTAAGTTCTGTAAGCATAAGCATAATCAGCCTTTTAATGTTCCCACTGCTGGGACTAGGTTCTGTAATTCGGTTAATTTCTTTAGTGTTTATTACCTATCTAAGAGCTTTTTCTGAAGCGATTTGGGTTTATTAATTGAAAGTATTTTTTTTTTTTCAGGTTGGTCCCAATTTTATCAAAATTCATTTAAGATGATGGGACCCATGAGGAATTAGTAGAATTACATACGGTGAACTTTACAAGAGGGTATGGAAAGTCAAGTCTACTGTGAGAAATAGTGAAAGACATTCAAAGGAAGTGAAAATTAAAAACTGCATCACTGGATTTTTTTAAAATCCTATTCCGACATCATTGTTACCCACTCCTTTTATAAAACAAAATTTACGAGTGCTACAATGATAGATGTCTTGGTAACACTTTTCCAATTTTCGACATTTCACAACATCTCTACAAATCACTTCAAAGCGTGCTATTATCAATTATCTGCTTTGGCAACACCTTTCACATTCGAGGTTGAATCGGACACACATTTATAATGTTGTCAGTATTAAGTGCAAACTGTGTAAAATATCGAGTTATGCGGAAATAGGAAATACTATCGCACTTGTCATGCTGTTCCATGATTATACATAAATACAGTGGAGGTCTATTTCCGCTTATAAAAATAAATGTACGACTGTGATTGGTAAAAAAATATGACGTTACTTTTCGGAAGGATGTCTTAAGAGGGTTCTTTTCCACTCGCCTATCGTCAACATCGAGTATGGTTTAAAAGCTTGTTGCTTCATCTAACGCAATCCAACGCGATATTTGATAAAGAGGCAACGCGAAAAAAGAGAGATAACGCCTGAAAACTCTGTTAGCATTCGGTAATTCCGTGATTTACTCGAATATTTCACAAAACTTGTTCCAGGAAATACATGTTTTTTTTTTAAAACCCATAAAGCATAAAGCCGCAGTACTTGTTTCTCTCATGACAATTCCAATTAACCCAAACACTGCTAGGACACATTGTTTTATTATGAAGTTCCCGTGTTCACCTTCTACCTTCCGGCTCCATCATCATATCAGTTCGAGAGTACCTTATAGCCAAAGTGCATCTCATGACAATTCTAATAAGCCCAAACACGGCTAGGATACATTGATTAATTACGGAGTTCCGGTGCCTGTCTTCCGGCTCCATCATCATCATCAGATCACTTCGATGATACCATTTTCAACATAACTTTTCATTCATTTATTTGTATTGTTATAAGTAGTCGCTTAACTATCTTCATTGTGATAACTATGTGAGTATGAAGTTCCGTTGGTCGTTTCTGGGCCTCTTCACCAGTTCCACTTCATCAAATGTTACTTTTTGACTGTAAATGCTAATGTCCTCGATGAAAATACCAAAATAACTATAAGGTTGCCTATAATATTTGAGGAGTTCCCTCGATTCCTCATGTACTTTATCATCAAAACTGGATTTTGAAAACAATGGGACCAGTCTGGAAGCATATCCTTTAAGGGGAAAAAAAAATTATAAATCGGTCTATAAACAACGGAGTTCTGAGGTAACCAACGTAAAAAAAAAACCAAAAAGAAATACCACCGAATTGATATTGATGATAACCTCCTCCTTCTTTTTAAAGTCGGTTAAAAAAGGGTGTCTTTCGTTTTCAGACTGCATACCAGCTAATAGGCTAGTCGATTCGTGTCAAACATTATTATTTCGAACAGTATTGACCTCTAGGAAACAAAATACACTATTTCACCTAATAAACGTAAAAGATGACTAGCAATTACATTAAAAAAAAAATGTATTATTTGAAACACTGAAAACGTTACCAGATGATGATGGACGGTGATGGCATGATCGTAATCATAAAATTATGGTCGAAAAATTAACGTCAGTCACGTTTTTTTTCCATTTGATTATGATATTAGAACATACGAGTATTTTAAAACTGTTTTGATCTACGAACATGATTTATTGCTTTCTCAACACACTTGCTCAGAAAGTGACTCTTATTGCACTGCACTTAGGTATATAATGGCACTCGTTACCAAACTGTGACATTTTGATTACCATTACCACGGTAATATTATCTATACAGTATTGTAACTCGGCCGTATCTTTGAAATAAATGCCTACAGCCGCGCGGTACGTAAACATGCGATAGGGCTGCCCGCACTATGGCTGCCCGCCTCCAGCATTTTAATTACATTTACCTACTTTGTGTTTCCATTTAGTTTTGTGATTTAAAATATACTTTTTTATATAAACAAATAAAATACTTTGTGAATTGAATAGGAAGTGTTCAATATTTGCGACCGAAAAATATTTGCGCCTCGACTGAGACGTACCTATGAAATGCTTGATTATTAAATTTTAAAGTACAAAAATCCGCATTCTAAAGCTTAATTAAAAATTGTTTTGGGAAACATGGACAAGGTGGAGAAAAAGGAATATCTTTTACTTGGTTATAGATACTTGCAGCTACTTTACAATTTATATGTTTGGTTTTAAATGAAGAATTCATGCAACCAAAAACAGCACAATATGTCCTACTCGTCATATTAAATATATAATTATGTACTTGAACTTATTTTTATTGAAAAAATCGCGCGGCACAGACGCGACTGTCTGCATCCCGAGCGCACCTCGAGATCGAGGCGCGTAGGTATAGCTCGCGTTTCGTCCGTTTGTATGAAGTTGGAATACTGTATAGATAATATTACCGTGCCATTACGCATTAGTGCTATAATGTCGTTAAAACCTTTTTGTTCAACCTCTTTGTTCGCAAAACAAATTTTGAATTCGAATGCGTTCAATAGTATATAAATTAGTGTCTTACTTGCCTACTTATTTCATCCAATTTCAAAGTTAAAATGGACAAATTTAACTTGTAGGTACAAACGATTTAATTAATAAAAAAACATTTAGTAAATAAATCGTACACTCAAATAAAATTTGTTTTTTTTTTGTGGTGTATGGCCGCCATTTTAAGATGCGCGCGGTTTTTGGCGTGATTTTTTTTATTCCAGTAAAGTTCAGTGGCTGTATTAATTAAATAAAATTAAATACTACAAAATCATTGGAAAATGTTACATCCGTATTCTATTGTCACCACGAAAAACATTATCGTAAAAACTTTTCACGCAAGAAAACTTAAACGTAAAGACTAGGCAGTATGATCAAAATACCTTAGCCTTCCTCTAGGGGTAAATAAAAAAAAAAATATGCGATCCCTTATGAAAACAGATTTTTACCGCCATGTCACAGAAAATTTTACTAGTTTTACTGTTGTTTTCTTCGCAAGTGTATTGAAAAACGTCGTATGACACACGTGAGTAATTAATGATTACCGTTCTTGGCTCTCTTAAGACCCTCGCCACGGCTCGGGTCTCAATACCGCCTCGACGGTAATCACTAACATTACACACTTGTATCATAATGTACTATTAATAATATCTACACTAATAATATAAAGAGGTAAAGTTTGTTTTGTTTGTTTGTAGGAGGTAGTCTCTGGAAGTACTGGACCGATTGCTAAATTTTTTTCACCGATAGAAAGCTGTTTTATTTCTGAGTGACATAGGCTATATTTTATTTATGCAGGTGAAGCAGCGGGCAAAAGCTAGTCATTAATAATAATGAACTGTCAGATATGTGTAAGCAGAATGAGGAAATTTGCTGAGGATACATTGATGGTAGGTTATTTCCATTTTGCATTGAAACCAGATTTCTATTCTGCCGAGCTGAGAAACGTAATTACACTGTGCTTGCTATTTATATCGTAATAATTGACATAAGTAGATATTATTATATTTTCGGTGTAATCTATTGGAAACATGGAAATCATGTTTTTTTTTTTTTTTAAATACAAACCTTTGGCATAGTAGCATAGCATAGTTGGCCTTATAATGTTCCCACTGTTGGGACTTAGGCCTCCTCTCTAGGAGAGCGAATGGGCCGTAATCTACCACGCGGGCCCAGTGCAGGTTGGTGGATATCACATGTCTTCGAATTTTTGGTTCTAGGACATGCCGGTTTCCTCACGATGTTTTCCTTCACCGTTTTGAGAGCAGTGGTGATGAAATAAATTACACAAAGTAATGCGCCTGGCTGGGTTTGAACCCGCGACCTACAACTCGTAAGTCGGGGCCGTTACCACTCTGTCACCACTGCTCCCTAATTGACTTCTACTTCGAAAATCGATTGTATAATCTGTAATATGTAAATATGAATATATAATCTACAATATTTGAAAGAGTTCCCTCGACTTCTTTTCAGAATTGAATTGATAAAAAAGAGATCAATTTTGCGGGTTCTTTCCCTTTTCTTTCATTCATTTCCTCTTCAAATAATAAACATAATTTTACAAAACGCTTCATAAATGACGAAATTCCTAGGCAACTAACAAAAAATACAATCGAATTGAGCACTTCTTTTTTTAATTCATCGAGTGGAAAATCTTATATTGCACAAGTACTTAACTTAAGTAAGTTCGAGAATGATATTAAGTACAATCGTGCAGCTCTTATAAACAAGTCGGTAATATGGTTCCGCATTTTCAAAATGGATTCGTCATGGAGTAAGAATAACTTACGCAAATACCAGAGAGTGCAGCGCAAAATAAATATGCGAAACAAAATAAACCTTCTTATCAGCACTTCTGAAAGCAAAGAGAAGTAAAATTTGTTTAAAGTATTGTAAACAACGTCTTTTGGTTTATACTTCAACCTTCCGCTTGAAATGCCATAATGAAGGTCATGAGAAAATTCTGTAGAACGTAACTACTAAAGTCAAAGATATAGTCAAACATATTCCTAAAATACCAGATTTTTTTTAAATAAAACAAACTAGTGCTTGACTGCGATCCCACCTGATGATAAGCAGTGATGCAATCGTTGATGGTGAATCGCACTAGTTTATTAAGAGCCTATTCACTCTAGGCTTGAAGACGCCGAAATTATAATCGTACGAGAAGACCGCAACAGGCAAATCGTTCCAATCCTTCGATGGACGCGGTATAAACGACGAGGCGAAACGCTTAGTCCGGATTGTACATATTCCCAAAATATCGTATAATCAAGAACTGTTTTCTGTAAAACCATAATTTTTCGAATAAGTACCTACTTATAAAGTTATGACGGCTTTTTTTTTCGGCGGGGAAATCATCCAATGACATTCCCCACTCTTGGGCGGAGCGAGAGGATGTGTCAGACTTTTACTGACTAAAAGCCCACTCCTGTTCCTTCGTTGCCTTTCATACCAGGGCCGAGTCATCCTTTCAGAAGCAGACCCTTGGCCCCAGTAGGCTTCGACCCTGCTGGGCCTCTACGGTTTGTTGACATCTCCTTGAGGCGCGCGTGGAACTGTACACGTCGTCGACGACTTGGGTTCGGTCCGGACGGTTACCGGACGATCGGACGGCGAATTACCCATTGCTCGCCGTCCGCAAGCCCGCGCCTACGGTGGCCGAAAATCGGGATCGGGATCCCGGCGGCTGGGGCGTGAAGGCCGCGCCCTCGCGCGTGCACGCGCAGCCTCCTCCTTTGCTAACATTACTGCCCATTTGTTAACGTTGCTGACGGCTAGATATAATAAGTAAGTACATACTAAACCTAGTGAAACAGATGTTTATGCTACCCGCATTAACACCAAGTCGATGACGATAAATGGCACACGTTCGTAAAACGTTCACTAATCAGTTCGTCAGGATCGGTACCGCTTAGTATACGAATGAAGGCATAAAATGTTGAGCTTGTAGCTGAGATAAAAGCGACAGCTATAAAACACTTACAGACAGAGTTTATACGGCTAATCAATCCTAAATCTAAAAGCTATCTAAATGCTGGAGCGAATGGTATATTTCTCTTTTCGTTTTTATTGACGACTGTCTCTCCTGTAGGTAAGCGATGATGTGGTTGACGATGGAACACGCTTGCCAAGAAGTAACCAATTTAGAAGTAAGACTGAATTAATAATTATTATATTATTATTTATTATTATTATTATTTTAATTATTGATTTACGAGTAAGACTGAATTATTGAAATAGCTATCAGGTAACACTGCTATCAGAGTCCGAAACGGAATTGCACTCTTCAGCTGTTTTCAAAGAGTTTTTATTTCTCCAGAAGTTTCCAAAAATTACTCCTGAAATGAAAGACATAAAATCCCTTTCCAACAAAAGCCCCAATGCCCTAATATCTTTTGCGGAATTAATCAAATTTCGAATAGTAATGACGAAACTTCTAGAACGAATTAATTATTTTAACCTATCTTTGGAAATAAAAAACCAAGTCTAAAGTCTTCTATTAAACGTGAGCTTAGCTTTAGAAGTGATGTAACGAGTTACATAAGTTTGTATAACGCTAACAGTTCTCCGAACTCTGACCTCGACAGTCTAGAAACTGCAGGTTACATTTGCAGACAAGATCTAACGAGTAGAATTATAATCTTAGTAGAAAGGTCCACACAAATTGTGGTATACATGACTGAGGTTTTAGCATGGTTTAAGAACTTCACCAGTGACTTTGAAACAAGAAAGACCACAATACGTTTTGTTTTGATATTTTTGTTTGTCAATCTATTTTTCACTTCGGTTCTTTCGATGATATTATATACCAATCCGGTTTTGTCTAGAACATAATAATTTGCACAATAGCTCAATATTACTTTCAATAAAACTTGAGTCATGTAGCAGTATTTCAATACTCCAGCTTTCTTCAGTCATTTTGTTTTGCAGGTCATTTTCTTTACTGTTCAACATGATGTTAACGCGAATCCCAAAAATAAATACGCAGTGTCGTCATGATATCGTATCCTAATTCCTCTCCTTAAGATAAGGGGCCAGTAGAATTGTAGCTGGCTTTGTGACTGCGATAAGCGTTCTGTAGTAAACTGGATCATTTGTTTTGATATCTTTAACAGTAGCTAGAAGTACATTTGAATTGGAGTTGTTTAGCCACGTTTTATTGGACGCTGAAAGATACTTGAAGGTGTTAGTTAGCACAAAAGGTTCATCTTATAGTAAGCCTTTGGGTTCTCACTTTCTCAGGTTCGATGGAGTAACCTGGATTATGTCTACAATACTTTTGGCTAGCATTTTCTATAACTTCTAACATCCTATGGAGTTCAGCATATTACCACTTCATGGTTGTTTAAATAGTTCGTTTTCTCTGAGTTATACAATCGGTAGCAGAAACATTAACTTAACTAAAAGAATAATTTGTAAAACGTGCGATATATCGTAACACGTTTTTTTTCTTGGCTTATTGGAATCGTCGCGATGTTTGTTCGAAATTTTATGGGCAATAAAATCGAAGTCTATCTCAATCTGCAAGTTTTCGAGCCAAAATGAGGTATTTTATTTATAGGCTGTTTCTGTTCCTTAATTTGGATATTAGAATTTTATTAATTTACCACGAAGGTTGTGTATTTTCTCTAACTGCAATGAAATGCACCTGATTCATTTCTAAATCTACGTTTAAATAACATTCAATAACATCTTTCTACCATCTTTTCACGCAAAAATATTATTCTGATTCTTGTGTTCAAATTGGTTTCTTTGAAACCAAACAGACTGAGAATCAAACTTTCATGGCTTTAAGTAAACGAAAATATCTGCTAGCCTGATAACTACTTATATTATTATGTTTGTGCAGAACATGCTTCTCTGCCTTACAGCTAACGTGCTGCAGACGCTTGTAGGATAAATATTATATCTTCTGAAGCTTTAGTTAAATGCATATCATTAGTTGTAACAAGTTCGACTGTTCCTCAAATAGTTACTAACTTCTGTCAGCGGCTTCGCCCGCGTGATACTAGACGGGTACAAACTCCCGGGATAAAAAGTATCTCATGTGCCCAGGACATAGTCTACTCGCATGCCAAACTTTCAAATTCCTTCAGTAGTTTCAGTGTGAAGGAGTAACAAGCATACAAATATACACACTCATAAACTTTTGTCTTCGTAATATTAATGTGAAGTGTGATAGGCTCGTGTTTGACAACTATCTACCACGACACGGCGGTGCTCTGCCCAGGCGGGGCACACCTTCACCGTATGCTCCACCGTGTCCTCCGGGCGGTCCACACAATGGTGACACCCGGGCGTTTCTTCCGCACGAATCCAGTGCAGGAACCTCCCGAACTTGCCATGTCCGGTGAGGACCTGCGTCATGCGAAAGGTGAGGACGCCGTGAGGTCTTTCCAGCCACGCCTCAAAGAGGGGACTTACCGCCATAATTATGGCGTGCCCATCTACCTGACGTTAAGTTATAATGTGGTCGACGATGCAGAACGCTTTCCTAGAAGTACTTAAACTATTCACTCTTAATATAAAAAACCCCAGGTGGTAAATAACAGAAAACACAGGCTGGTAGATAAATAAATATCCGAAAACCAAATAAGAAGATCACGATTTTATCTCGAAGTCTTGTTAGCTCAATTTAATAATTTATTTATATCCTTATTTGATAAATAATATACATATTCTTTATCGTGTGATTTCGCATTCACACGAAACGACAGCTGTTGTAGGTAAATATGAATTTGTTTTGATAGACGATTAGTAGCTTTTGGTCTTTCCGCCAGATATTTTCTGCAATCCCTTGGAAATCTTATTTAATGAAACTTCTCAAAACAATTAATGATGATTTGGGCAATGCAAATGCTAAGTGAGCGCATGCAGGAAGCCTGCGAGTTGGTGGACTAGGCAGAGTTCAACGCAGAGACATGAATCATTGGCTAACCCCACATATTTTTTGGGATTCAAATTTACGGACTGCTGTTTAGTAAATTCCTGTACATTGTTTGCTCACGACTTAAGTATCAGACGAATAAAAAACATGAATCGCTAAAATTCGATAATACGTTTAATGACGTATAAAAGTTTCTCACTCCTACTACGCATATGATTATTTTATAGCCTCTCAATTTTCAACTCAGCCTATCTTAGTGCCTGAATAGAACCAATTTTAAATTTTACGACTGGATCTGAGCCTTTTTCTATAAAAACGGCTAACCCAAGTTCCAGTTTATTGCGGCCTTGGCAGTAATCTTGTTCAAGAGTTCCGTGAATCAAAATTCATAGTATGAGCATACATTAATGCCAGAATACATACGGACAAAAAGGCATCACAAATTGCTTTGTTTAATTTACATTGAGCGTGGACTAATGAATTAATGATGAAGATTTGTAACATCATCTACTTTTGATTTCGAAGAATTAATTAGCAATTTAAATTGATTTGCAGTCTATGTAGCCATCTTAGCCACTTTTATGTCACGAATATTGTTTGACTTAGTGATAGACATGTACGGATTCCAAAAAACTGACGAGGTGACTCGTGGTGGCATCCTACAGGAGGAGTAGCATGAAGCTGATGAAATCCACTTGTCAGTACTTACAGCATGCAACTTATTTTTTCTTTCTTTTGCGTGGGATATTATCAAATAAATTTTCCCGCTTTTGGTGGAGGAAGAGACAGTGTCAGACTTTGTCAGGAGTGGGTAACAAGTAATATCGTTTATATATTATATTAACCCTTGTCCGTGCGTCACTGCAGGGTGCCACTGAAAACCAGAGCTTGGTGTCTAACGCCCAGCAAATGCTAAGATAACCCTTTCTCGGTACGGGCACGTTCTACGCATTCTGTACTTTTCTTCTCTTTTACTTTGTGTTAATAACAGTTGTGCTGTGTCTGTCCCGGATTTAAAAAAAAGTTTTTTTATTCTATTCTACTTTTACTACGGACTAAAATCCACTCGTATTCCTCCAATTGCTCTTCAAGGCCTTGTTAACTCTTTCCAACAATCACGAAGCCGTACAATAGCACCCTTTGACAATTATTTGCTCAAAAATAATTGGCTTGCTGTTGTTACGATTCTCAAAAATAACAATTTACATGGAAACGAGTCAACAGATAAAAGTAAATATCCCGAATTTTCATTTCACAGGCCATTGCACGGGAATGCAGCGTTCACATTCCGTATCAAAATAGCAAAGAGGTCTGTTGTGATTGTAGTAAAAAAGCAATAAAGGCTTGATAAAAAAGAGGGGGGATATGTCCCCAAGGATTGTCCAGTCCACGTCCTCGATTAAGGATTAATAGAAAACGAATGGGGGCCAATTATGAGAGGCACGTGAATGTGGTCTTCCTTGGGAACATTTTTAATTCGTCTGCTAGCTATAATAACTGGTCATTAAAGTGCATTACGGCATTAGCGAAGTATTTCTGGTTTTCCGGCGTTTGTATTGTTTATTTTCGCATAACTGCTGAGTTACGTTTTTTATGTACTTTTGTTAGTCGTTGCGGTTGCGAAATCTACATAGTTTGCGTCTCTAATAATGATAAATAAAATTACTTATCTTAGTTTATTTAGTGATGATGATTTAACAAATCTATTTTGAGCAGTTCTGAAAATACTCAAATTAAATTAATTGAATATGATAACAAAGCACAAAACTATGAACGTCAAATTACACGTGTGAAACAGTAACAAAAAATAGGAAGATAATTTATTTTGAATGAAAACATTTTCCCAGACAATTAAAGACTTATTTGGCGCGAAAAACTCACATTTATTTACTAGAACTATTATTTCTGGCTTTAGCAATTCCAAATAAGTACTACATATTCGTTTTTGGAGAAGAAGAAATGGATATGGAAACATAGCCATCTATTTCTTTCTAAAAACTATTTTATTTTACTATGCTATTTTTACTTTAAAAAATATAAGTATACTTATATTTTTTTGCATGTTATATTATTCTATTGATAACTATTTTGTATGTACTTATTTTCCTATTACTTTACACACGGTGTAGCGGTGTCTACATATCTATTTTCTTCCAACTCTCCTTTCGCAGGTGTGCTGGAAGAGATTTCTTTAGAAATAAGCACCACCTCTGTACCTATTTTTCTGTTTCCTTCTTCTAATCTTTTATTTTTGTGTGTGTACATAAATAGTTAAATAAAAAAAATAAAAAAATGCTTTAACAGGTAATTATTGTTGTGTTTTTGATTATAAGGCACTAAATATTTTCTTTTAGAAGAAATTGACTAGAGAACTTGACTGATTATGATGATTCAACTTTAGGTCTATGCAGAAACCTAGGCAATTTAGTAATGCGCTCAGCCTAAAAATTACACTAATATTATAAAGGTGAAAGTTTGTGAGTGTATGTTTGTTACCTCTTCACGCTCGAACGGCTGAATGTATTTCGATGAAACTTGGTGTACGGGAAGACCATGTCCTGGAATAACACATTTTTATCCCGGGAGTATGTTCCCTTGGGACCAAATTCTTATTTCACGCAAGCGAAACCACTGGCCGCAGTTAGTACATACATAAATACCAATTAACTCTAATTATTACCGAAGCAAAATAACTAGGAAATGCGAAGGTCACATAAACCTGTATGTGAGAGGAATAAATATTAATGAGGTTCAAACACGTGTCGTGTGACTAAAAACGGGTCTAAATTATTCTTGATAAGATTTTTTAAATGTTTCTCTGTAACCTATCAATGCCAATGGATTTTTTATTATTATTCATGTCTATTGAGATAGGTTATTTTTAGAGCTTTAGACTTAGCTTTGTTTCTGAGTCGAATAAATAATTTTCTATTATATTTTAGACAAAAAGAAATTCTTGAAACGTGGTCGCTCACAATGGGCCTCATCAGAAGGCTTAAAGTCATCCAAAGGGCAATGGAAAGGGTTATGCTTGGAGTTTCCTTGCGTGGTCGCATCAGGAATGAAGATATCTGCAAGAGACTCAGGTTACCGACATATCCCTAAGAATCGGCAAACTTAAGTGACAGTGAGCACATTTTTCGCAGAACAGTTGGTCGATGGGGCCTAAAGGTTATGGAGTAGCGATTGCGTATCGGGAGACGCATCGTTGGAAGGCCTCCCACGATGTAGACCGATGACCTGGTTAGGGTCGCGGGAATCCGATGGATGCGAGACGCACAGGATCGGTCTTTATGGCAGCACTTGGGGAGGCCAATGTCCAAGAGTGGACTTATCGGCTGAAATGATGATGATGAAAAATTCTTACTGTGTCTGGGTGTAATTTATCTATAATATGTATGTATTTAAAAATAATATATAAGTATGTTTATCAGTTGTCTTGTACTCATAACACAAGCTCTGCTTAGCTTGGGACTAGACGGCTTTGTGTGATAGTCAAAAAAAAAAAAAGAAAGAGAATTATATTTGTTTTATTAGGGTTTGGGTTCAAAAGGAAAAAACGGAACCCTTATAGGATCATTTTGTTGTCCGTCCGTCTGTCTGTCTGTCTGTCTGTCCCTTTATCTCGGGAAAACGTGGAGGTATCAAGTTGAAATTAAAACCATAATAATATACTCAAATCTGCGGTACCTTGAAGCTGTGAAAAAAAACAAACTTCTAAGTTAACGGAAAAAAAGATACTTACATCCGTTTATGTTGCAAAAAACGTATATTTCGACACTCGCAAGGGAATCAAAATTCATAAGCGCGAGTCCGTCTCTCACTTGCCCAGTTTTTTTTAATAAAACGTTGCCCCACATTGGGAATACCTACCTCATTTGTATATCGTGGGAGCGTTCCATAGATATAAGAAATATTTCTATGGTGCGTTCACAATAAAGTAAGCTCACATACACAACACTGTACTACCAGTTTTGTACTTTGTTTTCTTACCCACACGAAACTGTAAAAATTTTGTGTACCTATCTACATTTTATTTCTCTGAATTGTATTCTATTTAAGATTTTTAAGGAACAAAATGTCTTCAACTGTAAATCCAAATTGGATTGACCAACGTGACCTTTAGGTAGCGCAATTGTCAATCCGATACTTTATCTGGGTTCTTAGTTTATAACTGATATCACTGAAAGTCAGAATATGAACGATCTAGCAAAATGCGTCACGCGAAGTAGCGTGTCTTTGGGACTGCTACAAGAAACCACGCTGATGACGAATTAACGATTGTGTCAAAACAGGTTACTTATAGTGGTATATATTCCGAATAATTACACCGGATAAATATAAATACAGTTAGATTATAATAAATCTTGTAATATGTAACATTTTCAATACTTTGTGAATACCTTACATTTCGAATACAATAAAACCCAACGAAAGATAAATTTGTAATCTAAAAGTCAATTATCGAGGAAAAGAGTTTACAATTTAACGATATTCATTGTAAACGATTGCAACACTGCTTACCATCAGGTGGGATCGCAGTCAAGCACTAGTTTATATAAAATAATAAAAAAACAACAGATTCTGTAATTAGTTAGCGACATAGATATTCTATTTCACGAAGGTGGGTCGGTTGGTCTTAGATGTGTGCATATACTCACGTAGAACAACTATAGCAACATTGATAGAAGAATATGAAGAAAATAGCTGACCCAGCAAACGATCTGTCGTTTATAAATTATCAAAAAAAAAGTGCGGGTGGGGGTAGGAGGGTAAAACCTACGACCTATTTTCAGAACTACCAAATATACACAAAAAAATCATAAAAATCGGTCAAACCATTTCGGAGGAGTGCGATAACACACACTTGACATAAGATTTTTATATAGGTTTAGCTTCTGCCAGCGACTTTGCCCGCGTGAAAGTTACTTTTTTTTTTTATTTGATATAAACCAGTGCTTGACTGCGATCCCACCTGATGGTAAGCAGTGATGCAATCATTGATGGCGAGGCGCACTAGTTTATTAAGAGCCTATTCACTCTAGCCTTGAAGGCACCTAAATTATAGTTGGACGGGAAGACCGCAGCAGGCAAATTGTTCCAGTCCTAACTTTCTCCATACAAACTTTGGAACCCCGTTTTACCTCCTTAGGGGTGGAGTTTCATAAAATCCGTTCTTAGCGGATGTCTACACCCTATAAGGAACCTACCTGCCAAATTTTAAGTTTGTTTGTTTTTGTGTTTGTTTATTGTTGTTGTTTTGTTTCTGAGATTTCGTGATTAATCAGTGAGTGGTATTTCGCTTTTATTTAGATAGATTAGAAGATTTAGAATTTTTGGTTATTGCACACGTTATTTTAAAATTCATATTGAAGACCAATTTAGTTTTCAAAAACACTATATATTTTCAACATTTGGATCGCATTACTGGGTGTAGCTCGGTTTCTCAGACATGATAACTCAGTTAAAGGTCCGAAGGGTCCAAATCAATGTTACTTCTACAGGTAGTCAAGGTCGACAACCCGTCACTTGCACAGCGTCCGATACAAGATACGATTCGTTTTGGTTCAGCAATGTTTTCTTGTTTACTCACGAGCTTTCGTGACCACAAAATTAAAGTTTTCGACAGACTCTGAAGGCCTTTTGAAATCTGCAAAAACATTCAATTTTTAGGGTTCCGTACCCAAAAGGTAAAACCGGACCCTATTACTAGGACTCCGCTGTCCGTCCGCCCGTCTGTCTGTCTGTCCGTCTGTCACCAGGCATAGTATCTCATGAGCCGTGATAGTTAGACAGCTGAAATTTTTAGATGATGTATTTCTGTTTCTGTTGCCGCTACAACAGCAAATAATAGGGGTTAAAGTATGAAATTGCCGTTTTTTAAAACGGGTTGCTTTGAAGTGTTATATCTTTGGATTGACTTGGAATTACAAGTTCAAATAAACTTTATATTAAAGGTACGTTGAAATCTGCAAAAACATTCAATTTTTAGGGTTCCGTACCCAAAAGGTAAAACCGGACCCTATTACTAGGACTCCGCTGTCCGTCCGCCCGTCTGTCTGTCTGTCCGTCTGTCACCAGGCATAGTATCTCATGAGCCGTGATAGTTAGACAGCTGAAATTTTTAGATGATGTATTTCTGTTTCTGTTGCCGCTATAACAGCAAATAATAGGGGTTAAAGTATGAAATTGCCGTTTTTTTAAAACGGGTTGCTTTGAAGTGTTATATCTTTGGATTGACTTGGAATTACAAGTTCAAATAAACTTTACATTAAAGGTACCATACCATACCAAGGTAACCATGAAAGCTAATAAAAAAAACTTTTTTTTTTTTCATATTAAGAGTTCCAACGTAGAAACTATTTATATTTGTTGAACCAATAGGAACTAAAACTAATTGTTGGCCGTGTCCAAAGAGTTCATTTCCGGAAGTGTACTTTTTAAACTATAATTATATTACCCTATTTAGCTAGGTCAAATCAGGAAATATTTTAATAAGGAATTAACCGTTCACTTTGTAAAAAAAAATCAGTAGGAAATCATTACTATATATTTTAACTATTTTTAATATACAATGTACATATACTTGGCCTTTACATTTCGTAATTATACATATATTTTTTTATCATACACAGTTAACGGTAGTCAGAGTTCGTGATAGATTTTTTTGTTACACGATAATAAACTAACAACATATAATAATACCTTAAAAAAACTGATGAACAACAGTTATACGACCAACTAATTATTTTGTAATAACTTATTTTGAAGCTTTAAAACCACTTAAGAATTTTTTTTTTTCTTAACTTAATAAAACTTACATTGATGTTGGGAATTATGAATGTTCCACTCGCTCTGTGAGGTGCGAGAGGGAGTATCAAACTTTAACCCCAATTGTAACCCCTAACTAAACCCCAATTGTGTACCTTTTGTTGCTTTTTGCGTTCTAGGGTCATTGTGACACTTTCGAACTATTTTGCAGCTCAAAACCTCTATGCTGGTTGCTGAATTATTTGTTTCAGCAAAATAATGCCTCATAAACAGATTATGAGTTTCTGGTTTAAATAAATAAACATTCACTTTTATTTGCATAGGTACTTATATTTTTAAGAGGCCACCTTTGAACGCTAGTTTAAAAGCTAAATAGATGACGCACTTATTTTTTTATTCAAGTCTGTTCTCATACAAAAATAAGACGCATTTTAGCTCATACTTAATACACGATCCATTACAGACTCAAAGTACATCGCAAAATTTCTGTACCCACACCTATTCAAAAAGTTTATCGTGAAAACAAAAAGGGTAGTATTTAAACGAGTGACTGTAAGGGCTATTACGCACTGTCGACTAGTCGCCGGCGACTCAGTTGTCGACGACTGTAATATTGTATAGTTTAAATAGGTGTTTACGCACTAGTCACCGGTTGCCCGGGCGACTCGGCGACTCGCCGCGCAGTGGCGACGCACAGGCAACTGCCGGTCGCCGGCGACCAATAGGAGCACGGTTTCAAATGAAAGCATTCACACTGCGAGCAACTGTCGTAACGACCGGACGGCCGCGCACAATGAGTTTTGACACGGATAATGTACTTGGAATACTGTCGCTCGGCTCGGTCTCCGGCCCTAGTTTCCCATGTTTCGGTCGCCGAGGGACTGAGTCGCCGGCGACTAGTCGACAGTGCGTAACAGCCCTAAATTAAAGTTTTAAGCGACAAAAAAAATAAATTTAGGTTATAGTATTAGTAAGTGAGCGACTGACTGCGAATGACGAGAAATCAACAGAAAAGCAACTTAAAAACATTAATTTGAGTTAAAATACATATAAAATGAGAAGCTTCATAATATTTGTTTGCGTGTCAACGTTACGTCCTGCATTTTTTTTCAATATTTGGCAAATGATTTATTTATACTGAGCGGCATTTTATTTTAAATGAAGTGTTTCGAGTGTCCTAAAGATCGATATGTATGTATTGTATTATGTTTGTCACAAGGTAATTTGATAATTTGGATATCGCGAAAACCCGGATAATTAGAAAATGGTAAAATAAAATCTGCGAGTGACTTGTCCGTAGCGTGCGCCGGCCGCTGCCGCGGCACCGCTCGCTTCGCTCGCTCGGCTCTCGCGCGGTTGGTCACAGTTCTAACCTAACCTATTTCACCCAGTTCAAAATGATGAATCTGCCTGCGACTAGATAATTAGCTAATGGTGCAAACATTTCTTAAAGTGAACTTTTTAGTAGTTCGTAATGTAAAACCTCAATTTTTAGTTCTAGTCGCTCACTGAGTAATTTAGTCGCACGGCTAGAATTTTAAATGTAAATGGATTAATCACAACCCACTTTTAGTATTTTGTCGTTACTTTAGTTAATTTTTCGCTTACTCAAATTCATACCGCTCAAGTTATTAAAACAGTATCTCATCATCAGTCGCTAAGTTTTTTTTTATTCGCTTGTTTTATAATTCCCCAAACTAAAATAATGAACGGAATGTAAAACACTTACATGCTACTATTACGTTATATTTGTTGTTTTACATTATAATACATAGCCCGAAGAATTGCCTAGCTTATGTGGCAGTGGGCATGGTACATTGCTCGCAGGTGGTAGATGGGGTAGAAAGATCCTGGAGGGGCGACCGCGTACTAGACTAGAAGACGCAGCGTTGGAAGACCTCCCACAAGGCGGTTCGATGATCAAGTGAGGGTCGCGGGAATTCGATGGATGCGAGACGAACAAACGTAATAGGAGCAGCTTCTTTCCGAGAAATTAAACTATCAAGAAAGACGATAGGTATATATAATAATTATATCGAGATTAGTTGAAGATCGCCAGTTGCATCGCGACTGGTCGGGTGTGCGTTCAAAATGGCTTCTCGCCTGTTCTCTAAGGTAAGCTCTACAGCATCTGAGTTCTGCTCTGGATACTCACCGCACTCAAACTAAGAAACATACGGCTTCCACCCTTTTTTTTGAAGGCGAGAAATCATCTAATGACTTCTGTCGCTCTGGGGTGGGGCGAGAGGGCGTGTTAGACTTTTACTGACTAAACCCACCTGTTCCTTCAGTTGCCTTTTGCGTTCTAGGACCACAGGTTTCCTTTTCAGAAACTCCCTGTGCTGTGGTCCTAGCGGGCATCAGCCCTACTGGGCCGTTACAATTTAGCTAACTTCTCTTGGAAGATTATACGCCGTCGAAGTCGTCGTCTGTTCGAAAGCCCGCGCCTACGGTGGCCGGAGATCGCTTTGCGACTCCCCAACGCCCGAGAATCGAGATAATGCATTCAGCTATTTAATTAGAACTGGTGAGTTTTTTCAACAACCCTTAACTTCTTTGTTTGAATAGTCTGTAAAAACTTCTACTTATTTACCTGTAGCCCAGCTCATAATTAGTTTTTGTTTACCCTCAACAAATCGGAGGCTTAATGAAACTGTCCAAACTCAGAAAAAGTTTCTAGGACGAGCCTTTTTCCACTCAGGGCTTTCATGGGTTGTTAGTAATTTTATTAAATTACTGGCTGACCCGGCGAACTTCGTACCGCAGTAAGGATAACGCCATCTACTGGCATTACCAGAACATTTTCTCAACGTTTAAACCTTCCCTGGACTATCACGAATATTTCAAGACCAAAATTAGCAAAATCGGTCCAGCCGTTCTCGAGTTTAAGCGAGACGTGAATTTAATGATTGTTCATTTATTATTTCTTAGGTTCTTAGTACTTTTTAGCCTGACATACAGGTCCAACTTAGTTCAGGCAAAAATGCAATGTATGCGTTATAATTGTTTTTATGTACTTTATTATTTAAATGTGCCACTTTTATTAAATAAACGATATTCTATTCTATTCCATTCTAACAGCCCATTTTTTGCTTCTCTATTTTAGCAATGCACTCCTAATTTTTCATACGATTCATCCTATTTTTCTCCGGTCTTTCTCTTCTCTCAAGGCCATTCACTTTCACATCCGAAACTTTCCTCACTGCATTTTTCTTATTCCTCTGCACGATTAACTTTACCCTCTGTAATGCTCAGTACCGATTACTTTATATCTTCTTTAGATTACTTTACCCACTTCTTAAGTAATATTGTTAACCCATGACTTTGAAAGAGTTTATCTTTCCATAGATTTTTAAGAACATAGTCGTTTTCCACGTTTGTCTGTTTATTCGCTAATTCCTCCCAAATAATTTAACGGATTTTGAACGTTAAAGAGTGACCGTAGCCCTTGAATGATGCGAAAGAGAACCCCGGGGCCCTGGAACGGAGGCAAAGAAGGAACAGGAGTGGGTTTTAGACAGTAAAAGTCTGACATGGAAAGGGCGGGAGATGTAATTAGATGACATCCTACATAAAAAAAGCCCTTGAATACAAATGGCAACTGAAGGATACAGATGGGTTTATTAGTCAGTAAAAGTTTGACACGCCCTCTCGTTCCACCCAGGAGAAGTCATTTAATGATATCCCAGCTCAAAATAGGGGTTCACGAATAATAACCGGTGGCTGATTGATAAGGTTAAAACAGTAAATTAAGTACCAAAACGTGTTTCTATAACAAACAAACACATGGCAAACCGTTTTTTTTTATTATTGATAGGCTCGCGTTTGACCACTATCTCACCTGATGGTAAGCGATGATGTGGCCGACGATGGAGCACGCTTGCCTAGAAGTAACCTATTCACTCTTGACTTAAAGACCCCTAGGTTGTAGCTATCAGGAAACACAGACTCCGGCAGGAAATTCCCCTCCTTAGCTGTACGCATAATGAATGTGTTCCCAAAACGCTTTGTACGTACCATGTACCGATGGCGCAACGCCGTACGTCTACTATACATATGTATAAAACAGAAACAGACACTCCAATTTATGTTAATAAATGATGTAAGAATGCGTTGTGGATCTCTTTATGGCCAGTAACCTAAGTTATTATTTACGATAAATGGCGTAATTACGATCAACGGCCATGTCATTCCATGGAATAATGAGGGTGATTAGCTTTGTACCAGATGGTATACCATTTCCTGCTGTTGCATGACCGAAGTCAATTGTGGAAAGGTAACGTGTCCATAAATAAATTGAAAGTTATGAATTTTATTTAAGAGGGTGCTTCCTGACCCGTCTTCTATCGTCAGCGTGAACATAGTTTAAAATCTTGTTCTTTCAATTTTATAAGTAGCAGTATAGCAGAGTGCCGAAAATATAAAGTACATATTATTATTATAATATTGTGCTCCGAGTTTATCTTCATAAAGATCAGGTCCCGAAAACTTACGCCTCATGCAAAAGACACAGCCCTTACAGTACCCCGTAGGTAGTAATCAACATAAAGTTCCCTACAGTCAAACAATCCAAAAATTTTGGATTGACAACGGGATTGCACACGACAATCCAAAATGGCGTTTTGTCGTTTGACGTAATTTTGACAATTGTTTTCGACTATAGAATGTCACTTGATCTACAGCGCCTTGTTCCTTGTATTTCAGGAAGATCTATCAAAACCCAGACTAAAATTTGCCAAAGAAGATAGTTATTATGTCGTCGGCATACGCTGATAAAGGATTTTCTGAATTACACTCCTAAGAGGATGGTACCTACTTACACGCGGGCAAAATTGCTGGTATAAGACATGATTGTTTTGAATGTACTTATGTAGAGATTTCTTTTCTATTAAAGCAGGCTCGTATTTCTCATTTTTTCGGCACGAACTATGAATACGACATGTCGTGGTAAACGCAAAGCTGACAGGCATACAATTTCTCTTGCAGCTATGCCAAGGTCACGCTTTTCACGGCCTCGCCATTACAGCATTTTTGAGGAAAGGTTATGATGTAATAATTCTTCGCGTGCCTCTGAAAATCCATAAAATTAATTTTATTACTAACGAAACCGTGTTCTTGTATGTCATTAAGTACTTTACAAGAAACCTTTCAGCTTTTTTATATGCCTTAGTACCGTTGAAGTTTTATGTCTGAGCTTCAAAATGTAATCAAGACTCATACAAATGACTTGCGCGAATAAAATATGAAGGAGAATTTTTATTAGTGAGATCATCGTAATGCTGAGCGCGTGTCGATGACCTAAGCGATGCCATGCGTAAGAACGCAGACTTAGTTTAGGCTCCTTTCGATGAAGAGTAAAACAACTAACAGAGTTTCGTCTTTCCAGACTTCCAACTAGCAGACAGTGCGCATGGCTCTGTATTATTCGAAATATAATCGAGAGATACGATGGTCAAGTAATTACTCGTATGATGTATTAAACACTCCATGATTACTTTCGTCTACACTTGTGTCTGGCTTCTAGAAAATTTAGGCTACACATGCTACTGTCTTCTACGTTGTTAATTCAACGATAAATTGTTGTTGTTGGCTTCTATTTCCGCATCAAGACTACAACAAAATTTGTAATGAATGTAGTAGGTGATACGGCTAGGAGAAAACATTAATTATAGTTTAAAATAATAATGAAATATCCAGTACAAATAATGAAGTTAGTTAAGCCACCGCACCGGTATGCAGTTATTTAATTACGGCTTTCATGTGAATTTAATGGAAATTTTCACGGGCATGTTTGGAGGTAATTGGATAGAGGCAGACGGAAGCCGGCAAGGGAATGCTTTGAGAATGATGCCATTTTTCAATTTTGGAGCCCAATGCGAATTTTTTGTTTCAGAATAAATACTTACATTGTTTTTTGCTTGACTGCTTTGATAAAAAACCGCAAATAATTTCTTTGTAAATTAGTTATAGTCATTAGTGTTCAGAATTTTGAACTTTTCTTATCCTTCTTACCATTATCGTGATTTATTTATTTTTAGTCATTTTTGTGTGCTTTTAGCATTTTTACTAACCAGACTGCCAATAACGATTCTTTTTGTTGTTAATTTTGACTTCGCACGGTTTGTGCATTTAGCTAATGTCAAGTTTAGTACGATATTCTAATTTTAGAATCATATTTTGAAATTCTCAAAGCCCCCGTGACTAAATTTAAAAAAAAAAATATTGACAAAGATTTTTTTTTTCAGTTCTGCCAACACGGAAGTGTTATTTTGAATCTGTAAGTAGGCGATTTAGATACGAGGCTCAAGTTAGTGCTTGAATAATCACGACTGCTCTTTCTAAACCAGGGCATACGGAAGGTTACATCAAAAGTTTAAATGTCAAGTGGTTTTTCTATGAATTAATCAGATAAAAGAGATTTTTGACGTAATTTTTTCGAATGAAGTTTAGGGGCTACTTATTATTCGCAAATTGATTCCTTGCGGATATTGTAATGTAAAATTGGTGTACTTTTGTATTTCAAGTATTTAAACATCTGGACAATATTGGGAACCATTGAAAAAGGGCGATCTCGGTAAAACGGAGATGAGAGTTTTATTGTAGTACTGAATTATAATATAATAATATAATATAATAATATTCCACAACTATCACACAACACTGCCTAGTCCCAAACTAAGCAGAGCTTGTGTTATGGGTACTAAACAACTGATAAACATACTTATATATTTCTAAATACATACATAGATAAATTACACCCAGACACAGAACAAATGATCATGCTCATCACACAAACATTTGTCCCAGCAATTAACTCAGCAAAGCTTATCGAGAAGGGTTGCCTCGATACATTTGTTGCCAATTCACACCACCAGTTGGTGCTGGGCACGCCACAATTATGGCGGTAAGTCCCCTCTTTGAGGCGTGGTTGGAAAGACCTCACGGCGTCCTCACCTTCCGCATGACGCAGGTTCTCACCGAACACTGTTAGTTCGGGATGTTCCTGCACCGGATTTGTGCGGAAGCGACGCCCGGGTGTCGCCACTGTGTGGACCGCCCGGAGGACACGGTGGAGGTGTGCCCCGCTTGGGCAGAGCAACGCCGAGTCCTCGTAGGGGCGATCGGCGGCGGCGATCTCTCGCGCCGGGCCTTGGTACAGGCCATGGTCCGGAGCGAGGATTGGCAGGCGGTCGCCTCCTTCTGCGAAGCAGTAATGCTAGCAAAGGAGGCGGCCGATCGCGTGAGGCAGCGGTCCTCACGCCCCAACCGCCGCCGGAATTCCGATCCCGATTTCCGGCCACCGTTGACGCGGGCTTGCGGACGGCGAGCAATGGGTGGCTCGCCGTCCGATCGTCCTGTATCCGTCCGGACCGAGTCGTCGACGGCGCGTACTGTTCCACGCGCCCTCAAGTAGATGTCAGCAACTGTAGGGGCCCAGCAGGGTTGAAGCCTGCTGGGGCCATGGGTAGTGTGAAAACGAAACCCGGGGCCCTGGGACGAAGGCAGCGAAGGAACAGGAGTGGGTTTTAGTCAGTAAAAGTCTGACACTATCTCCCGCTCCGCCCAAGAGCGGGATTTGTCATTAGATGATTTTGCCACCTAAAAAAAAAAACTCCAGTTGGCGCCACTTTGCCCAGAGGTCTTCTACTTTTGAAAACAACAACATATGCGTTTTTACAGATGCCTAAACCTGACTACTCAGTGCTGCCACCTGGTGAACGTTATTATAGAAAGCCTTTATTAATACTAATATACTGTCCCACATCAAGAAAAAGGTTTATTTTTCTTTACCACTCAATTTTGTCTTTTACTTTTGTGGGCCAATCCTTTTAGTAGGACTCCAGCCCGTCCCAAATCTTCAGACTCTTAGCCTTGATTTGCACTGATTTCAAAGGATCCCTTAAAATAGATTTTCGTCAGCTATACTACGCCTGGTTTATCACCGACTTTTTTAAGAAAAAACCATTTCTCTATTGTCAAGAAAGACGCTTCAATTAGATCCAATACGATTCTTTTGCTTAAGGTCACTTGTAAGGTCGCAACTAGACCGCTTCGTTTTTATTTAGAATGCAGTTGGATTGACAGATATCGTGCAGGGAATAAGAATGTCTATTTTGTAACAGTAACAACTGCTTCGGCATCGAAAAAAAAAACTGGGCAAGTGCGAGTCGGACTCGCGCACTGAGGGTTCCGTACAAACTTGAAAGGTAAAATGCGGTTTACGATTTATGACGTACTAAAAAAAAACTACTGACCAGATCTCGTTCAAACCAATTTTCGTTGGCAGTTTTTATAGTAATGTACATCATATATTTTTTTTAGTTTTATCATTCTCTTATTTTAGAAGTTAGAGGGGGACACACACACATTTTACCACTTTGGAAGTGTCTCTCGCGCAAACTATTCAGTTTAGAAAAAAATGATATTAGAAACCTCAGTATCATTTTTGAAGACCTATCCATAGATACCCCACACGCATGGGTTTGATGAAAAAAAAAAATTTGAGTTTCAGTTCTAAGTATGGGGACCCCCAAAATTTATTGCTTTTTTTCTATTTTTGTATGAAAATCTTAATGCGGTTCACAGAATACATCTACTTACAAAGTTTCAACAGTATAGCTCTTATAGTTTCGGAAAAAAGTGGCTGTGACATACGGACGGACAGACGGACAGACAGACAGACAGACAGACAGACAGACAGACAGACAGACAGACAGACAGACAGACATGACGAATCTATAAGGGTTCCGTTTTTTGCCATTTGGCTACGGAACCCTAAAAATGAACTTTGAACTCTAATAATAATAGTATTTAATTTTTTTTTAGGGATCATACCTCAAAAAGAAAAACGGAACCCTTATAGGATCACTTTGTTGTCCGTCCGTCTGTCTGCCTGTCGGTCAAGACCCTTTATCTCGGGAACGCGTGGAGTTGTCGAGTTGAAATTAAACTACTTCAGTCTGCGGTCCCTTGAAGCTGTGAAAAAAATCAAACTTCAAAGTTAACGAGAAAAAAAGATACGGCCGTTTAAGTCGCTAAAAACGTACATGTATTTCGACACTCGCAAGGGAATCAAAATTCATAGGGTAGGTACTTCCCGTTAACCCAGAATCCTGAAATTGCAGGATGCCAAATTTCAGGATTCAGCACAGGTATAGGAATAAATATGAAAACAGTAAAATTATAATTGTTACGTCACAAAAAAAAATCGATCCGGAAAAATCTTCGAAACTCCATTCAGGAATTGAACTATTTACATAGGTTAGTTTGTACGGGACCCTCAGTGCGCGAGTCCGACTCGCACTTGCCCAGTTTTTTTTTTGTTTCTTGTTGATCTGACTCAAATCTTGTCCAACCAATATTTAGCCCCTTGGACGTTCTGTAGTTGACCTCGTATGTCATAGAAGGTGCAGGTAGTTGTGCATGCTGGGCAAGAAAGGAAGTGACGCATATCCTGTGGAGGGGCTCCACACTTGCACTCAGATTAGAGGTTATTAATTAGAATTTGACTGGCCTGTTGGTCTAGTGGTTAGTGGCCCTGACTGCTATGCTAGAGGTCGTGAATTCGATTTCCACCTAGGACAAATGTTTGTGTGATGAGCACAATCCAAATGATTGTTATTAACTTGTGCACTGACCTGATTCACCGTCTTGAATCTCTTGAAAGCAAGTAAGTATATATATTTAGCATTTTTTAAATAGGTATATTATATAGTGATAGTTAATGAAATAATAATTGACTGGCCTGTTGATCTAGTGGTTGGTGCTATGCCAGAGGTTGTGGGTTTGATTCCCACCCAAGATAAATGTTTATGCGATGAGCATGATCATTTGTTCTGTGTCTGGGTGTAATTTATCTATAATATGTATGTATTTAGAAATATTTAAGTAAGTTTATCAGTTGTCTAGTACTCATAACACAAGCTCTGCTTAGCTTGGGACTAGGCGGCTTTGTGTGAATATTATATTATCTCTGCAGTGGCTAACCTAAGCACACACCACCGCAGTCGGTTCAGAGCTTTCTAGATTTGCCACTGCAGTTCGTGTCACGGTGGCAGATGTTCTGCCGGAGAGATGAAATTTGGAGGAGCGGGTATTTGGAGGGGTGGGTGATACATAGCATAGCATAACCAGCCTTTTAAATGTTCCCACTGCTGGGACTCAGGCCTCCTCTCTCTAGGAGAGGGAATGGGCCGTAATCCACCACGCGGGCCCAGTGCGGATTGGTGAATGTCACATGTCTTCGAATTTTTGGTTCTAGGACATGTATGCCGGTTTCCTCACGATGTTTTCCTTCACCGTTTTGAGAGCAGTGGTGATGAAATTAATTACACAAAGTAATGCGCCTGGCTGGGTTTGAACCCGCGACCTACAATTCGTAAGTCGGGGCTGTTACCACTCGGCCACCACTGCTCTTGGGTGGGTTGATAATTATATTTTACAATGATTCAAATTACCAGTTAGTCTTTTCCAGTTAGTCTTTTCCAGGCGTCACGGTTCCTTCCACCCTGTACTATTTCTTATTCTGTGCCTGTACCTACTTTACTGTAGGCTCATCGTAGAAGGAAAACTACAAGTTGGTTCCTACCTACACATATGCACAATGATTAGTTTTGGTCCCGAATATCACCATTATGTATAATAAAATATGCCGTGATATTCAATTGATAATGTTTGTTAGCTAGTTTTAAGATTGCGTCATTTCGCGCGAATAAACAGTTTTTCTTTCTTTCTTTCTTTCTTTCCGTGAGTACCTATGAGGATGTTTACATTGTATGCAAAGCGATAGTAAACCCAATATTTTTTTATGATTATTCTTGGACGTTATACATATATCTACCAGTAGACACTATTTACTTCTAAGGGTCTAAAGGAATGACCACTTTGCTTCAATGTGCACTTATTGCGATAATTACTAAATAAGTCCAATTATGTTTACAATTGTGGTAGTTAGATGACATTGTAGAAGTTACTTTACAAGTGATATAATCAGTCAATTTTATCTGCTAAGTGTCGTAACAGAATTTCGCGGGATAATCACTTTTAAGCGAGTAATATTAATTATTCCACGGCTGCAGATATAATGCGCGGGTTTGTGGACGACGAGCAATGGGTAGATCGCCGTCCAACTGTCAGGTAACCGTCTGGACCGAGCCCGTCGACGACGCCTTGTGTTGCACGCGCACCTCAAAGAGATGTCAGCAAAACCATAGCCCCCCCTCCCCCGCCAAGGGCAATTACTGAAGGAACACAGGTGGGTTTTAGTAAGTAAAAGTCTGACACTCCCAGTCTTCTCCACCCAGAGCCGAAGAAGACATTATTTTGATGAATAACGTAAAAAAGGGGCAATCGCTCATGGTCACATGACCCTCAGTCCTTCGCTAGGATCTTCAGCAGCGTTATGGCTTGGCATTCAGAGTTATATCCCTATGTATTGGTTCGCTGCTGTCAGCGTGTGTTTAAACACTGTTTTCCACGTCAATACAGGATACCTATAAATACCAAAATGTCGCAAGGAATTGTCCTTGCGACATTTCGGTAGTGTAAGCCAATGCTGTACATTTTGACATGGCTAAAGGCGAAAGTTTATGAGTGTGTCAGAATGTTTGTTACTTCTTCACGCTTGAACAGATAAACGGATTTGGATGAAATTTGGCACACGGATAGACCATGTCTTGGAATGGTACTTAGGGTACATTTTGTTCCCTTGGGACAATTTCCTTCATTCACGTGGGCGAAGGCACAGGCAACAGCTAGTAGCTTGTATAATGACGCTGTATAGTGCATCTGTATTGCCAGAGACCTTATTTCATTTCTTCAAATAAAGATAGCGGGACACACTACACGTCTTTCGCAAGAATTGATCCCACCAAAAACATTTTGTAAAAAACTAGCCAAGTCTCGATGGAGCTGCTTGTTTATCTCTAAAAAGTAATGAAATCTGGACAAAGTCGTGCTAAGTCTAAGGTTCCTTACTGCGATTTCTTTATTATTATAGTTAATGTTGTGTGACTTGGCCGTTGAACAATACGTTTTCCAAGTGGCAATTTTCCATCGTTAATGGGTAGCGGTTCTGGCGACAGATTGGTGCAAAGGTGTCATGGAGCACCTGGTCTTGTACCCTTGTGTACCCTTCAACGGCCAAGTCACACAACATTAACTATATAAGTCTGTTTCATTTAAAATCATCGCAAACAACATAACAATTAACTTTAGAATTATCAGCGTTTATTTACGCTATGTATTTACATCCCGTATTTAAATTTTTCATTACATAATATTGACAATTAGACTAGAACCACGTTAAAGGCCACTTATCGTTGGTTGTTTGATTAAATAATAAATCATTTCTTTTACAAATACAAGTGCGCTAGTTAGTCATGGTTGGTTTAAAGGTCCATTTTATCTGATTAGTAAAGGGGTGACCAGACGGAAGGTGACCTTGCTAGTTTCAATCCGTGTAGACATCAGTTGTAATCCATGACCTTTTTTATTATTATTATTATTTTTATTAATGATAGGCTCGCGTTTGACCACCATTTCACCTGATGGTAAGCGATGATGTGGTCGACGATGGAGCACGCTTGCTTAGAAGTAGCCTATTCACTCTTGACTTAAATACCCCTAAGTTGTAGCTATCAGGAAACACAGACTCCGGCAAGGAATGCGGAGTCTGTGTTCAACGCCCTTATTTATTTCTTTATTTATTACTTTATTGCACACCTTAACTTACTACAGGACAGACATTTATAAAAAATAAGTGTACAATAGGCGGTCTTATTGCACAGGGCAATTTCTACAAGACAACCTTTGGATGGACTGTAGGAGTTGGGAGGCGCGTTCTTCCAACCACCGAACGTGTTGGCGCATGGTTTACATCCATGTAGCCGCAACACAACCAAACCAAGGTCACCTTGGTTGGAACGCAAGTTTGCAACCGTCTGGTCACCCCTTAACACTATAGCATAACAATTGTATTTTCTTGGTCTTACATAACAAGAAAAAAACTTACCATAGTACACAGTGATGTGACAACTCATGTACAAAGGCGTGTTAAATCAACACAGTTTACTTTCGGCAAATCTTTGAGTTATAAATAGAGATCGCATTCGAGCGTACCCACCTGTTAATTTAGTATTTTTTACTGCCACACAAAAGCTAATTTTCACTACACTCGATTTGAAATATTCTTCTAGTTATAAGCTTTTTTTCTCACCGAAACTGTATGCGAAAGAGACGCCTTTTACAGACTGAATGATTTTTTTTCAGCCAGTTACGCACACAGTTACCAAATTAACTTTGACAAATCTAATAACAACAAAGCCATGTACGTACGTTTGAGGACAAATATCTAATTCAATTATTGAATTAGATCATTCAGGAAGGTAAAATGATTCACTGTCTCCTTGGTTGTCACATTGTTGACTGCTCGAAATACAATGACTTGAAGAAGCATATCTTGATAAAAACTTTGAATGCCGTAGCCTTGACTTCAGTTCAGGAGATATAAACACAGGAAAACAGCATTGTGCAAATATGGAGATTCCTTACTGGCTTTATTCTTCGCAGGTTCTTTTGGTAAGCAAGTTACTGCATTGCATACATATTACCATAAACGTTGGAGCTTAAAGGGCGACACGAATTACGTCTCATATATTCACATTGAGTGAACATTTATTTGGAAAAGTCTTCGATACAACGACTTGTGCCATGTATATGATATGTTCAATGAAAAAGTCATAAATGAAAATAACAATAATAAATAAATAAAGAGGAAATACAATTACATACGTATAAAGTGGCAACATTAAGTACGTATCGCGTCTTTAACAAGGACGATGACTTAAATGACTTTTTTTTGTTCCTTCGTTGCCTTTCGTACCAGGGCCGAGTCTTCCTTTCAGAATCAGACCCTTGGCCCCGGTAGGCTTCGACCATGCTGGGCCCCTACAGTTGCTGACATCTCCTTGAGGCGCGCGTGGAACAACACGCGCCGTCGACGACTTGGGCTCGGTCCAGACGGTTACCGGACGGTCGGACGGTGAGCCACCCATTGCTCGCCGTCCGCAAGCCCGCGCCTACGGTGGCCGGAAATCGGGATCGGAATCCCGGCGGCGGTTGGGGCGTGAGGACCGTTGCCTCACGCGATCGGCCGCCTCCTTCGCTAACATTACTGATTCGCAGAAGGAGGCGACCGCCTGCCACTCCTCCTCGCTCCGGACCATGGCCTGTACCAAGGCCCGGCGCGAGAGATCGCCGCCGCCGATCGCCCCCACAAGGACACGGCGTTGCTCTGCCCAAGCGGGGCACACCTCCACCGTATGCTCCACCGTGTCCTCCGGGCGGTCCACACAGTTACGACACCCGGGCGTCGCTTCCGCACGAATCCGGTGCAGGAACTTCCCGAACTTACCGTGTCCGGTGAGGACCTGCGTCATGCGGAAGGTAATGACGCCGTGTTGCCTTTCCAGCCACTCCTCAAAGAGGGGTCTTACCGCCATAATTACGGCGTGCCCAGACTTAAATGACTTAGTATCCAGGCCAAAATCATTCCAAAAAAAAACGTATAGCGAAAAAAGATGTGACGTCGACGAATGTTTATTACGCTACGCCATTGTGACGAAACGGTGTGTGGAAATGGAAAATCAAAATTTCAAAACGATGCAATGCGTGATCGCTGTTATGTTTGTGTTTTGTACAGTGTTATAAGATTTTGTGACGAAATGTGAATCAGAAGGACTCAACAGAAGCTGACCTCTGGGCAGATAATATATGTGAATGGCGTTCACCTGATTACTTTGTTGTGGAAAAAAGTCCTGGAACAGAGAGCTAAAAAACTAATTGAAAAGGTAATTAATACAGTTATTGTTATTAATTAATAATGAATAAATATTAAATTATAATTAATATTTATGTTCTTATTTATAGGTATCCTGTATTGACGTGGAAAACAGTGTTTAAACACACGCTGATAGCAGCAAACCAGCGAAGGGATAGAACTCTGAATGCCAAGCCACAACGCTGCTGAAGATCAAGGACCAAGGACTGAGGGTCATGACCATGAGGTAACAAAAAATTGTTTATTGCTGTAAGAGTTGCGCATTCAAGAGTAACTTCTTATGGTGATATTTAAAAGATTGTATTGTATTTAGGACTCTCATTGGTGGCGGAAGATTATTCCAACAGTAAGTTTTTTTTTTTTAAGTGGCGGTATACCTGAGCGACCCCCTGAAAGCTGTAGTTCTGTGTCGCAGCGCTGATAGTGGACCCACCATAGAGCGAAAACCATATTTGTATATATGTATCATATGTACCTACTGTTCTTCAAGCCATAAAATAATAAATTACTGCCGGTCAAGTTATCGATTGCTGTAAGAACTATGGGAATAAAACTCTATTAGATGGAGCTAAGCTGAGAGTAGCCGACCAATTTGCTTCAATAAGTAACTTCCCCTGAGACTAGCGTGTATCACAGAGATAATAGACTAACCATACATACAGGCAAGGACCAAAATGTTAGCTTATTCAAACATTACTTTTTTTTTAAAGATATATTTGTAGAACATGAGTATGTAGTAGGTACAAATTGGAAATAAATTACATAGGTAATAATTTACATAAATTGGATATAATTTACATAGGTAAGTTTGTATGGAACCCTCGGTAGCCGGAGTCCGACTCGCATTAGACCTGTTTTTTATTAACCTTTTGACGTGCGTAATTAGAGACACAATAGTAAGACAATGGCTTGCGGGCGCCGGCTACCGCCTGAGCGTTAATGAATTAATTGATGTGGGAAATAGTTAAATAATAACTTGTCCTGCTCTGGGTGGAGAGAGAGGGAGTGTTAGACTTTTACTGACTAAACCCCACCTTTATTTTTAAGGTGGAAAATCATCTAATGACTTTTCTCTCTCTCCCTAGGGAGGAGCGCGAGGGCGTGTCAGACTTTTAAAATTTACCCGTGTTCTTTTAACGTCCCTTTGCGTTCCAAGGCTACGGTAACCCTTTCGAAAAATCCCGCAGCGTTCTGTGTGCCTAAAATTTTCATTTCTTGACTGTACATATCTGAGCAAGAAGCATAGCTTTACGATGCGGTATCTAAATGTTTAAATAAATACATCATTATTATGTAATTCGTGTACACAGTAGTGTCAGTTCAGCCCGGCCGTTTGTTTGTTTAAGCAGTTTATCGAATGTCGGTTAATGATCGTATAAGGTGACATTCCTTAGTCGATGTTTAGAAAATACTCTTGTACCTACCTACGTCGTGTTATACATATACTTCTTGTTCCTGCCCTTGAATTGTGTCCTCAAGTGACAAAACAATCTGCTGGTATTCTGTTTTTGTTGCCCTAGGTCCAGGACAAGACTTGGAAATCAAAACATTTTTATTATGAATCGTATGATTCAATGGTCTCATCACTGATTCACTGGTTTCATGGTAGTTTCTTGTTAGGTGGTGTTATGAATAATTCCTTTAAAATAAATAAAAGTGCATTTAATCCATCCATTGTTCGACAGTTTGTTATTGTTAATATGTGTTACGGTACAAGTGCAAAAACCCTTTAAGCCTATACAAAATCATCATCAGTACAGACGCATATTGTTGGATATAGGCCTCCCCCAAGAGTCACCAGAGAGCAGTGGTGGCCGAGTGGTAACGGCCCTGACTTTCGAGTTGTAAGTCGCGGGTTCAAACCTAGCCAGGCGCATTACTATGTGTAATTTATTTCATCACCCCTGCTCTCAAAACGGTAAAGGAAAACATCGTGAGGATGTCTGCATGTCCTAGAACCAAAAAATTCGAAGACATGTGACATTCACCAACCCGCACTGGGCCCGCGTAGTGGATTACGGCCCATTCCCTCTCCTAGAGAGGAGGCCTGAATCCCAGCAGTGGGAACATTAAAAAGGCTAATTATGCTTATGCAAGAGTCACCACAACGGCGGGTCCTGTGCGTCTCGCTTGCATCGGATTCCCGCGACCCCTACCAGGTCATCGGTCCACCTTGTGGGAGGGGCCTTCGAACGCTTCTATACAAAATAAAGTCGACCAACTCTCGCACAATGGCGAAGTTGGAAGAAAGAGCTCCTTGTACCTCCAATTTAGGCCTAGGCTGAAACAGACATATATATTAGGTCCTTTACCGAAGGTCTAAGAACTAGCCGTTTTTTCGAGATGAGAAATTATCGGATAATCTCTCTCGCTCTAGGTGTAGCGAGAGGGTGTGTCAGACTTTTACTCACTCAAACCCACCTGTTGTTCCCTCAGTTGCCCTTTGCTTTCTAAGGCCACTATAACTTTTTCGAAAGTTCCCGCATCCCTAAGAAACATCAACCCTACTGCCCTTCAGTTTTGCTGACATCTCTTTGAACACGCTGTCGACTCGGGCTTGGTCCTTACCAGCCGGCTAGACACCTAATGCTCGTCGTCTGCAAGCCCGCGCCTACGGTGACCAGGAATCGCCTTACGACTCCCGACGTCCAGGGCCTCTCCTGCGGCGAAAGGAACTAGGCCTTTTCTCAGTCTCATGAGACATATTTTTTTTAATGAGGATTGTTTATCTACTTTGGGTTTAGTATATTGAGTTTGTATGTGGACGGTTATAAATATGAGTACTTAGAGGACAACAAAGGTCCATGCATGAATTGTGTGAAACTGATTATGGCTAGAAATAATATGACTAGATGACGGCAAATAGAAATATATGTAAGTATGATTTATTTTTTATTGGGTAAGAGGAAATCAGTAGAGAGCGAGAGGGAATGACAGGCTATTTTTATAGGGTAGGGGGAAATCAGCAGAGAGCAAGAGGGAATGACAGACTTTTTTTATAGGGTAGGGGGAAATCAGCAGAGAGCAAGAGGGAATGACAGACTTTTTTTATTGGGTAGGGGGAAATCAGCAGAGAGCGAGAGAGAATGACAAACTTTTTTTATTGGGTAGGGGAAATCAGCAGAGAGCGAGAGAGAATGACAGACTTTTTTATGGGTAGGGGGAAATCAGCAGAGAGCGAGAGGGAATGACAGACTTTTTTTTTTGTAGGGTAGGGTGAATTCAGCAGAGAGCAAGATGACAGACTTTTTTATAGGTTAGGGAGAAATCAGCAGAGAGCAAGAGGGAATGACAGACTTTTTTTATAGGGTAGGGGGAAATCATCAGAGGGCAAGAGGGAATGACAGACTTTTTTTATAGGGTAGGGGGAAATCAGCAGAGAGCAAGAGGGAATGACAGACTTTTTTTATAGGGTAGGGGGAAATCAGCAGAGAGCGAGGGAGAATGACAAACTTTTTTTATTGGGTAGGGGAAATCAGCAGAGAGCGAGAGAGAATGACAGACTTTTTTATGGGTAGGGGGAAATCAGCAGAGAGCGAGAGGGAATGACAGACTTTTTTTTTTTGTAGGGTAGGGTGAATTCAGCAGAGAGCAAGATGACAGACTTTTTTATAGGTTAGGGAGAAATCAGCAGAGAGCAAGAGGAAATGACAGACTTTTTTTATTGAGTAGGGGGAAATCAGCAAAGAGCGAGAGCCATGCCAGACTTTTTTTATTAAGTAGGGGGAAATCAGCAGAGAGCAAGAGAAAATGACAGGCTTTTTATTGGGTAGGGGGAAATCAGCAGCGAGCGAGAGAGAATGACAGACTTTTTTTATTGGGTAGGGGAAATCAGCAGAGAGCGAGAGGGAATGACAGACTTTTTTATTGGGTATGGGGAAATCAGCAGAGAGCGAGAGGGAATGACAAACTTTTTTTTATTGGGTACGGGGAAATCAGCAGAGAGCGAGAGGGAATGACAAACTTTTTTTTATTGGGTACTGGGAAATCAGCATAGAGCAAGAGGGAATGATAGACTTTTGCTGACAAAAGCCCACCCGTGTTCTTCCAATTATCTTTTACTTTCCAGGGCCGTGTCATATTTTATTGTTTATATAAAATTGGCAGCGCCTCTTTATTCTTTATTGTACATCAATAAAGAATAAAGAGGCGCTGCCAGATGCCAGAAACAGGCGTACGATCTATGTGACGACCGCGACGCTTGGGACATGCAGACCTATGTTCAGCAGTAGACGTCTATCGGCTAAATAGGTTATGATGGTTGGCAGAAGCAGGATAATTAAGATCTATAACTATTGTATCTATAGTTTTAGGCGAGGAATCTGGTTGGAGCCAGAGGGAGTAAAAAAAATACTAAAGACAACAGAAGGAACGTGATTCGTGTTCTTTCAGTAGCTCTTTGCGTTCCAGGGCTGTAGTAACTCTTTGAACAATCCTACAGAGGTGCTATTCTCTAAGAAAACAGCCTTGAGCGCAGCGCTGACCGCAGCGACGAAATCCAAATACGTACAAAGGATTTAACAATAGGGTATTTTACTCTATAAAAGAAAATATCTAAAAATATATTATTATGATAGCTTAGGTAAAATGTAGTCGGTATGTGTTAGTTTTAGTTCATAAAATAACAAAATAAATTTAAAAATTCAATTCAAAGTTTTCAGTTTTTATTATCTGTTCTTTATCGCTATGAAATAGTAGCCACCATGTTATTACGTCATTCGGCTGTGTAAACTAAAGTGACAGCTGTCAACTGTCAACTGATCGTCCATACTGAGCGCATTTGTTTACACAGCCAACTGATGACGTCTCGACCACAGAGTAAATATGGCGTCCACTGCTTTCTACATTTTCGACTGAATAAAAATTTTGTGTTATTTTTTAGTGGTTTATTAGCACTATAGCATCTAATTGAGACACTTTTCAAAAATGAGTGTAATACCCTATTCAATGAACCTATTCCTACCTAAATGTACCAATTTCGATTTCGTCTTTGCGGACAGCGCTGCGCTCAAAGCTGTTTTCTTAGAGAATAGCACGTTTGGCCTGACAGGCATCAGGCCTAGTGAACCCTGTCATAGCATACCTCTGCTTAGTGGTTTATTATTACTGATCAACTCTTCTACAAGACACTAACAAGAGCTTAATTATGTCTGGTCACGTATTGGCACCGTTTGTAATGGTTTAATGAGCAGAACGAACAAAATTTTCAGCTTGACTTTCTGTTTACCACTCGATTGTTCCCTTTTTAAGCTGTTGATCGAATGGCGCCCGAACGCCGGCGTTCGGGCGCCATTGTCTTACTATTGTGTCTCTAATTACGCACTCAAAAGGTTAAACGAACCAAAAAGTGATTGTCTTAACACTTCCTTACAACCAAAGACAGGTGGAGGTGGATCATATATAGATTTCTTTCTTTCTTTCTTTCTTTATGTTGGCTAATCTGAAGTTGACGTTCCGTATTATCGCGCATACTCGAAAAAATACGCATTCGCCCTAAGATTCTTAATATAAGAAATTAAGAATTACTGCGCAGCCAATTGTTCGAAGTTCGGAGCGGTCCAGATATTTTGACCGTGTTGTAGGTAGGTATGTCTATAATGAATGGAAGTAAAACCTACATAAACCAAGTAGTGCTAGGGTATGCGGCTAATGCCATGGCATCACCCAAGGCTGGTTGTAGTGGGCGGGATCTTTCGAAGCACCGCAACCCTAGAATGCAAAGGGCAACTGAAGGAACACGGATCGAATTTATTTGAAAATTACCTAGGTACTGTACGGGAGAAATATCTAGACTGCTCCGAACTTCGAACAATTGGCTGCGCAGTGATTCTTTTTATGTTAAGAATCACTGCGAATGCGTATTTTTTCATGTATGCGCATTGTTCGAAACTTCAGAGTGGCCAATATATTTTGACCGTACACTTATACTGCATTGTTATAGGCTCGCGCCTATATCGTTAAACCACACATGAATGGGAATAATAATTATGAGCAACAGCGATAAAAATCATATTGGCTGTACGGCTTTTTATGGTTGGATGAAGAGAAATAGGTTTTATGAAATGTTATTTTTTAGTTACCCCGTTATATTTGTCAAATATCGCAATGTTATGGTAAAAAAATAGAAGGTAATAAGAAAAAGTAATGAAAGTTAGGTACTTACTTAAATAAAATACCTAACAGGTAATGATGAGATTGAAAACACTATTCATAGGCAATCAAACGCACGTCAATTTTGCTGTTATTAAAAAAATTCTAGATGATTTTAAAAATAACCATCAATTAAGTGAATTGGAGTCCGAGTGGCCATTCAAAAAACTTAATAACATGGAACTATCGATCATCTAGATTCGCAAACGTACCGGAACATTTTTTTCACGACGACACGTACCTACAATGCAATATGCCGCACCACATTTTACTAACATCGAGCCGCCTAACAAACGAAAATAGACCTTATGTGGTCGAGTTAAAGCAATAAAAAAAAAACTAACAATGTGGTTACATTCGCGACATCCGTTGGTAGTTTCAAACAATTGCATGTTTTCGCAATAAACATTATAAACTACTACTAACCTTTGTGTGCTGTTATAGAACATTGCAGCTTGCCTTTTCAAGTCGTCCGAAACCGTATTGTCTTCATTCATTTTAACAACACTGAATTCACTGGTTTTCGGCAACGGGGTCACTACACCATAAAACCGGGGAACTGGGATTTAAAAAGCGACTTTAGGCTCGGGAGGTAAGGTTGAGTTTCGTTTGAGTGGAGGTTCAAAGGTGAACGTCTGTTGGTATTTGGAGGCCGGCAAGTCAGCGTACGACGCCCGCGCCTCTCACTGTGAACTGACACGACAATCGACTTAGATCGCCCACTCACGCGGCCTGCACCCCCCACTTGTGCGCCGTTCCATTGTTTCAGGTGATACGGTACGATAATAAGTTATATCTGATTAATAGTAGTACCAACAATGAATTACAATGTTGTTTTACAAGACTTCATTCAAGAAACTAGTCATTTTGTCAACAAGTAACGTAACTACCCACATTTTTATAATTTTTTTAGGGGTCCATTACACGGTCATGCAAGCAAGCGTCAATCAAAACCATCAATCATGAATGAAGCTTGACTGACGGAATTTTATCGCCATACATTTTTCGTCATGCAAACGTCAGTCATCGCATTACACGGTAGGTTTTTCGTCAGTCAAGATTGATAGACTGTGGCAAAACTGACAGCACAACCTGAATTACTCCTGTATCGTGGGTGTATTCACAAACATGTAAACTCACATACAGAAGACACCCAGAAGAGCGACAACTATCTGTAGGTCATACAAATATTTGTTCCGTGCGGGAATCGAACCCACGACACGCTGCGCCGCAGTCTCTAACTACTGCGCCAATCGTGCCGTCAATATAATATTATTCCACAACTATCACACAACGCCGTCTAGTCCCAAGCTAAGCAGAGCTTGTGTTATGAGTACTAGACAACTGATAAACATACTTATATATTTCTAAATACATACATATTATAGATAAATTACACCCAGACACAGAACAAATGATCGTGCTCATCACATGAACATTTGTCCTGGGTGGGAATCGAACCCACGACCTCCAGCATAGCAGTCAGGGCCACTAACCACTAGACCACCAGGCCAGTCATCAATGTCAGTTATAAATGTGAAAGTAAAGTAACTTTGTCTCATAAGCTTGATTTTGATAAAATTTGGTAAAGGGGTGACCAGACAGTTGCAAACTAGCGTTCCAACCAAGGTCACCTTGGTTTATGTGTTTGGTTTGTGTTGCGACTACATGGATGTAAACCACGCGATAACACGTTCGGTGGTTGGGAAAACGCGCCTTCCAACCAAGGGCGTTGAAGGTCATGGTTTACAACTGCTGTCTATACGGATTGAAACTAGAAAGGTCACCTTGGTTGGGACGTTGGTTTGCAACCATCTGGTCACCCCTTAAACCTCAGGAAAGGACATAGGCTACTTTTTATCTGGCTTCAATTTTGACTTCACGTTCGCAGGAGACCTGAGTCTTAGCAGTGGGAACATTATAAGGTTGATTATACACGGACGAAGTATACGCGTAAAATTTACCGTTCTTCCCGTTTCACTATTGAATGGTTGAAAATTAACCACAAGAGCAATTAGGGAAGTAGGATATGGGGACAATGGGGGTAGTCTTCATTTTGTTATCACTTAAGTAAGTAATCATTGAACTGGATTGTTATTAACTTGTGCACTGACCTGATTCACCGTCTTGAATCTCTTGAAAGCAAGTATATATATTTAGCATTTTTTAAACAGGTATATTATATAGTGATAGTTAATGAAATAATAATTGACTGCCCTGTTGATCTAGTGGTTGGTGGCCCTGACTGCTATGCCAGAGGTTCTGGGTTTGATTCCCACCTGATGAGCATGATCATTTGTTCTGTGTCTGGTTGTAATTTATCTATAATATGTATGTATTTAGAAATATATATGTATAAGTATGTATATCAGTTTTCTAGTGCTCAAAGCACGAGCTCTGCTTAATATAATTTGTGGAATATTATTATTTTTATTATTATTTTTTGTTCCAATCAAATCAATTTAATTGTGTCTAATAAAAATAATTTAATAATAATTTCAACTATAATATTTTGTTGCCAGTGCCTGCTTTAATTCATTTTAATTCAATTTATATGTAAAAAAATTACATTTTTTTTTCTAATTTCATTTATGTATACATGTATATAGATATACATAATAATTAATTTCAAATTGTACAAGCTGTGTGCACTTGTAATTGAAATATTTGCACAGATCTAAACTACTATACAATTACCTAAATGTGAAATCTCTTGTAAACATTTTATTGGTGTTTCTAATAATCAAAGTAAAATAAATCATTTAAATCGTTTTTATTTAGTTGTTTAGAAACGGACAGACAAATGTTGTCTGGTTTGGGCAACTGCTCGATAGATGATTTGTTGTAGGTATGTTATAGACGGATGATTTGTTGTAGACGGGCTGTTGTAGGTATATGCTCAAATTGCGTGAAGGACTCTAATTGCGTGATGCAGGATTTCGTAGTTTAGTTCCATCGTGACGTCATAGATGTCGCTACAGTTATAATAAGATAAAAACATAAAAAAAACTTTGTAAACTTATTTAATTCTCAACTTTAAAAATGATCTTCTACAAATGAATCCCTATTTCCCTTGGTCACGCCATCACGCGGAACGGCTGGACCGATTTCACTATTTTTTTGTTGTTGTGTTTGTTATTGTCAGGAGAAGGTTCTTATGAAAGAAAAAAAATAAAAAAATGGTAGTAGGGTGGAGTAGGGTAGAATAGGGTAGAGTATGGTAGAGTAGGATAGAGTTGGGTAGAGCAGAATAGTCAGTTGATGGGAGCGAAGCCGCGGGCAAAACCTAGTTTTATTATATTTTTCTATCATACAATGGACACAATCTTTAATCAGAGAGGAGAGCTGGTAGTTTTGTTAGCCATACTAACAATGATAAGTTGAATAACTGTTATGCTATCACCACAAGCATTTTTTGTTTGTTATCACATTAATATTATAAAGGTGAAAGTTTGTGTGTGTGTATGTTTGTTACTCCTTTACACTTAAACAGCTGAAGAGATTTGGATGAAACTAAATGCTTAATATAATAATAATAAATAATAATAATAAAATTTATTCAATTAACGTTTACAAAAAATTAACATTAAGCCAACAGTAACAAGGTTTCCCATACAATTACAGTGCTTAAAAATATACTAAAACTAAAATATTAGAATCATAATAATTTAAATTAAATAAAGGCTAGGCTATCATATTAATATTATGAAGACTAAAAATGATTATAATAGATATCTAATAAAAAAAAACTGTAAACTGTAAAGAAAATTTACATAAGAAAATTATATAAGTAATACCTAATCAAACATTTTTAATTATAATAATATTAGTAATTTATCACTTTAATTGCAATTGTGTGTGTATTACTCGTTCACACTCAAATGTCTGAAAGGACAGTATGTTAGACCATGACCTGGAATAGTACTTATGAATTTTTTTACCCCTGAAGTATCTACTCCAGGGATAAAAAATTGTGAATTATTAGTTGATAAATCACTATTTTGACGCGAGCGAAGCCACTGCCAGAAGCTAGTAATTTATGATGGAGGGAAGAATAGAATAGAATAAAACTTTATTAACAACAAACAAACAACAACAAACTTTATTTTTTTTGTACACCAAAATAGTAACAAAAACTTACAAACTAAAAAGAAGAACTGAAGAACTGATCAGTACTGTGAAGTACTGATTCCAAGTGAAAGAAGCTGCTAGCAAAAGTTAGTGTGATTATATGACACACTGTTTAAATTAAATAATCATGATGTTTGTCTTGACACATTGTCAGGGAGAAAACTTGACTGAATCGATTCGTGAACCTTGTTTTTAAATAAAAATGTATTGTTAAAACTTTTACTGCCAAGCTCATTTACCTAAACAATTATCTGTATATGAGTATACTAGCTGTTGCCCGCGACTTCGTCTGCGTTAACTTGTAAAAACGTACAATCATTCTGAGCTTGCAATTCATTCTGAAAGCAACGCAATTATTTATTGTACTTTAACATAAAACGGTTAAAAGTAAAAACGCTAATTACCTTCAGGAAACATGTTATGTACTCGTCCAGATCCAAATGTATGAATAGAAAGAGTATGTAAGGGTCGTAGCAGTTGGCATTTCTGCCTACCCCAAAAGAAAAGAAATTAGTTTATGTATGTTTCTAGTTTATGTTCTGGTGAAACAACATTGTATGATTTTAACCCCTCGCCACAGTGAGCACGTCACAATCGCAGCGGTAATGCCTGTCTTTGAAGAGTGTCTACAGAGGCGTCACGGCATCCTCTCTTTGTGCAGGACTCACCGGATGTGGGTGTTTTGGGAGGTGTCTGTATCGAATTCAACGGGAAGAAACACTCGGGCATCACCATTGTGCGGATCGCCTGGAGAATACGATGGAGCATACGGTGGAAGTCGGTCCCGCTTGGTCGGAGCGCCAGCACCGCTGTGTCCTCATGGAGGCGAATGGTGGAGAAAATGTCAACCAGTAGCCTCCTTAAGTGAAGCACTACGATCGAAGAAAGTGGCTGAAACTATGAGGGATAGGACATTCTGACTCCTTAACTGTCGCTGCAAGTGATGCTCCGGGTGTTGAAAGCCGCAGGGCGATTACCAGCCATCGCAAACTGGGATTGCGGTGGTGCCGTCCGGCCGTCTGGTCAAAGCAATCCTGAATCGACGGCGCGTTGTATTCTACACCGGACTCAAAGAGATGTCAGCAAATGTATAGGGTCCTCTAGGGCCGATGTCTGCGAGATTGTTCGAAAGAGTTTCCTCCCGTAAAATTATCGCCTCAATAATTTTTCACTGAAGAGTTTAAGCCGTTAGACAGCTTTGGTAGAGGTAAATGAAGGAGCATAATCGGGACACCGACCTTCAGCTGAATAAAGTGCACTGATAGTGCAAAGCCAAAAAGCCAGTGAATCCAAAAACTACCATCATCATCATCAACTATCTTCCTCCACAATAGTACTTATGAAGAATTTGCGAGAGCATGCTTGCATTGATTGTTGCAGCTTTATCATTTTGGGCATAAAAATTACTTGTTCATTTACCTAGGATTTTTTGGTGTGTATTTAACTGACGTCCCCGTTGAATGAATTTCGGCGAAATCTTGAGCGCGTGTATCCCCGCCCAATCAAACTCGCATATTGATGGCCAAACCGAGAGGTCACTGTCACCGATTGCCTCTATGAGGACACGGCGGTTCACCCAAATGTGATAGACCTCCACCGCATGTTACACCGGGTCCTCCGGGCGATTCGCAAAATGGTAATATCAGGATACTTCCAACCGAATCCGGAACAGAAACCGCTCGAAACACCCTCCACAGTCCTGAGCTTGTGTATCCATAAAACAATGAAATTACGGTAAACAAATGTAGCAGCTGATTAGTGTTATCCGTGAGACTGGCCTCCCTCAGAGGGTTGTTCCAGTGTTGGTCACCACTCACTGCAAGGAGGTAACGTCCAGATGTCGACGTAAGGCTGCCAGGAATCTGAGATACATCAGTGATCAGGAACGTAAACCACTTTCGACCCCGTTTTATATGGAGCAGAAACTGCAAACAATAAATCACGCCATTATTAGGCCGCAAGGTGCCATCCCGGAGGACATAGTGGAGCATACAGAGGTGTGTCCCGCAAGGGCGGATCACCGCCGTGTCCTCGTGGAGTCAATCGGCGTCAGTCACCTCTCGCGCCGGGGCCTGATTTGGGCTATAGTCCAGAGCGAGGAGGAATGGTAGGCGGTCGCCTCCTTCTGCAAAGCTGCAATGCTAGCGAAGGAGGAGGCCGCACGCGTGAGGGAACGAACGTCCTCACGCCGAGCCGAGATTCCGACCCCGACGACCAGCCACGGTAGACGCAGGCTTGCAGACATCGAACAATGGGTAGCTAGCCGTCCGGCCATCCGGTAATTAACCGAACCGAGCCCAGTCGTTAACAGCACGTAGTGATCCACGCGCTCCTCAAAGAGATGTTTCAAAGCGCAACTGAAGGGCACAAGTGTGGTTTTAGTCAGTAAAAGTTTGACACGCCCTCTCGCTCCAACCAGAGAAGTCATTGGATGATTTCCACTCTTAAAAAAAGAAAAAAAAAGTACCATCATTATCATTATCATGGACATAGGCCTCCCCAAGTGTCGCCATAATGACTGGTCCTGTGTGTCTCGCATCCATCGGATTCCCGCGACCCTCACCAGGTCATCGGTCTACCTGGGGGCCTTCCAACACAAGGTGCCATGCAACCCCTTACGAAAATTTGGCCGTGTTATTTTAAAATCAATAATTAAATACATGTACTTGTTTACTTTTATCGCCTTTTTTGGTTGGTATCCCTTGAATAATCATGGTCAATTATCTTGTTACAATCATGGGAAAAAAAGCAGTAGGATTGTTAAAAATGCCTCCGTCTAACACCAGTTTAACCATAACTATTTTCCTCCAATTTTGAACAATAGAACTGTCTGCAAACGTGGGCGATGGTCACTTCTTCCGCCATTCAGAAAATTACGTAAAATACACAATACCATCTATCAAATACTTATGAAGTTCAACTGTCATTGTCATCATTATTTCTACTTTGAGTCTTTAGATGGCGTTGCGAGTATCTGAATTGCGTGTGGTGCCATATTTTACTAATTCGATTTTATTATGTGTTTTGATTAGTTTTTACAATATATTTAGAAGATATCGAATAGAAATGTCAATTTTATTTTGAAAAAATGGTAAAAGTTATTTTATTACAAAAAGAAGATAAAATAATGACAAAAATTTTAACTGTAGCTGGGAATCGAACTCGCGGCAAATGTCGTTCAACACGGACGTTTTGGATTATTGGTCACCCCCCATAGCAAATAGCGTGATAATTTATAGCCTAACAGATGCACTGACCTATAAGGATTATGTATGCAAAATTTGAACAGAATCGGTTCAGTAGTTTTTGCGCCAATTAATACCATCGCAAAATAATTTTACTATTTTATTATATGTATAGATGATGCATGAATTTAGTTGCCTTGACGAAATTGAAAACAATTCGGGAAGTCAGTTTTTCTATATCCATAGGTAGGCTTGTGGAGGGCATTGTGTTAACAGGTTACTGTATTTAAAAAAAAATAGAAAGTAGAAAATTATTTCAAGGGATTACACTCCTGGAGTAATCTTATGTGCTTATAACCAGGAAATGGTTTACCTATGTGCCATATTTCATCCAAATGCATTCAGATGATTGAGCAAAAATGAGTAAAAAATATAGACACATACATACAAAGTTTCACCTTTATAATACACTCGCTTCTGCCAGCGGTTTCAACCGCATAAAAGAAGGTTCCTCCATACAAATTTCCAACCCCCGTTTTACCCCCTTAGGGGTGGAGTTTCGTAAAATCCGTTCTTAGCGGATATCTACACCCTATAAGGAACCTACCTGGCAAATTTTAAGTTTGTAGGTGTTATGGATTCTGAGATTTCTTGATTAATCAGTGATTGGTATTTCGCTTTTATACATAATACAGATTAATATCATGATTAAAATAACTACATGCCTTTCTAATACGTATTTGTATTATAAATAATTCTTTGCTTTTATGATAGCATTAAAAACCATTATTTCATCGACACAACAAAGGGCCACATTAAAATTTAGAAAAAAGTAATAACTCTATGACTATTGACTCAGTTAAATTAATATCAAAGAATAAACATGCCTCATAGTCATACTACATTAAGTAATTAAATTTTTGTTTGCGGTAACAAAAACAAATTTAACCAAGGGGAAAATTTTCAGGCACCTTAGTAATGAAATATTAAAATTTCAGTGTTTTTGTTGTTAGATAAGAGTGACTGAGTAATTAACAGAGGTCAGAATTAGGTAGAGGTATTCATGTACTTACTTACATTAAAATGTTGATATTAATATGGATCCTCCCGGAATTTCTAATGAAAAATCCCGTGTGGCCAATAATATTACAAATAAATAATAATAAAAACCTCAGAGATACATATGACAAATAAAACAAAGATAATAAAAAACATACAATTTTTATTAGTATTTTTCATTGAAAAAGATCTCTCTACGTCAACTGAGGTAAGGGTAACAAATTTATACACTTCATCCTCCTTGTCATTAATGCAGGAAGAAATTTTTTCTGATATATTTCTGATAGTATTGTGACGACTATGAAGGTCACAATTATTATTAACTTGCAAAATTGGCATGTTAGACTTTAAAGGTTTATGATAAGAAGTTTAGTTATGATTGATAATCAATCAATAAGATGGCAGACGTCATGTAAAAGAATATATAAAAAATATATATGAAAGTGCTTTAATACTATATAATAGCAGTCTATAAAGGCAATATAAAGCCTTTCATTGTGCTCCCAGCGTGACAGTATCATAAAAAAATTCTGCTCTGTAAGCTGTTGATCCCCGCACGAACGCCCGGCTTTCGTGCGCCATTGTCTTACTATTGTGTCTCTAATTACACTACTCAACAAGTTAAAATTAATCTCAGGATTTGGGACATATCAACTTTATTCTTTCGTTGTATGAAATAGGTATAAGTACTTAAAAAACTACCTAATTCTGACCTCTGGTAATTAATGATACAGTTCAAGTCTAAATATGCGTGAGTTATGTATGTTATACTAGCTTCTGCCAGCGGTTTCGCTCGCATGAAAGTAGGTTTCTCATTACTAACTTTGGACACTCGTTTCAACCCCTTAGGGGGTGAATTTTGGAAAATCCTCCTCTTTTAGTGCTCACCTATGTCATAAAAGAAAAACTTGTGCAAAATTTCACGCTCCTAGTCCAGGGACTAAGCGGCTAGGGGATTTGTAGTTTGGCCTGTATGTTGATATGTCAGTAAGTCAGTTTCTCCTTTTATATATATAGATTATTTAAACTAGTTTTAATACAAGGAGAAGTAAATATTTATTTGAAGGAATTTCTGGAAGGTTCTTTTGCTGATAGAAAGCTATTTCTCTGTGCTAAGGTAAAAGATACGGGCCCCTGTGTGGTCATTTATTTTGTTTTTAGTGAATGGGAGCATTATTATGTCAAGGAAATGGTATTTGCGGAAATCGGACATACCACTTTAATTCAATCATTACATACAAGATCCTGTTTTTATAAATGGAGAGACAGAGATATAATAGATTGGAGTTTTCTGAGTGTGAATGTCTATTGAATAATAAAGAAGTATTTGGAATAACAATCACTAAACAAAAATATTATATTCTACTCACTCATTTCCTGCCCATAGTGGTGAGTACGTGTAATTGTATTCTTGTTTATTCGCCATTTTTCTAACACGGCTTTCTTACACTGCACATAGATTGTTTAATAATTTTGAAAAACACCAATTTTTCGGAATTTGCAAATATTAGCATCAACAAAAACAAACAATTCGAATATTTTTGATTTTTGGCATTTTCCATTTTGACATCTTGACAGTGACAGTTTTACTTGGGGTTACCAATGTATACATAATGTTTTTGGCTTGGATACTACATTTTTTGAGCAATCTTTTCGTATGAGTACGAGACCAAAAACGCACCTAAATCAGCATATCATGCTTTGATACTTAACTGTCTTTTTTATATTTGGCGGGCAGCAAATGTATCGGGTCGGCCTTCTTGGCTAACTTCACTGAGTAGTCAACCCTACAATACCTACATTTTGCCAAAATCACACGTTTCAATGTTTTGACATATTGTCCAGTTGTGCAGACACTTGAGAATTAAAACTGCAAGAATTTCACATCACAATACCCATTAGTCAGAATCAATCAAATTGATTATTATGCTAGAGTGAATAAATATGCTCTCAATAAATTAGTGCGCCTCACCATCAACGATTGCATTACTTCTTATCATCAGGTGGGATCGCAGTCAAGCACTAATTTATATCAAATAAGTAATCGGTAAGTATTTTACAGGTTGCATTTTGGAGAGTGTGCGCGGGAATTGCATGACCTGATTCCGCCATCTCCTTTCTACCATCGTACAACCCGACGTACGGCGAGTATCCACCCTTACGTTGTTGAAACTTCAACGGTCCGGACTAAGCGTTTCGCTTCGTCGTTTATACCGCGTACATCGAAGGACTGGAACAATTTGCCTGCTGCGGTCTTCCCGTCCAACTATAATTTGGGTGTCTTCAAGGCTAGAGTGAATAGGCTCTTAATAAACTAGTGCGCCTCACCATCAATGATTGCATCGCTGCTTACCATCAGGTGGGATCGCAGTCAAGCACTGGTTTACCTATATGAATTAAAAAAAAAATCGAATAATTAAAATAGCCACTCGAAAAAATCCGGCCAAAAACTCTAATGTTCAAAAGTGAATTTATTTTATTCTAAGTTCAATTTAATTAGTAGGCTACCAAAAAAGGTTATTATCTATAAATAAATAAAAATACTGTCCACATTCTACAAAAAAAATAATACAATCGCTGTAAAGTCCGTCAAAGAAAAAAAATAAAAAGTTAAACTTAATGGCATCTTTATAGCATTTTGATAAGAAGTTGCCAAGGTCTGCTGTAGTTTAGTTGAAAAGAGGTCAACTACCTTTATAGAGTGTATTTGGACTCTTAGGTACTTTGAGTGCATTATTAAATGCATAAATCGTGAAGGCTCTTCCAGGATTTCCTACCTAAGTAAGTAGGTACTGGCCTGACCGACTCAGATCTGCCATTAACTTTTTTTGTGAATGACCGCTATTTCGCCACACGTTTCAGCTTAGTTTCGGTTTCACAAGGGCACGAACACGAAGTCAGCGGGCGACGGCGGGCGGCGCGGCGCGGCGCGGGCGCGCGCGGTGCGTTCGAATTATTTACTATACTCTTTGATGCATAGATTTATATGGAACTGGCCACGAAGGCAGCGGGCGCGGGGAGCGGCGCGGGGAGAGGTGCGACGCGCGGCGTTTGAGCGGTGCGCTTCCATCAAGCGATGCCCGCACGTCTGCATTGGTGTAGTGTTGTGCAGGTTGTGCTATACATTTTACTTTTTAACGACCGATGTTTCAAAAAGCAAGCGGATGTGATGGAGCAAATTATATCTACGATTTTTGATAGGACACCGATTTGGAACGACAAAGATTTATCTACTTATTACCGATTATTATCGATTTATATACTCATTTCGGTATAGTCATAGAACATTGTCTCTGTTCTTCATAATTCCGATGAAACTCGCCTTTTTTTTTCCTTGCCCAGATGTAGGGATTGACATTTTTTGCCCACAATAAATCTAACATTCCAAGAAATTTGTATCTTATAGAGGTTGCCGCTGTTCAGATATTTTGTTCGCGAACAAGGACACAAATCTCTCTTCACACAACCGCCGCGCTACCATCGCCGTGCACCGGGCGGCGGCGGCGGGCGCGGCGCCCCGCTGCCCGCTGACTTCGTGGTCGAGGCCTAAGGTCACACCAGCTTGGAAAGAACGTAAACTTTCAAATGTGGAACTATATGTTATTTTTTTAGATGTTTCTTTACCTATTTGTTTGTATCCATACTGAAAACACTGAAGAGTTTGTTTGGATGTCCTTATTTCAGGAAGGATAGCCCATTAAGCGCTACGTTATTTATCGTTTTAAATAACGCAGCATAATAATATGCTGAGTTAGGTCCCTTTTTGGCCTCGCAATGATTATACCTTTCTTTTTTTTCATTGTGTATTTTTAGTTTATACGATTGTGTGAGGCACCGGCATGAATAAACGTTTTTTCTTTCTTTCTTCCTTTTTTTTTTTTATTAATGGTAGGCTCGCGTTTGACCACCATCTCACCTGATGGTAAGCGATGATGTGGTCGACGATGGAGCATGCTTGCCTAGAAGTAGTCTTCACTCTTGACTTAAAGACCCCTAAGTTGTAGCTATCAGGAAACACAGACTCCGGCAAGGAATTCCACTCCTTGGCTGTACGCATAATAAAAATGTGTTCTCAAAACGTCCACGTCCGTAAACGTCCTTATTTAAGAGCGTCCTTTTCAAGGTTCATTTTCATTCAACCGCTCTTACGTGATTATGTTGTAATTACACATCTTTCTCTAGATATTTTGGATACACAGCAATCTTATGGATATTATCTAGGCTTCTATAGAAATCAAAACATAAATTTGTTTAAAACTAATCCAGTTAAGACCTCTGAAAATCTGTTATTTTACGTGAACTTTGGCCCTCCATAATGTACTCATATATTAAAAATATAAAAAAGTACATCAATAGAAGCGTTGCACCTTTAATCGAGATTCTGCACACGACAATTTTTTTGAAAAACTTTTAAGGGTTTAAAAAAAAATCACGTATTTTCTGGAACAAGTTTTGTGAAATATTCCAGTAAATCATGGAATTACCAAATGCCAACAGTGTTTTCAGGCGTTATCTCTCTTTTTTCGCGTTGCCTCTTCATCAAACATTGCGTTGAATTGCGTTAGATGAAGCAACAAGCTTTTAAACCATGCTCGATGTTGACGATAGGCGAGTGGAAAAGGACCCTCTTAATGAGAAAGGCTATAGGGTATATTATTGTAACATCTCACGCTAAGATCCATGGGAGCGGAGTATTAAAAAAAGACACGGATAAAACTGCGTGGGACAGCTAGGGTGTAATGATTTCGCACTAATTAATAGGTATGTTTATTTTTTTTTAATAAATTGCAAAATATAGCGTTTATCTCAAGGCTAAGAATCATAAACTTTATAGATGGGATCCATAATTGAATTTACTTACATCAAATCAACACACAATCCAGTTTTAAAAGTTTTTTCAACGTTAAATAATTGTATTACACGAAAATACTTTATCATTTTGGTTTTAATATTTTTATTGCTTATATTTATTAACATTAGAAATTCTGTAATTGTTAGTCAATAAAATGTATAAAAATGGTGAGCCTGCAGAGTTTCGTTTTTTAAATTCCCGTTCCCAAAATGTGGTACAATTATTTGTATAGGCGCTTTAAACCTTTAGTAGATAAAATGCTGCCTACTTGACATCTATTGCAGTATTATACTAAACCTAATTGAGTAAAAAATATAAAACTTTGATGATTTACTAGATAAAAGTTTCCTTAATGTGTAAGTACCTATATTTTATTTGCGAAAATAGTCTATATCGTTTCTTTAACGAAGGAAACTTCTTTAAAGACGATTGTTTACAGGTACCGTTATAATATTGTCGTGTCGTAGTTACGTTGACTTATATAAAACAGAAATTATTATGAACCAATTCTATCGTCTACAAAGGTCGAACCCAAAATTGATGAAAAACTGAGTGACCTCCTCATGACCTTATTGGCTACCCCAAAGCTCAACGATGTAGAAAGTTTTTTTTGCGGAAAAAATGGCAAAATCAACAATATGTCCCATACGTGCTGGCCTGAAAGCGTGCAGTATATGGGTGACCTAATTTTTTCACAAGTTATTACCCAACTTATTATGGGGAGTCATGGCATTGCATTCTACAGGGATTTCGTTAAGCTGAGTGGGTTTGGGCAGACACTTTTTGTTGGAAAGGCGAATCAATTCACTTGTTTGAGGGACATTGATATTCGGACGTCACATAAAATATTTTACGGTCAAAGTTATCGCTCTCTGGGGTAAGATAATGTGGGTAGGTTTTTTTTTTACTGGGCAAGAATAGACAAATACTTATTCATGACAATGTGGGGGTTCACATACTAGTAGTCATATTATATTTGGGTAATAAACTTACCTACCTAGCGTAAGGTTTGCAGTGGTTGAGCGATTGACTGCGGCGCAGCGTGACGTGGGTTCGATTCTCGCACGGAACAAATATTTGTATGGCCTACAGATAGGTGTTACGGATCTCGTTGTTTTGTGTATGTGAATTTACATATTTTTGAACGCACCCATGTTTTTTTTTTTTTAGGTGGGAAAATCATCCGGTGACATCCCGCTCTAAAACCCGACTAAAAACCCGGAGTGGGTTCTTTCCTTTGCCTTTGTCCCAGACCCGCGGGTTTCACTTTCACACCACCGTGGCCCAAGTAGGCTTCGAGCCGGCTGGGCCCCTACGGTTTGCTGACATCACCTTGAGGCGCGCGTGGGACAATACACGCCGTCGACGACTTGGGCTCGGTTTGGATGGTTACCGGACGGTCGGACGGCGAGCTATGAGCAACGGGTATTTCTCGCCGTTCGCAAGCACGCAGCTTCGGTGGCCGGAAATCGGGATCGGGATCCTGGCGGCTGGGGCGTGAGGGCCGCTACGTGCGGCCTCCTCCTTTGCCAGCATTACTGCTTCGAAGAAGGAGGCGACCGCCTGCCACTCCTCCTCGCTTCGGACCTAGGCCTGTACTAAGGCCCGGCGCGAGAGACCAAACCGGGGCACTTGCCCCGGGCGGCAGTTTCATGGGGGCGCCAAATCCTGAGACAAGAATTCGAAATATCGAACAAATGAAGCCTCTTTTCCTAAAATCTCATAGGTTTTTATTATCTCTCAATATAATATGTTTGAAAAACAAACTTTTCTATTTCCATACGCCCAGTTAGTTTAAAAAAAAATACTAGGTAAGTGATTTATGAACGGAAGGTTTTGCCCCGGTTCGAAAAATCGTAGATCCGGGGCAGAGTGGAAATAAAATAATAAAATATAAAAAAAAATATTCACAATTTTTTCACTGAACACCACCTACATCGCAGCATATATGCTGAGATAGGAGCCTTTTTTTCTTGGAATCACACTAGTTGTTAATTTTTTACGTTATTATTTTATTTTAGTCACTTTATGTTTTATAAATAGTTAATAATTTATTTTATTTTGTTGTTAGTCCTTTACGAATCGCAAAATATAAGTTAACTATTTTTCTTTCTTTAAAAAAAAGGACTTCGACCAGTCAGACCACACAACCATTTAATCACAGAGATATCTACCTCCAACTCTATAACGTAAAGCAATGTTAATGATGCTTCATTTAGCCATTTTGACCTCAAAGGATAGTGCTAACTGACAACGTCATGCTGCAATTTCCAATCCGTCTGTCGAAAATGATTGATTGATGGACCTGTCCCCGATGATCGTTTCTAACATAACAGGTATGGCGAGGGCCCAATTACATGATCGTGGTCGTCCATTTACCTACATCCAGTGAGTGGCCATTAGAACCTACCAAGCAGAATACCAAATATCTACGAGTTTCAATACGTGTTATAATGAGACTACGGACTCTCATCTCTCTCTGATGCTTTAGTAGGTAAACTAGCAGAGTTGGGACCTACTGGGTTACAATTCATACTAGCGAGCACTATTATCAGTTATATATTTGCTTTACTATGTCACTCGATGATGAAAAGGCATTCTTCTAATATTTTTTTAAAATCACACCGGCAGTTTTTGAGTTTATTCATTACGAACAAAAATTCAATTCTTTTCTCTTTGTATTGTTTTTATTGATATTAGGCTATTTTGAAATTATTTCTAAATCTAAAAAACAAATCACAAACATTATGTACCTACTAACATAGATCTTAAGAATATTGTTACTAACACTTATATGGATCTCAATCCGAAATAAATGGATATACATTTATTTATCTCAGCACCCTAAGGTCCTGGACCTTTGGAAGGCGTACGAGGAGCCGAAACCAACTCGCAGAGGCCCTTTTAGACGCTTTTAATGGAAAGTGGTACGAACCGGTGATTATCCCTGTACGCACTATGCTAGTGCATCCAAGGACAACCCCCGGTTGGTGGGAAACTATTGCGACATATGGAAAACTAAGATATAAGGCTATGGTTTTTGGAGTCTTAACTGGACTGGTTACCAGGAACTATGTTAAGACTATGGCCCCTGCCTAAACAATGTTTATTATTATATTATTATTAATTTAGCAAGGTAGGAGCCAAATAATACAAAAACATTGATCCTAAAGGATCAACGTTCTTTATGTTAATAAATGTAACATTCTAAATTTAAAAAACGGAAATAAGACAGGCACATAGAGCTGTCTCGAAACGATATCTATCGTGGTCCTTTAAATTTTCTGGTAATAAAAAACAGTTCATTGTTTTTTCTGAAACATACCTATACAAACATATAAGGTCAATGTACTTTATGGCAAATTCATCTGGCGCCCACCGTAGCAAATTCCCTTCAGTAGTTTTTGAGTTTGTAGCCTTTATTTTATAATAGGCGCTTAATTACAAACGTAAATTAAAACTACACTCTGTTTCTAACTGTTTAACTGAACAAATAGAGACTTATATTATAAACGAAAAGTTTAGCCCAAATTAATTATACCTTGTTTGACTTTCGACATTGTACGGTCTCACTACACTGAATGTAGGGTCACAAACACAATGTAGAAATAATTAGTTCATTTACACTTATTTGTATATAATTAAGACCATGGGTAGTTGAGTAAAATTGAGGGATGGAGAGGGAGAGGGAGTCCAAAGAAAAGATGGATGGATTGTGAGAAGAGTGATATGAAAGAAAAGGAAGTTAGTGATATTATGACGAGTGACAGGGCAGAATGGAAGAATAAAAACGTGTTGCGCCGACCCCAAATAACACGGGACAAGGGCAGGAAGATGATGATGGTAGTTGAGTAAAATTCTGTAGTCAAGAGCGGATCCAACGTTGTGGGACGACGGGCATGCTACAACATTGGGGTTTCGAAACCGGGCAACTACCAATGTGAATTTTTCTTAGTTTATCTAGGACAGGGTTTCTTACCGGGTGGAAAACCGGTCCTTAAGGCTCTTCAGAAGCTATTTGATTCCGTCATACTCGAGGGAAAAACGCTACAGGCGTGGAGCAGAGGCGTGGTGGTACTCTTCTTTAAGAAGGGCGATAATGCCCTGCTTAAGAATTATAGGCCCATCTCGCTTTTGAGCCATGTCTACAAGCTGTTTTCCAGAGTCATCACAAATCGTCTCGCGCGCAGGTTCGACGACTTCCAGCCTCCCGAACAAGCCGGATTTCGAAAAGGCTTCAGCATCGTGGACCACATACATACGCTGCGGCAGGTTATACAGAAGACTGAGGAGTATAATCAGCCTCTCTGCTTAGCGTTTGTGGACTACGAGAAAGCCTTTGATTCGATTGAAACTTGGGCTGTACTGCAGTCTCTCCAACGATGCCAAATTGACTATCGGTATATCGAAGTGCTGAAGTGTTTGTACAAAAACGCCACTATGTCAGTCCGACTACAAGACCAGACCTCGAAACCTATCCTCTTGCAGCGGGGTGTGAGGCAGGGAGACGTTATTTCTCCGAAACTGTTCACGGCAGCAATGGAGGATGTCTTCAAGGTTTTGGAATGGAGAGGGCTAGGCATTAATGTCAATGGCGAGTACATCACTCACCTTCGGTTTGCCGACGACATAGTAGTCATGGCTGAGACTACGGAGGAGCTCAGTACAATGCTTGGTGACCTCATAGAGCTTCCGAAAGAGTGGGACTTAAAATGAACATGGACAAAACCAAAGTCATGGTAAACAGCCATGTAGCACCCACTCCTATCAAGGTCGGGGACTCTACACTCGAAGTTGTAGACGACTACGTTTACCTGGGACAGACGGTCCAGTTGGGAAGGTCTAACTTCGAGAAAGAGATCAATCGTCGAATCCGACTCGGCTGGGCAGCGTTCGGGAAGCTGCGCGGTATCTTCTCGTCCAATATACCACAGTGTCTCAAGACGAAAGTCTATGACCAGTGCGTGTTGCCAGTGATGACATATGGCTCCGAAACGTGGTCGCTTACAATGGGCCTCATTAGAAGGCTTAAAGTCACCCAAAGGGCAATGGAGAGAGCTATGCTCGGAGTTTCCTTGCGTGATCGAATCAGGAATGAGGATATCCGCAGGAGAACCAAGGTTGCCGACATAGCACGAAGAATCGCCAAACTAAAGTGGCAATGGGCAGGGCACATTGCTCGCAGAACAGATGGCCGTTGGGGCCGAAAGGTTCTGGAATGGCGACCACGTACCGGAAGACGTAGCGTTGGAAGGCCTCCTACAAGGTGGACCGGTGACTTGGTAACGGTTGCGGGAGTCCGATGGATGCGAGACGCACAGGACCGTTCGCTGTGGCGACGCTTGGGGGAGGCCTATGTCCAGCAGTGGACGTCTTTCGGCTGAAATGATGATGATGATGATGAGGGTTTCTTAAAGTTGGGGTCCACAGACTCCTTAGAGGTCCGTAGCATGTGTATCAGGGGTCCGCAGAAGGTCAGTCTGTAAACATATTTTTATTAGTTTTGGTGTTCTATGAGTCAAGCTTATCCTCTTCTTGTAAAGCGAGCTATGTCCGTCTGATACCATTTGCTACTACGTATCTTTGCGAGGCCCGGTTTCACTTTCACACTACCCGTGGCCCCAGTAGGCTTCGACCCTGCTGGGCCCCTACGATTTGCTGACATCTCCCTGAGGCGTGTGTGGAACAGGTACGCGCCGTCGACGACTTGGGTTCGGTTCGGACGGTTACCGGACGGTCGGACGGCGAGCCACCCATTGCTGTCCGCAAGCCCTGGTTACGATAACGCATCGTATAGGTATGTGTGACTGGTACTAGTAAAGTAAACACTGTGTAAAAATAGTATCTTAGCGTCCTCTATTAGTTTTTTATACAGCATGTAACGTAGACACGCAAGTTATACAGCACGTAACATTAAGATGCAAGTTATACAACACGTAACATAAAGACGCAAGTTATACAGCATGTAACATAAACACGCAAGTTATACAGCATGTAACATAGACACGCAAGTTATACAGCACGTAACATAAAGACGCAAGTTATACAGCATGTAACATAAACACGCAAGTTATACAGCATGTAACATAGACACGCAAGTTATACAGCACGTAACATAAAGACGCAAGTTATACAGCATGTAACATAAACACGCAAGTTATACAGCATGTAACATAGACACGCAAGTTATACAGCACGTAACATAAAGACGCAAGTTATACAGCATGTAACATAAACACGCAAGTTATACAGCATGTTACATAGACACGCAAGTTATACAGCATGTAACATAGACACGCAAGTTATACAGCACGTAACATAAAGACGCAAGTTATACAGCATGTAACATAAACACGCAAGTTATACAGCATGTAACATAAACACGCAAGTTATACAGCACGTAACATAAAGACGCAAGTTATACAGCATGTAACATAAACACGCAAGTTATACAGCATGTAACATAGACACGCAAGTTATACAGCATGTAACATAAAGACGCAAGTTATACAGCATGTAACATAAACACGCAAGTTATACAGCATGTAACATAGACACGCAAGTTATACAGCACGTAACATAAAGACGCAAGTTATACAGCATGTAACATAAACACGTAAGTTATACAGCATGTAACATAAAGACGTAAGTTATAAAGCATGTAACATAAACACGCAAGTTATACAGCATGTAAGATAAACATATCATAAACACACATCCTGAGAGTAGCATGTTCAGAATCGGCTACAGAATCGATTTCTATTATTCTTAAAATATGATTTTTTTATCCAAAATTTATTGTTTTTTTTTTTTCTATTTTTGTGTGAAAATCTTAATGCAGTTCACAGAATACATCTACTTACCAAGTTTCAACAGTATAGTTTTTATAGTTTCGGAAAAAAGTGGCTGTGACATACGGACGGACAGACAGACATGACGAATCCTTATGGGTTCCGTTTTTTGCCATTTCAAAGTCAAAGTCAAAGTAAAAGTCAAAGTCAGATTATTCTGATAGAGTAAATTAAGTAAATTATATTTACCTTTATTATATTTTATAGAATCAAACTATACATTTCACATAGGCCTACATGGGCACTTATAAAACGGCTACGGAACCCTAAAAATACCTATTTAGATAAATCTTGATTGCGTAATTAATATTTACGTGTGTAGGTACGTGTGTAATATTAACGATGCCCTACTAGTGTACCGCGTCGATTTCCATATTATTAGGCTACATTATTAGGATATTTCAATTACACTACCTAAGTGTCTTTATGTAAAGCTTCAGTGTTTGAATTATGATAGGAACTTTTTTTATATAATATAAACTAGGGCGTGAGTGCGATCCCACCTGATGGTTAGGTAAGTAGTGATGCAATCGTTAATGGCGAGGCGCAGTAGTTTATTAGGAGCCTATTCATCATCATCATCATTTCAGCCGAAAGACGTCCACTGGACATAGGCCTCCCCGAAATGTCGCCACAATGAACGGTCCCGTGCGTCTCGCATCCATCGGACTCCCGCAACTGTTACCAAGTCATCGGTCCATCTTATAGGAGGCCTTCCAACGCTACCCATTCCCTCTAGCTTAATTAATTTAATTTTTAATTGGTGTGTGCATTATTACAGTTACATACCTATTGTATAGTGATTTGTCCCTTTTTGTGGTTTCGTACCTCAAAAGGAAAAACGGAACCCTTAGTCTGTCAAGACCCTTTATCTCGAGAACGCGTGTAAGGTATCGAGTTGAAATTAAAACCATATACTCAGGTCTGCGGTCTCTTGAAGCTGTGAAAAAATCAAACTTCTATGTTAAGGAAAAAAAAGATACGGCCGTTTATGTCGCAAAAAACATATATTTCGATACTCTCAAAGGAATCAAAATTGATAGGGTACTTCCCGTTGACCCAGAATCCTGAAATTTGGCATAAAGCAAGGTCTTACGGCATAAGCATAGGAAACAATCTAAAAACTGTAATTTTGTAGTTATGTCACAAAAAAAACTTTATTATCGATTCGGAAAAATCTTAGTAACTCAATTCGAGAATTGAACTGTTAACATAGGGAAGTTTGTACGGAACCCTCAGTGAGCGAGTCCGACTCGCACTTGCCCAGATTTTTTTCTCTATCGTTTTCCTAAATGATTTCCCAGCACTTTGTAGAAAAAAAAAATATCTTGACATTTCCATCCCGTTCATTATCTACCTGAACCTCGCATTATCTTGTTATCCCCACTATTTCTTCAGTATCGGATTACTGTCCTTCACAATTGTGGGGTCATCCATCTTACATCCATTCAACAGTGTACACCGGTGTCATGTGTCCATTTACTTTGATCACCATTAATCTTTTGTTATTTCATTCGAGAACCGGGACCAAGGGTCAAATATTTGGAAGATATTGACTGAATAGGTACCTCTCTCGATACCTCTTATGCATAAAGTCGTAACATATATTTATTATTATTATTTTACATTCAGCGTCTGAAAGTTACTGTGATCTTAAACTGATTATTTACTATATAATCTAAAAACATTGGTTAGAAGGGTCTCAAAAAATAAATAAATAATTACGAAGACGTACTCTCCTGAAAAAAATGCACTTTTTGCCTTACGAAAGGTCGTACGAAGGATGCGTAGGATCTATTTATTGACTGTTGCTGGGGGCCTCACACGCGTGACAATAGAAAATTATCCCAAGGGAACATGCTCCCAGCATTAAAAAGGTATCTTAAGTGCTATTAAAAGATCATGGTTTACCCGTGTGCCTTTCATCCCAATCCGTCACACCATTCGATCACAAACATTTTATTTTATTGATTAGGAACAACAAACAGCTACATATCTTAAATAATAATGTAGCTCACAGCGCTGTTCAAAGATTACCGTTATAAAATAGACTTTAAAAGGCTAAAAATAAAAGCTGCATGTATAACAGTTTTATATATATAACTTATAAAAAAAATATCACTTATAATAAAAAAAATATATATAAGCCACTAATTTTTTAATTTAACATTGTAGTAACAAACGTGCACACAAAGACACACACAAAAAATTTCGGTATAGTTTGTGAGTGTTTATGTTCGTTACGTTTTTACACTAAAACTGCTGAAGGGATTTGGTTGAAATTTGGATTACGGATAGACCATGTCCTAATGGAATAGCACATAGGCCTTTTTTGGGAATATGTTATGCTATACATGCTAGTCGAATATAAAAACATGCCAAAATCAATACGGCAGAGCAATCACTACGATTACTTTTCCTGTTGATTTTTAGATTTTCCTCATTCCTCAAATAATGGACGGTATTGTACAGGGATGCCGCCGTCGTCCTATACATCCGAAGGCCACCATAAACTACTAAGATTCCAATAATGGCCAGAACAACGTCACAATGTGAAGCCGTTCCACGTGGCGACCAATTTCCTTCAATGTGGCATCATTGTTGCTTTAAGTCGCGTTTTAGCAGCGGAAAACCTTTACCTTTTCCACAGTTGATCGACCCATTATATTATTAAGTAAAATCAACACCATTTTTTATTAGTTGTATGTTATTCAGTATTATAAAAAAAAACATCCTGGTGTACAAAGGAATATATACCTAGATACCTGGCTTTTACCTTGGACAGAGGATAAGCATTTCCATACGGCGCCGGCGTGGCAATGCCGCCAGTCTTTTGGGCCCATTACCAGTCGACAGCGATGTGGAGGAATATTTTGACGCCATATTTTAGATTGTGTTTAGTTAGTTTTAATTCTTTCCCACTTTAACGCAGGTGAAGCTGCTGGCTGAAGCTATTAAATAATAACATAACAAAACAGACACAAAATGACCTACAGACACTTTTGACCTACAACTTTTACCTGCTATTTAGAAGCGTTTTCCACGTGTAGATTGTAGGTTGAAGCAGTGCCGTAAATAAGGCAATGCCAGTGGTGCTCAGGTACCTACAGGGTGCAGGCCATATAGGGACGAAAAAGTTAACAAACCAGGATCATGCTTGGTAGTTAGCTATATATATATAGGGGTCCGTCTCCTCAAGGGAAGCTAGTTCCGCCAAGCTGGTCTAAGTTGGTGACCAAGCAATATATCTACTCAATGCGTTCAAACTTTATACAGAATAGAATAGAATAAACTTTATTGTACACCAAAATAGTAACAAAACTTTTACACTTACTTAAATATATGGGTACAGTGGCGGTCTTATAGCTGACAACGATATCTACCAGACAACCTTAGGATGGACTGTGGAACTTGAAATAAAAAGGGGGTAGTCTCCGGTACACAGCATACAGTAGTTAGTAGCCAACATAGTAACATACAATACTTATTATTTATCGTGTATAAAATACGCGCCCTACTCGGATTGCTGATTCTGTAGATGCTCAGGGCTCCAGCACCCACAAGAGGTAAATAGTGAGCGGTGGTGGTAGGCTGGGTGAAACATCACGCCACAGGCAATTTTTAAAATCTAGTCATTTTTCTTCTTATTGTTTGAGCCAGAGAAGATAATACATCTTTTAAGGACAAAAGCACGCACCGGGCGTTTAAAGGATAGTTACGGTACTGGGTTAAAGAAAAGGTTTACGTTCTAGGAAAGAAGCCCGTTTTCCTCAAACACAATCGGGTTTCAAACTTCTTTATTAGATAAAGTAAAGGCATAGCAAAACAGCATAGCATAATAATGTTCCCATTGTTTGGAATCAGGCCTCCTCTATAAGAAAAGGAATGGGCCGTAATCCACCACGCGGGCCCAGTGCGGATTGGTGAATATCACATCATGTCTTTGATTTTTTGGTTCTAGGACATGCCGGTTTCTTCACGATGTTTTACTTCACCGTTTTTAGAGTAGTGATGATGAAATAAATTAACTTTTGCGTAATTAGAGACACAATAGTAAGACAATGGCGCACGAACGCCGGCGTTCGTGCGGGGATCAACAGATAACAAAGGAATGCACATGTTTGGATTTGAAATCGAGAGCTACAACACGTAAGTCGGGGCTGTTACCACTCGGCCACCACTGCTCTAAAGTAAAGGCATGTTTTTCCTATACTCACTCAACCTTCTCGAATGAAATCTGAACCAAATACAAAAATAAATTGTTACAGGAACTTCACGCCCCCCTATGATTTACGCATCCATTGAGTAGAGCAGGTTCAACAAAGACGAACATTTTCAAAGATAAAGCATAAATCACGCGGAAAATACTCGTTTATCAAAATAAATTCGATGCAATTTGTTACAATGACTTGCAAATACTTTATTGATTTACCGCGTATGGAAATTACTGATTCATAGAACATATTACCGGGTTACTTACGCGGTTTAGAAGTTATTTTCGTACCTGAGGAAGTATTTTCCATAAATAACTGCATAATGGGCAATTTCATCATACTTTTCTAGGAAACCAATAGTGAAATTTTTCATGACTGGAGGCCGGTGTTACGTTATTTTACAAAATGTTGAGATTCTAGTACGTTTAAGAAACCATTTAAATATTTTTTGCACGTTTTCAGGGTTGTTAGGTTACAAAATTGAAGTTTTTTTTTTAATTTCTTAATGTTCATACCGAAAATCTAATGTTAAAAAACACATCACAATAGTACATTAATGATATAAGTGTGTAATGTTAGTAATTACCATCGAGACGGTATTTAGACCCGAGCCGTGGCGAAGGTCTTAAGAGAGCCAAGAACGGTAATCATTAATTACTCACGTGTGTCATACGACGTTTTTCAAGTTAATTTATATGTACAAGTTAAATTTGTCCATTTAAACTTGTAAATTGTAAAATTGGATGAAATAAGTAATTATGACACTAATTTATATACTATTGAGGGAATTTTATTCGAATTCGAAATTTGTTTTGCGAACATAGCAAAAAGGTAAGTACCTATAACAAAAAGGTTTTAACTACATTATAGCACTAGTGCGTAATGGTAATCAAAATGTCACAGTTTGGTAACGATTGCCATTATGTACCTAAGTGCAGTGCAATAAGAGTCACTTTCTGAGCAAGTGTGTTGAACTTGAAAATAACTTTTTCAACACACTTGCTTAGAAAGTGACTCTTATTGCACTGCGACAAACTGTGACATTTTGATTACCATTACGCACTAGTGCTATAATGTAGTTAAAACCTTTTTGTTCAACCTTTTTGTTCGCAAAACAAATTTTGAATTCGAATAAAATTGCCTTTAAGTTATTACGTTCAATAAATATATAAATTAGTGTCTTACTTACTTACTATTTCATCCAATTTACAAGTTAAAATGGACAAATTTAACTTGAGCAAACGATTTATTGAATAAAAAACATTTAGTAAATAAATCGTATATTCAAATAAAATTTGTTTTTTTTTTGTGGTCTATGCCAGCCATTTTAAGATGCGCGCGGTTTTTGGCGTGATTTTTTTATTCCAGTGAAGTTCAGTGGCTGTATTAATTAAATTAAATTAAATACTACAAAATCATTAGAAAATGTTACATCCGTATTCTATTGTCACTACGAAAGACATTATCGTAAAAACTTTTCACGCAAGAAAACAAACGCAAGACTAGGCAGTATGATCAAAATATTTACCTTAGCCTTCCTCTGGGGGTAAATTAAAAAAAAAAATGATACGCGCGCTTATAAAACAGATTTTTACCGCCATGTCACAGACAATTTTACTAGTTTTACTGTTGTTTTCTTCACAAGTGTATTGAAAAACGTATGACACACGAGACTAATTAATGATTACCATTCTTGGCTCTCTTAAGACCCTCGCCACGGCTCGGGTCTAAATACCGCCTCGACGGTGATCACTAACATTACACACCTATATCTTAATGTACTATTTCAATCGGAAGTTATTTGGCGGGATTTTTTCGAGTGGAGTTTAGTGGTTCTTTTAATTATTCGAAAATTGATTTCTTGTGGATATTGTAATGTAAAATTAGGGCAGAATTCACAAATAAATCTAATCGCGTTTTAACGTTTGGCTCGCATAATCGCGTTTAGCCGCTGCTCTGTCACTAGTGATCCGAACGGAAACACTCCATGTTGCACTTAAACCGCGACAGGCTGAAAAGACGTAAAGGCCTTCCCGTTTGCGGCACTGTACAATGCCGATCCAAGTTTGCCAGCCGTCAGTATGTGGCAACTAGCTCTCGGCTCTATAATAAAATAAATAATCTCATCTCCATTTATCCCTTAGCTAAGCATGATGTCAAAGTAAAACTTACCAAATGGTTGCAGAAGTTAACGTACGATGAAACTGAAAATCTTATTACAATCGTCTCTTAAAAAATGTTTCTGGAATCCGGTATTTAATATAACAAAGAGTGTTTTTATTAATTTATACTGAATTTACAACAATAGAGTTTAATAATTTAATTACTTCGACTAATGTAATTTAATAATTTAATTGCGTCTACTAATCTAATAGTATAATTTAATTATTTAGTTTCTTCTACTAATCTAATAACATAATTTAAATGCTTATACTAATTTAAATATAATTTTTATGATATTGTATGCACTTAAATATAATGTATTATACTGTGATTTATGCTATTCTACTTGCAATGTTGTCTGTTCTTAATTTAACAATCTCTGGAGGAACATTGGCTCCTAAATAAAACACAGGCTCTTGGCCTTTTCTTTGTGCCTCAATGTACAACATTGTTTGTAACTGAGTACTAAATTATTTAAAATGTTAATGTAAAAATAAACGAATTATTATTATTATTTATTATAGTGTCACTTGTAAAAATAAAACAAAAGAAAAATACAGACAAGTTGACACACACAGAATGTTATTGTAATACCTATTGACTAGGTACCTCAGCGAAACTTGCCGAGAAGGACAAATACTACAAAAACTTTAGAAATTCTAAAGTTTAATGCAGATGGAATAAATTATTCCATCTGCATTATATTGGAAAACAAAATAACTGTAGAAGCTGAATTCTACCAAGTTACCTACTTATCTACTTTATTTTTAAAGATGCAGCTGATTATAATGAACAAACTGTGCGAAAACAAAGAAAAAATAAATAGAAAATACCAAGCGTTTACCTATAGAAAATAATTAATATGAGGTTTTAGTTTAAGTAGGTAGGGATGTAATGGTACCTAATAGGGTAAATAAACTCGGAAAAACTTAAAAGCCCTTCCATCAAAATGGCAGATGAAAGCACTTAGACATTCGGGAAGCAAAGTAATAAACTTAATGACTGTGTTATCCACATTGTTATGCATGGAATCTAGTAAATAAAATGGCTACTTAAGTACCTATATTATAGTACCTACGTTAATGCTGTGGCTACATTATCGCGCGAATATTCGTGTCGCATTTCTATGCGGCTATGTGTGTCGACAAGCATTCGTGTTCGCCCGAATACTTTGCGATTCGACGAAGTTCCGGTAGCCCGCGGAATTCCAGAGGGTGACACTAAGTGTGTTGTCCTCAATGTATCTTGTGCCGGTTCTCCAAGGCGTTGCTTGAGACTGACCATTGATTACAGGTATGTGATCAGTTTGTGAGTGGCGTCTCTGAGTGCGGCTATTTTGCGACCTTGGGTTTATACCTGTTAAAACAATCGTATGTGTTAATAAAATAAATAAATAATAGATACTCGGCCATCCACATTTGGATTAGGCGCACAATGCTACATTCGCAAAACGACACATTGGATTTTCGCTAAATGTCCTATTTTCAAAATGCCATATCACAAAACGTCACATTATCAAAATGCCATTTTCGCAAAATGACTTTTCGCAAATTGTCATTTTCGCATAATGTACAAATGTCACTTCGAAAACAGTAGTTGGGTAGATACTTCGAATAAAAAAATCATTACTCACAAGGAAAATAAAATCAGTGTAACGTATCATCTCCTAATGCCCACTTCTCAAAAAGTCAACCGGACGCAAAATGTCCACTTCTCACAATGTCAACTTCTATTTTGTCAATTTCTCAAAATGTCGATTTCTCACAATGACAACTGTGCATTAAGTCAACATCTCACAATGTAAACTTCCTAAAATGACAAAGGGTATTGCGTAAAAGTGTCCCCACCCGCCAACAGATTTGAAACAGGTGTCATTCGAAGCGTGTAGTTAAATAGAGTTTATTTTATTAGGGTGACATACCTCAAAAATATGGGGTTTAAGTTTTATAAAACATTATATTTTAACCTAACCTAAGTTGTGCGTACATATTATCCATTGTATGGTACATGGGGTTACGCAAACACATTCATTTTAATGCATCAGCACAAATGCTTGATCATATTGCAATAGATGACTAACAGTAAATGTCTTTGTATGGAAAAATAAACACATTAAATTTCTACATGTTTTTTTTTTTAAATTAAATAAATATCCCATATATTTTAACAATCAAATTAGCTGTTTTGTCTTTTGTGGATAGGAATGAACAAACTGACATGTATCCCATGTCTGTTGGAGGGTAGGGACGGTGACCACACAAAATCCTCCTTTGCTTAGTGATAACAACAAAAAATTAAGGTTACTTAGGTTACATTAATTGGTTTGGTTGGTTTAAGTTAATTTATTTTTCATAAATAATTAACTCTTCCAGCACCATTTTTTCCACAAAGCGACAGTGTTTAAAGTTTCCAAAACTTTAAACACTGTTATTCCCTATAAAGGGAGTTAAGTTAACACAAATTATACTAGGTACCTTGATATCCTTTAAACCCGGAGGACCCCGGGTTTCCCTTTCGGAAGTCAACCCACGGCCCTAGTAGGCTTCGGCCCTGCTTGGCCCCTACGATTTTGCTGACATCTCTTTGAGGCACCCATGTCGAACACGACATGCCGTCGACGACTCGGACTCAGTCCGGACGGTTACCGGACGGCCGGACGGCGTGCTATCCCCTGCTCGTCGTCCGCAAGCCCACGCCTACGGTGGCTGGAAATTGGGGGTTCTGATCTGGTTGGGGCGTGAGGATGTCCGTTCCTTATGCGTGCGGCCGCCTCCTTCGCTAGCATTACTGCTTCGCAGAAGGAGACGACCGCCTTCCATTCCTCCACGCTCCGGACCATGGCCTGTACCGGGGCCTGGCGCGAGAGATCACCGCCACCGATCGCCCACACGATCACATGGCGATGCTCCGCCTAAGTGGGGTACACCTCCACTTAAATGCTCCACCGTGTACTTCGGGAGTAGAAACTACGTGGAGTTGTCATTAAGCGAATTTGTCATTTTAAGAAGTTGACATTGTGAGAATGCTAAGTTGTCATTGTGAGAATGCTAAGTTGTCATTGTGAGAAATCGACATTATGAGAAGTTAACATTCTAAGAATTTGACATTGTGAGAAGTGGACATTTTGCGTCCGGTTGACATTTTGAGAAGTGAACATTATGAGATGATACGATTGTAATGACAGTTGAACTATTTGTTATCCTTTTTTTGTTGACGGATTTGTAATTCTGGATACAAAGTTTGTTTATACATCCAACAAAGATATATCCAAAAAGAAAAGACAGATATACACCTTGACACGATTCAAAACAAAAAAGAGCAGAGCGAGATATGTAAGAACATTTGTATGTGGTTCGTATATCGCTATAAAAGTGAAATGTACAAATTCTTGAAAAATATAATTATCTATTATTTGGAAATTTCGTGACATTGAAGATGCGTTGCCTATATTTGAATCACTGAAGGAATCATTGTACAGATCACGTAATAATTTTTTAAATACAGATAGACATGACTTTTTGAGAATGTGTCATTTTGCTAGTGTGGCATTTTGAGTAAAAACATTTTGTGAATGTGGCATTTCGCGTCAATATGTCATTTTGCGAATGTGGCATTGTGGGGCCTAAACCCCATATTTATAGATATAACGTGAATATTTGCTGAATCCCGAAAATCCCGATAATATAGCCACAGTATTAGAAACAATTCCCTTTTGTTGTGTTAGGTGCCCAATATTGAATCTTGAGCCACCGTTCAGCCAAGTACCTCTTCATCTAATTACGTTAAAAGCTTTACTGTACTGACGGTAATTAATTCGGTACTTAAAGTACACAAACGCGTTTATAAACACTGTTATTGACTAAACTTCATTTGGGTTTGACCTGATTTTGGTTCTGAGTACATATAGACTGTTTTAGCCGCAGGGGTGATTTCTTGCGTCCAGTCCTGAATCAGGCCATGATATGGAGTAAGAGAGAGGTCCTGTGACTCCCGACACCCAGCATGGTCTCCTATGCTGGGTGTCGGGAGTCACAGGGCGACTTCGTATGGCGAGTAATGAGTAGCTCGGATTCCGATACAGACCCGGGTTCCACGCGCGCCTCAAAGAGATGTCAGCACACGGAGGGGGCCCACTAAGGCCAATGCTTGCCAGGGCTGCGGGATCGTTCGAAAGAGATACCGCGGCCCTGGGATACAAAAAGCAACTGAAGGAACACAGGTGGGTTTTAGTCAGTAAAAGTCTGACACTCCCTCCCGCTTTACCCAGAGTGAATAAAAGACTGTTTTTCCTGTACACAAATCATAAGCAGAGTAAGTTACTGGTAGTTTAAAACAGTGATGCAGATGATATTGAAGACGGGTCAAAAAATGAAATAAGTATCGACATGCCATGTGTTTGAGCTTAATCATGAATTTACTTTAACATAACACGGCCAAGCAGCTGTGATGGACCAGCGGTAACTTACGAGTTGTACCTACATTACATATTCAAAACCAGGCTTTTCTTTGTGTAATTTATTTCGTTACCATTGCTCAAAACGACGAAGGAAAAAATGGTGAGGAAATCGGAGAACCAAAATTCAAAGTCATTGACATCTACCAACCCGTACTAGGCTCGTGTGGTGAACCAAAATTCAAAAACATTGACATTCACCACGGAGAAAAAGCCCGAGTCACAGCAGTGGGAACATGCTGGCCTTGTGACCTGACACACAGGTTTTGTAAAAAACTTAGTTCAGGCACCAGTCTTCCACAAATTAATTTTGGTATATTGTTAAATTAATTAATTTCTCTGTAATTTGTGGAAGGAAAATAAATAAATTATTATTGAAATTATTATTAACATTGTAGGGCTGATTATTGCAACACGGCCAAAGTCGAACATTTATGTTTTGCCAATTAAGGCCCTAGCGCCCGAGCAGTGCCATAAAACAGTGACTTTTTGAAGCCCACTCCTCGGTAATGGCTGGGTTAAAAGATTTAAAAAAAATATATGTTTATCATAGATTCATGTACAACATTATCAATCAAACCAGCGTCAGGCATTAGTTGTCTGGCAATCATGCTGAACGGCACCTATTTTGGCGCAGCCGTGAGGCGCACAATTGTATATCTACATTATAATTTTATTTTTTATTTTTTTTGTTCTCTTTTGTATGGTTTCGTGTTTACATAAATATTATATTGTTTGTGTGCCTTGCGTTGTGACAAAATAAATTCATTTTCTTTCTTTCTTTCTTTCTTTCAACACTTGAGTTTTTCGTGCGATTAATACTTTTGTCGAAAAAAAAAATTTAACAACATGATATTCTTCCGCTGGTGTTCCCTACTCGTTTCAAACGGCTTTGATTTAAGAAATATGTTTACACAAAAAAAATAGCTGGTTAAGTGTTCTTCAGAATGTACATAGCATATGTAATTCAATGAATATTTCGCACAGAAAATGGATTTAAAGGTCAGCGAGGCTCTATCCGGGCGCAACTGGCCGCCTAGGCGGCATATACGCGGCAGTAGGAGGCCTTATAATGTTCCTACTGTTGGGACTCAGGCCTCCTCTCTAGGAGAGGGAATGGGCCGTAATCCACCACGCGGGCCCAGTGCGGGTTGGTGGATGTCACATGTCTTCGAATTTTTGGTTCTAGGTCCGGTTTCCTCACGATGTTTTCCTTCACCGTTTTGAGAGCAGTGGTGATGAAATAAATTACACAAAGTAATGCGCCTGGCTGGGTTTGAACCCGCGACCTACAACTCGTAAGTCGGGGTAGTTACCACTCGGCCACCACTGCTAGTAGGAGTATGTGTGCATATAACTCCGGCTAGATGTTCAAGAGAGTATACACCTTAAGTAATTATTATTTAATCGTTACAATTACGCTCTGCACTAACAGTTTAACCTAACACGTGCAAAGAGTCAATAATTATGTTAAATTAATATCCAACTCATACTTTGCACTTGTCTCAAATGATTTGGGGTCGGGGCAGCATGTGTTCTGCCATGTAGGTACCTACAACATGTAACTGGAATAATGCCATAATTAAGTTTATCGTGCAATCATGTACGATCCGTGTGCTCCTAATTATTTAAAACAATATTTTAAAGTATTGGGCAGTTCTCACAATTTCAACCTTCGAGCATCCAAAAACATGCTTCTTCATATTCCTTCTCACCTTACAGGGTTTATGGCTAATTCTTACGTTGTCTCTACCATAAAACTCTGGAATGTGCTTCCCCTTGACATCAAAAAAGCTGAAAGTAAATTTTCTTTCAAGCGTAAAATTCGGAACTACTACTTGAAGTCCTCTCAACCTTAGTTTGGTCTTCGTCATAATTGTTATTTTTAAGTTCTCCTAGATATAATGTATTTATTAGTTTATAATATTAGCGTATATAAGTATTTTATTATTGTAACTTAATTTATTGATACTACTTTTCATTTGATATTTATCTGTTATTTATTTATTGTGCACACCTACCACAGTGTTTTCTCTTTTAACCCAAAGGTTGACTGGTAGAGAATGCCTTGTTGCATTAAGTCCGCCTATGTACCACTACTGTACATGAAGTTTAAATAAATAAATAATAAAATAAGCACACAAATTTTACTTAAATGCACTTTTGCAGCACTTTTTTTTAAGAGATTTGTTAAAATGGTAGGCAAATAAATATGGGCATCGACCTACTGCATTGGTAGCGCATTGGTATTGGCATCGATATATTATGTACTACGTAGAATATAAGTCGATGGGTATTGGTATCTACGCACGCATACACACACGCTTTTTTGAGGGTTCCGTAGCCAAATGGCAAAAAACGGAACCCTTATAGATTCGTCATGTCTGTCGGTCTGTTCATCCGTATGTCACAGCCACTTTTTTCCGAAACTATAAGAACTATACTGTTGAAACTTGGTAAGTAGATGTATTCTGTGAACCGCATTAAGGTTTTCACACAAAAATAGAATAAAACAATAAATTCTGGGGATTCCCTATACTTACTTAGAACTGAAATATTTTTTATTTTTTTTCATCAAACCCCGTGTGTATCTATGGATAGGTCTTCAAAAATGATATTGAGGTTTCTAATATCATTTTTTTCTAAACTGAATAGTTTGCGCGAGAGATATTTCCAAACTGGTAAAATGTGTTTTTTTTTGTTTTTATAGGTGAGATAATCATCTAACGACATCCCTTGCTCTTGGGCGGAGCGGGAGGGTGTGTCTGACTTTTACTGACTAAAAACCCACTCCTGTTCCTTCGTTGCCTTTCATACCAAGGCCGAGTCTTCCTTTCAGGAGCAGACCCAGCTGGACCCCTACGGTTTGCTGATATTTCCATGAGGCGCGCGTGGAACAGAACGCGCTGTCGACGACTTGGGTTCGGTCCGGACGGTTACCGGACGGTCGGACGGCGAGCTACCCATTGCTCGCCGTCCGCAAGCCCGCGCCTACGGTATTTATACCTAATGTGTCATTATTTCTTAAGACATTTATTTAGAGGTCCTGATGAAAGAATTTCTACAGTACCTATGAAGAAGTTTAAAATTTTACCGATCTTCCCATAAACCCTAAGTACCAGTAATTGAAAAAGTTGTGGGTTAGTCACCTTAGAAAACTTTATACCCTACCGGACGGAGTTGCCGGACACATCTACCCCAGCTGTTACCGGTCGGTATTTCAAACTTAAACAACCGAAATCCGTATTTCTAAAAGTTGATCTAGTTTTACACAGTTCGTCATTAGATTACACAGAAGTTTTGAAGACGTTTCAAAACTTTCCGAAAATATGGAAACCGGCCAAAAAATTTGATACAATGCTCATTTCAAAAGTTTTTGTCAGAACGTACGTAGTTGGGTTGTATCTAGCCAATAATAAGAACCGGCTTTTGTACAAGAAGAAAAATATTCTGACGAAATCGTATTTAAGGAGAACACCCACTTAGATTTTTATTTTGGAAGCCCTAGCCACCAAAAATAATTAAATACCTACACATTGTTAATGCACACGTAGTGTAACGCAATATATCTATCTATATATAAAAAAGGAGAAACCGATTTACTGACATATCAATGCACAGCCGAAACTATTGGGACTAGGATTGTTAAATTTTGCACAAGGTTTCCTTTAATGACTTAGGCGATTACTTAAAGAGGATTTTTCAAAATTCACCCCCTAAGGGGATGAAACAGGGGTCTAAAGTATGTAAGTATGGAGAAACCAAATTTCACGCGGGCGAAGTCACTGACAGAAGCTGGCTAGTTCGACTTTGACGCCTTAGTGGCGTCTAAGTCGGATACTATTTGGGTTCAGAGAAATATACCAGGGGAAACAATTTTATTTAAATATCGTTGTATATCTTTATTCCCGAATTCACTAAAGCATATTGCCATACAAAGAAATGTTTTTACACCTGCCACCATTTAAATAAAATATAATTCGTTCCTGGAATCCGACTTTTTTCATCCCAAATCATGAAACAAAATGGGTGATCCCCTTTTTGATTTATTTTCATGCGTGTAAGGTATTATTTTTCAGTTAAGGAAAACCTATTTCAAGGAAGAGGATTAAGGTTTCTATTTCAGGGATTTTTTTATTACTATATCTTGGCTTATAGAGTTAGTAAGGAGTGTCTAATCTTGTTTCGTGTTAGCCATCAAATAACAAATAGTGCGACAGCTGTGATTCCCATGCAAGTTTCATATTATGGCTATCTTGCAGCTGTATGGGAAACATTGGGATAAATGTTTCTTTTAAGAAGTTGGGGTGGAAGAAGTTTAGTGATAAATTTGTATTTATTGATAGCTTATCGGTAAGTATTATGAAATGGAATAAAATGAACAATAGAGTATTTCAAGATTTTATTTTGTCGCCACTTATTTTGAGGTTTATTCTAAAACTTATTACCCCCCTTTTTCCCCTACCATAAAGTCAAATATCAAGCCTTTATTATCTGAAAGGCAAGCCAGTGGTGTAGATACCTTTTTTTTTTCAATACAAACCTTCATGGGCGCCCGGCTTGGGAATAAGACCGGGGAGTGCAGTATTTTTACTTCCGTATAAATATCTTTTTCAATACACTTACTTAAAAACCTGCTCTTATCCCACCGCTTTTAGGCACGCAATAGACTGTTTTCCGCACTAGTGCAGAAAAGTGCGCGTGCTCTCTCCCGTCACATTTATCGTATTGGGTTAGGCGCGCGTCGACCCTCACGAGTTGCCGGTTGCCATTCATTTTGTAAGTGTATTTCATATAAATATGTCATACAACCATCACTTAAAGCAAGCCATTTTATCCTTACGAAGATAATGTAGCATAGGCGATCCCTAGGGAATAATGAGATTTGAATTTGGAAGTCAAAAACTATTTTTTGAAAAATTTTATTTAACAATCAAACTGGTCATAAACAAAAAAAAAAGAATAAAATGTGGTTATTGACGAGTCTCTAAAAAAGTAATGAAAGAGCGGAAGTGTAACGGTAATCACCATCAGCACATGGAAGGGATCCTGTTAACTCCTAAAAGACCACTCTGGGACCCCCACTGTACATCGCCTGGTAGGGTACATTCCTTAGAAAACGTGCTCCATCGTCGGCCACATCATCGCTTACCATCAGGTGAGATGGTGGTCAAACGCGAGCCTATCAATAATAAAAAAAAAAAAACTGTTGAGGCTAAAGGGAGACCCTTGAGCCTTGTCGTGTACTGCAGCACGTGAACACTTTATGCCGCCGTCTTTTTTGAAATCACTCGACGGATGAACAGAGTCCCTCCGCTCTTTATTCTAAATTCCCGCTTGCATTAAATGATACTAGAAGATTGTTTCCCCGACGCCATCTTCGTGTAAGGTCGGTCCTCTTGTAGCGACATCTATGGTGCCACACTAAAAAGTCCAAAATCCTGCATCGCGTGTATTAGTTTTCTGCGCAATTAGAACATCTAAAACAGCCCAAAATCAACTGACTGACTTAATGGTCCGGTTGGCGCAGTGATTGAGCGATTGGCTGCTGCGATGCAGGTGTCGGATTCGATTCCCGCACGGAACAAGTATTTGTATGGCCTACAGATATCTGTATGTCAATGTTATATTTAAAAAAAAAAAACTATCGTGCAGGTGGCCAGACCAGACTTAACATTCGTCTGGTCGGAGGATCCTCCCTTTTCAATGGAGTAAAGAGAAATCTGGTACCGCATACCTCTAAGGGCCCTCGCCCTCGCGAATTTTTGGAGCGATGCTGTCGCGCGTTCGCATCGATACAGTCGTGATGCTGTAGCGCGTTAGTAGCGCGTTGGCATCTTTTCTATAGCGCTTGCAAATGCGACTACCGCGCGTTAGTAGCGATGCTGTCGCACGCTTACGAAACGCGCGTCAGCATCGCTACAAAAAGTCGCCGTGGGCGAGGGCCCTTACTTCTCACGATCCCGTTCGCTACCTCTTTCTGGTCCATCACGGTCTTAGAGTTCGTCAGTTATGTTGAGCGAAGAGCCCGCTGCGACGAATGCTCAACAAAGCAGGTTGAAATGAAAATCAATGCGGTTTTCTGTGGGGTATACGTAGGAAATCATCAAATGACTTCTCCCACTCTAGGGTAGAGCGAGCGAGTGATAGATGTTTACTGACTAAAACTCACCAGTGTCCTTCAGTTGTCCTTTGCGTTTCAGGACCACGTTATCTTTTTAATAAAACCGTTGGCCTTAGCGGGCATCGGCCCTGCTAGGCCCCTCCCTATTTAATGGCACTAAGAAAGGAAAATAAATTATACAATGCAATTTCTTTGAGAAAGCTATTTCTAGTTTCTTGTTTTCTTTACTTGTTTGTGGCTACATATTGGTTTACATAATTTATTTTCGACCAAGGTTTTCTAAGATCCTTCCGGGTAGTTGGGTCCCGTAGGTGGATACTATTAGCTTATGTATTTTAAAAGTAAACTTGCTGCTTTCAGAGAAGCCACTTAAGAGCTCAAAGACAGTGACAATAATTCATATTTGTGGAAATATTTTAAAACAATTTTTATAACTTAAATCTACTTCATTTATGTAAACTTTATGTACAGCAGGACTTAATGCGAGAAGGAATTCTCTACCAATCAACCTTTGGGTTAATAAAGACTACACAATTAATAAATAATTAAAGTAGAATTAAATATCATTAAGAATACCTGCTTGTAATAATAAAATCCTTATTAATACAGCACAATAACCCTTACCTTTAGTATTCCCAATGCCAGTCAGGTCCTCTCTAGGAGAGGGAATGGGCCGATAATCCTGTACGAGTTAGTGGATGTCACGTCTTTAAAATTTTTGGTTCTAGAAGATGCCGATTTCCTCACGATGTTTTCTTTCAACGTTTTGAGAGCATTTTTTTTTTAGGTGACTTCTCCCGCTCTTGAGGGCGTGTTAGACTTTTACTGACTAAAACCACATCTGCCTCCTTCAGTTGCCCTTTCTATTCTATGACCACGAGTTTCCTTTACGGTTTTTTCATAGTGGTCGCATTGTCGCATCGTGTCTGTCTGTAGCCCCCCTAGCCAAGTTACAACCGTTTCGTTTCGATTCTCTTTTCGTCGATCGTCTCGAGTCGGCTACGCCTCCGATTCCTTTGTTCTGACGTCATCTCAACGCTCAGTTTCGTGGTTAGAACAAAGGAATAGGAGGCATGGCCGACTCGAGGCGATCAACGAAAAGAGAATCGAAACGAAACTGTTGTAACTTGGCTAGGGGGGCAGGAGCCTTAACTAACACGTGTTAGCGTTTTATCGGTAATCTTATTTTATTTATTTTTTTAGCCTTTTGCTTTTTTTATTGATATAAACTAGTGCTTAACTGCGATCCCAGCTGATGGTAAGCAGAGCTGCAATCGTTGATAGTGAGGCGCACTAGACACTAGCTTTGAAGACACCAAAATTATAATCGGACAGGAAAGATCGCAGCAGGCAAATTGTTCCAGTCCTTCGATGTATGCGTAGAAACGACGAGGCGCTTGCTTCTTCTGTATAGTTATTATTTTCAATATTTCATTACATCACATGTTCAAGATAAAAGCCATCTTGAAAGTTGCGACGTGCAATTTGTACGATATGAGAAACTTAGCTAGCAGCTTTATGAGACTCGGTATTGCATTCCGGATAGTAACGACAATGGAATTTAGCAAGAGGATACACTGGTAGAAATGAGCGTCATTGCGGATGATGACGTCTGATGCCCAGCAATTGCTGAGTTGGCGACCCTTTCGGTTCGGGCACGCTCAGCGCATTTTTTGTATTGTTGCCTTCGTCGAATAAATCTTATTCTATTCTATTCTTTAAATGGCGAATGACAAGGTTTCGATTTCTCTAAAGTTATCAGAATTCTTTTTTTTGTGAGAAAATCATTTAATGACAAATCTCGCTCTTGGGCGAAGCGGGAGATAGTGTCAGACTTTTACTGACTAAAAACTCACTCCTGTTCCTTCTTTGCCTTCGTCCCAGGGCCCCGGGTTTCTCTTTCATACTACAGGTATCCGCACGGATCTTGAGCGCTCGGCGAAAGAGTGGGGATCGCTTTGCGCATCGTACACTTATTGCAAAAAAAATGTAGGTACACCTATTTTATTTTATTTTTTCTTTTACCTGCTAATGTTCTGACGTTATCTCAACGCTCAGTCACGTGGTCAGAACAAAGGAATAGGAGGCCTGGCCGACTCGAGGCGATCAACGAAAAGAGAATCGAAACGAAACGGTTGTAACTTGGCTAGGGAGGGCTGATCCACGCCACGCGACGTCACTCGACGTCGTTCTACGTACAAATCAGGCGTGGTCCACGTGTCCATCGGTCTATTGTAGTTCTAGCTTTATAGAGATGACCACAGCTACTTTTGCAACTGGGAATCTACTTATTCAATGGCTCGTCATCATCTTTCAGTCCTTGATCAATATTAGAGTATTTTTTTCGTGGGAAACCATCGAAAGACTTCTCCAGCTCTGGGTGGAGTAAGAGGGTTCGTTCGTCAGACTTTTACTGGCTAAAACCTTCCTTTGCTTCTTCAGTTGCCCTTTGTGGTTTAGAACTACGGGTTTCCTCTCCAGAGATTCCTCTGTGACGTTTAGACATGTGACGTTAACTAACTACAAAAAATGAATGAGGCCTGACCGTTCGTCACGTTTTGTTTTTAATTCATCATCTAACATTGCTCACGTTTGCCTGCCTAAGTAATCCGTTTTGTTTACCTACGTGACCTAAGCCCGGAGGCGTTGGTTATTTAATTATTTAGGCACGTGGTTATAATGTACTCGTATTATGTTTATGATTTTTTTTTAAAGAGATGCCTGACTACCTGGCCTTTTTGCCCAGATTAATAGCAGTCCTAAGGCCACACGTGTGTCGTCACGGGTCAGTTATTAAGGGACCCAGTAAAACATAAAGAAAATTTTTGTCCGGGTTCTTCTAGCTTCAGGAAAATTCCTAGACTAACATTTACCTAAATGCCGTGCCGTATGTTATTACTATTACGAATTTGATCCTTATTAATGATACTATCAAATAGTGTGATAATATATACTGCCGTCATTAGAAAGAAGGCCGTAACTACATCAATGCTGATTCCGAGATAATTAAAGTTTTAAGTATCTAAAATGAAGGCCCGCGATTTACTGAATGGTTTTAGTAAGTGGTTATTGTTTTATAAAACGTTAATAAATACAGGCGTATTATGAACCATAATTTATTTAAATTTATACACGCGTATTAATTTAATTCAATTTTTTCCCTTTTATTTTAGCAAAAATATAATAATAAATTGTGAAATACTTATCTGAAAGGGCGTAATTGTGAAATAATGTAATTACGGCTTTTCATATAAAGAACTCGATCTTCTTAAAGCCGAAATCCTGGCATCTAAAGCTTCAAATGTGCAGTTGCGCTTTTTTTTTTATAGTAAACGTAAGTTACGAATCGATTGTGTCGATTGTAAAGAAGACTTATTAAAATGAAACCACGAATATTTACTTAATAAAATTGGTACTTTATTAATTTAGTCAGTCTCATAAGTTGAAGTATTCAGTCAAGCTTAAAATATTACACAAGACACATTCAAGTAGGTACATACAACTAATTTCAGTTAACTTGAAGCGTTTTTAAACAATCAATTCTTACTTGTACTAACCAATTAAAGGTTTAGTCGATAAATGTCAGATTCTACAAATGTCAAATTCTATCAACGCCAGATTCTATAAATGCCAGATTCTCTAAATGCCCAGATTCTATTAATGTCACATTTTTTTTACAATTGCAATATAATAATTTCCAATTTAATAAGTGCGTGTATAAAAATATTGCTAATTTCTTCTAAATTTCAAGTTCTAAGTTCAAGGGGGAGAAATAAATGTCAGACTTTTTAAAAAAAAAACTACTTACAGCTGCTGCAGTCAAACTTATTTCTGATAGTAGTAGAAGTTATTTGATTGTATATTTTGATTTTGATTAATGTTTGTTTTTTAACAAAAAAATGATGATGTTTTAATGGCATCGAAGGTTTGTTTTACGAAATTGACGACTTTAATGTTGGTTATAGATCATTTAAGTTTTTTTTTCTTAATACAAGAACAAGTTTTGTTTAACTAAACGACGATAACTTTGTAATTTTAATATTAAATAATTTCCCAATAACTGTCATTTTTTATTTCCATAAAATTTTAGCAACGTTGACAAACACCTTAGATAATATAATTTTACATTATCTAATGCAAAAAACAACAACCAGCAACAACATCAACTTTTGACATTAGCAATATTTTTATACACGCACATAAGGAAATTATCATATTGCAATTGTAAAAAAAAAAAAAGTGAAATTCATAGAATCTGGCATTTTAAACTCATCTGACATTTGTAGAATCTGACATTTATCGACTAAACCCTCGCGTGGCCTCCTAGCTAGCAACTGAGCGACGCGGATTCATTCAAATATACTCTCCCCGCGCCCACTCCCGCGCGCTTGTCCCTTCAAAATACTTTATGCAAAGCCCTTATTGTGAAGTTAGGGCTTTTTTTTGTAGTAAATTTAAAGTTTTGCTTAGTTAAAAAGCCCTAATTGGTAATTTTGCGGCCTTCCTGACTAGCAATACGAAAATATTAACAAAAAAGGCCGTTATTTTGTAATTACGGCTTTTCAGATTCAAAAACCAGAATTTGTGTCGTAGTTACGGCTAAAATCCTTATGATATCTCTGGTCTAATACGAGTTACAGCTTTGTGTGTAAGACCATAAGATAGCATTTTCTTTGCTGATTCCGAATATGTTTATAACTCATTTTTGACAAAAATGTCAGTTACGGCCTTCTTTATTATGACGGCAGTATAATATACACCCCTATTTTTTAATTAGTACAAAAATATGGGGCTCTATCCGTACCCGTTACTGATCATATTTTTGCAGTCAAAAGTAAAAAAAACGTAATCCCTAAATTGTCCACGAAAATTTGCCATAATTAGTTTTTTTTTTTCGGTGGGAAAATCATCTTATGACATCCCCCGCCCTTGGGCGGGGCGGGAGATAGTGTCAGACTTTTACTGACTAAAAACCCACTCCTGTTCCTTCGTTGCCTTTCGTACCAGGGCCGAGTCTTCCTTTCAGAATCAGACCCTTGGCCCCAGTAGGCTTCGACCCTGCTGGGCCCCTACAGGTAAATTCATAATAGAGTCAATAATTTATAACAATTGCTACTAGAAAATAATACGCGCAGTGATTTTCCATTTTGATCGCCATTCATTCATTATCAAAAGCCTGTACAATATTTCCATAAATTGAGTGATATTTTGGGATATAAACAAACGCTATTAACTTTGCTGTTTATGAATATTATTTATTGAGACTTTATTTAAATAATAACAAGAACTTTTCTAATAAGCCCTTTAAGTATTTGTACTAATTACAAATTAGTGGTGTATGTGTTTGTTTTTCTAAAATGAACGTGTTTGCTTATGGGATACAATATATTCATCATCATCATATTTCAGCCGAAAGACGTCCACTGTTGGACAGAGGTCTCCTCCAAGCGGTCGCCATAACGAGCGGTCCTGTGCGTCTCACATCCATTAGATTCCCGCGACCCTCACCAGGTCAACGGTCCACCTTGTAGGAGGCCTCCCAACGCTGCGTCTTCCGGTATGTGGTTGCCACTCTAGAACCTTTCGTCCCCATCGACCATCTGTTCTGTAAGCAATGTGCCCTGCCCACTGCCACTTAAGTTTGGTGATTCTGCGGGCTATGTCGGTAACCTTAGTTCTCCTTCGGATATTTTCAGTTCCGATGCGATCACGCAAGGAAGCTCCAAGCATAGCCCTTTCCATTGCCCTTTGGGTGACCTTGCCCCACACTAGGAATTACACCTGTATCGGGGGGATTTTTTTAGGTGGGAAATCATCCAATGACTTCTCTCACTCTAGGGTGGAGCAGGAGGGCGTATCAGACTTTTAGGCACGTGGAAAAAGTTTTCAGTCAGTCTTTTCAATAAACATACAAAATCGCCAATATTGTAAAAATCGTTATAAAATTGATATAATAATTAACTTTAAACATAGTCTCAACATAAACTCAAAATTAAGGACATTTTATGTAGACCGTAAAAATTTAAAACAACAGATAAAAGAATAAAAATAAATGTAATCATATTTATCGCATTCGGGTGCCTCCAGTACGGGGCTCTCGGGGATCGGGGCCCTCAGGGAATAACCCAATCGTACAGCCATCCAAAGGTTTTATATCTACACATATAATAAATCTGTATATTTTTTTTAGTTGTGCGCGCAGCACGTAAAATGTACGAAATCGATGTAGATAATTTTTAAACATAAAATTGTGTGTAACTTGATATACTTATTACTTAGGCTTTGTTTCATCGCAATCGGTTGACTATATCGAAAGATATACAACAATCATTGACTGTTAGGCGGTACGAAGTTCGCTGGGTCTGCTATTATTTATATTATTATATTATTTATATAATATAAAAGTAGATTTCTCCATACAAAATTACCCCCTTAGTGGTGGAGTTTTGTAAAATCTGTTCTTAGCGGATGTTTCCTCCCTATAAGGAACCTACTTGCCAAATTTTAAGTTTGTAGGTGTTATAGTTTCTGAGATTTCGTGATTAATCAGCGAGTGGTATTTCGCTTTTATATTTATAGATTATTATAATTATAGTTATGAATATACCAGGGGTCGTGCCAGTGTCGCGAACAACTAGATTACATTTCATTCATATTTAATTATTTTTTTGCGTGGGATATCACGAAATGATCTAGTTCTAGATGAAGCGAGAGAGAGTGTCAAACTTTACTGACTAAAACCTACAATGTTCCTTCAGTTGTACTTTACGAAGGCCATAGTGACTCTTTCAAACAATCCTCATCCCTAGCAGGTGTATTTGTAATTCTGTGCTCCTCTTTTGTCAAATAAAAGAGGATAGTTAAGTTACCTACATTTTACTGTTACATAATTTTGTTATTTATTCTTACCTTGATCGATATAGAACTGTGAGTTGCTGACAATTCGGACAGTGTCCGAATTTACACATCTTTATTTTATTTTTTTTTTCATTGACGATTCGGACACACTGTTTAGTCATCATCATCATCATTTCAACGGAAGGACGTCCACTGTTGGACATAGCCCTCCCCAAGTGTCGCCACAACGAACGGTCCTGTGCGTCTCGCATCCACCGCATTCCCGGGACTCTCACCAGGTCATCGGTCTACCTTGTGGGAGACCTTTAACGCTGCGTTTTCCGGTGCGCGGTCGCCACTCTAGAACCTTTCGGCCCCATCGACCATGCTGTTGACTGTTTAGTACAGTCAGATAAAAGTTATAAAATATAATATATAGGAAAAAAATGCGTTACCAAATTATTTTAGGCTGGATTTAAGGCACATCTGATAATAAATTTGTTTTATACTGTGTTATCAAACTTTTTTATCTGATTGTACTAAAAAGCTTCAATAAAGGTGGTGTCCAAATCATCAGTGAAAAAATATTGAAAATAAAATGTATCAATCCGGACACTGACACACGGACACTGTGTACGAATATATTGTGTCCGAATCGTCAGCAACTTAGAACTGTTACCAACAACAAGTTATCGTTCACGTTTGTGAGGTAATATAATCATGGGGTAGCCTGCGTGTCTACCATAGTAAACACGTAAACACCATTGAAGGACCCATCGAACTGACCTTTACTTTATTAGTTTATGAGCTGAGACCCTTTGGGACTTGACTTCTTTCTTGACCCTTGATGGCATGTTCATAGCTTCAAAACGATCTTCCGTTGAAAGTTGATTGTTATGGTTTGGCGAAAGGATAGAAATTAATCGACCGAATGCTGTTATATGACTACTCGTTTATAACATTAACATACCATTATCTATGCGATTACAATTTCCTTTTGATCCCTAATTGGCTTAATTTATAACATTAATAAAATAAGGCCAAAATGAACTAATCTTATTTTCAATATTTACAAACTGCTTCAATATAAAAAAGTTTGAATTATTTTCGTTTTGTGATTTTGTCTACAATTTGAACGCATAATATTTTATAAATAGACCAAGGCGCAAAATAGTAGAGGTCTGCCATTTTGTTTATCGGTTTCTGAATAGCCGTGCGCCCGTCCGCGTGGGGAGATAGAGGTTAAAATTACTCAGATAAACTACCACTACAGGAAATTTATCCATTTGGGAGTCTAATATTAATAAACTTAGTTACTTAATATATTCTGAGGAGTATATAGTACATTGCCTGCGTCAATTAATAATGATATGTTCATCAATTTTAGTGCTAATAAAATTGCATAGACTCCCAAAACATTATTATAGTTCGATTAAAACTTAATGGCGGGACGAAACACCCCACGTGATATTGCGCAGTAGCATTTTCATGAGACAGCGGAGGTGAGGGGTGGGGTACTGCGCAGTGAGCAACGAACTTCACAGTCGCCAATAGTATGAATCGTGCTTTACTAGCTGTAGATTCCTATTAGGCCTGTTGCAATATAAATAATTCTGGGAGTGGAGGCTAATTTGATGCAAGTTAGTAGCCCCATAAAAGTGAATAGCCTTCCTATACTTCCCCATGGAATACATTAACGACCTTTATCGATATGTTAATTTGGTTAACGATTTTCCTGATTGCTAAACGATATCACAGAGAATTAATGAGAAAGGAAACCACCACCATGACTAACACTAGCTAGATACTTATTAAGCTTTTGTTAGGGTACCCTTTTTGAGGAGCGAAATCATAAAATAACTTCTCCCGCTCTGGGTGGAGTGAGAGAGAATGTCAGACATTTACCGACTAAAACTCTCCTATATTCTCTCAGTTGCCTCCCAAGCTTTCCTGCCCCCTAGCCAAGTTATAACCGTTTCGTTTTGATTCTCTTTTCGTCGATCGCCTCGAGTAGGCCACGCCTCCGATTCCTTTATTCTGACGTCATCTCAACGCTCAGTCACGTAGTCAGAATAAAGGAATAGGGGGCGTGACCGACTCGAGGCGATCAAAGAAAAGAGAATCGAAACGAAACGGTTGTAACTTGGCTAAGGGGGCAGGACCGCAGCAACTCTTTCGAACGTTTCCACAGTCCTAGCAGGCGTTAGCCCTAGCTTTTGCGCGCTTGAACCGTGCTTTCGACTCGGGCTTCGTCCTTCAGACTTCCGACTGAAATGTTGTGTTTCAGATTAAGTAACGTGTTGAAAGTAATAAAAAATACAGCCCAGAACTTAGCCGAAGAATTTTTGCGGCATCAGTAGCGTTCATTATGTTCTGAAACTTACAAGACACGCCATAATTACATTTTTTGTGCCTTTATTCTACTTTGTTTGGGGTTGGTGCGACATATCTTCTTTATAGTAATAGTAAACGTTTATTTCAGACTTCTGTCCATAGACAACACTTACCTGCTACATGTAAAAATACAGAATACAACATACAAATAAAAACAAAAACTACACGCATTTAGTGTGGCGAGGGAGAGCCGTCCACCGGTTTCTTTTAGTGCGGGAAATCATTCCATGACTTCTCTCGTCTAGGATGGAGCGCGAGGGCGTATCAGACTTTTACTGATTAAAACTACACCTGTGTCCTTCAGTTGCCCTTCGTGTTCTAGGACCACGAATTTTTTTTTCAGAAATTTTTCTTGGCCCTAGAGGCATCGGCCCTGCTGGGCCCCTACGGTTTTGTTAATATCTCTTTAAGGCACGCGTGGAACACTACGCGTCCACCGTTGACGACTCAGGCTCGGTCTGGATGGTCGTCCTCTGTGTAGCATGCATAGTGTATCCAGTGGCACAGCAGTGGAGTCTCACCTGTCTGTGAACACGTTAACTATACTGTTGCTGTTGGTCCTAACGTCACTTAGCAATGAAAGAAAGAAAGAAAAGAAAGAAAAACATTTTATTTGGCGGAACAAGGCGCAAATTTAGAACTAACAAATTATAAGTATACTAGACATAAAGACGTCGCGGCGTCGGCACGGTATTGTGTGCTAATAGATTTGAATAAAATAGATAAATATAAATAAATTATAGGGAAAGAAAAAAAAAACAATGAATAAATAGAAAGAAAAAGAAAGAAAAACATTTTATTTGGCGGAACAAGGCGCAAATTTAGAACTAACAAATTATAAGCACACTATGTGAAAGAAATATGCGCCACATCCGCGCAAAACGGCCGAACGCTCAGCATAATGCCGTGACCACACGCAAAATGCGATGAGATTAGGGAACGCTTTTTTACTGTTGGACTTAGGCCTCCCCCAAGTGTCACCACAACGACAGGTCCTGTGCGTCTCACAACCATTAGTTTCCCGTGACTCTCACCAGGTAATCGGTCCACCTTGTGAGCCTACCAACGCGTGGTTTGCATTGACCATCTATTAGTCCCTATTTCTCTATTAGGTATTATCTCTAGCCAAATCGTCATTCACGCAGTCAGTTCTGACTCTGTTCTGAGTTTTGACTGGCCTGTTGGTCTGGTGGTTAGTGGTCCTGACCGCTATGCCGGAGGTCGTAGGTTCGATTCCCACCCAGGACAAATGTTTGTGTGATGAGCACGATCATTTGTTCTGTGTCTGGGTGTAATTATCTATAAGTAATATGTATGTATTTAGAAATATATAAGTTTATCAGTTGTCTGGTACTCATAACACAAGCTCTCTTTACATTAAAAAAAAAAACATCGTGTTTTAGCCGTCTCATATTCTTATAGACATTCACATTTTCTTCTAAAACCTTTCCTCATGACAACATGAAGGACGTGGTTGTAGTGTACAACAGTTTTTAGAATAACAGGTTTTCTTCTCGTAGTGTCCTTTCTTTATCAACTTGTGTCCAAAGTCTGTTATAAGACAGCTTTCAAGTTCAATAATAGCATTAACACACGCTCTAACTTGTACGATCGGACCACGAATTCAAAATCATTCCATCTGTAGAGTAGTCCAGCGACCATAATTATTTTTATTTGAGTCAGTGTAGGCCTGATAACGGACGGCGTGCACTTGATGTCGTACGCAAACCAACTCTTCGATCCAGTCGTCTGTTGCGATAACGGATTTGATCTGTCGAACCGAACTCGACCGTGTGTTAATACTAAAACTTTATAAGTACCTGGACCAACCAAAATCGCGCAGACATAATTTTGTCATCCACCCAAATCCAACCTTCGCACTTCCATCTCGCTTAAAATAATACGGTACCCATAAACCCCATTATTATTGTACATTTTCCATGTATCGCCTACTTTGTATCGAGGTCGAACACATTTCGAACCCCATTAGGTCTGGGAGCGATTGCAGTTGGCCGTTAATGGCGGCGATCGGCTTGGGACAATCATAGCGAAAAACTTCTGATATTAGTTATTGGGGGAGAGAGATGGCAGATGGGAGAAAGAAGAAAGGGGGTTTATAACTTTGTTGTAGACCAATGGGAATCCCATTGGTCTACAACAAAAAACACATATCCCATTATGGGATATGTGTTAAAACCTGGGCCTCAAGTCTGTTATTACAATAGTGTCAGAATGGTCTGTCATTGATTTCATAATTGTTGATTTTGACAACTTTGGTATTCTACTAATATAATATATGGCGTCATTATGACTTTCCAATGGTCAACCACTGACACTCCATTGAAAAAAGTGGCATAGAATGGTAATCGTGAATATTGACAAACGAATATCTGACGTATGCGGTAAACTGCTAAAATTTTGACAGTTCCTTTGATCAGTGACCTACCATTAGAACGTCATTGTGCAATCATTGCACAATGACGTTCTAATGGTAGGTCTGGTCTTTTGATAAGCTCGATATTGTCATTCTACCACAACTTTAGTACGAGACCATTGACCAATCAATGATCGATCATTGTGAATTAGCAGATTACGAACTTTTAGCAAAATGACAATAGGATCGTGTTGGAATGGCAAATTTATGAAAATAGCAGACTTGGGCCCCTGTTCTCCATGGTGTACAAACATCAAGAATAGGATATAATAACACAAAATACATACATACAACAGCAGATAATCTTCTATCTATATGGCTTTGGGGGGCAAAGACCTCCATTCTTCCATTCCTTCGACTTTTTTCGGTCTTGTGTAATTTTCGGCAGTTCGTTTTTTAAAGACGATCAAATCCTTTTGATTTTCCCAAGTGATTACCACTGGGGCAGCGGCTATCTACATAAATGTATAAAAATGAATAGCAGTTCGTTAGTCTCGCGAAAACTCGAGAACGGCTGGACCGATTTGGCTAATTTTAGTCTTGAAATATAGTCCAGGAAGGAAGGGAAGGGGGAGGGGGGGTCCAGGTGGGAAGGTTTAAACGGTGAAAAAAAATGGACAAAATCACGAAGAAAAAAAAAACCGAATACAACGCCATCTCTAATTAAAATGTCATTTTAAAATGAATCATGCTGTTCTGGTGATACCAGTAGATAGCATTATCCTTTGACAGTTTAGCTAACATAACATTCATTGACTATTAGGTGGTACGAAGTTCCCCGGGTCAGCTAGTATACTAATAAATATAAATATCACTTCTATAGATAATGCGTTCCACAAACGAGCAATATGAAACATGAATGCAGAGTACAGCGGGTAATCTGAGGAGAAGTCACGTGACAAGTGAAGTGACAAGTAATGTCATTGCCATAAATTTTGTACTCAGTGTTTGTCGGGAACGCTAGAAAAGTCATTTGTGTGAAAACTCTAGATGGTAACATCTCCGTAAAAAATTAACATTTTCTTTTATATTTACTTAGTAACAAGAACATTGTAAAAGATAAAGTGATTTCTTACGAAGTTTAAGTCTTCGTTGGCATAACATAATTACTTTAAAAGACACAGCTCCAATTTCCAAGTATCGATATTCAACATCTACAAAAACATTATAAAAGTATACGAAAATTCACTTCACCCACAATCAACTTATACTAAGGAGAAAATCGTGTTTTAATTTACCTTTAGCCCCGTATCTTATACCAGCTGTTGCTACGTGACATGTTTTCTTAAATAGAGTAACAAATCGAATAGAAGCGCAACTTCTTGTCAGTTTTCTGTGTTAGGTATATGAACGGTGATGCTGAAATAATCACTTGCTCCTCTCCGTCAGTCTGTAAAAGTTGGAGATTCTTAGAAAACAAATCGAGAGTTATTAATAACAATAGCTCGAGGCTCTTGGCTTAATAGTCAAAAGCCTAGACCCACATCTGAGGAGGCTCTCGTTGGACAGTTGGATCAAGGGCTTGATCCAGAAGGCAGTACTTTTGGACACGGCGCGTACTGTTCAGTTCATGCGGAAGGTGAGTACGACGTGATTTTCTCCAGTCACTACTTTTTTTTTTTTCGTTGCGAAAATCATCTTATGACATCCCACGCTCTTGGGCGGAGCGCGAGATAGTGTCAGACTTTTACTGACTAAAAACCCACTTCTGTTTCTTCGTTGCCTTTCGTACCAGGGCCGAGTCTTCCTTTCAGAATCAGACCCTTGGCCCCAGTAGGCTTCGACCCTGCTGGGCCCTACAGTTGCTGACATCTCCTTGAGGCGCGCGTGGAACAGAACACGCCGTCGACGACCTGGGCTCGGTCCGGATGGTTACCGGATGGTCGGACGGCGAGCTACCCATTGCTCGCCGGCCGCAAGCCCGCGCCTACGGTGGCCGGAAATCGGGATCGGAATCCCGGCGGTGGTTGGGGCGTGAGGACTGTTGCCTCACGCGATCAGCCGCCTCCTTTGTTAGTATTACTGCTTCGCAGAAGGCGGCGACCACCTGCCACTCCTCCTCGCTCCAGACCATGGCCTGTACCAAAGCCCGGCGCGAGAGATCGCTACCAGAGTCTCGTCTTTGCACGTCATAATTATGGCGGCAAGACTTGCCGCCATGATTAATCTATCCATTATGGCGTGCCTAGAGAATGGCTGCTATGCTGCGTGTCGTAGGTTCGATTCTCGTGCGGAACAATTATTTGTATGGCCTACAGGTAATTATTCCGGGTCTGGTTGTCTTGTGTATGTGAGTTTACATGGTTGTGAATGCAGCCACGATACAGGTAGGTAAAATTCCTAGTGTGAGGCATCGTTTTTTAGGGTTCCGTAGCCAAATGGCAAAAAACGGAACCCTTATAGATTCGTCATGTGTCTGTCTGTCCGTCCGTATGTCACAGCCACTTTTTTCCGAAACTATAAGAACTATACTGTTGAAACTTGGTAAGTAAATGTATTCTGTGAACCGCATTAAGATTTTCACACAAAAATAGAAGAAAAACAATAAATTTTGGGGGTTCCCCATACTTAGAACTGAAACTCAAAAACTTTTTTTTCCTCAAACCCATACGTGTGGTATCTATGGATAGGTCTTCAAAAATGATATTGAGGTTTCTAATTTAATTTTTATTTAAACTGAATAGTTTGCGCGAGAGACACTTCCAAAGTGGTAAAATGTGTCCCCCCCCCCCGTAACTTCTAAAATAACAGAATGATAAAACAAAAAAAAATATAATGATGTACATTACTATGCAAACTTCCACCGAAAATTGGTTTGAATGAGATCTAGTAAGTAGTTTTTTTTTAATACGTCATAAATCGTAAACCGCATTTACCTTTCAAGTTTGTACGGAACCCTCAGTGCGCGAGTCCGACTCGCACTTGCCCAGTTTTTTTTAATTCATTGGTCGAGTTGACGATCCAGTGTTATCGGCCCGAAACTGCAAGCGTTTGGTGAAGGAGTTTAGCTTCTGGTCCTTTTTATTACTCTTTGGCTAAGGTAGTATATTTTTATAGAGTTCCCCCATGGATGTGTGGGTTAAGGGTTTTTATGATCGTCTCCTATGACGGCATGACTTTCTCCGGACTGTGTAACTGTAATGAAATAAATTCAGCTAAGGATATAATGGCGATGTTGTCAGTACATAATGAATGGTAGCCTTCTTTTAACGGTCATTGAACCGATCTTTTGTCATATTCTTTTTGTATCAGATAGACAGGTTTCCGCGAGTATTTCCTTATTTAGTGACAAGGTACCTACTGAAATAATAAGAATAATTTAGCGCCACATGTTTAATACGTTTATTATTTTTTTCTCTCTCTTTGTTTCGATTATTCCGAATAGTTTTCATTGCCACCATCATCACCATGTACTATACAATGTGGCGCTGTTAATTCGACATTAAATTAAAACACTCGTAGTAGGTACTAGTCCATAGGAATATTATTAAACTACCAAAAAATCCTGAAATCGAAATCTAAAAAATGTTTTTTTCACTCACTTATTGTCGATATTAAATCATGTCGACCTGCCCGCCCTAAGGTTTTATGTTTATGGTACCGAATATGTTTTTTTTCTCAGTTGCTTAGGGAGTTTTTTTTTGTTTTCGTGGACTATTATACATCATGTAGAAAATGCTGAAAATGGAAAATAATGTCCTGTGACTAAACTACTGGATATATTCGAATAATTTTGGGTATGCAGACTGGGAAAATCATGAAGTATACGCAGTTTAATTTAATATCGTATTATCGGCGCCACTCCGTATAACATCGTACCTAGATTTGTATAACAAATAAATACATTTGACATTTGATTTCGTCTTTTTCAGATGGTATTCAGCGATGGACTAGCTCTGTATTAGTGAAATAACTTACGCAATCAAACGGACAAACAAAAAATTTTACCTTTTCATAGTATTAATTTAGAAATGGAGACTAAGAAGTAAATTGAATTTCGAATAATATATTCTGTAACTAGCTGTTGCCATCGGTTCCACCTGTGTGAAAATAGAAAATTAACCCAAGACGACATATATTAACCGGATATAAGGTATGGAATTTGGCACAAAATAGCGGGTAGACACACGGGTAGACAATGTCCTGGAATATTAAGTATTCCAGGACATTGTCTACCCGTGTGCGAAATTTTGTTCAAATCCATTCAGCCATACGGCTGAAAGGACTGAAAGGAGGAGACTGAGCGTGTAGGAGTAACATATACAACATTAGTTTTAGTATATGCGAAACCCGAAACACGTGTCTAGTTTTTTTATGTAAAAAATCTATGTACAAAATTTCATAGTCAATTTTCAATACATAGTCACCGGGTCATCCAGGCGACCGACTGAGGGGTTGTTTTGCACTTGCACTCAGCTGTTTGCTGGCCCCTAATTCCCGCTAAGACCTGCCCTGACCTGTGTTGTACTTAGTGTCGGTGGTGTCCAACTTGTGACCTTTTTAAATATTTTTGGGAAAAAAAATAACTTGTTGTAAAAACTATTGGAATCCATTCAGTTTGACTGATTCTGAACAAACTATATGCAGGTTTCGCATAAACTTAAAATAATGTTGTATACACACAAACCATTAAACACACACACCATACAAATTTTTACCTTAATATTATTGCGATACACTTTGTCACAGAATTAATTTTTCGAATTTTAAACCCTCAATTAGCTTTTGCGCTCACAGCTCCTTAAACACAGAAGGGGAAAGTGTCCCTTGAAGATAACTGGCCAAATCAAATATGGCGGGGTCGCGCAAATGATCCCACATTTACATATTCACTTAACTTTTTACATAGGAACAAGAAATTTCCACAATTTCGTTTGCAAGGATAGGACCTTAATTCGAAAAGCCTTTGTTTTTCGAAAGGGAGACACCCTTTCGAAAAACAAAGGCGCTACGGAGTAGAATGCCCAGGCGGAGTCTGTGTTTCCTGATAGCTACAACCTAGTCTTTGAATATATTGAGCATTGACGCCGAGTCGCTAGCCTGTCGGTTTTCGTTTACATTTGGGGGAGTGTGCATTGGAATTGCACAATTTAATTCCGCCAAGTCCGTTCCATCATCGGACTACTAGTGGTACGGCATTTCGCCATCGGTACATGATGGACATCCCACCCATACCTACGTATAAAGCGTTTTGGGAACACATTCATTATGCGTACAGTTAAGGAGTGGAATTTCCTGCCGGAGTCTGTGTTTCCTGGTAGCTACAACCAATAAGTCTTTAAGTCAAGAGTGAATAGGCTACTTCTAGGCAAGCGTGCTCCATCGTCGACTACATACATCATCGATCACCATCAGGTGAGATAGTGGTCAAACGGTCACTTATCAAAGATAATAATCCTGCCTTTTGTTGATATATGCTGCGATGGATATTAATAAAATTTGTTCCGGCAGGGCCCATAGTCTTTTTGTTTTCCATATTTCGCAATAGTTTTTCACCAACTGGTGGTTGTCCTTGGGTGCACTAGCATAGAGCGTACAGGGATAATCGTCGGTTGGTATCACGTTCCATTGAAATTATTTAAAGGGCCCCTGCGAGTTGGCTTCGGCCCCTCGTACCCTTCCAAAAGTCCAGGACCTCAGGGTCCTGAGATATATAAATGCATAAATAATAATAAAAAATATGAAGCTTAGAATTATTCCTGATCGTGGTACCCATGATAGATAAGAATGTGTGTTGTAAATTCTGTGCACGATATGGAATATTTTCTTTGTGTTTTACTCATTTCATTTTGATGGAGGTTTGGAACCTTAAATAAAATTTAAGTGGTAAAAAATTTAAATAAGTGATACCTAAAACATTATATTCAAATGTTGTTTTTATTTTTTTGCCAGTAAGTACTTAAGTTAAAAATATTTTATTTTTTTAAGTGTTATCACTTAATCACTCACACGTTAATGATGTTAGCTCCAAAGAAATTTGATAATGTTTTATTTCATAAGTCTAACTTCAGTGTTTAGGATAAATTACAATATTAAAAGTATGGTACTAAGTTACCAGCCGGAGTATTTTATAAATAACTTACTTAAATTATTCTACTTTAGAAAGTAGTTCTGCCAAAACATATGTATTATTTATTTATTAACTGACTTCAATAAGGAGGAGGTTCTATGTTCGGCTGAATGTATTTTTATTATTTAATTTAAACAGAACGGCAGAAGTTAACTCCACAACAATAAAATATAAAACAAAAATAAAAACAGACAAGTCAAACGTCGCGCAGGATTTTTAGGGGTATTGGTACCTATTTAATAAGTTTGTAGGCTGGTTTGGTTTTCACTTTGATACTATATTACCGGCTTCTAACAAAGCATCGACTTTTAAAAATAACAATTCATTAATAAAATGATATAGTTAAATGCTGAAAAAAATTGTCGAATATCGTGAAAATACGCTTTGAAGTTTTGTTTCTATTTTTGAACGTTCCTGAACAAACGTTGATGAACAAACGTTCCTGTTTATATCTTTTAAAATTAAATTAAAAATTTTTAGTAGAATAGTTGTCGAAAAATAATATTCAGTTACTAAGGAAACAAGGAAAGACGTTAACAACATCAAACTTTAAGGATACGCGACGCTATATTAACACCAGTACCTACTGTGTATGGAGAATCGGAGATACGCGAGAAATATGTAGTCAATATCGAATGTCAAACACATGGTGTACATCTAAAGATACCAGCTAAAACTACTGTGTGACCTCATAATTATTATGTAAACTAATCCATGGATAACTGTGGTTTTTGTTCGTAAAATTGGTCAAGTGAATGCAACGTCCAATATTTGAGACTGGTTATCATAATTTCGATGCTGCGCTACGGTTTCAGGCTACATAACTTTTATTGACTAAATTCCATCCTTCCTTTAGTTGCCTTTTGTGTTCTAGGGCCACGGTTAATTAATCTTTCAAACGTTTCCGCAGCTCTTCGGTATATATAAAAGAAGAAACTGACTGACTGACACCTAAAGAAAGAAAGAAAAACATTTTCATTTTTTTTTCATTTTCATTTTTGTAATTTTTTTTTCATTTTTTTTAACGAAAACAAAAACAAAATTACTGGGACTAGGAGCGTGAAATTTTGCACAAGGTTTCCCTTTATGACGTAGGCGAGTACTAAGAGAGGATATTCCAAAGTTCATCGTCTAAAGGAAGGAAATGGGGGTTCAAATTTTGTATGGAGAAATTTACTTTCACGCGGGCGAAGACGCTGGCAGAAGCTAGTTTATAATATCAATGGAATTGGTTTACACCGACAAATGTTGCTTCTTAGGTTATTCAACTAAAGCCTAACGTATGAAAAATAACACAAGCAATTTAACAATAAAACAATAAATCAAGCATTAGTTTTATTCAAAACACTTTCAATAAAACAAAACGAATGAACAATATCAAAATGAAAAACAAAACAGCAAATTAAATTCTCTCGCCAGAGTAAAATCAAAGAGATTCAAAGTTGAAAACATTGGCTTATCTTTAAGGGGGATGCTCAAAGGTAACCCGCGATATTGAATTTGAAAAATTTGTGGTTAGTGTATAAAACTTAATATTAATTTAATAGAATTCTAATTATTAATTTGTTTAAAGTTTTTTTTTTGTTTCTGTAAGTAACAATATCTTCAAAAATAATATTTTGTTATCCTGAGTTCAGAAGGTTTAATATATTCGTTAAAGGAAATTTTGTAGAGTTTGGCTTACTAAGAGCACCACACAACATATTTTAATATTTGCATGCCAACTCATGGCAAAATGTGTCTTTGCGTTAATAAATTATAAGTTACCATCTCTTGTACCGTACTTTATGCAAATAAATGGCTTTGACTTTGAAATTTTCATAAGTTTTTTGCATTTTGATTAAAATACATTTTTAATTACTTTTTTTAGAGGTACAGAATGATCTGGACACGTACCACGAGAACTGGTTCGAGACGGCACGGGAGTAGAATTTCTGGAAGGACTTGAGGGAGGCCTTTTCCCAGCAGTGGGACAGTAAGGTGTAGAAAAAAACCTCTTTACAGCTATCTTTACAGGCCTTAACCTAATGTGACAGTGCAGTAATCAACTATTATACATAAAACAAAAAATGTATTAAAAAAAAAAAGGATTTGCGGTCGATTACGTATATATCATCAATACAACCTCTACAACCCACTCAATTTGTCTTACCCTATTGAATTACTTTAAAATAAAAAAAACAACTTAAGAAAACTTGAGTTTCACGGACTATCTTTGAGCATCCCCCTTAAAACAATAATTGTAGCTACCATTTTTGAAATGGTGGGTGCAAACATCAAAGTAGGCTGAAAACGTCCTCGTTTGAACCGAATTCTAAGATGAGATGAACGATCTTGAAGGGTTAATGCACCAAGCATCTTTCAGATGTATTATTATAGAATTAGAAGGTATTAATGTTAAGATTAAGTAAACAGTTGAATTAACATGTTATAATAACTTGTTCTCGTAGTTTTGAATAGGTCTTAGTCATATTTTGGAAACAAATTAACATAAAGGTTTTGAAGGATATAATAAATTAAAATATCTTTATACATTACCTTTTTATTTTATTCAAAACTAGCTGACCCGGCGAACTTCGTACCGTCTAATAGTAAGGATAACGCCATCTACTGGCATTACCAAAACACCATATTTCATTTTATAATGACACTAGCTGACCCAGCGAACTTCGTACCGCCTACGGTCAATGAATGTTGTGATACCTTATAGCTGAACTGTCAAAAGATAACCCCATCTACTGGCGTTACCAGAACCAGCATAATTCATTTTAAAATGACGTTTTAATTAGAGATGGCGTTGTATTCGAATTTTTTTTACGTGAATTTTTCCATTTTTCTCACCGTTTAAACCTTCCCTGGACTATCAAAACTATTTCAAGACCAAAATTAGCCAAATCGGTCCAGCCGGTCTCGAGTTTTAGCGAGACTAACGAACAGCTGTTCATTTTTATATAAGGTGTAAAAAAATTAACTGCAAGAACTTCGTCCACATACTCGACATCGAAAAACAAACACATTACAAAAAAAAATTTTTTTTTTGAGCACTTTCTATATTTTCACATTAATAAAACAATTTAGTATCATATTTTTTGTGCACTGTACGCAGGGCTGCGCTAGCGGCTCGCTTCAATACCGCGCGCGAGCGTCGTACCCCCGCCGCCCGCTACTATTCCCTCCCGCAGCCCGCTTTATGCCCTTCGCGCCTCGTTCAGTCCACAGAGTACCTTTTTATATATAGTAGTTCAGTCGTCCGATATCCGTCGCGCGACTAGGGTGTATTTCCCTGATTACGGCAAATACGTACGTTCGCGAATACTACGATAATGCCTTTTACGTATTCCAATCAAGAGTACTTGGACATGATAGTGTGTTACATTACGACCGGTGAAAGTTTAGCTGCGGCTCGTAACCGTTACCGTGAACTGTTTGGTGAGCAACGACGAGTGCCTGCTTTCCAAACAATCCTAGGAGTCTACCAGCGGTTATTAAACTATGGCCAGTTTCGTCCTCATCAAGCAGATGCTGGTAGGCCACGGCTCTCCGGGGACATTGAAGACCGAGTGCTGGACTATTTCAGTGAAAATCCACATGCGAGCACACGTGACGCAGGTCGGGACCTAGGGATAAGTCACGCTACTGCGTGGAATGTGCTGCATGAAGAAGGTCAACATCCATACCACTTTTTAAGAGTACAGGAACTTATTACCGCAGATTACGAGCCAAGGTTAAGGTTCTGTAGATGGTTGGTGGAAGAACCTCGTAATATTCTTTGGACAGACGAGTCAACTTTTAGTAGAGTAGGGTTATTTAATATCCACAATGCTCACTGGTGGTCGTACGAAAACCCGCGTGCTGTGGTCCCTGACCATTTTCAACATAGATTCTCAGTGAACGTATGGGCTGGTATCATAGGGCAGACAGTACTCGGACCAGTTTTCCTGGAACGCCTCAATGGCGAAACATATCTGGACCTGCTTCAGTCTGTGCAAGAGATGCTGGATGAGGTTTCTCTTGCCGAAACATGGAACCACTTTTTCCAGCATGATTGAGCGCCTGCACACTACCACCGAGGAGCCCGTGCGTATTTAGACGCTACCTATCCTAACCACTGGATAGGTCGTGCTGGGCCTATTGCATGGCCGCCTCGGTCACCCGACCTGACGCCTCTAGATTTTTTTCTTTGGGGTCGTGTCAAAGACTTAGTATATGGACATAGTGGCAACAACATTCGAAACGTGGACGAATTAAAAACCCGTATTATTAGTGCATTTGACTCAATTAAAAGTGACAGAGACACATTAATCGAAGTGCAAGGAAACGTTATGCGTCGTGCTAACTTGTGCATTAGACAAAACGGCGAACATTTCCAGCACCTTTTGTAAATAAGATTTAAATTAAGACTTCTTGTAAGTAGTTTCTAAATTATTGTAAATAGGTTGATTCAAATTTTTTAAACATACCAACTTATCGAGCTACTCGTAACTTAATTTATACAGTCATTTAGTAGTTCGATGATTTGCCAGTCCAAAGTCTGAGAAATGTGATGGGAAAATTAGAATCAGCTGTTTCAAATTTGCGCCGTCGCATGTCGTACTGCAGGGGTGAACGACCCACGCGTGCAGAGCGGCGCGCGCGGCGGCCGGTCGCGGAGGCTTAGGCCGCCGTCGCCGGCGCGCGTGCGGTGTACAGTGCGCATATTCAATAATTTTGTGCGAATTGAAAATATTGCTTAACTCTGAAACGGGTTGTTTTTTTGAAATCTTTTTTTCGCAATTCTTTTTTATTTATAATTCTAAACAAGTACTTAATTTTCTTGCAGTTAATTTTTTTACACCTTATATATATGTACTAGCTTTTGCCCGCGGCTTCGCTCCCGTCAACTGACTACTATATCCTACTCTACCCAACTCTACCCTTTTTTTTTTTTTTTTTGTTGCCGGGGTGGAAAATCCTCATGGATGTCCTTCGCCAGGGGCAGGCGAAGGGGTCTGTCAGACTCTTACTGACTAAAAACCACCTCGGTGTTCCCTCCCACACTTGGACCGGGGATCGTGGGAGCTGATACGCCATCCATGATCCCTGGCTAGTGCCGGCCCGCCTACGCGGGCCACCTCAAGCCGAGGGGAGTGTGAGGTGTCCTCCCCCCGCGACGTCCAATAGGGGCGCGCGTGGAACACTACGCGCCGCCGCCTCGGGTCTTGCTGGATGGGGGACGGCGGACGGCCCCGAGTCCGCCGTCCCTCCGGACCTCTTTATGGGGGCTGGAAGAGGGCGTTGTCTGCCCTCCGCCGACGCCCGGTTCGCCTGCTGCGGCACGGGAGAGTGGCCACGGCCTCCCTCTCCCTCTCCGCAGCCTCCTTCTGCGAAATTACGGCTTCACAGAAGGAGATCACCGCATCCCACGACTCGGCGCCCCCGACCATCGAACGAACGACGGCCGGCAGCGACAGGTCGGGGCCCACTACAGATACAAGGGCACGGCGCTGCTCCTCCCATGCGGCACACTCTGCCAGTGTGTGTTGCGCCGTGTCCTCCCGACAGTCGGTGCAGTGATGGCACCGAGCGTCCGGCTCCCTGTTTATGCGACACAAGTACTTCCCGAAGCAGCCATGCCCCGAGAGCACCTGCGTCGCCCTAAACGACAGGGAGCCGTGTTTCCTCCCGAGCCATTCGTCGAGCACTGGTCGGATCGCATCGACGGTGGCGAGGCCGGCAGTAGGGTGCAGAAGCCTGTCCCGCCATTCCGCCACCATGACCTCGCGGAGCTGAGACCGACGCAGCTCGATCTCGCGCTGCATCGGTTCACCACCCCGCGTCCTCATCTCCTCGCGCCACCGGTACAGTGAGGCGAGGACTCTCGCCTGCAGTTCCCAGGGCGGAGATCCGGCCAGTGCACAACCCGCCTCGTAGGAGATCGTGCGATACCCCCTGATAGCCCTGACGGCCATCGCCCTCTGCGGTCTTCGCAGGATTGCGATGCTGCCGGCCGTCAGGTCAGAAGCCCATACCGGGGCCCCATACAGGGCCATGGATCGCACGATCCCCAAGTATAGCCGCCTACAGGCAGTGCTCGGGCCCCCTAGATTGGGAAGCAGCGTTGCGAGCGCGCCTGCTGCGCCCATCAACTTGGGCGTCAGCCGCCGAAAGTGAGGGCCAAAGTCCCACCGGCTGTCGAGCACCAATCCTAGGTACTTCATGGTGGACTCGACAGCGATTTGGACCCCCCCGACCACGATGTGTGATCCCGGCGGCGGCGCCCGTCGGGGGCCATGAAAGACCATAGCCTCCGACTTGTTGAGAGCCACCTCCAGTCCCAGGCGTCGTATGCGGCTCACCACCCGTGAAACCGCTGCCGTCGCCAGCAACGCTGCCTCCCTGTACGAGCTCCCCCGGGCCGTGACCAGCGTGTCGTCTGCGTAACACGTCAGGTCCACACCCGGTTGGAGCTCGCCCCTCAGCACCCAATCGTAACCGATGTTCCACAAGGGTGGCCCTAGGACCGAGCCCTGTGGAACACCGCACGACATATCACGACGGCCCTCGCCGTCGCGTCCCCTGTAGGTGACACACCTTTCTGACAAATAAGCCCCAATGATGTGGCGGAGGTAGCGGGGCACCCTATGGTACCTTAGCGCCTCCCGGATACAGCTCCAGGGCAGGGCGTTAAAGGCGTTGGAGATGTCCAAGGACACCGCCACCATCACCCCGCCCCGGGAAACCGCTTCCTCTGCCAGGACTCTCACCCGCATTATGGCGTCGATAGTGGAGCGCCCATGCCGAAAACCGAACTGACTGTCGTCCAACTCTACCCTACTCTACCCTACTCTACCCTACTCTACCCTACTCTACCCTACTCTACCCTACTCTACCCTACTCTACCCTACTCTACCCTACTCTACCCTACTCTACCCTACTCTACCCTACTCTACCCATACATAGGGTCGTGGAGGTTAGATACGCAGGCGAAAAGCACAGAAGAGAGACGGGGAAAGGTTGCGTTCAGGGATCCATAGGGGGACCAATCTTGTGGAATTTGCTGCTGGATCCACTCTTAAAGCAGCTAGAAGAAAGAGGTGTCTACTGCCAGGCCTTCGCGGATGACGTGGTGTTGATCTTTGACGGAGTGGACGCCAGGGAAATTGAGGGGCAGGCCAATGCCACCCTCGAACATGTTCGGGCGTGGGGTGTCAATAATAAGTTGAGATTCGCACCACAAAAAACTTGCGCTATGTTAGTAACCAAAAAACTTAAACATGACACACCACGCCTGAGCATGGGAGGGGTTGACATTGGTATGGCCGCCGAAATCAAAATCCTTGGACTGATCATCGATAGGAAGTTAACTTTCAACACTCACGTCGCGACTATCTGTAAGAAGGCAATTGGCATTTACAAACAGTTAACACGAGCGGCTCGAGTGAACTGGGGATTGAACCCAGAAATAATCCGGACCATCTACACGGCAGCAGTGGAACCAATAATTCTTTATGCCTCAGCCGCATGGGCACCGGCAGCAAATAAAGTAGGCATACGAAAACAACTGAGTGTGGTCCAAAGGGGCTTTGCACAAAAAATGTGCAAAGGGTATCGCACAGTGTCTCTCAACGCAGCGCTCCTACTCACTGGCACACTCCCTCTCGATCTCCGAGTCCGTGAGGTAGCTTCACTTTATGAAGCTAAGAAGGGAGCACCTGGAGAAGAGTGGGGTGACAGAGAAATCGAGACTATGACATCCAAGATATGTGTCCCACACCCTGCAGAACTAGTGGGAGTTAAGTTCGGCAGCCTGGTAGATGAGGAGCAATATTCCCACCACAGTAATTATGCCGTGCGTATATTTACTGATGGGAGTAAAATCGAAGGTAAGGTCGGAGCAGCTTTATCAATCTGGAACAGCACAGAAGAAATCAAGGCTCACAAATTTGCTCTCTCCTCCTACTGTACAGTCTACCAGGCTGAACTTCTAGCGCTGTGCAAAGCGGCAGAGATTGCTGCGAAAAGTCAAGAAAACAGCATCGGCATTTACAGCGACTCCAAATCTGCCCTAGAAACCATCGCAAACACCAGCTCTCCTCATCCACTTGCGGTAAAAACAAGAGCATTTATCGCTGACTGCAAAGTTCAAAACAAACAATTGTCTTTGTTTTGGATAAAAGCCCACGTAGGACTAAAGGGGAACGAGAGAGCTGACGAACTGGCAAAGGAGGCCGCATTAAAGTCCAAGCGGAAACCGGAGTACGACCGATGTCCTCTCTCTTTTGTGAAACGCAGCATTCGCACGGAAACCTTGGAACAATGGGACAATAGGTACAGGATAGAAGACACGGCCTCTGTTACTAAAATGTTCTTCCCGGACGCAGTGGCGGCCCACAAAACCGTCCGTAAAATGAAAATTGACGGGCAAATCACGCAAATCCTCACGGGGCATGGTGGGTTCTCCTCATACTTGAATCGTTTCAAGTGTAAGGAGAGTCCATCATGCGCATGTGAACCCGAAGCAAGTGAGACAGTGGAGCATTTGATCTTGGATTGCCCCATCTTTGCTAAGGACAGGTTCAATTTAGAAATGTCATTAGATATGAAGTTAGAAAAGGCACTTTTACCATATTTAATTCAAAATGATAAATGTAGAGAAATATTTTTTAAATTCTGTAAAAAAGTTGTTAGTGAAGTAAATAAAAGAAATAAGTAGACTAAGAAAAGTATATGACGCACTATTATACTAAGTATAAAATGTAATCATATACGATTTGAATAAAATTAAGGAAAAAAAAAATTGTTGTTACTATGTCAGTACTAAAAAAAAAAAAAAAACTAAAAAAAAAAGAAAAAAAAATCTGTGACAAAAGATAAAAAAAGAAAGAAAAGAAAAAAAAGGAAGGAAAATAGAAATACATATAAATAAGTGTGCATATATTATTATTATTAGTAAAATTGTAAATTACCTTTACTTTGTTATCTGTAGTGTAAGAGTATGTAAGTAATAAAGACTAGACAATAAGTAAATATCGTATATAAGGGGCTTTGACTCGGTCAAAGGATTATATAGCAAGAGCAGGAGTGGTTTTTAGCCGGTAAGAGTCCGGCACTGCCTCGACTGTGCCATCCGTGACACAGTCGGGGCGTCCATGAGGATTTTCCACACTGCTATTAAAAAAAAAAAAAAAACCCTACTCTACCCTACTCTACCCTACTCAAAAAAAAAAAGTATCCATGTCCGTCTCCTGGTTCTAAGCTACCTCCCACCAACTTTTAGCCAAATCGGTTCAGCCGTTCTTGAGTTATAAATAGTGTAACTAACACGACTTTCTTTTATCTAAATAGATTTTAATTAGAGATAGCGTTGTATTCGGACTTTTTTTTTTTTCGTGATTTTTTTCCATTTTTGCTCATCGTTTAAACCTTCCCTGGACTATCTCGAATATTTCAAGACCAAAATTAGCCAAATCGGTCCAGCCGTTTTTGAGTTTTAGCGAGACTAACGAACAGCTATTCATTTTTATATATATGTAGATGTTTGTATAATTATTTTCTGATATAAATTATAATTTCTGTTTAAAAAAAATAGTTCTATTGTTTTAATTTTATTCGCTGCCTGGACATAAATATACGGGATAATATTTAACATTTTACTGCTTTTTTATTCTTTTAACGTTTATTTGGACAAGTTAAATCCAGGAAACAAGAAGCAAGAATCTTATGACTGTGTTATTAAATTTAATATTATTACTTTGTAACAAGTTGAGAGATATGCCTCTTAATCATTATCTGAGAATCGTATCTCCCAGTTATAACCTTCAGGATGAAGTTGGACCTCGTCCGTACTCAGCAGAGGATTAAGGCAGATTTCTGCCTAATGATGGCCTGAAAGCCATCGATGAGACTGTATGGGAACATAGCAGATGCACCGCAGAAACGGGGCAGCTCCAACAGCATCCTGAAACCGTTATTGTATTGCAAGAATCAAAGCATTTGTTTCAAATAAATCAAATGGCTTATTTGATTTGACTTACGGATTCAAAAGTTCCTGTACGAGTAAATACACGTACAGGCACTTTTAAATCTGTAAGTCAGAAAAATTATGCTAATTATGCAAAGCGTAGATAGCTATGGAGCATATGCAAGAATGTGCAAGAAACTCCATGGACATTCGGACAATCTTTTAAATCATGTTATGTATTCAAATAGCTCGGTAAAATATTTCTTGTTACTTCTATTATATACGAAATAAAGTAAAAAAAAATAATTCTAAACATAGGAATTAGTATAAATTTTATCAAAAAATTACACTTCTAGGGCATGGATGAGTGATTACCCGCTGGTTATAATTGGTCCACAAGCTGGGTGTGTAGCACACTTGACAGCTTTAAAAAGAGTAAAGCCTAAGATATATTAGGGGACAAAATGTCCCCCAACATGACGCGCAATGCTCAATCTACGTGACGTAGCAACGTTTATGTGTGTCAACTTGCCCCCAATGTCTCTCAACTTGCCCCCTATATTATACGATGTATTCATGTGACACAGGACATATTGCTGGACAATTTGTCAACGTTGCGTGTCGTATTGGGGAAATTTTGTCCTCTAATGCATCTGAGACTACTTTTACTTGTTCAGGACAACGTGCACGGTGCAATTCTGCGTGTTTTTTTTGCATTTTCAACACGCAAAAAAATATTGCCATGTTGTGAAATACTTATAATATTCTATGTAAGCTGCCGCAATTATAGGATAATTACAAAATTGCAAATATTTTTTTCAGTTTGTAGCCATTGAAATGGCAGAGACCAACGTCTTAATCTGCTCTCTAACGTACAGATGAGTCTCGATACGTAAGGTGCCCCGGGGCTAAAGCAACTACGGGGCTATTGTAACTAAATTAAATAACTCCGTTATGATCATCGAGATATAAGTACTAGTACTTATATCTCGATGGTTAAGATAGGATTTCTAAACATAATGTCATCTAGAAATTACGGAGCATACCATATTGTTACGTGGAAATAATAGATGGAAGCACTACAGCTAAAAATGAAGATAAAACAGGTTGATCTGTCAAACCGCCATTTTAAAGCATATTTGTACGAACGCACGTGGTGACAAAAATCTACAAAAAATACGTTTTAAAGTGTTTTATTGCTGGTGTTTCAAGTAGAGTACTTAATATTTGGCCACCCATACGTTTCAACCTCAGCAGCTGTTGCTTAACCTCGAAGTTTGTCCCGAGTGCCTCTTATTCCTTCGGGTCGCCGCACACGGGCTACCGATCACAAAGTCCACAAAACGCCGCCACTGCGCAATACGGTGTAAATATAAATTTTATATGGATTCGCCGCACACGCTACAAATCGCCGCTGCTCGCTTCTTGTGGCCCGAACCCGCCACTAAACGCCGAAACAAAACGCCGTCACATGCCACTCTCGCATCTAAACCTTCTTCGTCAAAGTCCATTATGATACATTACGAGACTGCGTGTATGAGTTAAAAAAAATAGCAGCCACCGGCCACAAGTGGCTGTCGCGTGCTTTAGCTTCCTTTATGGCCACTTCTTGCTTCTCGTGGCGGCGTTTGTGGCTGTGGCATGTGGCCCATGTGCGGCGACACTTAGCCACAAGTTCCTCCAGAACATCTTAACACTCAAATACAACGCCATCAATGACGTAATCAAGATATAATTTTACCACAATCTTCGCATATTTTCCGGTTGTTTTTCAAAACAGACGCTCGTAAAGCTATTGTGAGTGTTTATGTTTTATGTTGTGTAATGTATTGAAAATAGATTATTTCAGGAAACGTGGGTGGAGTATGAGTTTGGAGCATAAATAAAATTTCGCGAGTCGTGGAGATGGCTTTCGCAGACTCATAGGCTGGAGTAAACGGTATTGTTATGATTACAACACGGATTCATTTGAGTATAGGAACCAAAGTACTGTAAGTACCCAGTAATAATGCACCCATTTTTAAATGACTTCAAAGAAAGGAAGAGGGTTTTTTATTAGGTAATATTTTTTAATGTTCTGCCCTCAGAACTTCATATTACGAATAGTACTTATAAAGCGATTTGAAAAATTCTTTTTAGGTAAAGCAAAAACAGTTTTTTTACGATTCGAGAAAGTTTTTGAGACTCGGTGTCTGAGTCCGATTCGCACTTAACCGGTTTTTTATTTGAAGGGTAACGGAAATCCGTGTTATATAACAAAGACTCCAACTTCCTGAATTAATAAAGAAGTGGCGATTATTTAACGCGTGTCACGAAGACTGATTCGAGATGGCGAAGGAGAAGAATGTCTGGAAGGACTTTGGGAGGTATTTGCCTATTTGCCCAGCTGTGGGACAGTAACGACTAGAAAAAAAGGTTTCGTTTAGTCCATCTAACGTTGAATTTGTACATATCTGTCCATTGTAACCATAGGATCACCAACATTGTAGAAGAGCCGTGTTACTACTTGGTGTTCAATAAAGTATATTTTATCTATCAATCAAAGCTTTATCAATCACGCCGTTCGATTGATGTATATCGAGAAATAACAAGCTATTAAACATTTATTGCGCACACGTGCTTTATCTCGCAAATTTTCCTACACGTTTGGTATACCTATAACGTGCTCCGAATTCCACGGACAGCTCTAGTACCTACTTGAAATCTTAAAATAAAACGCATTAGCGGTAGTAAATAATGAACAGATAAAAAAGGAAGGTTGAAAACAATTGACTGTGACGTCTACATTTTCTTTTATTAGGCCCATATTTTCCCACTGAAAGAAAGAAAATACATTTTACTTGTGGGAAATAACGCAATTTTAGGACTAGCTTACTTTAGGGAAAATAATCGCCACGTCCGCGTAAAACGGCCTGACGGTTAGCATAATGCTGTGGCCACACGCGTAGTACGACGTGTCCACAGCCTGGTTTTCAGCATGGGCCAGACTGCTGGGCAAAGCCTTGCCCACTTCTTCCAGGTATTTTTTTCTCAAGCTACCTCAAACAAGCCCTTACAGTAAGCGTCTAGGTCATCTCGGTTCCTCTTCCCAGGTCGTCCTTGGTGGCAAGAAAGTAAAAAATTATCCCAAGGGAATATAGGTACTCCCGGGATAAAAAAGTACTGTGTTCTATTCCAGGACATGGTCAAACTGTGTGACAAATTTCATCCACATCTGTTCAGCCGTTTGAGCGTGAACAAGCAGCAAGCATACACACACACACACACACACACACACATTATGTAAATACAATTTTTTACCATTATAATTATTATAAGTGATAAATATAATTAGATTGTACATATTTTAAACAACGAAGAAACAAAAGAAAATAAACAGGTTCCGCCTAAAAAAATCTGAAATTTTCCTCACACTATATGACAGTTAAGCAATAAATCTATTTTTAGTCTAGCAAGCATATATCAGAAATTAAGGTAATCACATTATTAAGGTTTTAAAAGATAAAAAAAAACTGGGCAAGTACGAGTCGGACTCGCGCACTGAGAGGGTTACAAACTTGAAAGGGAAATTGCGGTTTACGATTTATGATGTATTAAAAAAAAAACTACTTACTAGATCTCGTTCAAACCAATTTTCGATGGAAGTTTGCATAATAATGTACATCATATATTTTTTTTAGTTTTATCATTCTCTTATTTTAGAAGTTACAATGGATAGGTCTTCAAAACTTATGTTTTGAAGACCTATCCATAAATACATCGCACGTATGGGTTTGATAAAAAAAAAATGAGTTTCAGTTCTAAGTATGGGGAACTCCCAAAATTTATTGTTTTTTTTTTCTATTTTTTTGTGAAAAACTTAATGCGGTTCACAGAATACATCTACTTACCAAATTTTAACAGTATAGTTCTTATAGTTTTGGAAAAAAGTGGCTGTGACATACGGACGGACAGACAGACAGACATGACGAATCTATAAAGGTTCCGTTTTTTGCCATTTGGCTACGGAACCCTAAAAATAGATAAATGTAAATGTACCGTAGTGCAAAGTATATCGAAAATATATTTATATATATGAGCAGGCTATGTGGAGAGGCATAAAATTCCTTTACAAGTTTTGGGGCTATATTTTACTTGTCTTGTTTCTTATTAGTTTTTCTAAGGCAGTGGGCAATGTTACGTAGCCAGTGTTATGCTGTTTACTAGTGAATTTGGTCATAAAATCAACGATTTTGGCCCAAAATTTAGTATAGAAGATATTGTTAATAAAGGGTACGTTTTATAAGAGTGGGTTCTATTAAAAGATATGAGACCAAAAGTCAATATTCAGAGGTTGACTTATTTGTTCAGAATATAAGAAAATTTTGATATAATTTTTATATCAGCTGTCATAAAGTTCATAGTTTAAGACAGCTGAAAATTATTTGATAAAAAGGCTTTAGGCGTGGAAACTTAATCCGTAATATTATATTTCGTTTTAAAGGCAGTAATTGTGAAAGAGGTCAGAAAATTATCGTTAACCTATCAAACATAGCTAAAAATAGTTAGGAATTCATTCAGTGACTTTTTCCGCTCTAGGGTGGAGGGTGTGTCAAACTTTTACTGCCTTTAGTTGCCCTTTGTCTACCCCCGTGTCCTTTAGTTGCCCTTTGCGTTCTAGGGCCGCGGGCTTACTTTCTAGAAATTCCCCGCAGCCCTAGTGGGCATCAGTCCTGCTGAGCCCCTACGGTTTTGCTGAAATCTCTTTGATTGACGACTCGGGCTCGGTCTGGACGGTTACAAGACCGCCAAACGGCGAGCTGCCCATTACTCGTCGTCTGCAAGCCAGCGCCTACGTGCGTCTCCTGTCGCGGTGGCTGGGGCGTTCGGCTGTCTCGTTCGCTAGCATTACTGCTTCACAGAAAGGGAATGGGAGGCAACCGCATCCTATACCCTCTCGCTCCGGATCATGGCCTGAACCAGAGCTCCGAGACGAGAGGTCACCGTCACCGATCGCCTCTACAAGGTCACGGCGGTGCTCCGCCTGAGCGGGCACATCTCCACCGTTTGCTCCAGCGTGTCCTCCGGGCGGTCCGCACAATGGTGACACCCGGGTGTTTCTTCCATCTGAATCCGGTGCAGGAACCTTCTGAAGGAAGAAGGTGAGGATGCCAGGACGCTATGACGCCACGGCATCCTCACCTTCTCAAGCCACGCTTCAAAGAGTTGACTTACTCCCATGATTATGGCCCAGCGCTGGGTTGCGACAGTCATTGTCGCCATATCGCTATGAAATGTTTTCAGAACCTGCTAAAATAAAACTAGAGAACCTATGATTATTATTTTATAAGAGCCACTATCTTTTGCGAGAATAAAGAGAACATACACAAAAATAACAAATATAATCTCAAAAGCTCTCTGAAGACAATGAAACATTGCCCACACTTTAGAAGTCAAGAACGGTCATACGTTCTATATTTTAGTTCCACAGTTCAACGCTAGATGTCCTCATTTTAACACAAAAGTTCTGATTCAGGTCTGAAACTTTGAATGAACGAATAATCTTCGAACTATTTGTGACGGTCTTTGCAGTTTGAAATGGAATCTGTGATGGAATATGTTATGTTACTTTTATTGTTTTATTGAGTTCGTATTTTTCCATTGTTTATGTGAAAAAGTCAATTTTAAGATGGTTCGAAACATTATTCTTTTAGAATTTATTTTTAAAGGGAACAGAAGACTTTTGAAATTGTGTTCTTAAGAATTATTGTCTACTCTGTATTTATTTGATGGTTGGTGGGGCCAAAGGTTTTAGAGCGGCGACCGCGCATCGGAAGACGCAGCGTTGGAAGGGACCGACGACCTGGTGAGAGTCGCGGGAATGTGGAGGATGCGAGACGCACAGGATCGGTCGTTGTGGCGACGCTTGGGGGAGGCCTATGTCCAACAGTGGACGTCTTTCGGCTGAAATGATGATGTATTTATGATTAATTATGACACAATGATTTTCTATATTTACTGTCAGCATATCGTAATAAATTAATACATTATTTATTTAGTCTGTTGGTTGGATCTTTATTATTATGTATGAACCTTTATCAATTTTAAATTCTTATGAACTACTCATTTGATTAAATATTGATCAAGATCAGACGTCTATACGTTGAATAATTGATCTGAGTATGTCTAAATTGGCCTTTCTTGTAAACTAGTGTATATTAAATATTTTCAAAGAATCAATTTTGCTCGAGATTTTACGAGAACATTAAACTAAATGTGTTTGTGTTTGTAAAATTCTAAAGAATTTCTTCTTCATTGGAAGTTTGGAACTAGCCGACTCATGTTGGCTTAGTCATGGACGCAGGAATACAAGAAAATCCGGGCAATGAGGGTTCCGTACAACATACCTATGACAATAGTTCAATTCCCGTTCAATTCCAATTGGTGCTGCAAAATGCCATCTAGCAGCTTTGGACTCAGTGGAAAGGCGTGCGAAGAGGCTAATTGGGGATCCAGAATTGGTTAAGTCCAATCTACAAAGCCTCGACCACAGGCGCAGGGTAGACAGCCTATCGGTATTTTACAGGTTGCATTTTGGAGAGTGTGCGCAGGAATTGCATGACTTGATTCCGCCATCTCCTTTCTACCATCGGACAACCCGACGTACGGCGAGTATCCACCCTTACGTGTTGAAAGTTGAAACTTCAACGGTCCGGACTAAGCGTTTCGCTTCGTCGTTTATACCGCGTACATCGAAGGACAGGAACAATTTGCCTGCTGCGGTTTTCCCGTCCAACTATAATTTAAGTGTCTTCAAGGCTAGAGTGAATACGCTCTTAATAAACTAGTGCGCCTCACCATCAATGATTGCATCACTGCTTACCATCAGGTGGGATCGCAGTCAAGCACTGGTTTATATCAATTAAAAAAAAAAACCCGAATTGAGTTACGAAGTTTTTCGGAATCGAAAAAAACAGTTGTGACGTAACTACATAATTACAGTTTTCAGATTTTTTCATATATTTGTGCTATGAAACCTTGCTTCATGCCAAATTTCAGGGTTCTAGGTCAACGGGAAGTACCCTATGAATTTTGGTTCCCTTGAGAGTGTCGAAATATAAGTTTTTTGCGACATAAATGGCCGTATCTTTTTTTTTTGTTAACTCAGAAGTTTGATTTTTTCACAGCTTCAAGGGACCGCAAACCTGAATATATGGTTCAACTCGATACCGTCACGCGTTCCTGAGATAAAGGGTGTTGACAGATAGACAGACAAACAGACAGACGGACAAGAAAGTGATCCTATAAAGGTTCCGTTTTTTTCCTTTTGAACTACAGAACCCTAAAAATAAATAACAAACCATACTTATTTCCCGGAAGGTCATTTAGTATGTACCGACTTTTGTATGTCTGAAACTATTTTTAAAGTTTCATTTAAAGGTTAATAAAATAAAATGTAGCTGTTTGCGCTGTTAACTGCACGGTTAGTGCAGTCGTTGTGCGATTGGCTGCTAGGTTGAGCTTCGCGGGTTAGATTCCCGCACTGAACATAATTATACTTGTAAGGTCTATAGATAATTATTTCAGGTCTGGGTGACTTGAGTATGTGAGTTTAAGGGCTATATTTCACCGGGACACCATGGCACGAGCCCTTTCATAAGATAGGTTTTCATTTTACATACTCTTTGGTGGGGGCGTCACTGGCGGCCGGACTTGCGTCCGAGCTGGTTTCGCCGTCAAATTGGTGGCGCAACCAAACGGCCACTGGGTGAGAAGCTCTCTTTATAACTGTATACATTTTGTTGGTAGCGGCGACTGGTCGCGCCACCATGGTGTCCCAGCTCTATAGAGAGTTACTCACCTGGCGTCTGTTTGGTTGTGCAACCAATTTGACGGCGCGACCAACTCGGACGCGTGCAGTTAAGATCCATTTTGATACTGCCTCAGTGTAGTGTAGCGACTCTAGTGTCAGTATGGTGTCTAGTTTGGTAGCTTCCCAAGTAACAAAAAGTGGTCTTGTAGTGGTTCCGGAGCCAGGTCTATAACAGGCTAGTAAAAGTTTATAACCACGGAAAAGGGCCCATTTTATACGCGTACTTTTGCTAATAAAACACTTATAGTAGACTTGACAAGCACCACTTAGACCAATAACATACTTATAGTTGGACTACGCAGAACTATCTGCTCCCGCAAAGCCAGCTATGAGCATCTAATAGAACCAGACACCACGACTTAAGCCCATAATACACTTATAGTTAGACTCCGCAGAACCATTTGCTCCCGCGAAGCTCACTATGAGCATTTAATAGAACCAGGCAGACGTGTAATGTACTCCGCGCTACTATTACTAGCTACTTCAAACATTTATGATTTTTTGTTGTGTTGTGTGATTGTGAAGAAAAAAAAATAAAAAAATAAAAGGTAATCATCTATATTTTATATAAAATGTATTTACAAGTATTTCGCACGTAATATTATATGTACATATATGTTTGCACGGCAAACGCGTAAGTATTTTCGGTGAAGTATATTGTGTTTTACATCTCAATTTTTGTTCGCCTTTTGAACACGGCGTATTTACTAAGTTGTGATTAAAAATAATATTAGTCCTAAGGTGACAGCATTGTCGCGCCATATTGTAACGAGTTAGGATTCACGAGAATAGTTTTATAAGAAACCTTTATATAGAAATTAAGACTATAACAGCATTCGAGAGTCCACAATAATACCAGGTACACTTACTCTTAAAAGAAACCACTGTAGAACTAATTCACTTAAAATTGGCGCATAAAGTTGACTTATACACCCCTATAAGGTCAAGTAACAAATACAAATGGTTCTAAGTGTATTTAGTTCTATAAATTACTATTACTGGCGTATGACACCTATAGCGGATTTATAATTATTTCTTGTAGGCGATTATACGTGTAACTTACTAGACCAAGTTTTCTCAAGTGTATTTACACCTATGCAACACTTTTATAGGCCATCTTAGCCTTTACTGCGCCTATAATTTCGTTCTATATACGAGTATAAGTCAACTTATAAGAACAGATGTACTATAAACCCAAACGAACTCCGTGTAACCTGTTATAAGCTTGGTAGTAAAACCTAGAACTACTAAGAGAGAGGTACTAGTGCTGTGAGCCTGTAAACTATGCGCTACAGGAGAACTTTGTTACTTGGGTTATGACCACGCGGCGGCGCGACCAGTTGCGCCGCCATGGTGTCCCGGTGAAATATAGCCCTTATTGTCAGGTTTAAAGATAATTGAGTAAAAGAAAACATATTTCAGCAAGAGATTCGAAACTACTAAAAACATTTATTGCAATAGCCTTTTGAAATTCTAATTTTCAGGGTTTTTACTATTATTTGTTTATTTATTTAATTAAACAGAACGGCCGAAGCCAATTACACCATTTAAATACAATGTGTTCACTATGAATCTACACCCAAGAGAATCACCCTGATATATAGCTACATCTCAACTGTCTCAAATATAGAGGCAGATACTTACAAGTAATATAGTCGAATCACGTACCCTTGTAGTAAGGTTGATAAATTACTTAGATTACCGTAAAAATGATGCCCACATGTTTTCATCTTTCTCTGTTTACTAGGCATACATTGTTCAGGGATTTTCTTGTTAAGGGAAACCATAAAATGCATAACTCCTCCCGCACTAGATGAAACGAGAAGAAGTGTCAGATTTTTACTGACTAAGGGCTGACGCTGCGTTAAGTGGGCGCCCGCGCGGTCCCATACAAAAGCGCGGACTTCCGTCGCGTGGAGCCGGGCCCCGCGCCCTCTTTTTGATACGACTACATGCACACCGTTAAAGTTGAACTAACGACACTGCGCAGGTAATACTCAGGTTTCCGCGACTGGGACTCGCTTAAAGCAGCGTCGGCCCTTTATGCCACCTTTTTTTAAGGTGGGAAACCATCTAATGACTTTTCTCGCTCTAGGGCGGAGCGAGAGGGCTTGTTAGACTTTTACTGACTAAAATCACACCTATGATCGTTTAGTTTCCCTTTGCGTTTTAGAAGTCTCTGCTGGGCCCGTACGGTTTTGCTGACATCTCTTTGAGGCGCGCTTAGAACACTAGGCGCCGGCGCCGTCGACGAGTCGGGCTTGGTTTGGGCTGTTATCGGACAGCAGGACAGTGAGCTAAACTAAAATCCACCTGTATTCCTTCAGTTAACCTTTGCGTCCCAGGGCCACGGTAATGCTTTCAAACAATCTGGCAGGGATGCCCACAGTATTTTGGCAGAAATCAGGACACGTCTGACCTGATTTCTAGTAGCTGTTCATTGCTCAATCTTCGGTTTTATGAGAAGAGGTTTTTAGAACTTCCATAACGGACGATATTTTAATTAAGACTCAGACGCAAGGACCACAAAAAATAATATCGAAACAGGCCTCACCCTCTTTTATGTTTTACCAAGTCCAGCCAGCGTTTTCAACCTTTTTTTATAAACCTTGACAGTTGACCCTTATTTTACGACTTGATCACAATATTTTTAATTAAATAAAACATGTGCCTTGGCTTTTTTGCTTCATCAGAGGGTGATACCATGGATCCAGTACATGATTCTGGACCCCCAGTGGTGGAATTAAAAAAAAAACTGTACTTTTTCAAATTTAAACTGTATAAAATCGTTATCGTTGTTTTGTGCGTTGATGTTGGTGACACCCTGTACTTAGAGATAAAGTAGCAATGTGCTGGAGAAAGAATTTTTAAAATTGGTCCAATAGTTTATGAGTTTATTCTTTACAAACAAAAATCAGAAATATTTTTTTTTTTTTTGGGTAGTATTTAACTGTTTCTTAATTTATTCCTGTTTTCTGCTACAAAATATACCTAAAAAACTAATTGAGCACTAAAATATGCTCTTTTGAGTGGTTTAAAAAAAAATAACCGCGAAGGGATGGCGGGGTTTTTGTTTGCTCACCTTGCTCGCTCACAAGACCCCGCCATCCACTTCTAATCTAACCTATCTCAGTCGGGGTGACCCAAATCACATAAAGGTTCTAAAAAGTCCATCAACATTTGGTGTACAATTAGTTTTTTAGGCAAGAATAAAATGTTTGATGCACAGATTGGTGTTTTTTTATTGTCCTTTTTATTAATACACTTTATGATTTTTATTTTACAATTTATTCTTTTTTTCAACATAATACTTTGTAAAATAATACTTTTTGTACATTTTATTTTATATTTCTTCTTCTTTCTTTTTTTTTTCTTTTTGAATTGCTTTTTCCATTCGATCATTTTAATGTATGTCTGGCAGTTTGAGTAGTATAAGCGGCCTACCCAAATGCCCTTTCTTTGGTATTGTTCGTCAAGTCGTTGAGCTCCTTAGTAATCCTGAGTTGAGCTACACGAATACTGACAAATGCTTGCACTTACTGAACAGGTCCACTCAAATCTGTGTGATTCTTTTCTCAAAATTCTATCTCAGACACCAATCTGCTTCTCATCCATTCATTTTCTCATATGATTTGACTATTACATATTTACTGCATGGACTTTCTTTCTCTGAATTTATTTCGGTGTTTCTTCTTAGGATAGATAGCTAGGAAACACCTGCCTTATCCAGTTTATTATGACGAAAAGATTGTCGTATATTAGTACATTGCTACCCTAGGGGTAAAAGTAACTTATTTAGTCCCGAGAAGGTGTTTGGCGCCCGAGCGTAGCGTGGCCGCCAATAGTTCGAGGGATTAATTATGGCTTTAACCCGAGGTAAACACTGTGCTTCTCATTACGAACACAAGGAAAGTAAAAATAAAAACCTGAGTCGTCGTATAATTTGAGGTACCTATCTTTTTTTTTATTTAGGTGGTAAGAGTTTTTCCACTACTGCTTTAGCCTTTTCTCTTATAAGTCAGGTGTTAAATAAATACCTGAATCTGATGAACTTATCGTGTTAATACTAATCTCTTGTATCAGAGATTTAGTAAAGTATAAACAAAACTGTACAACTCGAAAAAACAAATGAAGATCGAATTGCCGCTTTCTCGCCTATTTTGTTTTTTTTTCCTGGGTCCTATTCAAACATTATTTTCCATTTTCATCATTGAAAAAATGGTACTTAAATATTTTTCCCAAATCTATGTTATTCTAAGGAAATATCTAAAAGGAAATTATAATAAAGTCATTTAAAAAAAAGTAATCTTTAATAAATACTTATCTTTATGTTATTTCAATTGTACGTCACGCTGTAATTGAGAGGCTGTATAGAAAATAGGGACATGGTTCAATAGAAATGTGAAAATAGAACTAGTTTTTTTTTAAATAATTTGTCACAATGTCATTCTACAATAACAAAGGATATAATAACAAAGGATGTAGCGTTGAACATTGTAGAAACGATAACAATTCATTCTATCATTTTGAACGATGTGAACTTGGCTACGAATTTTCTATTCGTTTGTTCTTACCCCGTGACTTAACGTTGAGATGATGTCATTCCCATAGATTTGATTAGTTTTCGACTAGCGTTAATGACTGCAGATTATCAACTTGGCTAGGGGTGCAGACCTACTTCCGAGTATGAGTAATGAAAAAGTGTTTTTATTTAAAACTTGCATTGCAAAATAAATATCATTTATCACTTTATTCATGTTAAAGCTAGTTATTAAGTTTTATGTTAATTGTATGTAAATTAGCCGCACCGTAACAGGGTCAATACCTAGATCAGACAAGTCTGTAAAAACATAATTATGTGTATATTGTGTGCAATAAATAAACACACAATTTGTCCATAGAGCGAACCGATGGTCGATGAGGCCGAAGTGGCAGGCACATTGCTTGCAGAACAGATGGCCGTTGGGGCCGAAAGGTCGGGAGGCCTTCCAGCGCTACGTCTTCTGGTACGACAAGGTGATCTGGTACCACAAGGTGGATGGATCGATGACCTGGTGAGGGTCGTGGGAATCCGATGGATACGAGACGCACAGGACTGGTCATTGTGTTGACAATTGGGGGAAGCCTATGCCCAGAAGTGGACGTCTTTCGATTAAAAACTATTTCCAAAAAAATTAAAACCGACTTCACTAAAAAACATTAAAACGATCAAAATAACTGTAATTTCGTAAGTTGGTGTTTCTTTGTATTGTTTGTTTTTTTATTTAACACCGAACCATTTATTTATGTGTATTGTCATAGCCGCTTAATTATCTCCATTGTGATAATTATCTATGTGAGGATGAAGTTCCGTTGGCCATTTCTAGTCTTCTTCACAAATTCCACTTCATCAAATGTTACTTTTTGATTGTAAATGCTTAAGTTCTCGATGAAAATACGAAAATTACTATTTGGTTGCCTATAATATTTGAAGAGTTCCCTCGATTCCTTATGAATCTCATCATCAGAACTGGATTTTGAAAAATATGGGATCAATCTGGAAGCATATCCTTTAAGGGGATTTTTTTTTGCAAAAAACATAAAAAAAATCAACTGAATTGATAATCTCCTCCTTTTTTTTAAGTCGGTTAAAAATGATGATGATGATAGGTAGATATTAACTTAATTTTATGTTAATTATCTGCACCGTAACAGGGTCATGGTCAGGGTCACTATTTTTTATTTACATAATTATGTGTATCATATTGTGTGCAATAAATAATCACTGTCAGCGCAAAAGCGGCCTAACCCTAAAATTTTCAAAATCTGACTTAACTACTACAAATTATTTAAAACATGCTAAAATTTAATGCAAAACCAGCCTATCTCTTGTTTAAGTTATCGTTAACAGATGGCGTTGCCAAAGTTCTTTTTGCAATGCATTATTTTTCTCTGATAATAATGCAAAAGTAGCCTAAACCGCTTAGGCCACTTTTGTATACTGGTAACACATATTTTTGGCGGCATAGGCTGACAGCTTCTGTCAATGAAACGGCTCATTTTTTCTTGACGCAGCTAAAACTTTGTTGACAAGTTTTTGCAAACTTATTCTTTATTGTTGAATTGTTCTTTTTTCGTCGATTAACTATTGAAAACTATTCACAATGGCTGATGTAGAAGTTGTAGAAGATAATATGCGATGTAAGTACAGCAAATTAAGGATTATCGTGTTTGTTTTGGTGTTAAACGTTTTACTTAAAAATATAATGATATGTTTCAGCGCTTTTCGATTCTGATTATGAAGATTCAGGGTCTGAATATTGTCCGCCAGAACAGCATTCTTCATCAGATTTGGAAGATATTTTACAAGAGAGACTGGATGTGGCTGGAAGTTCAGAAATACAAGAAGACAGAACTGCAAGGAAACCAAAGAAGAGATTAAGAAACAGTGAGAATTGGCCCAAATGATGACAATGTAGCTATTATTTCATTTGATCTGATGAAGACGCTACCAACTCCAGTTATAAGTACAGGAATATGTTATTATAAACGTCAGCTATGGACGTACTGTCTGGGTATTCATGATATGAAAACAAATGAGGTTTATATGTTTACATGGGATGAAAGCATAGCTTCTCGTGGCCCACAGGAAATAGGTTCCTGCATTATGTATTTTCTTAAAAATATTATGAAATATGAGCACCTGATTATGTACTCTGACCAATGTGGTGGCCAAAACCGAAACATTAAGATGGCTCTTATCTGCCAATATATTGTTTCCAATCCTGAGTTTGCTACAAAGAAAATTGATCATAAATTTCTTGTAAGTGGACATTCGTACATGACTTGCGATCAAGATTTTGGTCTAGTGGAAAAACAAAAACGATTTTTTTTAAATATTTTTGTCCCTCAAGATTGGAACCAAGAGATTTTAGCTGCCAGGAAAGTCAGACCATTCAAAATAATTTCTATGACCAAAGATCTATTTTTTTCAAGTCAGTTACTAGAAAGAAACATAACTAACATGAAAATTTCGGTAGATAAGGGAAAAGTGGAGTGGCTAAAAATGCAATGGCTATTGTTTCATGAAATACATCCATTTAAGTTTTTTTTTCAAGTAATCCAATAACCCTGATGTACTCTTTCAAGAGGTTTATATAAAGAAACGCAATTCAATTATGATTGAAAACCTAAATATTTTATATCCTGAGGGCCGTGCCATCAGTGACAATAAAAAGAAAGATTTACTGGAGTTGTTAAGTTTTATACCACCTGTACATCACAGTTTTTACAAGGAGTTAAAGACTTCAGCAGCAGAAAATGATTTGATTTTCAACAATGACCTAACTGATGACTAGTTTAAGTTCAATTTACTTTGTTAAAATAATAATTTCCAATTTTAAGTACTTTTGAAATAAAAAAGTTAATTTTCAGTAAATATTTGTTTTATTAATGGCCTAACCTTGCCTATTAGTAGTGGAAATATTATAGTACTCTAAATGCAAAAGTGGCCTTAGCCACACAAATAATCCAAAAATGTGAATTTATTCCAAAATAAACTACTTCATTCCACAGAATGTATCACAGTAATTGAATAAAATATGCTCCGGAACTAAAATCACAAAAAATTAAAAAAATTAAATCTAATTTAAAATTCATGAATATACAAACCCCACTATTTTCATACTGCCTATCTCAAGCTTAGGCCACTTTTGCGCTGATAGCCTCAATTAGTCTTAGTACAAGACATTTATTATTTTATTTGGGAAACAAATAATCGTACATTATAGGTCCATACATATATTATTAAATTTCTACATACACAGTATGCTATAAGTAAATATACAATCCACTACGTTTATATTAGGTACCGTTTGGCACAATTACATAAAAATCAATAATAAAAACAACAGCAATACAATTTTTTTGGTATCTTAAAATCTTAATAATTTAAAACCTACATAAGTAATGCACAATAGTCAAAAAATTTCAGCAAGGCGCTTTGCTTTTGGTGGGAAATCATCCAATGACTTCTCTCGCTCTAGAGCGGAGCGAGAGGGCTTGTCAGACTTCTACTGACGAAAACCCACTCCTATGTTCCTTCTTTGGCTTACGTTTCAGGACCCCTGGTTTCCCTTTCGGAAGCTAACCCATGGCCTCAGTAGGCCTCGGCCCTGCTTGGCGTCTACAGCTTTGCTGACATCTATTTGAGAGGCGCGTGGAACACCGCCGTCGATGACTCGGGCTCGGTCCGGACGGCTACTAGACGGCCGGACGGCGAGCTACCCATTGCTCGTAATCTGCAAGCCCACGCCTACGGTGGCTGGAAATCGGAGTCGCGGGATCCGCGCGTGATGTGTTCATATCAGCGCGTGATGTGTTCTTTAAATTTACTTGAACCAGTCTCTGGAGCCGCGCTCTCCTACCTGCATTTGTACGACACTCGTATTCTGTTATGCAGCAAAATATTTTACACATCTGGTAAAGACATTCGACATCGACTTTCAAATTGACTTGTTTTCTCCAGTCGAATTCAGACATTAATCTAGGAACAGCAGTTTGTTTTCGAAACCGACAGCAAACGATTTGAAATCCCGTCTCAAACATTCCCACAATATATCAGAGTACCTGATTCATATTCCTTTAAACAATAAAATAAAATACACGATTCTTTGTTTGTATATATCATAAATTCTACATCGGTTAGCACTTACTGAATCATACTAAGTCGTTTCTGATTTACGGGTTCGTTTCAGTACCGACGATTCAGTTATTTATTGCTTGCATCATGGAAATAGCTCGTGCAGATAAGTGTGTGCATTTGCTGAATCAACGTGTCATGTTCGATGCAGTTTGGCGCATAATTGAAGTCTCCTTTGTGAATTCGATTGGTTTGTCGATAGAGTAAAGTTGTGACGTCATTTCGAGATTGAACTTTGACTGATTCGATTTGTTCTGTGTGTTATTATTTTGGTTGGAGTAGCTAAGCCTTGACCCGAGATGGTGGCTCGTAGTGTTTCATGTGCGCCTCTCTTAGACCTACTTATTATACGTTGGAAGGCCTCCCACAAGGTGGACCGATGAACTGGTGAGGGTCGCGGAAATCCGATGGATGCGAGACACACAAGACCGGTCATTATTGCGAAACTTTGAGGAGCCCTATCTCGAGTAGTGAACGTCTTTCGGCTTCAATGATGATGATGCACTAGTCAAAATTGGCGTACGGGTTGCGTTTCTAAAGCACCACAAAGGAACAAACCGACGGGTGCAAAGTAAAAAGAGTTATCTGCAATTTTGCGATTTTCTGATTAGCAATTTAAAAAAAAAATATTATTAAAAAAATAACTATTATTTCTTCATTTTTGACACTTCCCATGTCCTAGAATATGAATTTTTAGTAATTTATTGCAACTATCACAAATTCGCAAAATTGCAGATAACTTTTTTTACTTTGCACCCGTCGTATACATTTTGTTTAACATAATGTACCTACATACATATTTAGTCTGACAAACACATTATCTTCCTTTGCTTCGCGCAGTCGTGTAAAATTACACATGCTAACTCCAGAGGGATTGAAAACATCGCTGAAGTATGTAAAAAGATTGGATTTGAAAATCCCTCATGTTCTGTGACAGATTTTATTTGATTTTGTAGAACCCAGTAGCAAATGGAAACTAACTTTATAAATTCTGACGGTATAATATGAAGATATGCCGTCAGAATTTATATATTTTTTTGCCGTCGCAATTTGTTTTCGCAAAGTGAAGACTTTGCGTTAGTCTTGTGTAAGTGTGAATAGTGTTGTTTTGAACCCTTCTAAGAAATTAGTAGTTATATAATTGGCTTTTTAAATAACAACATCGTTAAAAAGTTTTACCTACTCTTCAGAACTAGTTAACTGTATTAGTATAGTAACTGTAATAGTTTGACTGGCCTGTTAGTCTAGTAGTTAGTGGCCCTGACTGCTATGCTGGAGGCCGTGGGTTCGATTCCCACCCAGGACAAATGTTTGTGTGATGAGCACGATTATTTGTTCTGTGTCTGGTGTAATTTATCTCTAATATGTATGTATTTAGAAATATATAAGTATGTTTATCAGTTGTCTAGTACTCATAACACAAGCTCTGCTTAGCTTGGGACTAGACGGCGTTGTGTGATACTTGTGGACTATTATATTTATTAGTTATCTAAACTATGAAGATGTAGGGACAGATTTTATTTGCTGGAAGTGTGTGGAATAATCTTTGATCTATACATATAATAAAACAGTAAAATGGTGGAGCGTTGGTATTAGTTGGCAAAAAAACTACTGAACCAATCCTGTTCAAATTTTGCATACATAATCCTTATAGGCCGGGTCAACTGTTAGGCTACATATTATCACGCTATTTGCTATGGGGGGTGAGCAATAATCCAAAATGTCGACATTGAACGACATTTGCCACGTTCGATCCCCAGCTACAGTTAAAAATTTTGTCATTATTTTATCTTCTTTTTTGTAATAAAATAACTTTTACCATTTTTTCAAAATAAAATTGACATTTCTATTCGATATCTTCTAAATATTTTGTAAAAACTAATCAAAACACATAATAAAATCAAAGCGGCGAGTAAAATCATGTACTAAAATGTAAATATGGCACCACACGCAATTCAGATACTCGCAACGCCATCTAATAACTGAAAGTAGAAATAATGATGACAATGATAGTTGAACGTCATATTTGATAGATGGCATTGTGTATTTTACGTAATTTTCTGAGTGGCGGAAGAATGACCATCGCCCAAGTTTGCAGACAGTTTTATTGTTTAAAATTGGACGAAAACCGTTATGATTAAACTGGAGTTAGACGGAGACATTTTTAATCCTACTGCTTTTTTTCCCCGTGGTTGTAATAAACTAATTGACCGTGATTATTCAAGGGATACCAACCAAAGGCGATAAAAGTAAATACTTATATGTATTTAATTATTGACTTTAAAATATCATGGCCAAATTTTCGGAAGGGGTAGCATGGCACCTTGCGTTGGAAGGCCCCCAGGTGGACCGATGACCTGGTGAGGGTCGCGAGAATCCGATGGATGCGAGACGCACAGGACCGGTAATTATGGTGACACTTGGGGAGGCCTATGTCCAACAGTGGACGTCTTTCGGCTGAAATGATAATGATAATGATGGCACCTTTATTTTTCTTTTTTTAAGGGTGGAAGTCATCCAATGACTTCTCCCACTCTGGTTGGAGCGGGAAGGCGTGTCAAACTTTTACTGACTAAAACCACACCTGTGTCCTTCAGTTGCCCTTTGCGACATCTCTTTGAGGAGCGCGTGGATCACTACGCGCTGTTGACGACTGGGCTCGGTCCGGTCAATTACCGGACGGCCGGACGGCTGTGGACGACCGATTGCTGGATGTCCGCGAGCCCGCGTCTACCGTGGCTGGTCGTCGGGGTCAGAATCTCGGCTCGGCGTGAGGACGTTCCGTTTCGTTCCCTCACGCGTGCGGCCTCCTCCTTCACTAGCATTACGGCTTTGCAGAAGGAGGCGACCGCCTGCCATTCCTCCTCGCTCTGGACCATAGCCCAAAGTCACAAGGCCCGGCGCGAGAGGTGACTGACGCCGATTGCCTCCACGAGGACAACACACACCTCTGTGTGCTCCACTGTGTCCTCCGGGATGATGGCACCTTGCGGCCTAATAATGGTGTGTTTTATTATTAGCAGTCACTGCTTCATATAAAACTGGGTCGAAAGGTTTGCGTTCCTGATCACAGTTCGACAACGTAAGATGTATCTCAGATTCCTTGCAGCCTTACGTCGACATCCGTACGTTACCTCCTTGCAGTGAGTGGTGACCAACACTGGAACCACCCTCTGAGGGAGGCCAGTCTCAGGGATAACACTAATCGGCTGCTACATTTGTTTACCGGAATTTAATTGTTTTATGGATACACAAGCTCAGGACTGTTGAGGGTGTTTCACGCGGTTTCTGTTCCGGATTCGGTTGGAAGTACTCTGATATTACCATTTTACAAATCGGCCGGAGGACCCGTTTTAGCATGCGGTGGAGGTCTATCGTGCTTGGGTGAACCGCCGTGTCTTCATATAGGCAATCGGCGTCAGTTACCTCTCGGTTTGGCCATCAATATGCGAGTTCGATTGGACAGGGATACACGCGTTCAAGATTTCACCGAAATTCATTCAAAAGTTGGAGACTCTTCATAGGGTAGTTCCCACTATGGAATAAAAAACTTTTTACAAAAAAAAAAATAACCGACTTCACTAAAAAAACACTAAAAGGATCAAAATAACTTTAATTTCGGAAGTCGGTGTTTCTCGGTATTATTTGTATCTTATTTAACACCGACTTCCGAAATTAAAGTTATTTTGATCCTTTTAGTGTTTTTTTAGTGAAGTCGGTTATTTTTTTTTTTGTAAAAAGTTTTTTATTTCACAATTTTTAGTTGCAATACACTTATAAGCAGAGGGCCTATTTCTCATGATAATTCCAATTAACCCAAACACTGCTAGGTTCATAGGGTAGTTCCCACTATGGAATAACATTTGTCTGATATACGAGGACGTCAGTCAAATACACACCAAAAAATCCTAGGTAAATGAACAAGTAATTTTTACGCCCCAAATGATTGGGCACGCCATAATTATGGCAGTAAGTCCCCTCTTTGAGGAGTGGCTGGAAAGGCAACACGGCGTCCTTACCTTCCGCATGACGCAGGTCCTCACCGGACATGGTAAGTTCGGGAGGTTCCTGCACCGGATTCGTGCGGAAGAAACGCCCGGGTGTCACCATTGTGTGGACCACCCGGAGGACACGGTGGAGCACACGGTGGAGGTGTGTCTCGCTTGGGCAGAGCAACGCCGTGTCCTCGTGGGGGCGATCGGCGGCGGCGATCTCTCACGCCGGGCCTTGGTACAGGCCATGGTCCGGAGCGAGGAGGAGTGGCAGGCGGTCGCCTCCTTCTGCGAAGCAGTAATGCTAGCAAAAGAGGTGGCCGATCGCGTGAGGCAACGGTCCTCACGCCCCAATCGCCACCGGGATTCCGATCCCGATTTCCGGCCATCGTAGGCGCAGGCTTGCGGACGGCGAGCAATGGGTGGCTCGCCGTCCGACCGTCCGGTAACCGTCCGGACCGAGCCCAAGTCGTCGACGGCGCGTGCTGTTCCACGCGCGCCTCAAGAAGATGTCAGCAACTGTAGGAGCCTAGCAGGGTCGAAGCCTACTGGGGCCAAGGGTCTGATTCTGAAAGGAAGACTCGGCCCTGGTACGAAAGGCAACGAAGGAACAGGAGTGGGTTTTTAGTCAGTAAAAGTCTGACACTGTCTCCCGCCCCGCCCAAGGGCGGGGGATGTCATAACATGATATTCCCACCGAAAAAAAAAAAAAAAAAAACGCCCCAAATGATCAAGCTGCAACAATCAATTCAAGCATGCTCTCGCAAATTCTTCATAAGCACTGTTGTGGAGGAAGATAGTTGATGATGATGGTAATTTTTGGATTCACTGGCTTTTTGGCTTTGCACCATCAGTGCAAACGTTATCCAGCTGAAGGTCGGTGTCCCGATTATGTTCCTTCGTTTACCTCTACCAAAGCTGTCTGACGGCTTAAACTCTTCAGTGAAACATTATTGAGGCGAAAATTTTACAGGAGGTAATTCTTTCGAACAATCTCGCAGCCTTAGCAGACATTGGCCCTAGAGGGCCCTATCCATTTGCTGACATCATTATGAGTCGCTTGTAGACTACTACGCGCCGTCGATTCAGGATTGCTTTGACCAGATGACCGGACGGCTCCACCGCAATCGCCCTGCGGCTTTCAACACCTGGAGCATCACTTCCCTCATCATCCTTCATAGTTTCAGCCACCTTCTTCGATCGTAGTGCTTCACTGAAGGAGGCTACTGGTTGGCATTTTTTCCACTAATCGCCTCCATGAGGACACGGCGGCGCCGGCGCTCCTACCAAGCGGGACTGACTTCCACCGTAAGTTCCATCGTATTCTCCGGGCGATCCGCACAATGGTGAGACTCGAGTGTTTCTTTTCGCTGAATTCGATACAGATACCTCCCGAAACACCCACATCCGGTAAGTCCTGCACAAAGAGAGGATGCCGTGACGCCTCTGTAGCCACTCCTCAAAGACAGGCATTACCGCTGCGATTGTGACGTGCTCACTGTGACAATGTTGTTTTACCGGAACATAAACCAGAAACATACATAAACTAGTGCCTTTTCCCTTGGGGTAGGCAGAAATGCCAACTGCTACGACCCTTACATACTCTTTCTATTCATTGACGTTCATACATCTGGATCTGGACGAGTACATAACTTGTATCCTGAAGGTAATTTGCGTTTTGACCTTTAACAGTTTTATGTGAAAGTACAATAAATAATTACGATGCTTTCAGAATGAATTGCAAGCACAGAATGATTGTACAGTTTTACCAACTTAACGTAGACGAAGTCGCGGGCAACAGCTAGTATATAATAAAATAAGAAATACTTGGAATCCGCCACGGAGGTGAAGCCACGGAAACTGCTAGTTAATTTAATATAGAACTGACATCACCTAAATTGCCGACACCAAACAAAAAAACTTAAAAAACTAGAGTTTTAGAATGAAATTGAGTTTTAACATCGGACACCCCTGAAAAAAAGTCAACGTTTTAAATAAAAACATAGTGACACTGACAATAGTACAGTAGCGTGTATATTCAGTCATCGTCGGCTATTTTGCAGCGCCGGCGCGGTGGTAGCTCGCATGTGGGTGGTACCTATACGATTACTGTGACTAAGATTTGTTTTAATTTTTTATTTCTTATTTTTTAAACCAATAAACCGGAATCCTCTTGACACAACAATTAGCCGAGTTTAAAAATGTCTTCTGGAAGCCCACTAGACACCCTCAATTCGGGGAATTTCAGACGGAAAGCAACCCTTATTGAACAGTTTACCTCATCATCATCATCATCACCATCATCATTTCAGCTGAAAGACGCCCGGCGTCTTTCGACTGAAATGATGATACTGAACTGCTGGCCACAGTCCTCTCCCAAGTGTCGCCACGCCACCACGATCAAGACCAGGAATAGTTTGCCTAAAACACGCGTCACTTCTTTCCTACTCTCTATTTTCATTGCAATTAAATATGAAGTAATAACTATACATAATTTTGTAATATGTATACCAGCTTATTCATATAGTGCATGTACATATTAAATACATTCTTAGTAAGTAACAAGGAGGATAATCTCTGGAATGGTTATTCAAATGTCATTAAGAACAGAAGGCCAACTTTTCAAAAGCTGGAAATTGTTCATCGAAAGCAAGATAAACATACACGTGTCATCTCGTTCCTTCTCAACATTAAAAAAAAATATGAGTGTTTAAACGAAAAGTAGTGATATTCACGTTAACGGAAAACTAAATCTGTATGTATTGTAGTCTAAAACAACGGATAGGAAGGGATAACCTGGGTTTACCCGCTCATTAGTTCTACCCCATAAAGAAGATCACTACAATACATACAGATTACAAACACAGACAGAACAGATTACATACCAACAACAGATTACATACGAATTGATGTCAGCCTCAGTTATAATGTCAGCGAGTTAATAAATGAAAAGCAATGTCAGACATAAATCTTCAGCTAAGACTAACTGAACCAATGTAAAACAACATAAAACAGACGACTTACGTGGGACGCGTGTGATAGCGTTCCGTATGGCAAGTATGTTTCTAAATCATCTGCCCCCCTAGCCAAGTTACGATCGTTTCGTTTGCGTCGAACGCCTCGAGTAGGCCACGCCTCCGATTTCTTTGTTCTGACCACGTGACTGAGCGTTGAGATGATGTCAGAACAAAGGAATCGGAGGCGTGGCCTACTCGAGGCGTTCGACGAAAACGAAACGATCGTGACTTAGCTAGGGGGGCTGTTTTCAAGCAAATTCAAGAGTTTAGATGTCATAATGTGTAGCATACGTCGCACACGTGGACTCAGTTTATCTTTAGCTTTAAAGTGTCTTAGGGCGGCTGCCAGGCGGATTAGCGCAAGTGATTTTTTACTATACTATAATGGATAATTTTGTTGGAATAAATTCTAAACTAATACGTGAACCAGTTTTTTTATTGTCTCCGATCCCTACAGACTACACTTCACGACTATTTCAAGTTGGTGCGACGTGTCTTTACGATTTTTTTATGTTAAGTTTCAGAAAGTTTTCGTTCTGTGCTATGGTTCTCTTCGAATTTTAGTTAATCCTGTTTTGGTCGAAAAACATTCAAAATATACCAAAAAAAAAAACATGTAAGCCAACCTTCTAAACTTCATTGACTCTATGGTTTCATCTGTGCAAGCCGAGGCGCCATGCATGCACGTGTAGAAAATCATACTCAAGACAAGGCTGTTTGAGCCCTTGTAGCGTAAAATGATTAGACGTTGGTGAGTCACAGATTAAGATGCTTCTTTGATTTAGATGCATCAGTGTGAGAATGGCAGGCGTGGAAAATTTTGGATGCAATTTCAAAGATGGATCCCATCTACAAAGGTTTTAATTTTTATCCTTGAGATAAACGCTACATTTTGCAATGAAAGAGATAAGTAAAAAAAAAGAGTGTATGTACTTATGTACACGCGTTAGAAGTTATACTTCTTTGGCGTATGGTAAAAAAACACCAAAATAATATTTATTTATTCACACTGTTTAATTGTACTCTTACGAAACACGTGTTCTAAATATAAAAATACTAGAATATACAACTTGAACATAGTTATCAATTTTCATGCATGCCACCTAGAACTAACTTCACGATGTAGAATTTAGGTGTCGGTGTGCGCGCGCATCGTAAAAATTCACTCTCATCATTTTTCTCTATCGCGCCAAAAGAAGTATAACTTCAAAAATGAAAATTCATTATTGGCCCGAAATTATTACACAATTGTTCCACGTGGTTTCACTCTTGTCTTTGGTTATTGTTCCGTACTTATGAGTCGTAACGTAATGTTATAATAGCCTATAGTGGTCCTCGATAAATGGGTTATTCGCTATCCAACACTAAAAGAATTTTACAATTCGAACCAGTAATTCCTGAGATAAGGGCGTTCAAACAAACTCTTCAGCACTATAATATTAAGTATAAATACAAATAGGTAGGTAAATAACATCTAACAAATAAAAAAATAACATATGAATTGAAAATTGGAAGCTGCACATTTAAAAATTTACGTTCTTTCCAGCGAGACCTCATATGGAACCGAAACAGAACGGAAACGCGTGGTAAAATAGCGGTCATTTACAAAAAAAGTTGGTAGTGGGTCTGAGTAGGTCAGGCCAATACCTACTTACTTAATTAAGCATCGTAAATCCTGGAAGAGCCTTCACGATTTATGCATTTAATAATGCACCCCAAGTACCTACTCAAGAGTCAATACACTCTTCAGAGACAGTTAACCGCTTTTCAACTAAACTGGAGTAGATCCTGGCCACTTGAAGTCGAAATATTTGTAAGACGCCATTAAGTTTTACTTTTTAATTTTTTTCTTTGACGGATTTTTTTTCGCCTTTTTGACTTCACACGGCTTGTGCATTTAGCCAATGTCATGTTTATATTAATTTATTTTAAATCAAAGTTAGGGAAACAAAAATGCTAATAAACTTTTTAGTTTAAACCGGAATTTAGGAAAGGATGGATATATAGGATCAGTATATTAAAAATCAGGGCAAGTGCGAGTCGGACTCGCGCACTGAGGGTTCCGCACAAACTTACCTATGAAAACAATTTGATACCCGAATTGAGTTACGAAGAATTTTCCGAATTGTAAAAAAGTTTGTTTTGTGGCGTAACTACAAATTTACAGTTTTCAGATTTATTCCTATATCTATACTATAAGACCTTGCTTTGTGCCAAATTTCAAAATTCTGGGTCAACGGAAAGTACTCTATGAATTTTGATTTCCCCGAGAGTGTCGAAATACACGTTTTTTGCGTAATAAACGACCGTATCATTTTTTTCTGTCAACTCAGAAGGTTGATTTTGTCACAACTTCAAGGGAACACCACAGACCTGAGTATATGGTTTTAATTTCAACTCGATACCTCCACGCGTTCTCGAGATAATGGGTCTTGAAAGACAGATAGACAGACGGACGGACAATAAAGTGATCCTAAAAGGGTTCCGTTTTTTCCTTTTGAGGTAACGGAACCCTAAAAATGGTGAAAATTGACGCAGTTTACAGCGTTTGTATTAGTTTTACAGCGTTTGTATTAGTTTTTTTTTGTAGAATGTGGACAGTATTTTTTTTATAGTTAAAACCTTTTTCATTAGCCTACTAATTGAATTGAACTTGTAACAAAATAAGGGCTAGCACTTCGCATAGCAGTATAACTCACTTTTAAACATTGGAGTTTTGGTGGTTTTATTTTAAGTGAAGTTCAGTGACTGTTTTATTTTTTCGCAAATTGATTTTCAATGGATATTGTGAAGGGAAATTGGTGTAGTTTTGTATTTCAAATATCTATACAACTAGACAATATTTAGAATCATTCAAACATACGCGATATCGGTAAAATGGAGTTGAGAAAATTGTAGTATTGATTACCCAAGTGAAGTTTACCGTGGAGGCTGACTTGATACATTTGCTATCAAATATAGCAAAAGCATTAGAATATGTTACATTACATCCACATCGCCTCCTTCTGCGAAGCAGTAATGCTAGCAAAGAAGGCGGCCGATCGCGTGAGGCAACGGTCCTCACGCGGGCTTGCGGACGGCTAGCAATGGGTAGCCTGCCGTCCGACCGTCCGGTAACCGTCCGGACTGAGCCCAAGTCGTCGACGGCGCGTACTGTTTCACGCGCGCCTCAGGGAGATGTCCAGATGGCCCAGCAGGGTTGAAGCCTACGGGCCACGGGTGGTGTGAAAGTGAAACCCGGGGCCCTGGGACGAAGGCAAAGAACGAACAGGAGTGGGTTTTAGTCAGTAATAGTCTGACACTATCTCGCGCTCCACCCAAGAGCATGATTTGTCATAAGATGACTTTCCCTCCTAAAAAAAAATGTGAAATTGGTGTAGTTTTGTATCTCAAATATTTATACAACTCTATACTTACTCTATATTTAGAATCATTCAAACATAAGCGATATCGGTAAAATGGAGCTGAGAAACTTGTAGTATTGGTTATCCCAGTGAAGTTTCGAGACTGACTTGATACATTTGCTATAGATCAAATATAGCAAAAGCATAAGAATATGTTACATCCACACCTTAATGGAAAACAAAATTACTGTTTGACATGTCAAATACTCAAGGCTTTCTAAACTTGACACTGTTGTTGAACAAACCGTGAAAAGAAAAAAGAAAGTCGACAACAAAAAAAACCTATAATGCATCACATTGTTTTATAACAAGAAACTGAACAATAGTCCCGGAAATAGCACTTTTGAGTTTCGAAGTAGATACTCCCATTTTCTTGTAAAAGGGAAACTTCCCACGCTTGGTACTCCACAGACGTTAAGTATTATGGGTTCCCTTAGTAACGGCCTTGGGCCCTATTATTGCCCACTCATTTTAATATTAGGACTATTGTACTGTATTCCGGGTTCACGAAATAGGGTAAGTATTAAGATCGGAGATTTTTGGTGATGCTTTTTTTTCGAGGTGAAAAAATATCGACTTACTACTTATCTTATCTTATAGTGAGGCTGGCCCTAAGGACTTACTACTTACTCGAAACCCCACTTTTATCTATACCGCTTTTAGGCACGCAATTAACTGTTTTCCGCACTAGTGCGGAAAAATGTGCGAGCTCGCCCCAGCCACAATTTATTGTATTTATCTTATCAGGCTGGGTGCTAAGCGACCCCCACGAGTTGCGCGTCAATCCCCGTTTATTTATTTTTTCGTAAGTGTTGAAAAATGTTATTTAAATCACGTAGCAAGTCACTGCAGCTCTTGGTTCCATAACACCCTTGCCTGTGGCTCGGCTGAATTCCGCCTCGGTCGCTTGAGAAACTTTCTCCACTTGTATCTAAATGCACTATTTTTTATTGTATCTGCAGATTTTTTCAACTGTTGAATTTCAAATTACGGACATCATACTAGGTTGACTGGTAGAGAATGCATTAAGTCCGCTTATTTACTTTTGTGTTGGAAGAAGATTTAATAAATAGAAATAAAATATCATAAGGCCTGTTTGAGCTACATTTGAGCCAATCAGGGTCAACTTATTAACTCCGAGTTTGTTACTAATACGGACCCATTATGTATGAAATATTGTTTATTCACTAAGTCCGAGTTAGTAACTAAGTCCGATTTAAGATTTTGGTGTAAGTGGACCTAATGAGTAACTCATAAGGTAGGTCTACTTCCAAAAACTATAAATAAAGGTAATATTAAAAAAAAACCATTTCGTTTGTTTAATTTTAAACAATGATGTTCTTAATTTTTCTACGGATAAATTGAACAAGTGGCTGCAAATCGGGGTTGGGGTTTTGGCGGCGGGCCGCCTCCTTCGCTGGCATTACTGCTTCGCAGAAAGAGGCGACCGCCGCCTACTCTCCCTCGCTCCGGACTATAGCCTGAACCAGGGCACGGCGCGAAAGGTCTACGCCACCGATCGCTCCCTCGAGGACACAAACGGGGTACACCAACACCGGATCCTTCGGGTGGTCTGCACAAGGCTGACTGATAAAGACTGAGACCGAGTCGATGGCGAGTAGTGTTCCACGCGCGACACAAAGCCAGCAGCAAAATGATAGGGGCCCGGCAGGGCCGATGCTTGCAGGAATTCTCGAAAGAGTTATGGCTCATTTACATTAGGTCGTTTTGACCGATTCGGTTGCAGCCCGTACTCGTTCATTGACTAGCGTAGGCAGTTTTCAGTTCGCCATATGCGGCCATAGACCGGTTTCGCTGACTGAACATGACTGACTGTGATGTGTACGTGCAGTAAACGTGCCACTCATCGTTCATGACGCTTTTATTACGAGTCTACGCTAGTCAATGAACGAGTACGGGCTGCAACCGAATCGGTCAAAACGACCTAATGTAAATGAGCCATTACCTTGTCCCTAGAACGCAACGGGCAACTGAAGAACAGAACACAGATGAGTTTTAGTCAGTAAAAGTTTGACACGCCCTCTCACTGCACCCTAGCGGGAGAAGTCATTTGATGATTTCCTACCTACTAAATAAAAAAATATTTGATGAGAAAATTATTCCTTTAGTAGCTACAGTACCTCTTTATTAACATTAAAGGTAAGCAAATGATTTACTAATTCAGATAATAAGCATAATGGAGCACTCTATCACTCAGAATGAATAAAAGCTTGGTTTAACTTTGCGAAGTACAAAGCTGTTGGTTTTACAATTTCTTTAACAAGCGGACGACTTTTTGTTTTGTTTAACTTCTTTTACTCGTGGTCCTTAGGTTTAGAGCTATTAAGGTCTTTTTTACATAGCATAGGTAATGGATGATAGCAGGACTAAAATGCTGTTTCATACAAGCTCTTACGCGATTATGACGTTATTACACATTTTTCATTAGAATTATTTTGAAAACACAGTATCTTGTGGATATTATCAAGGCTTCTATTGAAATCAATTTATAAATTTGTGTAAAACTAATCCAGTAAAGACCTCTGAAAATCTGCTATTTTGCATGAACTTTGACACTTCATAATTTACTCAAAAATTAAAAAAGTATAACAATAAAAGTATAACATCGGACTCACAGGTTGCCGCGGCTTTTGAGAACTTCTTTTCAGAGATCCCCATATCAACAACAAAATCTCCGAACTCGTCACCCACTGCTGCAGAGTCTCTGCTTAAAGAAAATGTTAAAGTTTGCGATTCTGATTTTAATTTCGAACATGTGACATATGTAGATATTATTAAGACGTTTAACTCCTTGAATGTAAAAAAGACTGCAGATTTATGGGGTAATTCTGTGGACGTTGTTAAGTCTATAATCCACATTATAGCTCCTTCTTTAGCTTTTATTTTTAATAATTGTATCGATCGCGGTGAGTTTCCTGATCTAATGAAGAATAGTAAAATAATTCCATTGTTCAAAACGGGTAGTACATCTGACCCAACGAATTACAGACCCATTTCAGTGCTACCCACTTTTAGTAAAATATTTGAGAAACTTATTTTAGAGCAACTACAAAGATTTTTTAACAGACATAAATTATTGCATACCAAACAATTTGGTTTTACAAGGGGTCGTTCAACAACCGATGCCGGTGTTGAACTTTTAGGACATATTTATAATGCATGGGAAGACAAATGCGATGCCCTGGGCATTTTTTGCGATTTGTCAAAGGCCTTCGATTGCGTTCTCCATGAAACATTAATCAGGAAACTACACCATTACGGAATCCGGAACTCCTCCCTGGATCTTCTTACATCTTATCTGAGTGAAAGGATTCAGAGAGTTGATGTAAACGGAAAAAGATCTCCTGGATCTGTAGTAAAAATGGGTGTCCCTCAGGGTTCAATTCTTGGCCCATTTTTGTTTCTTATATATATAAACGATTTACCTTACCTTATAAAGGATAACCATAACATAGTGTTGTTTGCAGACGACACTTCACTTTTGTTTATACTTAAACGTCAGCAGCCGGTTACTGACGATATAAATATAGCACTTTCAAAAATAGTACACTGGTTTGATGTAAATAACCTTCTTCTTAATGAAAAAAAAAACTAAATGTATAAAGTTTACCATGCCTCATGTTAGGCAAGTAGAAACTAGTGTGCTAATAAAAGGTAAAGAGTTGAGTCCTGAAGATAATACAGTGTTCTTGGGCTTAACTCTAGATGCTAAGCTGCAGTGGGGCCCACATATAGACAAATTATCAAAAAAACTTAGCTCTGCAGCATACGCTGTTAGACAGATTCGAAATTTAACTGATGTAGAGACTGCCCGTTTAGTGTACTTTAGCTATTTCCATAGTGTCATGTCGTACGGTATTCTACTGTGGGGAAATGCCGCCGAAATACAGTCAATTTTTGTATTGCAAAAAAGGGCTTTTCGTTCAATTTATAAATTAAGTCCCAGATACTCCCTCAGAGATAAATTTAAAGAAATCAATATAATGACTGTACCTTCACAGTATATTTACGAGAACATTTTGTATGTACATAAAAATATAAACATGTTTAAAAAATACAGTGATGTTCATAATTTTAATACTAGGAACAAACACAAATTTGTGGTTCCTACAACCAGGCTGAAAAAAATAGGGGGCTCATTTAGATGCCAATGTATACACTTCTATAATAAACTTCCTAGTCATATTCAACAACTAAGCCTTAATAAATTCAAATTATTTGTAAAGCGAAAACTTTGCCAAAAGGCTTTTTACACTATAAAGGACTATGTTGAGGACCAAAAGGCTTGGGAAGGACCTGCTCCAGTACGCACTGCAACTGTTGTCTTATTATTATTATTTTTTTCTTTTGTTTTTATTTTTAATTGTGTTTTTTATTATTTATTACAATTCGATATTGTAAATTATTTTTATTTTGCAATTTGACTTTTTTTTTTCTATTAATTTTTGACAAAAATGTTTACTTTGCTAAAGTATAACATTTTGTAAACTATATTTTTCCTTTTATTATTGTGAACGTGAGGACTATGTTGATTGTTTTTTTTTTTCCTTTTCAGTAATTTTAATGTATGTCTGGCAATTTGAGTATTTTCTGCGGCCTACCCAAATGTCCTTTCCTTGGTATTGTTCGTCAATTCGTTGAGCTCCTTAGTAGTCCTGAGTTGAGCTTTACGAATACTGACAAATGCTTGCACTGACTGGACAGGTCCACTCAAATCTGTATGGTTCCTTCTTCAAAAGACCATTTCAGACAAATCTGCATGGTTCTCATGTGATTTGACCATTACATATTTACTGTATGGACTTTAAAAGAGACTTTGACCCCTGAGTTTGTTTCGGTGTTTCTTCTCAGGGTAGTCAGCTAGGAAACACCAGCCTCATCTAGTTTAAAAATGACGAAAAAAAAATTGATGTGTAAAAGTGTTTTTTAAACCTATTTACAAAATAAATATCATTTATCAATAGAAGCCTTGCAAATTTAATCAAGATTCTAAATGATTACAATATTTTTTTTTATTTTTAAGGGATTAAAAAAAAACACATATTTCCTGGAACAAGTTTTGTAAAATATTCGAGTAAGTAAATCACGGAATTACCGAATGCTAACAAAGTTTTCAGGCGTTATCTCTCTTTTTTCGCGTTGCCTTTTCGTCAAACATCGCGTTGGATTGCGTTAGATAAAGTAACAAGCTTTTAAACCATGCTCGATGTTGACGATAGGCGAGTGAAAAAGGACCCTCTTAAGATGAGAGAAAAGAATAGGTAGCTACATTGTATGAATCTGACAGATATCACCCTCACCATCCTATAGCAATTGTAGTGTAGCTGCAAAGAAACCTAAACTTAAATGATAATTTAATAAGTACCGACATAATTTCTATATTGGAATTTTGATGTAGGATATATCATGGTTTATGCACCATTTCTTCCAACGAATTTTTACGCCACGATATGCGGCTGAACAAGCATGCAAGGTACATACATACACCATGTTTAGATAAATAAATTTTTACTTACTTATTTACTTAAAAGATGTTGCATTGTTTAAATAATATTACTAGCTTCTGTTAGCGGCTTCGCCCTTGTGAACGTAGAAAATATTTTTAAATACACCACTAATTTTTAATTGGTACAAATACTCTAAGGGCTTATTAGAAACGGTCTTGTTATTATTGAAGTAAAGTCTCAATAAATAATATTCATAAACAGCAAAGTTATTAGCTTTTGTTTATATCCCAAAATGTCACTAATTTATGGAAATATTATACAGGCTATTGATTATGAATGAAAAACAATGGAAAAACACTGCGCGTAGCAGCGCGTAGTATTTTCTAGGAGCAATAGTTATGAATGATTGATTCAATTATGAATTTACCAATTATGACAAATTTTCGTGGACAATTTCGGATTTCGTTTTTTTTACTTTTGACTACAAAAATGTGATCACTAACGGGTACGAATAGAGCTACATTATTTTTTTGTACAAATTAAACAATGGTGGTGTATATACCTACCATGGCGACAAGTCACTGGAACAATTTGTGACCCACGGATGCCCCTCAGGTTGAAGGGTAAAATCTACAAGTCCGTGATAAGACCTATGGATCAGAATGTTGGGCTGTGAAAAAGACGGATGAAAAAAGATTGCATGTAGCGGAGATGAGAATGTTGAGATGGATGTGTGGTGTGACGAGAATGGATAAAGTGAGAAATGAGTATATTACCTAGAGGAAGTTTAAAAGTGGCACCGGTGACTGAAAAGTTGAAGGGGAATCGTTTGTCTTGGTATGGTCATGTAAAGAGGAGAGATGAAACGCATGTTACTAAAAGAGTTATGAGTATACATGTGGATGGGTGGAGAGGGAGAGGGAGGCCAAAGAAAAGATGGATGGATTGTGTGAACAGTGATATGAAAGAAAAGGAAGTTAGTGATAGCATGACGGTTGATAGGATAGAATGGAAGAAAAAAACATGTTGCGCCGACCCCAAATAAGATGGGACATGGGCAGGAAGATGATGATGATGGTGGTGTATATACCTAATGAAAAAAAAACCATGAGAACATACTTCTGAGATAAAAACTATTTTACGTCCTATTGCAGGGCAGGTTTTACTCGTGTGCCAAACCATATCCATAGTGGATATGTGTATAGTCTGTGTTTCCCGGTAGCTACAAACTAGGGATCTTTAAATCAAGAGTGAATAGGTTACTTCTAGGTAAGCTTGGTTTCATCGTTGGCCGCCGGAAAGCCGGGCAAGTGTGAGTTAGAGTCGCGCACTGAGTGTTCCGTACAAATTTACATAAGTAAACAGTTCAATTATTATTGCGAATCGAGTCTCAAAGATTTTTACGAATCGCAAAAAAGTTTTTTTTTGTGACGTAACTAGAAATTTACAGTTTTTTGTTTTTTTCATAAACTTGTGCTATGAGATCTTGCTTCATGCCAAATTTCAGGATTCTAGGATAACGGGAAGTACCCTATGAATTTTGATTCCCTTGAGAGTGTCGAAATATACGTTTTTTGCAACATAAATGGTCGTATTTTTTTTTCGTTAACTTTCAAGTTTGATTTTTTCACAGTTTCAAGGGACCGCAGACCTGAGTATAAGGTTTTAATTTCAACTCGATATCTCTATACGTTCCCGAGATAAAGAGTCTTGACAGACAGACAGACAGACAGACGGACGGACAACAAAGTGATTCTATAAGGGTTTCGTCTTTTCCTTTTGAGGTACGGAACCCTAAAAATAAATAAATCTGTTCAGACATTTGAGCGGGAAGGAGTAACAAGTACACAATCATACATACACATAAACTTTTGCCTTATTTATTTATTAGCTGCTTCCAGCGACTTCGCCCAAGGGAAGATACTCCCGGGATAAAAGTATCCTCTTTATTGCAAGATATGGTCTACCCTTGCGCCAAATGTGTGCATGAAGTTACAAAACGACATGGATAGGTTAAAGAAATGGAGTCTGGATAACTTTTTAGAATTTAATCTTTCCAGACCCCCTAGCCAAGTTACGTCGACCGCCACGAGCCGGCCACGCCTCCGATTCCTTTTGTTCTGACGTCATCTCAACGCTCAGTCACGTGGTCAGAACAAAGGAATAGGAGGCGCGGCCGACTCGAGGAGATCAACGAAAACAGAATCGAAACGGTTGTAACTTGGCTAGGGGGGCTGTTTCTCTCGTGCTCGAACTCCTCTGCAATACGTTTATAGCATTAACAGCACCCTCTTAGACCGTGTGACTGAGGTATAAGACAGTCAACTTTCAAATGTCATTTAAGGACCATATTGTTAAAATATGTAAAATATGTTACCAGTCGACAGCGATGCGGAGGAGTTTTTTGACGCCGTACTTTAGATTGCTTTTTTTAGTACTTTAGTTCTCTTATTTTTATTTTGTAAGTTAGTTTTAATTAGGTAAAGCATATTAATTTATTAGATGAATCAGGAATGAGGATATCCGCAGGAGAATCAAGGTTACCGACATAGCACGAAGAGTCGCCAAACTTAAGTGGCAATGGGCAGGGCACATTGCTCGCAGAACGGATGGCCGTTGGGGCCGAAAGGTTCTGGAATGGCGACCACGTACCGGAAGAAGTAGCGTTGGAAGGCCTCCTACAAGGTGGACCGATGACTTGGTAACGGTTGCGGGAGTCCGATGGATGCGAGACACACGGGACCATTCATTGTGGCGACACTTGGGGAGGCCTATGTCAGCCCAAGCAGCCCAGCAGTGGACGTCTTTCGGCTGAAATGATGATGATGAACAAATAAACAAGTAAAAAAACTAACTTTTACTACGCAGGGTTAATTTTTTTTCTAACAATAAGCCGATCATTACGCTCTGTAATGCCTTAGTAAGAAGTCAACTAGAGTGGTACGCAGTAATCTGGTCTGCACATGAAACTAAATATAGTATTATGTTGGAGCGAGTGCAGAACAAATTTATTAGATATCTTTTTAGGAGACTATGATGTTTACCCTTTCTTTTCCATAATGTATCCCACCTTGTTTATTTTAGGCACGGTGAGATATAATGAACTTAGAGCAAGAAGGGAGGGCTCTTGTACTTTAAATTTTTAAAGTACTTAGGGGAAAACTGGATAATGCAGCTTTGTTGGAGTTATTGTGTCATGTGTCCCTGACTGATATCTTTGGCGCTGGCATCGGCCTCCACTGCTGGTGGAGCCGAGGGCCAGAACAAACCTGTTCAAAGAGTCGCATCTGACTCGCGCACTCTTAATCTCAATCTCATATACGACAAGTCAGACCTATTCCACCGTAAGCGCGGGCTTGCGGATAGCGAGCAATGGGTAGCTCGCCGTCTGATCGTCTGGTAACCGTCCGGACCGAGTCCAAGCCGTCGACGGCGCGTAGTGTTCCACGCGCGCCTCTAGGAGATGTCATTAACCGTAGGGTCGAAGCCTATTGGGGCCATGAGTGATGCGAAAGAGACGTGAATGTGAGATGATATAAATACAAAGGAACTGTTAATTTCTGTAGTGTCTTCCAGCAAACCTGCGAAAAGAGACGTCAAAAGAAATGTAGACAATAGTGTGTAAAAACAAAAAGAGTAATAAAAAAAAACAAAAGTTTTTATTTCACATAGGCCTACATGAGCACTTAAAAAACGTCAGAAGCTAGTGCGCGGTTCCAAATTTATTGTTTCCTATGGAGAAGAACCGGCAAAAAACTCCATCCTTACTCTTTAAAAAAATAAATGTTGTTCTTACAATATTTCCATATTACAGTATTAGTAGATATTATGTAACAACAGTGTAGACCAGTCAATATTGAACTCAAAAGTACAATAAAAATAATCATAATAAAAAGTGAGTCGTAATATGAAGTAATCTAAGAATTCGCGTAGTCTAAAATGTTCTCACATTCACATTATAAAAAAGATGCTATATAAAAAAGCAAGGAAAATAAATAATTACAACTATCAATAATTTATTGAGACGTTAACAAAATAAATTAATAACGAATTTATGGTAGTTCGGGTCTAATAATATAAAAAAATATTGCAAAAAAAAAAGTATTATATTACAACAAATTTCGAGAAGTTAATAGACACATTCACAGAATATTATGAGTTACCAGGGGGCCAAATGTGCAGAAGCAGTCATTGCTAAACAAGCGTGTCTTTCGTAATCACTTGATACCTTTATCTGATTAGTGTAGATTCTGAATGAAGTCTTCGGGTAGCATTTAAATTATAGTCTATACACTACAATTGCTATAGGATGGTGCGGGTGACGGCTGTGAGGTTCATACAATGTAGCTACTTATCCTTTACTCTCATCTTAAAGATGCATATTTTCGTCCTGCTGTCATCCTACCCATGCTATGTTAAAAAGATTTTAGACGGTAATAAATTTAGAATCTGAAGGGTCAAATAAACAAACAAAGTTTTGTGATCCTTTCAAATTCGAGCTTGATTTCAATAAAACCAATTATACGTACGGCCGTCTTGGCAAGCAGTCACGACAGTAATTCTTGAGGGCTCAAAACTTTGCCACTTTCACGACATCGTCGGAAGCAGTTGTAATTGTCAAAGTGTCAATCAGACAGAAACACGAAGCCAGTTATCCACTTCAAGGATTTGTGAGTTCCTTTTATTTTATTTAGATTGGAAATCCTCAAATCAATGCTTCCGTCAGAATTTTACTGATTAAAACCCTCCTGTGGTGCCCTTTGCGGTCCCGGCTCACGGAAAATTTTCGAGCGATCCTGCAGCTCTAACAACAGGCTTGCAGATGACGAGCAATGGGTAGCTCGCAGTCCGGGCGTCCGGGAAGAACCGTGAGTTTGGACTCGCGAACACTACGCGCCTCAAAGAGATGTCGGCAAACCCCTAGGGGCCCAGTAGGTTGGATACCAGCTAGGGTCACGGGGAAATTCCTGCAACGTAAAAGACGACTGAAGGACACAGGTGTAGTATTCGTCAGTAAAAATCAGACACGCCTATTCGCTCCACCCTAGTGCGAGAGAAGTCATTGGATGGTTTTCCACCTAGAAAAGAACTCTAGCAGGAAACCTTTCTGAATTCCTAAGCAGATAAACGGAGAAGACTGTGTATGGAAGAAAACGTTGACTCCCAAACCAAAGTGTACACAACCTGACCCATAATCTATTTTACTAAATGTTAGACTATCATTGCAGAATTATTGCGTAAAATGCTTTTAGTCCGATAGTAATCCACTTGAAGCACGTATGAAAATTTCACCGGAACTATTTCCTAATCTTTATGAGCTCTGCAGCAAGATGCATCCAATTCCTGAGGTATTTTTAGAAAGCAGAACCAGCGATGAGCAGACTTTAGCAAAACAGGATAGGAAGAAATGCAGGTGTAAACAATTTTGTAGATGGAAGTTATTAAGGAATAATAATTGTTAATTATATCGCAAGACTTATTGTGTTTACGTTACAGATTGGAGAGTGTTTATCTTACGGCTATTAGGAAGCGAAGTTAATATTTAGTGATGAAGGTTCATTTTCAAGGACTGCTTTTGTGAGTCAGAAGTGAGCTTTTAACATCCAATACACATTATTGATGTAGGTATAAAAACGCCTACTGCCGTACAAAAGTTTCTTCCTTACAGAAAAACATTATAATTTGGACATACGGAATATCTTATCTTATCTTATTGTAGGACTGGCCCTAGGCCAGAGCACTTTGACCCTTCTGGATCTTTTGTACTACGCCCCTTCTGTCTACTCAACCCCTAGCCTTCCGTGCATCTTCTTCATGAGTCCCAGTATGGCCTTGATGGGGCTGAGCTTGTAGTCCTCTGGTCTTAGAAATGGTTGGCCCAGAATCCCAGATACCTTAGTCTTTTGGAGCCTAGTGCTGCACAGTCGCACAGCAAGTGTAAGATAGTCTCCTCTGCATCTCCAGAGATTCTGCAAGTCGGGTCGCTTGCTAGTCCCATGTTGTGGAGCTGTTTGTTGGTGGCATAGTGCCCCGTGAAGACTCCTGTGATTGTTCGGAGCTGTGATCTGCTGTACATACGGAATATAGTAGTTGCGAGGCACGGTAGCTAATTCAAACACAGAAAAAATGGTGAGGATTATAATTAATGCACCTTTATATATTACTAATGACAACTTGCTTGACTTAAAGATAACAAAGGTAATGGAAGAAAATACTCACGCAGTCAGAGCTTACAAGAATAGGATCACGACCCATCCTAATAAACTGGCATCAAACTTGATGTAAACAATCACCTTTAGGAGGCTTAAATAGCCAACAAGATTTGATACTATGATAGCAGAACATTTTAAAACGGATTGTTGTGGGTACATCAAGTGGGCGCATACCAAGCATGACAACATTATATTTGAACACAACAGGCTTGCCGTCCGGACCGAGCCTGAGTCATCGATGGCGCATAGTGTTTCGCGCGCCTCAAGATGCCCGCAAAACCGTAGGGGCCCAGCAGGGTTTTTTCCACTTTCCCATGCAATCTGTCCAAGTATTGACATTTAACACCAGTTTTTTTTTGGATGGGAAATCATCCAATGTCTTTTCTGGCTCTAAGGCGGATTGGGAAGGCGTGTCAGACTTTTATTGAATAAAACCATACCTGTGGCTCCCAGTCGCCTTTTGCGTTCTAGGACTAAGGGTTTCCTTTGCGGAAAACCGCCTCGGTCCTAGTGGCATCTTTTTGAGGAGTGCGTGGATCACAACGCGCTGTTGCCGACTCAGGCTCGGTCGTCGACAGCGCGTGCGTTCCAGGGTCAAGGTTTTCCTTTCGGTAAGTTTAGGTTAGGTTAGGCTTCATGGTTAGGGATCATGGATGGCGTATCAGTTCCCACGATCCCCGGCCCAAGTGTGGGAGGGAACACCGAGGTGGTTTTTAGTCAGTAAGAGTCTGACAGACCCCTTTGCCTGCCCCAGGCGAAGGACATCCATGAGGATTTTCCACCCCGGCAACAAAAAAAAAAAAGGCTTTCCGAGGCTTTGGCAACACTAACTATATTATTTAATTAAAGTTTGACTTCTGCCTTTCTTACATAGTTTAAACTGAAGTGGCAGTTACAAGTGCGATACGATTGATGCAAATATTGCCTTCACATTTCCAAAGATGAACGATACGAACTCTCAATTCTGAAATCTAGGTTTATTTTGCATCGTGACAGACTGGTGTTGTTATTTGGTGTTTTTAAAAAGAAGTAGTGTTTGAAAGTGGTGAAGGGTTTTTTAATCTATATGCTACAAAACTGGAATTGAGAATTTGTTGTGTTCATTTTTAAAGGTTCTAGAGTGGCGACCGCGCACCGGAAAACGCAGCGTTGGAGGTCTCCCACTAGGTGGACCGGCGACCTGGTGAGAGTCGCGGGAATGCGATGGATGCGAGACGTACAGGATCGGTCGTTGTGGAGACGCTTGGGGGAGGCCTATGTCCAACAGTGGACTTCTTTTGGCTGAAATGATGATGATGATGATGATTTTTAAAGTTTTTATTCATATGTTGGTGCGGAAGAAACCCGCCCGTAGTTGATCATAGATTAGATTCTTTGAAAGAGTTACTGTGGTCCTAGAATGCAAAGGGCAACTGATTGAACACAGATCACTTGCTCTTCTGCTCTACCCAGAGTGGGAGAAGTTATTTGAGGATTATTGCACCGAAAATATATAATAAAATGCTCGATGAAATGGAAGGTTCCGCACAAACTTACCTATGAAAACAGTTCAATTCTCGAATTGACTTACCAAGATTTTTCCGAATCGTAAAAAAGAAGTTTTTTTTTGGTGTAACTACAAAGTTACAGTTTTCAGTTTTTTTCCTTACTGCTACTTTTTTTTTGCTACTTGTGCTGTAAGACCTTAATTCATGCTAAATTTCAGGATTCTACGTCAACGGGAAGAGTACCCTATGAATTTTGATTCCCTTGTGAGTGTTGAAATACACGGTTTTTGCGACATAAACGGCCGTATCTTTTATTATCGTTAACTCAGAAGTTTGATTTTTTCACAGCTTCAATTATACTATATACTTTACATATACAATATAATATATTTCAATTATATTATATCAGGTCTGCGGGGACCGCATATCAACTCGATACCCGCACGCATTCCCAAGATAAAACGTCTCGACAAACAGACATACAGACGGACAAGAAAGTGATCCTATATGGGTTCCGATTTTTCCTTTTAGGTAAGGGACCCTAAAAATCGCTTAACGGGTTACTACTTGAAAAATGTTATTATACTCTAGGTGAATTTCCTCTATAACTTTGTAATTACTGACATTTTTAATATTTTTTTTTACTTATTATATTTTTAAATTAATCTCCTGAATTGTCTATAAATTTTGACATGAAATGAAATTGATTATGCATATTAAAATTTTACTTGCTTGCATAATAACATTGTGACGAATTTATATTTTAATTTAATAGTACAACATTTTTTTTAAATAATTTGTATGTCAATTGGCACTACCTAATTTTTAAGATCTTGTATAGAATTATCACCTATGTTTACGAATACATGATTCTGATTCTGATTCCTCAAAATATGATAAAGCCGAGGTCGGCTTCCATTTTGGTTCACAAAATAAAAATTAAAGAAACAGCAATAAAGTTACACATTGCTATAAGTAATTTAGTTACTTTTTTAATTATATAAACTAGTGCTTGACTGCGATCCCACCTGCTGGTAACCAGTGATGCAATCGATGATGGTGACGCGCACTAGTTTATTAAGAGCCTATTCACTCTACCTTTGAAGATAACTAAATTATGATCGGACGGGAAGACCGCTGTAGGCAAATTGTTCGAATTCCTCGATGTACTGGTACGCGGTATTAACGACGAGGTGAAACGCTTAGTCCGGACCGTAGAGGTGTCAACAACGTAAGGGAATTACTACTAATAATAATAATAATAAATCTTTATTTATAAAAAAAAAACAGATTGTAGTTAACTCTGTTTTAAGTGTCATTAAAATCGGTTCATTAGTTTAAGCGTGAAAACGTAATAGACAGATTTATTTTCACATTTATAATATTTATAGTATGGATAATTAAAAAAAGTTTAGATATATTAAAAATAGAGCAACAAAATTTCTATTTATAAAATAAAAAGAGACTCGATGTCGAAATTGATAAAACTTACCAACAATGTCTTTGTCAAATCCTTAAAAAGATTCAGAGCTTTCTAAGCTCTAATAATGTCTGAATAATAAAGCTTTATTTTGAGTGAAATCAAAGAACTAAAACATCAAACAAAGGCATCATCATCATCATCATCATCATCATTTCAGCCGATAGACGTCCACTGCTGGACATAGGCATCCCCCAAATGTTGCCACAACGAACGGTCCTGTGCGTCTCGCATCCATCGGATTTCCGCAACCTTCACCAGGTCATCGGTCCACCTTGTAGGGGGCCTTCCAACACTGTGTCTTCCGGTACGCGGTCGCCACTCCAGAACCGAAACAAAGGCATGACTGAAAATATTAAATAAATACCAAAGTGAGATTTTGTTTGCTAAACTGAAATGGACTTTGTGGACATAAAAGTAAGATGAGCGGAAATAGGAAGCGGAAACAAAGTCACCAGGTAAACTAATGACAGCATTATTGAAAAATATCAGCTTCTATATGTCGTTTGTCATGTGCTAAATAAAATATTTATTACCTCAGGTTTTAAAACATGAAGGAATTTGAAAACTGTCTTCAAAAACGACTAAGTTGAAGAGAAATCCGATACAGACTCTGGCGTCAAAGTACTTACATACTCGTATATCGTATCAGTATACCCGCCATAGAAAACGGTGATTTTGCGAGAGAGACAGGTAAGTATGTTGGTTATAAATACTTATATCTCGTTTGCTTTTGGATTTATTAATATAAAAACTGGTGAGATAACAAACAAATAGGTACTTTTTTCGCGGAAAATACATAAATAAATAAAATATTAATGACAGTGATAATTAAATAAGCGCAAAAAAATCTAACAAATTTACATATTTCGGGGCATGACACTATTGTAAGTAAAAATTTAACAGCTATAATAAACAAGAAAAAGCGTGAATTTATTTGTGAATATAAAATAAATAGTAAAAAAATTATAACAAGAATTTTAAAAGCTCTCACAAAATTACATACATATTATATCGGTGCATACTTGTAAGTATAACTTTTCAAGCGTTTGCAATGTTCCACATTCAAAATTACTTTCCTACCAATGCTTCAAGTAACTTTAAACATAAACAAAAAAAAAAAACAAAAAAATATTTTGGAACATAAAACAGTTGACAATAATGACATGGATAACGATGACAGCTGCAAAAGTTATAAACTGTGTCGCAACAATCAACGCCCATCTTAATGTTAAGAAAAACAATATCCCAGCCATAACAATATATGTGTAGTATAAAGTGTGTAATATGTAGTGTGTAGTATGTGTATGTATATGTGTTGTGTGTGTGTGTATTAATACTTTCTAAGGTTCCACAATTTTCTCAGTATCACTGAACCTTTAGGAAGGCATAACTGCCTCCAATCTATTAGACACCGAACTTTTATTATGTTTCTAAAGCTTATCAACGCTAGTCTAACTTTACTCGGTAAAAAAACACGTCTATCGGTCCAAAGTTTTCGCAGCCATTTTTTCGACCAACTTTTTGGTTCATACACCGTCCTGAATATGTATGGATTTCTGCTTGTTCACAAAACAGGGGTATGTTATGTTAGCCTAGAAATGCCGTGGACAGAAGAGATATTTTTTTTTACTTGTTTTTATACAGTTTTTTACCTCACAGGATCGAGAAGGAAATCGGCCAGGAAAATGGCCATTTAGGAAGCTGTTTTCTTGGATTTTATTTTCGACCTAGATGCAAATGGACACAGGTAAGTTATTAACCTTTTGTTTTTTTCAACAAGATCACGCTTTGTAGTAATAATGTCCTCAGTGCCTATAGGTATGTATATACCAGTATGATCTAGTGGTAGTCACAGGGTACCTATGAGTACCTATGTATATAGTATGATCTAGTTGGCTATTTGACATAATGGTTGGCCACTTCATGAAATGGTTACCTCAAAACTAACCTTACCTTGGCTATATCATGAAATGGCCAATTCTACGATATCGCTATGACATAATAATAATATACAGTGTGGCCAAATGGGATATGAACAATTTTTTTTAGGAAACTATTATTACTGACATTTTTTCATAATTATATTAAGTATTCAGTTTTTGCAATTTTTTACAGATAACAACATCTAAAAAATCATCACCTGTTTATTGGTTAAAAATGCGTTTTTGTCTTGTTTTTCAATAAATTTTCCCTCAGTGATAAATTAGCATTCTACTAATAAAAGAAGTTGTAAATTAAAATTAATTCCTTTTAAACAAAAATACAAATATTTTCTCATAATAATATTAGTATAGAGCATACATATTCTACTTTTAGTGTTCACACAACCTTTGAGACAATTCCATAGTAAAATTCAGCTACTGTCGAATCTTGTGAGTCAGTCTAAAAAACTGTTGATAAAAATTTAGCCGACTTCTAATTCAGATTGGAACTTTACACTTCAAATTACTGAAGTAGACACAGTGGTTATAGTTTTAAATACTATCCAAAATAAAATTGCAACACTTTAACTAAAAAAATATATAAAACGTTGGCAAAAATTGGCGTCAAAATAAAAATAAAGAAAAGATGTATACCTACATCAGAGTTGATCACCGTATAAATCATAGAAATATAAAAGTATAGATAGAAAGTACAGCTCGCAATTTAATTTCAGACTTCAAGCACTTATGGTAGATCAGTGGTGGCCGAGTGGTAACGGCCCCGACTTACGAGTTGTAGGTCGTGGTGTAATTTATTTCATCACCACTGCTCTTAAAAAGAAGAAGGTAAACATCGTGAGGAAACCGGCATGTCCTAGAACCAAAAATTCGAAGACATGTGACATTCAGCAACCCGCACTGGGCCCGCGTGGTGGATTACGGCCCATTCCCTCTCCTAGAGAGGAGGCCTGAGTCCCAGCAGTGGGAACATTAAAAGGCTGATTATGCTAAGCAATTATGGGTCGTTCAGAAAGGTTTACGTAAGTTAGGTTAATATTTCAAAACGAAATACACATTTGGACTTAAGCTGTCAGTAACTCATGTAGTTATTTCTGTTAATATTGTGCGAAACAAAATTTTAGTTGCTAGTTTACTGGATTCTGCCACTTCTTCTCTTCGCCCCTTCGTTAAAGTCGAAAATTATCTGCCACTTCTTCTCTTCACCCCTTCGTTAAAGTCGAAAATTATCTGCCACTTCTTCTCTTCGCCCCTTCGTTAAAGTCGAAAATTATCTGCCACTTCTTCTCTTCGCCCCTTCCTTAAAGTCGAAAATTATCTGTCATTTCTTCTCTCTCTATATAAAAAGTATCCTATATAAAAGTTCTATTTCAGGACATGGTCTACTCGTGTGCCAAATTTCATCCCAAATCTGTTCAGCCGTTTGAGCGTAAAGGAGTAATATACATACACACTCACATAATATATTTAAACCATCGCCTTTATAATATTACTGTGATTAACTTAATAAGATATGCTTGGCCTAAATTGCGACCAAAGGATACTAGGAACTTATAAAATGCTACTGAGAAAATTAAATTTTTGATGTAATTAACTTCTTGATTAGCGTAATTAGAGACACAATAGTAAGACAATGGCGCACGAACGCCGGCGGCGTTCGTGCGGGGATCAACAGCTTAATATCTTGGCAAATTCTATAAATATGAAAAGATTTTACATACTACAAAGGTCATCGTCTTCCTGCCCTTTTCCCGTGTTATTTGGGGTTGGCGAAACATGTTTTTTTCTTGGATTCTGTCCTGTCACCCGTCACGTTATCACTAACTCCCTTTTCTTTCATATCACTCTTCACACAACCCTTTCCTTTGGCCTTCCTCATCCTCTCCATCCACCTGCATATGTATTGGGCACACCATAATTATGGCGGTAAGTCCCCTCTTTGAGGAGTGGCTGGATAGGCAACACGGCGTCCATACCTTCCGCATGACGCAGGTCCTCACCGGACATGGTAAGTTTGGGAGGTTCCTGCACCGGATTCGTGCGGAAGAAACGCCTGGGTGTCACCGTTGCGTGGACCGCCCGGAGGACACGGTGGAGCACACGGTGGAAGTGTGCCCCGCTTGGGAAGAGCAACGCCGTGTCCTCGTGGAGGCGATCGGCGGCGGTGATCTCTCGCGCCGGGCCTTGGTACAGGCCATGGTCCGGAGCGAGGAGGAGTGGCAGGCGGTCGCCTCCTTCTGCGAAGCAGTAATGCTAGCAAAGGAGGCAGCCGATCGCGTGAGGCAACGGTCCTCACGCCCCAACCGGCGCCGGGATTCCGATCCCGATTTCCGGTCACCGTAGGCGCGGGCTTGTGGACGGCGAGCAATGGGTGGGTCGCCGTCCGACCGTCCGGTAACCGTCCGGACCGAGCCCAAGTCGTCGATTCAAGGAGATGTCAGCAATTGTAGGGGCCATCAGGGTCGAAGCCTACTGGGGCCAAGGGTCTGATTCTGAAAGGAAGACTCGGCCCTGGTACGAAAGGCAACGAAGGAACAGGATTGGGTTTTTAGTCAGTAAAAGTCTGACACTATCTCACGCTCCGCCCAGGAGCAGGGATGTCATAAGATGATTTTCCCAACGAAAAAAAAAAAAAACCTGCATATGTATACTCTTAACTATTAACTCCAAAAGCATTATCATAATATAATTTTCCTAGCTGCACATTATTGTAAAGGAAAAAAACAATTTTCTAATGCATTATATCTCTTAACAAGAACAATTTAACTTTAACGATTAGAGAAAGTTCTCAACAGCTGGGACAGTTAAATCAGTAAAATATTTGTTTGAGGAAAGCTTAGTTGACGTCTTCCGGATTTCATTAACCATTGTTCTATTAGCTCTGAAGTTATGACAAAGTTTATTATAAACTAGCTTTTGTCCGCGGCTTCGCCCGCGTATATAAAATATTGCCGGTCACTCAGGAATAAAGCAGTTTTCTATCGGTGAAAAAATTTTCGCATCGGACCTGTACTTTCAGAGATTACCTCCTACAAACAAAACAAAAAAAAAAGCTTTACCTCTTTATAATATTAGTGTAGATTAAAAATATATAAATTAATATAACTTGAGATAGTGGTTAAATGCGTGACTATCAATAAAAAAACATTTTTAGTTAAAAATGCTTATAATAACAGCTAAAACATCTAAAAATTTGTTTAGAATCGTAAAAATCCACTGCACGTGAAATATTGTTTAAATATGGAAATATAATATTGTCAAATTTTCACAATACCCTTTCTAAGAATAGATCCATGAAAGAGAAGATGCTAGGCTGCTGAAGATTAATGATGATCTGAAACAAAAAGCATCGTATTAAAAACGAAAATATGGGAGCGCCAATTGGCGTGTGGCCAAAATCGGTACTACGTAAAAGTCTTGCATCTTCAAAATAACCTTTTAGGTACTAGAGAATGTGAAATTCCCCCATAGAAATAGTTCTGGTATCGTAAGTGCGTTTAAAAATATGTAATATCACATCCTACACACGGCACCAACTATCTTTTAACCATGCAGAAACTTGTTTCGTGCGGGAATCGAACTCTCGACTCGCAGGCAGCAGAAAATTGCTCAACCTCTATGCCTATCGTGTCGTCAAATGGCAATTCAAAAATCAGTGATAACTAAAATATTGTTTTACTTTCAAGAACTTCTGGTCGTACCTTTACCATTCTCTACATTTTTCTATCTTCAATTGTATTTTATAAATTCTATACTCAATTAAATTGTATGTTACAAAAATTACCAGCAACAAACATAACAAGCTCCAAATACTGTCCACATACAAAAAAAAAATATGCCATAAAATCTCTCAAAGAATAGAATGGAATGAACTTTATTGTAGACCAGACTTGTAACAATTTCATAGATACTTAAATCTATGGGTACAATGGCGGTCTTGTCGGTATACTACAACCAGACAACCTTAAGATGGACTGTAAGAACTTAAACTAAAAGAAGGTAGTCTTCGGTGTACTGCTAGCAAATATTAATCAACAAAATTTTAAAAAAAAATTACTGATTATAGGTAAAAAATATACCTATACAAAAGATAATACATAAGCTTTAAAATATATTTATAAAAAAAGAAACAAAAAAATACTTAATATCATTTACAAATACTTTGACAAGAAGTCACCAGGGTCTGTTTTTATTTTTTTAAACTTTATTTAAAGAGTTTTTCGCTAGTGCGAATATGTCACTCTGTTGGTATACAAATATAACAATTAAAAAAAAACAGAGTAACTAGCTGACCCGGCGAACTTCGTACCGCCTTTAAGGATAACGCTATCTACTGGCATTACCAGAACAGCATAATACATTTTAATTAGAGATGGCGTTGTATACGGAATTGTTTTTCGTGATTTTTTAATTTTTTCTCACTGTTTTAACCTTCCCTGGACTATCTCGAATATTTCAAGACCAAAATTAGCCAATTTGGTCCCGCCGTTTTTGAATTTTAGCGAGACTAACGAATAGCTATTCATTTTTATATATATAGAAAGAAAAGAATGAAAGAAAGAAAACATTTATTTGAGACTCGCACAGGACTAACAACAATAAAGTAAAAAGTAAGTACTTAATCTATAAATACTTAAAATAAAAAAATAAAAGAAAACTATGTTAAAAGATAAAAATAAAAGACCTGTGCGAGGTCAAAAAGGCTCCTATCTCAGCATACGGTGCGATATTTAACAAAAAAGCTAAATAACTAGTAACTAGTTATATAGATAATGAGGTTACAATTCAAAACTAAAATCTAAACTTAAATATTACGGACAAATTAGATACAATTTTACTGGTCCCACTGCAAAATTCCTTTTACTAACGGAAAGCTAACATATTGCTGTCATATTTTACTATTATGCCGGAAAAATTAATGGTCACAGGAGCAAAGTCGCGGGGTAAAGTAAGTTTTTCATAAATCTTTCAACATAAGTGGAAATGGTTGTCTTGATTACAAAGTTATCATTGATCAAGTTGTAATTACTTTACTCAAAAGGCAATAAACTTTTAACGAACCATAAAAATATCTCTATTTAATGTTGATTAAATAGAGAGTTTGTTGTTGTTGATTTAGTTAAGAGCTGTAACTCAATTTGATAATTATCGTTTTATGTACAACGTAATGTCGTAAAAATGACCCACATGTGAGGTGTAAAACTTTGTAGACGGATTAGCTCTCACCAGAATCTCAATTAGATTATTGGGCGACTACAAATGTGTATAGTTTGGGACAGAAATACATGTGCGTACATAAAAATCATCCCACTACTGTACTTTTTAATCTATACTAATATTATAAAGCTGCAGAGTTTGTTTGTTTGTTTGTTTGTTTGAACGCGCTAATCTCTGGAACTACTGGTCCAATTTGAATGATTCTTTCAGTGTTGGGTAGTCCATTTATCGAGGAAGGCTATAGGCTATGTTTTTTTTTCAAAATTAGGGATCCGTAATAAAATTGCTATTTTGTAACACAAGGTGTAAAATCGAAAACCTATTTTTGCGTGCGCTGCAAAAACTATTGACAATAGAACAAAACGATGTAGTACGGGTTTGTAGATCCCATTAAAACCTACAAAAAAGTCCGCGAGAACATATATCTAGCTATCATGGTTTAATCACAATAACCGATTTTGTGTTCAAAATAATTATTAAATCGTCTGAAGAAAAAAAACCACGTTAAATATGTACCGTAATATTAATCTTTATAGAAATTAAGCATTATGTTATCAAGAGTATTTATGTAGAAGTAAAATACTTTTTGTTTCATCTCAATCGGATATTTCGTTTAAAAGTTATCACGTGTGTAAGATGTTAAGAGTTGGTACCTATTAATGAGTTATGGGCCATAGAGTTTTTTATCAACATAAAATCCTGTAATAATCTTTTGCAAAATATATTTGTTGATGAGATCAAGAAGATGCAGTCCATTATCCACAGGAATTTCTTAATTCTTTAAACCCGAGTGGCCTCCCCCCACATTCTCTCAAGTTAAAAATTGGTGGCCCAATTATTTTACTTAGAAATCTTAAGCCACCAAATTTATGTAACGGGACTCGACTTCAGGGTAAATTTCTTCGCAATAACGTGATCGTTGCAACAGTTTTGACTGGTCCAGCGGTTGGTCAAACAGTACTTATACCTCGGATCCCAATGATTCCAAATGGTTTGCCTTTTCATTTTATAAGAGTCCAATTCCCAATTAAATTATCTTTTGCCGTAACGATAAATAAATCACAGGGGCAAACATTTAAATATGTAGGATTAGATTTACGGCAAAACTGTTTTTCGCACGGCCAACTATATGTCGCGTTGTCAAGATCAGGTTGCGGAAACAATCAATATATTCTTCTGCCACAAGAAAATAAAACGAAAAATATAATTTACTCAGAAGTACTTTAAAATAATATTTTAATCCGGTTTAAAGTGGACGGACACCCCGCCTATAGTCGTAATTCTTATGTGTCTGGCTGAATGTCGAACAGATAGACAGCTATTGCCTGCGACTTATACAATTTAACTTAATCTATATTTTTCTTAATATTATAAAGCTGAAAAGTTTGGTTGTTTGTTATGAACGCGGTAATCTCGGGAAATACTGATCTGATATGAAAACTGTTTAAATATTCAATAGTCCATTTATTGAGGGAGGCTATATTTATCTCGGTATTTCCACGGAAACGAGAAAAACGCGGGTGAAACCGCGGGGCACAGCTAGTTTAAATATATATATGTCGCATCAAGGGTGGCCGAGATGCGAAACATCGGGTCTTCATACGTTCCGACATAGTTCTTGGTAGGTGTGGGCACTGACATGGGTACTCGAACGAAAGATAATTTGAATCAGAATAATTTTATTTTGATAACGGTTTTACAAAAGGAAACAAACACGTGCGTTGGTACTGAGCGCATGCCGAGACTGTCCGAGGTAGAATGCCGCACTTCTCAGGCTTCCCTCCAGTCCTCGCTGCATCCCCTCTACCGACGATCGTGTCCAAGCGGTAGGGCGCCGCTTGCGTTTCCGGTGACGATATTATTAGTTTACGGAACTAATTGTTAGATGGCGCTGTCCGTTGCACCCTTGCGCCATCAATCCACGACACGGCCATCCCTGACTAGCACCCGTCCTCGGGTGTAGTACCTGGGGACAAAATATGCTCAGAGAGTAAACTAGCTCGGCTATCCTGCCAATAAACACAAAGGTGGCTGATTCTCATTAGTACTTTATTTCTTCTAAATCTAAGTACAATAATCAACTTTCACACCTTAAAATGCCTCGTAATTAAGCTTACGTACACAGTGCTCCCTGCACAATATAATTCACTAGAAATGATCCGACCACCAAGTTAAAAGGAATAAACAAGGTAATTCTAACAATTCTGTTTCTTTACCATAATTCATAAGCAAAGCATACTCAACTCATTAACTTTCCCTACATTCTATGCACCAACACAGACCCGAATCGCACCAACGATTCGTTACAGACCCATCGCCTCATGTCACTCATGAGGTGCGGTCTAAACACACATTGAAATCGCACCAACGATTCCTTTCAGACCCATCGCCACATGTTACTCGTGAGGTGCGGTCTAGAGTTTCGAGTATGAGTATACAAGCCATTCTTAATCAGATTTGGTTTCACTACCACTGTCATCAACTATGACATCCAATTCTCGAGAAACTTGGTGATCGGGGATCTTCCTCACACGATCATGGGGGTTTTTGTAAGTTCGCTTAGAGTCAAGCGCCCTTGGTAGGTATCTATCCCCGTCTAACAAGTCAATAATCTTAAATGGACCTTTGAATTTAGGATCTAATTTTGTTTGATTTCTTTCCTCATTTTCAATCAAAACATAATCATTAATAGCCAACTTAGAAACCTGAGACTTTTTTGATCAAATCGATTTTTATCATTATTTGCATTTTTCTCAATATTCTGTGTCGCTTGCTCTCTAAATTAACTCTCATCTAATCTCATCTAAATTAACCTCTGTTACATCATCATCGGCGGTCACTCATCTCGTTTACGCACCAACGTAAACGAGGATAACTCACTACAGGCGTCGCATCAACGACTCGTCTCGTTTACGCACCAACGTAAACGAGGATAACACACTACAGGCGTCGCTACAACGACTCATCTCGTTTACGCACCAACGTAAACGAGGATAACTCACTACAGGCGTCGCTACAACGACTGATCTCGTTTACGCACCAACGTAAACGAGGATAACTCACTACAGGCGTCGCTACAACGACTCATCTCGTTTACGCACCAACGTAAACGAGGATAACTCACTACAGGCGTCGCTACAACGACTCATCTCGTTTACGCACCAACGTAAACGAGGATAACTCACTAATTGCGTCGCTACAACGACTCATCTCGTTTACGCACCAACGTAAACGAGGATAACTCACTAGAGGCGTCGCTACAACGACTCATCTCGTTTACGCACCAACGTAAACGAGGATAACTCACTAATCGTTCCTTAATTCTAAAGCAGCAGTGATTAAATAGTGCCATGATCACTTTCCCCACCTACTTCCTATACATCTAATTCAACCGGAACCTCATGTTTTAGTATCCCTCTCTCTGTAGGCCATAAGAACTTCTGCCCCCTGCGGGAATCGAACCCGCAACGCGCAGCGCAGCAGTCAATCGCTCAACCACTGCGCCAACCGTAAATTATGAAGGTTCAACAAAACTCGAGATGTATCGAAACTCTAAATTTCTATTAACTAACCTACTAATTCTCACTACTGTTCATAGTACTGCTAAGTTCAATTAAAGAAAATAAATTAACATCAAAATTTCTATATCGTTTCAATATCAAAATCAATAATCAGAAAATTCGAAGCATAACCGTGAATTAATTATCATGGTAACTTCACCACGAAATCAATCAATCAAACTAATCCAAAACACTAAACATTAATCTCTGCACGTGATCTCTGGCTACTAATAGCCCAGTAACCTCTAGTCACTCAACCATTCCTGCGCATCCCTCCAGGATTGCCAAGTCTCTCACGACTTAATGGTTTCCCCACATTACGTCCCAGGTTTGATCGCAATACCGCGTACTCACGGACTACTTGTGACCACTAGATACCGATTTCTATTAAGCTACGGCTACAAATCAAATCTGGTATAGTCCGATCATCATGTAAACTTAATAATCTCATTATCTCTACTACTTTACTCTACCCACATTGTTATTTAGTTCACAGTAATCTTTGCTCATTATATCTGACCGGTCGAGTTTTTAAGTCAAAAGAGCTAAACTAACAAACACCGAATTACTCGGTCGAATAATATTTGCACGCAACCATTCATCTACCCGCTCACGCATTATTTTTAATTTTTCCGCGCCAGGCCGCTATGGTCGTCTTTATACAGTCAAATAAGAGTCAATTAAACGGATAAGTTTACTTTTTGCAACACGCGTTTGTACGAGTAGCATACCGACACACGTCACACGTGAGTGTCAATAACGTCAAAATTATCTATGGAGGAATTATCACTGTCATAAAAAAAATCGAAACGGTACTGCATCTAATGAGGGTAGTTGTGATTACAATTGTTTACGTCGTGAACTTTAGCAATTTTTACTATTTGAACTGAACCCTTGCACCAATATTCCACGGCCTAAATATCACTTCGCAAATAGATCTGATGTTGGGCAAAGCATGAAATAAAATCTCAATTAAACTACGCAAGTAATCTGAACACACAAAACCTATAACTTCAATGTAATAACAGTGTTTACGTTTGCCGTGAAATAGTGATTACAGACTTTAAAGTTAAAGAGAGACAACACTCAGCCCCAGTCGTTAATCATAACCTCAGATAAAATTTGTAGGGTACCTTGCAAACTAATATGGTCGATAGTTCGATACCTATCACAATGTTATTTACACTAAGCTTGCCACTAAGTTTTGACGCAACAAAATCTTTGATGAGAGCCTATTCGACACCAAAATCATAATAAAATGGATATGACTCACCAGATTCATCAGCGTACTGCTGGGATTGCCAACATAGCAAACTTCAACACGTCTCGTTGCGCTTTGCTGCCGCAGACGCTGCCCCAGAACTCCTCGGGCCTCCAGCCGTACCTCCATTGTTGCTTTATGGCATCAGGAACAGACGACGTCCGAAGGCTGCTTTGGTCTTGAAGAACTTCTTCCTTGGTCTCAAGTGGTAACATTGGTTGCCTTGCCCAAGGTGATGATCAAGGCACTTCCTTGAAGCGGTACCTCAGATAGGTACAGATCCGCTGTCGTATGCCGGGCACGTGCGTCTGCATCCGGCTTATCTGTATCAAATTCAGGCAAAGAAATACGCTTGGTACTTGCCGGGCCCTTGATGGATTCTATCAGGGACATCATATTCTGGTTTTGAGCAGCCAGCAGCGTGCGGAGTAAATTCTCGTTGCACCGTGACGTCATGGCTTCATTCTGCAATATTTCTTGAGTTTCTTTAGTTCGAGTGTATCCCACTTCTGATGTCGCATCAAGGGTGGCCGAGATGCGAAACATCGGGTCTTCATACGTTCCGACATAGTTCTTGGTAGGTGTGGGCACTGACATGGGTACTCGAACGAAAGATAATTTGAATCAGAATAATTTTATTTTGATAACGGTTTTACAAAAGGAAACAAACACGTGCGTTGGTACTGAGCGCATGCCGAGACTGTCCGAGGTAGAATGCCGCACTTCTCAGGCTTCCCTCCAGTCCTCGCTGCATCCCCTCTACCGACGATCGTGTCCAAGCGGTAGGGCGCCGCTTGCGTTTCCGGTGACGATATTATTAGTTTACGGAACTAATTGTTAGATGGCGCTGTCCGTTGCACCCTTGCGCCATCAATCCACGACATATATATTAAAGCGAAATACCACTCACTGATTAATCACAAAATCTCAGAAACTATAACACCTACAAACTTAAAATTTGGCAGGCAGGTAGGTTCCTTTTAGAGTGTAGACATTCGCTAAGAACGGACTTTACGAAACTCCACCTCTAAGGGGATAAAACCGGGGTTGGAAGTTTGTATGGAGAAACCTATTTTTACGTGAAACCGCTGACAGAAGCTAGTTTAAAATAAATTTGCCCATTCCAGAACAGTAATAGGTGGGTAATTTTTTTGGACGTAATTTTAGTATTAACTTAGACGATTTTAATTTTTCCATCACCTCCGCACCAGATCAGAAATTTAATATACCTGCAGAAGCAATTTGCCAGCTCATTCTCTAAAGATGATAGAATTGGGCTGAGTGTTTATCTAGGTACCTATATAAATAATCTGCCTTTGACTGTACCTAACGTAGACGTGTTTACGTAAACGTAGTTACTGGATAACTAAAATCATTTGTTGTAATTAAGACAAGGACTGAAATTAATATTATAACTAGGTGATATTGGTTGAGTTGAGGACAGAATTTGAGGTTCTGGAGAACTTGAAAGCTGATATAACTTATTTTATTTAGATTATATATTTATTTTTGTTTTGGAAACTGAAGTAAATAAGGGGCTGGTGAATAATTAGGTATCCCTACTTATTTAGTAGCTGTGTTATCATTTACTAAAAGGTAAATAAACACTTTTTGTCTACTTTTGTACTGACAATAAATATGTGTGAAAGAGTTTGGTTACTTTTCACACATTCTGGTGGAAAAGCGTGTGAAGAGGCTAATGAATAAAATCAAGTTCAATCAACAAAGCCTTGAGCACAGGCTTAGGGTAGCCAGCCTTTCGGTGTTTTACAGGATGCATTTTAGAGAGTGTGCGCAGGAATTGAATGAATTGATTCCACCATGTCATTTCTACCATCGGACAATCTGACGAACGGCGAGTATCCACCCTTATGTTGTTGAAACCTCTACGGTCCGGACCATTACGCCTCATTACGCGCATTTCGCCTCGTCGTCTATACCGCGTACATCGAGGGACTGGAACAACTTGCCTGCTGCGGTCTTCCCGTCCGATTATAATTTAGGTATCTTCAAGGCTAGAGTGAATAGGCCCTTAATAAACTAGTGCGCCTCACCATCAACGATTGCATCACTACTTACCATCAGGTGGGATCGCAGTCAAGCGCTAGTATATAACAATATAGCATCGCCTAGCATTCGTGATTTGAAAACTAAGTAAAAGAGCACTACTTTCCTCTCTTGTTTGATAATCATATATATATATATATATATTATGTATTCATTTTTAGTATAAGGTATTTATAGTTATATAGGGTGACTGGCAATTAGTGTACGATACTTAAACACGTGATTGCGCTCATGATAACAAACAATTTTTACTATGGGAGCAAAGCCGAAATCGCGAAAAAAATATCAGCTGTTCAGTACATTAGGCAAACATAAATGTACTGAACAGCTGATTTTTTTTTCGCGATTTCAAGTTTGTTCCCATAGTAAAAGTAGTTGGTTATCATGAGCACAATCACGTGTTTAAGTATCGTACACTAATTACCAGTCACCCTATATAAGTATTTATTATTATTTTGACAATTCAAAAGTGCCTGTAATTGGTCTATTTGAAATAAACGTTTCTGATTAGTTTAATTTAAAATTTCATAAACTCCTCTTTGCTTATTACTACACACTATAGTCTACATCTCTTCTAATCTCTCCTTTCGCAGGTCTGCTGGAAGAAATTCCTTTTTGAAATAAGCAGTACCTTTGCACAATTTTTTATATTAAGATACCTATCTTCTTCTGTATATTTGTGTGTACATAAATAATAAAAACATAAAAGAGAAAAAAAATTGCTCAAAAACTATTGCGCAAGTAAATTATTATTTACAATGTCACTTATTGTCATAACCACGTAATTACGTAATCATAACCCTAGGGAATTATGACAGCATTAAAGGATCGTTTATTTGGTTGTATAGCATGATTACGTAATGATGCGACGTTTGTGTGCAAAGTTATGACTTATAAGATTGACTGTCCACAGATACTGAACACTTTCAATTGACTGGGCCTGTTGGTCTAGTGGTTAGTGGCCCTGACTGCTATGCCGGAGGTCGTGGGTTCGATTCCCACCCAGGATAAATGTTTGTGTGATGAGCACGATCATTTGTTCTGTGTCTGGGTGTAATTTATCTATAATATGTATGTATTTAGAAATATATAAGTATGTTTATCAGTTGTCTAGTACTCATAACACAAGCTCTACTTAGCTTGGGACTAGACGGCGTTGTGTGATAGTTGTGGAATATTATTATTATTATAATTTCCGTGCACCCTCAAGAATTCCCCGCAGCCAGATAACACCACTATATCCACCGCAAAGGAGAACGGTTTTAGGCTCCAATTCTCCTTACGCGAGATTTTGCAAGGTGGTTAATAGTTGTAGCGACGTAATCGATCTGCACTTTAACTCTTTAAGCCAATTAAAAAACTAATATATATAAATATCATCTCGATTTGGCTTAGACATGTATGAAGAATGACGCGTTTTTTCAATAATAATTTTAGATTAGTTTATTAGCATGCGGAGGTTACGTATAAGTGATTGTTACACTATTGTACTCTATTTTGTTGCATGTTACCTTTAGCATAATACCAGTGTAAACAATTGTTGGTGAACCAATAAATAAATAAATAGTCATGGTTTAGTCCATTCCATTCGTTTGTTTGAACTTGCAACTACTCTTAGGAACTACTTGTTCGATTTACAAAATTCTTTAAGGTTTGGATAGCCTTTTTAACTAGAAATGCTATAGGCTAAAAAAGATCATGCTACGACCAATAGAAACGAAGTAAGATTTGGTTGTATTTACAAAAAAGAAAAAACATAAAAAAAAAATATTTGTATTATAACTAGTGTATTTTATGATTGGAGCCTCCTTTTTAACCGATTTCAAAAAAAGGAGGAGGTTATTCAATTCGGTTGTATTTTTTTTTTTATGTTTGTTACCTCAGAACTCCGTCGTTTATGGACTGATATGCAATTTTTTTTTTCCCTTTATAGGATATGCTTCCAGATTGGTCCCATTTTTTTCAAAATCCAGTTCTGATGATGGGATGGATCCATGTGGAATCGAGGGAACTCCTCAAATATTATAGGCAACCATATAGTGATTTTGGTATTTTCATCGAGAACTTAAGCATTTACAGCCAAAAAGTAACATTTGATGAAGTGGAACTGATGAAGAAGACCAGAAATGGTCAACGGAACTTCATACTTACTTTGATATCACAATGAAAATAGTTAAGCGACTATGATAATACAAATAAATGAATGGTTCTGAATAGTTACGTTACGTTGAAAATGGTATCATCGAAGTGATCTGATGATTGGGATGGAGCCGGAAGGTAGGCACTGGAACTCCGTAATTAATCAATGTAACCTCGGTTAGGTGTTTGGACTTATTAGAATCGTCATGAAATGCACTTTGGCTATAAGGTACTATCGAACTAATCTGATGATGGAGCCGGAAGGTAGGCATAGGAACTCCGTAATTAATCAATGTATCCTAGCCGTGTTTGGGCTTATTAGAGTTGTTATGAGATGTAATTTGGCTATAAGGTACTATCGAACTGATCTGATGATGGAGCCGGATGGTAGGCATAGGGACTCCGTAATTAATCAATGTATCCTAGCCGTGTTTGGGCTTATTAGAATTGTCATGAGATGCACTTTGGCTATAAGGTACTATCGATTTGATCTGGTGATGGAGCCGGAAGGTGGAAGGTAGACACAGGAACTTTATAATAAAACAATGTAACCTTGCAGTGTTTTGGGTTAATTGGAATCGTCATGAGAAATAGGCACTCTGTTTATAAGTGGTTCGCAACTAAAAAGTGTAAAATAAAAACTTTTTACAAAAAAAAAAATAACCAAAAGTTATTTTGATCCTTTTAGTGTTTTTTTTAGTGAAGTCGGTTATTTTTTTTTTGTAAAAATTTTTTGATCATGGGGATACCTGTAACGGTCTAACTTCGAGAAAGAGGTCAATCGTCGAATCCTAATCGGTTGGGCAGCGTTCGGGAAGCTGCACGGTATCTTCTCGTCCAATATACCACAGTGTCTCAAAACGAAAGTCTATGACCGGTGTGTATTTGCCGGTGATGACATATAGCTTCAAAACGTGTTTGCTTACAATGGGCCTCATAAGAAGACTTAAACTCACCCAAAGGGCAATGGAAAGGGCTATGCTCGGAGTTTCCTTGCGTGATCACATTAGAAATGAAGATATCCGCAGGAGAACCAAGGTTACCGACATAGCTCGAAGAATCGCCAAACTTAAGTGGCAATGGGCAGGGCACATTGCACGCAAAACAGATGGTCGATGGAGACGAAAGGTTCTGGAGTGGCGGACACGTACCGGAAGACGCAGCGTTGGAAGGCCTCCCACAAGGTGGACCGATGACCTGCTCAGGGTCGCAGGAATCCGATGGATACGAGACGTACAGAACCGGTCGTTATGGCGACGCTTGGGGGAGGCCAATATCCAACAGTGGACGTCTTTCGGCTGAAATGATGATGATGATGATACATGTAAATATGTTTCAAATGTGATGTACACTAAAGCTTTTTTTGTTTCTATTTCGTATGTAGATGGGTGACCATGACCATCAATAACATACCGAGAATTCTCCGTGTCTCGGAAAGCAAGTTAAGCTTTAAATTTTTAGACCTTTGACAGCCCTTCGATAGTTAGAAGCCAAGAAAACTACCAGTCTTACCAAGGGGTGTCGTGTTATCCAATTACTGGGTTGCGGAGATCAGATACAGCCAAGGAGTGGAATTCCTTGCCGGAATCTGTGTTTCCAGATAGCTACAACTTAGGGGTCTTTAAGTCAAGAGTGAATAGGCTACTTCTAGGCAAGCGTGCTCCATCGTCGACCACATCATCGCTTACCATCAGGTGAGATGGTGGTCAAACGCGAGCCTACCATTAATAAAAAAAAAATAAAAAAAAATAGGAAGTCGTTCTATGTATAGAACGACATGAACACACACACACACACATACAGATAACATACATGTCATGACATGTATGTTTGTATGTGTGTTGTGTTTATGTGTGTGTGTTCTAAATTTAATTTGTTACTAAGAAAATATGGCAAGTTCCGAATTAAACGTTTTTATTATTATCTATTATAGTAGAACTGGAAGCCTGGAAGCGGACCCCAACTCTAAAAAGTTGGCTAACCATCTATGCTAAGTCATTCTTTTCTCTCGTACCCAGCTATAGATAGGGCTACAGGGATTTTCGAAAGAGTTTACCGAGACCCTTGAACGCAAAGAGCAACTGAAGGACACAGGTAGGTTTTTAGGCAGTAAAAGTCTGATACCCCCTTTCACTCCACTCTAGAGCGATAGAAGTCAGCCTTCCCAAATAAAAAATCAGAAACGAAAAGTTTATTTCAAATAAACCATATAGACATTTTTGAATTGTCAAAATGTCGGCCAGTCAAAAAAGTGAAACTAAATTGCAAAAAAGAAGTGATAGTAGGTTTCATCGTAACCAATGGTGCAAAAAGTTAATACTGGCAACTATCAAGTAAAATCCTGAGTCATTCAAGACAAAAAGGAAGGAAGGAAGGAAACATTTACATTAACTGGAACACAATCAGTGAATCAATGTCAAATCGCAAGGCCATTCTTTTGATAAAAACCTTTTAATACTCAACAATGACAAAATACGCCCTCATGTTCTTATCTCTCACAATTCGCGTAAATTGTACGCTGCATATCCTGGTGGGTAAAAATAACTTTATTTCATTCATCGTTGTAAAGAGCAGTGTCCGTTTTCCTGCACGATACTCAGAAACTGATGAGCGTATGTTCAGGAATATTTTGTCTGGACTACTTCTTAGATAATTACGTCTAGGTGCAAAAAAATGAGATGATAGCTATTGTTAGCGGCTTCGGTTGCATGTAAGTCGGTAAGATTATCCAATAGCAGAGGGATTTTGGGATAAAAACTATCATTATCATCATAATTTTAGTCGAAAACCATCCATTACTGGATATGGGCCGTCCTCGGTTGTGGAAGGTCTTCCAACGCTGCGTTTTCCGGTACGTGGTCGTAACTCCAGAACTTTTCGGCTCCATCGACTATCTGTTCTGGCGATTCATCAAGGTCGGCAACCTTGGTTCTCCTGCGGATATCTTCATTTCTGATCCGGGCACGCAAGGAAACTCCGAACATAGCCCTCTTCATTGCCCTTTGGGCAACTCTGTGCCTTCCGAAGAGGCCCATGATTGTGAGCGACCACGATTCAGAGCCGTATGTCATCATTAGCAACAGGCAGTCTTAGACTTTTGTCTTGAGATACTGTGGTATGTCAGATGAGAAGACACCGCGCAGGTTTCCAAACGATGCGCTGCTCAACCGAGTCGGATTCGACGACTAATCTCTTTCTCTAAGTTAGACCTCTCTAACTGGACCGTTTCTCGCAGGTAAAAGTAATCGTCTACAGCTTCGAGTGTCTGTCTGTCCGATCTTGATAGGAGGGGGTATTAGATGGGTGTTTACCTCTACTGAGCTTTACTGAAAAAAACTGTTCTTTTCGAGGTTGACCTCTACTGATGAAAATTATCCGCTCATTAGAAATCATATGTAGATTAAGCTAAGCTGAATATGCAGTAAGAAAAGTATTTCCATTGACAAATGTAGATTAGTTTACTATGCCTATTTCCACAGTATTATGGCGTTTTATTGTGAGGATCTGCAGCTGATGTAGAAACAGTTTTTATATTACAGAAGAGAGCAATCCGGGATCGAATAAATGTTGCCGTAGAAGCCATACTGGAATGGTTTGAGCAAAATAATTTAAATGTCAACCTCTCTAAAACAAAATATATTAGTTTCTGTAACTATAAAATGGCAAATCAAGCATTGAAAATTATTGGTCGTGGTAATACAATTGAAGAAGTTGACTGTACAAAATTTTTAGGCATATTAATTGATAAAAATTGTAATTGGAAAAAACACATTGACAATATATGTAACAGGCTGAACAGCTTTGCATTTGCACTAAAAAATCTTAGGAAAACCGTAGGAAGAAATGCCGCTCTGATGGCTTATCATAGATATGTTTCATCTGTGTTAAGATACTGATTAATAATATGGGGCAATTCTACAGACAGTGACAGGGCCTTTATTGTTCAAAAAAAGTGCTTGAGAGCTGTGTTTGGTATTGGTCCATTAGAATCGTGCAGATCCATTTTAAAAGAGCATAAATTATTAACACTAGCATGTTTGTACATATTTTTACAAATACTCCCATTTGAGTATTTGTAAAAAAACATCCTTCTCTTTTCAGTAAAGCAGATAGCGAAAATGTATACAAGATTGGTAAAAAGTCCAGGGATCCAACAAAATTAGCGATACCTAGGTGTGGAACAGCATTTTGCCACAAAAACACGAGTCGTATGGCAATTAAAATATTCAATAAGTTACCTAAACAAATTAGAGAATTGCCAGCGAATTTTTTTCAAAACGAGCTCAAAACATGGCTTATTGAAAATTGTTTTTACACCGTAAAGGAACTTTTTAATTATAATATGAATAAGAAACTTTGCCGGACTTAATAATTAATTATCGAATGAATTATTTAATTTTTTTTTTTTTGAATTTGTAATTTAACTTATTGACATTTTATTTTAATTTTTTGTTTGACATTTGTAATTTAATTTATTGAATTATTTTTTTTTGGTTTTACATTTATAATTTAATTTGTTGACATTTTATTTTAATTTTTCTTGTTTGACATTTGTAATTTAATTTATTGAAATTTTTTATTGGGTTTGACATTTGTAATTTATTTCGTTGTAATTTTTTTTTAATTTGACATTTGTGATTTATTTTATTGACATTTTATTTTAATTTAATGTTTTTGTTATTTAATTTAATTTATTGGCATTTATCTCATTGACATATTATAAATAGGATTGTTTTGTATAAGTTAAATGATTGTTTTTTAAAAGGAAACAAAATTTAGCTGAATTAAAATTTGCATGCTGAATATAAGGCGGAGCATGAAGAACCTTGTACCTGTTATATTATAAGATCTGTACTACCATGTTTCAGGCAAATAAATGAATTATTATTATTATTTATTTATGTCGCAAAAATATAAACGGGTATTTCGATACTCTCAAGGGAATAAAAATTCATAGGGTACTTCCCGTTGATCCAGAATCCTCAAATTTTTTTTTTTTTTTTTTTTTTTAATTGTTATAAACTAGTGCTTGACTGCGATTCCACCTGATGGTAAGTGGTAATGCAATCGTTGATGGTGAGGCGCACTAATTTATTGAGAGCCTATTCACTCTAGCCTTGAAGAGACCCAAATTATAATCGGACGGGAAATTCGCAGCAGGCAAATTATTCCAGTCCCTCGATGTACGCGGTATAAACGACGAGGCAAAACGCTTGGTCCGGACCGTAGAGGTTTCAACAACGTAAGGGTGGATACTCGCCGTTCGTCGGCTTGTCCGATCGTAGAAATGAGATGGTGGAATCAAGTCATGCAATTCCTGCGCACACTCTCCAAAATGAATTCTGTAAAACACCGAAAGGCTGGCTACCCTACGCCTGTGCTCAAGACTTTGTAGATTGGAATTAACCAGATCTGGATCACCAATTAGCCTCTTTGCACGCCTTTCCACCGAGTCCAAAGCTGCCAGGTGGCATTTTGCATAAATTTGGCATAAAGCAAGGTCTTATAGCACAGGTATAGAAATAAATCTGAAAACTGTAAATTTGTTGTTACGTCACAAAAAGTATTGCGATTCGGAAAAATCTTTGAGACTCCATTCGGGAATTGAACTATTAATTACATAAGGTAAGTTTGTACGGAACCCTCAGTGCGCGAGTCCGGCTCGCACTTGCCTAGTTTTTTTTTTTAATTAGAAGCGATTTTAATAATATAAATAGTAGACATGAAATCGTAATACCCGAATAGAGATAGCTAAGATAAGCTGGTCATTCCTAATAAACAGTATACGCTTTTATAATAAGCCAAAGTCGGTTACAGAACTTAGTGAGGGGAAGTTTAAAGCTCATATAAAGCGTGTTTTTATCAAGCAAGCGTATTTTAGATTAAAGACACGGTGAAGCATACGGTGGAGGTGTACCCGCTTGGGCGGAGCATCGCCGTGTCCACCCTAGAGCGAGAGAATTCATTGGATCATTTTCCGCCTAAAAAATGGTTAAAGACTACGTTGAAGACACGCTTGTTTAGCAATAAGCCATGATGACTACGTCAGACTACGCCAATGAATAATATATCTATAACGTTAATGACGTAATAACGTTAAGTCCAATCTTTATCAACGAGGAGAATGCATTGAACCCTTGGTCTAAAAATAAAGTGATCCCTACGACCTTTCACATTAAGTAAACTTTAATTTTCGCCCACGACTGACCGAAAGGTCCAAATTCTTTTATAATTAGCACATTGTTGCTACCGTCTAAGACATAGAACCCGGAATATCTGGTAGCGACTAAAGACGCCAATACTAAAAATATTTTTGTCTGTGCAATGTGCGCTAAGCACAAGTTTTGTTGCGTTTCGGTGCGTTGTGCGTTGCTACTAAGAAACCAGCCCCCCTAGTCTCAACGAAAAGACGTCATCTCACCGCTCAGTCACGTGGTCAGGACAAAGGAAAAGGAGGCGTGGCCGACTCGAGGCGATCAACGAAAAGAGAATCGAAACGAAACTGTTGTAACTTGGCTAGGGGGGCTGAGTTTGCATCATCTCATCGGCATCGTATACTGCCTTATGTAATCGTTCCTCTTCACCGCTGATGTATACTGTCACGGAACCAACCTAGACTTTAGAGGTATGCCGAACAGAGTGTGAAGTCTCACATACCTCCGTTGAAAAGGGAGGATCCTCAGACCGGACGGGTGATATGTCTGGTGTGGGCAACTGCCCAATAGTTAGAAAGAAAGAAAGAAAAACATTTCATTTGGCGGAAAAGACGCAACCTTAGGACTAACTCATAAATTATAAACATTCTTTATGAAAAATATGTGCCACGTCCGCGCAAATCAGTCGATGATTTCGGACTGTAGTATATGTTCAAATCGCGCGGAAAACTCTGATTGCGCGATGCAGGATTTTGCAGTTTAGTTCCTATGTGACATCCTAGATGTCGCTATATAGACGTTTTTCATATGATTATAATGTGTCCGGCATCGCATACCGCAGCGTTGTGCGTTCCGATCGAGAAGCCAAAGCTTAAGAGGGTCCTTTTTCACTCGCCTATCGTCAACATCGAGCACGGTTTAAAAGCTTGTTACTTCATCTAACGCAATCCAACGCAATGTTTGACAAAAAAGCAACGCGAAAAAAGAGAGCCTGAAAACTCTATTAGCATTCGGTAATTCTGTGATTTACTCGAATATTTTACAAAACTTGTTTCAGGAAATACGTGTTTTTTTTTTTTAAACCCTTAAAAGTTTTTGAAACAAATTGTCGTCATTCAGAATCTTTATTGTAATTTTTTTTTCTTTTCGCTAAAAATGAAACCTAGTCCATATCTTAAAGGACTATATGATAAATCAATAGCAAAAAGAATTATGTCTACCAACCGTAACCAAACGAAGTTAGAGGCTATTTAGTATATTGCTATACTTTGTTATCAGGCGTTATTTTTCTTAAATAAAAATACTGTACTCGTATGTGTGATATTTTCAGTTTACCACTGTTTAGTATAGTTTTAGTTTCGGTTTTTATGCTGAGTACGCATTAAATGGTGTCGATCGCTGTCACAATACGTATCTTTTCGTTTCGTTTACCACTTATTTTTTTTTACTAGTTTTAGTTATGAAAAACTGCGAGGGTAAAAAAATTATAACAGTAATAACCAATCTATTTTATCAATGGAAATCTCAAAATATTACGTATTATATTTTCATTTCATCTTATTATAACGAAAATAGGTAACGCCTGACAAAAATATACTAGCAATGCTTCTATACGTATTTTCGTACGGTTACGGTTTAAAGACCTGGTTCTTTTTGCTATTGATTCCTCGTATTGGCCTCTAACATGTAACCTAGGTTTCATTTCTGGCGAAAAGAAGAAAGTAAATCATACCAGTAGTTTGCATTGTCCTTTGCAAGGCTTCTATTGTTATATTCACCGTGTAATTGACAGGTTGGCAAAAACTGAAACAGTAGCTTCATGACCATGATTATGACTGAAAAACGTTGGAATTTTCTTCAGGAAAATTGTCGAATTTTCTTCAGGAAAATTGTCGAATTTTCCGACCGTTTTTCAACTAGATTTGTGTTCTATTTATTTGTTACAACAAAATCCAGCCCAAAAACACAATTTTAGTGAAAAAAAAGCAAAAATCTTAAATTCGGCAATGTAATCGTAAAAGAAAATTCATACAACCCGCGGGGAATCAGCTGTTAGCCGTAAAAGTTTACTGAACTCCGTAGTGCCTACGACAGACAGAGACAGCATACCGCTCGCTCGCTCGCTCCTTTTGTGTGGTGCGCGGGTCGTGCGCCTTTGACGCGCCGACGCGGCGACGCTGCTAGGGTTGTACCGCGTACGGAATTTAATACTTGTAATTTTATTTTCTTTATGTAAAATGCTTTAATAATAATTAGATACTCAGGAGTATGATTACTTTATTATTTCTTAATTCCAAAAACCTTATTTTAAATCGTTAATGATCTACAGTATCAATTACGAAGCTGTCCGAACTGTACACACGCGTTGCATTACAGTAATGTAAATTGTTTGCTTTAGACAATTTAGTGGGACATAAAACATAAAAACAATGTGTCAATATTGCCAGATTCACATTCTACCTGTCAATCCCTGAGCGAAAGCCGGCGTTCGCGCGTGTAGTTACGAAAAGCTTTGCTTATTTTCGATTTTTACATACTATAATGAAAACTTCTTGTTTACGTTCTTGAATAAATACCCTATAAAAAAAAAACCTAATTTATAATCTATGCGAACGCCGACGTTTGCTAAGTGTTTAGAAAATGCGCAAAATCGCGCGCATGCTGCTAGGGGATTGACAGGTACTAGGTTTAAACTTGGAAGCAGAACCATGAGTAAAAGTTACAAAAGATAGCGGTTAATAACAATGTTTATCATACGATTACGATACGATTATTTTTCAATACCTAGTTCTTCATCTTTATCTCAATCGCAGGCCGACCACTGTAACTACTGCGCCATGGGCACCTCGACTAACGTACTTACTATTACCGAAATAAAAATGTTTAATTTCATACCATGTGGGCAGCCCTAATTGCTACACGTGTCACACACACTCTCAAAGGTTTGCCGACAAACGAAACCTTTGCCGCCATTTCAGTTTGCCGCGATTGCTGGTGAGTTCTGGACGTCTATTTCGTTTTCTTTCAACTGTCGAGAGTTCGGGACTGTGTATTGCGTTCAGTTGAGTTGTGTGTTTTTGTGTTGTGTGGTATCGTCATGAATCGGCGTAATGAAACGTTTAGTGCTCGCGAATATGGCCAGATGTTAATGTGCTTGGGTGAAGCTAGAGGAAACGCGTCGTTGGCATTAAGGCTCTATGTTCAAAGACACCCAAATGAACGACATCCAGCTAATAGTCGTACTATCACAAGGGATGGCACGCCACAATTATGGCGGTAAGTCCCTTCTTTGAGGCGTGGTTGGAAAGACCTCACGGCGTCCTCACCTTCCGCATGACGCAGGTTCTCACCGAACACGGGAAGTTCGGGAAGTTCCTGCACCGGATTCGTGCGGAAGCGACGCCCGGGTGTCGCCACTGTGTGGACCGCCCGGAGGACACGGTGGAGCATACGGTGGAAGTGTGCCCCGCTTGGGAAGAGCAACGCCGTGTCCTCGTGGGGGCGATCGGCGGCGGCGATCTCTCGCGCCGGGCCTTGGTACAGGCCATGGTCCGGAGCGAGGAGGAGGAGTGGCAGGCGGTCGCCTCCTTCTGCGAAGCAGTAATGCTAGCAAAAGAGGCGGCCGATCGCGTGAGGCAACGGCAACGGTCCTCACGCCCCAACCGCCGCCGGGATTCCGATCCCGATTTCCGGCCACCGTAGGCGCGGGCTTGCGGACGGCGGGCAATGGGTGGCTCGCCGTCCGACCGTCCGGTAACCATCCGGACCGAGCCCAAGTCGTCGACGGCGCGTATTGTTCCGCGCGCGCCTCAGGGAGATGTCAGCAAATCGTAGGGGCCCAGCAGGGTCGAAGCCTACTGGGGCCATGGGTAGTGTGAAAACGAAACCGTGGCCCTGGGACGAAGGCAACGAAGGAACAGGAGTGGGTTTTTAGTCAGTAAAAGTCTGACACTATCTCCCGCTCCGCCCAAGAGCGGGATTTGTCATAAGATGATTTTCCCACCTATAAAAAAAAAAAAAAAAAACTATCACAAGGGCATATCAACGTGTTTTAGAAAATTTACCTATTGTGCCGCGTCAGGAAGGTGCTGGAAGGACAATCCGTGCTCGTTCTGAGCAGGCGATTTTAGATGTTGTCCGTCGAAATCCGCGTTTGGGAACCCGTACTGCTGGTAAAAAACACTTTGAGCCATGCCTTATACGACCCGAGAGACTTTAATTTAGGTAAGTGACTATTTTAATTTTTGATAGGTTTTGAATTCGTGTTAAAATTTTTTGATAGGTGTGTTTGTGTGTGTAGTGTACTATGTATTTATTCCAAACAAGGTCCACGTACCTACCTATTAGTATGAATGAACAACGCGCGACACGCGCGGCCCTGTACCTCGCGCCGCGAGGTACAGGGTCGCGCGCGTATCGATATATTCGTTATACATTGCGTAGCCGAAATAAAATTGATAATTGAAAAACATTCACCTATCATTTCCGGGAAAATATTTCACTATCAAAATATTAACAATACCAGTCTGAATTCATACTTTTCGTTTTTGCAAACCTGTCAATTACACGCTGTATTTTTGACTTTTTAATTTTTGAGTAAATTATTAAGTGTCAAAGTTCATGCAAAATAGTAGATTTTCGGAGGTCTTTACTTAATTAGTTTTACACAAATTTATAAATTGATTTTAATAGAAGCCTAGATAATATCCACAAGATACTGTGTTTCCAAAACATCTAATGAAAAATGTGTAATAACATCATAATTGCGTAAGTGCGGTAGTATGAAAAACAGTAAAAAATGTATGTTGAGTTGGATGCCCTGTCACGTGCTGTCAATTTCTATGTAAAACCGGTGACGTTCGACACGCTTGTCTTGTATGGTATGTTTTGACAATGTCGTTGTGAGCAATAACAGCCGAGGTGTCCCCGTGTTTTGAGGTCTAAGAGAATTCAAAGTCTTTATAAATAGAATCACGTTTTCATTCAGTCTAATTAAGGAGTAATTAGAGAAGAAAACCGTGAATGAATTTGAGATCCCGGCGGAAAACGCAGTTAATTTTTTTGTACCTTCAGATACCGTGTTATTTCAATTTGCGAGAGTTATCAAACTGTTTTTTCACTAAACATTTAGGAGTAAAGTTATCATTGTTATTGATTACTAGATACATAATGAGATGATCATATTTATTGGCAAATAGATACATTTATTGAATAGTTTACTAACACTAACATGAGATCTTTTAAAATATTGTTACGAACGTGAGTAATTTAATGCCGGTTTACTAGCAGAGAACTTTATTCACCACAAACAATAACAAATTTGTCCAGTCAACAATAATCCAAATCACAATGTACAGTAGAGTTCCGTTTTAGCATCGCTTAGGTCGTTAGTAATTATCACTTCACACACTTAAGTATCGCTCTTGTTTCGAAGTCGCAAATAAACTGACTCACTTCCGGTTGCGAGCTCGTATTTATTATGCGAAGCCAGGAAAATTCTAGATACCGACGTTTCAAGGCCATTCTGGAACAATAAGGTCGCGTCGTGGGGCCTTAAATAATTTTTATTATAAACATGTACCTCCCTCCCCTCCCTCCTTTCATGCGAATTTCGACTTTATTGTTAAACACGGAAGGTACAAATTCTCTTATCAACCACCTGCTAACTCTATTTAATAATAATAGTGGTAGATACTTTATAGTGGACTTTTCTAGAACTTGCTAGGCCTGGCTACGTACTTCCATTCTAGAAGTTTCGCACAGCAATGTGTTTTAATTATTTGTTGCTATATTTAATTATTATACTCTTGATTTCATCGAAAATACTCGTATGGCGTGTTCAAATTTCACGGCGTAATTACTCCACACAGGAAAATGCTTATCCAGTAACCGTCCGGACCGAGCCCGAGTCGTCGTCAGCGCATAGTGTGCCACGCGCGCCCCAAGCAGATGTCAGCAAAAACCACAGCGCCAACCGTGCTATCAAATATTGGTATTGGTAGGCTACACGTGATTCCTCTTGACATTCTTTTGCCAGTTTCCTTATTATTTAACGCTTTGAAATGTCAAGAGGGAAATCAATCAATCTGATGGTATAATATTAGATACCTGCTTACCAGACCGAGCGGCATTACGCTTTCTAAATACCTTCGGATAATGCAGGTATAATAATAATATTCCACAGCTTTTACACAACGCCATCTAGTTCCAAATTTAACAGAGCTTGTGCTATGAGTACTAGACAACTGATAAACATACTTAAATTTTATTATTTATTTGTTTATTTATGTACACACAAACACTTGAAAATGAAAAGAACAAAAGCAGATAGAAGAGTACAAAGGTACTGCTTATTTCAATTGAAAATTCTCCCAGCAGACCTGCGACAGGAGAGTTGGATGAGTTGGATGATCTCATCCAACTCTCCTATTTGTATACACTGTGTCTACAGACAAACCTGTCAGGTATACCCTAGCGTTTATGGCTACCTTAAGATAGTTTTTTGATCAACCTCTATTTAAGGACCTTAAAATGAGTCACTATCAAACTGGAGCCGAAGTCAAATCACTCTTACGTTATTTTTGATTCCCGGTAAACCTCGTTCTGTCTTCCATGGTACGAACTGAAATTCTTGTATGGAGCAAACGTTATTAGGAATTTAAAAACTTAAAAGCACAGTTTAGGTATGATAGTGGTCAAATGTGAGTATATTTTTCGATTGACTTGGAATTATAAGTTCAAATAAACTTTATATTAAAACAGCAACCCGTTTTAAAAAACGGCCATTTCATACTTTAACCCCTATTATTACAATCGATAAAATACGCCAATAAAAAAAAAATCTTGTATGGGATCCTATTTTAATGTTTAACTTTATTTTACATACACATTTTATTTTACATAGATACAGGCAGCTGACAGACGGACGGACGGACAACGGAAGCAGAGATAGGATCTCCTTGGCACCCTTTGGGTGGGAACCCTAAAAAAAGCTAAATGTAAATGTAACTTAAAGAGCACTTCCTTTCATTATTGACATAATATTAATATATATTAGTATGTATTAGTATTTATATTATAATTATATATTAGACTTATGTATAATATAATTATATATTAGATTTAGTTATGTAAGGTTTATATTGTGCACTGGATCCTACCCTCGAATGTGTTCTCTCTCTGTAAATCAAAGGTTTGCTGGGAGAAAACTCATTGTTGAGTTAAGCTCACCTTTGTACTTAAACTGTATGTATCATCGTGCACTATGTATGTTTTTGTGTACAATAAAGAATTAAGAATGTACATATGTGTGTAAAGTGCACGTATAAGATCGAATTCTATAATGGATCTAAAGAAATTGAAGAGAAGTTTAATCAGTTTAATGCGATACTTGCATGGTCGCCCGCCAGCCACTGTGCCGCTCTGGAAAGGGTTCAAAGAAAGTGTAAATTCCATGTAAATATGACATTTAACCACTTTACAGACACTTTTTTAAACACTTCAATCGCTTGAATTTCCTCTGACACATTGAAAATATGCTCTGATACGCTCCGGCGCAGCCCGATCGTTTGAAATCATAATACATATAACACAGAAAAACAGTAGCTTATAAATATAGAATACCTTTGTGTCAAAGGACATTGCTCTGCGTCCATACATTGTTGGCCCTGGAGCCAAGAGCATCGGATAATTATGTATTGTATTCTCTATCATTTGGAGACTCATAAAAGATCTTGTTTTTATAGCGGACTAGCTGCAGAAAAGATATATTTCAAAAAAAGTATCAGATTTTGAGGTTATAATCTAACCATAACAACGAATATTAAATGTAGGTACCATGATTTTTCATAGCTCTGAGTAATTTTTAAGAAACTGAAAAGTAATATCATAATACCTACCCAGATAATTAGGTACCTATGCAGTAATTTTTCTAAAAAATGGATGCAAGTGCAAAATTAATATACATTAAACTAATCAACATAGGTAGGTAACTGAATTCGTAGCATTCGTTTTGGAATGAGATGAGTAGAAACAGCGTCCCTATGCCTGAACGGTGTGCATAGGATACCAGCTTTACCAATTAGATGGTAATAAGTGATTTTTTAAAACCTAGTCCTACAATATTTATATCAACAATGACACGTTCACCGGCAAAACTAGGGATGTAATACGACACCATTAATCGATTTTTCGATTATGATTTACTGTGGTCTAATAATTTTACAGTCTGTTACATCTACTTTGTCATAATAATATAAACATTACAAGTATGTATGACAATGGTTTATTTTATATATAACAACACTCTTCTATACTGGTAATAATAATATATAATAACATCTGTATCTAGTTTGCAATATTGTTTTTTAAATAAAACATTAGGTAATTGTGATGTGTTTAGTAAAAATAAGTATTTTGAAGTTTATTGAACCGCAAAAGGAGCGTTATTTTTGTATTAATTGTCGTAAATAATGAATTAGTTTGAATGATTGTATAGAAATAAAAAAGTTTTGATTATTGTATAATATTATTCTTACTACCTATTTAAATTGGAGTATGACTGCATTCATTAAGTATTTTATTAGGTTTTTAAAACTACACTTTAGAAAAAAAACACAATCGATCGATTAATAATTCAATCGATCGATTATAATTGATCAGACATCCCTATTTCACTTTTGACACGACTGGTGAAGATGGCGATGTAATGTTATTAGTCGCATTAAATTCTATTAAAAATACATTTTGGAATACAGCTAGTCCGTGATACAGAAGTATTTGCAACTTATATAATAAAATAGGCGATTAATTATCGTATATTCTCAAACTCTTCATTGCACAGGGCCATTTTGAACATTGTCTTTTGCATAATTAAAAAGGAGAGACGAAAGAAAAAAAAAATAAACAAGTGTCCTTTTGGGCAAAAAAATCACATCTCAAGCGTCTTATTCTTTAGGACTAAAGAGAAAATGGGTCTTTTCTCGATACAATAATGTTATAAGATTCTAATGACCCGCGTTTTGTAAGGTTTTAAGAAACTATTCGTAAAACATCGAGATTATTTTAGTTTTAAATTAATGTACGGGGAGCGTTTCCAGCGTGCCAAGATGACAGTGATGTGGAGGAGTACTTTAATGTCTAAGTTTTTGTAGATAGCTTAAGTGGGAAATCATCCAATGATTTCTCCCGTTCTAGGGCGGAGCGGGAGAGCGTGTCACACTTTTACTGACTAAAACCCACACCTATGTTACTATTTTGCCTTGCGTTCCAGGACCTCGGGGTTCCCTTTCGGACAACCCAAGGCTCCAGTAAGTTTCGGCACTGCTTGGCCCTTACGGTTTTGTTGACATCTTATTGAGGCGCGCGTGGAACACTACGCGCCGTCAACGATTCGTGCTAGGTCTGGCGATTACCGGATGTCCGGATGGCAAGATACCCATTGCTCGTCGTCCGTAAGCCCCACGCCTACGGTGGCTAGAAATCGGAATCGAGATCCCGGCGGCTGGCGCGTGAGGAAGTCCGTTCCCTCACGTGTGTGTGTTCCATCTCCTTCGCTAGCATTACTGCTTCGCAGAAGGAGGTGACCGCCTGCTATTCCTCCTCCGCAGTGGTTAAGGCCCGCCTATCACGCATGAGGTTTTTTCACATTTGTAACCAGGCAAGTACCAATATGAATTTTTCATTTCATATGTACTTTTTTAAGTTTATCTAGGACATCACTGACACCCCGTGCCTCGGAAATCACGTAAAGCCAACAGTCCCGGTTGCCCAGTAACTGGGTGGGTTGTGGAGGTCTGGGTGGGTTGTGGAGGTCTGACAGGCAGTCGCAAGCAGCCACATTCGGTTAGACTGGAAGCCGACAAGCTAGTTAGGAATGAGCACATCATAATTATGGCGGTAAGTCACCTTTGAGGAATGGCTGGAGAGACGTGACGGTTTTTGCTTTTAATTCCAGTAAATGTACCTATGTTTCCAACAGAATTAGCGACGGTAATGAAATCGTAAAAATAAGTTTCATAGTCGAGAATAAAAGAGGAAATGGTTCTTCTTTCAAAAGAATAAAGTAATCCAAATCAGAGATGCTACGAAGGTTCGATTCTGATTCCGAAATTTCGGAACTTCCGATTGATTTCGGAAGTGAATTTGAATCGGTTCCAATAAATTTTAATCGGAACTTGGAGTTTTTGGCGGGATTTCTTTGAGTGAAATTCAGTGGCTGTTTTAATTATTCGCAAATTGATTTCTAGTGGATATTGTGCTGTAAAATTGGTGTAGTTTTGTATCTCAAGTAACTGCGCAACTGGACAATATGTCGAATCATTGACACAGGCACGATCGCGGTAAACTGGAGTTGAGAATTTTATTGTAGTGTTGACTACATCAGTGAAGTTTGCCGAGAAGGTTGACTTGATACATTTGCTGACAAATACTACAAAAACATTTAAATTAATAAAATAATTAATTAAACTAATTTAAACTATTAATTAATTAATTAAAATTAAAATTAATTTGTTGTCGTTTTTCTAACAGTAAACAAATTGACTTAAAAACTTATATTTATATCGGAGGTACAACTAAGTTTATACTTGTCACGCGGGGAACCTCCCTGCCCCCGCGCATTCTGTCGATTACTCTCTTTCACTTATTATTTTGATTCGTATTTGGAATATTGTAAGTTTTACAGTTTTCATATATACCTACTGTTTGGAATCGAACCCAATAGATCGATGACGCGGTCTACACGCGCAACCCCAACATTGATCCGGCTCGAAGGACCAATGTTGGGGTTGGGTGTAAATGAGTGGATTGAATTTTCTATAAACGCTGGTATATTGCCGTTAGTCAATACTTCAGAAATACAACGACCCGGACAAACAATAATTAATTTAATTATACTCGAGAGATGTCGTCCGTTGCGGCGGTATCCGTGAAAGCGAGTGTCTGTGGTGCGCCGGACAGCCGTGTCCCGCCCGCGTCTCCGTTCCCCGCTGCCGGTGACGTAATGTGCACGCCGCCTGCGCGTGCAGATCGCGTCATCTCACGATCTGTTGGGTTCGATTCCCAACACCTACTTGATTAGGATCTAGTATTTCATTTGACGCTTTTGTCTCCACCTCCGCCTCCGATTTCGGTTCCGATATAACCATTTCCATTACATCCTTAATCTAAAGTATATGGCAACTTATAATGAGGACTCGGAACTGTCAACTTCGGTTCGAACCTTATCAATGGCTTTATCGTCCAAAAGCAATTCTTTATTCATCCATACTCTTTGATCTCTCCTTTTTTGTTGTAAAGTAATACAATAAAAGTTCTTTATTTCTGCTATGTTCGTTAAGTATCCGTGGATAAATTGGAGAAAGCCATTATTATGGTAATTGAGGTTTATATGCAAGCAAATTGGTAATGTTAATGTGTTTTTCGTATTAATTAGCAACATTATTATCTTTTAGTCTCTCGCTGGACTGATGACCTGGTGAAGGCCGTGGGAATCTGCTTTACGTAAAAACAGCTATGGAGGAAGAGTACGTCTAAAGAGTGGGATTCCCTAGATGTTTTTAAGTCAAGAGTGGATAGGTTATTTCTAAGTATGCATGCTCTAACATCGGACACATATTCGCTTACCATCAGATGAGATAGTGGTTAAGCAAGAGCCTATCAAAGTATTTGTTGGCGTGGCATCGCTTCCGGCTTTAGGTTGCTTTTCCATTGAAGTGGAGCTGAGCGGAGTGAAGCGAAAAAGAGCAGAAAAAGTAGCAAGTTTAGCCATTGAAGCGGAGCGGTCTTTTCGAGTGGAGAGCTACCCTCTGTTTCGTGCCCTCCACTCGGCACCATAGCCTGCTCGACTCCGTGTATTCATACGTTTTATTTGAAATCCGTTCCTCTGCACTCCGACCAGCCCTAGCTGGACGGAGTGCAGAGGAACGGATTGGACTTTCATCGTCATCGTCAGTGTAAATGCACCGTTACCGCTGGGCCCCACTTCTCTACTCGTAAGTCGGGTTTAGTAAGAAAGCTAAATTAATACACACCCCACCTTGAGATAGAAACTGGAATCCTGTAAGCCAAGCAAATCCTTGTAACCTAGTTACAGTTAGTATTATCTTAAGTTAGTTTAGATAACAGTATCAACTAGTGTACAACAAATAAGAAGTCTTAATGCAGAGACTTGGTTTAGAAATTAATTTAGATTTCGGCAAGGACCCTTGCAAGGACCCCTTTTGGGGAAGGTTTCTTTGTACAAACTTTGGACCCCCGTTTTATCCCCTTAGGGGGTAAATTTTAGAAAATCCTCTCTTAGTGCTTGCCTACGTCATAAAAGGAAACCTTGTGCAAAATTTCACGCTCCTAGTCCCAGTAGTTTTGACTGTGCGTTGATATGTCAGTCAGTCAGTTTCTCCTTTTATATATATAGATACCAGGACATGGTAGACCATATGGTTGCGCCGATAGCACTTGGTAATTGCCGCGTAAAAATTAGTTCGCGTTTTGTTTGTGTGACATCTCGCAACATAACCTGGAGAGAAAGAGGTTATGTTGTCTGCGGTCTTCCCGTCCAACTATAATTTAGGTGTCTTCAAGGATAGAGTGAATAGGCTCTTAATAAACTAGTGCGCCTCACCATCAATGATTGCATCGCTGCTTACCATCAGGTGGGATCGCAGTCAAGCACTGGTTTATATGAACTAAAAAAAAAAAAAAGAGAATGAGATGAGATGAGAGCGATGAGAAAATTCTTCATGCCAATATCTATCTGATATTGGCATGAAGAATTTGTTTTGAAATCGCATCGCTAACACGGCGTCCTGCGCATATCACAAGAAAACATTTATTATTGAACTTAACCGCTAAAGAGACTAATAACGCTAACGATTTGTGCACGTATCACACGTGCAGTGTTTAGTGAACACCAAATCTCCTTGCCACTGGATCAGGAGTAGCAGAAAATCCGATAACGCCGGCCGGCTGACACGTGGAACCTCCGAGTTCAAAAGGTGGGTGCAAAATCCCTAACACTTTCGAGTTGTTTTCTCTGTTCTCCTAATCATAAAACGTCTCTATAAGATCCATCATATACTGCAAGGTGTCAAGTACACATCTGTTCAACTATAACCGCAAATACAGTCCACACACAATCCACAGTAGTACATTGCTCATCCACCATAGATTTCAAATCCGACGTTTAAAGAAATACTAACCATACACACACACGTACAATTTTTCGCTTTTATAATAATTGTGTGTGTGTGTGTGTGTGTATTATTAGTGTGTTGTGTGTATTACTGTTTGCTGTACAAGACTGGAGGTCAATTCCATTATAGGTATGTATATGCGAAATGATCGAGATGAAAGGGATGGTTCGAGGTGGCTCGAGAAAAGAATACCTGGAAGGATTTGGGGAAGGCCTTTGATCAGTCGTGGAAAAATATTGGCAAAATAAAAAAAATTAAATACTGTAAAGTTCCTTTTGGCTACTCATTTTCATAGTATCAACTTTTATCGCCATTGGTAGTATGTGATTTTGTTTGAAAATTAGAATCTCCTTGTCTTTTGATGGCGAGGCAGGTTCTTAAAGTGGCCTTACGACATAAGTCCGTTTTTAGGGTTCTGTACCCAAACGGTAAAACGGGACCCTATTAATAAGACTCTGTTGACCGTCCATCAGTCTATCCGTCTGTCACCAGGCTGTATCTCATGAACTATGACAGTTGAAATTTTCACAGGTGATGTATTTCTGTTGCTATGAAAACAAATACTAAAATCAGAATAAAATAAATATTAAGTGGGGCTCCCATAGAACAGACGTGATTTTTTTTTTGCTACGGTCAGTACGGAACCCTTTGTGTGCGAGTCCGACTCGCACTTGGTCGGTTTTTTCAAAGGTCTCAATATTTATTTCTTTTCTTGAGACTGAGCTAAGCTTCATTTTGGTCACCTTTCTATGACACTCTTCAGTTACTAAAAGAAATGTGATTTTTTTTTTGTTACTCAAAAGGGCTAAGTATTTAGCCCTTTCAATAATACGGGCTTTTCTAAAAGATAACTGGTTCTAGTCAATTCTCTGAGGGATAAAGCTATCCGAGTGTTTTTGTTACACAAAAATAACATCTTGCTACTCTATTCCATTCGTCTTCTGCAGTATTCTATAGGGGTTGAGGTCAATGAACTCGTAAGTAATGTACAGTATCATGTTTAACTTTGCGAAAAATGTGAGGTTAATGCAGTTTGGAGACTACTTGACGAAACTGTTGAAACTTACATAAAGTAGTAAAATTGTTTTTTTTATATACCCACACTAGGAATTACTCCACTGTGAGAAAAATATTTAATCCGTCCGGGAATCGAACCCGCGACAACCAATAGCTCAATCACTGAAGGAGCAAACGGCTGAGATTACCTCTCGACCCGTAACGGTGAGGGTATGAATGTCCGAATCAGGAGGATCAGGAAAAGAAAGGCCATCCGCTGGCTCAGGGTGTTTGTTCTCCAGAGCTGCTAGAGTATCTGGAGAACAAGGAGCCAGCACATCACTACCTACTGAAGAGGATTCTGGCTGCTCCGCTAATGTCACCTTCCCCTAATTTAGATTTGACCAGGTGGGAAATACCTCTTGAAGAGGTAACCCTCTGTGTCGAAAATTTTGTCTCCAAATTAAGGGCCGAAATATTACAATTTTCTTTAATTTGTGAAGTTAAAGTCTTTTTGGTTGCCAAATCCTTATGAATGTGTAATATTCTGTAAGGGAAGGTGAGAAGTTGTTCCCAAGCACTTAGTGAGTTCTCCCGGGCGGCCAGGCGGACACAACTTGCTAGATGTTGCGCTACTAGAGGTCTGGCGCCACGGGGAACTTGTTTTAAAACAGGAACAGAATTTTTGAATTTTGTAAGGGTTTTCCAAAGTGGGTCTAAAGAAGATTTGTATGGATGGTGTGTGTGGTGTACGTACTCATTGGGTAGTGGTGAATAAATAAAAGTCCTTGCTGAATCTCCAGGTATATTCCTCACACACAACACTACAACACTGTTAGTTAGAAGGCGCAAGCAAGCTAAGCACAAGCAGGATAATATACAGCTAGAACAGTCTTTGCAAGTCAGCTAGGAGTTAGCGCGGGTAGGTGTCGACAACTTTTTACCGGCGCGCGAGCGCACGTATGTTTCTAGCAACGTAGGTCGTGACTGGTTTTTTTTTTTTTTTTTTTTTTCCGGTGGGAAAATCATCTTATGACATCCCCCGCTCTTGGGCGAGGCGGGAGATAGTGTCAGACTTTTACTGACTAAAAACCCACTCCTGTTCCTTCTTTGCCTTTCGTACCAGGGCCGAGTCTTCCTTTCAGAATCAGACCCTTGGCCCCGGTAGGCTTCGACCCTGCTGGGCCCCTACAGTTGCTGACAACTCCTTGAGGCGCGCGTGGAACAACACGCGCCGTCAACGACTTGGGCTCGGTCCAGACGGTTACCGGACGGTCGGACGGCGAGCCACCCATTGCTTGCCGTCCGCAAGCCCGCGCCTACGGTGGCCGGAAATCGGGATCGGAATCCCGGCGGCGGTTGGGGCGTGAGGACTGTTGCCTCACGCGATCGCGTGAGGCAACCTCCTCCTCAACCTCCTTCTGCGACGCGCAGAAGGAGGCGACCGCCTACCACTCCTCCTCGCTCCGGACCATGGCCTGTACCAGGTACAAGGCCCGGCGCGAGAGATCGCCGCCGCTGATCGCCCCCACGAGGACACGGCGAGGTCGTGACTGGTGAGAAACAAATATATCAACAACGTGGCGGTAGAAGGAAAACCGTCGCCGGCGCGTCATCGACAATGCGTGTGTCCAATGAGTCACGTCATTCCATACGTTGTGTTTAGTGTCAGTGTATATGTGTGTTGACATCTTGGAAATATATATATAAATAAATATGTATGTGTAAATATATATAAATAGATAGATGTAGGTGATTTATATATTATTGTTTACGTGTAGTGTGTAAACTGTGTAAATATATGTGAGTCGCCCACAAAGATGTAGCTGGTGTAGATGTAGGAGCAATGACAGGGTCTGTAGTAAGTGCATTTTGGGGTTTGTGTGCCTTTCCAATATGCACATTCAGACCCCGCTTACTTTTGAAAAATCGTGCTTGCGTACAGAGAGGGCACCTTTCCAGAATAGTCAGCGATGTTGAAGGTTGACCCGCAACCACTGGGTACTATGAGGTTCTCGTTGAAATCTCGAAAAATAATACTCAGTTTGTACGGGATTTTTTTTTTTTTTTTCGGTGGGAACATCATCTTATGACATCCCCCGCTCTTGAGCGAGGCGGGAGATAGTGTCAGACTTTTACTGACTAAAAACCCACTCCTTATCCTTCGTTGCCAGGGCCGTTCGTTCGTTAAAAACCCACTCCTTATCCTTCGTTGTACCAGGGCCGAGTCTTCCTTTCAGAATCAGACCCTTGGCCCCGGTAGGCTTCGACCCTGCTGGGCTCCTATAGTTGCTGACATCTCCTTGAGGCGCGCGTGGAACAACACGCGCTGTCGACGACCTGGGCTCGGTCCAGACGGTTACCGGACGGTTGGACGGTGAGCCACCCATTGTTCGCCGTCCGCAAGCCCGCGCCTACGGTGGCCGGAAATCGGGATCGGAATCCCGGCGGCTGAGCGGAGTATGTCAATGGATGATTTTCCCACCGAAAAAAAAGGTCAAAATGCTTGTTTCGGGGTTTCCTGTAACATTACTACCAGACCACTTTCACTATACAAGGAAGTTTTGGAAATATCCACAAGAGAAAATAAAAGTTAAACTTTGACATCCAAGTTTAAGATTATGTCTTATGGGCCTACCACACACACAAGCTTCACCACTGTGAAGGTCGCCTGCGCAGGTTTGTACACGGAACACCGCGTAAAACTATACGTTTTACCAACCACACGCACGGTGTTCAATGTACAAATCGGCCTGCGTAAGCAAATCTGTGGAGAAGGTCCAGCACTGGGGACTGCGATCCCACCTGATGGTAAGCACTGATGCAACCATTGATGGTGAGGCGCACTGGTTTATTGAGATCCTATTCACTCTAGCCTTGAAGACACCTAAATTATAGTTGGACGGGAAGACCGCAGCAGGCAAATGGTTCCAGTCCCTCGAAGTACGCGGTATAAATGACGAAGCGAAACGCTTAGTCCGTACCGTTGAAGTTTCAACAACGTAATTCTTAATTCTTTATTGTACACAAAAACATAATATAATATATTGACATACAAACAGTTCATGTACAAAGGCGAGCTTAACTCAGCAATGAGTTTTCTCCCAGCAAACCTTTGAATTGTAGAGAGAGAACATAATCGAGGGTAGGATCCAGTGCACAATATAAACTTATATACTAAGTCTAATATATAATTAAGTATATTATACATAAGTCCAATATATAATCATATTATACATACTAATACATACTATATATACCAATATTATGTCAATAATGAAAGGAAGTGCTCTTTAAGTTTCCTTTTGAAGACATCTAGAGAAGGGCTATCGCGAAGAGAGTGTGGCAGAGAGTTCCAGAGACGTACTGCAGTAACAGAAAAGGAGCCATCATAGCGGCTAGAAGTATGACGTGGAGTACGAAGGAGAAGAGAAGAGGTGGTGCGACAGAGTTTACCCCTAGGGACGAGGTACTCAAAGCGTTCACGAAGGTATTGAGGAGCATTAGGATTGTGAAGGATTGTATAGAGAAGAGATAGAATATGTATATCTCGTCGACGCCGAATTGGCAGCCACCTTAATCTGGTCCGGAACTCCGACACGTGGTCGTATTTGCGGAGGCCAAAAATAAAGCGGATGCACAAATTCTGCAGTCGTTCAAGTTTGTTTAGCAGTACCTCCGTAGCATCTAGAAAACTGACATCCGCATAGTCTATGAGCGGTAGAAGAAGAGATTGTGCAAGATTAACCTTAGTGTGAAATGGTAGGAATTTTTGGAGACGTTTAAGAGACTGAAAAGAGTAAAAGACCCTCCTACTGACATCAGCAACATGAACCTCCCAGGAAAGGTTAGTGTCCATATGCACGCCAAGGTTTTTAGCGCTTTTAGAGTACAGTATGGGCACAGAATCATACACCACAGGCGGGAGCGACTGATCTAATAAGTTGAGCATGTATCTGCCACCAACAATGAGCGCTTGGGATTTAGTTGGGTTTAACCTTTTGACGTGCGTAATTAGAGACACAATAGTAAGACAATGGCTTGCGGGCGCCGGCTACCACCTGAGCGTTAATGAATTAATAATAGTCCAAAAGATTTAGCCCACTGGTGAATATTTTCAAGATCATTGTTGATGGCAGCCACGGTTTCAGTGATCTCGTCTACTTTACAATGAAGATATAACTGCAAGTCGTCTGCATAGAGATGATAATTCGAAGTTAGGACCTTAGTGAGAGCATTTATAAAAATCGAGAAGAGAAGAGGAGAGAGGACGCCACCCTGAGGAACACCCGCAGCCAACTCACACCATTCAGAGGAATCCTCATCGGATCGAACAGACTGCGAGCGACCCCGAAGATAAGATTTGAACCACTCAATTACTGGTGCTGAGACATTAAGAGAGGAAAGGATTCCTAAGAGGATGTCAAAGTCAACTGAGTTAAAAGCACTGCTGAAGTCCAGTAAGACCAATACTGTTAAGCATTTATTATCCATGGCCAGTCTTATGTCATCAGTTATTTTGACAAGAGTTGTCACAGTGCTATGACCAGGTCTGAAACCAGATTGGTAAGGACTCAGCAGGCTGTTAGAGGACAGATAATAAGATAGTTGCTTCTGAACAACACTCTCGAGGACTTTGGAGAGGATAGGGAGGATGGATATTGGACGGAACTGGGAAGGTGAAGAGGGGTTTGATACTTTGGGAAGCGGTATGACGTGGGCCTTCTTCCAAGCAGAAGGAAATGAGTTACTGAAGAGGGAAAAACTTATTATATGAGTTACGACAGGAACTATTTCACTCAAAATAGGTAAGAGCATTTGGAGTTGAAGGCCATCGTCACCCACCGCCTTAGTGGAAATGGATAGGATACATTTCTTAATGTCTAGTTCAGCAACTGGGTGGAAAGAGAAAGAAGTATTTGTTGGCAAAGAAACATTGGAAAGATCAGAGAGAGTGGAAGATTTCACTTGGTCATCAAGTATAATTGGTGACTTAGAAAAGTACGCATTAAGTGCATTGAGGTCCATCTTATCAGGAGAACTCTTGCTAGTGGCATTGCCAATACCAAGAGTCTTTAAAAATTGCCATACTTGTGTTGGGTTGAAGTTCTCAATAGATTTGTGAATGTGGCGCCTTTTCGCATTCCTACACAAACGACTGCAGCCATTCCGCATCTTCTTATACGGATCCCAGTTTTCCTCAGTGGGCCGCTTCCTGTACAACTGCTTGGCCTTGTCACGCTTAGCCATCTGGTTTTTTATGGCTGGAGATAGCCATGGTGCAGGAAGGTGCTTCACTATCACCTTAAGTAAGGGTGGATACTCGCCGTACGTCGGGTTGTCCGATGGTAGAAAGGAGATGGTGGAATCAAGTCATGCAATTCCCGCGCACACTCTCCAAAATGCATCCTGTAAAGTCCTAATGTAACTTGTAATCTGTAAAACGTAGCTTCTGCGTGGGGTAGGGCTATTACAGCATATTCAGAACATGTCCTCATGTACAGGAGTTACTCTTTCTGTAAAACAAGATTCTTTCATTCTTTTTTGTACACCAAAGCAAGCTATAACATACAGTGATGGCAGAGTTCACGTGTATAGGTGAGCTTAAGGCATAGTTTTTGATTTCCTTGCAAGTGTCAAAATATGCGCTTAAGCGGAGTATGAACGACCTTTTAAAGATAAGGCCGTTTATGCTCCGTACATTACGTTGACTTAGAAGTTTGATTTTTTATTTTATTTTGAAATTTAATTTTTTATTTAATTTTGACATTAAATTTTTTATTGTTTTATTTTTTATTTTGACATTTTTTTTATTTTTTTTTTATTCCACAACTGTCACACAACGCCGTCTAGTCTCAAGCTAAGCAGAGCTTGTGTTATGAGTACTAGACAACTGATAAACATACTTATATATTTCTAAATACATACATATTATAGATAAATTACACCCAGACACAGAACAAATGATCGTGCTCATCACACAAACATTTGTCCTGGGTGGGAAAATTTAATTTTGTATTGATTTTTTAATCTAATTTTGACATTTAAATATTACTACAATAATGTCATAACTGTGACTGACAAGGCTAACATATTTAATTTTTTACCTTGTACCTACTTTCATTCTTTGCATACCCATGTGATGGTTAAACATGGAGAACTTTATTATTCATTTAAAAACAAAATATACAATATTATGGGTAAAAATATACATTGAGTATATTTTTACCCATAATATGTATATTTTTGCAAATAAATAAATGATTTAATGATTTGTCATTGCCCTAAGGGGTAGCAGACCTAAGTATTTGATATTCATCATCATCATCATCATTTCAACCGAAAGAAGTTCAGTGTTGGCCTCCCTCAAGTGTCACCATAACGACCGGTCCTGTGCGTCTCGCATCCATTGGATTCCCACGACCCTCACCAGGTCATCGATCCACCTTGTGGGATGTCTTCCAACATTGCGTCTTCTGGTACGCAACCACGTGAAAAATCATCTGTACTGCGAGCAATGTTGAGTAAATGCGAGCAAGGTAGGGCTACCAACTGCCACTTAAGTTTGGCGATTCTTTGGGCTATGTCGGTAATTTTGGTAATTATCTATTAGTATATTAATTTCAGCTTATTATGGAGGTATTCCCCATTTGTCAGAAACAGGCGGTGACGCGTTTCTGAGAAAATCGGGTCTTTACAGACGGACAACAAAGTGATCCTATAAGGATACCATATTTGCCGACTGAAGTAAGGAACCCGAAAAATACATAGCTTAACGTGTTATAAGTGGACAACAAACGGAATCTAGTAAAGCTTTTATAGCAAATAAAATCTAGGGAAGTGCTAAATTCTCGGGTCAAGCCATAAGTCTTATCCTAAGTTTTGCATAGTCACGCATATTTTTATGTGGCCCAGTAAAGATAAGGGGTGAAGTAGTAAAAAGCTTATTACATGAATAGCACTAAAATCGAACATTTGACACTATCACTTGAATTTCTCGCACACTAATATTAAGCATAAGCATAATCAGCCTTTTAATGTTCCCACTGCTGGGACTCAGGCCTCCTCTCTTGGAGAGGGAATGGGGCGTAATCCACCACGCGGGCCCAGTGCGGGTTGGTGAATGTCACATGTCTTCGAATTTTTGGTTCTAGAACATGCCGGTTTCCTCACGATGTTTTCCTTCGCCGTTTTGAGAGCAGTGGTAATGAAATAAATTACACAAAGTAATGCGCCTGGCTGGGTTTGTATCCGCGACCTACAACTCGTAAGTCGGGGCCGTTACCACTCGGCCACCACTGCTCTCACTAATATCATAAAGGTTAAAATAAATCCACAAACGATATTGTTACGATTAAAAAGCTTATTTCAATACAACACCAGTAGGTACAGTTATACTTCTATGTATCCTCTAAATGTTACCAATAAGCGCTACTTCGACCTTCCAACACAATGAAGTGAACAGTAACGGCTCAAAAATCCACTACATTTATATTCATGATCAGGGCCGGATTACGCCAGCGCGGGACCATGGGGCCCGCAAAATTTTTGTCAAATGCAAACGAATTAAAACTCTTCCAGCTAATTTTCCCACAGACTGTAGGACCCTTAGGTAGCGATAGCCCAATTGTAATTGAAAAAGAAAGAAAAAGAGTTTATTCACGTCAAACATGGCGAATACCTTAAAAATAAAAACAAATAACAACTTATATTCTAAGTGGTAGGATATGCGTCATATACGCGCAAAACGGCCAGCGCTCAGCAAAATGCCGGGGCTCGTGTAAGACAGAGCCTCAGCGCTGATTTTCAGCACCAGCCGTCGTCGACGGTGACACGTTGATCGGCCAGCAAGGATTACATATTATATACAAAATGGGGTACAAAAATAAAAACAACAAAACACAGTTGGCAAAAAAACATTGACGTAGTCGATTATTATAGACGATCGCTAAACAATCGAACTTAAAACTAGAATTGTCAATACGCACTTACGTAGTCACAAAGTCAATTGCTTACATTGTCTTTATAGATTTTGCAGTATATAGTCCTATATCATAGGAGGTATCCTAACTTGTTTTTGTATGTCCGACCGGGGCCCTCAAATGCGCGGGGCCCGTAGCATTTGCTACTCTTGCTACATGGGTAATCCGCTACTGTTCATCATATTAAATTTCAACGATTGGGCCCTTGTGTCTATTGTCTCAGAAGTCTTGTAATTTTTCTACTATTTTGACTCTGAGTCCTGGTTCTGGGAGCGAGTTTTGTCTCATAAACCTGTCATGTCTATGGCAATTATTTTTTCTTGCAGAAGATGCACTATGCGTATGCTATTTCAAGCAAGGTGTTTTTTTTTTTTAGGTGGGAAATCATCAAATGACATCTCCCGCCCATGGGCGGTGCGGGAGGGCGTGTCAGATTTTTACTGACTAAAACCCACTCGTTTGTTCCTTCTTTCCCTTGCGTTCCAGGGTCCCGGGGTTCATTTTCACTTAACCCATGGCCCCAGTAGGCTTCGACCCTGCTGGGCCCCTACGATTTGCTGACATCTCATTGAGGCGCGCGTGGAACACTACGCGCCGTCGACGACTTAGGCTCGGTCCGGACGGCGAGCTATCTATTGCTCGCCGTCCGCAAGCCCGCGCCTACGGTGGATTTCAAACAAGGTGACATGTTTAATTTTGACTTCTTTCATACCTTTTGGAAGTACGCTGAACATTTACAGGGAGCACGTCAGTAGTAAGATAAACAATATAATCTGGCTTTATATTATACTGAAATTCCGTACTGCGCTAGCTCAAAGTCAAAACGCTACCACAGACGTACGTTCTACTGTATTAGATATATACATACATTATTGTGAACGAACGCAATGTTTTTCAAATTCAATACAAGATTTATTTAGTAGACTTTTTACGATCTTCGATTCTAACTTATTATTTACGAGTTTATTACACTACCATTATATCCACGCTTCAAAAATAAGACCAAAATATCGTAAATTTTATACCATAGGCAAAAGGTCAAACGATCGGTTTTATTTTCTATTTATTTTTATTTCAAAACTCTGCACCAAATTACGAGCAAAACAATGAAAACGTAGCCGACAAGTCTGAATTCAATCAATTATTTTGAAAACAATAGCGTTACAAATATCTTTTACAACGATCAAAGGAATCGCATTAGTATTCAGTGAGAATAGAGATAAATGAAATTAAAAAAAATGTATCGAAAACTTGTAAAGGAAAATAAATAATATTTTAAAAAGTTTTTGGATCATCTTATTTGCTTCTGCATGTTTTAAGTCACTGGGATGCCATGGCGGCGTTACCAGTTTGCGCAACCAAGAAAATGCATGCAGCTCTATGATCAAAAAATAAATTTTAATTTATTGACCATTTTAATTTATTTTGTTGTTCTGATTAAAGCATTTTAAATTTCACTGACATTGACGTTTTAATTCATTGAACATTTTATTAGTCTATTTTATTGTTTTCGTATATTATTATTTATATTTGATGATGAACTAACATAGATATAAGAATTACTAACATATATTGTGGACCAAATGTTGTCTAGTTAATAAATTATTATGTTATTATATATTATGGTGTGTACTCACCTGGCCACTGTGGTCCAATCCACACGTTTTTTTGGCGTTATGACCTGGCTACGTCGCCAGACGAGGCACGGCCCTTAACACTAAGTAAATAAACTATTTCGTCATCGATATTATTTCAATAAAAAAATAACAATTTCTGGACAAGCTTTCTAAAAGCTTCGCCTCATAGACCAGAGGCCTTATCATGACTTGTTCAAATGTCAAGCTTGCAAGCGAGAAAGAGGGATGGAACTACACACCCTTTATAGCTCCATCCCTTAATAGTTCAGTTTAGGTCGTAAAATGGATCGCTTTAAGAACTCGTGGCCTCAGGGGTACTACTATGACATCTTAATATCATCATAATACCAGTGAGAGAGAGAGAGAGAGACGGAGGTATATAACCCGTATACCATTATCCTTTTTCACATAAATATTTATGTCCAACCATTATATATGAATCCATATTACTTTTGCTCACATGGTTAAGACATAAACTTGAGAACGATTTTACCGATTTCACTTATTTTTTTTTAATTTCTTATATTTCGTAGAAGATTCTTACGGAATAAAATTAAGAAAATTGCGCAAAAAAATAAAAAAAAAAACCGGAACCGAGTCGGACTCGCGCACTGAGGGTTCCGTACAAACTCACCTATGAAAACAGTTAAATTTCCGAATTGAGTCTCAAAGATTTTTACGAATCGCAAAAAAGTTTTCTTTTTGTGACGTATCTATAAATTTACAGTTTTCAGATTTTTACCTATACTCATGCTATGAGCTTGCTTCATGTCAAATTTCAGGATTCTAGGACAACGGGAAGTAACCTATAAATTTTGATTCCCTTGAGAGTGTCGAATATACGTTTTTTGCAACATAAACGGCCGTAGCTTTTTTTGTTAACTTAAAAGTTTAATTTTTTCAGTTTCATTCAAGGAACCGCAAACCTGAGTATATGGTTTCAATTTGGGGAATTATAAAACGAGCGAATAAAAAAAACTTAGCGGCTGATGATGAGATACTGTTTTAATAACTTGAGCGGTATGAATTTGAGTAACCAAAAAATTAACTAAACTGACGACAAATATTGATTAATAATAAAATCCAGAACGAGCATACTAAAAGTGGGTTCTGATTAATACATTTTAGATATTTAAAATTCTAACCGTTCGACTAAATTACTAAGTGAGCGACTAGAAATAAAGTTGAGGTTTTACATAACGAACTACTAACAAGTTAACTTTAAGAAATGTTAACCATTTTCTAATTATCTAGTCGCAGGCAGATTCATCATTTTGAATTGGGTGAAATAGGTTAGGTTAGGTTAGAACTGTGACTAACAGCGCGTGAGCCGAGCGAGCGTAGCGAGCGGTGCCGCGGCAGCGGCGGGCAAACACTACATCCAAGTCGCTCGCAAATTTTGTTTTACCATTTTCTAATTATCTGGGTTTTCGTAATGTCTGAATTATCAAATTAACTTGTGACATACATAATACATAAATATCGATATTTAGGACATTCGATACTCTGTAATTCGATATTTAGGGCGTTCGAAACACTTCATTTAAGATAAAATGCCGCTCAGTATATATAAATCATTTACCAATTATTGAAAAAAATGTAAGACGTAACGTTGACACTCAAATAAATATTAGGTCGCTAAAATATTATGAAGCTTCTCATTTATACGTATTTTAAGTAACTCAAATTAATGTTTGTAAGTTGCTGTTCTGTTGATTTCTCGTCACTCGCAGTCAGTCGCTCACTTACTAATACTATAAGTAACCTAAATATTTGTTTTTTGTCACTTAAAACTTTAATTTACATTCACTCGTTTAAATACTACCGTTTTAATTTCAACTCAATACCTCCGCGCGTTCCCGAGATAAAGCGTCTTGACAGACAGACAGATAGACAGGCAGACAAACAGACAAACAGACAAACATACAGACAGACAGATAGACAGACAGACAGACGGACGGACAACAAAGTGATCCTTTAGGGGTTCCGTTTTTTCCTTTTGGGGTACGGAACCCTAAAAATGACAAATCAAAAGTGCCTGTAAATGGCTAATTTTGTATTAACGGTACGGCGTCCGAATATGTTTTTTCTTTTCATTAGCCTTTCTAACCCAAACTCAAAAGTTTGAGTTAGAAACTCTTCATTTTCTTTTGTCGGTTAAACCTGCTTAGCAATTCGGTACTTTTCTTTTTGGGTGGGAATATCATCTAATGACATCCCTCGCTCTTTCGTGTCAGACTTTTACTGACTAAAAACCCACTCCTGTTTCTTCTTTGCTATTGTTCCAGGGCCCCGGGGTCTCTTTCGCATCAACCATGGTATAGTAGTAGGCTTCGACCCTGCTGGGCCCCTACAGATGCTGACATCTCCTTAAGGCGTGCGTGTGCGTGTGGAACACTACGCGCCGTCGACGACTTGGGCTCGGTCCGGACGGTTATCGGACGGTCGGACGGCGAGCTACCCATAGCACGAGTAGGTATATATATGGAAGATATATGGAAAAAATGCCAACATTTTAAAATATACCTTAGGCTTTTAGAAAATGATTTAATCCAATTTTCCATGTGACAAACTTATACAAAAAGGTTAGGGAAGAAGAAAATGGAAAAATGCTTCTATTTTCCACCTGAACGATTAATAAATCACACCGTTTTGATTTACTATCGGGATACTTCGGGAAACTTCGTTAAATCCGATCTTCTGTCGGCTTCCCTAAGAGTTTTATAGGGACAGCGAAATCTAGTTTACTGTGATGTAAAGTAGGATTTTATTTATTAGATATCTTTGAGAGTTTTTCTGTTGCTGTAAAATCTTGGAAATTTTGGCAAAAATGTTTTGCAAGCATTTAGTGTCTGCTGAAAAGAAAAGTAGATGGGAAAAGACCCAGAGGCAGGAGTCCGATACGTTAGTAAGACCAAATTCGTCCTACACTGGAGATCACAGTCTGTAACGCCATCCAAATCACCAAAGATAGACAACATGGCGAAATATAGTCCATAAAAAAAGTTATTCGCCGAGGTTGCGACCCTCAGCGACGCAAGGAGGAGAAAGCATTTAGTTTAAAAATCCATTAGGTAATTGCCTCACACTGAAATAGAAAGAAATTCTGACTGACTAAGGGCGGAATTCGCCAATAAAACTAATCGTCTGTATTTTTCTTTTGTTGTATTTTTACAAGAGACACTAGTGACAGTGGCTAAACGCGATTATGCGAGCCAAACGTTAAAACGCGATTAATTTTACTGGTGAATTCCGCCCTAAGGCCCAGCTTCTGAAATGAAAATTATCTTATTCACTTGGGGAAGGCCTATGTCCAATAATGAACATCTTTCGGCTAAATATTGATAATGATGATAATTTTTGTTATGTAGGTTCGAAGTATTTTATGAGAAGTAACCACGGCCAAAGAACGCAGAGGGTAACTGAAGGAACAAGGTTTTAGTTAGTAAAAGACTGGCTCTCCTTCTCGATACACCCAGAGTGGGAAAAGTTATTTTTGATGTTATTTTACTGTGGCGACAAAAAGTTACTCTTTTTTTCATCTATCACAGATAATCTTTTTAACTGACTTCCAAAAAAAGGAGGTCATTAATTCGGTTGTATTTTTTTTATGTTTGTTACCTCAGAACTCCGTCGTTTATGGACCGATTTGAAAATATTTTTTCCCTCTTAATGGATATGCTTCCAGATTGGTCCAATTTTTTTCAAAATCCGTTTTTGATGATGGAATCCATGAGGAATCGAGGGAACTCCTCAAATATTATAGGCAACCATATAGTGATTTTGGTATTTTCATCGAGGACTTACCTAACTTTAAAAAGTAACATTTGATGAAGTGGAATTGGTGAAGAAGACCAGAAACTGCCAACGGAACTTCATACTCACATAGATATCACAATGAAGATAGTTAAGCGACTATGACAATACAAATAAAAGAATGGTTCTTAATAGTTATGTTGAAACTGGTGTCATCGAAGTGATCTGATGATGATGATGGAGCCGGAAGACAGGCACCGGAATTCCGTAATTAATCAATGTATCCTAGCCCTGTTTGGGCTTATTAGAATTGTCATGAGATGCACTTTGGCTATAAGTTACTATCAAACTGATCTGATGATGGAGCCGGAAGGTGGAAGGTGGCCACGGGAACTTCAAAATAAAACAATGTATCCTAGCAGTGTTTGGGCTAATTGGAATTGTCATGAGAAATAGGTACTCATAACTCAAAAGTAATGCATAAGTGTATCGCAACTAAAAAGTGTGAAATAAAAAACTTTCTACAAAAAATACCTACTTCACTAAAAAAACACTAAAACGATCAAAATAACTTTAATTTCGGATGTCAGTGTTAAGAAACAAACAATAACGAGAAACACCGACTTTCACAATTAAAGTTATTGTGATAGTTTTTGTGTTTTTTTTAGTGAAGTCGATTTACTTTTTTGTAAAAAGTTTTTTATTTGTCGAAAAAAATACTTTATTTCTTTATTTCGTAACAATACCAACATCACTAAACAAACTACTATTAGCCCACACAATACACGTCAACAATCACCTGTCATTAGGGCGTTGACCTCCCATACAGTTTCTTTACCAAAATATTACGATGTCCCACCATGAATAGAACTCTGATGAATGTTACTCATCAACTTAATGTCGCTCTCGGCTCATGCCTACTCCTACCTACTTATAATCAACAGAGAATCGGTCAAGTGTGAACTTTCTCTCCGAAATAAAGTTTTGTAGTCTTATTTTTGGGTTGGGTGATCATCTAATAGCTTCGCCCGCGTTGAGTACAATGGTCTCTAACTTAGAGAAGGGGTAAAATGTACCATTTTATTAAAAAATTGCCGTTTTACCTTGTGTCAAAGTTAGAGAGTATTATGTAAAATATAAACTTACATACTTTTGAGAAATAGGTAGATAAATAGAAAATAATCTTTAGGCTAAATGCGCACAACGTATTCATACCTATCTCAGCGAATTACAATCACAAGTATGTGACATATCACGTATATAATTTTTTTACCATACTAATACTGAACTGCAAATTGGGGGGAAAAACATCCTTTGAGGCTTGGCTGCCCTGCCCCCCTAGCCAAGTTACAACCATTGCGCGTCGAATTCTGTTCTCCAATTGGTATCGCCTCGGTGTCAGCAATTGTAGAAAACGATAAGTTGGTAGCCATGTTGACGCGCCTGAGTCGGCCGCTCGTTCTACAATGTCGAGTTGAGTGATAGTTGTAAAAAAAAAAAAAAAATAGAGTTCACATATTAAGATAAGCGTAGATGTCGCCGTTCCTAGCAAATTAGCAAGGCGCATTAATATGAAATCTTTGCAGCCAGAATATGTTGGACTTACTGGCTAACTGGATCTTATAAGTCTACTTAACCGTTAAAACTTAAAATTATTTACCTTAGGCCTTTATTAGTCAACATTGAAAAATGAGGTTTACCGCTTAAGCGAAACTTTGAATACCAAGTTTTTCTTAGTAACTAGCTCTTTAACTTTTTACAAGTACTTTTTACAAGTGCCATTACTTGGCCAAAACTTAAATTATTTCCAGAAGGAACTAGGCAACAACGAAAAATGCGAGTAAGTTGTAAAACTTTTCTGAAAAATGTCGATACAAACTTTTAACGGGCGAATAGCCACGTAATGACTCAATGTTAGAGCTGTGGGATTGTTTGAAAGAGTCACTGTAACCCTGAAATACAAAAAGTAATTGAAGGAACAAGGGTAGGTTTTGTGAACGAGGATCAATGGGTAGGTCTTCGTCAGGCTGTTAGGACCAAGCCTGTAATGTTCCACGCGCGCCTTTAAAGAAGTCAGCTAAACTGTAGGGGTCCAGTAAGGCCCATGCCTTAAAGGACTGTGGAAACATTTGAATGAGTTACCATGCCCCTAAAACACAAAGGGAATATTAAAAAATCATAGGTGGGTTTAAGTCCTCCAGAGGACACGGTAGAGCATACGGTGGAAGTGTTCGCTCGGGCGGTGCTCCACCGCAATGTCCTGATAGGGGCGATAGCCGGCGTCGTCATCTCCTCTCCCTTCCCACCTTGAAAAAAGTGGGTTTAAGTCAGTAACAGTCTGACACGGCCTCTCGCCCTACCCTACAGGGAGAGAAGTCATTTGATGATATCCCATGCCAAAAAAATTACTTAATGTTCATAGATTTAGTTTTTATTATCGTAACCCAAGGGCTGGCAGAGCATAAGCATTGCCATACAGCGAGGCAATGCCGCCTGTTCTTTTGGGTACATTACCACTCGAGCTCGATGCTGAGTTTTTCGACGCCATATTTTAGATTGATTTTAGTTAGCTCCTAAGGGTTTTTATTTTATTTTTTTATGATTTAGTTTATGTATAATGATAGTCAGTTAAGTGTTTTTAAATAATATGTAAATACTTGTGAAATTTAAATAAATGCTCTCATTAGGTCCAACAAAAATAAAAGTTTTTATAGCTCTACGGAACCCTATTAGCTATTTGTTACTGAAGCTGTGTACCTATTGACATACAGTTGTTTACTAATGTGATTATTGACCTCTGGTTTAACGTGCCCTAAGCGTTATTTTCGTATTTAGAACTACCGGTATTTATAACGTTATAACACTTGAGAAAAGTTATTATTTTATAAACTTGCTCTTAATGACTATAATATGAAAGAAAAGGAAGTTAGTGATAGCATGACGGGTGACAGGATGGAAGAAAAAATCGTGTTGCGCCGACCCTAAATAAGACGGGACAAGGGCAGGAAGATGGTGATGATGCTCTGGATGACTATGATATGAAAGAAAATGAAGTTAGTGATAGCGTGATGGGTGACAGGATAGAATGGAAGTAAAAAAATTTTGCGCCGACCCCAAATCAGACGGGACAAGGGCAGGAAGATGGTGATGATGCTCTTGATGACTATGAAGTTTAGGTAACATAAATAAGGCTGCCGCATTGAGTAATGGAGAATCACTGCGGCCCTTAAAGGCAGAGGAAGATCAGTTATTGGATAATTTCCTTATGAGACATTTTTTGGTGGAAAATAGCTTCATCTCTTTAACAGTTCAGTTTAAGTCATCGAAAGGATCGCGTTAGATAGCTCGTGGTGGTCCCAGTTTGTTCTAAAGGTCTCTCATTATTTAATACTAGCTTTTGCCCGCACCTTCGCCTGCGTGTATACTTCGCCCACATAAAATATAGCCTATGTCACTGAGGATTAAAGCAGCTTGAATGCATGACTTGATTCCGCCATCTCCTTTATACCATCGGACAACCCGACTTACGGCGAGTATCCACCCTTACGTTGTTGAAACTTCAACGGTCCGGACTAAGCGTTTCGCTTTGTCGTTTATACCGCGTACATCGAAGGACTGGAACAATTTGCCTGCTGCGATCTTCCCGTCTAACTATAATTTAGGTGTCTTCAAGGCTAGAGTGAATAGGCTCTCAATAAACTAGTGCGCCTCACCATCAATGATTGCATCTATGCTTACCATCAGGTGGGATCGCAGTCAAGCACTGGTTTATATGAATTTAAAAAAAAAAGCTTTCTATCAGTGAAAAAATTTTAGCAATCGGACCAGTACTTTCGGAGATTACACCCTAAAAACAAAAAAAAAAATCAAACTTTACCTCTTTATAATATTAGTGTAGATGTCGTGGCCAAATCTTAGAATATTGATCACTTCATTATATGGCGAACTAAAATTGGCCAGATCGTTTAAACGTTAACATTTGATGATGTGTCAATCCTCGTTTGGCCATATCATTGATGTAGGATTTCTATGATAATAAAAGGTCTAAAGAAAGTAGGCCAAAGTAAGATTGAAATATTATCAAACTATAACTTTTAAAACGATCTGGCCAGTATTACTTGGCCATATTATGAAATGATCAATTTCTAAGATATGGTCACGACATATTTATGTTATATTAGATATATATGTATGTTTATTTTAACTATATGTATACTTTTACCCTGTTTTCTAAATAACATTTTCTTTTTATGCAACTGCCATACAGTCTCTTCACCATCCTTGGTTGGCTGGTAGAGAATGTTTGTGTTGCATGAAGAATAAATAATGAAGAAATATTATATAAATAAAACCACTTTAACACTAACTAACACTTTATTCACCACGTTATCTTCTGTCTCGGACCCGCCTATACTTCTAATAATTGAATAACTCGTGAGTAAGTGTCATAAACCATTCAGTTACTTATAGTATTCATACACTACATAATTAAATACTCAATAGTAAGTATTTATTTACGATTATTTTACCAAATAGTGCAGCAGATAACCTAATTGGCCATGATTCGTGATAAATTTGATCAGGTAGCCAGCTTATTTTAAGACCCTCCAATAAAACCCTATATTCGCCACATTACCTTCTATCTTGGGGCCATCTATACCTACTTCTAACAGGATCCTCATAAGATTAATTGATCCAATTTCAAAAGTTCATCAACCCCGAATCCCAATCAGGCTTTGTTCGTTCCTGGATGTATATGACGAAGAATTTGGAACAAAGCTAATGTTTCAACAAGGTAAGTGAAACCCGACAAGTGGTTGGCAAATAAGTGTTATCAGTATTCTGGCCGGCTCATATGCTAATTTGATAGGAGTCTACGTAAACGGCTGATAAGATAGTGGTGTCAGTTGCACTGTCAGATCTATATCGAGGTGTCACGGTGAATTCCATACGTCACACGTATTTAGTGTTAAAAGCTTCTGGTGTCTCTGGCTGGTAACTAACCTCCGATTTGTAATTTAAGCGTTTGAAGTATTTCTTAAACTTGTATTTAGCCAGAAAATCTGTCAAAAGCCATTAATGAAAGAAAGAAAGAAAGACAGAAAGAAAGAAAAGAAATAAAGAAAGAAAAATATTCAATACAGAGAGGCCAAGTTTTGGATCTCAAAATACATAAGGCAGGTTTTATGTATTTTGAGATCCAAAACTTGGCCTTAATGTACAGGTTTTTTTTAGGTGGGAAAATCATCTAATGACAAATTCTTCATACAAACTTTGGACCCCCGTTTTATCCACATTGTTTTGGTGGGAAATCAGCCAATGATTTCTCGCGCTCTCGAGCGGGGCGCGAGGGCGTGTCAGACTTTTACTGACTAAAACCCACTACTATGTTCCTTCCTTGCCCTTGTTCTAAGACCCCGGGGTTCTCTTTCGCACAACCCATGGCACCAATAGGCTTCGACCCTGCTGGGCCCCTTTTTTTTTTTAGGTGTGAAAATCGTCTAATGACAAATCCCGCTCTTGGGCGGAGCGAGAGATAGTGTCAGACTTTTACTGACTAAAAACCCACTCCTGTTCCTTCGTTACCTTCGTCCCAAGGCCCCGGGTTTCGTTTTCACACTACCCATGGCCCCAGTAGGCTTCGATCCTGCTGTGCCCCTACGATTTGCTGACATCTCCATGAGGCGCGCGTGGAACAATACACGCCGTCGACGACTTGGGCTTGGTCCGGACGGTTACCGGACGGTCAGACGGCGAGCCACCCATTGCTCGCCGTCCGCAAGCCCGCGCCTACGGTGGCCGGAAATCGGGATCGGAATCCCGGCGGCGGTTAGGGCGTGAGGACCGTTGCCTCACACGATCGGCCGCCTCCTTTGCTAGCATTACTTCTTCGCAGAAGGAGGCGACCGCCTGCCACTCCTCCTCGCTCCGAATCATGGCCTGTACCAGGGCCCGGCGCGAGAGATCGCCGCCGCCGATCGCCCCCACGAGAACACGGCGTCGCTCTGCTCAAGCGGAGCACACCTCCACCGTGTGCTCCACCTTAATGTACGGGTGAGAATGGATCTGTGAACTAGAAATTATTTACTACAAAAATACAGGAACTAAGAATAGGGCAATGCATGAAATAAATCTTTTGTATCTAATCAGGTTATCTTAGCCATCCCATCTTCTGAGTGCGGCAGGCAATGCTAGGGCTGCAGTAGGTGCAGAAAACCTCAAACGACGTAAATATAAGAATTCTTGTTCTTCATCTCCGGCTTGCCTTTATTGGCCGGCCGTAGTGAACACTGACGCGGAACTGAGCTCCCACCTCTCTCTTGCCTTTATTGGCTGGCTTAAGTGGAGATTCGCAAGAGCAAACGTGCTCGGGAGAAGGATGTATAATCCAGTAAGGTGCTGGTAGGGATCTTGACCGTACTTCCGGGATTGTCCTGATAGCCGTGGTATATCTCTCCACTCCTCAAGCACCTCAGGATATGTTGCCCTCTTGTTACTACGTCACTTCGTGCTAGCGGCCGTTTTTATGGGCCCATTTATTGAGTGTGCAAGTCACCCCCTGCCTTTTTTCGATGGATATTAATAATGTTGTTCAGGCAGGGGACATAGTCTTAACATAGTTCCATGTTACCAATCCACTTAAGACTCCAAAAACCATAGCCCTATTATCTTTGTTTTCCATATGTCGCAATAATTTTTCAACAACCGGGTGTTGTCCTTGGGTGCACTAGCATAGCGCGTACGGGGATAATCGTCGGTTGGTGTCATGTTCCATTATAATTATCTAAAGGGCCTCTGCGAGTTGGCTTCGGCTCCTCGTACCTACGTCACCCAAAGGTCTAGGACCTCAGGGTCCTGAGATGGGGTTTAAGTTTGTATGGCCTACAGATAGTTCTTTAGGGTCTGGGAATGTTGTGTAGGTATGTGAATTTACAAGTTTGTGAATGCATCCACAATACAAGAGTAATTCCAAGTGTGAGGCAAGGCTTTTATTAAAAAAATACTACCTCAATATTTGGTCACAAAAAACAAACAAATTTCTCTCACGTTATGATTGAAAGTATTTTGTGATTCTATAAGTAGTAATTCACGAGAAATAACGGTATTCCATTTTAGAACAGGGTTCCATATTTGGTTACTATCGTCTAAGTGTATCTAGGAATATTTATAACCTACTAAGTCGTAAAAAAATCATTTCATCTTTATGTTTGGCTGTCCATCTTGTTAGGCTTTTATCCCCTATCCTCCTATATTATCAAACTTATAAAGTTGAAGAAACTTTACGACATTCTGTTAGGTACTAAAACTTAACTCATTTTCTGAATGCAGTTTACGCTTGCCATATCAACCGAATGGACGGTAAAAATGTGAAATTGTGCAAAATTGGAATGTTTTGTAAAATGGTGCAGATAAAAGCCGAGATGAAAAGCTGTTGTTAATTTGAACGTAAAATGGCATACTGAGACCCCTTAAACGGCGCAAATACTGGTGTTTTGTTAATAACGGTTTTGACCCGTTTGGGTCAAAAAACTGGTCATGGGATCCTAGTGCGCCTCCTTTTCATGAAAATTACGCACCGACTGATCGAAACTTTGCGTGACCAGAGGAGGGCTGGCTTGTTCTTTGCCCTAACAATTAGCGTTACAATTCAACGTGAAAATGCTGGCAGTCTTCTGAGCACATTTCCAGGTATTTAAATACTTAGTTAATTTTTAGATATTCTTTAAATTATAATCTTCTATATATTATATTGTTAAAAATAAACGTAAAATAGGATGTTGTCGCCAAATTAAACTTTTTCGTTCGCTGAATGTAATTCTGAGACGCCTAACAATAAAGTTGTTATGTTTTGTTCACTTCCAGAACATTTGGCTGGTTTTCTGAGTCCTTGGGCAATGAGTTGTGGAGATATTTTGCGAAACAACGCGTAAAGATTGTGCTCAAGAGATTTGGAAACGTGAATATTTTGTGTTTTGGCTACATCATTACTCCACTGTTTTTTTTTTCTGCTCTAATTCATAGTAATATAGGGTATCCTAAAATTAACGAAAGATTTAAATTAAATAGAAAACGGTTTTTTTTGTGGTTGCTAACACTACTGAACAAATGGCGGCAAATTCAAATCTCGCGTTAATTTTGGGACACCCTTTAGTTTATGATTCAATAAAAAAATCACAATCTGAAGACTAAAAACTGTGTTTTCTATTTAAATCAAATCATGCGTTAATTTTGGGACATCCTGTATTATAAACTAGCTTCTGCCAACGACTCCACCCGCGTGAAAATAAATTTCTTCATACAAACTTTGGACCCCCGTTTCATCCACATTTTTTTTGGTGGGAAATCATCCAATGACTTCTCTCGCTCTAGAGCGGGGCGCGAGGGCGTGTCAGACTTTTACTGACTAAAACCCACTACTATGTTCCTTCTTTGACCTCGTTCTAGGACTCCGAGGTTTTTTTTCGCACAACCCATGGCCCCAAAAGGTCCCGACCCTGCTGGGCCCTTACGGTTTTGCTGATGACTCCTTGAGGCGCGCGTGGAACACTACGCGTTTTTTAAATCCCCAAAGGGGGTGAATTTTGGAAAAACCTTCCTTATACTTTGTATACATCATAAAAGGAACCTGTTGGTATTAGGGCTGGGCGTTGACGAGCCAGTGAGAGAGTCAATCAGGACTTTACTTTTTATATTTATAAACAGACTAGATTTTGCCCGCAGCTTCGCCCGCGTACATAAAATATAGCCTATGTCACTCAAGAATAAAGCAGCTATATATCGGTGAAAAAAAATTTGCAATCGGATCAATACTTTCAGAGATTACCTCCTACAAACAAAAAAACATAAAATAAAAACTTTACCTCTTCATAATATTAGTGTAGATGTGAAAGTAACTCTGTCTGTCTGTTACGCTTTCACGGTTAAACTAATATTTTTTTTTAATGACATTTATTATAACCTTTTTTTTTGTGGTAAGCGTGAACCACAAAAAAAGGTACTTTTTATATAGCTTCGACTTTGCATCCACATAACCGACATTCATGCAGACAAAGCTAGAGAGAAGCTAGTATTTTCATATTTGATCCAAATATTTTGACAAAACATTTATGTTTACATTACGATTATGCTGGGTCCTGCCAGCGGCTTTGTCCGTGTAAAAGTGGTCCATTATCCTAAGAGAATAATATACTCACGGGATAAAAGTATCCCATGTAGGTACTATTCCCAGACATGGTCTATCCGTGTGCCAAATATCATTCAAATCGGTTTAGCAGTTTGAGCGTGAAGGAGTAAGAAACATTTAAAACAATCACAAACTTACGCCATTAAAATGTTAGTGAAAACAATAATTCTTTAATTCTTTATTGTACACTATAACAATTTATAAAATAAAAAAACTTTTCACAAAAAAAAATACAACCGACTTCAATGTAAAAAAAACACTGAAAAGTGCAAAATAATTTCGGAAGTCGGTGTTTCTATAATAGTTTTGTCTCTTCGTTATTTAACACCGACTTCCACACTAACCTAACATTTTTTAGTTACGGTACCACCACTAAAAAGTACCCCTCAGCCAAACTTAAATACCTTATAGCCAGAGGGTATCTCATGACAATTCTAATAATCCCAAACACGGTCCGATTACATTAATTTATTACAGAGTTCCGGTGCCTAACTTCAGGCTTCCTCATCAGACAGTTCGATATATTCCCCCTCTTCTTTCAGTCAGTCATCGACTACACGTATAAACAAAGCAATTTTATTTGTTACGACGGTTCTGCTGTGATCCTATGAGGAGTTCTGTTCCATATCTTCGAAGATAATGATCAGATCATTTCAATATTTCTATGGAACCAACTCGGAAGCATAAAAAGACAATTTAAAAAAAAAGTCAAAATCGGTCCACAATTGACCGAGAAATCGGTGAATACACATAAAAAAAAAACATACATTCAGACGAACATAGAACCTCCTCCTTTTTGAAGTCAGTTTATAAGTGGATAACAAAGTTCAAGTAAATAGGCGAGCTTAACAATGTTTGACACACTTCTTATTTAGGCATCGTTTACACCAAACCTATTATCCGCCGCCGACTGTGAGTTTGTTCACTGACCGCCACAGTGTGAACGTGGACTCAGTATGCAGTATGCGTTCTCAGTAAACCGATAATACGCTGTAACGTAGAATGCGTTACTTGTGTGAGCAAAAGAGTAGTCTTGCTACGCATAGTACTATATTCGGCCACCGAGAGTCAGTGACAACGCAATACGTAATAACATAATAATCGGTTCGGTGTGAACGAGATGTTAATATGTATGGAAAAGCGATAAGTCTGAACAATGCCTTAGTTGTTTGGAGATAGGCGGAACAGAGTGTAAAGTCCCGCAAACCTCCGTTGAAAAACGAGGATCCTCCGACCAGACGGGTGTTATGTCTGGTGGGCAACTGCCCGATAGATGATTTCGGGTTGTTCTATATATTCCAATCGCGCAGAAGAACTTTTAATTGCGCGATGCAGGATTAGTTCTTATGAGACGCCATAGATGTCGATACAGTTGTTTATAAAGCTTATTTATTTATGATAGCATGTTTCTCTATAAACATGTACTATCAAAAGTCTGAAGTCTTGCCGTCCTAAACGTTACAATCAAAACAGATATTGTAAGTTTAACAACGCTTTAAAAGCACTTAACATTTCAACTTGAGTGCGACGCAAATGTGCTCCATGCATCGGTCATAAAAGGAGACAATTTTTTTTGGGCCCACTATTAAACGGTTACGTTTATTAATAATATTACACATGGAAAAAGCGATCATCTTATTATAATTAACAGACCAAAAATTATACAGAAATCTAACCGGAATAATGAAATAATAGTAAAAAAGTGTTACGGCAAAAAATGCTTGTTTAGGAGCGTTTTCAAGTTTATTTTAGCGTGAAAAAAAAATGTTACTATAGTGCGCAGCGGTGACATCGGATTTAAATGCGTTTCAAGAGATAATAATTAATTGGTCCAGCGAACTTGTTTTTAATGCTGTTATTAACGGTTAACACAAATATCAAGTAACGTACTTTAAAAATCAACGTGGAACGAAACGTAATTAATAGCCCGTTGCAGATGCTCTGTGGTCCAGTTTCAATCAGTTTGACACTGACAGACAACTAGGGGTCGTTGTCGAATTTTAGACGGACGAGACGTAACCGTTTTGGCGACGACAAAAACGGTTGCAGAAAACTGTCATCGTCGCAACTGGTTTGAAGACGAAACTATCGTTGAGTGAAGTAGTTGCAGAAAACGTTCGTTGTCGCAACTAGTTTGAGGACGGTAATAAATTCTGTACTCGTCGCGTTGTCGTTTCAAAACCAGTTATTACAATGAAAAATGAACTTTATGACTATAAACATAAAATTCATTTTTCATTGCAATAACTGGTTTTAAAAACGACGACGCGACGAGTGTGATAGTTGAAGCGATGGATTTTCGACCTCATTTTCTTAACAGTAAGATAACAATTCGCATACAGTAATTCGAAGACTGGTTTATGCAACGAAGACTGTTTGGTCTCAGGATGGAAAACGGTTGTTAAGTTGCAGAACAAAAAACGGTCTTTGAAAACTGTTCGTCGTTGAAACCCCCACCGCTACAGACAACATTATTATTGTTTCCGATTACTAGATAGTTGCATGTTTCTTCTGTTCTTTTCGTATTTTTATTCGAAAGATTTTATGAAAATGGCATCTGTAGATACAGTGCATAATCCACAAAGCCGTTGTATCAATTGTGCAGCACGATTTCAACGGAATGTTGAATACTGCTCTTGCTGGATACTGTTGTAATAGTTTAGTGGGCAGACGCACTGTTGGCTGCTGTGCATATGTGATGTGTATAGTGTGGTTTTTATCTTGGGCGCGGCATCAAGGTGAGGTTGAGCCACCTGCATCTTTTTTAGATGAAATACTGCTTTTAAGAGATGACTTTGAAAATGATGATGATGAACAGTAATAAATACTTACTTGTGATGCTATAATGTGTTTTTTTTTCTCCTTACACAACCAGCATAAAACACATCACCTTATTATTTTAGATCTACAGTCAATGGCCGACAAAAGCCGCGCTATTTCGAAATGAATACATCTACGCATTTTCATGAATAAGTCTATCAAATCGTGTAAATCACATCAAAGTCTGTCACGTAGTACAGACGTGACTTTGTTTTATACTGTATATTGAACAGTGCACTATTTTAACTTAAAATACCAAGGAGACCTATCCACTCATTAGACAATCGCTCTTGTGAGATTTTAGGTTATTATGAGAGTCATGTTTTGACTGTCGTATTTCACGGTACTCCAGTTAGATAAAGCTTTGCCAATATTACTAATGTAATCTAGAGATTATAAGGAATAAACTAACGTGCATTTCATTGCTATACGCCACAATTTGTGGTGGGCCTATTCCCCAAACAAAAAAAATTGTCTCCTTTCATGCGTCGCTTCATTCATAATGCCCAGTTTGATAGCATATATTAAGAAAGTCTAAATTACATTCAACTTATTATATAAGTGGTTGCAATAAATTTAGTAATTCATTATAATTATGCCTTCTAGGAGTTCATATTTCAATGATTCAAAAGTTTGAATCATTGATAAAAAAAATAAAAATAAAACCTAAATACCCATTTGGGCAAAGTTGCCCAAATGGGCATTTAGGTTTTATTTTTATTTTTTTTCGGTGGGAAAATCATCCGATGACATTTCTCGCTCTTGGGCGGAACGGGAGATAGTGTCAGACTTTTACTGACTAAAAACCCACTCCTATTCCTTCGTTGCCTTTCGTACCGGGGCCGAGTCTTCGTTTCAGAATCAGACCCTTGGCCTCAGTAGGCTTCGACCTAGCTGGGCCCCTACGGTTGCTGACATCTCCTTGAGGAGCGCGTGGAACACTACGCGCCATAGAAATATAAAAAAACAGCTACGCGCCGTCGACGACATGGGCTCGGTCCGGACGGTTACCGTACGGGACGGTCGGACGGCGAACTAAATGGGCATTTGGGTAAAAGTGGATTGTAAGTACCTTAACTACTTATTCCTTTGGCCTTCCCAGGGATTTCGTTACAATTCAATTACATTGGTAATACTGGAATGTTTTACTAATATGACAGAACTTTATTTTCTTGAAAAGTTCTTCCTATTTTCAAATAATTGAGTCGTTCTCATAGGTGCAATTAAGCGGATTTATCGAGTCGCTAAAGTTTTTCAGACCAATTTAGAACTTTCACGTAGGTACCTATCCTGGAATCCTAGACTTGGAGATTTATTAAGTCTCTAACTACTCCTTCAGATCATTAGTGAACTCAATGTCGTGGTTATTTTTTAGTTTCTTGGAGAAAATATCTTGTTGTTCTAGTCAGTCAAAACTCTATTGGGGTGGAATAAATAATGGTCTATTTGTACTTAATTATTTAGTAAACTATGCTTGCTATACTTACAGTATGCACCAAAACGTATAATAGATCTTTACTGCAGGCAACTAAAGACAAAATACACAAATAATCTTATAAAATAATATAATAATACATATTAAAAACCATAAAAACTATTATTGCACTCTATGTGACGGCGTTGTGTTTCGCTGCGAGGTCGTATTCTTCCACGAAATCATCTACACAGGACACCTTTCGGTCAAAACTCTCTTTTGAGGAAGGTTTATAAATGATAAGTCAGCACCCGCACCACAAATGACTTAAAATAATCAGTGTTAAGGGGATGCAACTCGATATACATTTTCACTGTTTTTCATACAACCGCTCTTATGCGATTATGACGTTACAACACATTTTTAATTAGATATTTTAGTAACACAGTATTTTGTGGATATTATCTAGGCTTCTATTGAAATCAATTTATAAATTTGTGTAAAAATTATCCAGTAAAGACCTCTGAAAATCTGCTATTTTTCATGAACTTTGTCACTTTATAATTTACTCAAAATTTAAAGAAATCAAAAAAGTATAGCAATAGAAGCCTTGCAAATTTAATTAAGATTCTGAATGACAAGATTTTTTTTTCAAAAACTTTTAAGGGTTTAAAAAAAACACGTATTTCCTGGAACAAGTTTTGTAAAATATTCGAGTAAATCACGGAATTACCGAACAGAGTTTTCAGCGTTATCTCTCGCGTTGCCTTTTCGTCAAACATCGCGTTGGATTGCGTTAGATGAAGTAACAAGCTTTCAAACCATGCTCGATGTTGACGATAGGCGAGTGAACCTACTGCAACAAAACAAAACAAGTACAAAACAGCAATCATCAAAATATTTTTTTTATAGAAACATTGACTAAGTATGTAATAATGTAATAAATTTATTATTATATAAAAATAATATGTCGAATTTCGGCTCCTGAGCAATTTGGGCGTTCAGCAGATTGAGCGGTTGGGCTGAAGGGATATAACAATTATCATTTTCTTTTATATTTTACGCACCGTGACTACAAAAAACATAAGTGAATTAAAAGTCTTGGGGTATTTCTTCACTTTTATTTCACAATCAGCCATACAGCCTGTCGCAGTCACTCGTCTGGTGATGTAGCGACATTTATGGCGTCACATAAGAACTAATCCTGCATCGCGCAATTAAAGTTCTCCGCGCAATTAGAACATAATTATAGAACAGCCCGAAATCATCTATCGGGCAGTTGCTTACTAGACATAACACCCGTCTGGCCTGAGGATCCTCCATTTCCACTGGAGGTTTGCGGGACTTTACTCTCTGTTCCGCATACCTCCAAACTGCAGCGATCAGCTTGCGGCGCGAGAGGCAGGTGTTCGGGCGCAGGCGCGGAGGTACAGTTGAGGTTCGCAGTGCAGTACAACCTCAGTCACGTTGGCTCCGAGTGCAGTGCTGCTACAGTGATAAGAATAACCTACCAACCAAAAAAGTTTGCAGGATTTTGATTTGTTCAAGTTTCGAATAACTCCCAGCCATTTTTTTTTTGAGGTTGAAACACGTCAATTGTTTTCTCCCGCTCTCGGATAAAACGAGAAGAGAACAAGCGTCAGACTGTTACTGAATAAAACCCACCTGTGTTCTTTAGTTGCCCTTTGCGTTCTAAAGCCACTGTCACTCTTTCAAATGTTCCCGCGTAATTCCCAGACACTGCTCCGTCTATTTCGGGGTTATTAACCGCTTGATCAGTGTTTTCGTTCACTACTTAGCAAGCTACACTGAGTTTCTAATGTTCTACCTACGTGAATGAATATGATCCATCAATGAGTATGACGTCACCACCCGCGTCATAATCTAACCCGAAAACTTAACGTACGTAAAGACCCTAAACCCACACATTAGTAGGCACAGTCCACTTAAGGTGCATAGAGACCCTAAATTAAATCCGTCAGCCCAGAAAATCTACGCACCTTAATGAAGCGTTATTTTTGTTGGGTCATATATACGAGATAGGTACTGTTAAAAAGTATAGTGGCCTAAGCGTTTGACAAATGTCCATCATTTGTCAAACGCTTTGTCTTTTTTTTCTTTGTTAATGAATTGTTATATATAGGGTGACTGGCAATTAGTGTACGATACTTAAACATGTGATAGTGCTCATGATAACAAACAATTTTTATTATGGGAGCAAAGCTGAAATCGCGAAAAAAATATCAGCTGTTCAGTACCATTAGGCAAACATAAATGTACTGAACAGCTAATTTTTTTTTTCGCGATTTTAGGTTTGTTCCCATAGTAAAAGTTGTTGGTTATCATGAGCACTATCACATGTTTAAGTATCGTACACTAATTGCCAGTCACCCTATATATATTTTATTATTTTTTCTAAGTTATGTGCCATATTTGTGCAAATAAACTTTTTTTCTTTCTTTTTTTCTATTTTTTTATAATTAAATATTTAGAAATATTTAATCTATGTATGCATGATCTGAATATAATTTGGGTGTCTTCAAGGCTAGAGTGAGAGCACCTAATAAACTAGTGCGATTCACCATTAACGACCGCATCACTGCATACCAACAGGCGGGATCGCAGTCAAGCACTAGTTTATATCATTACAAAAAAAACCTTTTAATTTGCTTGTGAAATTCCGTGGAGATGTCAGCAACCGTAGGGGCCCAGCTGGGTCGAAGCCTACTGGGGCCATGGGTGATGCGAAAGAGATCCCCGGGGCTCTGGAAAAATGGCAAAGAATGAACAGGAGTCGGTTTTTAGTCAGTAAAAGTCTGACACTATCTTGCGCTCCGCCCAAGAGCGGGGGATGTCAATAAATGATATTTCCAGCCAAAAAAAAAGATGTAATTAAGTAAATCATTGGATGATACTTAAAAAAAAAACAAAAATGTTATTACGACAATACAAGATTTTTTAAAACGATAATTATATTACTAATAGCCACTGCCCCAGTGGTAATCAGTTGGGAAAATCAAAAGTTGAGATTTGATCGTCTTTAAAAAATGAACTGCCGAAAATTGCACAAGACCGAAAAAAGTCGAAGGAGGGAATGGAGGTCTTTGCCCCCAAAGCCAAAACCAGGAACAAAAGAACGAAAGCCAGGTTCAAACCAAAATCTCAAGGGAATATACACCCCAGATAAAAAGGATCCTATGTGCTATTCCAAAATATGGTCTACTCGTGTACAAGTTTCATCGAAATCCATTTAGCCCTTCGAGTGTGAAAAAGTAACAATATACAAATTACTAAACACACACACACACACACAAATTTTCACACTTACAAATTTTTCTCTTTATAATATTAGAGTATAAATGGTTATATCTTAGCTTTTCGGGTCTGAGTGTCTTTGTTAACATGTGCGCTGAACACACAAACGATACAGGTGTAATTCTTAGCGTGGTGTTACGTTATTTATCATTTCAGCCGAAAAACGTCCACTGCTGGACATAGGCCTCCCCCAAGTGTCGCCAAAATTAACGGTCCCGTGTGTCTCGCATCCATTGGACTCCCGCAACCCTTACCAGGGCCTCAAGTCTGCTATTACAATAATATCAGAATGGTCTATCATTGATTCCATAATTGTTGATTTTGACAAATTTGGTAATCTACTAATATAATGGCGTCATTATGACTTTGCAATGGTCAACCACTGACACTCACACTCCATTGAAAGAAGTGGCATAGAATGGTAATCTCGTAAATATTGACATATGAATGTCTGACGTACGCGGTAATCTGCTAAAATTTTGACAGTTCCTTTGATCAGTGGCCTACCATTAGAACGAAATTGTGCAGTCATTGCTTTTAATAAGCTCAATATTATCATTCTACCACAACTCTGTTACAAGACCATTGACCGATCAATGTTCGATCATTGTGAATTAGCAGATTACGAACTTTTAGCAAAATGACAATGGAATCGTGTTGGAATGACGAATTTATAAAAATAGCAGACTTGGGCCCCTGGTCATCGGTCCACTTTGTAGGAGGCCTTCCAACGCTACGTCTTCCGGTACGCGGTCGCCATTCCAGAACCTTACGGCCTCAACGGCCATCCGTTCTGCGAGCAATTTTCCCTGCTCAATGCCACTTAAGTTTGGCGATTCTTCGTGCTATGTCGGCAACCTTTGTTTTCCTGCGGATATCCTCATTCCTGATTCGAACATGCAAGGAAACTCCGAGCATAGCCCTTTCCGTTGCCCTTTGGGTGACTATAAGTCTTCTGATGAGGCACATTGTAAGCGACCACGTTTCTGAACGTTATTTAACAAAAAGTAATTATCACACGACTCAAGTCAACTAACTGTATAACGGATAACTTGCCTCAGGCGGTACCTATTCTGTAATAAATTAGCAGTGATCAGCAAGACTAATTAAAGTACATAGGTTTAGCTATCAATCTTAATGTTTATTGACAGCCATGTCATAGTGATAAGTGTTTGTCATTATAATATCTCCTTTGTAAAGAAATTGTTTGAAGAATATTAAGTACCTATAGTTAAGAACCTACTTAACCTTTTTTTGGGATGAATTATCATTAAATGCAAGAACAGTGGTAGCCAAGTGGTAACGGCCTCGATTTCCAAGTGGTCGGTCGCGGGTTTAAACATCAAACCAAGCCAGGCGCATTACTTTGTGTAATTTATTTCATCACCATTGCTCTAAAAACGGTGAAGGAAAATATTGTGAGGAAACCGGCATGTCCTAGAAAAAAAACTCGGTGACATGTGACATCCACCACACTGGACAAGTCCGAAGCCATGTGTTTTCACGGCCCTCAGAACGCGCCACATCGGCGTCGAATCGAGATGAAGTTCCTGGGACACGTTCTCGATAGCCGGTGGAATTTCGGGGAGCACTTCCGACATCTGACTCCCAAACTAGCTCGGATTGGGGCTGCCCTCAAGCGGCTCCTGCCCAAATTAGGGTGTCCAAGCGCCACCTACCGGAGGCTCTACGCGGGTATCGTTCGGTCCATGGGCCTTTATGGAGCGCCGGTATGGGCGCCATTGCTGCGAAAATCACCGGCGGCCAAGCTGAACGCATGCCATAGGGTCATAGCCATATGGATGGTGTGGGGATACTGCATGGTATCCCGCGAAGCGGCGAGCCTCCTTGCTGGCCTACCACCATGCGATCAGGAGGCAACAGTCTTTGCACGCATGCACGATTTGCGCAGCTAGATGCAACGCCGGGGCAAAACTCCTGCGAGATCTCATGGAGGAATGGCGACTGCGACTGTTGCAACCCAGTGCTGGGCACGCCATAATTATGGCGGTAAGTCCCCTTTTTGAGGAGTGGCTGGAAAGACCTCACGGTGTCTTCAACTTCAGCATGACGCAGGTTCTCACCGGTCATGTCGTTCGCATCAGTTCGGCAAGTTCATGCACCGGATTCGTGCGGAAAAATCGCCCGGGTGTCACCACTGTGTGGACCGCCCGGAGCACACGGTAGAGGTGTGCCCCGCTTGGGCAGAGCACCGCCGTATCCTCGTGGGGGCGATCGGCGGCAACGATCTCTCGCGCCGGATCATGATCCAAAGCGAGGAGGAGTGGCAGGCGGTTGCCTTCTTCTGTGAAGCAGTAATACTAAAAGAAAATGCAAAGGAGACGAGTGCAAGCGTGAGGGCACGGCCCTAACGCCCCAGCTGCCCGGACCCCGATCCCGATTTCCGGCCACCGTAAGCGCGGGCTTGCGGACGGCGAGCAATGGGTAGCTCGCCGTCCGACCGTCCGGTAATCGTCCGGAACAAGCCCAAGTGACGGCGCGTAGTGTTCCACGCGCGCCTCAAGGAGATGTCATTGATAGTTTTTCTCGCTCTGAGAGTAGCGTGAGGGAGTTTTGGACTTTTGCTGACATCGAGAGTTTTAAATCGCGCAATCCCTAGACTTGGCAGGATAAAAAAGTATCATCCTAGTCGAATAATTTAAAAGAAATATTTATTTTCAAAAAATATGAGTCTCCTTAGGGTCGTTCGGGGAAACATAATATTTATGTTTACCTTTTAAAGCCCACCTTAAAATATTAAAAAGATTAAGATGAAAATAAGTTTATAGACTTTTTGACAGAGACAAGTTACATAAGTACTTAAAAGTTTATAGCACTTCTGTATCAGTAACGTTAAGAGTAATAAAAAAAAACCCGGTCAAGTGCGAATCGGACTCGCACACGAAGAGTTCCGTACCATAGGTAGCAAAAACGGTAAAAAATCACGTTTGTTGTATGGGAACCGCACTTGTATATTTATTTTATTCTGTTTTTAGTATTTGTTGTTATAGCGGCTATGGCATCATCGGTGGAAATTCAACTGTCTAGCTATCAACTACCTCCACACCACACCATAACTACCACCACAAACAAACAACTACCTTTTCTTTTGTTGCTTCTATTTTTAATTTATTTTAGTTGTTTTTATTTTTTTCCAAAGGATCTTTTTTTAAAAAAATAAAAAAAAAACAGTCTGTGGGGGACCTGGGTGGCTATTGGCTAACTTTTTCAATAACAGTTGACAACTAGCATTCGTTGCACACTAAACTTAGTTGTCAACTGACAATTTCATAAAATTGGTATTACGTATCACACAAGTGACTAACAAACTACGGTGGAAATGTGGTGAATTATAAAAAAATACGGTGCTTATTGTGACCACTCTAAAATTTTATCGACTATTATACAGCTTCAAAAGCTTACACAATCGCAATTTTGAAAGTATCGATACAATAACATCTGTCAAAACGTGTTACGGTGGCTATCAAAGGCACCAGTGGCTAATGACGTCACTGCAGTTGGTCACTGAAGATAGGCAATACGAAACTAGCTGTTTGACAGTTCAATGATGCACATTGTTAACAAGTGATCATCACTTGAACTGTCAACAGAGTTACGCAATAGCCCCGCTGGTAATCTGTGTGACAGGATTTCCTAGTGCAGATGCCAGTCTCCCACAAAGGAATACTTGTATCTACGTATATAATGTTAGTTTGTAAGGCACCTTTGTGGAAGAGAAATAAATAAATATGTTATGTTATGTTATCACGGATCATAAGATACAGCCTGTTGACAGATAGACGGACAGCGGAGTCTTAGCAATAGGGTCCCGTTTTTACCCTTTGGGTACGGAACCCTAACAAGAAACTACAGATTTTTTATCAAGTCAGAAATTACTTGGGTCTTATATCATGATTATTAAACAAGTTTAAATGAAAATATTCATTGGGTTACTCTTATTGAGATATATGTATTTATCATGTGTTTTATTACTTGGAAAGTTACGATGTGTTGGAGAATGTTGATGATGTAAATAAATTGATTCGTTTTGTACAAAAATGTGATACGGGTCTGTTGTTTGTCAGTTTATTGTTTAGGTCAATATTTATAAGGAAATTGATTTCGTGGTGCGCGCATCCTTTGGGAGTTTTGGGTAGATTTGTAACTGTGTGTGTATGTTTATTTATTACAATTTACTAGCTTTTGCCCGCGGCTACGCTCCCGTCAACTGACTACTATATCCTACTCTACCCAACTCTACCCTACTCTACCCTACTCTACACTACTCTACCCTACTCTACCTACCCTACTCTACCCTACTCTACCCTACTCTACCCTACTCTACCCTACTAAAAAAAAGTATCCTATGTCCATCTCCTGGTTCTAAGCTACCTCCCCACCAACTTTCAGCCAAATCGGTTCAGCCGTTCTTGAGTTATAAATAGTGTAACTAACACGACTTTCTTTTATATATATAGATTCTGTGCACTTTGGTACAGCTAAAACCAATACGTAGAGAAAGTTAACAATATAAAAGAGTTAAAAATATAATATAATATAATAAAATTAAAATTAAATAGAGAAACAAAAGAACACAACAATTCACAAATAAATTCAATAAAATTTACAAAATGTAATTTTATTTGTCACCTAATAATTGCAAACACCGTCAGATTGTAATAAATCTTACGAGAGTTTTAACTCTCGACGTATTATTATGAATAAATTATTTCAAATACAATAAATCGCGATAATTTACAGTGAGGATACATTGTAAATTATTAAGATTTATTGTAGACTGAGTCTTATTGAAAATAAAGAGTTTACAATTGATGATTTTTTAAGAGCTAACAGTTGGTACCTACTTTTCTTTGTAAAGAAACAAAGACAAGACGTATATTTTGTTGGTGAATTTAATTGGTATGAATTTAATACCTATGAAATTGCCGTTTTTTTAAGCGGGTTATTTTGAAGTGTTATATCTTTGAATTGACCTGGAATTATAAGTTTAAATTAACTTTTTATTATAGGTACGTTATTCTTTTTTCAAAATTAGGTATGTATTGGTTTCTTTGTATTTTGTATTTTCTGTATTAACCATGAAAGCTAATAAAATTAAAAAAACTAAGTTTTTTCATATTTTCTGCTAATCCGGCTCAGCTACCCGGGTCAAAGTTTTTTTTTGATGATTAAGTAGTGCTTGACTGCGATCCCACCTGATGATAAGCTGTGATGCAATCGTTGATGGTGAAACGCATTAGTTTCTTAAGAGCCTATTCTCTCTCTAGCCTTGAAGACACCTAAATTATAATCGGACGGGAAGACCTCAGCAGGCAAATTGTGCCAGTCCTTCGATGTACGCGATATAAACGACAAGATGAAATGGTTAATCCAGACCGTAGACAACAATGTAAGGGTCGACTTTCGCAATAAGTCGGGTTGTCCTATGATAGAAAGGCGATGGTGGAATCAAGTTAGATTTCCAATATTTAAGTTCAACACTTAGGATACATCGATGATACGGGAGGCCATCTTGGTTAGATGGAAACGGTTAGGCAGTTGATGATAATAATAAAATTAATGTTAGTACATAATGTTGTTGCTGTTTTTGTATATAATGTACAACGTTCATGTTAGCTATTCTAGCTCGTTTACACAAGATATCAACTACTGTCCAGCGTTGGGGACATCGAGTCCAATATGGACGCCGCGGGACTCATTTTGAGGGGATCTTTTCGTCAACATTCATGTCAGCGTGGAATGGCCATTTACAAGGGACATCACGCGATATTGAAACTGCCAGGACATTGTAGGACTTGGTTTTAGTTAGGTAGGTATATATATACCTACAACCAAATAAAAAAAACCAAAAATATCAAACCAATAATTCTCTTCTCGACAAATTGACAGTTGTCACTATGACATATCGACTGTGAACTGGCAACTGTCCTATCTAAATTTTTTGAAGATTTCACTTTTTAATATCATTTAAATTTAAATTTGGTGCCAGAACCGATTTCATTCAATTATAGTACGAACTTCAACTTCTTTTGTTGATTTATTTATATGTTGTCCTATCTCGCTTTTGTATTAGAAGGAAGGATACTATGCTACTTTTGTTTTTAATAAGATATGTAATACAAATATTTAAAAAATATACGTATTTTTATTCAATATACCAGATGCTTAATGATTCAAACAAGTCTGTTCTTCATCCTGTAAAGTTATCAAAATTGAGATAGGACAGGTTGCCAATTCACAGTAAATATGTCATAGTGACAACTGTCAATTTGTCAAGAATTGGTTTGAAGTAGTTTTAACCAGTTGAAACTACTTTTGAAATTACTAACATTTAGCTACTCAAAAATCTTTTAGATTGATAGGTTTTTTAGACCTATTAAAATAAAGAACAGTTTTTCTGGTGTTTCTAGGTAAGTTCCTATAGATAAGTAAAATATTTTTTTCTTTTAAAATAGTAAATCGGACGCGTTTTAATTTAAAAAGAGATTTGCCTGAAGCCTGTCAAATCTAGTTTTTAATAATTGATAAACTTTGAATCTATTAATACTGTTATATAAAAATATTGTAACATCAACCACTTTTTTTCTGACGTTTTATAAGTGCCCATGTAGGCCTATGTGATTTATTTTTATTTTTTTGATTCTTTCAAAAACTATAAATAATAATATTAGAAAAAAATAGTAATATTAAAAAAAAAACCATTTCATTTGTTTAAGTTCAAACAATGATGTTTTTTTTTTTTTTTAAATCGATGGATAAATTGAACAACTGGCTGGAAATCAGGGTCGGGGCCCTGGCAGCGGGCCGCCTCCTTCGCTAGCATTACTGCTTCGCAGAAGCATATTTTTGATTTTGATTTTTGATTTTGTAATATATATCTACTATTTTTTAGTCAATCCAAGGAGTATCGCGTTACCAAGTAACTCAGTTGTGGAGGTCTGATAGGCATTCGCTCCATGTAAAACACCTGTATTCCGCCGTGTCAGGTTAAACTGGAACCCGACTCAAAGCTAGTTGGGAAAAGTCTAGGGAGATATGATGATATGCATTGTTTTTAGGGTTCCGTACACTCAATAGGAAAAAAACGGAACCCTTATAGGATCACTTTGTTGTCCGTCCGTCCGTCTCTCTGTCGGGAACGCGTGGAGGTATCGAGTTGAAATTAATACCATATAGTTAAATCTGCGGTCCCTTGATGCTGTGAAAAAATCAAACTTCTAAGTTATCGAAAAAAACGATACGGTCATTTATGTCGCTAAAAACGTATATTTTTAACACTCTCAAGGAAACCAAAATTCATAGGGTAGCAAGGTCTTATAGTACAGATAGAGGAATAAATCTGAAAATGGTAAATTTGTTGTTACGTACTTAACAAAAAAAAAAAAATTGCGATTCAGAAAAATCTTCGTATCTCAATTCGGGAATTGAACTGTTTTCTTAGGTAAGTTTGTACGGAACCCTCAGTGCGCGAGTCCGACTCGCACTTGTCGAGTTTTTTTAATTAATTACTACTTTACTTCGAACTTGATTCCGATATTGATCACATTTGTGAAGTTTTTTTAATACTTATGTTTATTCAATCAACTCAGTTGTTTTGACAACGTTACAAAAGTCATGCTAATCCTACTGGGGGAACGTTTGACATAGTTACTGTGGCCCTAAAATACAACGGATATATAAAGGAATGGGTTTTAGTCAGTAAAAGTCGGACACGCCCTCTCGCTCCACCCTAGGGCGCGAGAAGTTATTTGATGATTTCCTACCTCGAAAAAAACGCTAATCCGATCTATTTGATTGAGTGGAGGAAATGACTTAAATATTGGTTAAATTTGTGGAGACTATTTTTTTCGTGTTGGTGAGCCCATTTATGAAGACGACCTACAGAAGCAGAGCAGTAAATAAATGAAAAACGGAAATGAATTTTAAGCTAGAATATAAGTCGATGATTTTAAGAAAGATTGTTATAGGTTATTTGATTTTAGTCAATCCGATTTTTATTTCGGTTATATTCAGTTGTATTTTTTTAAATTGTTTATGTGTGTTACCTCAGAACTCCGTTTCCTCTTCACTAAACAAATAAATAAAAGGATCCCTAGGGGGTCTTTAACTCAAGAGTGAATAGGTTACTTCTAGGCAAGCGTGCTCTATCGTCGGACACATCATCGCTTACCATCAGGTGAGATAGTGGTCAAACGCGAGCCTATCAATAATAAAAAAGAACTGTAATTTCGAAAGTCGGTGTTAAATAAGAAACAGACAATACCGAGAAGCACCGACTTGTTTACACGAAAGTATTTTTTTTTAGTGAAGTCGGTTATTTTTTTGGAAAAAGATTTTTATTTATAATTTATTGGTACCAGGAAATGGCATCAGCTCTTTTTTTGAAATTATATAGTTAGGCAGTGATTCAATCGTTGATAGTGAAGCACACTAGTCTAACCTTGAAACACTTAAATTACAATCGGACGGGAAGACCGCAGCAGGCAAATTACAAAGGCTCACCTCTATTATGGAGGATTTAATTTCGTCATTATTAAATTGGGTGTGAAACGTTACCAACACCTTTCAACACGTCCTTCGGGGATTGTCTGACATGACAGCAATTATTTTTTTGTTTTTGTGACCTAGCGCCCTCTTTTCATACGTGAAGGCTTCCATGACATTAACGTGATGGATACTTTGCAGTAAATGTAGGTGAATTCTGTCAGTAATTGTAATAACTTTAATACTTGTCCATACTTACGAATTGTACGTCGTGGCTTCAAACCGAGCATGTTATGGAGCTCTATAACCGAAACCGAAAATATCCGATATACAAAAAAAATAATATATTATGGATATTTATTGCTTATTATGGATATTTATTTATTGATTTATTTTATTGCGGTCTAGCTTTTGCCCACGGCTTCGCCCGTGCACATAAAATATAGCTTATGTCACTCAGGAATAAAGCAGCTTTCTATCGGTGAAAAAATTTTAGCAAAAGGACCAGTACTTTCAGAGATTACCTCCTACAAACAAAAAAACAAACTTTACCTCTTTATAATATATCGGATCGGACGGACGGATATCGGATATTAAACGTACTTAACCGAAATAGATATAAAAGTTTAGGATAGTTTCTGATAAAGGCGGAGTCTAAGTGACAGGTTACGACAGGTTTTTATTGGTTTTGCTAGGTTAAATTTATTTATTTATTTATAATCAGCATACCAACAGCACAGTCACTTACAATTCAAATAAATTTACATCTAAAATTGGCATTTCAGTAACCATGCAAATAACAGGTATGCAATCACAAAGTAAAAAGTGTCCAGAACACCTGAATCTAGAACACTACAAAGACAAAAAACAACGAAATTTATAGACGTACATTATTCGCACTGTTTATATAGGCAGTGTCTGTATGAAGCGAAACTCATAATGAAGACATCGATAGGGTAATCTATCAATTATAATAATCTAGACTAGAAATAAAACTCAAATCTTGACTATTTGGATTTTAATTTCGTAATTTTAAAATTCTTATATCATCAGTAAACTAAATTATCCGAAACTAGCGGAAATTCCGAAATAATTTTATATCCATAACCGTATCTGACTCCGGTATAATATTATTCCCATATCCGTATCAATATTCAGATGCAAAATTCCACATCTATAGCAACCAATTTGTATTTATAATAAATAAATGAAAAAAAAAAAACGCTGGTTGAAATCCAGGCAGGTGCTTTATTTAGTGTAATTTATTTCATCATCACTGCTCTCAAAACAGTGAAAGAAAACATCGTGTATCATTCAAGTAATATAAGCATCAAGCGTGCATAATCGAAACTCCAAGCTCCAACAACAACATAACCAACCAACAAGCACTCTCTCGCACCGGGCATTGGTACGAGAGAGTGCATGGTCCGGAGTGAGGAGGAGTGGCAGGTGGTCGCCTCCTTCTGCGAAGAAGTAATGCTAGCAAAGAAGGCGGCCGACCGCGTGAGGCAACGGTCATTCCGCCGCGCCGGGATTCCGATCCCGATTTGCGGCCACCGTAGGCGCGGTCTTGCGGACGGCGAGTAATGGGGGGCTCGCCGTCCGACCGTCCGGTAACCGTCCGGATCGAGCCCAAGTCGTCGACGGCGCGTACTGTTCCACGCGCGCCTCAGGTAGATGTCAGCAAATCGTAGGGGCCCAGCAGTGTTGAAGCCTACTGGGGCCACGGGTAGTGTGAAAACGAAGCCCGGGGCCCCGGGATGTAGGCAAAGAAGGAACAGGAGTGGGTTTTTAGTCAGTAAAAGTCTGACACTATCTCGCGCTCCGCCCAAGAGCGAGATTTGTCATTAGATGATTTTCCCACCTAAAAAAAAAAGCTCCAAGCACTAGTGAGTAAGAAATTCTAGATAAACAAAAAAACATGGTAACACAGTGCTCGACCCAAAAATCGAACTTAGGATCTCAGTAGTAGCGATTACCACCAATAGACCATCATAAGAACAAATTAATCATTCTAATATTATTAAAGACGAAAATTTATATGTGTGTATGTTTGTCACCGCGCCATGTCGCTCAGACTGCTAGACGGATAAAGATAAAATTTGGTACACGGTTAGATCATATTATGTGGGTTAATTCTAGGGAAGCGTGCTCCATTGTCGGCCACATCATCGCTTACCATCAGGTGAGATAGTGGTCAAAGGCAAGCCTATCCATAATAAAAAAACCGGGCAAGTGCGAGTCGGATTCGCACACTGAGGGTTCCGCACAAACTTACCTATGAAAACAGTTCAATTCCCAAATTGAGTTACGAAGATTTTTGTGACGTAACCACAAATTTACAATTTTAAGATTTTTTCCTGTACTTGTGCTATAAGACCTTGCTTTATGCCAAATTTCAGGATTCTAGGTCAACGGGAGTACCCTATGAATTTAGATTCCCTTAAGAATGCCTAAATACACGTTTTTTTGCGACATAAACGGCCGCATTTTTTTTTGTTAACTCAGAAGCTTGAATTTTTCCTAGCATCAAGGGACCGCAGACGAGTGTATAGTTTTAATTTCAACTTGATATCTTTACGCATTCCCGAAATAAAAGGTCTTGACAGATAGACATACGGACAACAAAGTCATCCTATAAGGGTTCCGTTTTTTCCTTTTGAAGTACGGAACCATAAAAAAAATGTCTTGAAATAGCACTCAACATACTTTTCATTTTGGGTCTATCTTTCCTTAGGATAATTTTCTACATGCACGCGAGCGAAACCGCTGATAGAAGCCAGTTTAACCTAAATGTTGTTTGTTAGTCTGTCTCTCTGTAATCACATCTAAAATTATTGCAACTCAAAGGATACCAACCAGTTTCATAGGAAATTGCTAGTTGTACAATAAAACATTGATTGATTCAAAATAAAGAAATAAACACTGATTGTTTTAAGTAGTTTCGGAAGTCGGCATCAACAAATACTATTGGCAAAAAACATCAAATCAGAGGCACTTCCGATGCTGTATTTGAAATCAATTCTCATTCTTGTTCGCATTTTGATTAATGTACAAACAATATTTTTCACAAAAAAGAAAAAACAATTACTACTTTTTGAACTACTACATTGAACTTTCAAAACGCCTTGTTGACGCTTCGCATGACCCAAGGGCTGGCTTTTACTTCGGTCAAAGGATAAGCATTGCCATTCAGCGTGGCAATGCCGCCAGTCTTTTGGGTACATTACCAGTCGACAGCGATGTGGAGGAGTTTTTCGACGCCGTACTTTAGATTGCTTTTTTTAGTACTTTATGGCTTTTATTTTTATTTTGTAAGTTAGTTTTAATTACGTTATTATTACTACTTACATGAGGAGAAGAAAATTCTTTTGTCAGTAACATTAGATTTAGGGTTAGGAGCAAACCTAAATTGTTTCTTTTATAACGGCAAAGATTTGAGGGCCCACACTTGAGACAAGACTGTCTTAGACAGACTTGTCTACGACACCGCAGACTTGTCTGCGACAAGACTGTTTTGCTCTGACGAGACTACTAGAGAGGAAGTACGTCCAGTGTTGCCAACAGTTACACTAACTTACCACTAGAGTCAACTTTTAAAATCACAAGAAAACCACTAACAAAAAATTATCCCACACATATTATTTTATTATATCCCTAAATATTCAATGCTTGTCCCGGTAACGCATAACCGGGAGCAGTTGGTGTAATGTAAGTGCATAGGTTCTAAAGACCTCTTCAAGACATTTGGAACCTAAGACCTAATAATAAATATAAATGTTCATCCAATGGGTTGATAGCCTCGAGCTCTGATCAACATCTTAGGAGGCTCTTGTTAGGCGGCTGGATCAAGAGCTTGTAATGGGTAGCTTGGACCCTGTTCCCGATACCGGTGGGATACCACATATTTTTAAATCTAATTGACTCATAATGTCCCACTGTTGGTTGAAATGAAGGCCCCCTTCTCCCTTTTCCACACACGTCTATCTTCTACCATTGCGGGTCAGTCCCTCCGGTGAGAGGCAAGTTCATCACACACATTACATTATCTTATGCTATTTGTCACATTGCACTAGTTTTTAAAACTTTATTTTAATGTATTATTTACGCATCACTGTTATACATTACACTAAAAAACTGAATTGCGTCCGTTACATTACCTCAGGTTCTATTGAAAACCAGTTGAAAAAGTTAAGAAACAAAATGGATAAATTAGGCCTTTTTTTCATCCAATGACATCCTCCGCTCTACTACTTTACTGACTAAAAACCCACTCCTGTTCCTTCGTTGCCTTTCATACCAGGGCCAAGTCTTCCTTTCAGAATCAGACCTTTGGCCCCAGTAGGCTTCGACCCTGCTGGGCCCTTACGGTTGCTGACATCTCCTTGAGGTGCGCGTGGAACACTACGCGCCGTCGGTTGGACGGCGAGCTCATTGCTCGCCGTCCGCAAGCCCGCGGATTAATAAGGCCCGACTAATTAATCCATTTTCTTTTTTATCTCTCCACCTTCGTCTTGGTCTGTCGCGATGTCGCATTGCGTTGTTTTGAATGTTTTTTTTAACTAATAATAAAATATTAAAAAGCTTTATGAGCAGGTATGAAAAATAAATAAATAAAAATTATAATAATTATCTCAAGTGACAGCAGAGGAGGCGAAAAACACGTAAAGCCGAAAATATTTAATAGCTTTTACGGTGGACAGAAGCCAAAAAATACAGATAACAGATTAAAAAAAAACTGCGTAAGTGCGAGTCGGTCTCGAGCCCTGAGGGTTCCGTACAAACTCACCATACGTAAATAGTTAAATTCCCGAATGAAGACTCTAAAAATTTTCAGAATCTAAAAAAAGTTTTTTTTGTGAAGTAACAACAAATTTACTGTTTTCAGACTTATTCCTATACTTGTGCTATAAAACCTTGCTTTGTACCAAATTTCAGCCGTCTCCGCCTAGGTCAACGAGAAGTACCCTATGAATTTTGATTCCCTTAAGAGTGTCGAAATATACGTTTTTGGTGACATAAATGGCCGTATCTTCTTTTTTATTAAGTTAGATTAAAAGTTTTCATACTTTTTTTGTGAACAATAAAGTTTTATTCTATTCTATTTTTCGTTAACTTAAATGTTTGATTTTTTCACAACGTCAAGGGACCGCAGACCTGAGTATATGGTTTTATCTCAACTCGATACCTCCACGCGTTCCCGAGATAAAGGGTCTTGATAGACTGACAAACAGATAGACGGACAACAAAGTGATCCTATAAGGGTTCCGTTTTTTGAGGAACGGAACCCTAGAAAAATAAAAATAGTGTTTCCCCCATAATAGAAATCACTCTTGTATCGTGGGCGCGTTTACAATACTCACATACACAAGATACCCAGACCCGATACCAGAAGGCCATACAAATATTTGTTCCGTGCGGGAATCGCAAATGCGACCCGCAGCGCAGCATTCAATCACTCAACCACGGCACTGTATAGATATATGGAACAGTACGGAAACTACCTACAAAAGTTCGAAACGGCTCACTCACACAAACATACGTATCGACGAGACTCCTAAGCGGCATTCGCTACTGACAGGACCGCGAGAAACGCTTAGGAGTCTCGTCGATGCGTATGTTTATGTGAGTGAGCCGTTTCGAACATTTGTAGGTAGTTTCCGTACTGTTCCATATATCTATACTGTGACCACGGCGCTTCCCGCGCCAACATTGTTCGGATGATCCCAACAATGTTGGGATGGCAGGCTAATTGATTGCTAGGCTAATTATGTATATGTTCTAATCACTGGAAGGCAGGATTTCGAATTTTAGTTCCTACGTGATTTCATAGATGTCGCTAAAAGAAAAAAACTATTTGTGCCATCGACACGCTAAGAAGTAGACTAACATTTATGTTAGTGTTAGTAACAATAGTACATTTATTTCACAAACAAATGTTTTTCTTTCTTTCTTTAGTACATTTTGATTCAAATGGAGAAACTTTGTCACTGAGGCTTAATTCGCCCGAGCCGTAGGGGTGTTATGGAGCCTAGTGCTCGTGGGGGGTCGTTTAACGCTCAGTCTGATACGATAAATATAATAAATTGTGGTGGGGGCGAGCTCACGCACTTTTCGGCACTAGTGTGGAAAACAGTAAATTGCGTGTCTAAAAGTGGTAGGGATAAGAGCGTATTTTCGAGTATGTGTATCGAAAAATATGTTTTCATAATGTTAGTAAGTAATACAATCATTATGGTTACCAAGTTAAATATAATTAATTATATTGATTTAGGTTCTACCAAACACACTTTCACATATATTATGTGTCGCTATCATCAAAATGTAAATAAAAAGTTCTCAATAAAATTATAACGCTAGTGAACCTACCACTTATCGATAATTCAGGAAGTTGTCAATTTGTTCATAATTACATAGTGAATATTAACAACATAGAGTGTTGTTGGTTTTACAAGTTCCTCTTGTATCTTTAATCAAGTTCTACCTTATTTTAAAGTATAGTAGTAGTAAGACGGCGTTGTGTGATAGTTGTTGAATATTATATTAAAATGTCTTAAGCGCCATGAATTTCGCGGCACTTACGCGTTTCGTTCAACATAGTGTAATGACATGTTAGTGTAATGACATGTTATCTCTTTTTTTTTTGCCTATACTGTTCCACAATTGGGTAACTAGGTCCCCTAATCCTTCTAGAAATTATTTTTCCGCGTGATCTTGAGGCAGCAATGGTCATTTGGAACAGGATTATTAGGCGAGATAAAAATCCAGAAGGTAAAGTTTTCTAGAGGCAAAATCAAGGATGGTCATCCATCATCAAGGATGGCTTCCGGAAAAACATTGTATTGTATCGTAATTGTGATGACTTATCAAATGATAAGTCGTCACAATTTTCTTACCGGAAAGTGGTCTTCAAACTGCTATCTTCTACAAAATTTTTCTAAAATTGCTGTCTAAAATACGACATTACCAACCTGAGGGTGTCACCAAGATTCCACGCGCGCCTCACTGTTAGCATAATTAACGGGATTTACTGAGGCCGATGCCTTATGATTATTTTCTTCTACGTGGAAATCATCAACGCATCTGGGTGGAGCGGGAGGTAGTATCAGAATTTGCTAACTAAAACCCACAATATTCCTTCAGTTGCCCGTTATTGAGAGGGTTGCGGTAACTCCTTCGAATCGGCAGCCCTGGCAGGCGTCAACCCTAACTGGCTTTGTTGACGCGTGTGTAACACTATTTGCCGTTGACCCGGGTTTAGACCTTACCGCACGACCGGACGGCTGCGGGATTGTTAGAAAGGGTCACCTAGGCTGCGAGGCAGAACGGTGGGTATCAGTCAGTTTAATTCACAATCGCTCTCACTCCACGAAGAGTAGAAAAAGTTATTTCGTCAACTAGCTGCTGACAGCGGCTTCGCCCGCGAGGTAGTCGCAAATTGACACAGGGGAACCTGCTACCGGGATATTCCAGGATATGGTCTATCCGTATTCATCGAAATCCGTTCAGCCGTTTGAGCGTAAAAAAGAAGCAAACGTACACACACACACTAACTTTCGCCTTTATAATACAAGTGTGATTGCCATTGGAAAAAAAGGATTATCACCAAGTTACATCTCTTTCTGGATTAGCACAACACTAATGTATGCGAACAAGGTTTCTCAGACCCAACTAATAAGACAGAATTATTTAACATCTAACGTAAACTCCCTCCTCCTCACGCCCTACACTATGTGATGTGGTTTCCTAAAGCTCGAAGGTTGAAAAGGCTCATTTAACTTGGCAAATTCCTCACTAACACCGATCTACTTGTGTCATCATGATGTTTCGAAAGTAATTAAAACAATTTCCAAGGAAATGGTTAAAGTTTTGTTCGGCTTTTTTAACCCAATCGATTTCAGAAAACCAAGGGCTAGTTTTAACTTCGGACAGAGGATAAGCATTGCCATAGCATAGCATAGCATAGTCGGCCTTACATTGCATACATTGCATTGCCATACAGCGTGGCCAGCGACTGATCAAGAGTTCTGACCGCCCTAGGCTAATTATGAGGACGCGCCCCCGCTAGGAAGGGTGGCAAACCATTTTATAACCTGACATTTTTTTTTATTTTTTTAATATTTACACTTCTGTTATTGTTAAAAAAAGAGGAGAGGCATCATCTAAGTGAAACATTTTTGCAACTGATTAATGATTTATTTGAAAATTATAGTAATTAAGTAATTATTATTAGATTATACAAAAGTCCTTTTTCGTGCTTTAGCGTTTGCAAATCTTTCCACATCTTTTTCAAATTTAATAACTAGTTTGTAAAAATTCACTTTCTATAAACATTAGCGAGATCGAGAGCGCTGCAAGTTTTTGCTGGCGGAGTGTGGAGCGCAAGTAATTTTTTACTCTTTTAAGTGCTGAAAAAGACCTTTCGCCGCTGCAGTTGGTAACACTCATTGCCAAAAAAAATCTTAATATTATTTCCACATTCGGGAACATGCATGAAATATTAAAACTTTTTATTAACTGCAACAAACCCTTTGGGGTTCTGGCTGAAATAGAGTGCTCGGCCTTGGTATCAGATTTTAAAAACTGCGCGAAATGGACGCATTATTCTACAAAGGTTTCTTCTAAATCAGTAGCATATAGTTGTTTTAACTCCTTTGCTTTGCTTCTAATATTTTCACTTTTTTTTTTTTTTTTTTTCGGGTGGGAAAATCATCTAATGACATCCCTCGCTCTTGGGCGGAGCGAGAGATAGTGTCAGACTTTTACTGACTAAAAACCCACTCCTGTTCCTTCTTTGCCATTTTTCCAGGGCCCCGGGGATCACTTTCGCATCACCCATGGCCCCAGTAGGCCTCGACCCTGCTGGGCCCCTACGGTTGCTGACATCTCCCTGAGGCGCGCGTGGAACACTACGCGCCGTCGACGACTTGGGCTCGGTCCGGACAGTTACCGGACGATCGGACGACGAGCCACCCATTGCTCGCCGTCCGCAAGCCCGCGCCTACGGTGGCCGGAAATCGGGATCGGAATCTCGGCGGCGGTTGGGGCGTGAGGACCGTTGCCTCACGCGATCGACCGCCTCCTTTGCTAGCATTACTGCTTCGCAGAAGGAGGCAACCGCCTGCCAATCCTCCTCACTCCGGACCATGGCCTGTACCAAGGCCCGGCGCGAGAGATCGCTGCCGCCGATCGCCCCCACGAGGACAGCGCGGTGCTCTGCCCAAGCAGGGCACACCTCTACCGTATGCTCCACCGTGTCCTCCGGGCGGTCCACACAATGGTGGCACCCGGGCGTCTCTTCTGCACGAATCCGGTGCAGAAACCTCCCGAACTTACCATGTCCGGTGAGGACCTGCGAATTCACTAAACCAGAAGCGCTTTAGCCTCTAAAAAAATAACGCAGTCTTTTTAAATGGGAAATCCCTAAATTAAAACTAGACCTTATTTTTGTAGAAGTGAGTTAAAGTTTTTTTAGTAACTGAAAGCTTTTTCATGTAAATAATTCATAATATAAGTTATTAATTAAACTTTTCAGGATTTTAGAGAACCAGGACACGCACTTGACCGATTTTTAGTATTTGATATTGACGTTCTAAAATGCCGTAATAACGGCCTAATGCGGGTAAATTGTTAGTTTTTGGGTTTTATGGAAACATTTTTTATTATTAATATATTATTTTCTGGACATATTGATTTTGTTTTTGGGACCCAAAAGAAATAGCACAACAAGAAATGGAAAAATCGATAACTTTTCTATTTAGTCAATCACTAGCGTAAATGTAAAATAAATTACTTTTGCATAGCACATCGACATTTATGTGTGCGTAAGTTGTACGGTGCATGGAAATTACACGCTGTTTTTAGGGCTAGGCACTCTGTTGCTAGCTCACTCACTCGCTCGACCACCGACCGATTAGTAACAAGTCAGTGTTTGTCTTACGCGCGCCTTTTAAAATTTTAAAATTTGTTGTTAAATTCAGGGACACTCAAGCGCATTTAATTTTAGTGTTTTGTCTCGGTCTAGTTGAAATATGTAGGGTAGATGCAATGATGCTAGATTAGTGCATGCAAAGACACGATTTTAGCGCGCCCCCCCGATCCGCGCGCCCTAGGCTGCAGCCTAATTAGCCTAAGGGTTAATCAGGGCCTGAGCGTGGCAATGCCGCCAGTCTTTTGGGCACATTACCAATCGACAGCGATATGGAAGAGTTTTTGACGCCATATTTTAGTGTATTTTTAGTTAGTTGTAATAAGTTTACGGTTTTTATTATTACTTTTTTTATTTTACTGTAATTGTTTTACTGTAATTGTAGTTAGTTTAGTATTAAAAAAAAAAAGTAATATGCAGCATACAAATTTAAAAACATATTAATGCGGGAAAAAATAATCTGAAAATAACTAAAGTTTGTGTTAAAATTACTTATACAAAATTATCTGAGAAAACTACGAGTAGAAACGTTTTTGCGAAAAGATATAAAAAAATAAACTTCTCAGAACATTCAATGAAAGAAATTGTTTCTTAAACTTTATAAATGTTGTGCGAAAACTATAGCGAAACAGCTAAAAACAGTACAACGAAGCAAATAAACTAACAAAGTAACAATATCAAGCAATATTTTATGTGCAAAACAAAGTTCAACAAACAGAGATCAAGAATATAGAATTAAAAGTATATATACAGGTTGTAGGTATGACATGAATTCTATTAGAATAAATGAATGAAAATAAACAACGTCTTAAAACCACCCTTATTTAATTAAATCCCGCAAAGAATTCTCACTTTTGAGTTGCTTTGTGAATTGTGTGCAAGCGAAAATACAAAAGGAAAATCATTGCGGTAGGTAAAGGAAATGCAATCTTATTTATGAAAGAATGTTGACGTTTAAAAGAGGGTACTTAACCTGGATACGACGGCAGTACACGGGACAGTTGAATAAATCGAAATTCGAATGGAATCAACCGTTGAGTCTGATTTTAAAACGGCCATTCAATTTGTGTAATCTTCCTTAATTGACTGACACGCAACGGTTGCAAAAAAGATGGGATAGCGTTTGATAGAGTGACGATCCGGGAGCGTTCCTCGCTCATTTCACTTGTCGACTAACTGCGGTTGCGAGCGAACGCGCCCGCAGCCCTCGCAGATTCCCGCGCTCGGAAACTTTAAAAATATTCTTAAAAGTAAAATGAAAATGTTTCAAAACGACGTGACTTAAAATTACCAAAGAGTTTATGACTGTTTAATTTTTTTTTCTAGTTTGTATATTTTTGTTTGCTAAATTGTGAAGTTTTGAAATTGTTTGTTTATTTATGAGTTTGAACTAAGAATGTTTATTTAAACAGTGAATTCAACAGTTTTGAAGTCAAGGCGGCAAAGTGTAAGTAATTAAAATTAAGTATTTAATTTACTAAGAACGTTGCAATTTAAAAGTTTATGATCAATTTTATAATACATGAACTCCTTGAGTTGCAAAGTAGTTGTTTTAATAAACGGTAATTTTAAAAGGCACTTAATAAGATAGAACATAAAGAAAATAAACAATATAATTTCATAGTTTTATTTTGTAATTATATTTAACATTTTATAACTTTGTTTTTGAAATGTTTATACACAAAATGTTCCGAATGTTATTGTAGATGAACTTTAAAAATATGATCATAAAATAATTTACATTGTTTGAATGAAATAAACATCAAAGAAGATTTGATTTAAAAATAAACTGCTGTTTATTTTTAAATAAACCCGTCGTACGAACGCACATGAAATCACTTTGAATAATATTTATTGATTTATAAGTGTGTTACTGTCTTATATGTGTTTATTATTACTTTTAAATCTTATTTATTATCTTTCTGATGCTTAATTATGAGTCTCTCGAAGTTTAAGAACAAAGTTACATTAAGTAGGTGATAACTTAATTTTCTCTTTGGCACATTCTTGTTTCACGTTGGTAAACTTTCGAGATAATTGTAGTTATTAGGATTGTTAGTTATAACGACATTGTCGTTACTGTGTTGGGTTTTATTTTGTCATATTCGACGGTTATGTATTTTTTATATGTTAAATATTGTTTTTATTCAACGAAAAAAAGCAATAAATTAAAATGATCGGTACTTAAACCTGGGTACTTAAACGTATTTAATGTGTGAAAAAGAGACAAAACTTAAAATTAAAATATGTATAAACATAAATAAATATTGACATCCATGTTAGATTTTTTTTCTAAATATTTTACGTAATAAGATGAGGGCTTTTTTTAAATGTTAGATTGAAAACTTATTTGGTAGAATAATGTTTTATAAATCTAATTATTTCAATTACAATGGTTCAATCCCATAGTATTTGTTTATTTTATAAATTTAATCCCTAGTTTTATACATTTTTCAACCTTTTCCTTATCTATAGAAAAAGACAACCGCAGGTTGCTCAAATTGAAAAATAGACATTAGCAACTAAGATTAATTCTTAAAATATTAAGTACAGGTTCTTGTTAATAGTTAGCGCGCTGGTTTTATTACTGGGTAGTTATCAAATAATTCCTTTCGCTCTGGGTGGAGAGAGAGGAAGTATCAGAGTATTACTGACTAAAGCCCACCCGTGCTCCTTTAGTTGTCTTTTACGTTCCCGTGCCGCTCTATCTTTTTCGAATAATCTCACAGTCTTTTATACGGTGACAGTATGAATAACACAAAGGGCAACTGAAGGAACATGACATGTAAAAATTTGACATGCCCTCCCGCTTCACCCTAGAGCAGGAGAAGTCATTGAATGATTTCCCTCCCCAAAAAAGCGAATTAAGACGCAAACAGTTACGTTACAAAAAAAATATAGAAAAAAAACCAAAAAAAAATTAAGAAAATTTTTGTTAAAAAAAATACAGCGATTTAAAAAACAAATAAATTTTTGATTAAAATCATACAAAAGGTTTTATTAACATTTTTAGTATATTTGCTTGCGTAGATAATTATTTATATTCAGAGAAAAATAAAGCCTTTTAGTTTCTAGAATCAAACTAATTCAGTGCAGCAATATCTCCGTATAGGATATTGAACAGTGGCCCTGCTTTTCACCATAATGAAACCACCCCTTATATTCCTTGTAAATGATATCCCTAATTTAATATATGCTGGCAATTTAATGCCTCCAAATACTGAATAGAAATATAATTTCATTCGCGAAGATCGGTGTTCCCGCACCGGGTTTCAAGTTGTTGTCAAACAAGGAATTGAAGTGTTTATCTCTCGATTTATATTTTCTTTGGTTTAATCTGTCTGTTCTTTATTTTTGGAAGCAGAAAAATTACGTACATAATCACTTGTTTGTTTTATTATAATACAAAAAGCTATGGAAGAGAAATGGGTCGTGATTCATGTATCGTGCAAAGTGCATTTGAAAAAAAAATCTATTCCACCAATTGATTAGATCACTTAAAAGGTTATCGACATACCGACCGAAGAATCGGCAGTGGGTAGGGCTCATTGCTCGCAGAACAGATAGTCGATTTTTTTTTTCGGTGTGAAAATCATCTTATGACATCCCCCGCACTTGGGCGGAGCGAGAGATAGTGTCAGACTTTTACTGACTAAAAACCCACACCTGTTCCTTCGTTGCATTTCGTACCAGGGCCGAGTTTTCCTTAAAGAATCAGACCCTTGGCCCCATTAGGCTTCGACCCTGCTGGGCCCCTACAGTTGCTGACATCTCCTTGAGGCGCGCGTGGAACAGTACCTACGCGCCGTCGACAGATAGTCGATGGGGCCGACAGGTTCTTCTGGAGTGGTGACCATAGGAAAGTAAATGAATCAATGAAGGTTTTTATTTTGAGGTGGGAAATCAATCACTAAATGACTTCTTCCACTCTGGAGCGGGACGAGAGGGAGTATCAGACTTTTACTGATTAAAGCTACCCATTGCTCATCGTCCGCAAGAATCAATGATGTTTAATATTCGATTGTGCTGTTTTATTTAAGTGTCTTTTAAATGCCTCGTTGGTTCCGTAGTAGCAAGTGCGACTGCTGAGTGTAGGGACCTGGTTTTGATTCCTAGGTTGAACAAAAACTACTATTGGGTTTTTTCAATAGGAATTTCTGTGTGACAGCCAGGAGTTTAGAAGTTGGTTGTGTGACACCCCCGTTCCTCGGAAAGTACGTAAAGCCGTTTGTCATGCGCCTGCCCCCCTAGCCAAGTTACGACTGTTTCGTTTCGTTTCTCTTGCGTCGAACGCCTCGAGTAGGCCACGCCTGCAATTCCTTTGTTCTGACGTCATCTCAACGCTCAGTCACGTGGTCAGAACAAAGGAATCAGAAGCATGGCCTACTCGACGCGTTTGACGCAAGAGTATCGAAATGAAACGGTCGTAACTTGGCTAGGGGGGCAGATCTCTCTCCGATTGTATCGGAATGTCTTCACATCAGACTATGAGAGTAAAACAATAGAGAGTGCGACTGTGTTTGCGCGCGCACTTGTGCACTATGATATCTCCTGCGTTCTTGGCTAATCTTTGTTGAAATAAGCCACCGTAATCGAAATTCATACCCAAATATATAAATAAAACAGCAAAAAAAAAGCTAATACACAGATTGCCAAATAATAGAATCTATTCGTTTTAAAACGGATATTTGCATAACTGACTAAAAACCCACTCCTGTTTCTTCGTTGCCTTCGTCTCAGGGCCCCGGTTTTCGTTTTCACACTACCCATGGCCCCAGTAGGCTTCGACCCTGCTAGGCCTCTACGATTTGCTGACATCTCCCTGAGGCGCGCGTGGAACAATACGCGCCGTCGACGGCTTGGGCTCGATCCGGACGGTCGGACGGCGGGCTACCTATTGCTTGCCGTCCGCAAGCCCGCACCTACAGTGGTCGGAAATCGAGATCGGAATCCCGGCGGCGGTTGGGGCATGAGGACCGTTGCCTCACGCATACTTGCATAGCTTTATAATTTTACGATACAGGACTTCCTAGTGTATCAACTATACTACAAAAAAATCAACCCATATTTATAAACGTATTTTTTTTTAGAAAATGTTTTTTTCTTATTAATAATTCTTATTATCATTAAAGATCTTTCGATCTTTCAAATCACTTAACACGTTGAACGCCAAATGAAAAATCGAGTATTTCCATTCAGGCCACAGGGCTCATCGGTGAGCCTTATCTTACTGAACCATTCGAGCCATGGGGGTCACCCGTGAGCCGCGTGAAAGGTCCAACATAAACGCTTCCTACGAGCCACAGATTGCAGTTATCAAACAAAACGCATATGGAAGTGAGCCGCGTGGCCCTGTATCCGAACCGGACGGCGTGGTTTTCAAATCCAACAAAAACTTGTAGTTTTAATCAAGGTTATTGCAATGATGCTAGGGTTATTCCTAAAGATACGATAGAAAATATTATTTCGATTTAATAGCTGTAATTAAACTATAAAATACTTTTAAAATATTTATTAAAAATACAAAACAACGTAACATTTTCTACATTACCAAGTAAAAATCGGTGACATTATTTATTCATTACTTGACAAACTTCTATAATATAATCAAAATAATTTATGAATTTGAATAATCACAACTATGGCACTTCTTTTTAATATCACATTATTAAATAATCAGTCCTCTTATGAAATATAAAAAAAAATTATCAAAATTATTGGTGAATCTTGTTAAAACAAGGTAAACAAAGGAATGGTTTAGTTGGACAGCTTTGGCAATAAGTGGATACTTTTTTCGACTTTGATTTAGCCTGTTTGCTACCCATGATTGGTACGTTATCTGCATAACATTGGCGACATGTTCTTCTGACTTTTCTAGCCAAACCCTCTTTTCTTTCCAAGGAGTGTTTCTTTCGCTCGCGCGACGTGAGCCGTATCGTGACCCCTGCGGCCCCCGCTAACGGAAAAAACATAATCCTTTAAAAAAGGCCACGGGACCCACCCGTGAGCCTTTTACAATATTTTAAAAACTAGACGGTAAAAGTCGCTCATTTTTATTTTCTGTACCAATTACCGCATTTTCTAAACTTTAGAATGAAAATCTCAAGTTGATGAAAATTACCGATTTCCTGATTATGACTTGGCCCGAATGGTATACTACGGTAGGCCCACCGGTGGGTCGTAAAGCATACAACGTGTTAAGCGATACGTCCATAATTCTTCGTCCAAGAAAACAAACTTAATGTTTTCGTTATCAGAAAAGAAATTAAGAAAAAAGAAATTCCAAAATGAATAATGGATAACTATTCGTTAGTGTGACAATAGTTAATTGTGTGACTTTGCTAATTAAGACCCTTGAGGATTCGAGAATAATTTTGCTTACATAATAATGCTGTATTTATGTGTGAAATGTATTTAAGATGTAATATAATGAACACATGTCCATATTCATAATCGGAAGGAATTGATTTCAGCTATTTTTAAAATCTGGTAATTTATTTAATCTAAAATATTTAACCTTTTGAGTGCGTAATTAGAGACACAATAGTAAGACAATGGCGCGTGAACGCCGGCGTTAATGCGGGGATCAACAGCTTAAGAATTATTTTAGGCACAACACAACATTACCAGAGTGCAGTGGTGGCCCACTGGCCACTGGTAACGGCCCCGAGTTACGAGATGTGGATTGTGGGTTAAAACCAAGCCAGGCGAATCACTTTGTGGAATTTATTTCATCTCCACTGCTCTCAAAACGGTGAAGAGAAACATCGTGAAGAAACCGGCATGTCCTAGAACTAAAAAATCGAAGATACCGTGATAAAACCCGCACTAGGCCCGCGTGGTGGAATACGTCCATTCTCTTTCCTAGAGAAGAGGCCTGAGTCCTAGCAGTGGGAACAATAAAAAACTGGGCAAGTGCGAGTCGGACTCGCGCACTGACTAGTATGGAAACGGTTCAATTCCCGAATTGAGTTACGAAATTTTCCGAATCGCAAATATTTTTTTTTTGTGATTTAACTACAAATTTATAGTTTTCAGTTTTTTTTCTATATTTGTGTTATGAGACCTTTTTTCATGCCAAATTTCAGGATTCTGGGTCAACGGGAAGTACCCAATGAATTTTGATATCCTCGAGAGTGTCGAAATACACGTTTTTTGCGACATAAGCGGCCGTATATTTTTTTTCCGTTAACTCAGATGTTTGATTTTTTCACAGCTTCAAGGAACCGCAGACCTGAGTATATAGTTTTAATTTCAACTCGATACCTCTACGCGTTCTCGAGATAAAGGGTCTTGACAGACAAACAAACAGACAGACAGACCGACAGACAGACGGACGGACAACAAAGTGATCCTATAAGGGTTCCTTTTTTTTCCTTTTGAGGTACGGAACCCTAAAAATTCTGAATATGCTATGCTTATGCTACAACATTTCCGCAACCCAGATATTCTTCGATATACAATACTGCCATTCAGCTGCATCCGGTTAGAGCAATATATTCCGAAAAAAATACTGATATTTTTTTTCATAAAAAAATGTTTTAAAGTATAATGGCTCACTAAGCCAACAGAAAAATAATACTAAGCATTTTTTAATAGTCACAGAATGTGGTCTATAAATGGAGCATTCAGTGTTATTTTAGGAAGTGTACGCTTTACATTATTATATATTTGTAGTATTTAGTTATAATCATTGGCCAAAGAAAAACCCAGCCCTCTGGTCGCGTAAAGAGTCGACTAGCTGTTAGGTGATAAAATTTACTTACATCTTATATCTATAAAGAAATTATTATATGGATGATTAGGTATGACAAATGATTAAGTAGGTATAGTTGTTGATTGCTTATTATTATTTTTAAAGTTTAATGGCTCACTTATCCAACAGGAAAATTCTGACCATTTTTAATAAAGTTCCAGAATGTGGTTTATAACTGGAGCAATCAGTGTTAGTACAAAATATAATTGAGAATAATAAAACATAATAATAATATATATAATATAATATTCCAAAACTATCACACAACGCCATCTAGTCCCAAACTAAGCAGAGCTAGTGCTATGAGTACTAGACAACTGATAAACATACTTATATATTTCTAAATACATACATATTATAGATAAATTACACACAGACACAGGACAAATGATCGTGCTCATCACACAAACTTTTGTCCTGGGTGGGAATCGAACCCACAACCTTTGGCATAGCAGTCAGGGCCACTAACCCCTAGACCAACAGGCCAGAGTAAATTGTGGCTTAAAACATAAGTTAACAACGGGATATAACATAAGTTATTTTTATTTTAAGTGTCGGTAGGTATTCCACAATCTTTAAACAAGCGATTATCTTTAATGTGACCTGTGAATACAGAAAATGATAAACGACTGCTATTTTGTAATTTATGTAATAAATTGATAACAAAGCTTGCAAAGATTGTGAGATATTTTTAGACATTTTATTTATGTTTTATGTCACGCAACTCGATCGATATGCGCCCATTCATGATTTAATCGAGTTTGAAGCGTAATTCAGCAAATCTTTTTATTTAAGTTAGGATTTTGGAACCATGTATCTATATTTTGTTTAATAGTCAATTAGACTAATCTTTACTTAATGATGAAGTGCATAGTGGACATCCATTACACACAAAACGATTTAGGAACACATTCATCGTGCTTACAGCTATAAGGAGTCGACCGCCCGGAGGACACGGTTTTTTTTTTTTTTTTTTTTTTTCGGTGGGAAAATCATCTTATGACATCCCCCGCCCTTGGGCGGGGCGGGAGATAGTGTCAGACTTTTACTGACTAAAAACCCACTCCTGTTTCTTCGTTGCCTTTCGTACCAGGGCCGAGTCTTCCTTTCAGAATCAGACCCTTGGCCCCAGTAGGCTTCGACCCTGCTAGGCCCCTACAGTTGCTGACATCTCCTTGAGGCGCGCGTGGAACAGCACGCGCCGTCGACGACTTGAGCTCGGTCCGGACGGTTACCGGACGGTCGGACGGCGAGCCACCCATTGCTCGCCGTCCGCAAGCCTACGATGGCCGGAAATCGGGATCGGAATCCCGGCGGCGATTGGGGCGTGAGGACCGTTGCCTCACGCGATCGGCCGCCTCCTTTGCTAGCATTACTGCTTCGCAGAAGGAGGCAACCGCCTGCCACTCCTCCTCGCTTCGGACCATGGCCTGTACCAAGGCCCGGCGTGAGAGATCGCCGCCGCCGATCGCCCCCACGAGGACACGGCGGTGTTCTGCCCAAGCGGGGCACACCTCTACCGTATGCTCCACCGTGTCCTCCCACGGTGGAGGTGTGTCCCGCTTGGGCAGAGCGCTTGCTTCCTTTTGCGAAGCAGTAATGCTAGCAAAGGAGGCGGCCGATCGCGTGAGGCAACGGTCCTCACGCCCCAACCGCCGCCGATCCCGATTTCCAGCCACCATAGGCGCGGACGGCGAGCAATGGGTGGCTCGCCGTCCGATCGTTCGTTAACCGTCCGGACCGAGCCCAAGTCATTGACGGCGCGTAGTGTTCCATGCGCACCTCAAGGAGATGTCAGCAACCGTAAGGGCCCAGCAGGGTCGAAGCCTACTGGGGCCATGGGTGATGCGAAAGAGATCCCCGGGGCCCTGTAAAAATGGCAAAGAAGGAACAGGAGTGGGTTTTTAGTCAGTAAAAGTCTGACACTATCTCCCGCTCCGCCCAAGGGCCCCCGGGGGATGTCATTACATGATTTACCCACCCGAAAAAAAAAAGCTATAAGGAGTGGAATTCTTTACCGGAGTCTGTGTTTTCTGATAGCCACTACCTGAGGGTATTTAAGTCAAGAGTAAAGGTGAGGTACGTCGACAGCATCATTGCTTACCATCAGGTCTTACTATGGAAAAGTAGATAAGTCTTATATTTATAAGTAGAGCAATTTTGTAATTGCGGATAGGTGAACACTTATTGTTCAAGGTCACTCAGTGATTATAAACGGAATGCCATAAAAAACACCACATACAAGTTATACTATTTATACTTCTAATTACTTATTTTTAAAATATCTGTTTAATATTTATTAGAAAAACTCAACATTAAAAAAAAACTTAAAAACAACTGCATCAATAAATAATTTAATAGGTATATTTACAAACAGAATATAATAATATGAATAAACGCGTATATTAAAAAGAATTTACTGCTATATACTAAAAAGAACTGTTTTTATTTATTTTTTGTTTTTTTTTTTTACTTTGTGTTTGTAACCGTAGAAATGTTTCTGTTCCAAATAAAACTTTTTCAATTCTTTTTTATTTTATTTGATATAAACTAGTGCTTGACTGCGATCCCACCTGATGGTAAGGAGCGATGCAATCGTTGATAGTGAGGTGCACTAGTTTAGTTGTTTGTTTGTTGTTGTTGTTTTTTTTGTGTTTTGGTTTTTATTCTATTCATATTCTAATTCATTGGGCATCAAAAAAATCATCCACATTGTTGTCAATAAGAAAAGCGACCAGGAGCAGCATTGCCACGTTGAATAGCAACGCTGATTCATTTGTCAAAGAAAAACTCAGCCCTCTGCTCACGTCAAGAGTCGACTAGCTGTTAGCTGGTAACATTTACATCTCATATCTATAAATACGTTGTTATATGGATGATCGACGAGTGGTAACGGCTCCGACTTACGAGTTGTAGGTCGCGTGTTCAAAGCCAGCCAGGCGCATTACTTTGTGTAATTTATTTCATCACCACTGCTCTCAAAACGTTGAAGGAAAACATTGTGAGGAAACCGGCATGTCCTAGAACCAAAAAATTCGAAGACATGTGACATCCACCAACCCGCACTGGGCCCACGTGGTGGATTACGGCCCATTCCCTCTCCTAGAGAGGAGGCCTGAGTCCCAGCAGTGAGAACATTAAAAGGCTGACATTTACATCTCATATCTATAAATACATTGTTATATGAATGAACATAACAAATGATTAAGTAGGTATAGTTTTTTAGTTGATTGCTTATTGTCATTCGTAACATTATGTGACGATTATAATGTTCGACTGAATTATATTTAGTTAGTATAGTATGGGTATCATCTTATTGTTTATTGTATTGATGAAATAAAAAAACCGGCCAAGTGCGAGTCTGACTCGCGCATTAAGTGTTCCGTACCGTCCGTAGCAATAAACGGGAAAAAAATGACGTTTGTTGTATGAGAGCTTTCGAATACCGTAATTAGAGTCACAAAAGAAAGACAATGAGAGAGCGAACGCGGCGTGCGCTTGGGGTTTAATCAATTGTTTTAGTATGTGTTGTTAGCGTCAACAGAAATACATTATCTGTGAAAATTTCAACTGTCTATCACGGTACATAAGATTACAGCCTGGTGACAAACGGACAGACAGAAGGACGGACTGCGGAGTGTATATATCTTAGTAATAGGGTCCCGTTTTATCCTTTGGGTACGGAACTCTAAAAAGAAGTGGATACTTACGTAAGTGTTAATCGTTCGTTTTATTCGGCCACTTTGGCTACTACTACATTGATAATATCGCTGCTCCAAACTGGTGGGTTTTATTTTATCGTGAGTGTGTCTGATCTTTTTTAGGATCACTTTGTTATCCGTGTTCGTCTGTCAAGACCATTTTTCTTAGGAACACGTGGAAGTATGACGCTGAAATCAATACCAAATACTTAGGTCTACTACCTAAAGAAGCAGTGAAAAAATGAAACTTTTAAGTCATCGGTTGTAAGTAGCTATCAGGAAACACAGAATCCCACTTCTTAAATGTTTTACAATAAATGTGTTTACAATAAGTTTTGTTCGTATATGTGGCTGGGTCACACATCTTTGTGAAACTAAAAAAAAAAAACTGGCCAAGTGCGAGCCGTACGCGAGGGGTTCCGCACTATAATCACTAAAATCACGTTTGTTGTAAGGAAGCCCCACTTAAACAATTAATTTATTCTGTTTTTATTATTATTTGTTTTTATAGCGACAACAGAAATACATCATCTGTAAAAATTTCAACAATCTAGCTATCACGGTCCATGAGATACCGCCTGGTGACAGACAGACGGACAGTGGAGTCTTAGTAATAGGGCCCCATTTTTACCTTGTGTGTACGGAACCCTAAAAAACCGAGAAATTCCCCCAACGAGCCTTTGCATAAGGGACTTGATCCATTTAGTTAATAACTCCATGCAAATATGAAAAAGGGAAGTAATTAACAATATTTATAACAACAACAATCTCGCTTTGGGTCCATTATGTTGATAATGTTGTCGACACACTACATTAGGTAATCTGGTCAGGGTGAGGGAGCTGTGAAATTTTCCTTATTCTTCATAATTATTGTTATAAACCTTGTTCACTTTGAAACTGTTTTGTTTTGAAGAACCACCTTCGTTTGTGATAATGGAACCGGTTTAAAACTAGATGTTGGCAAAATTATGAAGGATGAACCAGAGATTTGGCGGTTAAATTCTAGATTAAACCATGAGACCAAGACAGGTAATTGACCTACAGATTTCATTTGCAACGTCCTACTCTTAAAAAAACCGGCCAAGAGCGAGTTGGACTTGCGCACCGAGGATTCCGTACAAATTTACTTATGTATTTAGTACTCCTTCGTTGCCTTTCGTACCTTTGGCCCCAGTAGACTTCGACCCTGCTGGGCCCCTACGGTTTGCTGACATCTTCCTGAGGCGCGCGTGGAACAGTACGTACCGTCGACGACTTGGGCTTGGTCCGGGCAGTTACCGGACAGTCGGACGGTGAGCTACCCATTGTTCGCCGTTCGCAAGCCCACTTCCTAGCGAGTGTCAAAATATCTACCAAAACAATAAACATAAACGGCCTTATCTTTAGATTACGTTGACTTAGAAGTTTGATTTTTTCACTACTGTTTGGATTAGCAAACCTGATTATTTAACGACTTACGAGTCGTAGGTTTAAACCCAGACAGGCGCATTATTTTGTGTAATTTATTCCATCACTACTGCACTCAAAACAATGAAGGAAATCATCGTGACGAAACCGGTATGTCCTAGAACTAAAATTTCAAAAATATGTGACATCCACCAACCCGCCCTGGGCCCACGTGGTGGATTATGGCTCATTCCCTCTACTAGATACTAGGAGGCTTGAGTCCCAGCAGTGGGAACAAACTACAACAACTAATTATGCTAGCACTTACCAACAAGCTTCTGTTGGTGTGAAAAACAATAAACATGATAAGGCTGATGGTACTCGATAACACAAAGATACAACAACTAATACAAACATTTAAAGTGCATGTATTGATATATATATCAAATTCATGGAAAAAGCAAAGTAAGTTTAACACCTGAGATTAATGTAACAGTGTGTCGGTACATTGTAAAGGCTTTGTAGATAAACAGGTAAATTAAACCTGTTGTGATAAAAACATTGATAGCGAAACCGAGGTAGTGAATGAGAATGACTGATTTCACCAACTTATCTTCTCAGTTGAGCGATTTTTCTAAGATTAATGGTATGTAGCAGCAACTTCATCCGCATGAAGAACGAGAATTTGCACAAAGGAACTTTGTATCAAGGTAAAAAGTACCCGAGTCCTTTTTTAACGTGGGAAATCATTTAATGACTTCTGTCGCTCTAAGGCGGAGTAGAAGGGCGTGTCAGACTTTTACTGACTAAAACCACACCTATGTTCCTTCACTTGCCTTCACGTTCTAGGACCACGGGTATCCTACCCAAGTCATAAGAAAGGATATGGTCTACTGGTTTGGTAAATTTCATCGACATCCGTTCTGGTATTGAGGGGTGATTGATAAAAAATATTCTAAAGACTTGCACATCTAAAATATTAGTAGGATCTGCTAGTCGTCGACTTTTTCATTTAAAATGATATGAAAGATTTTATTACTATCAATCAGATTGCTATAGGAACACCGACATTTAAAACTGACAGCTTTATTGCAGATGGTAATGACACAGATAATACTAATGACATCACACTTCTCAAAAACACAGACATAAATCCCCAATAACAACCCAATCTTAAAAGAAGTCAATCTCGATCATAAATAAGACGTTATTGCTTGAACACATTTACATTAGCATAAACCTGAAAAGTATCATAGTTTAAAATGTAATAAAAGGAACGGGTGAAATATATATCGACCAGCTGACTTATTGAGGAAGTGCAGTTAAACCAATGCAACACGTGTCATATCTTTAATACTGGCAGTATTAAAGATATCAAACTAATATAAGAACGCCTAACTTTAACGCTGCCAGTCTTAAGGTTGATAATAGTAATGATTCCGTTATATAGGATACATTATTACACTATAGTTATTTAAATATTTACATTACACTTCTCAAAAACATACCGATAAATCCACAATCACGATGTATTTAAGAACCCAGTCTTAAAAGATGTCAATCTCAATTACAAACAAGATAATTCTACTCAAACACCGTATAAAAAAAATATAAATTCATTAGCATAAACTTAAATAATAATAATAATGGAAATTTAAAATTATATAAGAAGAATTGCCGAAATATGTCGCCACTAATCCAGCTGTTATTAAGATAGTGAGTGCAGCTAAACCAACGAAATACGTATGTATATGTCTTGAATGCTGCCAATTAAAATAATATAGGAAAAAGTTTCTATGTCCTACATTTTAGTCAGTAACCTTTGAATTCGTCTCCTAGAGCTTTTTATTTTGATACCCTACATAACTGTGTAAGAAAAATATATAATTTGGCGACATAAATTCGCCATTTTTATATTTTAGATATACCTAGTGTTACATAAAATGCAAGAAGTCGTTTAGACTCTAGAACGTGTCAAAGAAATATATAATAACATTCGTAAACATATTTGTAAAAAAAACTTTCTTCTGGCACAGTTGGTTCAAAAAAACACATATTTAACACAGACTGTTATAAAACTGATGATAATAATACAGATAAAACTAATGACATCGCACTTTTCAAAAACATACCGACATCAAGACCCAAAAACGATCTCCTTAATAACCCAATCTTAAAAGAAGTCGATCTCGAAAATAAATAAGACGGACGAACACGTATAAAGAAATCAGAAATTGCATTAGCATAAAACTGCGTGTATCTGCATATAATTAATTTCGGTAACAATTTATACGGCATATCATCCGTAATAACGGAGGAATGTGATTCAATCAGCGGTGAAATGCGTCGCCGATGTTCACTTCGATATTTTCGTATTCAATCTTGCTTCCTTTTTTTTTTATCTTGATTATGTTGTTTGTCATGGTTTTGGGTGCGTATCTTTAAATTTTGGAACAAAGAATGCAAGAAGTGAAAAATATTATCAATTATGTATTTATTAATCAAACTTTCAACATCTAAATTGATAGATATGAGGCGTTATGTCTGTCTCAAGGATGATAACCATTTCAGTCTATCTCAGTACTCTAGTAAAATAACTAAAAAGTCCTACTTTAGATCACTACAGGACCTAAAGCAGTGATTGAGTGAACTAGTGAACTGTCGAAAATTTCAAAGAGATTGATCTAAGCTTCCGAAATGTCGTGTGGTTTTACGAACGACAAACCATTGTTTGGGCAACATATGCGTTATAGCTGTTAGTATGTCGCTTGTCTAAGTATTCAGGGGTCTTACCATGACATGTTAAAAAGTCAGATCATCACGGACCAGAACACACGCGATACGGCCACTTTAACTCAGCTATTTTCGCCCATAGAATAGGTGAAATTGAATATGTACTTAAAAGGAGAGAACAAAGCCGCTCCACAAGCGAACGACCCTCCAGAGAACGTAGGCTCTAATCCATAGAGTCACACTAAAATAATCAGTAAAAGCAGGTCTCTGACTTACTGTGATTTTAAATTTATAAACCTTATTTTTACATTGTATATACACTGCGAATGTAGTAAGGAAAGATGATAGAAATAGGTTGCAAAAGATCCCCTACAGGACAAAATGCGCTAACAACTAGATACCATAATTATCACTTTGTCATTTCATTAAGTGACATGTCAAATATTTTAACCAAATAATAAACAATTTTCTATTCTATTAAAAAGTCAGGCGTGCAAGCGAGAAAGAAGAATAGAGCTATACACACCACATAGTTCCATCAATTTAACAGTTCAATTTAGGTCGTGAAATGGATCGCGTTAAGTGCTCGTTGTAGGACCTCAGGTTCAGTAAACATAAAATCCTATAGAATTCAATAGAGTTTGTTGCCTGCAGCACCACTGCCCATTCCTTCGGGAAATACAAGCTTGATTCTACCGTCAAAGCTAATTCCAGGCTACTAGCTCAGGCGTAAGTTAATTAGCACAAGACTGCAAGTGACATTTGAAAACATACTCAAAGTATTTCGTTAAAGGCCAGTCTTGAATCTGGAACTGCTATTAACCGCGTCAACGATCATAAGGAATTGACATAATCACTTAACTTGGCTTGCACTTTGGTTGATAATATCTTATTTGATACTTTATATGGAGGAGAAGTTCGTCGCCAAAATAATATCAGCCGCACGGGTCAATGACCTCGGTTAAGCAACGATTTCCGAGGTCGCTATGTAGATGGGTGACAATCTTAATAAACTGAGATTCTTCCATGCCTCGAGAAGCATGTTGAGCCATTCCGTCCCATTGCACTTTGACGATATTATCTTATCTGATATTTTTTACGATAAACTGAGATATACTTAAAGGATATTGATGAATTTTTGGGGCAATGACAAATCGTTTCAAGTGCAATGGATAGAAACGAGTCATGGATGCTTACCCTTTGCATGTCTGTGTTTGTTTATAAATGCAGAGATTCTTATAGGGGGATGAGACGATAGATTAGCTTGTATATTGACTACTAGTACAGGATCCGTGTTTGGGTCCTTGATAAAAGTGCTGGTTTTGCAGCTCTCTAGATCAGTGAACTCGTTATCAGATCAGCAGGCTTAGCCAAGTTGATAATCTACAATCGTTAACGCTGGTAGAAAACTTCAAATATATGGGAATGACATCATCTCAACGTTAAGTCACGTAGTCAGAATAAACAAATAGGAGGCGTTATCGATTGTAGAAAGAGATTCGAAACGAAATGTTCGTAACTTGGCTAGTCCTACTGTAAAACCAGATATTCCTTCTACAAAAAAAAAAAATATATTTTTATTTTCACTTTTTTGGTTTAGATTTTAACTATTAGCGCTACTCGCGATTAGCTCCTGTAAGAAGCACTATCTACTGAAGTTATATAAGTGCCCATGTAGGCCTATGTGAAAATAAAATATTTTGAATTTTGAATAAGTACAGCTAATTTAGTGCGATAGGAAAAAATCACGAAGGCAGCTTCGTGACCTTTTTATCCATTAAAAAGCGGACTTAATATACATGCAGTCATTCTGATTGTTTGTCAGATTATTCTACAAGCAACGTTTTACCATAAGGGCTATATTTCATCGGGACATGGCGGCGCGACTAGTTGCGCCGCCATGGTTTCCGTAAGCTACCAAACTGGACACCATACAGACACCAGAGTCGCTACACCACACTGAGACAGTATCAAAATAGACTTTAAGTGCACGCGTCCGACTTGGTCGCGCCGCCAAATTGGTTGCGCAACCATACGGCCACCAGGTGAGTAACTCTCTATAGAGCTGTATACATTTTGTTGGTAGCGGCGACTGGTCGCGCCGCCATGGTGTCCCGGTGAAATATAGCCCTTATAGTATTTTATGGTTGCGCAACCATACGGCCACCAGGTGAGTAACTCTCTATAGAGCTGTATACATTTTGTTGGTAGCGACGACTGGTCGCGCCGCCATGGTGTCCCGGTGAAATATAGCCCTTATAGTATTTTATTTATTTTATAATTAAATCAGTAGATTTTTAGTAAAAGCTAAAATGCTTTATATTTGCAAGTATTGTGTCGCGCATCTCTTTCTTTTTTAAGCCGACCCTGAGTGACTGCACTTTAGGTTCTGTAGCTCTCTTAACGAATCTAGAAGAAATCCACAGGGAAATAGCATAGGTGATGAGTCATCATCATCTCCGTAGCCATTTAACCCAACCAGTTTGGGGTCGGCTTCCAGTCTAATCGGATGCAGCTGAATGCAGCATGTTTTATATGGAACGACATACCACAGTGTCTCAATACGAAAGTCTACGACCAGTGCGTGTTGCCAGTGATAACATATGGCTCCGAAACGTAGTCGGTCACTATGGGCCTCATCAGAAGGCTTAAAGTCACCCAAAGGGTAATGGAAAGGGCCTATGCTCGGAATTTCCTTGCGTGATCGAATCAGGGATGAGGATATCCGCAGGAGAACGAAGGTAACCGACATAGCACGAAGAATCGCCAAACTTAAGTGGCAAAGGGCGGGGCACATTGCTCGCAGAACAGATGGCCGTCGGGGCCGAAAGGTCCTGGAGTGACGACCGCGTACCAGAAGATGCAATGTTGGAAGGCCGCCTACAAGATGGACCGATGACCTGTTAAGGGCGGCGGGAATCCGATGAATGCGAGGCGCACAGGACCGTTGATTGTGGCGACACTTGGGGGAAGCCTCTGTCTTACAGTGGACATCTTTCGGCTGAAATGATGACATGGAGCGACTGCCTATCAAACCTCCACAACCCAGCAATGGACGACACGATACTCCTTGGATAGACTGATAGTTAGATTTTCTGGCATCTGACTATCTGTAACGACTGTCAAAGATCTACGAATGACAATCGGGACCAAGGGCTTTACGTACTTTACGAGGTACAGGGTGTCAGTAATGTCCGAGATAAACTTAGAAATATACGTACGAATTGCCAAATTCACATTGGTACTTGACCGGTTTCGATCACATGCATGAGTGGCGGATGCCTTAACCATTGGGCTATCCTGGCTATGTACAGTAGTAATCACACTGCATAGGCGATGAGTGCACATCTGTTATTGACCAAGACATGTGGTACATTTATGTCCAGTCCAATGTCTTCTCTATAACTTAGAAACAGCAGTTGATATCCTGATTCCCGCCTACCCATATTTGTCCGTAGCTACAAGCAATTTGATACAAGAAGTTCTTATCCCATCGTATTATCTTTTATATATCTCACATGACTCAAAATTGTTTTAGATTTGTTTAAATTGATCATAAAGCTGTTTCTACGAGAGCGATGAACGAGGAAGTTCTCTCAATGGCGCGTAATTGACGGTTGAGACAGACTGCTTGTAAATCATTGAAAAGTATCTTGCTGTGTTGTAGTGTTACATGTGTAGTTTTCTTTTGTTTTAAAATTGGGAAGCTGTTTGATGTAAACTATGGCGATTCGTGTATTTTAAGAAACCATCGCATGCTAACCTTGGTTTCTATTTGCCTAAATACTTACTACTTAAAGTTTTAATAAATATTATATAATATCCTTTCTTACATTTTGACTAGTGATTGTTGTTGAATATATGTTGTTTTTTCAACCTACATTTTGACTTGAAAAGTTTCTGTTTCTACCTTAGTAAGTCACCAAAAATTAATTTATTTACAAGTACTTATTCAACATTCTTTGTAATGTTGAATAAGTACTTGTAAATAAATTAATTCATTGCTCAGAGAAAACTTACAAACTAAAAATGTACATAAAAAAAAAATAAGACCATAACACATCCATACATTATATAAAGAAACCAAATTGAAGTTGGAATATGCAGCAGATTTAGTTACATTGGTATTATTCAGAACCTACTTTGTTATTTTTATATTAATTGCGATCAGATTGAAATGCCTTTAACTTCGTTTAATGTCAGTATCTTGCTCACGTGTTTCATAGCCCTGTAGTCTAAAACAATGTTCACTGTTTAGTCGAGAATCTTGGTTTAAATCTAGATCTAGACGAGATAAAACTAGAACTGGATATACAGTCTAGATTGGCGTCAAATCTGTCAGATAAATCAGAATTCTTATCTTCGTTCTGAAGTGTCAGCCTTGATTTGCATCTGAATGTTCGTCTTGTTTCGAATTTTCTTATCTCTGAAAATTTAAGTACTGTAGTAAAATGATAACCATCGTATACCATTAATTGGAGGCTCGAATACAAAACTTTCTTACTAAGTAAGTCAGATCAAGCTGTTGACTTTTCACTTCTTAATCATAAATATCATAACTTATTTCGCTTGGCTCCAAATATATTTCAAAAACTTAGATATGTCTTCAATTGTAAGTTAAGTAATAATTCAACTTTTGTGTCGCGATAACAAATGAAATGAGCATACCTTTTTGTCACAAGTTTGCGAATGTATTTTTTATGGACTGCCATCTTTGCATAAAAGGGTCAGGTTCTTAAAATATGTCTTCTTGATTTATAACAAAACGAGACGTGTACAGGAAGTTGATATCCCGAAATATTTTTGTTATGATTTCCTGAACTCAGAAATGTTTGGCAGCATATGGGATAAATGTCCCGAAAGTGAAGGAATTTTGGAGGACTGGATTAGTAGAATATTTTATTTAAACTTATATTTTGTACCTTAAATATTGTTTATTTGTTTACATATTTGTAAAAAATAATATGTGAAAATCTGTATTCGTCTAAACTAAAACTCCTCTAAAAAAATACTTTTTTATACGCCTTAGTACTATTTATCCAAGAAAATGCGCTGTTGCCTTTTTTTTTAGGTGGAGAATCATCCAATGACTGCTCCCGCACTTGGGCGGAGTGGTCATTGGATAAAGGCGTGTGAGACTTTTACTGACTAAAACTCACTCCTGTTCCTTTTTTTCCTTCGTTCCAGGGCCCCGGGGTACACTTTCGCACAACCCGTGGCGCCAATACGCTTCGACCCTGCTGGGCCCCTATGGTTTGCTGACATCTCTTTAAGGCGCGCCTGGAACACTACGCGCCGTCGACGACTTGAGCTTTGTCCGGATGGTTACCGAATGGCCTAACGGCGTGCTACCCATTGCCCGCCGTCCGCAAGCCCGTGCCTTCGGTGTCTGGAAATCAGGATCGGGATCCCGACGACTGGGGCGTAAGAGCCGTTCCCTCACGCGTGCGGCTGCCTCCTTTTCTAGCATTACTGCTTCGCAGAAGGAGGCGACCGCCAGCCATTCTTCCTCGCTCCGGACCATGGCCTGTACCAGGGCCCGGTGCGACAGGTCATTGCTGCTCATTGTCCTCACGAGGACACGGCGGTGCTCTGCTGAATCGGGGCACACCTCTACCGTATGTTCCACCGTATCCTCCGGGCGATCCACACAATGGTGACGCCCAGGCGTTAATAGCAGTACCCAGCGCCCATAATTATGGCGTGCCCAGCACTGTATCCTATGGAATAAACCACAGGAACGATGCCGTGCGATAAAGCTTGAATTTGATAAATCATTTCTATATCTTTATATAGCCTAAAACTATGCTCTACTTTTGTATAATTAGTTTCACTTACAATAATTATTTGAAGTCAATCCTAGACTGAAGTAACTCGTGATGTTCAAGGTGACTTATGATTTAGTTTGTATCAAACTTTAGTGGGTTTTGAGATATTTAATAACCGTCAAATATTGATGAACTTTCAATATTTGTGTTTCGGCTAAGTTAATAAGTGTTGCTATGCGCGTACCGACAAATATAGAAGCGGTAGGCAGGAATATTCAAATATTGCTGTGGAAATGTTTGCAAGAGTAACCATGGGCCTGGAACGTGAAGGGCGACTGAAAGAACACAGGTGGGTTTTAGTCAGTGAAATTTTGACACGCCCTCTCGCACTACCTAAAGCGCGAGAAGGTGTTTGATGGTTTACCTGTTTCAAAAAGGAATATCTAACATACATTTCAACTTCTCTACAGGTTATGTGCGCGTGATGCCATCTAGGGTTTTTGGTCATAACGATCACATTCGATTGCACCGTAGGTTCGATTTCCATCACACAAACATTTGTCTTGGATGGGAATCGAATCGAACCTGTAGAGAAGTTGAAATGTATGTTGTCTGGTACTCATAACACAAACTCTGCTGAGTTTGGGACAAGATGGCGTTGTGTGAAAGTTATGGAATATTATTATTATTATTCTTTAGCTTCTAGTGGTTGCAAGCTCAGACATGCTGCTATGTTATTACTGTCAATGATAAATGATAAAATCATGACGTACCATGATGATCATGACATTAAAAAAAAAAATAACGAAAAAAAATACAACCGACTTCAATGTAAAAAAATACTAAAAAGTACAAAATAACTTTAATTTCAGAAGTTGGTGTTTCCTATAATAGTTTTGTATCTTAGTTATTTAACGCCTACTTCCGAAATTAAAGTTATAGTGCACTTTTTTATGTTTTTTTTTACATTGAAGTCGATTGTGTTTTTTTTTTGTAAGCAGATTTTTATTTTCCACTTTTTATTTGTTTACCACAACCAAAAAGTACCCGTTAGCCAAACTTAAATAGTGTGCAAATTCTATAGTAAGGTATCTATAGAATTTAATCATTAAAACATTGCATAACAATTTCAATAAGCCAAACCACGGCTAGGATACATTGTTTTATTACGGAGTTTTTATGCATACCTTCCATCATCAGATGAGCTCGAAGGCACTTTATAGTCAGAGTGCATCTCATGACAATTTTAATAATCCCAAACACGGTTAGGTTAAATTGATTTATTGCAGAGTTCCGGTGCCTACTTCATCACCAGACATCATTATCAGATCAGTTCGATATATCTCCTCCCCTCTTCCTTCAGTCAGTATCGACTACACGTAGAAACAAAGCAATTATACTTGTTACGACAGTTCTGCTGTGATCCTTTGAGGAGTTCCGTTTCATATCTTCAAAGTTCATTATCAGATCATAACAATATTTCTATGGGACCAACTCGGAAGTATAATATTTAAATTAAAAAAAAAAATTGGTCTACAATTGACCGAGAAATCGGTGAACAAACATAAAAAAAAATACATACAGCCGAACATATAACCTCTTTCTTATTGAAGTCGGGTAATAATAAAAAGGAGGCAGAATATTGCCAGTGACATTTTACCAGTGATGAAAATTGACCAAAAGTCCGAAACAATTAATAAGCGATACCTAATGATAATGTCACGGCGATGATCACGATTCATTTTGTTAGAGCATATATTTTGACCTTTTTAAAATTGAAGAAAGACGATCTAACGGAAAATGTCACTTAGCTCTGAGCCCAAATCAGGACTTGTGATTAACTTGACAGGTTTGGAAATGAGTGGTACAACACCCGTGTGCCTCGAAAAACACGTAAAGCTGTTGGTTCTGCGCTTGATCTTTCTATGGTCGTGTCTTATTGCGGTTCCATCTGACTATCACAGTAAGGGGCTTTGCACATGGAGCAACTTGAGTTGAGGTAACTACCAACTTTTTAAAAGTTTCCTGTAAAATGTTGATAGTCGCTATAACGTTTACGGTTGCCGCAATTTTATGGCAATCCGTCAGCAACTTTCATAGCCGACTTGCTCAATATTCGCAGTGATCGCTGCGAATATTGAGCAACTCGGCGTTCAGTGTGACGATGGATATCGAAAAAGCAGCACTTGCTCTCATTTTATTACGTCGTCGCCGTCGACGGCGCTTGTACTATTTCTTATTCTGTGGTATTAGTTTTTTTAGTGTATTCTTCTACCAATTATCAAAGATTAATAAATACGAATTGTTTTCTCACAACTCACAACCCTACAACAGAAGCGGCTTGTTCAAAGGTTCATAATGGGCATAATAAAAGAAACTCTCGTCGCGTGGACTTACGGTGCATTTTGATTTGTTACGAGCGCTACTGGATCTGGTAGGATAATAAAATCAAGGTCGCGTTCGTGCCGTGCAATGTATTATGAACATTAGCACTTTTGTTAGTAGGTTTAAATTCGTATGTTTGCTATCACGGAGTGCAATTTCTGTACTTGTACTATTTTTTATTCTGTGACGACGCTAACAAAGAAAAATTATTCGCAGCAAACGTCGGTCAAGTAAGCAAGCAAGTCATCGGTTACAGCAACTGAAAACTGTTGACGATCACCGGAACTCGAAACTCGAGTTGCTATGTGTGCTCAGTCCAATTGAAATATATGTAAACAGCTAGTTGCCAGTTGCTGCAATAGTTGCTCCATGTGCAAAGCGCCTAAAGGAACAGATAGTTTTTTTTTGAAGTGGGATATCATCCAATGGGTTCTCTCGCTCTACGGTGGAGCGAGAGGACGTCTCAGACTTTTACAGACTAATATATATAATATATAATATAATAATATATTCCACAACTATCACACAACGCCGTCCAGTCCCAAGCTAAGCAGAGCTTGTGTTATGGGTACTAGACAACTGATAAACATACTTATATATTTCTAAATACATACATATATAGATAAATTACACCCAGACACAGAACAAATGATCGTGCTCATCACACAAACATTTGTCCTGGGTGGGAATCGAACCCACGACCTCCGGCATAGCAGTCAGGGCCACTAACCACTAGACCAACAGGCCAGTCAAAACTCAAACTAAAACCTACCTGTGTACTTCATTTTCTCTTTTCGTTCCAGGATAACGGTATTCGTTTCAGAAATTCCCGTGGCCATCCCTTGGAGGTGCGCGGACGTACTCGGATTAGGTCCATACCGGACGGGAGGACGGCGAGCTATCCATTGCTCTTTAAAGGCTGGGGTTCACTAACCTGCGACTCCCAAGTAACAGAGAGGAAACCACCTATGTTGCAAACGCTTGTGTACTATAATATCTTCAGGTTTTTGTCATTGAGATTGGCCACCGCGATCAAAATCATTAATAAAAATCCAGTGGCGGATTTGGGAATCTAATTGCCTAACGAGTCACGTTGGCCACCACAAGCAAAAGATTTGGTCGATTTAACTTTGCACAAATACCTACAACAATACAAATCTCAGATCAAGACATTTCTGCCAAGTGATTGTTATCTATGAGTTCATTGTTTTTGTTTCCTGCCTGAGTTATATGATCATGTGAACTCGTTCCAATAAGATTAGCTATTAGGCGCCTTATTCTTGGCACTATGTGTAACATTATTTTGGCCAAAATTTCCACACTGTTGCAGGATTTGGATGAATGACGCAGTCGAGGATCTGATGAGTAGCCTAAACTAGGATTTCTGGGGATTGAATTTTTTTTTATTTAATAAGATGCCAGGACGGTATCTAAAGTAATTGCACGCGTGAGGCAATGGCCCTCGCGCCCCAGTCGCCGGGATTTCGATCCCGATTTCCGGCCATCGCAGGCGCGGGCTTGCGGACGTCTGATCGTTTGGTAACCGTCCGGACCGAGCCCAAATCGTCGACGGCGCGTAGTGTTCCACGCGCGCCTCAGAAAGATGTCAGCAACCGCAGGGTCGAAGCCTACTGGGGCCATGGGTGATGCGAAAGAGAACCCTGAAAGAGGAGAGAGGAAAGAGGCCCTGGAACAAAGGCAAATAAGGAACAGGAGTGGGTTTTAGTCAGTAAAAGACCGACACGCCCTCCCGCCCCGCCCAAGATCGGGAGATGTCATTGGATGATTTCCCACCTTAAAGAAAAAGATATTTAAAGTAATGTAGTATTTTAAGAGCTGTTTCTTAGTTTGTTAGAGTTACCCACGTTATCTGAATGTTTTGCTCTAATTTTGAAAGATTTTTCACTGATGGTACTAATACAGTATAAAAATTTACTTTTATTCCAAAAAACTGTACAGTTCCTCTGGTTTATGGCCACTGTGACATGGGTGCCACAGCGGTAGAGTGACTTAAAAAAAATGACTGTGTAATTTTTTTTATTTAGTTTGTCATAAAGGTCATATTTTAGTATGTCGTCAACGTTACTAAAGAGTATTAGAGTCATCACACTCATATCAAGGTGAAGATGAGCTTTAATTAAGTTTCATTCACTATGTGAATTATTAAGGTAATATTTAACTTTTATAGGGTGATAAGTTACGAATTAAGCTATCAAATAAAATATTATTTATTATAATTTGTCGATTTCAAAATTAATTTGGAATTTGTTATGTACTATTTTAGTGTAAATTGCATAAAAGTTGTTGTATTTACGACTACTATTTTGAATGTGTGTGTAATCTATATACATATATATAAAAGGGAAAACTGACTGACTGACATATCAATACACAGCCGAATCTACGGGGACTACAAGTTTGAAATTTTGCAGAAGGTTTCCTTTTATAACCTAGGCGAGCACTAAGAGAGGATTTCCCAAAATTCACCCCCAAAGGAGATGAAATGGGGGTTCAAAGTTTGTTAGGAGAAACTTACTTTTACGCGGGCGAAGCCGCTGGCAGAAGCTAGTAAAATTATAAAGGCAAAAGATTGTATTTATGTGTGTATGTTTGTTACTTACTCTTTTACGTTTAAACGGTTAATCAGATTTCAATGAAATTTGGCACACGGGTAGACCAAATGCTGGAATAGCACATAGGATACTTTATGTATAGAAAGTATATTCCCTTAGGATAGATTTCTAGATTCACACGGGGGAAGTTGCTATCAGATGGTTTTTCACACTTTTACTTAACGCTAAAATAGAAAAGTAAAAACTTTTGTAAAACTTTGAAATTTAAGTGGCTTAACTTTTTTAAAAGTTATCATCAATATCATTTCAGGCGAAAGACGTCCCATACTGAAAAAGAAAAGAAAGAAAGAAAAATATTTTATTTGGCACACGTACACAGATACACACAATGTAGAAACAACATGTAAACACTTAAGATAAAGAATAAGAAAATAAAATAACTAACATTGTGTGTCTCGCGCCTGCACCAAATAGGTCCAGTTCAGAAAAAAACATACACAGCATACTGGACATAGACCTCTTTGAAACGTGGCCACAACGACCGATCTTGCGCGTCGGATACCCGTAACCCTCACCAGCTCACTTTGTAGGAGGCCTTCTAACACTGCGCCTTCCGGCACGCAGTCACCACTCCAGAAACTTTCAGCTCCATCGGCCATCTGTTCTTGAAGCTACAAAATCTATATTAGATCAAAATAAATCCCATTAAAAATAACTAGAAAGTTTGTACTCGCGTTGTAGGTTAAAACATTTTATGATAGATATGTAGGTAGGTACTCTAGTCCTGGGAAAGATAAATTAAAGTGCCAACCACTATAACAGACATTCAATTCAGGTTTTCAGAACACCAAGAGAAATATCAGTGTTTTCAACTATACGAAATTCGTTCTGTCGAATTTCGTGAAGTGATGTAACAATATAAAGAAAGCTTTGTGCGTCAGAAATTCATGCGTTGTAACTTCATACGCTTCGTTGCATTGTGAAACGCATAACATTACGATGTGTGCCATACAATAAAATTTCGCGTGAATAAATCGGTTCTGGAAAGAGATACATAAAGTAGACATGTTAAATTTTTTTGTTTGTTAAATAAAGGTTGCCCAACACTAGAAATTACTCTTGTATCGTGCGTGCCTTTACAAACCTGCAAACTCACATACACTAGACACACTATTTAGGTACAATATTTGTTTCTTTTGTGAATCGAATTCGCGATACGCAGCTAATCGCTCAACCACTGCGCCAACAATGCCATCGATTATTAAAAGTCAAATTAAACGCAAGTCAAGAGACGGGAATTGAGAACAGCTTGAGGATTTGTATGTTAATTTTGTGATAATTTTTGTTTGAGAATTGCCATATAATTATATGTATTAAATTATATTTTCTTATATACATAGGCAGTCCGGACAGCGTTCCGCCTCGTCGTTTATACCGCGTAGATCGAAATCAGAAATCAGAAATCAGAAACGTTTATTTCAAATAGACCAATTACAGGCACTTTTGAATTGTCAAAATGTCAGTCAGTCAAAAAAAAAAACAAGTGAAGCTAAATTGCACGTTCCAAAGCGTAGATCTCTATGGAGAAGAACGTGCAAGAAACTCCATGGACACTCTTTTAAATCATGTTATGAGTTACATAAATCTTGGTTACATATTTCTTGTCGCTTCTAATATGTGTGCACAATGTAGATAAGTAATAATAATTAAAATAAAAAAATATACTTAAAAAAGACTAATAAAAAAAAAAAAATAGAAATTGAATTAAGTCACTGGCAGCTAAGAGATGACCAGTCTCAACTGACGGCACCCGTTCATGAGCATGACGCGTGCATCAGCCCCACTCAGCTCAACCATTTTTAAGGGAACCGAATGACCCAATAACACGTGCCACCATCAGCGAGACATTTGAGTGAGCATGACAAACTCTCAACTGCCATGCTCGTAATGTCAAACAAGTTGTAACCTAATAAAAATGCTCCATGGTACTTCACATTCACAAAACTTGAAAAACAAAGTGCTTCTACATTATACAATGCTACTGTTTCCAAATACAAAAGATAATAAATTATCATAAGCTCTATTGAAATAAAATAAAATAAAAAAAAACATTTCTAAAACAACAATACAAAAAGGGGAACAGTATCTCTTCCAAAATTATTAAAAAAAAAACTAATTTGAAGGTAAAAGTGGCTGTGGCTGCGGAGCAGGACCGGCATTTAGCCAAGCGCTTTTATCAAGGATATAATCTTCCAGTTTATAATACGCTTGTCTACATAGTGTGCGTTTAACGCATGCTTTAAATTTGGACTCATTTAGTTGTAGAATCTCAACTGGTATTTTATTATAAAATTTTACACAGTACCCCATGAAAGAACTATGTACTTTAGCCAATCTGAACCGAGGTTGATCTAATTTGTTCCTGTTCCTAGTATTAAAATTGTGCCTGTCACTTATCTTAGTAAAAAGATGAATATTTTTCCGAACATACATAATGTTTTCATAAATGTATTGACAAGGGACCGTCAGGATGTTTATTTCCTTAAATAGTTCCCTAAGAGAATCGCGTCTGCGAAGATTATATATGGCTCTGATAGCTCTTTTCTGCAGAATAAAAATAGACTCTATATCTGCAGCCCGTCCCCATAGCAAAATACCGTAAGACATAATACTATGAAAGTAACTAAAATAAACTAGTCGCGCAGTATCCACATCAGTAAATTGACGGATTTTTCTGACAGCATATGCTGCTGAACTAAGCCGACCTGCCAGAGATGTTAAATGAGGACCCCATTGTAGCCTCGAGTCAAGCGTAATCCCTAGGAAAACCGTATTCTCGACGAATTCAAGTTTCTCCTTGTTCAATATTATGTCGGAGTAATTACTTTTAACATTCGGTAACGCAAATCTTATGCACTTAGTTTTTTTTCCATTTAACACTAAATTATTAACAGTAAACCAGTTTTGGACTTGCTGTAAAGCATCGTTTACGTCATCAAGATTAGTGGAACGTCTATTGATCTTAAAAATTAACGACGTATCGTCAGCAAACAATACAATATGTGGTTGTTTTTTTAATAGATGCGGTAGATCATTTATATAATTATACTAAAAAGAGGAAAGGACCTAATATTGAGCCTTGTGGTACACCCATTTTGACTTTCAAACCCGTTTTGACACCGTTTATCTGAACTTGCTGTTGCATGTCAATTAAATAAGATTTCACCAAGCTGAGTGCAAGTTTACCTAGTCCATAATGTTCTAGCTTTAAAAGCAAGGTTTCGTGATTAACACAATCAAAAGCCTTTGAGAGGTCACAAAAAATTCCTATCACATCTTGGGCTTCTTCCCACGCTGCAAATATATGTTTTAATAAAGTGACACCAGCGTCAGTCGTACAACGTCCTTTGGTGAAACCATACTGCTGATCATGAAAGATTTTATTGCTGTTAAAATGGTAAAGCATTTGATTAAGCATAACTTTTTCAAACACCTTACTGAAAACCGGCAATACTGATACAGGTCTGTAATTATTAGTGTCATTATGGTCACCGGATTTAAAAAGTGGTATAACCTTACTGTACTTCATTATATCTGGAAAGACTCCTTGGTCCACACACAAATTAAATATTAAAGCTAAGTACGGTGCTATGGTCTCAATTATAGATGTGCATACTTTAACAGACATTCCCCATAGGTCTTCGGTTAATTTGACTTTTATTTGCCGGAAAGCCTTTATGACTGTCAAAGGGTTTATATGTTTGAATTGAAATTCAACCGGACAGCCTGGCAAGTTTGCTTTCAATAAAGCAACTGAATCTTCAGGGGAGGAATTTAGAGCTTCCGTTGTCCTAAGAGGTATATCGGTGAAATAATTCACAAACTCTTGGGCTACTTCTATGTTAGAGCTTTTGGGACCATGTGAAGTCTCCAACAAAAAATCCGTATTGCGCACTTTATTCCTACCAGTTTCATTATTAATAACTTTCCACACAGTCTTTATTTTATTGTCTGCTGATTTGATCTTATTGCTAATGTACAGGGCCTTTGCTACCTTGCAAATCTTTCTGAAGAGTTTAGAATATCTATTTACCGGAAGGACTGGAACAATTTGCCTGTTGCGGACTTCCCGTTCGATTATAGTTTAGGTGTCTTCAAGGCTAGAGTGAATAGGCTAATAATAAATTAGTGCGCTTCACCATCAACGATTGCATTACTGTTTTCCATCAGGAGGGATCGCAGTCAAGCACTAGTTTTTATCATTAAAATATCATAAAAGGCAATTTCGAAAATTCATCATGAAGAAGCATTTACATTAGAGAAGTTCATGGTAGACGTCCCATGTATATATACACAAAATGTTTCAGGACAACATGTAGGCTAGAACTACACTGCGCACACGTGTGCCACATGCCGATCTGGGCGCGTCGGTCTCTATACATTTTCTATGAAAACTAGACTTGTAGAGCTACACTTGATCCACGCCACGCGACGTCGTTCTACGTACAAACGAGGCGTGTTACACGCGTGCGTCGGTCTAATGTAGTTCTTAGCTGTATTTATGCGTGTAGCTAAGAAGTGGAATTCCCTGCTGTACCCTGTGTTCCTGATAGCTATAACCATTTGTCTTTAAGTCAAAAGAGAACAGTTTACTTCTAGGCAAGCGTAGGTACTCCACCATCGAACACGTCATCGCTTACCATCAGTCCCACTAGTCAAGTAACAAACATTTCGTTTCGATTCTCTTTTCGTTGTTCGCCTCGAGTTGGCCACACCTCCTATTCCTTTGTTCTGACCACGTGATTGAGCGTTGAGATGACGTCAGAACAAAAGAATCGGAGGCGTGGCCTACTCGAGGCTATCGTCGAAAAGAGAATCGAAACGAAACGGTTGTAACTTGGCTAGGGGGGCTGGTGAGATAGTGGCCAAACGTGAGCCTGACAATAATAATACAAACAACACTACATATTTATTTCCTCGTCACATAAAAAACATTCAGTATATAGGACACATGAAAGTTTATTTATGTCATTCAATTGTGATACTAGTCATCCGTCACTATCCTCGAAGATAACGTTTGGCACCCGTATCGAATCGACAATTTATGTACAGCCGAAAATTCGATTGATATCTTCAAAAGGTCACTGTTTTGTCATTGTGTGAGAATTGTAAAATACGATATGTACCTACCTACATAAATACCGATATTCAACATATATCTGGATTAATGCACCCCAATTAGAAAATTATATTACAATATATAAATGTGTTTTTTTTATTATTATTAATGATAGGCTCGCGTTTGACCACCATCTCACCTGATGGTAAGCGATGATGTGGTCGACGATGGAGCACGCTTGCCTAGAAGTAGCCTATTCACTCTTGACTTAAAGACCCCTAAGTTGTAGCTATCTGGAAACACAGACTCCGGCAAGGAATTCCACTCCTTGGCTGTACGCATAATAAATGTGTTCTTAAAACGTTTTGTGCGTATGGGTGAGATGTCTACCATGTACCCAAATTTAGATAATATAGTATATTTTTAATTTTCTAATATATTTATATACACTGGGTCCACATCTCTTATCCAACTCTCGTGTCGCAGGTCTGCTGAAAGAAATTTCATTTAAAAGAAGCATTACCTTTTTGCTCTTCTATTCTGTTGTTCTTTTCATTTTTAAGTGTTTGTATGTACATAAATAAAAAAATTAAATGCACTTATAATTTTTTTTGGGAGGTGGGAAATTTTCTAATGACGTCTCCGGTACTAGGGTGGAACGAGAGGGCGTGACATTTACTGACTAAAACTCACCTATGTTCCTTCAGTTGCCCTTTGCGTTCTAGAACTACCTACGGGTTTCCTTTTAATATATTCCCCATGGCCCTAGTGGGCATCGGCCCTGCTGGGCCCCTACGGATTTGATAACATCTTTTTAAGGCGAACGTGGAACACTACGCGTCGTTGACGACTGGGCTCGGTCTTCACCAAACGGCCGGACGGCGAGATACCCATTGCTCGTCATCCGCAAGCCCGAAATGCACTTAGGTAGTTTTTTTTTAAGAAGTTAGTTATCCTGATTGTTGGCAAATATTGTAGGCATTGACGCACTACAATGGTAGCGCATCGGTATTGGTGTTTACGCACGTACACACTAAAGGGGTGACCAGACGGTTGCAAACTAGCGGTCCAACCAAGGTGACCTTGGTTTATGTGTTTGGTTTGTTTTGCGGCTACATGGATGTAAACCACGCGCCAACACGTTTGGTGGTTGCGAAAACGCGACTCCCAACCAAGGGCGTTGAAGGTCATAGATTACAACTGCTGTCTACACGGATTGAAACTAGCAAGGTCACCTTGGTTGGGACGTTGGTTTGCAACCGTTTGGTCACCCCTTAATACCCTAGTGACCCAATCAAGATTTATCAAGAATTTATGAAAAGAGGTACTTAGGATATTTAAAAAAAAAAACACATTTTAAAAATAAGCTGAAATCGATTCAGTAGCCATATATGTTATATATATAGTTGTGTATATGTTTATTAGGATTTTTATGTAACTGTTTGTAATCCCGAACAATATAAATAAATTGGACACGACAGTTCGAAGCAAATATATCTTCTATATATATATATATATATATATATATAAGCGAAATACCACTCACTGATGAATCACGAAATCTCAGAAACTATAACTTAAAATTTGACAGGTAGGTTCCTTATAGGGTGTAGATATCCGCTAAGAACGGATTTTACGAAACTCCACCCCTAAGGGAATGAAACGCGGGTCCAAAGTTTGTATAGAAAAACCTGCTTTCACGGCACGGTGATTGAGAAATTGGCTGCTACGCTGTGGGTCGCGGGATCGATTTCCGCATGGAACAATTACTTGTATGGGCAACGTTTTTATTTAAAAAAATAATTATCGGATGCATTCAGAAATTACACAACAAATATACTGTTAAAGACAAATAAACAACAGTTAAACCTCTCCATAAAATTACTATGTATACAATCTTGCAAATGCGTCTGTTGTAACAATTTCTTATGTGTGTAAACATAAGCGCTAAATTCCATTAAACAATAAATTCGTGTTTGACAGTGCGTATAAGGCTTTAGAGTAGTCCCATACAGCTACGAAATTGTTTCATCTGCCTCGTAAATAAATAACAACACCATTCCAGCCAAGCACAATTCAAATTTAACCCAGCGAAGCATAAGCCGTCACATTTTGCTAGTTTCGCGACGACAACGCGGGAACGCCATCCGACGGCTCACGAATGCCATCATTTTGCTCCGACAATGCATTCGTGTTTCACGAACCATTGACCGTGTTGATTCGTTCACCCTCTTCTGTTCTGTTATTGTTTACTTTTCATTCGTTCATTCGTTCATCGTCAACTGTGATGTGAGGAATGAATTCGTTCGATTGTGTTACAATTTTTATTTATGGTGGAGCTAATTTTGGGGTGGTTATTTTTAGATTATGCTTACATTTATCGGGTATATCTTTAAGTCCCATAAAGTGGATTGATGATTTAGTGAAAGCTGTGGGAATCCGCTGGATGCGAGCAACATGGGTCCGTCCATGTGGCTAGGATTGGGATGAGCCTCTTAAGGCTAATCCAACAGACACTCTACATAAATTATGTTAATAAGAGAATTTTTATTACCTGTAACACAGGTATTCCTAGCATAGGCTCCAGTCTCCATAACATCAATGTATGTAAATGTACCTACTATAAGCACCAATTGTATTTTATGAATTTGTTTTCTCATTAGTTATCTTAAGTCATAAGAACATTGTGGCGGAGATAAATAAACGTATTTTTTAATAATCAATGTAAACATAAAAAGTATTTCAGTTCAGCTACCCAAAAGTCACAGCCTAAGAAAAGTAAAAACACAGTTTGTTTTAAAAGAGATTATTTCGGCTCAAAAATGTAAGAAGGTTACAAGCATCGGAGCCGAAATGTCTATCGTGAAAATCGGAACTTTTCCCAAAACTTTGTCCTCTTAACTTTTCACTAAATCTGTCATCAAGTTACATTTTATCGAAACTTCGCCAAAGGACATCACCCCCAAAACTTGCAATGACCTCTTCCTTATCGATAATCTTTAGGGATTATCATAAAATACGGTAGTTGAACTAAGCTCAGATATCAGATATTGATCACGTCTATATCATAGCCAACATCTGTGCTGTCATTGTCCTACTGGTTTACGACACCCTGTGCCATAAGTTTTGGGTTGATGACAGTTGGATTTTAAATTAGGAATAAGTAGGATGGGTGAATTGGTTAATATACCTACTAGCTTTTGCCAGCTTCTCCATACAAACTTTAAAAATTCATCCCAGATTGTTTTTAAAATCCTTTCTTAGTACTCGCCTACGTCATAAACGGAAGCCTTGTACAAAATTTCACACTCCTAGTCCCAGTAGTTTAGACTGTGCATTGATATATCAGTCAGTCAGTTTCTTCAATTTTATATTACACCCCTGTATTTTAATTGGTACAAAAAAAATGGGGCTCTATCCATACCCGTTACCTGATCAAATTTGTGTAGTCAAAAGTAAAAAAAACGATATCCCAAAATTGTCCACGAAAATTTGTCATGATTGGTAAATTCATAATTGAATCAATTTCTCATAACAATTGCTACTAGAAAATACAACGCGCTGTGTTTTTCCATTGTTTTTCAATCATAATCAATAGCCTGTACAATATTTTGGGATATAAACAAACGCTAACTTAGCTGTTTATGAATATTATTTATTGAGACTTTACTTAAATAATAACAAGATCTTTTCTAATAAGCCCTTTAAGTATTTGTATTATTTAAAAAATATTGGTGTATTTGCCCAGCGGCTTTGCTCTCGTAAAAGTAGAAGATTATCCCAAGTGACTTACTCTCGGGATAAAAAGTATTCTATGTGTTTTGGAATACCAGGATATGGTCTCTGTAGGATTGTTTGTTTTTTAGATTTTTCAGCTAACTCATTAATGATGAGTGATGGCGGGTGGATGGTTTTAAATTTGCCTGCTGCGGTTTTCTCGTTTGTTTATAATTTAGGTATCATCACAGCTAAAGTGAACAGGATCTTAATAAACTAGTGCGCCTCACCATTAACGATTGCATCACTGCTTACCATTAGGTGGGATCGCAGTCAAGCACTAATTTATATCAATAATAAAAAAGTGTGTTTATGTTAAATTAACATTCGAAATTACAGAAAAAAAAAATACCTTGATTTGATTTTCCACTCTGGCTCAGGTTCTACAAAAAAATTATTAAAAAATTAATAAATAAAATTAATATTCAAATTAAATTGTTTCGCGTTGATAATTTTTATCCGAAATTCGGAGTCCGTAATATAATTTTTGGGTCATTGAAAGTTGAATTTTAAGTTAAAATATGTGGAATGTGGTTTTTATACTAGGGTGTTGGACAAGCATAGAATTGAGATTAATGCGACGTGTCGTTGTTGGTGGAAACATGAGCAAAGGAAAAGTTTTTTTTTTTCATGAAAAGATATTGAGTTAGTGTGTGGAAAAGCGTCGACGTCATTGTTAAAATAAGTTTCATGCTCAGTGTTAGGTTTTGATAAGTAATCAGATTATTTACTCTGTTTGTGTTGTGTGTGTACCATGGCGTTTCTTGCACATTCTTCCCCATAGATATATCTACGCTACGAAATGTGTAATTAGCATAATTTATTTTTTTTGACTGACTGACTTCTTGATAATTTCAAAGTGCCTTAAATGCCAATGCATCCAATGCGTAGTGCCTTTATCCACCACCTGCACTGGGCCGGTGTGGTGGATTATGGCCCGTTTCGTATCCCAAAGTTCTCTCTTAGATCTCTCAGAATCTCGGTCCGAGTCCAGGCAGAGGGAACATAAGGCTGATTATTAAGAAATGAAAATGTCTAAGGCTCCGTACTTTTTTTATGTGCATAAAAATAAATATTCTGCCATAAAATTAAATATTCTAAGTTTTCCACTCTTTCGTCCAATAAGCCAGTACACAAACCATAAATAGTGAGTCCAGCTCATAACTGTGCATGAGTAATGTCTGACCCATCGTATGAGAGGCCCGCAATGACCTAATTCGCTTAACTGACTTTTACAGCGAGGGGATGATAGGCCGATAGTGTTTTGTTTATTTGTTAGGTATGTAGCTTTTTTTGTTTACATTTCTTGTTGTATTTACTATTCAACACACCCCACTCCTGTTCCTTCTTTGCCTTCGTTCCAGGGCCCTGGGGTTTTCTTTCGCATCACCCATGGCCCCAGTAGGCTTCGACCCTGCTGGGCCCCTACAGTTTTGCTGACATCTGTTTGAGGTGCGCGTGGAACACTATGCGCTGTTGACAACTTGGGCTCGGTCCGGACGGTTATCGGACGGCGAGCTACCGATTGCTCGCAGTCCGCAAGCCAGCGCCTACGGTGGCTGGAAATCGTGATCGGGATCCCGGCGGCTGGGGCGTGAGGGCCGTTCCCACGCGCGCGCGGCCGCCTCCTTTGCTAGCATTACTGCTTCGTAGAAGTAGGCGACCGCCTGCCACTCCTCCTCGCTCCGGACCATGGCCTGTACCAAGGCCCGGCGCGAGAGATCACTGCCGCCGATCGCCCCCACGAGGACACGGCGGTGCTCTGCCCAGGCGGGGCACCTCTACCGTATGCTCCACCGTGTCCTCCGGGTATTCGTGTGAAACGTCCTTTGATACACATGGGTCATTGCAGTCTCTTCAGGTTTCATAATGGCTTCGCCTTAAGGCTCGGGCGTATATCGGGCGTAAGGCGTCCACCTCTGCTGCAATAACAACGGTTGCCCACTTGTATCAAAATGTACAATTGTGGTTCTATTTGAAGCTTGCAATAAGTAAGTCGGTAACTAAATTGTTTTGTAAACACTTAAAAAGAATGAGTTTATTTCATTGTGCACTACGCGTTGATAACATTGGGCTTACTATAAATTGAATAATATAATATTCCACAACTAACACACAACGCCGCCTAGTCCCAAGCTAAGCAGAGCTTGTGTTATGGGTACTAGACAACTGATAAACATACTTATGTATTTTTAAATAAATACATACATATATAGATAAATTACACCCAGACACAGAACAAATGATCGTGCTCATCACACAACCATTTGTCCTGGGTGGGAATCGAACCCACGACCTCCGGCATAGCAGTCAGGGCCACTAACCACTATACCAACAGGCCTGTCAAATGTGAATGCTTAGTTTATCTTCATCCTAACATCCTTTCCTTAAATATTAAAAAAATAAAGTTCTCCACCACGTCTGTCTGTTTGTTTGTTCGCGATAAGCGCAAAAAATAATAGGGACAAGAAATACATGCATAAATCAGTCCTAATCAGTAGAGAAATGCCGAAAATTTTATAGATTTATAACACGCGTCCAAAGTTAGAAACACTATTAAAAACGATATCATTCTCAGCAATAAACCTTTTAAATCTTAACCGCCAAAATAAACCGTAATCAGTTACGTGATTTTGAGGAAATTTAATTAGCGTTATAAACTACAGTCGACCGTCCACTCCTATTTCCAAAAGTTTCAACCATTAAAAATTCAACAACATTCACTAAACTAAACAACGAATATACTCAAACAATTTTCAGAGTCCTCACGATAACCACTTTCAAATTGCTTTCAAACGTTCTACGGAATTGTTCCCGCAGGAAATTCAGAATGAGAAATGAATTTGTTATAAACGATGTTATTTTTTTATGCTCGGAGTTTCTTTGCTTAATCGCATCAGAAATGGAGACGTCTGCAGGAGAACCAAGGTTACCGAAATAGGCCGAAGAATCGCCAAACTTAAGTGAGTCGCAGAATAAATGGTCGATGGGACTGCCCCCCTAGCCATGTTACAATCGTATCGTTCGGCGCGAACGCCTGGGGTAGGCCACGCCTCCGATTCCTATGTTCTGACGTCATCTCAACGCTCAGTCACGTGGTCAGAACAAAGGATTCGGAGGCGTGGCCAACTCGAGGCGTTCGCGCCGAACGAAACGATTGTAACTTGGCTAGGGGGGCTGAAAGGTTCTGGAGTGGCGACCACTTACTAGAAGACGCAGCGTTGGAAGGCACCACAAGGTGGACTGATGACTTGTTGAGTGTCGCGGGAATCCGATGGATGCGAGACATAAGACCGGTCGATATGGCGACACTTGGGGGAGGCCTATGTCCAACAGTGGACGTCTTTCGGCTGAAACGATGATGTTATTATTCCTCGAATCGTAAACTTATAAAAGATTTCCTGTTTGTAACAACCATGTTTAATAACACTAAAAACGTATTCATGATTTACATCTGGTGTTTTAGTAAACATTTGAAAGAAAAAGAGTTAATTTTTCACAACGGTTTTAGGCTAAGAATAGATTGTGACCTCTTTTTAACGTTTTACCACAGTAAGTCACTTGTTTTTTCTACGTAGGAAATCATCAAATTTTAATAGTGCATCTTGCTTTGGGCGGAGCTTTTACTGACTATAACCCACCCGTGTTCCTTCAGTTGCGCTTTGCATTCCAGGGCCCTGCTAAGTCTCTAAATAATCCCGCAGCCCTTTTTTAAAAAGAGGAATCATTAAATCAGAAACGTTTATTTCAAATAGACCAATTACAGGCACTTTTGAACTGTCAAAATGTCGGTCAAACAAAAAAAAGTGAAGCTAAATTGCACGTTCCAAAGCGTAGATCTCTATGGAGAACAACCTGGAAGAAGCTCCATGGACACTTTTTTAAATCATATTGTGAGTTACATAAATCTTGGTTACATATTTCTTATCGCTTCTATTATGTGAGCACAATGTATAGATAAGTAATAATAATAAAAAAAACTAATTAAAAATAGAAATTGAATTAAGCCACTGGCAGCTAAGAGATGACTAGTCTAACGGCGCCCGTTCACGAGCATGCATCAGCCCCACTCAGCTCAACCATTTTGAAGGGAACTGAATGACCCTGATGGTGGCACATGTTATTCACGTGTCACCATCAGCGAGATATTTGAGTGACACACTCTCAACTGCCATGCTCGTAATTTCAGTTGTAACCTAATAAAAATGCTCCATGGTACTTCACATTCACAAATTTGAAAAATAAAGTGCTTCTACATTATACAATGCTATTGTTTTCAAATACAAAACGTAATTAATTAATTATTATTACAATTGGTTTTAAATTACCTGATTGATAGTTATGTAATTTAGAACCATTTGTCGAAAACTTAATTCTTGAATAGCAGAAGTTAATATTCATTGAAAATGTAACAATGTATAATCTTATTGCTCGTGTCTGTATATTTGTCAATTCATTTGTGCTGTGGGTGAACTTAAATAAATAAATACATAGCTGTACATACTGATCATGGATGTGTATATAACCTAACGAATACACTCTTAGTTACTCTTTGTAAGTCGTGTTTGTGTCTGACTACAAATTAGGGAGACACAAAGACATTAAATATATTTGTATCTCTTTAAATCTCTTTGGGGAGACATGATGCTGAAATAAGTAGAGTATTTTTTAGGGTTCCGTACCTAAGTTGGCCAAAACGGAATCATTTTTGTCAGTCTATCGCGTGGACGTATGAAGCTGAAATTTTTAAGTCAACGTAGTCTAAAGATAAGGGATACGTTCAAAGTAAGATTGTTTTATTCTTATTTCAGTGTGGGTAAGAGACAGAGCTATACGGGTTTTCTAGCGCCATCTCTTACCCACACTGGAAATAAGAATGAAACAATCTTACTTTAAACGTCATGGTACAGGTCAAGGCCGTGTAAGGTCAGTTAAGGCACATTTTTTGACACTCGCTAGGAAATCAAAATTACAAATTAAATAAAGAATTACAGGATTCTTTATCTAGAATCCTGAAATTTGGCATGAAACTCTCATAGCACAAGTAAAGTAAATTCACTGTAAATTTATAGTTACGTCACACAAAAAAAAACTTTTTTTGCAATTCGGAAAAATCTTCGAGACTTTTTTCAGCAAATAATGTTATTGGTTAGATAAAGAAATTCCCTTTCACTCTATCCAGAGCGGAATGTATATTAGTATAGCTGTACTCAAAGAAAAAGTGAAAGTCAAAAAAAATTACACCTCTAGCCAAGTTACAATCGTTCTCCAATCGGTAACGCCTCGGTGTCAGCAATTGTAGAAAACGATAAGTTGGTAGCCATGTTGACGCGCCTGAGTCGGCCGCTTGTTCTACAATGTCGTTCTACAATAACAAAGTATTGTAGCGTTGAACACTGTAGAAACGATAACAATTCATTCTATCATTTTGAACGATGTGAACTTGGCTACGAATTTTCTATTCGTTTGTTTTGACCACGTGACTTAACGTTGTGATGATGTCATTCCTATACATTTGATTAGTTTCGACTAGCGTTAACGATTGCAGAATATAAACTTGGCTAGGGGTGCAGGTGATCTGAAACTGAAGGTCTTTAAACATAAAATGATTTATGTAAACTATGGAAACTTATTCCCATTGTACACAACTAGACGAAGTAATATGAGGTATATGTCTTAATCTCCGAAACTTGGAAACATGGCAGTGAAGCGTATGGGTTAATTACTTGATACGCTCATGATTAATTTGCTGGCAATTAATCAAATTCATGTGAATGTTTCAGTATTTCCGGTGTTATTAATACAATAACGCTGTAGCATGATCAGCCATATAATATTTCCAATGCTGGGACTCAGGTTTCCTTTCTATGAGGGTATGCGCCCTATTTCACAACGCAGGCGCAGTATTAGTTAGTGGATGTCACATAATTCGTTCTAGTATGTACCGGTTTTCTCACGATGTTTTCTTTCACCGCTTTGAGAGCAGTGGTGATGAAATATATTACAAAAAGTAAATCGCCTGCATGGGTTTGAACCCATAACGTACAACTCGTAAGTCGGGGTCATTGTCACTGGGCCACTACTGTGTGTAGATAGATGAGCATGAAAACACATGCACAATTTTTTTTTTCTTATTAATTTGATGGGAGAAATTTCACAGATCGACATCAAATGAAGATCCGACCATCCGGACCGAGCCCAAGTTGTCGACGGCGCGTATTGTTCCACGCGCGCCTCAGGGAGATGTCTGCAGTAAATCTTAGGGGCCCAGCAGGGTCGAAGCCTACTGGGGTCACGGGTAGTGTGAAAGCGAAACCCGGGGCTCTGGGACGAAGGTAACGAAGGAACAGGAGTGGATTTTCAGTCAGTAAAAATCTGACACTATCTCCCGCTCCGCCCAAGAGCGAGATTTGTCATTAGATGATTTTCCCACCTAAAAAAAAAAAACATCAAATGAAGATAATACCAAAAATAATCTTTTACTTCGATTTTAAGTAATGTACGGCTAACTACGATGTCAACAGTTGCTAGTAGGGTTGCTGGTAATCTAGAAATTAAAAAGTTTCTGTATCGATATCCATTATCTCCTTTTTTGACGTGACATGTTCTTTTGCGATAGGAAATCTTCAAATAACTTCTCCTGACGAAAGCGAAAGGACCAAAAGGAGCGGAGCAAAAGGGCGTGTCAGACTTTTACTCTTTCAAAGAAACCTACAGCTCCGTTGTGACAATTTTGACAGAGCGGTTATCGTGGAGCAGATATGTGCTTTTAGGGCTTAAATTTCTGATCCAGAGAAAGTAATCTTATTCCATTTATAATTTAAATTAAAAAACAACTTCCTTTCGAGAACTTAAGTCCGTATAAAATAAAAGTGAAATGGAGTCAATATAAAAAAAAAAAATATCTGTTTGCACTAATGGGGGCAATAAGACGAAATTATGAAAACATATTTTTTAAACATAAAAAAATAAATGAGGAAGATGAAGATACCATTCCAGAGATATATAATATCATTAGTCGTTCGTTTTATTTAGATAGGTACTAATTAATGTATTAGGAAAAACATCACAATTTTCTTTTTATTAGAACTCTAAAAGCTTTTTTGTCTTGTCGACCGACGTAAGCAATTAAAAACAGGCGTATTTATAAAAATACACAGAACTGTAGACAGAAATGCAGAGGTACACTTTAACTACTTAAAAAAAATCATAAAAAAAATCTGCTTACAGCACTACTGCTGTAAGCAGATTTTTTTTATTTTTTTTGTGGTTTTAGGGAAATTAAGTGTACAGGTGTGGATAATGCTTGGAGTATCGTGGACTGAATTCCGTACCATCGAGTCTATACTTCGAGAACTTGGCATCAAACAGCGTTTATCATTTTTGGTACAGTCTCGTATTCTCACCTTTTTTGGTCACATATGCCGCCGAGGGGAAGTGGCTATTGAGCGACTTGTGGTCCAGGGTAAGGTTGAGGGTACCAGGCTACGAGGAAGATCGCCTATGAGGTGGACTGACCAGATTAAATCGGCAGTAAATGGCTCATCATCACTGCACGAATGCACGAGGAAGGTGGTCATCAGAGAGGAGTGGCGGCGTGTTGTGAAGCTTGCCACCAACACCTGAATGATGACCACGACCACTCTGTGAAGAGTGATACCGACAAGGAAGAAGAAGTGTACAAGTGTTCGACTTTGCTTGTAATTATTCAACAAGTAAACTGAGTAGATGAGTACAGACTCATCTACTACATAAATAATACACACATTATCATAGATAAAATATTGCAGTTACAAGAATACACACTTTGAAAGAAGAAGATATGTTTTTGATATTTGAGGCTGAAAAGTTTAAGCTTACCGTCGAGAACCCCGGGGCCCTGAAACGAAGGCAAAGAAGGAACAGGAGTGGGTTTTAGTCAGTAAAAGTCTGACACGCCCTCCAGCACCGCCCAAAGGCAGGAGATGTCATTAGGTGATTTCCCTTCACAAGAGCTGAGACAAATTTTAGTTTTAGAAAAAAAAAAATATCTCTAAAACTTAAAAAAAAATATATTAAAATCTAAATATTTCCTTAAAAAAGTATTTTTTACTGAATGGATAGATAACTTAAATATAAAAAAAATGAAATAATATAATACAGAATATGAATGAATATTATGTAGAATTTTATTTTGCAAATATGGGTAATACACAATAGTTCTTATGATACATTATAGCTCAGCCACATTTTATCATTCGGCATGTAAATATTTACATGTATAATTTCTTATTGCATGTTCTTGATTAAATGTATAGCTTACGATTAAACGGTTCTTTTTTAGGGTTCCGTACCTCAAAAGGTAAAAACGGAACCCTTATAGGATCACTTTGTTGTCCGTCTGTCTGTCTGTCTGTCTGTCTGTCTGTCTGTCAAGACCTTTTTTCTCAGGAACGCGTGGAGGTATCAAGCTGAAATTCATATCAAATACTCAAGTCTATGGTCTCTTGGAGCTGTGAAAAAATCAAACTTCTAAGTCAACGCGATCAAAAGATACTCCCGTTTATGCCGCAAATTTTCGACACTCGCAAGGGAATCAAAACCTACAGGGTACTTCCCGTGAACTCAGAGTCTTGAAATTTGGTATGAAGCAACGTCTTATAGCAGAGATATAGGAAAAATTGCGAAAAGTATACATTTTTAGTTATATCATATAATAAAAATATTTTTAATAATTTTAAACTTACTACCCCTTTCCTCATGAACGCGTAGTGGTATTATATTGAAATTCATATCAAATACTCAAATCTATAATACCTTTAAGCTGTAACAAAATCAAACTTCTATGTCAACGCAATCAAAAGAAACAGGAATTAAAACCGCATATTTTGAAACTCGCCACTACTCGCAAGGGAATCAAAACCTACAGGGTACTTCCCGTGAACTCAGAATCTTGAAATTTGGTACGAAGCAACGTCTTATAACACAGATAAAGGAAAAATTGCGAAAAGCATAAATTTTTAGTTACATCATATAATAAAAATATTTTTAATAATTTTAAACTTATTACCCCTTTACTCATGAACGCGTAGTGGTATTATATTGAAATTCTTAACAAATACTCAAGTCTATAATATCTTTAAGCTGTAACAAAATCAAACTTCTACGTCAACGCAATCAAAATATACAGCAATTAAAGCCGCATATTTTGAAACTCGCAACTACTCGCAAGGGAATCAAAACCTAAAGGATACTTCCAGACGACCTGGAATCTTGAAATTTGGCATGAAGCAACGTTATAAAGTACACATATAGGAAAAATTCCGAAAATCTTAAATTTTTAGTTACATCACATAGTATATTTTTTTTAATAATCATAAACTTACTAGCTGACCCAGCAAACGTTGTTCAGCGATTAAAAAAAAAAAACAGATGTTGGCCGATTCTCAGACCTACCCGATATGCACACAAAATTTCATGCAAATCGGTTCAGCCGTTTCGGAGGAGTTTGGAAACAAACACCGCAACACGAGAATTTTATATATTAGACTTGCTGACCCAGCAAACGTTGTTATGCGATTAACAAAAAAAAATAAAAAAATAGATTTTGGCCGATTCTCAGACCTACCCGATATGCACACAAAATTTCATGCAAATTGGTTCAGCCATTTCGGAGGAGTTTGGAAACAAACACCGCGACACGAGAATTTTGCTTCCCATTCTCTCTCGCTCCACACCATGGTCTGAACCAGGGGCCCGGCCCTACGAGAGGTCGCTGCCGCCGATCGCCTCCACGAGGACACGGCGATGCTCCGCCCAAGCGGGGCAGACCTCCACCGTATGCTCCACCGTGTCCTCTGGGCGATCCGCACAGTGGTGACACCCTGGCGTGTCCTCCCGCCTGATCCTGAACGGGAACCTCCCGAAACACCCGTGTCCGGTGAGGACCTGCGTCAGGCGGAACTCACGGTCACTCCTCAAAGAGGGGCACTACCGCCGCAATGGTGAAAACGGGTAGACCTACTTTTATTTATTTATTTATTTATTTAACACTTCATGCACACAAGTACAGAGGCGGACTTAATGCCAGCCTCTTTTAATTCCAGCATACGGGATGATAGCTCTAAAGAGTTTAGAAACTCCACGGGGTAGCTCGTACAATCTTCGAATGACATGACTGTATCGATGGAGTGGTACGTTGATGCTCGCTATTTCATCCAAGAGTCTTCGCGTTATCACAATGGCTTACTGCGTTGCGTCAAGTCAATGTTATCGTGATAACTTTTGAACGATTAGTCAAAATTACTTAGTGTAAAAGACAAAGTTTATCTATATTAAATACTTAAAACGACCATTTTATCAATTTTTATAAGAATTTGACAGATATTCTAAAATGTGCATGGTAAAAAATGTATCCAATTTAATTGTATTCATGGCTCAGTATTTTGCATATAGTGGCTACCACATAAGAGATAGATATATGCTATCGCGGACTTTTATTTAGAACTATTTAAGATAAACAAACTTACAGTACATTAACTTCATGTAACTCCAACGGTATAGGCAGCGCACGTCAAGATAGCTCTCAGGGAGCAAGAATTTTTCAGACTTACCTAATACTTATCGTTATATTAGACCAAAAATACACAAAACCTTTATAAATTGTAGCCTATATGTTATTCTGATGTATAATCTGTATTCATGTAAAGTTTCATCTAAATCAGTTCTGTCGTTTAGGCGTGAAAGAGCCACAAACATACATACCAACATTTATCCATCCTCAAAAACTTTCACATTTATAATATTAGTAAGATATATATATGTATATATATATAGGTAAGTAAGAAGTAAGATTGTTGGTTATTATCATAGATTATACATATTATACGGTTATTATCAAACAGCTTGCTTGTATTGTTTTTACTGGCGAAGTGGGATGGGATGGGACGCTTGATGGCGCGTGAGTCACGCGGGCCGCGGGCGCGGGCGCGGGGGCAGGCGGTTAGCCAAGGGAAGGGGTACCGAGGTACAGCGAGCGGCAGCCGTGCGCCATACGCACGAGCGCCCGGATGCTGTGCGCACGTGTACCGAAATAAGTAAAATTTGCGACAATTTCTCGTTGATTTTGTTTTTGTTGTTTTGTTTTGTTCGTTGGTTTTGTTGTTTTGTTTGTTGTTTGTTGGTGCTCGTTGTTGTTGTTGTTTTGTTTCTGCTTTGATTTTCAATTACAAAACTTTGTAAAGATATAATTATGGCTACAGTTGCATTAATCGTCAACGAAAATACTATTTTACATAATATAATACCTATGCCTCCCGATGGAAGTTGTTTATTTCATGCAATAGCGTTTTCTATTTACAATTCCATTAATTTTGATCAAACACAATTACTAAGAACTACAATAGTTAATTATATTTATGATAACTGGGACGAGTTTAATTTGTATACAAGCAATGCACGGGGAGATCCTTTCTCTTCACGACAAGAGTACAAAGCTACGATGCTCCGATCTACCAGTTATGGCGGTACTGCTGAGGTGAAGGCAGCAGGATTTTTGTATCTAGCGAAGTTCGAAGTGTATGAACGTAATACGGGTATTCTGAGGGGTGTATTTGGCAGAGAAGGATATGCAATAAAGCGTTTACTTCTTTCAGGTAATTTATCATCGGGTCATTATGATTTTTGTTCACCAATAGGGTCCGAAGGATTAATAAATAATACATACGATAATACGCAGGAAAGCTTGGTAAATAAAACAAAAGATTCAAAGGTTGGTCGTCCAAGACGTAATAAAGGTGGTCGTCCAAAAAAGTCTGAAAAGTCCCGCTCAGAACAAGTACTTGAAGCTAAACAGAAACATAAGCAAACTCAACCTAAAATTAATAGGCCAGCTGTGGCGAATCATACGACGATGGACCTCGAGGAATCTCAAGGCCAGCATCTTCGGGTCAATAACGAACTCGTAATCCCTGCTACCTCAGTGTGCTCTATGACCTATACATCTAAGTCACTTACGCCAATATCCATGACGTATACTCCTAAACATGCTGAGTCTTTAGTAGCTTCTAAGTCTGGTGATACAGTTTCTCAAAAAAATCTTTCTGTTCCTCGTAAACGAAAATCGTCAGAAGAGCTTAAAAAATATAACAAAGAGAAAAAACGTGTATCGAGAAAAAAAGAAGACGTTGAAATTAAGGAGAGAATAAGAAACAGACTGTCAAAGAGATTACAAAGGTCACAAAAATCTACAAGAATACGTGACAATATACGTGCTCGTGACACGGCTGCTCATCGTTTTTTACGCAAGGACTCTCTATACAGAGAAAATGAACGAGCTCGTGATACTGCTGCTCATCGTGTGTTACGCGAGGACCCTGTATACGGAGAAAATGAACGAGCTCGTGATACTGCTGCTCATCGTGTGTTACGCGAGGACCCTGTATACAGAGAAAATGAACGAGCTCGTGACACTGCTACTCATCGTGTGTTACGCGAGGACTCTGTATACAGAGAAAATGAACGAGCTCGTGACACTGCTACTCATCGTGTGTTACGCGAGGACTCTGTATACAGAGAAAATGAACAAGCTCGTGATACTGCTACTCATCGTGTATTACGCGAGGACTCTGTATACAGAGAAAATGAACGAGCTCGTGACACTGCTGCTCATCGTGTGTTACGCGAGGATTCAATATACAGGGATGAAGAGCAAGTTCATAATACAATTGAACATCAATTAAATAGGCAGGATTCAGATTATGTTGAACGTGAGAAAGAGACGCGTAATTTTAGAAAAAATACTTATCTACGTGATTGGATGGCCATACGTCAAAATTTTTTTGATAATATCGCAGATGGTCACACGAATGTCTGTTCCTGTTGCGGTCGTTTGTGGCACAAAAATTCGCTTAGAGTTATGAGAAAAGATCAGTTGCCTAAAACATTTTCAGATCAAAACCTAAATGATTTATTTCTAATCAATACATCTGGTGACTGTGGTTCATTTTGTTACACGTGTCAAAAATATCTAAAAGAAGGCAAAATACCACGGCTTTCCATGTATAATGGTTTAACTTATCCTGTAATTCCAGATGTTCTGCAACAACTTACTCCACTTGAGGAACGTATTGTATCACCTCGACATATATTCCTTAAAATAGTTAGGCGAGGTCAAGGTCTCGGTTTTCAACATGGATTGGTAGGGAATGTAGTGAACGTTCCAGTCGATGTTAACACTATGGTCTCAGCGTTACCAAGGCATGCATCTGATAGTCATATAATAACACTTGTTTTGAAGCGAAAAATGTGCTACAAACACGGTCGTCAAGAGCGTATTCGTCCTGCAATAGTGAGAGAAGCTGCAAAATATTTAGTCCAGACAGAATTATTTAAAGAATTAAAAATTACATATGATGATAACTGGGCATACGACGACGAAGTTGACGCTGATGATGATCGTATAGATAACAATGAATGCACATGTGAACCTGATGAGTTAATAGATGAACCTGTAAATCCCGGTAATGCTGAAACTTTACTTGATAATGAGCAGGATGTCGTCATAACAATGGCACCCGGTGAGGGTAAGTACCCGCTGTCACTACTGTATGACGATTTTCTTGAAGAATTAGCTTTCATTAAGGTTCATGGTGGCATTAAAAGGCAGTTTAAAATAAAACTAAGTTCATCTGAGATAATGAAATCCGAAATAAGTCGGCATGATAGAAGGGCTATGCGGTCAGATTATTTGTTTACTTTATTAAAGAAACAACAGATGACCCAAATAGGTGGACACATAGCTACTTGTCTTCGAAAGAAAACCGTCAACGGCGCTCCTATTTTAGTAAACAACCTTCTTAATAACGACTACCTACAGAACCTCATTCAGCATGATGATGGATATAGAATTCTTAGTAGTGTGAGAAATTCCCCAGCACACTGGGAAGAAGAAAAGAAAAAATTGTTAGCAATGATTCGGCAGTTCGGTGTCCCCACATTGTTTATGACGATATCAGCAGCTGAAACACAATGGCCTCATTTAATAAAACAGCTTAAAAGCACAGTTGACAAAGAGGAAGTCTCTGTTGAGGAATCACAAAATATTCCATACGCAGAAAAAGTGCGACTCATTCAGTCCGACCCATTTATATGTGCTACTTTTTTCGAAACACGTTATAAAGAATTAAAAAGAACATGGCTGTCTCCCGTTGGGCCTTTTGGTGACCGTAAAATAAACCATCAATACCATCGAATAGAATTCCAAAACAGAGGTTCTCCTCATGCCCATATGATGTTGTGGATAGAAGATGCGCCTATCTTCATTCCTGGAGATCAATCATCAACTGAAAGGGTTATAATGTTTGTTGACCAAATCATATCCTGCAATAGTGAAGAATTAGATGAAGACTTAGTTAAGCTACAAACTCACAAACACACACATTCATGTCATCCCAAGCCAAGTCGCCCTTGTAGGTTTGGAATACCTTTTTTTCCAATGGATAAGACACGTCTTCTAACACCCCTGGAAGAAGATAATCCAAGACTAAAAGAATGGAAAGAAATATCTAAAAAGTTAAAGGACGACTTGGTGAATATTCCGCCACATTTAACATTTGATGAGTACTTAGCATCGACAGAATTAAATATCGAAAAATACATATGCGCAGTTAGATCAACACTTAAACGGCCCAAAATATATCTACAGAGACGCCCAAAAGACGTCATGGTTAATCCATTTTGCAAAAAAGTATTGGAATTACAGCGAGCTAATATGGATTGCCAATTTATACTAGATCCATTTGCCTGTTCCGTTTATATTGTCGATTATATTAACAAAGCTGATCGAGGCATGTCAAATTTACTAAGAGCGGCGGTGGAAGAGGCCAAAAGTGGCAATAGTAGCATAAGAGACTCTCTACGCGCTATATCAAAAGTATTTCTAAATTCTTCAGAAATTTCTGCCCAAGAGGCAATTTACTGTCTGGCGGGACTTCCCATGTCACAAGCCTCTGAGAGCGATGTTTACATAAACACAGGACACCCCAATGAACGAGTGGGTATTTTAAAATCTTTAATAGATTTGCAGTCCTTGGATCCATCGTCCACAGACATATTTAAAAAAAATTTACTGGATCATTATAAAAATCGGCCACGTGATCAAACGTTTGATACAATGAGTTTAGCTTACTTTGCTGCGTATTATACTTTTTCAACTAAAATCTCGTGTACACATGAAGGTGAAAACACTGACCATGAATGTATAGGAAATTGGATTGAGTTGTTAAATAACGATGGATATGTGCGAAAAAGAAGAAAACCCAGGGTCATACGTTTCCGAAGATATAATAGAGCTCAAGATCCTGATAATTTCTACAGGGAGCAGCTAATGTTATACACAAACTGGAGGGATGAAATTACTGAATTGGTCAACGACATTATAAACCTCGAACAGAAATTTATTGAACTTAGTGATGAAATCCGTTCTGAAAGTCTTCAATTTAATCGCTTGGGGGGGCCAGATGAGTTTGAGGCATTGTTGGATGCAATTCGTAACGTAGATAAAGATGAAGAGGATGAGGATAGTGCAGTGAAAGAAAAAGCTCGTCCTTTAGATGATTATGAATTAGAAACACAAGAAGGTGATCCAGATCATTGTCTACAGTTACATGGAAATCAATCGGATTTAGTAGGAGGAGCGATTGCTCAACCAGCAGTATTGTGTGAAGATGATGTATTGAGTTTAGTTAGAATATTTAATTGTGATCAAAGACATTTTGTATTACATGTAGGACATATTTTCACTCAAGAATCACCACCACCTTTTTATTATTTTGTTAGTGGTGGAGCTGGCGTGGGCAAAAGTTTGTTAATTAAGGGCTTGTATCAATATTTAATGCTTATGTTCAATAGAGTTCCGGGTGTAAATCCTGATGATGCTAGAATTTTACTTTGTGCATACACGGGAAAAGCTGCTTTTGGAATCGGTGGTCAAACTGTACACAGTACGTTTGGACTTCCAGTATCCCAGTGTGGCCAAACAATGCCCGAATTATCAGCAAGCACCGCGAATACCTTAGCATGTAAACTTGCAAAAGTAAGATTAATTATTTTGGATGAAATATCTATGCTAGGGAGTAGAACTCTGAACCAAATTAATAGGAGATTGCAGCAAGTATTTCACACAGATACGCTATTTGCTGGTATGTCTATTATAAGCGTCGGGGACTTCAATCAGTTACCACCGGTAGGAGACAACTGGGTTTTTCAGCCAAACAGTAGTCGAAATCCATTGGCACCCCTTGCTGGCGCTCCGTTGTGGGAACCATTCCGTCTCTTTATGATGACTAAAATAATGCGGCAAAGAGATGATCTGGCATTTGCAATAGCCTTAAACAATATGGCTGTCGGTCGGATGACTTCTATGGATATAGAGTTAATAAATTCTAGATGTCACAGTATTAATACTTTACCTATTGAGGCACATGGAGCGATACACTTATTTGCAACCAACAATGAAGTCGACAAATACAATAATCAAGTATTGTCTCTAATGAACACTGAAGGGTCCTCGGTTAAAGCACTTGATGTGGTTTCTGGAGCACCAAATCCGCAAGCTGCTAGAAAAGCCTTGCAATCTGTAAATGCTCTAGCTACAATGCAGACCTATGGTCTTCCTAAGAACTTGTTTTTACGAGTAGGTGCACGTTATATGATAACTGTGAATATTGACACTACGGATGGCCTTGTGAATGGTACTACCGGAATATTGAAGGCTATAGATTACGGTCGACACAAGGAGACAAGTGAAAAGCGGCCTTTACGTATTTGGGTTCTGTTCGATAAAAGTACGGGAATAGCTACAAGAAGTAAATGTCAAGTAACTTCTCGGAAACATCGTCAATATCTCAATTCGTATTGGACGCCATTAGATGCTGTCACTTATACTGTGAAAAGGTGGAAATCGTCAAATCTTATAGTGCAGCGTACTCAGTTTCCAATAGTACCAGCAGAAGGTATTACAATTCATAAGTCGCAAGGTGCAACCTTAGAAAAAGTTGTGATTCATATTTCTAAAAATGTAAAAAGATCGATGTTGTATGTAGCTTGTTCTAGAGCAACGTCATCGTCTGGACTATTTTTAGTCGTGAATTCAGGTGGATTCAAACCTCCCTCTGAAATATCAGAATCGAGTGCTGTAAGTATAGAAATGAAACGACTAGAGCAAAACAAATTGGTTCCATATTTTAATTTTTTGCAAACACCTGAAGATAATGCAGTTCAAATTGTATTTCATAACGTGCAGTCATTACGCAAACATTTTTCAGACGTCATCGTAGATCCGATTATTCATTCCTCCCATGCAGCATTGTTTGTTGAAACCTGGGGATGTCGTAGAGACACTTTTGAACTTGATGGTTTTTATGAGGTCTGCAGAGTAGATGGTCCAGCTATATCTAATGCAAATCCAGGTTGGGGATCTATCGCGTATGTACGTCGCAATCTTAAGGATGCCGTGACAGATGGATCATGTAAAAGATATTATTTAAATAACCCAGGCGATGCCAACGGCCATTGTGAATGCTTGCATTTTGAAATGTTTAATGTCAGAGTGATAACTGTATATAGGTCACCACAATGTCAAATTAATGTTGCAATAGAATGCATAAATACAACAATATACGGCAGCAACCTCAATAGGTATACTTCATGTTCTCGTTTGATAGTTGTGGGAGACTTCAATATCAATTTTAGAATGAATCCCCAAAATGGAATTTCCACATATTTTTCATCCATAAACATGTTTCCGTTAATAAACACTAGCACTACACGAAGTAGTACAACTATAGATAACGTTTTTTCGAACTTCAATGTTCAATGTGGTACTATTCATACCCTTTTCAGTCACCATTTACAGATCTGGTTCAAATTTAATACTTAATTATTAGTATTTTTGAACTAGATTTCTAAATAGTGACTAAAAAACTTTATAAATAAATAACTTTGATAAAATAATTTTTACAAGGCTAGTGTTAGGTATTTCATTTATATTAAAAAAAAAGAAAAAATAATAAAAAAAAATATTAATAAATACCTATATGTTAATACAAAATAAAGGATTACTGAGAGACCTTTGTCTTACATTTTATGCTCCTCCAGCTCAAACTCAAACTCAAACTCAAAGCATTTATTTCAAATAAACCATTTACAGGCACTTTTGAATTGTCAATAAGTCGGTCAGTCAGAAAAAGGAAGCTAGTTGCACATTCCAAGGAGTAGATCTCGATGGAGAAGAACGTGCAAGAAACTCCATGGACACTCTTTTAAACCATGATTATGTATTACAGAAATTCTGGTTACATGTCTTATTACTTCTAATATATGAGAACAATGCTAATTAAAAATTACATTAACAATAAAATTAAAATAAGCTAGTGGCAGTTGAGAGATGACCAGTCTCAACTGATGGCGCCCGTTCACGAACATGAGGCGTGGATCAGCACTACTCAGCTCAACCATATTGAAGGGAACCGAATGACCCAACACACGTGCCACCATCAGCGAGACATTTGAGTGAGCATGACAAACTCTCAATTGCCATGCTCGTTCATGTCAAAAAAAACAAAACAAAAACAGTTACATTATAACACGTGGTACTCATATTTACAAAATAAATAAAAAATGCTTCGAAGTTATACAATACTATAACTTTTCAAAAGTTAAAAATAAAAAGATTAAACATTTACTCCAAAAAAAAAAAATACGATTTAAAAAAAAAAAAAAAACCATGTTTATAAAAATAAAAGGGAGAGCATCTCTTCCAAATATAAAATAAAAGAAAACTAATTAGTGGACCCAAGTGGCTGTGACTGTGGAGCAGGACCAGCATTAAGCCAAGCTTTTTTATCAAGGATATAATCCTCTAATTTATAATATGCTTGTCTACATAGTGTGCGTTTTATGCATGTTTTAAATTTTGTCTCGTTCAGTTGTAGAATCCGCAGTGGTATTTTATTATAAAATTTTACACAATTCCCCATAAAAGAATTTCGTACCTTAGCCAATCTAAACCGAGATTGATCCAAATTGTGCCTATTTCTAGTATTAAAATTATGTCTATCACTTCTCTTCTTAAAGAGATGAAGATTTTTCCGAACATACATAATGTTTTCATATATGTATTGACAAGGTACCGTCAGCTTTCCACGTTGTTATGTTATGGATTTCATTTAGCAATAAAAATACCATAACTTTTACTTATATACCTACAGGTTTGTACGGAACCCTCGGTGCGCGAGTCTGACTCGCACTTGGCCGGTTTTTTTAATATGTAAGATTAAATAACAGTAAAAGTTTTTTAAAGATAAACTTTCTTAAAGCAAAGCCATTGTTTTTTAAGGATAAAGTCACACTATTCAAAGCAAATACAATTCGTGAAAGCGACAATTAAGAGGGTCCTTTTCCATTCGCCTATCGTCAACATCGAGCATGGTTTAAAAGCTTGTTGCTTCATCTAACGCAATCCAACGCGATGTTTGATGAAGAGGTAATGCAAAAAAGAGAAATAGAAAATGCCGGAAAACTTTGTTGGCTATTCAGTAATTCCGTGATTTACTCGAATATTTCACAAAACTTGTTCCAGGAAATACGTGTTTTTTTAAACTCTTAAAAGTTTTTCAGAACAATTGTCGTCATTCAGAATCTCGATTAAGTGTGCTAGGCTTCTATTGATGCACTTTTTTATATTTTTAATATATGAGTACACTAGCTTCTTCCAGCGGCTTCACCCACGTGAAAGTAAGTTTCTCCATACAAACTTTGGACCCCTATTTCATCCCCTTAGGGGGTGAATTTTAGGAAATCCTCTCTTAGTGCTCACCTACGACATTAAAGGAAGCTTTGTGCAAAATTTCACACTCTTAGTCCCAATAGTTTCGGCTGTGCGTTGATATGTCAGTCAGTCAGTTTCTCCTTTTATATATATAGATTATGGAGAGCCAAAGTTCACGTAAAATATCAGATTTTCAGAGGTCTTTACTAGATAAGTTTTACACAAATTTTTTGATTTGTATATATTATATATATCTATTTCACAACATAGAGCTGTGTATCCAAAATTTCTAGAAAAAGATGTGTAATAATATCATAATCGCGTAAAAGCGGTTGTATGAAAATGGATCTCGAAAAGGACGCGCTAAACAATGGCGGCCAGAAAAGTAATGAGACAATGACACGTTACAATTTTTTGTCTGTTTTTGTCTCAAGCGCTTAGTAATTACTTATCATCATCAACATCATTTCAGTCAAAAGATATCCACCGTTGGACTATTTAAATTACTAATCAATCTTAAATAAAATGATGATAATTTCCTAAGCCTTGATTAACAAGAAAACAAACAATAACCCGAAACAGAAAAAAACCCATGCAAAATTTCCTATAATTAAAGAAATACCATTAGATGACCTTGTTGTACGCAATCCGTTGGATTTCCCATGAAAAGTCACGTCGGGTCCTTCGATCCGTCCTTCAATCGAGGATGAATCCTTGACTTTTCGGTGTGCAGGCTTAGAGACTAGTAGTAAGATATATGGGGGAGTGGAAACGTACAATTATAAGGTTTTACATGGTCGGAGGGAGATCTGACCTTTGTTTTACATGGAAAACGTTTCAATAGGATTTCGATAGCGGTTGTCGCACTTAAAGCCGCGACAGACTGATAATTTGTACTACATGGTCCTTCGAGCCGGATGAATTTACGAAATGAAGTAATGGAGAATTAATTATATTATTATTTGTGTGTTGTAAAGGATTTTTAGATAACTTTTAACAGTATTGTGTATATAAAAAAATACATACAGCCGAACATAGAACCTCCTCCTTTTTGAAGTCGGTTAAAAATAGGAATTATGTTTGCTTTGAAGAATTTCCCGATTTGTTAGTATAATGTGAACCTTCCTCAGGGGTTTCTTTTGTGATTTGTGAAGGGAAAAACGACTGGAATGTTGACCGCATTTTTGTAGTCGTATATCTCGTGAAATAATCGATTTATTTCAAATGTTATTTCTATACTGTTTTTCTTATCTTTTCTTAAAATATAATCATTTGTTTTATACAGTTAATCTGATTGATTAATAAATAGGTTGGCACAGTCCGCAGTTGTAAAAACATTATTCTTAACCTTTTCAAAAAAACAATAAAATTGTGAGGGAATGAACTATTTAGTTCAACTACTAAATGCAGAGACCTTTTCAAAAGTGAACCACTGGTGTTCACTTGACAGTTAAAAACTTGTAACCTCACAGCTGAACACTGTCTCTTAAGATACAGGTTATCCTAGTTTAAGAGGCAGGGCTCACACTATCTGTATACAAATTTCAGCAGCCTAGTTAGCATTTTGTTAACCAGTGTACAATAATGTATGTATCTTAACTATTATTATTATTTTCATGCGGTTTGTGATGTCTATAGTACTTAAGTAAAAATAATGTAAAGATTATTTAAATAATTATTTACCCTAATTTTACTACTACAATTAATAATTAATGTCAGGACTTACGAGTATATTATTATCTATTGACTTTTTAATTTATATTTAATTTTATTTGACCTGATTGATTTATTTTTATATTTTGAAATAAAATGGAAAGTTAATTTCTACGTAAGCACTTTTCAAAATAATCCGACTTTCAAAGAATTGCAGTCGATTGATCTTCATTTATCAACATTAAATTTGCATTTCCAATTTGTAATCTACAAAGACTCTAATTTTAAGAATCCTTTTTCCGCAAGGACCGTTGTGACTTCGAGTTGAACTTATTTTGCCATGATTCTATCTCAAGGGAGTTTTGCTGACAACCAACTAAATTGGGATAGTTAAAAATAGCTTAGGATTTCGTATTCTTAGAATTGTATTACAGTTAAAACAGCCACTGAAATTCACTATCCCATTAATTTTGTTCTTTTTGACAATTTTATTGTTATCTTTGCAAGAACGTAAAGTCAGTAGATTTAGAAGATAAAAATCTGAAGTTTTAGGTAAGAACTGTTATTATTTTGATTTTGTCGTAGGAAAATATATTCTGTATGTTCCTACTACGGGTTCGACTCCCGGCCACCGTAGACGTGGGCTTGCGGAAGGCGAGCATTGGGCAAAGATTCGGGGCCCTGGAAGGCAAAGGGAAACTGAAGGAATACAGGCTTTTTTTTCGGGCGGGAACATCATCTAATGACATCCCCCGCTCTTGGCCGGGCGGGAGATAGTGTCAGACTTTTATTGACTAAAAATCCCACTCCTGTTCCTTCTTTGCCATTTTTCCAGGGTCCCGGGGATCTCTTTCGCATCACCCATGGCCCCAGTAGGCTTCGACCACGACACATCGTCACGTTACCGGACGATCGGACGGCAAGCTACCCATTGTTCGCCATCCGCAAGCCCGCGCCTACGGTGCAGGTGGCTGGAAATCGGGATCTTAATCCCGGTGGCTGGGGCGCGAGGGCTATTGCCTCGCGCGTGCGACCGCCTCCTTTGCTAACATTACTGCTTCGCACAAGGAGGCGACCGCCTGCCGCTCCTCCTCGCTCCGGACTATGGCCTGTACCAAGGCCGGCACGAAAGATCGCCGCTACCGATCGCCTCCACGAGGACACGGCGGTGCTCTGCCCAGGCGGGGCACACCTCTACCGTATGCTCCACCATGTCCTCTGGGCGGTTCTTCCGCACGAATCCGGTGCAGGAACCCCCCGAACTTACCATGTCCGGTGAGGACTTGCGTCATGCGGAAGGTAAGGACGCCGTGAGGTCGTTCCAGCCACTCCTCAGAAGGAACACAGATGGGTTTTAGTAAGTAAAAATCTGACACTCCTCTCGCTCTACCCGTAATGGGAAGAATTAATTGATGATTTACTACCTCAAAAATGCCAATGTCGACGATTTACGTATTAGAAAATATGTGTATAAGACAAAATTACGAGATATTAGACGGAAATAACTAGAAAACATGGTAAGACGAAAACAGATTAGTGTGTCGCTCAGCACAACATATAATCTGGTATCTTAGCAGCATGTTTAAAGTTATTTTTAAACGAGACACGTGTGGATTGACCCTTCTATCGCTAGATATAATTAAAATCTGCTTGAGGCGAGAAAATAAATGACATTGTAAATGATGTATTTTTTAACAGATGAAGAGAAAGGTTAACAGATTTTCGTCTCGATTTTGTCTCATTTATAATTCTGAGGTAAATTTTTGGGATGATATATTATGGTATGTATGGCTTTCTATTCTGTCATTTTAGATGTAGTTTCACGTATTTGAAAATACTAACAAGGCTCACGTCGATGCAACGAGCACCTCTCGTAAGTCAGACCCTCGTGAAAGCCCCAATCATGTGACAATGGAACAATATTGTCATATTGTTCCATTGTTCGATGATTGGGAGAAGAAGCGAGTTTTTTTTATTGTTATAAACTAGTGCTTGACTGCGATCCCACCTGATGGTAAGTAGTGATGCAATCGTTGATGGTGAGGCGCACTAGTTTATTAAGAGCCTATTCACTCTAGCCTTGAAGACATCTAAATTATAATCGTTTCGAGTTTTCACAGAAATAGTTCTAAAGCTGTATTTCTACAGATGGAAAAAATATATCGTCCGTCACGTTGCCGCAATGCCACAAGGCATCTCTGTATCTACGGGAGCTTCCATACATTTTGTTGATGGTAAGAGTAAGCTCTCACCGGAGATTAACCACTTAGCTGAAGCATGCACGAAAACACAGGTGTACTCTCTAGTCACAGTACTAGAGAGTGCGACGCGTACGGAGAGAGATTAGGCGCAAAACCAATGGTTTGATAGTTGCTGGTGCAATACCCTCGTGCCTCACACGAGGGTATTGCACCAACAACTATCTAACACCGGGCTGCTATAGATTAATTCGAAATAGAAAATCCCAATAACACGTTCTACCCGTTACGTTTTATGTTATTGAAGGTGGGCGTTGATAGCTGCGCCTCAGTTTCAAACTATCGTCGTACTTATGTGAATGTTTATTTTAGTTTCGAAATAAAAAATATTATGTATTAAATATTATAACTTAATAGGTATTTAAACAAACTGAAAATAACAATAACAGTACAAACGAGTAGAAGAAAAAGAACTCAGGCATAAAAAAATTCGTCCACATCGATGTCAATAGGAATAGTGCTCAGAACGCTGGCAGCATTACCACGCTGGATGGCAATGCTGATTCGTTGACCGAAGAAAAGTCCAGCCTTTTGGTCATGCGAAGAGTCAACCAGCTGTTTTAGTTTCAGTATAAAATAAAAGTAAATAAATAAAGATCCCAGCACCCAGCCTAGCAGTCGCACTTGCTCTCGCGGTCAGCGAGACGAATAGACGAGGCAATAAAAACTTAAATTACACATGCATATACCTACACTAAAACGTTCGTAAAATAAATTAATAAGCGGTCGATTTTCCTCCAAGAACCGGAAAACTGCTGCCCTGCTACATTTCCTGATAAACGATAGTCTTTAGGGAAATAGAGTAAATCAAAACCACTAAATGCGGGATATTAAAGCTCTTTGCGGTTCCGGCTATAACAGATTTGTTAGAAAAATGGCGTACCGGAATTCATTCTATGTTCTTTTTCCATTTCACGCATCGATTACTAAGATTAATATGAACTAGCTGCTGTTAGTTGCTTTGCCCGCATTAAAGTAGGTTTTTCCATATAAAATTTAGACCCCCATTTCATCCCTTTAGGGGGTGAATTTTGGAAAAATGTCTCTTAGTGATTGCCTACGTCATAAAAGGAAACCTGGTGCAAAATTACACACTCCTAATCCCAGCAGTTTCGATTGTGGGTTAATATGTCAGTCACTTAGTTTCTCCTTTCATGTTTATATGGCCAGCGGCTTCGCAATCGTGAAAGTCAAAAATTATCATAAGAAAACATACTCCTGTGGTAAAAAGTATCCAACGTCTTTAAAAAGTATTACAGGACATGGTCTACCCATGTGCCAAGTTTCATGAAAATCCGTTTAGACGTTTTAGCTTAAAAGAGTAACAAACATGATCTCATACAGTCAGGGGTCAAAAATGCAGTAGCACTACCAATGCTAAAGTGTCTAAAATGTTTTTGTAGTAGAAGTTTCATAGTCCACAATGTATACGCTATTCTATGCTACAAATCAGGCATGAACCATTGGCCCTCTTCTACAAAGACATTTTAGACCCTTTAGCATTGATGGAGTGCTATTGCACTTTTGACACCTGACTGTACATACAAGCTTTTGTAACGACATCTATAGCACCACATAGGAACTAAACTACAAAATCCTGCAAAATCGCAGTGTAGAGTTCTCCGTGCGATTAGAATACATACAACAACCCAAAATGAACTATCAAGCAGTTGCCCAGACCAGATGCTGTTATTATAGTGTCAAAGAATTTGTAGAGGATAAACTATTGAAATAAATGAACAAATAACTAACATAATTGTGAAATTAAGAATTTAATGTAATAATGTATGGAATAATAATAATCGAATAACTCAGTATAATAATATATGCAATTGTATTAATTTGTATGTTAAGTTTGTTGTATTAATTAATTTGTAAAATGCATGCAATCCTCTCTTTTTAACGGAGGTTTGCAGGACTTTAGACTCTGTTCCACATCCCTCTAAATTTTTGCATTTATAATATTTGTGTGATTTATCAAGTTTCATACGAGATGCATTTTAAACTTGTCATTAATTACCTGAAGACTATGTAAACCGATCACAATAAAAGCTTAAGGTAAATAAAAGATATAAGTTCAAAACAAAAAACGAGTCTTCGTATCATCCCATAAACAACAATCTTTTTCACATAATCCTTCAATTACACAAGATAATCAAAGGAAAATGCCAAATTATGACTCCCAAATCGCAATCATATTAATGCTAAGTAAACAAAGTTCTCTTTGAATCTGCGCCAGCGCCGGATATCCGTGGCAATTGTTTATACAAAGTCATATGGCTGCATCAACAAATTTAGGGCCGCTGCACACGGAGCACACGCGACAGCCACAAACGCCAGCACGAGAAGCTAGAAGCGGCACTTGTGGCCGATAACTGCTACTTTTTTTATGCATGCGCGCAGTATCATAATGAACTCTGACGAAGAAGGTTTAATTGCGCGAGTGGTATGTGGCAACGTTTTGTGTCGGCGTTTAGTGGCCGGTGTGGATCACAAGAAGCGAGCAGCGACTATTTGTAACGTGTGGTCGCCATCGGTGTCAACCGTGTGAATTAAATAAAGAAAACATGTTAATTTGGCACACAATGAACAAACAAGTCTTATAAATCTTAAATTAAACATAAAAAAATAAAATAAAAACAACAACAACAATGTGTCTCACGGCTGCGCCAGACAACTAAGTAGTTGCCTGACGCTGGTTTTCAACTGAATCTTTGAGTATAGGTACGAATGAAAATCAGTTGTGTCATCTATATATATAAAAGTGAAATAACACTCACTGATTAATCACGAAATCTCAGAAACTATAACACCTTCAAACTTAAAATTTGGCAGGTAGGTTCCTTATAGGGTGTAGACATCCGCTAAGAACGGATTTTCCGAAATTCAGCCCCTAAGGGGATGAAACGAGGGTTCAAAGTTTGTATGGAGAAACCGACATTCACGCGGGCGAAGCCCCTGGCAATATAAAAACTACAGGAAATAGACCAGTGTGTGTCGACCCTTATACCATGTCGGATAGCTGGGTCAACATTCTAATGACATATTGGAGCAACAGATGTTCAAGCAATTCAAAATTACACAGGAAAGCGATGTCGAAATTATACCAAGGACAGTAATAAAAATTAATATGAAATCTCATTTCCTTCATGAAATCGTGAATCAGTTAATTGGATTTTTAATACTGCTCGATTTCATGTATTCGTTAATATATCTGAGCTTATAAGCTACAAAATTAGCAATGCATAGATAGATAGATAGATATATTCTTTATTGTACACTAAAAATATAAATTACATTAGGAACTTAAAATAAATAGGGTGTCACAATGGGCGGTCTTATCGCTAAAAGCGCATATATAATAATTCACTGAAATTGTTTTCTAAAACTTTTCAAATGGCTAGATAAATAGGCTAGCAAATGAATATAAGTATATGAGTTCTCCATTCCCTATCTAAATTAATAAGTGGTTCTTGCGGGTGGACATTACCATTGGCGCCGAAAAAATTGTAGTGCATGTGTATATCTGTACACAGACACTCTCTTACTTCACTGACCCAGTCTGGAAGTCTGTCTTATCTCTCGGACAACTTTTGACTGGACGGAACTTAAAAAAATAATATTCAGATTTAATTTCTAATTTTCAGATCTAGGTTCCAATAAGCTGATTCTTGTGTGCCATTTTATCTATATGTAGTTGTTATAAAATTCAGCCAGTAGTTACATGGTAGGTACACCATATTTTAATATTCAGTTTAAAAAGGTATTAGTTTGTGATAGTTTACATACTTTTATAGCACAATATCACTAGATTATAGTAGTAGATAACAAGGTGAATAATAGTAGTTATAACGTGTTACCAATGAGAGCGAGTAAAGATATTTATTATAAGTAGATAAATAGAAAAGGGCATATGCTTGTTTCTCGTGTTTGTTTGTATAAAATGTGCTTTAGTTAGAATATGTGGTGAATCTAGTTGAGCCTAAAAGAGGCCAAATGAGGCTAAAAATATTAATTAATTTATAAACCTATCAAATTTTATGCCTTCCATCAAATTTGAAAATGGAAACTGTCATAGGCCTGAGTCCCATTGCTGGGACTCAGGCCTCCTCTCTAGGCTCTCTTAGAGAGAAGGCCTGAGTCCCAGCAATGGCACATTCCCTCTGGAATGCGCCGTAATCCACCATGCAAACCCAGTGTGGGTTGGTGAATGTCGCTTGTCTTCAAATTTTTGGTTCTAGAACATGCCGGTTTCCTCTCGATGTTTTCCTTCACCGTTTTAAGAGCAGTGATGATGAAATAAATTACACAAAGTAATGCACCTGGCTGGGTTTGAACCCGCGATCTACAACTCGTAAGTCGGAGCCGTTACCACTCGGCCACCATTGCTCTAAGTAACAGAAAAAGAATATTCCACCACGCTCCCACTCTTCCTCATAACAATATATAAAATGGCCTCATTTGATAACCAATTTTGATGTTGTTTTTAGATAAAGTTTCATTTTAGTGCTATTTCTTGTTTAATACATATTATTGTGTAAAAATAAACAGAGGATTTGCATTCGCCAATTATTAACAAAGCTTTTAACGCATAAGGTGTATCAATCAATATATGTATGACATTGAACTTTACTTAGCAAAGTCAAAGAATAAATTGGGTCTTTGAATAATACCAGCTTTACATTATTTTGGTTTAAATATCGTAGCGTATGCTGAGGCCTTTTTTGGCCAAGAACACATTTTTTATCAATTGTTTTTCATTTGCTTTTTTTTTTTTTTTATTACGTTTTAATAAGTTGCTTGTGTGAGGTAACAATAAACAGTTTTTCTTTCTTTCATAATGAAGTGCCTTGGATTATTGTCTCCAATCAGTCACTTAATTTATTTCACTAAAATTATTTCTAAATGCTTATTTGTTTCAAGTACCTACTAAAAACATGCTAAAAAACAAACAGAAGCCAGATGCTTTCCAACCTTAACTAAAACACCCCAAAACATTATTACGCTACATAAAAAGATTTCAATTCTTCGGTCGAAACACCCGAAAACTTGGGGTCAAGATTCCTCTATCGTAGAATATATTTTCCGGAGATCCTTCGTAGAAATGAGACCTTTTGCAAGGCTACTTGATTATAATAATGAGACCAGGGTATTAGGCCAGATCCTTTCAGGAATAATTGTGGAGGCCTTTTAGTCTCGTGTATACTTTTTAGTGCGATGTTTGGATTTGCTTTTTTATTTTATCGGCTGTGTCGTTGGTCTGTCTGTCAGTCTAAAGAGTGTATGCTGAGCGAAGTGTCTTCGTTTTAAGCACAGGTGTTTTTAGGGTTCCGTACCTCAAATGGAAAAAACGGAACCCCTATGGGATCACTTTCTTGTCCGTCTGTCTGTCAAAACCCTTTATCTCGGAAACGCTTGGAGGTATCTAGTTGAAATTAAAACCATATACCAAGGTCTGCGGTCCCTTGAAGCTGTGAAAAATTCAAACTTCTGAGTCACAAAAAGAGCTCTTTTTTTGCGATTCGGAAAAATCTTCGTATAAAATTCGGGAACTGAACTGTTTTCATTGGTAAGTTGGTACGGAACCCTCAGTGCGCGAGTCCGCCTCGCACTTGCCCGGTTCTTTTTTTATATTAGAACATATTCTTGGAATAAAAAATATCTTTTTTAAGTCAGTAATCATCAAGGATTCGTCTTGCTCTGGGTATATATAACTAAAGCCCACCTGAGTTCCTTCAGTTGCCTTTGGCCTTCCAGGGCCATGATTCTGCACCAACTAGTGAGAACCTGGCCACGTTTGAGCCTGTAACGTTCACTTTAAGTTAAGAATACGAAAATATCCCCTTCAGCTAAATAGTGCCTTCAGATGAAATTTAATTTCAAGACACTTTGAATAAGTCTAGACATTTCTAAGCCACCCTTTTATCTGCCTGCCAACATACCTATTAAGTATTATTGCCACTTAATAATTCATTGAATGAAATTTATCCTTGAAGTAAAATGACACTCAATTAAAATATAATTAGCAAAATGGGTTCTTGAATGATTCTGCGCCAATTTTGATTTTATCTCTTAGCAACAACTGTTCGAAGAGCTTTCAGTAGTAACTTTTTCCCTGTGTGGTAATTCGTCTTCTTTATGATTGAAAATAAAGTTGAATGAGATGTATTTTCTCTTCCCATGGGGTCCGAGTGCTCATGTGCTTTTTCAAGAATTATCCAAACGGCTAGTTGAACACTTCGCGTGACCCAAGGGCTGGCTTTTACCTCGGTCAGAGATTAAGCATTGCCATACAACGTGGCAATGCCGCCAGTCTTTTGGGCACACTTCCAGTCGACAGCGATGCTGAGAAATTTTGTGACGCCATATTTTAGGTAGGAGTTATTGTGTATACCTATGTTAAGTGTAGCGACATCTATGGCGTCACTTAAGAACTAATCCTGCATCGCGCAATCAAAGTTCTCCACGCGATTGGAACATATAGAACAGCCCGAAATCATCTACCGGGCAGTAGCCCACCAGACATAACAACCGTCTGGCTGGAGGATCCTCCCTTTTCAATGGAGGTTTGCGGGACTTTACTCTCTGTTCCGTATATACCTCTAAATTAAGTAATTTTAATTAGTTAAGTGTTTTTATTTTTTTGTTCAAAATAAATATCTCATTTCTTTTTCTCTTAAGTGTATATTTGTTACTTATTCGCGCTCGAAAGCCTGAACGGATTTGAATGAAATTCGGCACACGGTTAGATTATGTCCTGGAATAGGACTTTATTTCCGCAGGTAGGTTCCTTGTCCTAGAATAGGACTTTATTTCCGCAGGTAGGTTCCTTGTCCTGGAATAGGACTTTATTTCCGCAGGTAGGTTCCATGTCCTGGAATAGGACTTTATTTCCGCAGGTAGGTTCCTTGTCCTGGAATAGGACTTTATTTCCGCAGGTAGGTTCCTTGTCCTGGAATAGGACTTTATTTCCGCAGGTAGGTTCCATGTCCTGGAATAGGACTTTATTTCCGCAGGTAGGTTCCTTGTCCTGGAATAGGACTTTATTTCCGCAGGTAGATTCCATGTTCTGGAATAGGACTTTATTTCCGCAGGTAGGTTCCTTGTCTTAGAATAGGACTTTATTTCTGCAGGTAGGTTCCATGTCCTGGAATAGGACTTTATTTCCGCAGGTAGGTTTCCTTGATATAATTTTCTACTGTCATGCAGGCAAAGCTGCTTTTAGAAGCTAGTTATAATAAAGACAGAAAGCCCCTTAAAACAATATCTCCCTGTTTTGGTTGCTTCCCAAATGGAAAATAAAAATTGTGAATTTTGTAACAGCCAATACCTACACTCGCGACCTGAGGGTTTCTTACAATGTTACCTATGAAAACAGCTCACCATCAAGAGACCGCAGATCTGAGTATATGGTTGGAATTTCAACTTGATACCTTCACGCATTCCCAAGATAAAAGATCTTGACAGACAGACAGACGGACAACAAAGTGATCCTATATGGTTTCCGTTTTTTCCTTCTGAGGTACAGACCCCTAAAACAAAGTAAAATTGCTATCGTTAAATAACAGGGTATAATGCTGCAATCATAAATCACAAAAAAAGACAAAAAAGACAGCTCCATAGAACAACATCTGCCTGTTGTGGTTGCTGTGAATTTTGTATAACAACCATTACCTACAGGTTAATTATAAAAAAAAAGTAAAAATTGCTAACGCTAAATGACGGGGTATAATGCAGCAGTGTTAATGCAATCAAAAATCCATTATGAACAAAGCGCGTATTTTAAAACGATGCTTTGTCATGAATCTTTATTCAAAACTAGACATAATAAGAATTGAATATAATTATACAGTATACTAATAATATAATAATTATATTTCATATCGTAATATTTTTTACTAATACTACCTTTTTATCTATGGAGAACGTTACTGATATCACATTTGTATATTTTTTGTTATACTTTTTTATTTCATACACAATGTGTGATTGTTTTCTCGCATAAATAAAAAAAAATTAAATTCAATACACATTTAATTATTTATATTTTAACAAAAACATATACTTAAAACATTTTAAAATATAAAAATACTAGTCTACCGGTTTAGAGAGCCGCCTAACCGAGTCCAAGCTACTGGTGGCTAGAGTTGCTGAAGCAGGAACCTCGTCACAATCTGAGCCATATCGGGAGTATTGCCTTCTGTTTCAGGCCCTTGATCCAATCGCTCAACGACAGCTTCGGCAAGTGGCCGCCGAGGCTTTTGGCCTGTTTCATTTAGGCTGATTTTCGTGTACAATAAAATTTATTCTATTACTATCTGTTGCTAAATTCGTCAATCGCGTGATAGTAGAAAATTATATTATTAAAACCTCCTTTTTATTTATTTATTTATTATTCATATTTAATATTATTAAAAATTAAATAATATATAATAAAATAATAATATAAATTAAAATAATATATAATAATATATTTTATATTTTAATTTTATTATTATTTTTCATTTATTGTTTTTTAGATTTTATTGGAATATACTCCTGGGATAAAAAGTATCCTATGTGAAATGGATATAGTCTACCCATGTAACATGTTGTATTGAAATCCGCTCAGCCGTTCGAGCGAAAAGAAGTAGCAAACATACACACACACACACAAACATATGGCTGTATAATGTTAGTATGATATACATCGTTCTGGTATTACAGACCTTGGTTCCAAAAATATATCAACCAACAAACATTACCATTTAATATGTTCTAAAAGCATAAGGGTGCTTTTCCAATATTGATACGCGAGGTAACAAGTCGGTGGGATTACTTCATTTTCTTAGCCCGGCTTAACGCTGCTCTGAGGGAAAAGGATTAGCAAAGCTAAGTAAATTTAACATAATTGTGTACTTACATCATAAAACCTTTTTACATATAAATATAACGACTTCGAAGTAAAAAACACTAAAATTTGCAAAATGACTTCAATTTCAGAACATTGTGATTCTGCTTTTGTTTCTGAACTATGTTATTTAACTTAAAAATAATTTCAAATTAAAAAGATTGAGATTATTGAAATCATTGAGATATTTTTTTGAAGTTTGTTAAAAATAGGAATAATTTTTATTTTTGTCCATTAAAACCTCCTTAGTAGTACTTACTAGCTCAAGTAGGTACTGGCCTTTTGTAAGTTATATTATTTTTAAATATTTTTTATATCACTGTCACAACTTTTCCTTTTGCTAATACAGGTTTTTCTTCCAAACACAATTTATCTTTATTATAGATTTTCTTGCCTGGTTGGTCTACTTACCTCGTCCCACATTACCGTATGTCATTACTTCTTATAATTTGATTTTTATTAGAAACACTATCGAATAGAGTGTACTTTTTTATTTTAGGTGGGAAAATCATCTAATGACAAATCACGCTCTTGGGCGGAGCATGACATAGTGTCAGACTTTTACTGACTAAAAACCCACTCCTGTTCCTTCGTTGACTTCGTCCGAAGGGTTTCGTTTTTTTTCCAAAATCAAGGAGTGCGATTCCTGACTAAGATCGTTGATTTTTTAAAATGGTTCCGAAACTCCTCTAAGAGTGTTCACCCATTACACGGTATTTGGCTAAAAAAATATGATTTCCAAACTCGTTTATATCCATTAATGATTTATCGTATAAATATGTTATTAACTAATAACATTAGGAACTATTTTTGTCTAAATAGTTAGACAGGCTTTATTTAAATTAATAGCACGCTTGTGAACTATATTCAGATATATAAACAGAGGTTTTTATTAATTTTACTTTCAGAGTTTTTAAATTTTGGATTTAGCCATCCACGCCCACTTGAAAAAATCAACCTGTATGTACTACATATAAACACATTGTCGAGGTATTGTTCAGTTAGGTGCTAGTAGAGATCTTGACCGCAATTCCCGGATTGTCCTGATAGCCGTGGTATACCTCTCCAATCTTCAAGCACTTCAAGATATGTTGTCTCCTTGTTGCTCCGTCACTGCGTGCTAACGACCGTTTTTATGTGCCCATTTATTGAGTGTGCAAGTCATCCCCTGCCTTTTTATCGATGTATAGGTATTACAGTTTACATTATGCAGTCAGGGGTCATAGTTTTTGGGTAACCAAACCACTTAAGCCTCCCAAAACCATTGCTATTTTGGTTTTCCATATGTCACAATAGTTTTCCACCAATCTGGGGTTGTCCTTAGGTGCGCTTGCATAGCGCGTACAGGGATAATCGTCGGTTGGTACCACGTTCCATGAAGTGTTTAAAGGACAGAATACGAGTTGGTATTGGCCCCTCGGTTGCCTTCCAAAGGTCTACCTCAAGGTATTGAGAGATACAAAGACATACACAAAAAAACTTTTAAGATCACTTTGTTGTCCGTCTGTCTGTCAAGACTTTTTATCTCGGTAACGCGTGGAGGTATAAAGTTGAAATTAAAACTATATACTCTGGTCTGCAGTCCCTTGAAGCTATGAAAAATCAAACATCTAAGTTAACGAAAAAAAAGATACAGGCGTTTATGTCGCAAAAAACGTATATATTTCTACACTCTCAAGGAAATCAAAATTCGTAGGGTACTTCCCGTTGGCCCAGGATCCTGAAATTTGGCTTAAAGCAAAGTCTGATAGCACATATATAGGAATAAATCTGAAAACAGTTAAATTTTAGCTACGTCACAAAAAAAGTTTGTTTTTGTTATTCGAAAAAATCTTCGAGAATCCATTTGGGAATTGAATTATTTACATTTAAGAGTTTGTACTGAAACCTCAGGGTGCGAGTCCGACTCGCACTTGCCCAGTTTTTTACTCAATAGGTACGGAACCCTAAAAAACACATTGTTGAATAAGCCTTTACTAGTTGCTTTGAATAAGTAAACCGTATTAAGTACGACTCGACCATCGATCACGTGAGTGAGTTAATAATAAATTTCAAAGGCATGGCGCTGAGAACTAAGCGTATTAGAAACACCTGCCCCATACTGTATTACGGTTTAAGCGTTTAGGAAAGCTTATGCTTACTGCTGCAGCATTTAATCCTATACAACTTTAATAAACAGAATACGAGTACCTATGTTGTACAGTTATATAACTCACATGCCTAACAATCAAATTCATGTGAGTTACCTGAACTAACTAATGACTTATTTACATAAGTCGGGTGTATCTAAACCAGTATTGTTAGAAAGACTTACTGTGGCCCTGGATTGTAAAGGGCAATTGAAGGGGGTTTGGATGGGGTTTAGTCAGTAAAATTATGCTTCTGGGTTATTTATTTATAGTTGTCCTTTGCGTTTCATGACTGCGGTAACTCTTTTGGACAATCCCGCAGCATTGGCATGACTTCAAGCCACGTTAGAAGCTTCCTAAACTAGCTATTTGGCTTTCAGATTACTGTCTAGCCGGATTCCGTCATCCGGGTTAATTTCCTTCGTTAAACCTAATCTTCGATATTAGCAGGTCGTTAATTGGCTGTATAATCTTGCACGTTAATATTAGAAAAGTAAACAAGATGATTCGGAAAAACACGTACGTCATCCAGTTCTAGGGTTCCGTAGCCTTATGGAAAAAAACGGAATCCTTATGATTTTGGTTTGTCCTGCTTAAATGAAAAACAGCCATTTTAATCTGGAAACATTAGCACTGCAGCGATATTTGAAGTGATGACCACGTTCCGGAAGACGCAGCGTTGGAAGACTTCCCACAAGGTGGACCGATGACCTGGAGAGGGTTGCGGGAATCCGATGGATGCGAAATGCACTGGTCCGGTCGTTATGGCGACGCTTGGGGGAGATCGATGTCCAAAAGTGGACGTCTTTCGGGTGAAATGATGATGATGATGATATTTGGAGTAAAGGTACATGACGTAGGTACATGTTCTATGTACATTCCACTAAGTTACAATAACGAACGAAAGTGTAGTGAAAAAACAGTAAAAATCCACAAGATACATAAAATCAGTGAACGGTCTACGTGACACGTGTCGAGTACCAATGGGTTTCTTATTTCCAAAGAATACGTGTACTAAACGGAATATGCGTACGCAGGTACTCACACTCAGATTTGTAGGGAAAGGAGTATGTGCACGAAGGTACTACTTAACCCAAGTAGCATGATAAGCTATATAAGAGCTGTATAAACGTTTCTATCTACACTCTAAGCTGTATAGAGGCTGATTAAGTGCTTAAACAGTTCTTATAAGTGCAAAAATGCCCCCAAATTATACAGTTTAAAGCGAAATTATATAGTTTGAACCTTACTCTACAGATATTCACTTATATGTATCTTGTACAGCCAATTACTATTAATTACCGTGTTTTAAGAGAGTTACATAAGAATAAAACTAACTAAAAGGACTTTTTATTTTTACAAGACTCATAAAAATCAGTATTGGTGTTTCGTTTATAATGGCGAAAACTTATAAGTAAATTAACGTTAATTCTAGGTTTGTTGCAACGTGCGGGTGATTTTTTTCTAATTCTTAAGTTGAAAAGATGTCTTTCTGTAGTATAGGTAAAATCGCTTCAAAAGATAAAACTGGTCAATTGTGGTCAAAGTCGCACTTCTTCAGTTTTCAGCTTCTGTCTACGACTTCACAATACAGTTTTCGCGTAGGTACGCGACTGCGTAATCGCGTCGTCTCGGTTTTTTGGGACATAAATTATGTTGAAGAGAGGGAAAAGGTTTGACTTCCTAATACAAGCAAATTGTGTCATTCACACTGATTGAGTGTAGTAAAATATGTCTCAGTAAGGTTGATTCTCAGGAAAATAACACGTTTTTGTGTTTTACATGATAGATACTTTTATATATTGTGTTTTACGAAACTGCAAATTTTGAATTCTGATATCTTCATATTGATTTCTTCTCCTTCTTTTGTAGCAATTGCGTGTCAACCTTTTACTGACTAAAACTCACTCCTATATTCCTTCTTTGCCTTATCGGACGGCCGGACGGCGAGCTATCCATTGCTCACCGTTCACAAGGCCCACGGCTGCGGTTGCTGGGGCGTGAGGAATGCCGTTCCCTCACGCGTGCGGCCGCCTCTTTCGCTAGTATTACTGCTTCGCAGAAGGAGGTATATACCCTCCTGGATACATCTGTCGTTGGCCTCGCTTAAGTCGTGGAAGGTATAGGTAGTTGTGTATGTTGAGCAGGAAAGGAGATGATGCATATCTAGTGATGCAGTAGCAATAATTCCTTACCCAGAGACCTACAACGCGACTGTGGTTACGAAGCGATCCGATAGGGTCACGCGAATGCAACGCAGTGTGTGCGCGCGTAGTTGTCGCTTTAGCCGCCATTTATATTTAAGTAAGTCAGCGCACAGCAAGAGTTCGCGCGAAAATATTAAACCAACTGCACGCGACCACTTCGCTTAGCTCGTCACTTTACCGCACTCACGTGCGTCACGTGGTCACGTACCGCGTTAGTACGTTTTTTCACAAGTGTCAAAAGTTTAGATTAATGTTTATCCAGTCTTCATACTTTGTAGTTCATGTTTATTACGAGTACTTCTCATAAATTGTCACTGGTCGGTTGCTTTGTGTGACGTGATTGCAATCAGGATATATGAGGGTAAAATAATGGTACTAAGGCCCCTCGCCCGCAACGACTTTTTGTAGCGATGCTGTCGCGCGCTTACGAGACGCGCGACAGCATCGCTACAAAAAGTCTACACATCTCACATCGCTACTAACGCGCGTTAGTCGCATTTGCAAGCGCTATAGAAAAAATGCCAACGCGCTACTAGTTCAGTTGGCATGTTACCTTTCTCGTATATTATTTTCTAAAATATCTACTATATATTCAAGCCTGAGAATATATATGTAGCTGAGAACTGAGAAAAACTCAGTCAATTCTTCCTTAAAAAGTTAGGTTGAAAATTCTTAAGCATATGTACTAATTATGACCACAATTTACAATTATATCAGCTATTTTTTTTTTTTTTTCTGGTGGGAAAATCATCTAATGACATCCCCCGCTCTTGGGCGGAGCGAGAGATAGTGTCAGACTTTTACTGACTAAAAACCCACTCCTTCTTTGCCATTTTTCCAGGGCCCCGGGGATCACTTTCGCATCACCCATGGCCCCAGTAGGCCTCGACCCTGCTGGGCCCCTACGGTTGCTGACATCTCCCTGAGGCGCGCGTGTAACACTACGCGCCGTCGATGACTTGGGCTCGGTCCGGACAGTTACCGGACGATCGGACGACGAGCCACCCATTGCTCGCCGTCCGCAAGCCCGCGCCTACGGTGGCCGGAAATCGGGATCGGAATCCCGGCGGCGGTTGGGGCGTGAGGACCGTTGCCTCACGCGATCGGCCGCCTCCTTTGCTAGCATTACTGCTTCGCAGAAGGAGGCGACCGCCTGCCACTCCTCCTCACTCCGGACCATGGCCTGTACCAAGGCCCGGCGCGAGAGATCGCTGCCGCCGATCGCCCCCACGAGAACACGGCGGTGCTCTGCCCAAGCAGGGCACACCTCTACCGTATGCTCCACCGTGTCCTCCGGGCGGTCCACACAATGGTGGCACCCGGGCGTCTCTTCTGCACGAATCCGGTGCAGGAACCTCCCGAACTTACCATGTCCGGTGAGGACCTGCGTCATGCGGTAGGTAAGGACGCCGTGAGGCCTTTCCAGCCACTCCTCAAAGAGGGGACTTATCGCCATAATTATGGCGTGCCCAGCACTGGGTTGCGACAGTCGCTGTCGCCATTCCACCATGAGATCCCGCCGGAAGTCTTTCCGCCATGCCGCGACTTGGCGCGGCAGCGGAGTTTCTCCCCGGCGTTGCATCTCCATGCGCAGATCGTGCATGCGCGCAAGGTCTTTTGCCTCCAAATCCCACGGTGGTTGGCTAGCAAGGAGGCTCGCTGCTTCGCGGGAAATCGTGCGGTATCCCCGCACCATCCGGATGGCCATGACCCTCTGGCTTGCGTTCAGCTTGGCCGCCGGTCGATTCCTGCATAGAGCCTCCGGCAGGAGGCGTCTGGACCCCCGAGGTTGGGCAGGAGCCGCTTGAGGGCAGCCCCTGTACGATCTAGTTTGGGAGCCAGACGTCGGAAATGCTCCTCGAAATTCCATCGGCTGTCGAGGACAAGTCCAAGGTACTTCATCGTCGACTCGACGCCGATGTGAATTCCTCCTACCGTTAGTTGGAAGCACATGGCCTCGGACTTGTGCAATGCCACCTTGAGTCCCAACTCTTGGATCCTCTCCACGACTGTCGCAACCCCGCGTGTCACTAGTTCGACCGCCGCCTGGTACGACTCTCCCCGCGCCAGGACCAGCGTATCATCTGCGTAGCAGACCACGCTGACCCCGTCAGGGAGATCGCCGCGCAGCACGTAGTCGTAACCGATGTTCCACAAGGGTGGTCCTAGTACCGATCCCTGCGGAACACCGCACGACATCTTTCGCCGTTTCCATTCTCCCAGGTGACCAGGGTAGATAATGTACCTGTCCGACAGGTAGGCCTCACAATATTATATCAGCTGTGACTGTGATTTCATATAATACGTAATGATTGGCCGTACAAATCTGCTTAAACAATATTTCTATATAAAATAAAGTAAGTAAACCCACATCCCACCCATCCCGGGTGTCACCACTGTGTGGACCGCCCGGAGGACAAGGTGGAGCATACGAGTACGGTAGAGGCGTGCCCCGCTTGGGCAGAGCACCGCTGTGTCCTCGTGGGGGTGATCGACAGCAGCGATCCCTCGCGCCGGGCCTTGGTACAGGCTATGGTCCGAAGCAAAGAGGAGTGGCAGGCGGACGTCTTCTTCTGCGAAGCTGTGCTAGCAAAGGAGGAGGTTGCACATGCACACGCGAGGGAGCGGCCCAAGCTACCGGGATCCCGATCCCGACTTCCGGCCACCGCAGGCGCGGACTTGCGGACGGCGAGCAATGGGTAGCTCGCCGTCCGACCGTCCGGTAACCGTCCGACCGAGCCCAAATGGTCGACGGCGCGTAGTGTTCCACGCGCGTCTCTAGGAGATGTCAGCAAACCGTAGGGGCCCAGCAGGGTCAAAGCCTACTGGGGCCACGGGTAGTGTGAAAGTGAAACCCGGGGCCCTGGGACTAAAACAAAGAAGGAACAGGAGTGGGTTTTTAGTCAGAAAAAGTCTGACACTCTGCCCAAGAGCGGGGGATGTCATTGGATGATTTTCCTACCTAAAAAAAAGACATCCCTCCCATGCGCACAAAACGTTTTGGGAACTCATTCCTCGCGTGCGTATACGCTAAGGAGTGGAATTCCCTGCCGGAGTCTGTGTTTCCTGAAGTCTTTAAGTCAAGAGTGAATTGATGACTTCTAGGAAAGCATGCTCTATCATCGACCACCTTCGTAGCTTTCCATCGGTTGAGATAGCGATCAAACGCGGGATCGTGGGGCTCTTTGAACCGAGACCATGGTCTTTTGTAACCACAAGAAAAACAAAAAGAATTGTATTTATTTTATTTTTAGGACCAAAAAACTACTTAAAAAAATATATTATAGGTGGGAGTTGGGATGCTTTTTTTTATTAAAAATTTGGGGCTCTTTGGACCGAAACCGCGGTCCCAACTCCCACCTATCGGTCCAAAGAGCCCCAGATTTTTAATAAAAAAGCATTTATAATGTGGAAGATTTCTATGTAGGGATTCCAATAAGTAGATACGTCCAACGGAAAGGTCTCATGTATAATATCAGTAACCCGGAACTATCCCAAAACTATCAACATTCCAACTGCGAGCGATTTTCTCCGAACTGTCAGCTGGCATTAAAAGCTGAATCACTTTTGATAAATGGCGTATAGCCATCAAGTGCCACCGGTCGACGTGTGCAAGTCCCCAAATGTACGTATTATACTAAGAAGGCTCGGGAAAGGGGGAATGAGGGGTCCACTCCCTCCTTTTACAGTGTTAGAGTATGCTCATCGCTGAGTGCTGATGTGGGGAAGTCCTTGTGAGTTGACGTAGGATTGGTACCTGGTAAAGGTTATGAGATGTATTGTAAGTGTAGTTCGATGACTGAGTAAAAGTTAGGTATTCAATATTTCAGAAGGTCGGGGTACAAAATCTAAGTTAGGGTCGACTAATTTTATTTACCCAATTTAATAAAAATATCGTGTCATGGTTTTTGTTAACGAACTCCTCCGAAACGGCTTGACAGATTCTTATGATTTTTTTAAATATTCGGTAGTTTTGAGAAGAGGTCGTAGGCTATTTTTTTCTCTCCTATTCCCACCAATTTTCGTCTTTGGCAGAACAACGTTTGCCGAGTCAGCTAGTCTTTATATACAATTCTTCTGTACGTGTGTTGGCTACCTATTTCCTCCTAAACGGCTTGACCGATTCGGATGAAATTTTGTGAGTATATTTGAGTGGGTCCCTGAATGGTTTGAAAATACGATTGAACCCGGTAGATGGCGGTGTAATCAAGTTCTCAAATTTTATTCTGAACAAAAGCCAGTTTATGTACAGGACAACGTCTGTCGGGACCACTACAATCTATATATGTAATTATATAAAAACGAAATACCACTCACTGATTAATCACGAAATCTCAGAAACAAAAACACGTATAAACTTGAAATTTGGCAGGTAGGTTCTTTATAGGGTGTAGACACCCGCCAAGTAAGGATTTTACGAAACTCCACCCCTAAGGGCATGAAACGGGGGTCCAAAGTTTGTATGGAAAAACCTACTTTCACGCGGGCGAAGCCGCTGGCAGAAGCTAGCATAAAATGAAATCACTTCTTGCGTTTGTCTGTTTATCTGTTTACTCGTTATAAACTACGCAACGGTTTTTATGCGGTTTTCACCAGTAGAAAGAGTGTTTTATGAAGAAGGTTTAGGTGTATGATACATGCATATTATAGTATTTAACACCCCTGTGAGGCTCGGGCGAAGCGCTAGTAGTCGTATATATTACAAAGAGAAGTTAGTTTTATAAAGTTCTTAGAACTTAATGAAAACAAACTGTTTCAATAAAGTGACTAGAATGGTTTGATATCGGCTAATATTAGGACTATATTTCACCGGGACACCATGGCGGCGCAACTGGTCGCGCCGCCATGGTGTACTGGTGAAATATAGCCCTGACATAATCTTTAGTGGGGGTGTCACTGGTGGCCGGACTGGCGTCCGAGCTGGTCGCGCCACCAAATTGGTTGCGCAACGGCCCCTTACGGTTACTGACATCTCCTTGAGGAGCGTGTGGCACTACGCGTCGTCGACGACCTGGGCTCCGTCCGGACGGTTACGGTGGTCGGAAGGCGAGGTACCTATTGTTCGCCGTCCGCAAGCCCGCGCCTACGGTAGCCGGAAATTGGGATCGGGATCCCGGCGATTGGAGCGTGAGGGCCGCTCCATCGCGCGTGTCCGTGCGGCCTCCTCCTTTGCTAACATTACTGCTTCGCGGAAGGAGGCGACCGCCTGCCATTCCTCCTCGCTTCGGACCATGGCCTGTACCAAGGCCCGGCGCGGCGCGAGAGATAGTTGCCGCCGATCTCTCCCACGAGGACACGGTGGTGCTCAGCCCAAGTGGAGCACTCCTCTACTGTGTGCTCCACCGACCTGTCACCTACTTACCACTATGAATGATTCTTGTATTCCTAGTGGAGGCAAGGTTTTTTTTAAACATGTACGGATAGTAACAAATGACGTTCCAAAATTTCTGCCTCCTCATGGGAGAAAAGCATGAAGTGTATTCATGTTTACAATCAAACTGTTTGATTTTTTTAATGATGTTTTTTTTGGTTGTTTCAGGTTGAGCATATGTAAGAGACCTGGCAATATGAGCTGTGTTTACACATGAAGCCAAATTCTGCAACAAATTGTAAGTGATGATATTTTAATTTTGTTTTTTTTTTTAATCTTAGTATTTATATGGTGTTGGTCTATCTTATTGAAGATTCATAATTTATTATAAAACTTTATTAACTGTACCAGGGATATAATATTTTAAAATATAGCGTCAAAATGACCTCTGCGTTGCTATTGACTGGAATTTTACCTAAAAGTCTGGCGGCATTATCACATTGTATGGCAATGGTTAAAAAATCTGGTCATCCATCTGGTCGAGCCGGACTCGCACGCGAAGGGTTCCGTATTACAACATTAAAATCGAGCAAAAAACGCTGACAAAATAACATTTCTTGTATTGGAACCCAATTTAATTTTAGTAATTTTATTGTTTGTTGTTGTAGCGGCAATAGAAACAAGTATTTTTAGAAAATTTTGACTATATTTCTTACGGTTCATGAGATACGCCCGCTGAAAGACGGCTGGATAGACGGACAAATAGCGGAACCTTGGTAATTGGCACCCTGCGGTTACGGAATCCTAAAAATGTTTAAATTTTTCTTTGTGCATCTTCTTCTCTTACATTTAATACCAAACCTTTTGGACTCATTTCAGAATAACGTATGTGACTTTATGTAGTACTTGACTATATAAATAAGTGTCATTTATTATGTAGCAATGAAAAATAACAAATTATTAATCATATATAAATATAACAAATTAGGTAGTTACGCATGAGAAACTATCCAAATGATTCACGAAATGTATAAATACCATAATAAACATGAACTTCCGCGTACCTTTGAAGACTGTTACACAACATCCATTAATTTAAAAAAAAAATATTTTGATCGTTATAAGAAATTAAAGTAGGTAGTCATAAAGTCCTAGTAGGTATGTTAGTCTACAATTAAGAGATATTATTTATTTGGTAATTTCCTTATTTTTCATGAAGATTCCGTTTGATGATAATAATGCTTTTCAGGCCTATTTATATTCTACTAATTGACCCGACAGACGTCATTCTGTCTTTTTTGAGGGTTTTTTTTTGGGTGGGAAAATCATCTAATGACATTCCCCGCTCTTGGTGGAGCGGGAGATAGTGTCAGACTTATACTCACTAAAAACCCAGTCCTGTTGCTTCTTTGTCATTTTTCCAGGGCTGCGGGGATCTCTTTCGCATCACCCATGGCCCCAGTAGGCTTCGACCCTGCTGGGCCCCTACAGTTGCTGACATCTCCATGAGGCGCGCGTGGAACACTACGCGCCGTCGACGACTTGGGCTCGGTTCGGACGGTTACCGGACGGTCGGACGGCGAGCTACGATGGCCGGAAATAGGGATCGGAAACCCGGCGGCTGGGGCACGAGGGCCATTGCCTCGCGCGTGCACGTGCGGCCTCCTCCTTTGCTAGCATTACTGATTCGCAGAAGGAGGCGGCCTGCCTGCCACTTCTCGCTCCGGACCAAGGGGTTAAAAAACGGGGATTGGAAGTTTGTATAGAGAAACCTATATTCACACGGGTGAAGCCGCTGGCAGAAGCTAGTAATTATATTGACGAGCACAAACATACGAAAAGTGACGTCAAATATGATTGCGTGATTGGTCATAATTTGTCGCGCGTGATGTTGTCGTAAGGAAACGACAACGACGTCTAGATAGTTGCTGAAAATAGAGATAGTAAACTTTGTATACACTGGCGTAACTACAGTACATTACGCGAGATTAGAATATTAAGGTCTATACCCACCGTAGGCGTGGGCTTGCGGACGTTCGGTAACCGTCCGGATAGAGTACGAGTCGTCGACGGCGCGTAGTGTTTCACGTGCGCCTCAATGAGATGTCAGCAAAACCGTAGGGGCCCAGCAGGTTCGAAGCCTATTGGAGCCATGGGTTGTGTGAAAGAGAACCCCAGAGTCTTGGAACAAATGCAAAGAAGGAACATAGGAGTGGGCTTAAGTCAGTAAAAGTCTTACACGCCCACCCGCTCCACCCGTCATTGAATGATTTCCCACCTAAAAAAAGGCCGAAATACACAGGCCTTTTTTGGATTGGAAATCACCATACAAGTTCAGGCCTGTTTACTACGGGGATTGTTAGAAAGATAAACGAAGATTGAAGGACACAGGTAACACAGATTAGTCTTAGTCTGAGAAATCAGACACGCCTGTTTATTACGGGGCTAGGGGATTGTTAGAATCTGAAACGAAACGGGGTATTGAAGGACATAAATAAAAAAAATAAAAAATATAAAACCTTTTATTTAAATGACATAGGTGAGTAAAAATCTTCCCCCTAGCCAAGTTAAAACCGTTTCGTGTCGAATTCCGTTCTCCAATCGGTAACGACTCGGTGTCAGCAATTGTAGAAAACGATAAGTTGGTAGCCATGTTAACGCGCCTGAGTCGGCCGCATACTATTGAAAGCGCCAGAAAAATGTATGTATTTTTTTAAAACACTTGATTCTATGTAATTAATTATTATTTTATTGTTTCTTTCAGTTTCGTTCCAAGTTACATTCTAGGGTATTTCTCAAATGTCAAAACGGACCTTTTATTTTTTAACGAGTTCAGGGCTTTCCTTATCTCTGTGGATTATACAAATGTTAGATGTTTGATTCAGGATTACAGCATTTTTGCCTCCCAAGTAATTAATTTGACCTAATCCGAGAAGATCGGAGAACTACCAATATACGAAACTTTCTGACTTCTTTATTGTTTTGGATTAGAAAACTATGATTGTGTCTGGCAGAAAACCTTGAAAGTTTGGGCCCTACTTGACTGGACAGAATAAAGTGATTTTTGTATTGTATCTACAAAGGCAAATATGATGACAGTATTACGAGTAGTACAGTAGTACCGAAGAATCGCCAAACTTAAGTGGCAGTGGACACGGCACATTCCTCGCAGAACAGATGGTCGATTCCTCTCTGAAAGAGGGAATGGGCCGTGATCCACCACGAGGGTGCAGTACTGGTTCGTGAATGTCATACCAAATTTTTCACGTTATTTTCCTTCACCGCTCTGAGAAAGCAGTAGTTAAGAAATAAACATACACAAAGTCAGTTAAAGAGTAGAGGACCACTTCTTAACGCACATATTGTAAAATCATCCATATTCATACTAATATTCCAAATGTTAAAGTAAATCTGTCGTTCACGGTTAAACTACTGAACCGATTTTAATGAAATTTGGTACAGAGGAAGCTTCAACTCTAAGGATGGACATAGGATACTTTTTCTGTCTTTGACTTCGCGTCCGCAATAACCAACATTCACACGGACGAAGCCGCCGGCAGAAGCAAGTAAGTAATATAAATTAACTAAGTAATCTTAACGTTACAATATCAGTGTAGTTGCAAATAGGTACGTAAATCAGCAAATGTGGTAACGAGTTATTTAAGCAAGTAATTTTAGACGCTCATACATTTTAGTGAGTTACCTAAATGGTTTAACGCGAGTATATGAGGATTTTCATATAGGTACCTAGGATTATGTAGTACTAAGTCGACTCAATTTGTTTTACTTATTATCAAAATGTTTAGCTATACAGCTTAGCGTTCATGATACAACTTTAGCGTCAAAGTGAAACATACAGTTTCGTAATGTCTGCAAGAATGAGAAATATTACTCACACACACTACTGTGTTGCCAGGCATCCCGATTTGCGCGGGAAGTCCCGATTTTCAGGGGTCTAATGATACGTCCCGATTAACCCGTGCTCCCCTAGCCAAGTTACAACCGTTTCGTTTCGATTCTCTTTTCGTTGATCGCCTCGAATCGGCCACGCCTTCGATTCCTTTGTTTTGACGTCATCTCAACGCTCAGTCAAGTGGTCAGAACAAAGGAATAGGAGGCGTGGCCGATTCGAGGTGATGAAAACGAAACGGTCGTAACTTGGCTAGGCCTGCTGGTCTGTTCGATCGCAAATTTAGGCAGGTAAAACGTCATCGTCGTCATAATTATAAGTACGATGTTAATATATTTTTGCTTTTACATTTCACCGCTTTTGTGTATCAAACTTTTATGCTTACAAGTCTCGTATTTCTGTATGAAAGTTGAAAAGAAATCTTAGCCTTTCAGAGGTGGAGTGATAATTTTTTTTAAGTTTTGAGAAAGTGGCCTCATTTAGTTTTACTGGTCCCGCTCTCCATCAGGCTTAGTCCGTTTATTGTTTTCTTTTTGTGGAAATTATAGTAGCTGTCCCGATTTGAATACAAATCATGATTATTATCATCTTTCATCCCAAATTTTCACTTAGTGGAACCTAATCATGAAAATCATATAGAAACCAAAAACCGTATGGCTTGAGCTCATATCATTAGAGCATTTAACCTAATATAATAAAATAATATAATATTCCACAACTATCACACAACGCCGTCTAGTCCCAAGCTAAGCAGAGCTTGTGTTATGGGTACTAGACAACTGATAAACATACTTATATATTTCTAAATACATACATATATAGATAAATTACACCCAGACACAGAACAAATGATCGTGCTCATCACACAAACATTTGTCCTGGGTGGGAATCGAACCCACGACCTCCGGCATAGCAGTCAGGGCCACTAACCACTAGACCAACGCCAGTCACAGTAATCTTAGCACTATTAACAGTCAGATGTCATCATTGTGTGGACCACCGTACCGTATGCTACAGATGTGCTCCGCTTGAACACCACCGTGTCCTCCTGGGGGCAATCGGTGGCGGTGACCTCTCGTGCCGGGCCCTAGTACAGGCCATTATCTCACTTGATGGCAAGCGATGATGTGGTCGATGATGGAGCACACTTACCTAGAAGTAAACTTATTCACTCTTAACTTAAATACTCCTAGGTTTTAGTTATCATAAAAAAGAGATTCCGGTAGGAAATTCCATTCTTTAGTTGTACGTACAATTAATTTTTTCCCAAAAACGTCTTGTGGGTATGTTTTTTTTTTTTTAAAGAAAACACTTCTTTAAAAGTCTGACTAAAGGAACACCTATGACCTTCAGTTGCCCTTTGCGCTCTAGGACCACGGTTTCCCTTTCGGAAATTTTCCGTGGCCCTTAGAGGGCGTCTGCTCTGGGAAATTTCGGCTCCTACGGTTCTGCTGATATCTCTTTGAGGTGTGCGATCGATCACTTTGTGACTCCTGACGCACTTTGTGCGGGATGGGACATTAGTTTACAAAACCTAATGTGTACATGTTTGTTATTCTTAAACAAATACAATTACAATCTTATAGAGCAAATTGTATGTACGAAAACCTACCTACTACTTAAAATTCAGTCCAGACCTTCATTCTGTACTAAAACAACACAACATTTTTCAACGCCAACCGAAAAAGCGCTTCCCTTTTATCTTCTCAGATAAACAAAAACCGGAGCTATGAATAACGCGTACTCCAAATGTTGAGTACCCCTGACGATGACAGAAACTTTCTCATATTGCAGCCATAAATCCGTGGTGATAACGTAGAGGTTGGCAAAATGGCCGCCAGCGGGACCGATTCTAACTGGTTGTATGTTTTATAGACACTTTATGTTTTGATACCCTGGTAATTTGATTGGCCTGTTCGTCTAGTAGTTAGTGGGCCTGACTGCTATGCCGAACGTTGTAGGTTCGATTCCCACTCAAGACAACTGTTTGTGTGATGAGCACGATCATTGGTTCTGTGTCTGGGTGTAATTTATCTATAGTATGTATGTGTTTAGAAAATATATAAGCATGTTTATAAGTTGTCTAGTACTCATAACACAAACTCTGCTTAGTTTGTGACTATACGGCTTTGTGTGAAAATTTTGGAATATTATATTATTAATAACTATGTTGGAGATGCAAATGGTGCTGATTATTCAAAATTGTGATTTGTGTTGCTTTATATTGAGGGTTCATCTGAAATTTATCAGTACCTACTAAACTAAGGATTTCTTTCATTTTTAGGGTTCCGTACCTTAAAAGGAAAAAACGGAACCCTTATAGGATCACTTTGTTGTCCGTCCGTCCGTCTGTCTGTCTGTCTGTGTGTCAGTCAAGACCCTTTATCTCGAGAACGCGTGGATTTATCGAGTTGAAAGTAAAACCATCTACTCAGGCCTGCGGTCCTTTGAAGCTGTGAAAAATTCAAATTTCTAAGTTAACGAAAAAAAAAGATACGGCCGTTTATGTCGCAAAAAACGTGTATTTCGACACTCTCGGGAATCAAAATTCATAGAGTACTTCCCGTTCACCTAGAAACCTGAAATTTGGCATGAAGCAAGGTCTTAAAGCACAAGTATAGGAAACAATCTGAAAACTATAAATTTGTAGTTACCTCACAAAAAAAAAAAAAACTTTTCTTGCGATTCGGGAAAATCTTCGAGACTCCATTCGGGAATTAAACTATTTACATAGTTAAGTTACTACGGAACCCTCAGTGCACGCGTCCGACTGTGATATTACAAAAAATACAAAACACAAAGAACCCAATAAATACCTAATTTCGGAAAAAGAATAACGTACCTTTAATATAAAGTTTATTTGAACTTAAAATTCCAAGTCAATCCAAAGATATAACACTTCAAAGCAACCCGTTTTAAAAACGGCAATTTCATACTTTAACCCCTTTTATTTGTTCCGTGCGGGAACCGAACCGGTGGCTTTTATCGTATCGTAACAGCCAATCGCTCTATCACTGCGCTAACTGTGCCGTCTGTAATTTCATCTGAACGTTTTCTCACTGACATGTTTGATTGAGCGAAGATAAACACCAGTATTGTACCACATTAGATACTGTAGGGACGGGGCTCAAATCAAAGGCTTCTTGTTAGATTTACTATTATTATTTTGCTAGAAACTCTGTTTGTTACATCATTATGTAAAAATTACGTCCGCTTATATTTTTCTTATTTGACAACTTTTATCAATTTTGTTTTCAAAACATCAACGCCTAGGGTCGCCACACACGGGCCATTGGCCACAACCACAAAACGCCGCCACCGGCATATTTATATGGATTCGTCGCGACACGCCACAAATCGCCGCCACACGCCACAAATCGCCGCCACACACCAAAAATCGCCGCCACACGCCACAAATCTCCGCAACCCGCTTCTTCTGGCTCGCATTGACCATTAAACGCCGATACAAAATGCCGTCACACGCCACTCGCGCATTTAAACCTTCTTCGTCAGAATCCATTATGATACTGCGCTTATGGGTTAAAAAAAGTAGCAGCCACCGGCCACAAGTAACTGTCGCGCTCTTCAGTGGCCTTTGTGGCCGCTTCTAGCTTCTCGTGGCGGCGTTTGTGGCTGTGGCGTGTGGTCCGTGTACGTCAACACCTATGCTTTTATTACCACAAACCTTAAAAAGGTATGCCACCTTGCCAGTCTGCAAATTAATTAGACGCCACAGTACCTACTTAGTTAGGCATATTTTTTTTAGGCTGTGAAAGCTCAAATTACTTTTAATAACTAAACCCCACCTCTATTTCTTTAGTAGTAATTTGCGTTCCACACACGCGGATAAGATGAATTATTTTTCAACTCCTAAGGATGAAGTTTCAAAAATGCATTCTTTGTGCTCACCTGCGACTAGATTAGACCCAACCAATAGATTAGACTATTCATTGTATGTTGAATTTTTAAGTAGATCTTTTACCGTCCGGTAACCGTCCGGACCGAGCCCAAATCGTCGACGGCACGTACCATGCGCGCCTCAAGATGTCAGCAAACCGTAGGGGCCCAGCAAGGTCGAAGCCTACTGGGGCCAAGGGTCTGCTTCTGAAAGGAAGACTCGGCCCTGGTACAAAAGGCAACGAATGAACAGGAGTGGGTTTTTAGTCAGTAAAAGTCTGATACTGATCTGGGATATCTCCCGCTCCGTCCAACAGCGGGGGATGTCATTAGATGACTTTCCCACCAAAAAAAAGTAGATCTTTTGAATACAGATCTATTCTTGCAGCATATCACCATATAAACATCCCTATAGATAATTTGAATCCCCATATCATCTGCAGATAAACCAAGGTAGTCAAATGTTTCCGTTTAATTCCCGTCATATTTTCATACGAGATTCCCTCCAACAGGCGCAAATATTTAAACGAGCCGAATAAATTGTAAAAAAACCCATGTTCCTGACATGAAAGGGGCAGTTATCATGAATGCGGATTATTGCAAGTTGTTAAGAGGATTTATTGCCACCTGGGGGCTATGATATTAGTACCCTCAGTGGCAGGTGCTGTTAGGATCAAACTGGGCAAAAAATACCCTTTGAACTACGTTGCATTGTAAATCAGTTACATATATTTGACTTGAAGGGCAAACTAGCTTAGAGAAACTTTAGTTCATTCAGTTTTTTACAGCATTTCCTTTTGTTAGGTAATTAAAATTATTTACAAAATGTGTTGTTCAATGACCTTGGAGTTTCCTTGCGTGATCGAATCGGGAATGAAAAAATGCAAAAAGTTCAGAACCGGGCAGGCACATTGCTCGCAGAACAGATTTGAGGGACATTTGGGGGAGGCCTATATCCAGCAGCAGACGTCTATCGGCTGAAATGATTTATAAAATGAATGATAAAATGTATTTTTCAGTGCTTCCTTCATTATACTAAGTTGAGAACTGTTTGTTTATAGATCTAGAAGTTGGTACTGATTCGGTTTTCTTTTGTTTTCTTTTACTTACAATAGAAATCTACTTTTTTTTTATTATGGACAGACTCTCGTTAGACCACTATCGATCGACTATAATAATCGACTACGTCAATGTTTTTTTGCCAACTGTGTTTTGTTGTTTTATTTTTGTACCCTTTTACGTATATGTAATGGGTTATTGTTATTTATGTTTTTGGTTTGTTTATTCAGTGATTTTAAGTAAATAATGTGTAATCCTTGCTAGCCAATCAACGTCTCACCGTCGACGACGACTGGTGCTGATAATCAGCGCTGAGGCTTTGTCTTACACGAGCCCCGGCATTTTGCTGCGAGGGCTGGCCGTTTTCCGCGGATGTGACGCATATCCTACCACTTATAATATATGTCGTTGTTGTTATTTGTTTTTATTTTTAAGGTATGCGCCGTGTTTGACGTAAATAAACTCTATTTCTTTCTTTCTTTCTTCACTATCTCACCTGATGGTAAGCGATGATGTGGCCGACGATAGAGCACGCTTGCCTAAAAAGTTACCTATTTACTCTCTACTTAAAGATCCCTAGGTTGTAGCTATCAGGAAACACAGATTTCGGCAGGGAATGCCACTCCTCAGTTGTGCGCACAATGAATGTATTCTCAAAACCCTTTGTACGTATGGGTGGGATGTCGATGTCCATCATGTATGTACTAGTGGCCCAGCGCCGTACGTCTAGTGGTCCGATGACATACACATACATAGCAATAACACTGAGTACTGTCGCACTCTCTATGCGACAATACCAGGATTATTGGAGCTTCAAGCAATGAAATACTTATTTCATTGAATATTTGTATTGCTTTCTTTAATCGCTTCATGACATCTTCTAATGAATCTATAAATTCTGTGAAATTATTACCCCAAACTAAAATATTATCTACATAGCATATAGCTTTTTTATATTAATTTAATACTAGCTAATACTTTATCCATGGCCCTCTGAAAAACAGCTTGACTCGTCTTGAGTCCAAAGGGTAATACATTAAATTCATATAACCCTGAAGACGTAATAAATGCCGTTTTATGCTTATCTTTCTCGCATAAACGATGTTGCCAATAGCCAGAATTTAAATCTAAATCTGCGAAGTAACGCGCCCCTGCTAAATATATCATAACATCTTCTATAATTGGCAAAGGATAGCTATCAGTAATTACTTTTTTGTTTAATTTTCGATAATCTACGCAAAATCTCCATGTATTATCAGGTTTTTGTACCAACACTACTGGGGAAGCATACGCGCTCTTAGATTCACGGATAACTCCATTCTTCAACATTTCTTCAACTTGTGAGTTTATTATATCAAGCTGCTTTGGAGAAGGGCCATGGATAAAATATTAGCTGGTATTAAATATAAAAAAGCTATATGCTATGTATACTGCTGTGTGTGTATACTTACCAGTAGATTGTTCTAATTCCAAAAAAATGCGTAATAGTTCTTGTGTAAGCCACAGCGGTAAAGCGGCGAGAAAAGCTAGTTTAAGCCATAATATAATGTATCATATAACCACAACTGGAAATGATAGACAGCCGGCCTTGAAAATTCTTTGTTTTCCTGAAAAACACCAGACCATGCATAATATTATTGTACGTAAATCGTTTATGACGTATTTATTACTTTAACCCTTTCGCTCGCAACGACAAGCCGGCTCAACGTTCACTTTAAAAAAATGTTGATAAAAAATCAGTTACTTTTTATAAGTTTTTATTTAATGCCTACAACGAATAACTAAATGTTATTGTAAAAATAAAAAGTTTGTCATTTTTGAACGCATTTTACGTCAGTGTTGTGCAAAATGGCGTCACGATCGCAACGACTCCGCGGATTGCAGGTAATTTTATTCGATAAAAAATATTTTTGAGTGTTTTTTCTGCTATTGGACACCGGTATTTTATTTTTAGAAAGCCATTTTAGTATTATGATTACAAATAACTTAATTGTATTGACTAACTTACGAGAACGGGGTTCATAAAGTGATACGTTGAACATTCTCAACGTTGCGACGTAATCAGTAAAGTACTTCGTAATATGTATGTTGAGCATGTTCAACATTGCGGCTTTGCTAACGATTTATTTAGCATGTATTTATATTAACATTTTAATTTATATATTGGTGTTTTGTCATGCTATGGGTTTGGTTTGCATGTTTTGTTTTTTGCTTGCTTCAGACTAAGCCAATATGGCAAAGAACGCGCAAAATTATGGCACTAGTTCCTCCAGAGAATGCTCCATCAGATAGTAGCAGTACTAGTACTGACGATGAAGTTATATTTGAAGACAGGACGAAAGAACGTGAAAACTCTTATTCTAGCTCCGAACCCAGGTCATACCCTTCATCACTTAATGACTTGGACCTTGATAGTTCTAGAAATGAGTCTCCCACGCCTTTCTTATCCGATGAAGAAACTGTTCCATTGACACCCGTCATGAATAACATGTTCCCTCCAGATAAAACATTACATCAACTTCCAGTTCTCCAGTCAGTTTCGTCTATTTTATCACCTCAAGTTTCGTCTATTTTATCACCTCAAGTTTCATCTGTCTTATCCCCACAAGTTTCTGCAAATATATCTCCAGCGACACGTTCCAAGAGACGAGCAAATACAACACCTAAAATTGTTGCTAAGAAAATAAAAAAGTATGTGAGAAAACCGTTGTTGTTCAAATGGAAAACTGGTAAATTTAGACATGCAGCACATATCGAACAACCTGTACTTGATGTTCCGATTGATTCAAGTACGATGTCCCCTTTAGACTACTTTTACCAATTTTTTTCAGAAGATATTATTAATTTGATTACAGATCATACAAACTTATATTCAGTACAAAATGATGCTGCCAAATGCGCAAATGTCTCTAATGATAATATACGAGACTTTTTAGCCATTACTCTTATGATGGGCGTAGTACAAATGCCATCCTATAAGGATTATTGGAGTCGCGAATTAAGATATCCCCCAATCGCAGATATCATGCCGGTCAAAATGTACGAAAAGATCAGAAAATATCTTCATTTTGTGAACAACTTGGACATGAACGATGATCGCTATTTTAAAGTTCGGCCACTTTTAGAAATGGTGAGACGTAATTGCCTAAAACTTAAGGAAGAAGGTAGATACAGTATTGACGAAATGATGGTACCCTATAAAGGTACTAGGGCAGGCAGTAGACGTCAATACTTACCGAAAAAACCCAAAAAATGGGGGTTTAAAATATTTGTGAGAGCTGGCATATCTGGGCTAGTATACGATTTTATTCCTTACGCTGGGGAGGACACCTTTCGGAATAACACTTTCACGGACTATGAAAATAGTTTAGGTCTTGGGGCGAAAGTTGTTTTGGCGCTCTGTAAAACAATAGAAGCGAAGCCGGCAACAGTATACTTTGACAACTTTTTTACTTCTTTAGAGTTAATTCACCATTTACGGGAAGAGTACGGTATTTTCAGCCTTGGAACAATAAAAGCCAATCGCTTGCGAGGATGTCAAAATAAAATGTTGACTGATAAGCAATTGTCCAAGAAAGGTAGAGGTGCAAGTAAGCAGGTCGTCTGCAATAACAATAAAATAGCTGTTGTAAAATGGTTGGATAACAAGGTGGTCACACTAGCAAGTTCGTTTGTTGACTCTTATCCGTTGGGAAAAATTCAAAGATACTGCAAAGAAAGTAAAGCTAAGATTGAAGTGAACTGTCCCCGAATAGTAAAGGAATATAACGCTCACATGGGCGGTGTAGATTTGGCAGACATGTTGATTGCATTGTACAGATCTGCTTTCAAAACCAAAAGATGGTACATGGCGATCTTCTCCCAAACTCTTGACATATGCGTAAACAATGCCTGGTTATTATACAGAAGAGAAAGCCCAGATGTAAAAAAATGCCTGAGCTTGAAAAAGTTTAGAGTTCAAATTGTAAATGAACTGTTACACAAAAACCGAATTAGACAAACTAACGAAAAAGTAGACGATGCCAAGCAGCACATACAAAATCCTAGTGCTCCAAGACCACCTAATTCGGTCAGGTATGACAACACGGGACACTGGCCTACAATTTTATCCTATGGGCGTTGCAAATTCTGTAAAACGGGTTATACAAATGTGAATTGTACAAAATGTAACTTACGGCTTTGTTTTGTATCTAAAAGGAACTGTTTTTATAACTATCATGTATTACAGTAGGTACCTTTTAGGCGATTTATCGTTCATTTTTATAATATTCATGACTAATTGTCCTTTTATATCTTTTTCAACTGTATTTTTTATAATAAATGCATGATAATTATGAATAAGTGTTTATTTTATAAAAGTCTCAAAAACCTACATAAATCGTGACGTTGAAAATACTCAACGTTCATTTTACCACCTAATTTTCTCAATACATCGCAACGTTGAGTATTTTTAACGTATGTTTTTCCAAAAACTACACAAACTAGATTTATTAATTTATTTTTTTGTACACGTATACACTATTTATATACATATAAACTAAAAAAAATCACAAAAATACAGATTTTGTTTCCTTGCGAACTAAAGGGTTAAACATACACCGCTGTGGAAACGTGAAACAACGTTTAAAACAAAAGGGGTTTTTTTTCTGTGGGAAAATCATCTTATGACATCCCCCGCTCTTGGGTGGAGTGAGAGATAGTGTCAGACTTTTACTGACCAAAAACCCACTCCTGTTCCTTCGTTGCCTTTCGTACCAGGGCCGAGTCTTCCTTTCAGAATCAGACCCTTGGCCCCAGTAGGCTTCGACCCGGCCCCTACGGTTTGCTGACATCTCCTTGAGGCGCGCGTGGAACAGTACGCGCCGTCGACGACTTGGGCTCGGTCCGGATGGTTACCGGACGGTCGGACGGTGAGCTACCCATTGTTCACCGTCCGCAAGCCCGCGCCTACGGTGGCTGGAAATCGGGATCGGAATCCCGGCGGCGGTTGGAGCGTAGTTTGTCAGGCATAACGATGTGATTTAAATTGAAATCTGTTTAGGACATTCTTCATCAACGAGTTCAAATAATGCCGCAAAACATGGAGAACGAATTTAGTGAAGTTGTTCGAGCAAATAGCGAGGAAGATAAACGTTGTAATACGTACTTTTATGTAAATCTGATAGCTACAACCTAGGGGTCTTTAAGTCAAGAGTGAATAGGTTACTTCTTGGCAAGCGTGCTCCATCGATGACCACAGCTAGCGCTCAAGCGCGAGCTTATCAATAATAAACCGGGCAAGTGCGAGACGGACTCGCGTACTGAGGGTTCCGTACAAACGTGCATATGAAAACAGTTCAATTCCCGAATTGAGTTACGAAGATTATTCCGAATCGCAAAAAAAGTATATATTTTTGTGATGTAACTAAAAATTTACAGTTTTTAAATTTTTTCCTATACTTGTGCTATGAGACCTTGCTTCATGCCAAATTTCAGGATTCTAGGTCAACGGGAAGTACCTTATGAATTTTGATTCCCTTGAGAGTGTCGAAATATACGTTTTTTGCGACATAAACGGCTGTATCTTTTTTTTTTTTATTAACTCAGAAATTTGATTTTTTTACAGCTTCAAGAGACCGCAGAATCGAAATATGGTTTTAATTTCAACTCTATACCTTCACGCGTTTCCGAGATAAAGGGTCTTGACAGACAGACAGACAGACGGACGGACAACAAAGTGATTTCACACAACAACTTTTGAGGTACGGAACCCTAAAAATACCATATTGTTTATTGTATCTGTAGGTAATTGGTTTTCATTTATATTCTTTGATACCTCTCCCTCTCTTTTCTCTCCCGCCCTAGGGTCTCGGCAGAGACGATGCCCGCTAGGGCTACCGAGAATTTCCGAAAGGCAAACCGTGGTCCTAGAACTCAAAAGACAAGGGAAGGACAAAGGTGTGTCAGTAAAAGTCAGACACGGCCTCGCGCACTACCCTAAAGCGGGAAAAGTCACTTTATGAATTCCTACCTGAAAATAAGTTTCTTGTGCGCTGATCTACATGTTGATGAATATATAGATTAGCGCACAAGATACATTTAAACTTATTAATATTTAAAATAATAATATTTAAAAAATAATAATATTGTTTTACGCGTGCCTAAATTAATATGGGTAACTTTAATAAAATGGAATCATTCCAAAATTAATTTAATTAGTCTGGGGAAAATGGTTACCCAAACATAATTTATGTGTCAGTGCCTAATTTCTAGTTATTCTAAAATGTTTGTAGACATAATTCTAAGTTTATTTTAATATATTGACTTAGGTAGTGGTTGGTAGTAGGGATAATATTAGAATTTTCCACTATTTTCAAATATTATACGAACTTACCCTTTATTTTAGGGATGAACAACTTATACTGAAAGGCCGGTTATGAATTAAGAATTTAGAGGTAATAACGTATCACACCTCAAAATAGATTGAGTTTGATAAAGGGCCTAATATACTACTTGATATTCAGACAGTCTTAGTCGATGTCGCGTAGTATAATAAGGGTTAGACCGGTCTTACTCGGAACAAAAAATAAGACTCGCGGCAGCACTCGCAGTCGAAGCTCGGCAGCACGTGCGGCCGCAGCCACGTTCAGAATGGTTTTCACAAAAATTCATACTACGAGTATTACATAGAAAACCAGTAATGCAGCTGCCGCATGTGCTGCCTGCATCCGCAGCCTGCCGCCGAGGTTCAATTGGCATCTTAATGGTCTAATACCATCTTCGATTTGGGGCACATCAGTTGGGTGGTTTCAAAGTCTGTAACGAACATATGTGTTGTATATGTCACCGTAAAATTCGGGGCACATGACGTTCAACCAATCAGCGCACGATGCGTTCCGCTTTATGCATTTTTACAATTTGACAGTTTCACTTCGATAGATTTATAATCTACCGAAAAATAATGCGTTAAATTGTAAACAGTTTGTTATGGTTCACAATCTTTCAACAGTTTACAATCTCGTGAGATAGATTATAATCTAACGGTATTTACAATTTTACGGTGACATATATATTAAGAGTAATGTAGTAGTTATCGCAGACAGACAGACAAGCTCCAATTAGACAAATTTCATAATGGTTTCATTTTATTTTAGTTCTTATGGTTTTCAAAACCACTTGATAAAATCAAACGGTTTTAAATGACCGTACCACACATTATCAAGATTCTTATAAAATGGTGATTTTATTTTTTATATTGAAAATAAAAGTGGAGTGTGGGCTCAAAATAATTATCCCCTTTGTTCCTGAAACCAATCGCCGCTAAAACACGTCAACTCATATGAAGTAGGGTCAGACAAACAAGCGTCCCACTCGTAACACAGCTGTTTACTGAGCCTTCGTACCACACACTTGGACCGCTCTCAATTTTTTTTTGTTAGCGGTACTGATTTTGAGTAGAGAAAACAGCGGGAATAATATAATACAGAACAAAATGACTTCATATAGGTATGAATTTGGGAGTGGTTCATTTATGGGTTTTTTTTTCGTTGAGAAAATCATCTTATGACATCACCCGCTCTTGGGGGGAGCGAGAGATAGTGTCAGACTTTTACTGATTAAAAGCCCACTCCTGTTCCTTCGTTGCCCTTCGTACCAGGGCCGAGTATTCTTTTCAGAATCAGACCCTTGGCCCCAGTAGGGTTCGACCCTGCTGGGCCCTACAGTTCAGAGCTGGGTCTGACATCTCCTTGAGGCGCGCGTGGAACAGTACGCGCCGTCAACGACTTGAGCTCGGTCCAGACGATTACCGGATGGTCGGACGGCGGGCTACCCTTTGCTCGCCGTCCACAAACCCGCACCTACGGTGGCCGGAAATCGAGATCGGAATCCCGGCCGGTGGTTGGGGCGTGAGGACCGTCGGCCGCCTCCTTTGCTAGCTTCGCAGAAGGAGGCGACCGCCTGCCACTCCTCATCGCTCCGGACCATGGCCTATACCAATGTCCGGCGCGAGATATCGCCGCCGCCCATCGCCTCCACGAGGACACGGCGTTGCTCTGCCCAAGCGGGGCACAGAATATTACTCTTGAGTTTTAGTAATCTTTAATTATTAAATAAATTTGTTTAGAGAAACCTACTTAAACACGGGCGAAGCCGCTAGGAAAAACTCGTCTTTTATTATATCTTTTGAAAACTCAATATGCTTGAAATTATGCCGAAGATTTTTAAATCGTACCTATTATGTTTATAAAAGGTTCTTTTCAATGAGATTGTATCGTATAATATCACGCATGAGTAGTCATATCACGATAATGTAAAAATAATTTTATTTTAAGACCCTTATAATATATGTTTTTTTTTTTCATTTTATTCGTCTGATTGCCTTTCGTTTGTTGGAGAATCGATGAAGCAAGAATTGTAATCGATTGATTCGTTATATAGGGTGACTGGCAATTAGTGTACGATACTTAAACACGTGATTGTGCTCATGATAACAAACAATTTTTATTATGGGAGCAAAGCCGAAATCGCGAAAAAAATATCAGCTTTTCAGTATATTAGGCAAACTTAAATGTAATGAACAGCTGATTTTTTTTCGCGATTTCAGGTTTGTTCCCATAGTAAAAGTTGTTGGTTATCATGAGCACAATCACGTCTTTAAGTATCGTACACTAATTACCAGTCACCCTATATATTTATGTATATTTTATTGTACATTAAGCTTACAATTTTCAAAAAGGAAACCTTAAACACATACATTTGGCAGCCTTATCACATTCAGCAATTTCTTCCAGGCAACCCGTAATGGATAGTGATTACTTGGATACAAAATCGGGTTACACTTGGTGCAAATATAAAAGTAAACATAAATTAAATATGTCATGGTTATCATCATTGGATTCCCGCGATCCTCACCAGGTCACCGGTCCACCTTGTGGGAGGCCTTCCAACGCTGCGTCTTCTGGCACGCGGTCTCCACTCCAGAACCTTTCGTACCCAACGGCCATCTATCCTGCGAGTAATGTGCCCTGCTCACTGCCACTTAAGTTTTGCAATTCTTCGGGCTCTGTCAGTAACCTTGGTTCTCCTGAGGTTACCTTTATTTCTAATGCGATCACGTAAGGAAACTCCGAGCATAGCCCTTTCCATTGCGCTTTGGGTGTCTTTAAGTATTTTTGATAAGGCCTATCGTGAGGGCATTGTGAAATAGGTACTTAATACTAAAATATATACATACTTTTATATACAACAAACGAGTGGGTTTTAGTCAGTAAAAGTCTGACACGCCCACCCACTCTACCCAAGGGCGAGAGATGTCATTGGATGATTTCCCACATAAAAAAGTGGCAAGTAATGCTCCTTCACAAGTCTTGTAAACGCGGCAGTATTTGCACGCTTTTTATTGTCACAGGCAATGCATTCCATAGATGAGCGGCCTGGACAGTAAATGACTTATCTGGGAAAGTAGTTGATTGCATTGGCATTTGAATTAATGATTTTTTCATTATTCCAAAAAAAAAAAAATAGATTGAAATACACTAACAGGACTGGTCATTATGGCGACACTTGAGGAGGCCTTTGTCCAGCAAAGGACGTCTTTTGCTTGAAATGATGATGATAGTGATTTTTTTTTTAGGTGGGAAAAACATCTAATGACAAATCTGGCTCTTGAGCGGAGCGAGAGATAGTGTCAGACTTTTACTGACTAAAAACCCACTCTTGTTCCTTCTTTGTCTTCATCCCGGGGCCCCGGGTTTCGCTTTCACACTACCCGTGGCCCCAGTAGGCTTCGACCCTGCGGGCCCCTACGATGATGATGATGATGATGATGACAATAACAAAAAATACAATACTTTAGTAATGATTAAATGTGTATTGTAATAGTCAACTTTTAGTCTTACTGATTAGGGCTACAATTTTAGCTTATCTCGCTATAAAAGTTCGATGCCAACGACAATAGTGTTGGTTATTAACTTAGAAAAATTCAATATCAGTCTTGCACTTATATTCACCCCGGAAAAACTGAAATAGATCACACCTACACACAGTTTAAAATACACAGAACCTTCAATAAAATTCGTGTTCGGGCATCCGCTTCGAGACTTTTGAAATATCCCGAAAATCCAACAACATGATTCGCCGGCTTGAAAACATTCGAGATTCGAAGTAGTGACGTGCGCGCCGACTTCAATTACGATTTACGAATACTATGCGATAAAACGTTTCGGTTTCACGGCCAGTGTTACGATAGGACCTTGATACATGGACACGCTTTCCAACGAGATTGTTATGGAGATTTTTGGGAGCAACATTTTGTTGCTACAGGCTTAGGTTAGGTTCGTTTTTTTTTGGGCCAAAAAAAGGTCTCGTCCTCTGGTAGGCCTTTACTTTGACTTTCTATTTTGGGTACTGTTTTTCTTATATAGGTTAGTGATTGTTTCGAAGTTTCGGGTGATAGGACCGAGATTTTTTTTGCTAGAAGTTAACCCCGAACTTGTAATTTAAAATAAATAATTTCTTCCCACTGTAATGTCTATCAACTTCAATTATTAAATAGAAATAAAAGATTAAAATTTATCTAGGTATTTATTTTCATTGATAACCACAATTATGAACTTAAAAAAAATAATGCAACGTCGACTCCAAGGAATAACAGCATTAAACGAAACGAGTTCCATTTTTAAATTCAAATCGAAAACCCGGATCACCCCAAATGGGCGATAACTTGACTCGTGAGCTTTTGAGACGCAAATGTTCACGCGACCTTATAAAATGTTTGTTTTATTAGCACATCTTATCACCGACCGTAAGAATGTACGCAACATCGTCTCAACACATTTCTGTAATCTTTTTGTTATTTTTGGCTGGATTTAAAATAAGACAATGAAAACAAATCAATGTTGATTTAAGTTGTCTCCCACCACTGTTATTTCAACCGAAATATATTCACAGCGATGTGGGTCTTTCTAAACCATCCCCACATCGATCGGTTCTGTGCATCTTCCATCCAGCGGACTCTCGCGGTCTTCACCAGATCATCTGATTAACACTGAATCTTCTGGTAAGCGGTTGCTAATTCAGAATGATTCCATCGACCATCCCTTCTGTGAGCAATTCGCTCTGCGTACTGTGACTTTTTATTTAGAAATTCTTTGGGCTATATCCGTAATTTAAAATAAATAAATAAACTTTAGTAGGTACTGCAATCAATCATTTTTATTTCAAATTAACCATTTACATTTGAAGCGTCAAGAAGTCTGTCAGTAAGAAAAATGATGCCGATTGCACATACCAAAGAGTAGATCTCTGTGGAGAAGAATGTGTAAGAAACTCCATGGCCATTCTTTTAAATTAATTTGATAATGATAATGCCATCTATCGTCTATCATCCATCAGAGTGAGCAGTGGTGGCCGAGTGGTAACGGCCCCGACTTACGAGTTGTAGTTCGCGGGTTCAAACCCAGCCAGGCGCATTACTTTGTGTAATTTATTTCATCACCACTGTTCTCAAAACGGTGAAGGAAAACATCGTGAGGAAACCGGCATGTTCTAGAACCAAATATTCGAAGACATGTGACATTCACCGACCCGCACTGGGCCCGCGTGGTGGATTATGGCCCATTCCCTCTCCTAGAGAGGAGGCCTGAGTCCCAACAGTGGGAACAATAAAAGGTTGATTATGCTATGCTAATGCCATCTAGCCGATTTCGGTCACAGTGACCGCACTTCTTAGTTTGACATAGTGGTTGTGAGCTCAGATATGTTGCTCTACTATGCGCTCTCATGTGACTTGCATATCCAATATTGGCCGAAAAATTCTGACCACAGAGCGGACATGTCAGAACGCCATTAACTCCATGACAAATGACTGTTTGTGGTCTAACTTTGAGGTAAATGAAAGTATCTCGGTTACATATTTTTTTATGTGATAAAAATTTAAATTAAGTTACAAAAAAATACGATTTAAAATATAAAAATTAAGATAATACTCTGGCAGCTAAGGGGTGATCAGTCTCCACTGACTTCGACCGTTTACGGACATGACGCGTAGGTATATCAGCACCACTCGGCTCAACCATTTTAAAGTGAACCGAATGATCCAGCACACGCGCCACCATTTCTTTTGGATCTCGTTTCTGTTCGAACATGCAGAGAATCTCTAGGCTGTCTAAGTTATCTCCATTTCCCTCGCCAATGCATTCCAATTTGTGCTTCTTTCTCCTTAGAAACTTAACTTTGATTATTTGTATTCTATTGTCCGTATTAGATCACCCCAATTTCGAAGCTTCGACAAACTTGTTTGTCCGAATAAATTGGGTCCTTTATCGAGATTATTGGTTCATATTTTTATCATAAAATCCTCTATTTGGAATATTTATATAATGCACTTTTTTCCTTCCTGTCGGTAATCCAATTAGGGTGTTGAATATCTGAGTACACATCCAATTTAATTTGATGACTTCCATTTTTGTCAGATATTATTTATTTTTAGTCATATCAATTGTTTTATTTTGTCTAGAAGCGGCCAGATTTTTTTAAGAAAAGAATTTCAAAGTATTTTGCCTGTCGATAGGCAATAATGGTTCAGCTTGTAACAAAAATGGACGCAAAATTAACCTGACAAATTGTCAGGCGCGCGTAAACTGACGTAAGCTTGTGACTGGCTGCTGACAATTCATTCAACCGAAAACCTGAGGGTAAGAAAGTGGCAATAGATTGGGATAATCGTGAGTGACGTTTGTTTGAAATATTTGGTTGTAATTAATCTGTTATAATTTCTACCACTCATATTGAAGTTATCTGTATTGATGGCCACTGATGGCCTAGTAGTAAGGCGTTCACTTACGAGTCTTAGGTAAGTCGTGGTTAATTTTATCATCACCACTGAAAACCGGGATAACAATATTGAACTAAAAATTCGTAGACATGAGACAAGTACGTAGTACATTTATGTGAGACAACCGCCAACCCGCACTGGGCTCGCGTGGTATTTTAACGGCCCATTCCCTTTTCTAGAGAGGTCTAATTCCCAGCAGTGGGAAGGAACATTGATGCTATTATTATACTATGCTACTTTAAAATTGATTTCTATCTTACATTATCATCACTCACAATGTCAAAACTCTTCCAAAAGTACAACTTTTTACTCAACGATAAATAATTCCCATTTCCCCACGTACCTTCGTAATTTCCGTTTAATTTTGTGTTTAACGTTAAATCGGTAATGTGCTGGTATTGTCTACTAAGGAGGTGGAAGACATTACGAAAGTCTTCTCTTGTATGTGATGTTATATCTTCAAAATGATGGAACAAAAGTTGTTTTGAAGACGACAGGCAGCGGCGGTAAAGCTGTATTGAGTAATTTAAACAATAGATATTTTAATAAAGGAATGTACAAGAGTAGGCCTGATCATAAGATCCCGTGTTTGATATCCGGGTCGGTATTGTTGTAAGTCACCCAAAAAGCAATGGAGAAGGATATGCTTGGAGTTTCCTTGAGCGATCACGTCAGGAATATAGATATCTGATGGACAACCTAGGTTACCGATATGGCCCTAAGAATCGCCATATTTCTCGTAGAATAGATAGCCGATGGGGCCGAAAGGTTCTGAAATGCGTGCAACGAAAAACGATGCGTTGGAAGATTTCCCACAAGGTGGACTGATGACCTGAGTTGAGGGTCGTGTGAATCCGATGAATTAACAATTGTATATATATTGCAAATTGATCGAAAAACACTTAAAGGTCTTTTAAAATCTATACAGAAAGCATGTAATGGTCAAACAATGTTATATTGAATACTTATTATACCCACGTAGGGTATAATAAGTAAGATGAGGTGGTCACCCTTTCGGTACAGGCACGCTCGGCGCATTCTGCACTTTGTTCTTTTTTTTACTTTGTGTTTGTGACCGTTGTGCTGTGTCTGTCCCGAATAAAACTATTCTATTCTATTTTATGAGTGATAGTCGACGTAAATTCAGATAAATCGGGATGTTATTATAATATTAGTAGCTAGATTGCCAGTCGCCATTTGACCGCGCAAACCTAAACAAAAATCTTACTCCAAAAACGATTTCAGGCAAAAACACATTCCTACAATTAAAAATAAAAATAGTATAGATATCTGGTTCAGAACACCACTACAAGTGATATAGTGATGCCAAAAAATAAATTATGACCGTCTGTTTCCTAAGTGACGTCACAAGGCACATAGGCGCCGGCGCCGGCGCAGATCGGAACGTCGAGTGCTTTCATGTGATTGGATGGCCAGAAATGACGGCCATTTTTATTTGTTTGACTGTTATAGACAGATTCGAACGTGTTAATGGTGATAGGACCAAAATAGAAGCCTAGGAATGGGAGTAATGGAAGATGAACTTGAACTGATGTTGCTTTTTTATTTATGTGGAGGCAGGGTGAAGTGCGAATTAATATGTATTGTATAGAAGTACACATGTGCACATGCAAAGTATTATAGTTAGTACTAAATATTGATATTGTTTGATTCGTAATGGCTGATCGTAAGGTTTGAGTTTGTGTAAACTTGAAATATTGAGTCGACTGCAACAAAATACTGCTGCTAAATAGAAGAAGTAGCCATTATAATTAGGAGGATATAGGCCTCTTTGATCATTTGCTTTTTCTCGTCCACTCTGACCCATCCAACCACCCACTTGCGCGTGGGTGCACGCTTAACGCAGCGTTGGCCCTAACTCTTTCGAACGGATTAAGGGCCAGGTGCATACCAATTTGCGTTTGCAGAGTCGCGGTCGCTACTCAAAAAACGTGTAGGTACGCCATTAGAAATTTACATTAATATTACAAAGGTGAAAGTTTGTAGGTATCCGTGTGTATGTATGTTTGTTACTCCTTCACGCTGAAACGGCTGAGCGGATTTCAATTATATCATGAACGCGGGTAGACCATGTCCTAAAATATAACAAAGCATACTTTTTATCCCGGGAGTATGTTCCCTTGGGATAATTTTCGTCTTTTACACGGGTGAAGCCGCAGGCAGTGACCAGTTTTTGTATAAAAATGCGGAACTTTCAACGGAAATGACTTTACGTAGGTAGACTTTTAACAGTGCAGAAAATACTTTTATTCCCCCATATTTCTCACCGCTTGACAGATGTGAACCAGAAATACTTCCAGACTACACACTCTGTCATATTTATTTGATCTCCGATTATTTATTATTTTAATTTGTCAGAAATTATTTCATATGATGATGTATTCATGGATGTTCCAACTACGTGTTTACTACGTGTCCGGTGTCACATCAAAGATTCAATTTTGATACTTGACTTTACCACAGACTATAAAATTCTGACGTTACATAACTTTTTGAAGTTCATTCGCAAAAAAATGACCTTTACGTACCTACGCAAATAATTTAAATACGCATGTTATGAAATATTACTTTTTTCGTAACTTTAATTATAATATCAAGTGTGAGTCGTATTTAAATATGGACGACCTTTATCACGTAATCGTTTTGAGTTATATTTTATTGTACAGTTTATTTTTTTTAAATGTGCTCGGAATATTTGGTCGCCAGTTTTGCTGGGTCTCTTATGATGGCGCTATGTTATTTGCTTTTAGCGATATGACCACTCATTGTGATCGATTTGTTCCTATTAATTTTAAGTTCCTATTGTAATTTTTTTATTGATGATACAATAAAGAGTATATCTATCTATTACGTATTATGGAATTATGTATAAATTATATTTACGAATAGTTATGAATTATATTAAAATGTCTGCGACAATCAGTTATAAAAATTCTATTTTTAAGTTTGATAAAAGTTTTCATTTGAAACCAGCCAATTATTAGATAATGGAATAGTTTCCGTTTTCAGGCGGTTTTCATTTAACACTTTAAAAATCAAACTTCGATTTCTTATACACGCAGCGATTTTTTTCCTTTTTTATTTCAACACGTACGATCTTGATTTATCTTCTTAAAAGTTGTATATTTCGCCGTGTACCAAGATTAACTGGAGGCCCTATAACTCGGTCGAACTTCGGTTGTAGTACTCTGACATTGACATTTGGATTCATTTCATAAGTTTAAGGGCAATGTCAGTACTGTGTAATTTATTCTACATTAATCTACTTTTGCTGGCAGTTTTTTGATTTAAGATTTTTGAACTACTTTGCATACAAAGTAATAAGTTATTTTAAATATTTGAATTATAAACAAGCTACATAATTAACATTTTACGGTTGACTGATAGTTGTGTGGTCATTTTCTTAGGTAACGAACCAATCATTACTGTTCAAAACCAGATAGGTAGGTACCTTTGACCAAAAGTGAATCTTTTGACGCGGTTACTCTAGGATTTTATTTTGACGTAGAAATTCATCCAATGACTTCTCCTGCTTTAGGGTGGGGCGAGAGGGAGTGATATACTTTTGTACCTTTTTGTTGCATGACCTTTTAATTAATAAATAAACAGCTGTTTTATAGATCTACATGATTAAATTTTAAGTTTAACTAAATTCTACTGGCTCTAGAAAGGTAAATCAAAAATAAAAGATCCTTTTATTTTAGAATCAAAAACAAATGATTATGTATCATTATCGTGTGGAATGAACGATTCTATCAAATCTCGTCGGCTCAGTAATGAAATTACAATATTAATATAACGATGTCTCATGAAAATTGCTCGTGGATTACCAACATAAATTACTTTTTCTCTGAATTAAATGAAACGACATTTCTTTAGTAATATGATTTAAAGTGGACGTTTATATGAAACGTATGATCTACTTTTTAATTTATTTCGTTCTAGGTAGCTATTTGCCGAAGTAGGAAAAGAATCAATAAATATACCTATTTATCTTTTTTTACGTGGGAACTCACCAAAGAACTTCTCCCGCTCTGAGTGGACCGAGAGGGACTGTCAGACTTTTACTGACTAAAACCTAAAGTGTTCCTTCTGTTGACTTTTGTGAGGGCCACAGTATTAGTAGCCTATTGACGGGGCCCTCTAAGGCCGAGATAGCAAAGGCTGCGGGATTATTCAAAAGAGTAACTGCGTAAAGGGCAATTAAAGGAACACAGGTGGCTGGCAGTAATTTCCCACTTCAAAAAAATAGTTTATAGCAAACACAGACGCTGGCAAAAACTTTTAATTCCATTTTTAACGAAGCATTTTGATGGCACAAAGTTCAGTGTGCAAACGCAATAAAATATGACCTTGCACTTGCCTCGTACTTGACTTACTGTGAGAGGTCAATACAACGAAGTACACTAACTAAAAACAGAGCAAAACAATTATTAACTGCGCTATAAATATTTTATTATTATCATGAAGCATCTGTTTATTTCTTTAAGAGGACTACCACCACCACACCACCACCACCACCACCACCACCACCACCAGCGAGGTCTGACGACCGCGGTGGTGGTCAGTTGACTGCATACTTTTTTTATAAGCAGTCAAGTCAACTACCACCGCGGTCAAGAGATGCGTAAAGACAGGCAAAGATAAGCATTTTAGCGATTTACTAAAAATCTACAGATTTTATAATAAAATTTAACACTATAACGGTAAAACTTTGCTTGTCTGATAAATAATCAGAACGATTTTGTGTATTTCATTAGTACGGTTTTTGATCGATAAAAGTATTTTTTAGAGGCATCTTCGTGATTTTTTTCTATTGTTCTAAATTAGCTGTATTCATCATGCTGTCATATTGTATGGATCAGAATGTTGGGCTGTGAAAAAGACGGATGAAAAAAGATTGCACGTAGCGGAGATGAGAATGTTAAGATGTATGTGTGGCGTGACGAGAATGGATAAAGTGAGAAATGGGTATATTAGGGGAAGTTTGAAAGTGGCGCCAGTAACTGAAAAGTTGAAAGGGAATCGTTTTGTCTTGGTATGGTCATGTGAAGAGGAAAGATAAAACGCATGTTGCTAAAAGAGTTATGAGTTTAAATGTGGATGGATGTAGAGGGAGAGGGAGGCCAAAGAAAATATGGGTGGATTGTGTGAGAAGTGATATGAAGGTAGTTAGTGATAGCGTGACGAGTGACAGGACAGAATGGAAGAAAAAAACGTGTTGCACCGACCCCAAATAAAACGGGACAAGGGCAGGAAGATGATGATGACCTAAATTAGCTGTATTATGTTTTGAGCACACTATCTATCTAGCATTTATAATGAAGAATAACATATTTTTCTGATTTAGTTTACTGTATTGTGTTAACTCTCTCATGGGGTGATATCATCCGAATCATTTATTCCACTCCTATTTGGGTTTATGGCTTCTAAGAATGAAATAAAGAGTAAAAATAATAGACAGTTGTGCATGTACTTACTTATTGTATTTCTCCAACACAGAAACCAAATATACTTGGCAAATGAATTTCTAGTATTTTAATAATTAGAAAGCACGAATGCACCACTGTAAGCCCGCCAGAATGGCACGACGCGCCAAAATTCCCGCGCTTTTTCCGTTTCTGTCAATATTCAAATCCTCGCGCTCTGATTGGTTGTCGTGCCATTCACGGCCACAGTTGGTGCTACTATAGACAACACAATACTTTTAATATTAGGTTTAAATTATGGTAATAAATTAGGTAAATGAACTAGATAATTTACTATTGATAACAATTGTACTTAAACTTTTGCGCATTATAAAATTCGCAATTAGCTCTGTAGTCTTCTTAAGGTTTTTATTTATATAAATAAAAAACTCGGTATTAACTGCTTTGCGGACGGTAGGACCAATCGGGTCACGTTAGTATAAAAATAAACAGACGGACAACTCAAAAGTATTCATCATACATTCTTCTGTGAATACTATTTATATCTAAATATATCTACAAGCATAGTTGGTACATCTAGTTTTGACTGTCCTAAATTTATCATTCTTCTTAAAATAAATACACGGAAATGTTTTGAAAGGTTTGATGATCGATGGGTAATGGATTTTAATGCTGTTTATTATTTTAAGATTTTGTTCTAAAGTTATATTTTTATGCACATTACACCTGTGTGTGGGTAGAAAATATGCAACTCAATGGAATGCTATAGCTTGTTTTTTCTTAAGGTGGGAAATCATTTAATGACTTCTCTTGCTTTTGGGCGGAGTACAAGGGCGTGTCAGACTTTTACTGGCAAAAACCACACTTATGCTCCTTCAGCTGCCCTTTGCTACCCAGGACCACGAGTCGAGTCCCCCTTTCAGAAATCTATCGATGACCCCAGTAGGCTTCGGCCCTGCTCGACGCCGACGGTTTTGCTGACATCTCTTTGAGTCTCGCGTGAAACACTACGCGCCGTCGATGACTCGGGCTTCGTCTGGACGATTACCGGCTATAGCTTGCTTGAAGACTATTACCTTGTGCTCTACGCAATGTAATATTTTGAAAGTTATATATTGATATTAGGACTACGGGATTTGCTTTTTTATATGTAGTGTCTTCAAGGCCAGAGCGAATAGGTTCTTAATAATAACTAGTGTGCTTCACCATCAACGACTACATCACTGCTTACCATCAGGTGGGATCGCAGTTAAGCACTAGATTACCTATATCATAAAAAAAAATTGTAACGATTTAACTTTGATGACCATAACGTGCGTTTTAATACTTATATTATGATATTAAATGATATTTTATTTATATACATACAGACATATTCAGCCTTTTAATGTTCCCACTGCTGGGACTCAGGCCTCCTCTTCATTTTACTTGTATTATGATATTATATTACGATGCGTCTCAATACTTACAACATATCCGTGATATAAAAGTTACCCTGCCTCCTTTCAGCAGAAATAATAAAATAAACAACATCTGACCATGCATTACCATCCAAGGACTCTCTACGCTCTCTACACTGCTACTTTAGCACAAAGAAAAAGGCAAATTGCTTGTGAGCAACGCAGAAAATCCGAGTACACACTATACAAAGCCGTTCGTAAGAAATTACTAATCATTGTTTACATGGCCAGGATTTTCTCCATTAACTGGTCTTGTGCGTTCAAGGGTTTAAGGATGCTTGCCCCCAAATTAATATTAAGACGCATTGTGGTGCGTTAAGTGGTACGATAAGGAAAATTGTTGCCAGGGTTGCCAGTTAAGGGAAAAGGAATTTTCATGTTGGCAATGTTTTATCTGATTTGTTTAGGGATTATGTTTGCTGATGTGTTTAATTTTTTTTTTGGGGTTGTGTTTATCGTGTTGACAGTTAATCGCGTATTTCAGAAAAAACATGAGTATTTATTTTATCGATATCAAAAACTGTTTTTGCTTTTATTTGTTCTTCTTATTTAATCTCGTAACTCGACGAATAACCTCATACGCCAATGTAGTTTCACATTAATTTGTTTTATATAAAAATGCATCATGAACACTTTTTTTTTTGGGTGGGAAAATTATCTAATGACATCCCCGCTCTTCATGTCAGACTTTAACTGACTAAAAACCCACTTCTGTTCCTTCTTTGCCATTGTTCCAGGGCTCCGGGGATCTCTTTCGCATCACCCATGGCTCCAGTAGGCTTCCACCCTGCTGGGCCCCTACGGTTGTTGACATCTCCTTGAGGCGGGCGTGGGTGTCCCACGCGCGCCGTCGACGACCTGGGCTCGATCCGGATGGTTACGATGTTCGGACGGCGAGCTACCCATTGCTCGCCGTCCGCAAGCCCGCGCCTACGCTGCCTGGAAATCGGGATCGGAATCTCGGCGGCTGGGCCGCGCGTGCACGTGCGGCCTCCTTTGCTAGCATTATTGCTTCGTAGACGGTAGGCGACCGCCTGCCGCTCCTAACTGTTTGTAGCTAAAGACAACCACGTATGCCACGTGTGCTACGCTCGAAAGTTTGTTTTCGATGCTAAAGCCTTATATTTTAGAGTAAGTCTTTTATAGGAAAGTTGTAAGAAATAAAATTGTGTAATTGAATAATTAGTCTTTTTTAATCAAAGTACGCTACACGAAGAAGAAGAAGCGTGCAAAATTCGAGTTTATGATTGACGGCACAAGGTCGCAATCAAAATACGTGACTTAGTATTCGATTACCGTAAGTACTCGAAGTCTATACCCAAGTACTGAGGATTCGAATCCTGTATTCTGAGTACTCGAGAATGTGAGTGTGAGTACTTACTAGGTATTCGAGTCTGTACTAGAGTCAGCCTGATTCGGCATTGTGTTTTAAGTTTCTTAAATTCCAAATAATCTTTACTCCTTATGAGAAACTAAATCCGTGCCATAGAAGCCAAAACAAGGTTTATCAGGAAACAAGAATAACGTAAAGCGCAATTTAACTTCCCTTCTAGTTTGAATGTGACCTATTTATTGAACTTCAAACAGAAGTTGAACAAAACCTTCATATTAGGCAATTAAAATGATTATAAATCAGTAGTGATGTAAGTTGTTTAGAGTGGAGTTAATTTATACGTTCTAATTTCATTTTTTATCAGCAGTAAACAGTTTATTTATTAATTATATTCTTTATTGTACACCACATAAACAAAAATACAGTTAAATTAACTATATCATCATCATTATCATTTCAGCCGAAAGACGTCCACTGTTGGACATAGGCCTCCCCGTGGGCCCTACCCCAAGAGTCACCTAGTTGACTTCATCTCAACGCTCAGTCACGTGGTCAGAACAAAGGAATCGGATGCGTAGCCTACTCGAGGCGTTCGACGCAAGAGAATCGAAAAGAAACGGTCGTAACGTGGCTAGGGGGGCAGAACTTTTCGTCCCCATCGACTATCTGTTCTGCGAGCAATATGTGCCCACTGCCAGTTAGAAGCGATTCTTCGAGTTATGTTGGTACCTGTATTAATATCTGCATTATTTGAAGGGGTTCCTAAAACGTAATTCTGCTCGGTCTTGTAAGTAGGTACCTATTTATTATTTTTCTAAGAATTATTGATTTCTTTCTTGACATTTCAAAGCGTTAAACAATAAGGAAACTTATACCTGGCAAAAGGATGTCAAGAGGAATCATGTGTGAAATACGGGGAAATTTGGGGGTGTGAAGATTTATCGAAATATCTCATACTGGCTTCTGCCTGCTGCTACACCCGCGTGAAATTAGAAAATATATAGCCTATGTCACTCAGTGATAAAGTAGCATTCTACTGGTGAAATAATTTTCATAATCGGTTCAATAGTTTTTGGAGGTATGTAGAACAAAGTGTAAAGTCCCGCAAACCTCAGTTGAAAAGGGAGGATCCTCCGACCAGACGGGATGTTATGTCTGGTGGGCAACTGCCCGATAGATGATTTCGGGCTGTTCTATATGTTCTAATCGTGCGGAGAACTTTAATTGCGGGATGCAGGAATAGCTCTTATGTGACGCCATAGATGTCGCTACAAGTTTTTGGGTTTACTCATTACAAGCAAAAATAAAAAACATACAAGGTTCTGACAGATGTTGTCCTGCCCGGATGCTGGAACCCAATTGCTGCTCCACCTAGCGGGTTCAATCGTTTTTTTAAACCAACCAGGGACCCACTTAACACACAAAATTTTATCCAAATCAGTCAAGCTGTTTAGGAAGAGTTAGGGACAAACACACGTACAGAAGAATTATATAATATAAAGATTATATATTATATTATTATTGTATATATAAAGATGTGTATATGTGTGTGTATATCATATATACATATATTTATACCAACATAGTGTGAGCAATCGGTTCAATAAATGTATCTATCGGCCAATATGTAAATAGGCACATATAATCATGTCATTATGCTTTAAGTAATCAATAACAATAATTTTACTTTTAAGTGATAATTCAAAAGATATTTTCAATAGCTCCTGCAAATTGAAATAACACGGTGTCTCTACAAAAAATAACTTTGTAAGGCTTTTTCCGCCGGAATCTCAATTTCATTCACGCTTTCATTCACTAATTACTCCTTAATTAGACTGAATGAAAACGTGCTTCTATTTGTAAAGACTTTGAATTTAGATCACAGAACACGAAAACGCCTCAGTGGCTATCGCTCAAGACGACATTGTCACAACATGCCGTATAAGACTAGCGTGTCAGTGAGTGTCATCCTTTACTTATAGAAATTGACACACGTGTGTGTTGTTGTGACACATCAACACACTGTCGAAACTATTTGGACTAAGAGAGTGAAATTTTGCACAGTTTCCTATCATGACGTGGGCGAGCAGTAAGAGAGGATTTACCAAAATTTACTCTCTAATGGTGTGTCCAGACCTGGCCAATGCGCTGCTCGCGAGCCGCTTGAGAACGGCGCGCGTGCATTTCGCGCACGACTCTTTCGTACGAAACCCCTGCGTCGCACGCGCTTTGTACGAACATGAAATACACGCGCGCAGTTCGCAAGCGCTCGCGAGTGGCGATGAAATATTAAAGACGATGTTGTTTTGAAAAGAAAAAAGAAAAAAAATATTGGCTACAGTCACCAGGATCACACAACTTAGATAAAATAAAAAGTAAATAAAAACTACAACATTGTGTGTGCCTCACGGCTGTGCCAAAAATGGTTCATTTCAGCAATTTTGCCAGATAGAAAAATACTGTCTGACGCTGGTCTTTTAATGAATCTTAAGGGCTATATTTCACCGGGACACCATGGCGGCGCGACCAGTTTCGCCGCCATGGTGTCCGTAAGCTACAAAATTAGACACCAGAGTCACTACACCACACTGAAACAGTATTAAAATGGACCTTAAGTGCACACATGTCGGAGTTGGTCGCGCCGCCAAATTGGTTGCGCAATCAAACGGACACCAGGTGATGAGTAACTCACTATAGAGCTGTATACGTTTTGTTGGTAGCAGCGACTAGTCACGCCGTTTCAAATATTAGGCTCTCATCATATTTTTCAGCAATCACTTTCAGGAGACTGTTGCTACTGCTATGCAATCTGGCGAGAAGAGACGCACTCTTTTGCGTATTACAGCTGAGAGGAGTGAGAAGCTGCCAGCTGCCGGCTGTTCTAAGCTCTGTGCCTCTGAAGGTAGCAACAATGTGCTAATTATAAAAGAATTTGTACCTTTCAGTCAATTGTGGACGAAAGTTAAAGTTTATTTATACGTCAAAGCCTAAAACGTCGTATAGATCACTTTATTTGTAGACCAAAGGTTCAATGCTTTTACCTCATTGATAAAGATTTGACTTTTATTAATGGTCCTGTCAAATTAGCGTTATGAATGACTTTAGGTAGTGGCGTAGTCTGACGTAGGTGTCTAAGTGGTGTTTATTTTTGTTTGTTGTGTTTTTTTGTTTGTGTGTGTTTTTTTTACTACGACTACCCACGGGGTTTTATAAATAGGCGAAGTGATAAAGATTACGTAGAGAATAACAATAGATGTAGTAGGTAGTCAACAAGTTCGACGAACTTACATAAAAGCTAATAAAAGCTCTTAGAGTTTCATTGTATTGTTGTAAGTGTTATTAGGCTTAATCAGACTTACAATGTTCCCAGCGCTGGGATTCAGGCCTCCTCTTTAGAAGTTGCGGTCGCGGGTTGGTGGATGTCACAACTCTTCGAATTTATGGTTCTAGGACTAGTCTTTCACAGTTTTGAAAGCAAGTAGTGTAGCAAGTGGTGATGAAATAAATTATACAAAGTTAGTAAGTATTGAAATGAAATGAATGTAAGATGTAGGAATCTGATATTTATGTATTTTTTTAATTCATATAAACCAGTGCTTGACTGCGATCCCACCTGATGGTAAGCAGCGATGCAATAATTGATGGTGAGGCGCACTAGTTTATTAAGAGCCTATTCACTCTAGCCTTGAAGACACCTAAATTATAGTTGGACGGGAAGACCGCAGCAGGCAAATTGTTCCAGTCCTTCGATGCACGTGGTATAAACGACGAAGCGAAATGCTTAGTCCGGACCGTTGAAGTTTCAACAACGTAAGGGTGAATACTCGCCGTACGTCGGGTTGTCCGATGGTAGAAAGGAGATGGCGGAATCAAGTCATGCAACTCCCGCGCACACTCTCCAAAATGCAACCTGTAAAATACCGATAGGCTGGCTACCCCTGCGCCTGTGCGTGTATGTGTGTGTGGTGTGTGATATAAATAAATAATAATGAAAAATCTTCCTATCCTATATAAATCCTATCTCTCTTAGCTGGGGCAAATAGCGTCCAGAGTAGTCATCCATAGCGATCGGACTTGCGTTTCACGCTTTACCTCGCTCCACGTTATTCCAATGGCTGTCGTTTATGCCAGTACGGTGTGTTGCCAGGGTTAACGGGGATGTCAGCAAATTGTAGAGGGCCCAGCAGGGCCGAAGTCTACTGGGGCCATTGGTTAAGTGAAAATGAACCTTCGGGGGCCTGGAACGCAAGGTAAAGAAGGAACAGATCAGTGGGTTTTAGTCAGTAAAAGTCTGACATGCCCTCACACTCCACCCAAGGGCGTGAGAAGTCATTGGATGATTTCCGGCCTTAAAAAATGGGTTGACGGGGATGACCACGTCAGGTATTACTTATAGGTAAACTTTTTGTACTATCCAGAACTTTCTTATGTTATTGAGTGGGTACCTACACCCACTTGATACTATAAAGGGATGACCAGATGGTTGCATACCAACGTCCCAACCAAGGTGACCTTGCTAGTTTCAATCCGTGTAGACAGGAGTTGTAAACCAAGACCTTCAATGCCCTTGGTTGGGAGGCGCGTTTTCCCAACCAACGAACGTGTTGGCGCGTGGTTTACATCCATGTAGCCGCAACACAAACCAAACCCATAAACCAAGGAGGGGTTGGAACGCTATCGCTAGTTTGCAACCGTCTGGTCACCCCTTAAGAATAAATTTTGCTCTGAAGATCTAAACCAAAAATTTAGCCTCTTTACAAAAACAGTTTAAATATCCAAGACGAAAAGAAATAATCAGCTAAGAATCAAACAATATTTTAATGAAATCGGTACTCAATACGACGAAGAAATGACTATAGCGTTTCAAATATAACCAAAATTAAACACACGCAATTTTCAAAGTTAAAACTTAAATTAAGTGGAGCTAAATAGGTTACGACAGGCTAAATGTTATTTGATTGTCTGAGTCTTAGAAACTTAACACATTTGTATTCAAACTTAGATATTGAATCGGAATCAACTAAGCTAGGTATTCTAATGTATCTTCAGATTTGGGTAATTACCCCAACGGAATTTCCTGTAACAATTATAGAATTTTATCCAAAAAGAGGCTGAAGCGTGGGCATAATTGACAGGCCTGTTGGTCTAGTGGTTAGTGACCCTGACTGCTATGCCGGAGGTCGTGGTTTCGATTCCCACCCAGGACAAATGTTTGTGTGATGTGCACGATCATTTGTTCTGTGTCTGGGTGTTATTTATCTATAATATGTATGTATTTAAAATTATGTAAGTATGTTTATCAGTTGTCTAGTAGTATAACCAAAGCTCTGCTTAGCTTGGGACTAGACGGTATTGTGTGATAGTTGTGGAATATTATTATTATAATAATTGTGTGGATATTATGAAGAGATTTGTGTATATTAATATAAATGTGCCACTTTTATTAAATAAACGATATTCTATTCTATTCTATATTCTATTCTATTCATTAAGGTACTTTAAGGCCTACTGTCGCGTAGCTTCATAAACGCGTATTCGTATTTAAACGCTTGATGTACGAGTAGCGGCAACGTCGTGTCGTTGCAGCTTCGTCGACCAAATTCCATAGTTTTGTATATAAACTGTGAGCAGACGTACACCAAGCGTGTAATGACGAATACGCGTCTATGAACCTACGCGTCCGTAGATAGTAGGCATTAGAGCAGTTTGAAAAGAAACTTGAATAGCGTTCATTAAAAAAAAAAAAACTAAAACTGTTAACCCTCAAATTATTCTTCCACCAACTGACCGATACTAATTAAGTCAGCATGCAGGCGAAATACTCCAAACCACAAATAAATGACTAACATGTAGAATGGAAAAAAATAGAACACAGTTTGAAAATGGAATGGAAGCAACCGATACTGGCCACCTAGTTTCAAAACTTTTTTATGGAACTGTATTTGTTTTCCATATTGTACTGTTTGTGTAGGAAGAACTTTTATACAGCCGATAAAACTATTTGTATAAAAACCACTGAAGTAAATATTTACTTCAGTGGTTTTCAAATGGTTATATAGGCTGTATAAAGGTAACTAAATAGTTACACTAGTACTTTGCCAAAAACTTCCCTTGGAATGTGTTATTGAAAGTGTTGAAAAATTATTAATCTTGTTCTTCCTGCCCTTATCCCATATTACTTGGGGTCAGCGCAACACGTTTTTTATTCCATTCTATCCTGTCGCAAGTCACACTATCACTAACTCCCTCTTCTTTCATATCACTCCTCACACAATCCATCCATCTTTTCTTTGGCCTCTCTCTCCCTCACCATTCATCTACATGTATACTCAGAACTTTTTTAGTAACATGCGTTTCATCCCTCCTCTTCACATGACCATGCCAAGACAAACGATTGCCTTTCAACTTTTCAGTCACTTAGCGCCATTTTCAAACTTCCTCTAATATACTTGAAAAACTATTAATGTCAGTCTTTATTATTCATTTTATTTAGAATTGGTGCCTAGTTTCAAGTTTATTAACCTAATAAATAAAAATCCTCCATACAACCTTTGACAACCCCAAGTCATTTGAATAACGAATAAATAATGAAACCCTTTTTATTTAATTAGGTTACTATTTATACCAAGTTTCAAGTATACTGGTTTTGGACCAATATACTTGAAACTTGGCATACAATTTTGTATACAAACGGATTTTCCCCTTTTTTTCCTCCTTAAAAGTGGAATTTACAAAACTTCTTCTTAGTGCTCACCTACATCATAATATGGAAGCTTTGCGCAAAATTTCACGTTCCAAGTTCCAGTAGTTTCGGCTATGCGTCGATATGAAGAGCAGTGGTGGCCGAGTGGTAACGGCCCCGACTTACGAATTGTTGGTCGCGGGTTCAAACCCAGCCAGGCGCATTACTTTGTGTAATTTATTTCATCACCACTGCTCTTAAAACGGTGAAGGAAAACATCGTGAGGAAACCGGTATGTCCTAGAACCAAAAATTCGTAGACATGTGACATCCACCAACCCGCACTGGGCCCGCGTGGTGGATTACGGCTCATTCCCTCTCCTAGAGAGAGGAGACCTGAGTCCCAGCAGTGGGAACATTAAAAGGCTGAATATGTATGTATGTATGTATGTCGATATGACGTCAGTCAATCAGTGTCACCTTTTATATATTACTAGCTTCTGTCAGTGGCTTCGCCCACGTGAAAGTAGGTTTCTCCATACAAATTATGAACACCTGCTTTCATCTCTTTAATGGAAGAATTTTGGAAAATCTTCTCTTAGTGCTCGCCTACGTCATAAAAGGAAACCTTGTGCAAAATTTCACGCTGCTAGTCCCAGTAGTTTAGGCTGTGCGTTGATATGTCAGTCAGTCAGTTTCTCCTTTTATATATATAGATATATTCTTCAGCGTTTTGTTTTACAGCTCTACAACAATGTGTGTAAAGAAAACGTGCAAATTTTTATCTGGCTCCAAGGAAGTTCAAGAACCTTAGGTAAAAATAATTTTACGTTTTACTGCATTCATAAACGTGAAATCGTTAAAGAGGCGAAATACTCTAATAATATTCTAAAGGCGAAAATTTGTGTGTGTAGTTTTGTTACTTCTTTATGCTCGAACGACTAAACAGATTTCAATGAAGCTTGGTACACCAGTAGACCATGTCCTGGAATATCACATAGCATACTTTTTACCCCGGGGGTATGTTCCCTTGGGTTAATTTTCTATTATCACGCGGACGAAGCCGCTAGCAACGGCTAGTAAGTTTAATAATAGATTCTCGACATTAGGAAGTTCAACGGTTTCGATGATTTAGATTAAAAACTGGGCAAGTGCGAGTCAGACTTGCGCACTGAGGGTTCAATAAATAGTTCAATTCCCGAATGGAGTCGAAGAGTTTTCCGAATCGCAAAAAATAGTTTTTTTTTCATGGAAGGAATAAATCTAGGAATAAATTTGAAAACAGTAAAATTGTTGGTACGTAACAACAATTTTACGGTTTTCAGATTTATTCCTAGATTTGTGCTATAAGACCTTGCTTTATGGTAAATTTCAGGATTCTGGGTCAATAGGATACTTCCTATTGACCCAGAATTTTGATTCCCTTGAGAGTGTTGAAATATACTTTTTTTGGGGCATAAATGTCCGTATCTTTTTTTCGTTAACTTAGAAGTTTGATTTTTTCACAACTTTAAGGGACCTGTATCTGGTTTTAATTTGAAATCGATGCCTCCACGCATTCCCGAGATAAAGGGTCTCGACAGACAGATAGACGGACAACAAAGTGATCCTGTAAGTGTTCCGTTTTTTCCTTTTGAGATACGGAACCCTAGAAATTACTGATTCACTATCTCTTATTTGCAAATTCGAATATATGGTGAGCTTGTTACTAGTATCAGAAAGCTTTTATTTATGTCCTTGCAGAATGGCAACTAAATTCTTAGAACTAAATAAAATCACCTCAAGCCACAAATTTATTGCATTCTTCAATTTAAATCTAAGAAAATTGCATTTATACATAAGGCTTAAGTGCTTAGCCAAGTAAAGAACTGTTGGGGAGCAGCTGTTAGGGATCACTCTTTACTTAAATTTAACTGAAGAAAGCCTTCACTGCAGCCCTTACTGTTGCGGCTTACAGTATTTTATTTATACGTAGGGTTAGACATGGACGAAACTTATGTGAGATATTTTTGTTGGTCTGACTGGATGTATTACTTTACTTACGACTTTTTTTTTGCAAAAATTTCATCTGATCAGAATGGGATAAGGAGACCTTTGCCACGGTAATATTATCTATACAGTATTGTAACTCGGCCGTATCTTTGAAATAAATGCCTACAGCCGCGCGGTACGTAAACATGCGATAGGGCTGCCGGCTGCCCGCACTATGGCTGCCCGCCTCCACCATTTTAATTACATTTGCCTACTTTGTGTTTCCATTTAGTTTTGTGATTGTAAATATACTTTTTTTATATAAACAAATAAAATACTTTGTGAATTGAATAGGAAGTGTTCAATATTTGCGACCGAAAAATATTTGCGCCTCGACTGAGACGTACCTACGAAATGCTTTATTATTAAATTTTAAAGTACAAAAATCCGCATTCTAAAACTTAATTAAAAATTGTTTTGGGAAACATGGACAAGGTGGAGAAAAAGGAATATCTTTTACTTGGTTATAGATACCTGCAGCTATTTTACAATTTATATGTTTGGTTTTAAATGAAGAATTCATGCAACCAAAAACAGCACAATATATCCTACTCGTCATATTAAATATATAAATATGTACTTGAACTTATTTTTATTGAAAAAATCGCGCGGCACAGACGCGAGCGCACCTCGAGATCGAGGCGCGTAGGTATAGCTCGCGTTTCGACCGTTTGTATGAAGTTGGAATACTGTATAGATAATATTACCGTGCCTTTGCCCTACAATGGAATAAAATTATAAGAAAGAGAACAAAACAAAGAAAAATATTTTATATAACACACATAGATAAACACATGTAGAAACTTAAGATTGAAAAAAAAAAACTAACATTATGTGTCTCACGGCTGCGCCAAATAGGTCCAGTTCAACAAAAATGCCAGACAAATACTGGATGAATAATATTATAGAAAAGTCATTTAGATCTGAAAAGTAACTCGGCGTCAAATGACTCATGCTTAAAATTACTTGTAATTGCCTTCAGCGTTTATTTTAATAACATTAAAAATAAATATACATCGAGCTCATTGTAAACAAGAAGTCAGTCACAGTACTGAAATAAATCCATTAGTGATGGGATGCAAAGATATTTTATTTAAATTGGTCTTTAAATCCAGAACTCATCGGGACCTAAAATAAATTTGATCAAAAATTTGCAATCAATTGTATTTCAATAAATTAAAATGAAAGCGTCTTATAAATAATCCGTGACTTCCAATTACTTACGGATCGTTATTGGTTTTTAAAATTACGACTCTTGACGAAACGTAATTAAGCCGGCTCTGAGCCGTTTTCGTAATGAAGGTATGCTTCTGAATTTTTTATTTGGCAGGAAGATTTTTTTTTTTCGTTAAGGTTTTTTTAAAAAAACAAGCACGTGTAACAGCCAGAAATAGTGAAATGATGCTGGCTAGGAGTAACTAGTAAAATCATAAAATATTAGACGCAACTTTTATCAAGCAATCGTATTTGAATGATAGAATTTTAATGCATGAATGGACGATGAAGATGTATAGAATAGTATAAATAGATTCTTTTTTTTAACATGAGGGATTCCGCGTACAGCGACCAAGTAAATTGGTCTATTATACACTTTTTATTTCTATCTGGACAAATGATTGTGTGATGAGCACGATCATTTGTTCTGTGTCTGGGTGTAATTTATTTATAATATGTATGTATTTATAAATATTTAAATATGTTTATCAGTTGTCTAGTACTCATAACACAAGCTCTGCTTAGCTTGGGACTAGAAGGAGTTGTGTGATAGTTGTGTGAATAATAATAATAATAAATAATAATAATAATATTAATATCCCCATCGCCGTATCTCTACGTTGACGTCGTGGTGGGGCTTGCGTGCTCCAATATACCCTAGGTCTGTATCGGTAAAGTTTGCTCTGCCGTAATATGCCTAGGGTGAGGGGCCAGACTAAGAGAGATACAATCCGCAGTGCAGTTTTGTGGCGAACTGTTGGGCATTAGCGACCCCACGGACCCGATCTCCCGGGAGAATTCTTGTTCTTCATCTCCGGCTTGCCTTTATTGGCCGGCCGTAGTGAACACTGACGAGGAACTGAGCTCCCACCTCTCTCTTGCCTTTATTGGCTGGCTTGAGTGGAGATTCGCAAGAGCAAACGTGCTCGGGAGAAGGATGTATAATCCAGTAAGGTGCTGGTAGGGATCTTGACCGTACTTCCGGGATTGTCCTGATAGCCGTGGTATACCTCTCCACTCCTCAAGCACCTCAGGATATGTTGCCCTCTTGTTGCTACGTCACTTCGTGCTAGCGGCCGTTTTTGGGGGCCCATTTATTGAGTGTGCAAGTCACCCCCTGCCTTTTTTCGATGCATATTAATAACGTTGTTCAGGCAGGGGCCATAGTCTTGACATAGTTCCATGTTACCAGTCCACTTAAGACTCCAAAAACCATAGCCCTATTATCTTTGTTCTCCATATGTCGCAACAGTTTTTCAATAACCGGGGGTTGTCCTTGGGTGCACTAGCATAGCGCGTACAGGGATAATCGTCGGTTGATATCATGTTCCTTTATAATTATCTAAAGGGCCTCTGCGAGTTGGCTTCGGCTCCTCGTACGCCTCCCAAAGGTCCAGGACCTCAGGGTCCTGAGATAAATAAAATATTAATATTAACCCCATCGCCGTATCTCTACGTTGACGTCGTGGTGGGGCTTGCGTGCTCCAATATACCCTAGGTCTGTATCGGTAAAGTTTGCTTTGCCGTAATATGCCTAGGGTGAGGGGCCAGACTAAGAGAGATACAATCCGCAGCGCAGTTTTGTGGCGAACTGTTGGGCATTAGCGACCCCACGGACCCGATCTCCCGGGAGAATTCTTGTTCTTCATCTCCGGCTTGCCTTTATTGGCCGGCCGTAGTGAACACTGACGAGGAACTGAGCTCCCACCTCTCTCTTGCCTTTATTGGCTGGCCTGAGTGGAGATTCGCAAGAGCAAACGTGCTCGGGAGAAGGAAGTATAATCCAGTAAGGTGCTGGTAGGGATCTTGACAGTACTTCCGGGATTGTCCTGATAGCCGTGGTATACCTCTCCACTCCTCAAGCACCTCAGGATATGTTGCCCTCTTGTTGCTACGTCACTTCGTGCTAGCAGCCGTTTTTGGGGGCCCATTTATTGAGTGTGCAAGTCACCCCCTGCCTTTTTTCGATGCATATTAATAACGTTGTTCAGGCAGGGGCCATAGTCTTGACATAGTTCCATGTTACCAGTCCACTTAAGATTCCAAAAACCATAGCCCTATTATCTTTGTTCTCCATATATCGCAACAGTTTTTCAATAACCGGGGGTTGTCCTTGGGTGCACTAGCATAGCGCGTACAGGGATAATCGTCGGTTGGTATCATGTTCCATTATAATTATCTAAAGGGCCTCTGCGAGTTGGCTTCGGCTCCTTGTACGCCTCCCAAAGGTCCAGGACCTCAGGGTCCTGAGATAAATAAAATATATAAAAAAATATTAATAATATTCATACAACGCCGTCTAGTCTCAAGCTAAGCAGAGCTTGTGTTATGAGTGCTAGACAACTGATAAACATACTTAAATATTTTTAAATATATACATATTATAGATAAATTACACCCAGACACAGAACAAATGATTGTGCTCATCACACAAACATTTGTCCTGGGTGGGAATCGAACCCACGACCTCCGGCATAGCAGTCAGGGCCACTAACTACTAGACCAACAGACCAGTCAAAAACAAATATTATTATTATTTAAAAAAAAAACGGTGATCCACACTAGGGATTTTTCCTGTATCATGACTGCGTTTATTATTATTATTTTTAGAAAGTGTTTTTTATTCTCAGCTCTTTGGCTGGTTTTTAACTACATTTACGAGCCGAAACCAAGTAAATGCAGCGTGTGGTATGTTGAGGGTGTGTTATGATGGGGACCTAATTCGTTTTCATCTATTTGCATGAACTTTCTAACAATTCGACATGTATTTAGGATAACAGCTTTTTGTAAGGTGATTATTATTATTATTTTCAATATTTATCTCAGGACCCTAAGGTCCTGGATCTTTGGAAGGCGTACGAGGAGCCGAAGCCAACTCGCAGAGGCCCTTTAGATAATTATAATGGAACATGATACCAACCGACGATTATCCCTGTACGCGCTATGCTAGTGCACCCAAGGACAACCGCCGGTTGTTGAAAAACTATTGCAACATATGGAGAACAAAGATAATAGGGCTATGGTTTTTGGAGTCTTAAGTGAACCGGTAACATGGAACTATGTTAAGACTATGGCCCCTGCCTGAACAACGTTATTAATATCCATCGAAAAAAGGCAGGGGGTGACTTGCACACTCAATAAATGGGCCCCCAAAAAACGGCCGCTGAGGGTCTCTTGAGGATGGAGCTTGCGGAGTGCTTGAGGAGTGGAGATGTATACCACGGATATCAGGACAATCCCGGAAGTACGGTCAAGATCCCTACCAGCACCTTACTGGATTATACATCCTTCTCCCGAGCACGTTTGCTCTTGCGAATCTCCACTCAAGCCAGCCAATAAAGGCAAGAGAGAGGTGGGAGCTCAGTTCCTCGTCAGTGTTCACTACGGCCGGCCACTAAAGGCAATTATTATTATATTCCATTTATTTCCTATATACACATATTGTTTACATTTTTAAATATTTCTTAAAAAAAAAACAATAAAAAAACATTTAAAAATATAAAAAATAGTAGCGCACCGGCATCGGGAACAGGGTCCAAGTTATTATTAAGTTTACAAATATGTAAACTCGTGTACACAAGACACACGGAGCTGAAACAACTATCTATAGGCAACAAAAATATTGTAGTAGTGGGAATCGAACCCACGATACGTAGTGCAGCGGGTAATCACTCAACCACTGCACCAACCGTGCCATCTCGTCACTGAATACGGAAATAAAACTCAGACAGATTGATAGATAGAGGGTACTTGGCTAATGTCGCTGACTATACATGGCATGTAATTATAGTAACTTATTATACGTGGGTGGTTTGAAAAGTTTCCGACCTCAATGTGAAGATAGCTGTACCTACTCGTCAATAAAAGGTAGTGAATGTAGTTTTTATTCTTTTTTTTTCGGCAGGAGTGGGAAATCCTCATGGACGCCCAGGCTGCCTCACAGATTAAGTGTTTTGGGAACACATTCATAATGCGTACAGCTAAGGAGTGAAATTCCCTGCCGTAGTCTGTGTTTCCTCATAGCTACAACCAGGTCTTTAAGTCAAGAGTGAATAGGTTACTTCTAGGCAAGCGTACGCCATCATCGGCCACATCATCGCTTACCATCAGGTGAGATAGAGGTAAAACGCGAGCCTATCAATTAAAAAAAAAAAGATGAGCCAGTCTGGGCAGTGTCAGACTTCTACTGACTAAAACCACACTCCTGCGTTGTATCGCAGGTCTTTGTCGTTCAAACCACGACATGACGTCCGTGCCCTTGTTTGATAGTTTTACATTATTTGCTTCTGGGCAACTCCAAGTACAAGTGACGTCACTCCAGAGCACCTGTGAATGTAGTTGTGTGCATCTTTTGACTGTTACTCACCAAAGTTTCAGCCATTTTAGACGCGTAGTTGTTATTTGACAGTCATTTGAGTGAGTCGATGTGAGATGTAGCTTTCTCACAGCTCAGCGGTTGCCACGGCGAAAATCTACGAATCACGGTTTGAACTGTTTGATCATCAGCCTTACTCACCAGATCTAGCCCCAAGCAACTTGTTTTTGTTCTCTGCTCTAATAGTTGCGCTCAGAGGATGGAGATTTTCGTCAAATGCGGAGTCAAATTTCGTGAACAATTATTTTGCAGAGAAAAACGCCAGCTACTATTTGAACGGGTTAGAGAGATGAGGGCATCTCTGGGAGAATAGAGTTACAAGGAGACAATGTAAAAAAAGAATAATAAATTGAAAGAAAAAATGTGTTGTATCTTTGTTAGGTCAAAAAGTTTTCAGACCACTAGTGTAAAAATTTGAGGAAATGGTACCAGTTCTTCAGAAATTCTTTTTTTCTGGAAATAATAAAAATACGCAAGTCGAAATCTCTCTTCTTTGTTAGTCTTACAAATCTAAATAAAGCTTGCATTATGCATAACAAGAATTCCTTCACTGTAATCCGAGAGCTCGTTTCACTGACATGCATCGCCCCACGTCGTCGCCTGCGGTTTCGCAATTAATACCCGCAGAGCTCAACGTCATATGACGTCATATGTGTAAACGGTTATTGTCTGGTCCTTTAAGTGTTATATATATATATATGCGGAGATGCAATAGATGAGGTCTGGTATATGCGATTTGGTACAAACTTGAACTGGCTATAAGGATTTCGTGGTAGATATTCTTAGAGATGATCATTAAAGTCCTTATAGGACTTAATCAGGAAAGTACTACCATGATCATTTTTATTTCTCTTCGGGTTTGAGGAGTGATTGAAAGGGTTTACTGTGAAACGAAACAGGCAACTAATAGAGCACGGGTGAGTTTTAGAAGGCAGTCCATACAGACTGATGAACTTGCTGATGACGGATATGAAGCTTAACAGGCAGTCGTCGATTTACATGCGTTTGCTTAGCACCGTTATCGAAATCGACAAGAGATACAATGCTGTTACGACGACTCACTTTTTTATTATGATTATTTTTATTGTGCTTTTGGGTACAATATTGACTGGTCTACACTGTTCTTACACAATATTTATTAATACTGTAATATGGAAATATTGTAACATCGACCACTTTTTTTAAAAGAGTAACCATAGAGTTTCTTGCCGGTTCTTCTCCATAGGAAACGACTAATTTGGAACCGTGCACTAGCTTTTGACGTTTTATAAGTGCCCATTTGGAAACCTTATAGGATCCTATAGGGTTCCGTTTTTAGACCGATAACATAGGGACTATGTTGCCCGTTTGTTTGTCTATGTCTGTCAAGATCCTTTATCTCGGGAACGCGTGGAGGTATCGAATTGAAATTAAAACCGTATACTCAAGTCTGCGGTCCCTTGAAGCTGTGGAAAAATCAAACTTCTGAAGTTAACGAAAAAAGAAAGATACGGTCGTTTATGTCGCAAAAAACGTGTATATCCACACTCTCAAGGAAATCAAAATTCATAGGGTACTTCCCGTTGAACCAGAATCCTGAAATGTGGCAGAAAGCAAGCTCTTATTCATCTTAGCAAGTATATGAATAAATTTGAAAACAATAAATTTGTTGTTACGTCACAAAAAAAAAACTATTTTGTGATTCGGAAAAATCTTCGAGACTCCATTCGGGAATTGAACTATTTACATAGATCAATTTGTACGGAACCATCAGTGTGCGAGTCTGACTCGTACTTGCTCCGTTTTTGTCAATCCAATACTTCTAATTTCTTCTGATCATCTATCGGTTCAAGTGTTAATGTATGTTTGTATGTAGTTGTACCGTTGATTCGCCACTGACCTTGCAGACCATTAAGAGTTTCATGGCGTCTTAACGAACGGATTAACACCGACTTTATGGTTTCATCAAAGAATAATACAGAAGGTTGACTCCATAATCACCATCATAAACCAATACCTCGCCCATTGTTGGTTATAAGGTTCTCTTAAGCTATATCGCGACACCTGGTCTTCCGTCTTCCGCATCCAGCTTTTTCTAGTCCCGGTCACCTTTTATTTATTTAAAAACACAATGAGGATTGATCACATATAGAAAATTTTTACTAAGTTCATCGTATGTGTATGCAATTTACTGAACATTTAATTTTTAAAATTATTGAAATCCTTCAAGAAATGGTGGATTTATTAGTTTTTTTGAACGGCTATTTGGAAACGCACGCTCTCGCTGGACTGTTTACGATGACGTCATCTGTCATGATCCGTGCACGAACGGCTTGATCGTATTCATTCGCCGGTGGAGACCGATCATGGCAGATGACGTCACAGCGAGTCGCTTCATTCTCGGGCGCGTTTCTGGAACTAATACACTAAAATTGCTTTATCTTCGTCATTTTTGGTTCGATTTAAATAATTTCTTCACAGTGTTTACTGTTTTTTTGACGCTATAAGTCTGCATACTCAAAAAAAATCATGACTGATCCTCATTGTTTTTAGAGGTTTAAATCCAAGTTCAGTCACACAATGGCCACACTCAGAGACGCCATTCACAAACCAATCACAGACATATTAGTGTATAAGTTGGCCAGTCTCAAGTAATGCCTCAAAAAACCTCACAAAGTTACACAGAAGTCAACCCATTAAAGTGGAAGTGTCACCTTCTGGAATTCCGCTAATGAGCAAGAGAATATATCCATTCGCAGATAGACGCTTTAGCATCTGTACTGCTCGGGCAGTAGAGATGCTTAAGCTTAAGCTCTTGCAGTTGAGATACTGACTCATTTACGGATGGCATCGCATGCTGTCTCCACCCTACGGGTTCGGTTCCATACAACAATCGAAGCAAGCTTATACATAGACACGCTCCACTTACAGTGAGTGCAAGCGAGCTTGCGGCCGCCATTTATTTGAAATCATCATACGTACGTATTCAAGCGTGAGCGCATCAGTTTTCGAACACTGTATAGAACTGCAGGCTTAGCCAAGTTGAAAATCTACCATCGTTAACGCTAGTAGAAAACTATTTAAATGTATGGGAGTGACGTCATCTCAACGATAGGTCACGTAGTCAGAACAAAAAAATAAGAGGCGTTGCCTGCTGAACTTGTATTGAGACCCTTCCGTACGTAAGCATGTTAAGTCTTTGGTAATGGTTATATATCAGTTGAAAAACGAAAATCTGGCAACTAGGTTTGTCAAAAAATATCATGCTATCCAGAACTAAGGTAAAATAAGCACCTAAAGAGTTTTCAATTATTCTAAGGGAACATAATCTCAGGACACATTTGATTCACATCCATTCAACCCTTTCAACTTGAAAGAGTAACAGAGAGTCCTACCCTCGAATATGTTTTAGCTCTATAATTCAAAGGTTTGCTGGGAGAAAACTCATTGCTGAGTTAAGCTCGCCTTTGTACATGAACTGTCTGTATCTCCATAATATATATTGTGTTATGTTTTTGTGTACAATAAAGAATTAAAGAGTAAGAGTTTATGTGTATAGTATACAAACTTAAGTCTTGCCCATCGAACTTCGAACCGCCTAACAGTCAATTAATGTAGTATATCTTTCGAGATAGTCAACCAATTGCGATGAAACAAAGCCTAAGTAATATATTAAGTTACACACAATTTTAATGTATAAAAGTTATCTACATCGATTTCGTACATTTTACGTGATGAGCGCATAACTAAAAACTTCTACAGATTTATTGTATGTACAATGCGTTCCAAATGAGAATAGGATCGATTTCTGCGCCATGTTGTGGCGTCATAGCTGTCAAACCGAAAAATTGGGTAGGATGAGCAAAACGAGATTTTTTGTTGATAATATTTTTTTACGAATCATGAACGAAGAATTTTAAATTAGAATTAAGTTTGTCAAATCCGCTTATGTCTACATCACTGTTCGAGTGGTCATCGTCGTCGTCATCACCATCATCATCACTGCAGCTTTCTCCTATAAAATGAAACATGGATTAATATAGGTTTTTAATATTTATTTCACTAACTGTTGTTTTAATTGAAAATAGGCAATATTACGTGTATTTATGACAAAAATTTAATCAGAATTTAGCTCTTTAATGCCATTCATCTCGCCATAACTATAATTATGTATAGTCTTCGTCATCTTCACTGCTGCTCTCCCCTATAAAATAAGACATGGATTAATGTGGGTATTTAATATTTTATATCAGCAACTGCTATTTAAAATGAAAGTAGGCATTCTGTTACCTATATTTATAATAAATTTTAAGGTATCGTCGTCTTCATATATCTCACGTTGCCAGTATTCCTGTTCAATACTTTTCACGTGGTTTATTTATTTTTTCTAGTCTTCCTTCGTAATCGATGCAATTGCTTCCAATGTTATATTTTTTATTTCACTCTCCAGTTGCCTAACATTTTTGTCGGCCACCCTACGCTTTATTAAGCCAAATATATTCTATGGGATTTAGGTCGCAATTGTAGGGTGGTAGCCTTAAAACTTCAAATCCATGTGAATTAAATAGGTATGTTGTCAATAATATAATCTTTTGGCGGTTTGTGCCTTTTTATAATTTGGCATAATTCTGCTTTTGTATAGCAATCGTCGTATGCAATATTTTTTTCTTTTAGCCATGACTGCATTTCAGCTTTTTTAGAGTTCATATTTGGAGCCTTAGATGCTTCTACGCTGTGGTAAGGAACATTATCCATATCGATTATTGCGTTTTTCGGGAGAATGGCTATTAACCTTTCATTAATAAATTTTGTAAATTTATTATTTATTTTATTATTTGTATATTAACCAATAATGAAAATAAAAACGAAAGTAAAAAATAATTAAGACTAATTATTTTATGATTTTTTTATTTTGATTTAACTAAGGCTCAGTTAAACAAAAACAAAACCGTTGATACGCAAATAAGCTTCTTTTGCCAACCGTACTTTTCAATCAAAATTTGACAGATTGACGTTATTGGCATTCCTATTCTTATTTGGATCGCATAGTATAGATGTGAGTTTGATAATGTGATAGCAGTAATGCTAACGAAGGAGGCGCCCGCACGCGTGAGGGAACGGACATCCTCACGCCCCAGCCGCTAGGATTCCTACCCCGATTTCAGCCACCGTAGGCTTAGGCTTGCGGACGACAAGCAATGGGTATAGCTCACCGTCCGGTCATTCGGTAACCGTCCGGACCGAGCCCGAGTCGTCGACGGCGTGTTCCAGGCGTACCTCAAAGAAATGTCGGCAAAACCGTAGGGGCCCAGTAGGGCCGAAGCCTATTGGGGCCATTGGTTGGCTTTTGAAAAGGAAACCCGGGGTCCTGGAAAGCCAGTCAAAGAAGGAACATAGGTGTGGTTTAAGTCAGTAAAAGTCTGACTCGCTCTCTCGTTCGCCCTAGAGCGAGAGAGGTTTTTGGATGATTTTTCACAATTTCCACCTTGGTACAGGCCATGGTCCGGAGCGAGGAGGAGTGGCAGGCGTTCGCCTCCTTCTGCGAAGCAGTAATGCTAGCAAAGGAGGCGGCCGATCGCGTGAGGCAACGGTCCTCACGCCCCAACCGCCGCCGGGATTCTGATCCCTATTTCCGGCCACCGTAGGCGTGGGCTTGCGGACGGTGAGCAATGGGTAGTTCGCCATCCGACCGTCCGGTAACCGTCCGGACCGAGCCCAAGTCGTCGACGGCGCGTACTGTTTCACGCGCGCCTCAAGGAGATGTCAGCAACTGTAGGGGCCCATCAGGGTCGAAGCCTGCTGGGAAGATTCAGCGCTGGTACGAAAGGCAACAAAGGAACAGGAGTGGGTTTTTAGTCAGTAAAAGTCTGACACTATCTCCCGCTCCGCCCAGAGCGGGGGATGTCATAAGATGATTTTCCCACCAGAAAAAAAAAACCTTTAAAAAAATTATGTGATACAGCAGCAGAAAGATGGCTAGATGATGAATGGAATCGACCTTCTGAATTATTCTGTGGATCCAAGTGGAGCTTAATAGTCCCAGAAGTAAACTGGTCGACTAGAGACTAATAAATAATTGCTAGTTTATCACCGAGACACGTTATTAGTTAATGGTTTCCTTTAATTGATATTTACATGCAATCTTTTATTGTTCTAGCGTTTCATGATCGTATCTTTAGTGGGAGACGTTTCAGTTCAGTGTTTTATAATCACTAATGTCCCTCGCCCACGGCGATTTTTTGTAGCGATGTTTTAAAGCGTTCGCATCGATACAGTCGCGATGCTGTAGCGCGTTAGTAGCGCGTTGCCATTTTTTCTATAGCGCTTGCAAATGCGACTAACGCGCGTTAGCGCTTATGAAACGCGCGAGAGCATCGCTACAAAAAGTCGTCGTGGGCAAGGGGCCTAAGCTTTAATGAATTTTGATGGTCTGCACCCCTAACCAAGTTGATAATCTACAATCGTTAACGTTAGTCGAAAACTAATCAAATGTATGGGAATGACAACATCTCAACGTTAAGTCACGTGGTCAGAACAAACGAATAGAAAATTCGTAGCCAAGTTCACATCGTTCAAAATGATAAAATGAAATGTTATCGTTTCTACAATGTTCAACGCTACATTCTTTGTTATTGTAGAACGAGAGGCTGACACAGGCGCGTCAACATGGCTACCAACTTATCGTTTTCTACAATTGCTGACACCGAGGCGTTACCGATTGAAGAACGGAATTCGACACGAAACGGTTGTAACTTGGCTAGGGGGCTGGTATGCGAGAGATAGTTAGACTAGAATGTTTTCAGTGATTCTTAAGAATGAGGTTCATTTGTTTTTGCAAAGACTGTGTATTGGGTAAGTACAGTATGTATGTATATGCGGCATTGTTTCAATAAGTTACTGGGGCCTTGGAATGCAAAGAGTAACTGAAGGAACATGGTGGTTTAAGTTATTAGAATCACTCTCTCTCGCTCCACCCAGAGAATGGCTCTGGCCTATCATTGATCGATCAGTGGTCTCGTAATAGAATTGTGGTACGAGCTGTCTTGTAACGAATTAAAAGCAATGACTGCACAGTGACGTTCTAATGGGAAGTCAGATTTGATAGTTCCTTTGATCAGTCAAAGGAACTGTAATAATTTTTCCAGATTACCGCATTCGTCAGACATTCATTTGTCATTATATACGAGATTACCATTCTGTGCCATTTCTTTCAATGGAGTGTCAGTGGTTGATCATTGGAAAGTCATAATGACGCCATTATTAATCTACAAATATAACCAAACTTGTCAAAATCAGCAATTATGAAATTAATGATTGACCATTCTGACACTATTGTAATAGCAGACTTGAGGCCCAGGACAAGTTATTTGACGACTTTTCACATAAAAAAAAATCTTAATATGACCTTATTTATAGTACCTATATGTAGGTACAGGGTATAGAGGAAACGGTTGGTAATATTTTAGAAGCTGCTTCTGCCCATGAAAATAAATAAAAAAATAAAAATATTCTTCAATGTAATCTCAGATAAATCCTAAATGAAATAATTGATTCCCCATATTTTTATTTATGCTAATGATAACAAACATGAAACATTTTAAGGTAGGTCGTAGGTAATTTTTTTTGGGTAATAAATATGTATGTTATTTTGAAAGCCTACAGCCAGACTCCCAATATTGACTAGTAGTTATTTTAACAATTTACATATTCTTGGGAATAATTAAAAACTTTTGATTAAACAATAATTGACAATTAACAAAATAAAATAACTATCAAACCACAAAGTTTACAGCGAAATGAAGAAATATATTTAATTTCAATTCTATATTAAAACTTTCATGGTTTGAAACTTCTGAATTGTTTGATATATTTTTCTGTACTAAAGTATTTAACCTAATAAAAAGATACGAGCATAAATGGATTAATCTGGTTATTACTAAAAGTAACTTTAAGTAGAAAATTTTTGCTGAAATTATAAAAACGAATAAGCATTAATTATTTATAGGTTATATAAAAAAGTAAGTTCCGTATGGTGTCCGGACGTAAAGAATAACACCATCCCATCTCTTCCCGAGGGTGTCGTAAGAGGCGACTAAGGGACATACCAGAGAATGGGCATCAGCATCCTCTGTGCATTACAACAACCAAACTGCGATCGCCAACCCGTCTGCCAAGCGTGGCGATTATGGCCACCCAAAATGAAAAGCAGAATGAAAAAATGGCCCCTAGTGCCCGGCAGCCCGTCTACCCTTGACTCCGGTAGCGGTCAAGGTCACAAGGTGGACCGATGACTTGGTAACGGTTGCGGGAGTCCGATGGATGCGAGACGCACAGGACCGTTCATTGTGGCGACACTTGGAGGAGGCCTATGTCCAGCAGTGAACGTCTTTCGGCTGAAATGATGATGATGATGATGATGAAATAAAAAATTAACTGAGAATGGAATAAAATGAAATGGCGACAGGTCACTGGAACTATTTGCGATCCACAGATGCCTCTCAAGTTGAAGGGTAAAATCTACAAGTCCGTGATAAGACCTGTCATACTGTACGGGGTCAGAATGTTGGGCTCTGAAAAATATGAATGGAGAATGTTGAGATGAATGAGAATGGATACAGTGAGAAATGAGTATATTAGAAGGTGGTACCAACGACTGATAAGTTAAAAGGGAATCGTTTGTCTTGGTATGGTCATGGGAAAAGGAGGGATAAAATGTATGTTTCTAAAACATTTATAAGTATACATATCCACAGATGTTGAGGGAAGGGTCGAAGCCTACTGGGGCCATGGGTAGTGTGAAAACGAAACCCGGGGCCCTGGGACGAAGGCAACGAAGGAACAGGAGTCGGTTTTTAGTCAGTAAAAGTCTGACACTATCTCCTGCTCCGCCCAAGAGCGAGATTTGTCATAAGATGATTTTCCCACCTAAAAAAAAAAAAGATGTTGAGGGAGAGGTAAGCCAAAGAAAAAATTTAATGGATTGTGTGAGGAATTATATGATAAAAGGGAGTTAGCGATAACGTGACGGCTGACAGGAATGGAAGAAAAAAACGTGTTGCGCTGCCTTCAAGTAAAATGGGACAAAGGCAGGATGATGATGGTTTATAGGACAAAAAAGTATGAATACTTATGTTCAACAAGCTTCTGCTAGCAGCTTCGCTCGCCTGAAAATAGGTTTATCCATACAAACTTTGGACCCCGTTTCATCTCTTTAAGGGTTGAATTTTAGAAAATCCTCTCTTAGAGCTCGCTTACATCATAAAAATAAGCCTTGTGCAAAATTTCATACTTAATCCCAGCAGCTTCGGCTGTGCATTGATATGTCATCATCATCATCATCATAATCATCTTCCTGCCCTTGTCCCGTGTTATTTGGGGTTGGCGCAATACGTTTTTTTCTTTCATTCTGCCCTGTAACTCGTCATGCTGTCACTAATTTCCTTTTCTTTCATATCACTCTTCACATAATCCATTCATCTTTTCTTTGGCCTTCCTCTCCCTCCCCATCTATCTACATCTATGCTCATATTTCTTTTAGTAACATGCGTTTCATCCCTCCTCTTTACATGACCATACCAAGACAAACGATTTCCCTTCAACTTTTCAGTCAGCCAATTTTATATATGTAGATTATGTAAGGGACCAAGTAAAAGATGAAAAACTATAAACTTGTGCAAGCAATAACAAGATTTTTTTTTAGTTTTCTATTATGTCAGATTCATAAGTAGAACAAATATTTTCTGAAGTGCGTTGTAAATAAAATATATTATGTTCGTATTATTGTTAACATCGTGATCTTACAATCATTCTCATTTCCAAATGATCATTGCTCTAAAATAAAGCAAAAATCTCGTTCAAAACACTATACAGTGTATTTTTAGTGAAGTGTCATTAACCCCAGAATATTGTGTCTCTGAACACTCGTATTTACATTTGAAGCGTCTGCATTCTTAGAATAACATACATATTTGTTGGTCTGTCCCTTCGGTGTAAAAATCTAGACGCAAAAATAGGTTCCAGTTGTCTTGGTCGTTAAAATTTGCATTTCTTTTAGTATTCAACATTAAGCTTGAAATAGTGTTACTTTATTTAAGTGTAATGGACAGTAGGGATACAGCCATTTGCAGAATAAAATCCTTGACGGAATTCAAAACTACTTTTTTTTACAATGTAGATAAGCGTCAAAACTAAAATTCTTAGTATTGTAAATGCGACATAATTGTTCTTCTAACAGTTTTCTACTGCTCTGTCCTTCTCATACTTCTGATTTTGTCCATTCTTCCTTTATACTTTATGTACTTTACTCACTTGCTGTGTAATTGTATGGCACCGGGTGCGCGGGAGTCAAAAAAAGAAAAACGAAACGTGCGCAAGTGCATGCGACGCGCTTTCCGGGGTGACTGTTATTATTACCTACGTCACTACTGCACGGCAAAGGGAGCGGTGTGGACGAGGGAGGGGAAATCTCTACGTGACTCGGGAGGCGCTCTACTAGTACATTGACCTTTCCAGAGCGCGCGCGAATTTCTAACAGCTGTTTTGTTATTGTCCTAAAACTAATGAGTCTAAAAAAAAAAGTTTCACGTGTATATGTATCGATTACTAATTACCAGTCACCCTATATACAGTTCATTCTTCGGTGGAATGCGCTTCTTCTCGATATCAGGACGGCCGAAAGTCGGCATGTATTTAATCGGAAGTTGCGTCATTTTCTCCACCAATAGCAGAATCGTCTCAAAACTTCTTTCCTTACTTTATATTAATATATTATGTATATATATTATATTAAATATATATGTATGTGTATTTTAAATTTTTAACTATATGTATACTTTTTTACTCTTGTATTCTAAATAAAATTTTCTAAATCGAATTTTTGACTGCGATCTCTATGCCTATTCACTTTAGCCTTGAAGGCACCTAAATTATAATCGGACGAGAAGACCGCAGCAGGAAATTTGTTCCAGTCCTTCGATGTACGCGGTATAAACGACGAAGCGAAACGATTGGTCCGGACCGTAGAGGTTTCAACAACGTAACGGTGGATACTAGCCGTACGTGGGGTTGAATAGTAATTAATTTAAAGGATTGTTTCGAGATGCAACCCTGAAAATAGACTGGTATCTTTTGCACCAATCGTAGCCACGTCGGCATAAAAAGAATTATCACCAAACTTTGCAGGAATTTCGAATCCAGATATGAAAATGCTTAATCCAAAAACTTCTACACGTTTTTGAGACGCTCTTTGAGATAGAAACCTTGTTAACAACGAACTTGTTAAAATAAATATGTCTAATAAACGTTGAGAGGCACAACAATTACTAACAAGAATAAATAAGCAGGGATTACAGTACTAAGTCTCCATCACAGTTAATCTTCCAAATTGCGTCAAACTTTTCTCCAGATAATTCTGCGAGAAGAGACAGACGAAATGAAACTACGTCTGGAAATAAAACATTAATTTTGATTATGCATTTATTTTTTTTTTAGTGTGCAAGAAGAATTAATGTTTATTTGTCTTTTTAATCTTCATGCTACCTAAAAGTCTAAAGGCGAAGTTAAAACAGAGGCAATATGACGGGTGCAAAAAAAAAGAAGACGAGTTGAGTTGATTTGTCGAGTTGTTGTTGTTGTTGATGTTTGCCTAATGTACTGAACAGCTGATATTTTTTTCGTGATTTCGGCTTTGCTCCCACAATAAAAATTGTTAGTTATCATGAGCACAATCACGTGTTTTACAATAGTATTATAGAGTGGAAAGTTTTGTATGAAGGCGTGTGTGTATATTTGTTACTTCTTCAAGCTCAAACGGCTAAACCGATTCAGATAAAACTTAGCACACATGGGTAGATCATGTCTTGGGATAGCACATAGATAAATTATTATTCCAGCCCCCCTAGCCAAGTTACAACCTTTTCTTTTCGATTCTCTTTTTGTTGATCGCCTCGAGTCGACCACGCCTCCTATTCCTTTGTTGAGACCACGTGACTGAGCGTAGAGATGACGTCAGAATAAAGGATTTGGAGGCGTGGCATACTCAAGGCGATTGACGAAAAGAGAATCGAAACGAAACGGTTGTGACTTGACTAGGGGGGCAGATGTATGTTCTCTTGGGATAATTTTCTACTTTCAGTCGGGCAAAGTCGCTGGCAGACATTAGACAGTTATAAAAGCTCTCGTCATATTTTTCGGAATATTATAACCCCACATATTGATATTCCATAAAACTTTGTATATTAACTGTTAATCTTAATTTTAAGCACATCTGTATAGTCATCAAACATGCTTATCATACCAATCACGTGTTTAAGTATCGTACACTAATTGCCAGTCACCCTATATTATAGATTTAAAAAAAAATCTTTCGAATTAACCCGCAACTGTGGCAGGTATCGGTTCTAGACCATCTCGGTCAATTTTGCTGACAGCTCTTTGATACGCGTGATACACAACGTGCCGTTAACCCGGCCTTGGTCCTTATTGGACGGTAAGCTACCCATATATCGCTGTCCGCAAGCTTGCGCCTGCGGTGGTTGGGAATCGCCCACGAGTCCCGACAACCAAGGCGTCTTCTGCGGTGACGCATGAAACTGTGTCTAGATTTTTAAAAACAATTTTAGATCAAGGGTGATCAGGCCATGACGTGTTAAAATGGCAGCCGTGAAAGTGAGAAAGAGGGATGGGACTATACACCCTATATAGCTCCATCCCTTTAACAGTTTAGTTTAGGTCGTCAAAGGACCTCTGCCCCCCTAGCCAAGTTACAATCGTTTCTTTCGCGCCGAACGCCTTGAGTAGGCCACGTCTCCGATTCTTATGTTCTGACCACGTGACTTAGCGTTGAGATGACGTCAGAACAAAGGAATCGGAGGCGTGGCCTACTCGAGGCGTTCGGCGCGAACGATACGATTGTAACTTGGCTAGGGGGGCTGGTCCCCTAGAGAATTATTTTCATCTCTCGTGAAAGTTCATCAACACTTAAACACAATCATATACTAATATAAATACTAGAGGCTCTTTTCTATTCCCCACATGCCTCCATAAAACCGTTAACCCGCTTATCAGAAAGGGGAACAACCTCATTCAAGTGCTTTGTTTACTCTCTGTTGAACCGTGGCATTGATTCTGAGTGCTAATTAACCCTGATTTCCGAACAAAAGTACGTGGGTAGCCATTAAGACTAATATTATTCTATTAGATGTACGATTAACGATACTGACATAGGCGTTCATACACCTATTGGTTCCTAGCGTTTTTTTGGGAAATCATCCAATGACTCCTCTCACTCTAGGGCAGCGCTGGAGAGCGTATTAAACTTATACTGACAAAAACCACACCTATGTTCTCTGTCTTGCGTTCTAAGACCCCGGGTTTCCTTTTCGGACTACCCATTGGTTACTAAAACGAAGAATCGCCAAACTTAAGTGGCAATGGGCAGGGCACATTGCTCGCAGAACAGATGGCCGTTGGGACCGAAAGGTTCTGGATTGGCGACCGCGTACCGGAAGACGCAGTGTTGGAAGGCCCCCTACAAGGTGACCGATGACCTGGTGAAGGTTGCGGGAATCCGATGGATGCGAGACCCACAGGGCCGTTCATTGTGGCGACATTTGGGGAAGACCTATGTCCAGCAGTGGACGTCTATTGGCTGAAATGATGATGATGATGATGATGATGATTGGTTACTAGCAGAACTTCATACTCAAGTATGAAGTTATGGGTTAGATTCTCGGGTCTGGCAATGTGTAATTGAGTTTCTGTTTTAAATTTCTTAGCAGTAAATTGTAGTCTCTGTTTGTGTAATGTTGATGACAATAGGCTCTCATCCAATTACCTAAATGGCCATCTAAAAATAACTGACTAAATGCGAGTGTAGTTCACTTCTGTCGAACTCTTTAACAATGCTAAATACAGGTGTGATGTTACATTGTTAATGGCACTCTTATATATTGATTTACGTAATAATTTTGACACACATTTCGGTCCTTCGAGCCGGATTCTCGAAGGACCAACTATGTATATTTGGCAATAGTTACCCGAAAAATTTAGAAGTATATTGTAGCTATTGTTGCGTATAAAAGGGATAATATATTTTACCTTCCTTGCGTAACACGCCGTCTCCACAATAGACTTTATCTTGTTTATATTTACACGGTTTACTGCCGAGAATTTTGAATAACCTTGAAGATTGCAATAATTTTATCTCTCAGCATAATTTCTCTTCTACAAGTAATACAAGGTCGTCTTAGCCGCATCTGAAGAAGCTGATATTTTATAAAAACAAGTGTGAGTCTGATTCGCGCACTGAGGGTTCCGTACAAAATTACCTATGAAAACAGTTCAAACCCCGAATTAAGTTACGAAGATTTTGCCGAATCGTAAAAAAAGTTTTTTTTGTATATTATTTATTGACGTAACTACAAATTTACAGTTTTCAGATTTTTTCCTATACTTGTGCTATCAGACCTTGTTTTATGCCAAATTTAAGGAATCTAGATCAACAGGAAGTCAGTCCCTATGAATTTTGATTCCCTTGAGAGTGTTGAAATACACGTTTTTTTGCAACATAAACGGCAGTATCTTTTTTTTTCGTTAATTCAGAAGTTAGATTTTTTCACAGCTTCAAAGGACCTTAGACGTGAGTAATTTCAACTGGATACCTCCACGCGATTTCAAGATAAACAGTCTTGAAAGACAGACAGACGGACGGAAAACAAAGTGATCCTATAAGCGTTTCGTTTTTCCTTTTGAGGTACGGAACCCTAAAAACGACACAATGTTTCATACAAGGCCCGTGCGTTAAATAAATGACCGATATAATGTGAGTAAAAGTTGGTCCCAGGCTTAGGAAGGCAAGCCGAGTTAATTAGGTGGAATAGCTTAGGAACTGAAAGCTCTCGGGGAAAGGAAGGGATTAGGATTGTAATCTCAGTATTTCCGGGTAATATAAAATGTCTATTAAACATGTGTGAAGGGGATCGTCGATGGGTCCTGTGGTCCGGATATGCCTTAATTGGTGTCGTTTCGATGGTAGTTTTTTTGGTCCTTTTACACACAAATATCCTGTTTTTTTTTCTTTTTGTTGTACTTAATTGGTACGTGTCTTTTTGACTTTGGAGCACTTTCTGAAAAAAAGGCGAGATTGAGATATTTAAGAGATTTTTTTTAAGTAATGATAGGCTCGCGTTTGATCACCATCTCACCTGATAGTAAGCGATGATGTGGTCGACGTTGGAGCACGCTTGCCTAGAAGTAGTCTATTCACTCTTGACTTAAAGACCCCTAAGCTGTAGCTCAGGAGACAGACTCCGGCCAGGAATTCCACTCCTTGGCTGTAGGTACGCACAATAAATGTGTAAAGAGATGCTTCGATTTTAGTGAAACATTTAGAAGAAAATGTAACGAGAGCCTTTTTTTTGTATTATACAGTGGAAAGTTTTGTATGAAGGCGTGTGTGTATATTTGTTACTTCTTTAAGTTCAAACGGCTAAATGGATTCAGATAAAACCTAGCACATAGGTAAATCATGTCGTAGGATAGCACATAGATATCTTATTATCCCAGCCCCCCTAGCCAAGTTACAACCTTTTCGTTTCGATTCTCTTTTCGTTGATCGCCTCGAGTCGGCCACGCCTCCTATTCTTTTGTTCAGACCACGTGACTGAGCGTTGAGATGACGTCAGAATAAAGGAATCGGAGGCGTGGCCTACTCGAGGCGATTGACGAAAAGAGAATCGAAACGAAACGGTTGTAACTTGGCTAGGGGGGCAGATGTATTTCTAATTTTCTATTTTCAGGCGGACAAAGTCGCAGGCAAGAGCTAGACAGTTATAAAAGCTCTCGTCATATTTTTTGGAACATTATAACCCCACATTTTGATATTCCATAAAACTTTGTATATTAACTGTTAATCTTAATGTTAAGCACATCTGTATAGTCATCAAACATGCTTATCGTACCAACTAAAACGCGAAAAACAAATAAACCTCAAACATTTTTATTTAACGTTTAACATTTTATGTCTCATAAAATTATAAATATATTTTAAGATAAAAAAAACTTCGTGAACCGCTTCCCACATTTTTTTTGTAGGTAGAATTTCACCGGTTTTTATTGAACGATTTCCCTGGTGACGTTTGACAGGAGAATTTCGTGTAACATGGGAATAAAGAGGCAAAATAAAGGATGATGTTATATTTTTAAACAAGGAATATCTTATTGATACCTTTCTGAATTTCTTTCACGATGTTTTTGATCCCTCGTGACTCTTTTAGGGTTCCGTATCCAAATGGTAAAACGGAACCCTGTTACTAAGACTCCGCTGTCCGTCCGTCTATTTGACCGTCTGTCACCGGGCTGTATCTCATGAACCATCTAACGACAGTTGAAGTTTTCCCAGATGATGTATTTCTATAAAAGTCATTAAAAAACTGGGTAAGTGCGAGTCATATTCACTAACTTAGAAGTTTGATTTTTCTCTTCACAGTTTCAAGGGACCGCACACCTGAGTATATGGTTTTAATTTCAACTCGATACCTCCACGCATTCCCGAGATAAAGGGTCTTGACAGACAGACAGACAGACGGACGGACAACAAAGTGATCCTATAAGGGTTCCGTTTTTTCCTTTTGAGGTACGGAACCCTAAAAAGCGATTAAAATAGATATTTAAGAGGGATCCCATACAACAAAAGTTTTTTTTTGGTCGTTTTTTGCTACGGACGGTGCGGAACCATTAGTGCGCGAGGATTTTTCTGATCAGTTTTTGGTAATGTCAGCCATGATATTACTAATTAAATTAAAATGATCGAGTATCCATTACATTGGAAAACAAATGGCTTCCGATAAAGTGACATTATCATTGAAAATAATTTATGATGACAATTTTGTAAAATATATTGTTACAATATTTAATGGCCCATGACTGACGAATATATGGTTTACTTCCTGTAATAAACCTAAATATGAATATGATTTTTTTACTGCGTAATCTTGATAGCAAATAGCCTGGACTGGCCGGTTGGTCTAGTGGTTAGTGGCCGAGACTGCTATGCCAGAGGTCGTGGGATCAATTCCCACCATCATTTTTTTCTGTGTCTGGGTGTAATTTATCTGTAATATATTTCTGTATTTTGAAATATATAAGTATGTTTATTAGTAATCATAGCACAAGCTCTGTTTAGTTTGGGACTAGATGGCGTTGTGTGAAAGTTTTGGTATATTATATTATTACTAAATAAATAATCCTTTCAACTGATTTATAACCTATAAGTGTTACTCATAACAAGCAACAGTACCCACTAATTAGCACTAAAAGTGCATGTTAAGTTCATGTTATAAATTATATATTATCTTAAGGACTAAAGCGGTAACGAAGTCCCAAGGGTACAACAAATCTTAAGATTATTCCAAGCGTTGGAAGTTTGCGAAGGTTGCAACATCTTAATAGTGAACCAGTATCTGTAGATATGTAGCTATCTAAAACTATATATACAGGGTGGCGCCGGTAATACAACAAAAAATTAAACGGCGTATACCTCATGATGTTCCCAGTCTGCATACCAAAAATTATTCGGATATATCCAGTAGTATAGTCACAGGGTAAATGATAATTTAATTTCAATTCAATACATTATAATAATTTTGATTATTTAATTTCAATACTTTTAATAATAAAAAATTCTAATCAAATATTCAAACTATGTTCTATGTTTTTAATTACTAATTTTGTTTATTAATTGAATGTTTTAAATGTATGCATGCAATTAGTCAGAAATAACGGCTTATTATTATTATAGTCACAGGACATTATTTTTCATTTTCAGCATTTTCTACATGATATATATGAGGTCCACGATTACAAAAAAGAAATTCCTTGGCAACTGAGAAAAAAATCATATTCGGTGCCATAAACATAAAACCTTAAAACCATAAAACAAGACAAATGATTTATCAAGTTAAAGTGACAGTTTACATAGCAACGTTTATCAAATAAAATTAGTCACTGACGTTACTATTTTTATTTGAAAAGTATATATTGTAATTACGTTTTGAAGTATTATTAATTATAATTTATTATTAATGTTTTGGTAGTTTATTAATATTCCTATGGACTAGTACTACGAGTGTTTTAATTTAATGTCGTGTCGTCAGCGCCACGTTGTATAGTTAAATGTATTTTAAGTCACCCAAAGGGTAATTGAAAGGGATATGCTCAAAGTTTACTTACGTGATTGCAACAGAAGGTTACCCGAAGAATCGCAAAACTTATGTGGCAGTGGGCAGGGCATATTGCTTGCAGAACAGATCAGACAGAGGTTCTGAAGTGGCGATCGCGTACCGGAAGAAACAGCGTTGGAAGGCCTCCTATAAGGTGGCCCAATGACCTAGTGAGGGTCGCGGAACTACGATAGATGCGAGACGCACAGGGCCGTTCGTTGTGGTGACACTTGGGGAGGCCTATGTCCAACAGTTGACGTCTTTCAGCTGAAATTATGATGGGATATCGTATCTGCAAAATCTCAAATTTAATTCTCATATCAAGTGCACTACTTGATATGAGAATGAGATTTTGTGTGGTCGTGCAATGTTAAAGAATTCATGAATTTCAGTAACAAACTAAAAGATTAAATAGAATTATAGGTTTAATAACAAAAAGCAGCTTGCAGGTTATGTTCCAGGTGTGGTTAAAGCCTACCTATAGGGTAGGCTTTATTTGAGGTGGGAAATTATGGAATAACTCCTCTCCCCTCTTTTTACTAAAACCCACCTGTGTTGCTACAGTTGTGTTTTGCGTTCTAAGGCTACGTTAACTGTTTCGAACATTACCGCAGCGGGATTGGAGCTCCCCACCAGCCGGTGAGTTACCCAGGCGAGCCCATAGCTCGTCGTCCGGTCGTCCGGTAAAGACCTAAGCCCGGGTTACGTGCGACTCAAAGAGATGTCAGCAAAATTATAGGAGCCTGCTAGGGTCGGGTCCTGCCAGGGCTGCAGTAACTACTTCGAACAATCCGCAACAGAACTACAAGAACCCTAGCCGGTATTGAGGGATCGCACGTACTTACGCCCCAACCGCCAGGACTTCGACCCCAATTTCCAACCACTGTAGGAAGCCTCAAGGAGATGTCAACAAACCGTAAACAGCAGGGTCGTAGCCTCGTAGCCTACTGGGGCCAAGGGTCTGATTCTGAAAGGAAAACTCGGCCCTGGTACGAAAGGCAACGAAGGAACAGGAGTGGGTTTTTAGTCAGTAAAAGTCTGACACTATCTTTCGGTCCGCCCAAGAGCGGGGATGTCATAAGATGATTTTCCCACCGAAAAAAAGTCACTGTAGGAAACGAGCAATGGGTAGCTCACCGTCCAGCCATTCGGTAACCGTTCAGACCGAGACCGAGTCATCTATGGCGCGTAGTATTGCACACACACCTCAAAGAGATATTAGAAAAATCGTACGGGCCCGGCAGGGCCGAAATCTACTGAGCCCATGGGTTGACTTGCGTAAGGGAAACCAGCCCTACGTTCAAAAATGAGGTTAGAGTTAACTCTAATGACGTCATCAGGTTAGATCGGTTAGATACTCTACGCTCGCATTTTTGAACGCGAACGTACTCTACGTTCTCAACTGTCAATGCCAAGCAACTGTCATTCCTGCCGCTTACACCAACCTAACCTGCTCAGAGTTAGAGTTAGTTGGGTTAACTCTAGGGTAGCTACTCGAGCGACCCTGGGTTGCAACTCGAAGCATTTTTGAACGGTTAGAGTAACGACGCTACAATATACTCTGGTTATTTTTGAACGCAGGGCTGTGGTTCTGAACCGCGAGGGCAAAGAAGAAATGTAGGTTTGGTTTTAGTCCGTAAAAGTCTTATCGCCCTCTCGCTTCGCCCTAGAGCCAGAAAAAAAACAATAGTGATGATTTCCGATCTTAAAAAAAGCCCTAGCAAGTATCGACCCTAGGGCTCCGTCATAACATCCTACATACGAGGTCTTTCCAACTCAATCATATTGTAACCGCTTCGTTAAAGCTGGATTCTTTTTCAGACGTTAACATATTGGTATATTACTCAGTGTTTCACTTATTTATTGCCAAGCCAACTAGTGTAGGTATCCGTCCATAGAAATCTGGATCAACTAGAGAATTAAAATTGTTGAGATTTAATTTATGAGCATTTTTTTATTTTATTGGTAGAATAAAAATTTATGATTTGTTATTGTTATGTTTATCAGAGGATTGATTCATGAGTTAAACAAGAAGTCGAATTAATTACAATAATAAAATTAATTCTTGTTATTTTCGTGACTATATACCTACTACTATACTATTAGCATAGTATATAGCATAATCAGCCTTTTAATGTTCCCACTGCTGGGATTTAGGCCTCCTCTCTCTAGGAAAGGGAATGGGCTGTAATCCACCATGCGGGCCCAGTGCGGATTGGTGAATGTCACATGTCTTGGAATTTTTGGTTCTAGGTCATGCCGGTTTCTTCACGATGTTTTCCTTCACTGTTTTGAGAGCAGTGGTGATGAAATAAATTACACAAAGTAATACGCCTGGCTGGGTTTGAACCCGCGACCTACAACTCGTAAGTCGGGGCCGTTACCACTCGGCCACCACTGCTCTCAATATACTATTGCACTAGCTAAATAGTAGGTCCTTAGCTATGAAATTACCTTTTTTAAAACAGGTTACTTTGAACTGTGATATCTTCAGATTGACTTGAAATTTGTTAAGTTTAAGTAAACTTTACATTAAAGGTAGGTAAGTTATTTTCTTTTTTTTTAATTAGTTACCTATTAATGACCCCTAATATTCACTATCTGCACAAGTTAGTGTAATATTTAATCAAAATTTACCAATGAATAGTACTTCATCTTGTGATTTAGTAACGAAGCAACCACCCTGCCAATTTCCATCAATATCGGTCAAGTACTTTAGCCTTGACAAAGAGACAGACAGACCCACTCTCGTTATTAATATAGCTACACTCCCAACAAACGATTAATCTCCTCAAAATTTCAAATAAAATATTCTAACGGGACAGTAAAATAGTGTATAACATTGTAAACGAAGCATTAATATCTTTATGAGCGGTCGCAGAGGGATAAATATCAAAAATGGCGACCAAAATAAAGTTTGTTCTAATTTCATATCCCGGTTAGTGCGAAGTGAGTTATTGATCTCTATTCGAATGATCATCAGAATTGTAATTTTAGCGTAAGCTTGTTGATTGTGAGTCATTCTTTTGAATGGTTTTTGACTAGTAAATGTGATGAATGATCTTTTTTGTGTTGATCGTACATCTAAAGAGCAACATCCATTAAATGCCTGTAATAATCAAAAATTTGTAATAGTCCTAAATTCTCAAAACTTGTTTTTATTATTTACAGGTATGTTTTTTGTATGGCTAACGGGCAATTGGGCATTCTCCTTTTATCGGCCTACTACTTCGCCGTTGGAGGTAGCGCATAAATTGCTTCGGCTGTTTTTATTTTTTTCGGTGGGAAAATCATCTAATGACATTTCCCGCCCTTGGGAAGGGCGCAAGGGCATGTCAGACTTTTACTGACTAAAACCCACTCCTGTTCCATCTTTGCCTTCGTTCCAGGGCCCCGGGGTTCCCCTTCGCATCACTAGGGGTGGAGTTTCACGAAATTCGTTCTTAGCGGATATCTACACCCTATAAGGAACCTACCTGCCAAATTTTAAGTTTGTAGGTGTTATAGTTTCTGAAATTTCGTGATTAATCTGTGAGTGGTATTTCCTGAGAGGCCCATTGTAAGCGACCACGTTTTGGAGCCATATGGGCTCCGAAACGTGGTCGCTTACAATGGGCCTCATAAGAAGACTTAAAGTCACCCAAAGGGCAATGGAAAGGGCTATGCTCGGAATTTCCTTGCGTGATAACATCAAATGAGAACCAAGGTTACCGACGTAGCTCGAAGAATCGTCCAACTTAAGTGGCAATGGGCAGGGCACATTGCACGCAGAACAGATGGTCGATGGGGCAGAAAGGTTCTGGAGTGGCGACCACGTACCGGAAGACGCAGCGTTGGAAGGTCTCCCACAAGGTGGACCAATGACCTGGTGTGAGGGTCGCGGGAATCCGATAGATGCGAGACACACAGGACCGGATGTTGTCGCGACGCATGAGGGAGGCCTATGTCCAACAGTGGACGCCTTTCGGCTGAAATGATGATTACATTAAAATGTCCAAAATGTATGTAATTGGTATGCGCTAAATGTTACGTAACCAATCGAAAACTGTTTGGCGCAATCTGGGTAAAACGGAGCTGATAATTTTATTTTAGTGTAGACAACTTCAGCGAAGCTGGCCGAAAAGGCTGACTCGGTACATTTGCTTCCAAATACTGCTTAACATTCGAATGTGTTACTATTCTAATGACATTTTATTATTATTTTATCGTATAATACAACAAAGTGACTGTATTCCGCACCATTAACTAAATATCTACTCTTCAAACACTGGCTCAATACACAAGCGTTCGAAACAAAAAAAAAAAGAAATAAAATTGTTTGGTCTTTTGACAATCGTTTCAAATTCGTCTAGTGTCACTACAGTGTAACGTGCCACTGAGGTCTTTGGTTATAATTTAAAGCGGGAGAACTCATATAGATGATTTCTCACCTTAAAAAAAAGTACTCATGCTCCGTTTTATTCTCGTAAAGGTATTGTTGACACGGAAATACGAATACCAAAGGCGAATGCCCATATTATGAGGCCCTCAGTAGAAAATAGACTAGAGAAAAATAATTTATGCATTAATTTTGCAATAAAAAATATGTATTTGTTACTTCCAAATGGATGCTACTAATAATTAACAACAATTCGTAAAAAAAGTAACTTTATTGAAAAAAAAAACATGTTTTATCATCTGAGTGCGTAATTAGAGGCACAATAGTAAGACAATGGCGCGTGAACGCCGGCGTTAATGCGGGGATCAACAGCTTACCGCTGGAAAATATTGCTAGCATCGAAATTGCCTGCCTAGCATCAATGATGCCTGGAAGAGATCGCGGAATGCGATAAGGCCGTCCATTGCACATATGTGTTTTAGATATAAGTTTTTCTTTGTTATGTTTCTTATAAGTACCTACAATAAAGTATAATAATAAATAATATTTGAAGATATTGTCAGAATCGTTTGTCCTGGTATGGTCATGTAAAGAGGAGAGATGAAACGCATGTTACTAAAAGAGTTATGAGTATACATGTGGATGGGTGGAGAGGGAGAGGGAGGCCAAAGAAAAGATGGATGGATTGTGTGAACAGTGATATGAAAGAAAAGGAAGTTAGTGATAGCATGACCGTTGACAGGATAGAATGGAAGAAAAAAACATGTTGTGCCGACCCCAAATAAGATGGGACAAGGGCAGGAAGATGATGATGATGAAGATATTGTCAGCATCAAAATTATACTTTAAGTATTAAAAGTAATCGATTCAAACCGATCTAAAAACAAACACAAAAATCTCAACGGTATACCCTCGGGACTTTGCTGGTATTATTATTACTTACTTTGATAAAACTATCTGAAAAATAACTTGTTACCATTTGAAAATAACTTCCCATACTCATGCTCCATTCTATTCTCGTAAAGGTATTACTCACACGGTAATACGAATACCAAATATATTAGACATTTTTCCTATAGATCAAATAACCTTTTTATCACTGCTGTGCACTTACCCACGAAGATTTTATCCTCACATGAATTATAAAGTTCAAAGAAAAGGTTGCATTGAGATGCTTAGCAACACGAGTATCCACATCTAAAATAATATTTATGCTCAATATTCAAGACTAAAAGGGCGGTCTAATAATACCGACTGTGGGAAAGGGCCAAGTTCAAGAGAACACGATATAATTAGGTTGATAGGGCAAGTTGAATGACATGGTTGATTTAGAGGCCGATGTGGATAACTAACGTTTTAGATACACATTCATTGTGCATACAGTAGGCTAAGGAATCGAATTCCTTATTGCTGCAATCTGGGGATCTTTAAGTCAAAACTGAATAAGTTACTTCTAGGCAAGCGCGCTCCATCTTCGACCACATCGTCGCTTTCCATCAGGTGAGATAGTGACCAAGCGCGAGCTTATCAATAAAAACTGACATTCAACACCAGTTGTATACGACTGTCGTAACCCAGTGCTGGGCTCGCCATAATATGGCGTCACAGCGTCATCACCTTCCGCATGACGCAGGTCTTTACCGGAGATGGTAAGTTCGGAAGGTCGTCTCCTTTTGCGCAGCAGTAATGCTAGCGAAAGAGGCGGCCGGACGCATGAAGGAACGGACTTCCTCGCGCCCCAGCCACCTGGATCACGACCCCGATTTCTAGTTACCGCTACCGTGGGCATGAGCTTGCGGACGGCGAGCAATGAGTAGTTCGCCGTCCGGCCATTCAGTAACCGTCCGAACAAGCCCGAGGCATCAATGGTGCGCAGTGTTTCACGCGCGCCTCAATGATGATAGATGTCAGCAAAACCGTAGGGGCCCAGCAGGGTTGAAGCCTACTGGGGCCAGGGGTTTGCTTCTGAAAGGAAAACCCGGGGTCCTGGAACCAAAGCAAAAAAGGAACATAGACGTGGATTTTAGTCAGTAAAAGTCTGATACAACCTCTCGCCCCGCCCAAGAGCGGGAGAAGTCACTGGATGATTTTCCACCTAAAAAAACACCAGTAACATCATCTTTTGGTTTTTTACCCGACTGCAAGAAGGGTTATGTTTTTCGCGCGTATCTCGTATGTATGTATGAATGTAGGTATGTAATATTCTTTTTACACCACCTGCTCGATAATGCCCTTTTATACGTCATACAACCATCACTTAAAGCAAGTCATTATGTCCCTAGGGAGATAATGTAGTATGGGCGATCCCTAGGGAATAATGAGATTTGAATTTGGAACGTGAAAAACCGTCAGCATTATGTGAATTAAAATGTAGTGCATCAAACAAGTTTATTCAAATTTCAAACTGGCCACTAACAAAAAAAAAACAATAAAAAAAGTTTCTAAAAAAAAAGTAATGAACAAGCGGGAGCGTTATAGAAAATTTAAACTATAGAATCTTTGAGGAGTGAATTTTGTTTGTTTCAAATCTCAAAACATTTTGAGTGATAGTTAAGATTAACTCGTAAATAATACTTATATTTCTCTATTATATGATTTGTTTTACTAAATTGTCTTTTAATTATCTCACAGATGGTGTAAAAAGTAGAGTATCCAACACGGGGATAAAGCTGTCTTTGTCTTGGGCGGCTTGAATTCCTCACTTCACTCAGGTTTCTTTATTAACTCCCTCGCAATGCTCGGGAGTTAATTATATAAATCCCTCACTATCGTTCGGGATTAAAATTAGCAACCTTCGTTTCGTTCGGAATTTAACATCCGCCACCCGCGACTTAAAGACACTGCTTTATCCCCTAGTCACATAATCTACTATTATTACCTCATAATATCTTCCAAACCGCTGAACGGATATGCATAATTAGGATATCCTTAGATTCGTCTTAATAACCCAAGTGTTCTTAGTAGGTGACGTTAAAAAAAACCAACATAACAACTGTTAGACACTTTAAAGTAAAATTATTATTTTTTGGATTCTGCAATATGGGTCTCAAATTAAAGGGCTTATCATGAGGATTCCAAAACGTCATATCAGGACTATATTAAAAAAAAATACAATAGGAAGTATGTTATTTATTTTATCATTACCTGTTACTCGCGATTTCGTTACTCCCTTATTTGAAGCAATCGTGAAAAATCGTGTTCCATTTCAGAAATATATCCCTTGGGAATTAAGTCCCGTTCAAAAATGAAAAGTAGCCTAAGTTACTACTTGTAACATCAACTATCCGTCATTTGGGTACGTCATAATCATGGCAGTAAATCCTCTCTTTGAGGAGTGGCTGGAGAGACGTCACGGCGTCCTCACCTTTCACATGATACAGGTCCTCACCAGAGATGGTAAGATCAGGAGGCTCCTTCACCGGATTCAGGCGGAAGAAAACCCTCGGGGGTGCGGGGTTTTTTTTTTATTGGTGGGAAAATCATATTATGACAAATCTCGCTCTTGGGCGGAGCGAGAGATAGTGTCAGACTTTTACTGACTAAAAACCCACTCCTGTTCCTTCGTTGCCTTCGTCCCAGGGCCCCGGTTTCGTTTTCACACTACCCATGGCCCCAGTAGGCTTCGACCCTGCTGGGCCCCTACGATTTGCTGACATCTCCCTGAGGCGCGCGCGGAACAATACGCGCCGTCGACGACTTGGGCTCGGTCCGGATGGTTACCGGACGGTCGGATGGCGGGCCACCCATTGCCCGCCGTCCGCAAGCCCGCGCCTACGGTGGCCGGAAATCGGGATCGGAATCCCGGCGGCGGTTGGGGCGTGAGGACCGTTGCCGTTGCCTCACGCGATCGGCCGCCTCCTTTGCTAGCATTACTGCTTCGCAGAAGGAGGCGACCGCCTGCCACTCCTCCTCGCTCCGGACCATGGCCTGTACCAAGGCCCGGCGCGAGAGATCGCCGCCGCCGATCGCCCCCAAGAGGACACGGCGTTGCTCTTCCTAAGCGGCGCACACCTCCACCGTGTGCTCCACCGTGTCCTCCGGGCGGTCCACACAGTGGCGACAGCCGGGCGTCGCTTCCGCACGAATTCGGTGCAGGAACTTCCCGAACTTTCCGTGTTCGGTGAGAACCTGCGTCATGCGGAAGGTGAGGACGCCGTGAGGTCTTTCTAACCACGCCTCAAAGAAGGGACTTACCGCCATAATTGTGGCGTGCCCAGGGGTGCGGGGGGTGCGGACCGCCTGGAGGACACGGTGGAGCTTACGGTGAAGGTGAGTCCCGCACGGTCGGTACACCGCCGTGTCTTCGCGGGGGCAATCAGTGGCGGCGACCTCTCGCCCTGGGCCCTGGTCCAGGCCATGGTCCGGAGCGAGGTGGAAGGGTGGCGGTCGCATCCTTCTGCGAAGAAGTAATGCTAGTGATGGAGACAGCAGCACGCGTGAAGAGATAGACATCCACACGCCCCAGCCACTGAGACCCCGACCCCGACTGTCAGTCACCGTAGGCGCGGGCGATGTACAATGTCTAGCTCGCAGTCCAGCCGTCCGGCTATTGTCCGGCCCGAGCCCAGATCGTCGATTGTGCGTCGTGTACTACACGTTTGTATAGCAGGGCCGATGCCTACTAGGGTCATAGGAGGACTTCCGAAAAGGTAACCCGTGGTCTTAGAACGCAGAGAGTAACTGAAGAAACCTAGGTGTGGGTTTACTCAGTAAAATTCTGGCACGCTCTCCCTCTCCGCCGAGAAAAGTCATTAATCCGCCGAGATGATTACTTACATAAAAAAAGCTTTCTGTTAGTGAACGTCCCGAAAAAGCGGTCCAGCCTTTTCGAAGAAGTCTCCTATCCCCGAGAATTAAGTCCCGTCCCGTGGTATTATAAAAAATAGATTAAGTTACTCATTATAACATTAGCTATATCCCGATGAAAGTCCAGTCAAAGTTCAACCGTTTCGAAGACTTATCCCATATTATAAAACCCCGTTCCCACAGAAAAATGAAAATTAAACCAAATTACTCCTTGTAATATTAGATATCCAATTAAAATCATTCCATATTAGATGGAATTAAAATCATTCCATATTAGATGGAATGATTTTAATCTAGATTATTTTAATGGGTCCCGACTGTTGCAGTAAATATGTTTCGTATTAGAATTTATTATTTGTTTTATTTTATGTGTTTAAATTAGTGCAATTAAATTGGTTTCTATGCTACTGGTTTGAAATTTTTTTTTGTCTATTTAAAGTTTTTTTTACGCAGTCGGGTTTTTTATTTTTCAATTTATTTTTTTCCAATGTGTCTTGGGCATCGTTAAAAATAAAAAGGACAAATACCTAGCATAGGTAGTATTTCAAAAGACTTATCCACAAACTCCATCTAAAATTCTTAATGGAATTTCAGAAAACAATGAGTCCATTTTATTTTTCGACTAGTTGACAGCTCGTTACAAAAGTAGTTCATTTATCAATCGACAATAGCTTTATAAATAATGAGCCGAAGAAAAATAACCCAATGAATGTGTTTATTGTTAGAAAATAGTGCCAACATGTTTTAAAAGGATCATTTATGAAAACATGACAGAGAGACGTGTTGACATTATGCTGCCAGACACATTGAATGGCGCCAAATAAGAAAATATTTTTTGAATTATGAACATATCTACCGTCAAAACAGGGAATGATTCAAACATTTTGAATACAAGCTTGTGTAACACAACGAAAATCTTAAAAAAAGTATAAGAAAATATTATTATTATATTGTATCTAGTCTGTACTGTCCCACTGCTGGGCAAAGACCTGGCTCCATTCCTTCCAGTGTTCTCGGAAAAAGAAAAGAAAATATTGGGGAAACTCGTGCAGTTCAAATTTACATACGTTTTTTTTGCATTTTGCTGGATTTTTTTCTTGAGATAGTCAATCAATCAAAGGTTAGATGAACTGAGAGGGTTATATCGATGATATTAATCCGTGGATATCTATAGATACCTATATATAGGTAATAACGGAAAGGTTTGCTTATTTTCGATATTTACAGACTACTTTATAAAGAACTTCTTAATTACGTTCATGGATAAATAGCCTATAAATAAAATGCTCAATATTTTAGAATCTATGCGGATGACGCGTTCGCTTGATATTTAACCGAAATGGCGCGAAATCCATCGTCGACCGCATCGTCGCTTTCCATCAAGTGAGATAGCGGTCAAGCGCGAACCTATCAAGAATTAAAAAAAAAACACGCGCATAAATAATTAATAAATATGTGTTGCGGTCGCAAATCACATTTTTACATAGAATCTGACACTGGCCTATAAAATGCAAACAAAAATTTAAAAAAAAAGTGGTATTTTGTGGGCTACTCTGAAGGATCTACCTAAATGTTGTCAAATTCCATTATGTATCTGCTTAGTTAGTCCTAGTCCAGTCTAATCTTATACGCAGTTAATTATGTACAAGTATCTTACGTGAATCCATATCATACTCATATCATCATATTTGTCGCCAAACTTAAGTGGCAATAGGCAGGGCACATTGTTCGCAAAATGGATGGCCGTTGGGGTCGAAAGGTTCTGGAATGGCGACTACGTACCGGAAGACGTAGCGTTGGAAGGCCTCCTACAAGGTGGACCGATGACTTGGTAACGGTTGCGGGAGTCCGATGGATGCGAGACGCACAGGACCGCTTATTGTGGCGACACTTTGAGGAGGCCTATGTCCAGCAGTGGACGTCTTTCGGCTGAAATGATGAAGATGATGATGATATTTATCATCCGCTGGATGCGAGACGCACAGGACCGGTCGTTATGGCGACACTGGAGGGAAGCCTAAGTGCAACAGTGGACGTCTTTTGGCTGAAATAACGATGATGATGATCTTAAGTGACTGCCAATCTTACCTCTACAACCTAAGTTCACGATACCCATTGCTAAGACTGTTTCTTAAATTTTCAGAATTTTGATGACTCCGCCCACTTTGGGTGATGCGAGTGAGACAGTCAGACTTTTACTGAATAAAGCCCACTCCTGTTCCTTCTTTGCCTTCGTTCCAGGGCCCCGGGGTTTTCTTTCGCATCACCCATGGCATGGCCCCAGTAGGCTTCGACCCTGCTGGGCCCCTACGGTTTTGCTGACATCTCCTTGAGGCGCGCGTGTAACACTACGCGCCGTCGACGACTTGGGGTCGGTCCGGACGGTTATCGGACGTGTGTCGTTCTCTCGCGCACGCTGCCGCCTCCTTTGCTAGAATTATTGCTTTACGTCTATGGCCTGTACCAAGGTCTAGAAATCGCTAAAAGCGTTAGAGACAGATAGAGTTACTTTCACATATAAAATAGGTATATATGGAATGTACGGATTGAATTATCTCTTAGTAAGTGCTTGACACAAAATCACAGCGATTTTGCAAATAAATTGTATCCGTAGGCGCGGGCTTGCGGACGGCGAGCAATGGGTGGCTCGCCGTCCGACCGTCCGGTAACCGTCCGGACCGAGCCCAAGTCGTCGACGGCGTGTATTGTTCCACGCGCGCCTCAGGGAGATGTCAGCAAATCGTAGGGGCCCAGCAGGGTCGAAGCCTACTGGGGCCATGGGTAGTGTGAAAACGAAACCCGGGGGCCCTGGGACGAAGGCAACGAAGGAACAGGAGTGGGTTTTTAGTCAGTAAAAGTCTGACACTATCTCACGCTCCGCCCAAAAGCGGGATTTGTCATTAGATGATTTTCCCACTTAAAAAAATAAATAAATTGTATAACTTCATTATCAACTGTAAATAACATTCACTCAAATTCGAGTCACGTGTTACTTTCATATACTGAAAAATTCATACGATCTTACAATATCCCTGGCGAGTCCAATTTTCAATATATGACGGTAATAATTCACACTCCCCGTATAAAGGTGGTCCACCACAGATGTGCTAAGCAAAAAGAATAATTTCATTAGAGTTTTTGCTTCAATTCTTAAAAAATCGATTAAAAGGATACGTTCATTTTTCATGACTGTCTTGGTGGAAAATTACTAGTGAAGCTAGGTTGCCTGTTATTTGTAAATACCTAAGGAATCTGTGTTTTGGAACGAATCTTCTAGACTTACATAAAAATGCACGAACGAAGCGAAAGCGAAGCGAAAAATGTGTGCGCACACTTCTAAAAAGAGTCCGCTATGTATTATCCGAACACCACTCAGCTAGACGTCGTTTCACAGCTTAATCTTACATCCTCGCATCCTGTTAACTAGTTGCAAAGCTTCGATAGGGACAAACTCACATTTTTACACCGCTACACCTCTGAAACGCCTAGCTATAACTTTGCACATCTCTTGGTGGAACAGCGCCCTTAAACACGTATGTCCTTCAGGACGTCGACCTTTAAAAAAAATAAAGTAGTTATATAATACGGTTCTTGATTATATGTCACATAAGGTAATAAAAAGCTCTATCAGATTGTTTTAAAGTCTTTTCTTTTAGTTTTCTTTCAACTTGTATGTGAAAAAACATAAGTATCTAACAGAAAATTAATATTTGGAGTTTTATTATATTTATTATGTGGACAATCTAAAAAAAGATGCATTCAAAACCATAAAACTACCCAAAAACAGCTGTGAATTAAGTATTTTCTCCTTAATATTATTACGTAAAGTTAAACTCATAATAATATACCTATTTAACTAAGGCACAAATTAACTAGTAAATTTAATTACTGCAAAAATACTACATAATGAATTTTGAACATTATTCGAAAGAACAATGGTGTGGTATCGCCCTTAAAATAACAATTATTTTTTGAAAGAAAGAAAGAAAAATAGTTTATTTACCCGAAATGACGCAATCTTAAAACTAATACTACTTTTTAATGCGTCATTACTTGGTCAGCGTCCCTATATTCGTCGTTCGTCCCTGTTGAGCACAGCCAGGTCCATTTCTCTAGTTGAGTAATTAGGTACCGCCGAGATGTTACCGTGATCGCCGATACCTATATTTTTTTTTATTAACATTTATTATTTTTTTATTTACAGGTTGATGTATTCCTGTCGTCAATAGGTATGTATTTACAGTTCATAAATCTATTATAACAATAACAGTAGGGCGCTTAAAAAGCGTAAAATAAGATATTTGAACTGTGCAAATAAGCACAAATAATTTTATCTTCTGCGCGTGTTATTCTCATATTTATTTACTAGCGACCCGCCCCGGCTTCGCACATGTGCAATGCTGATGACCACCGCAACCGCTATGTCTCTGCATTTTAAATCTGTAATATCTTCGAAAACATTCATTTAAATTACAGGCTGTAAAGGGCGATATTAATCTAAATTAAATGCATAATGTATTTAAGGTACTTAATTTGATAAGGATTAATGCTGAATTGCTTAAAATCGCTTCGTAAATGAGCCATTATTTCTCGTAAAAAGTAGAGGATAAAAAATGGTTATTGTGGGTTATCCGTAAGAGATAGACATATACCATCGCAGACTTTTTTGTAAACATTTTTAAGGTATACAATACCGTAGTTTTTTTTTTTAGGTGGGAAAATCATCTTATGACTAATCCCGCTCTTGGGCGGAGCGGAAAATAGTGTCAGACTTTTACTGATTAAAAACCCACTCCTGTTCCTTCTTTGCCTTCGTCCCAGGGCCATACCGTAGTACATTATTTTGATCTATCTCGTAGGGTTCGCCAGCGTTAGCAATGTAAGCCTAAAAAAATGTGTTTATTTACGACATCACATTAGAAACTTCTAAAATTACCAATGTTACTCTACTATATTATGCATGTATTATACGTATAAACCTTCCTTTTGAATCACTCTATCTACTAAAGAAAGCCGCATCAAAAACCGTTGCGTAGTTTTAAAGACCTAAGCATACATAGAGACAGACAGCGGGAAGCGACTTTGTTTTATACTATGTAGTGATTCTGATTGCTTCCATAATATACTAACACAAATAATAAATCTGTACTATATACATATTTTAAAGAGGAAAGATTTATACTTTTGTTTGTAATGTTTAAACTCTAAAACTACTGCACCAAAGTTTTTTTTTGTTTAATTCTTTCACCAGAATGCTACTTTATTACTAAGTGACATAAACTTCCTATATATTTTCTACTTTCACGTGGACAAAGCCGCTGGAAAAAGCTAGTAATATTATGACAAGAAAAGATTTTCTATGTTGGTATTTTTATTTGTAATTAATATACTTGAAAACTACTAGAACTATTTTTTAAATTCTTTCCCCAGTGGGATGCTACTCTATCACTGAGTGACATAGGCATACTTATATTTGCTACTTGCACGCAGGCGATGCCGCTATCAGAAGCTAGTAAATAATTAAAATGTATAAAGACCAGTTAACTTTGGTTTCATATCAGATTCACTGGGGAAATTATACCAAAGTACAAAAAACTTTTTAAATTCAAAATTAGAACACCGTAACAATAATATTTCTTGAACCAATCTTGATTTTCTTGATTCAAAGTCCTAAAAAATTCGACATTTATTTTTATCATAATTATTTTAAAACTTTGGACGTACTATATAATAAAATTATGATTATAATTAAAGTACAACTGTGCTAGAGATATTAAACAAAAAAATGTCAAGGGAGTGTATATGACAAATTGCCTTTTTACACAACTTAATGTTCGCACGCCTGTAGGGACATTTGTAACGTAAATTTTGAATACTATACTTTAAATAAAATATTACTGACTCACATGATAGAAACGATCAAGCGAATTGAAAAAAGTCATAACAGATTTATAACTTTTATTACGAAAATGGGCCTCGAGTCGTTTGACAGAATGGCTAGATTTATTTTAAGAATTACACCATATTATTCAGTTTTTTTTTTTGACGCACCGTAATGGGTAAATTTCTTTTCATGTTTTTTTAATGATTGATTTATTTTATTCCAATGGATTGTAGATTGATGTATGGTGAGAAGAGAATGGACTAAGTGAGAAATGTATATATTAGAGGAAGTTCGAAATTGTTGCCAGTGACTGAAAAGTGTAATGGGAATCGTTTATATAATAAATCTTGGTATAATCATGCTATGAGAAAGGATGAAATGCATTAGCATGCATTTCATTCTATTCCCATCCCATTTTTTCCTTTACTTATACGTAATCTAGGGACGGAAAAGGAAAGAGAGGCCAAAGATGAGAAGGATGGATTGTGTTTGATATGAAAAAAGGGAGTTAGTGATAGCGTGATGGGTGACAGGACAGAATGGAAGAAAACAAACGTGTTGCGCCGACCCCAAATAACTTTATTTATTTATTTCAATATATAGTAATTTCGATTTAATTAAGATAATTTAATGTAAGTTTCCTCCAACAGTTTGGAATTAATACTTTGTCCGTTACAAATTTTACGCTATATGTTATAAGCTACATTACTGCAAAGTTACATTAAAAACCTTCAGGCATTTTAGTGTGAAAGAGTAACCAACATATATGCATACGTATTTTCGCTTAAGTATATAATATTAGTGTGATTCTTTTAACATTTGCAATTGCAAATTATTACAATTATGTATATTAATTATTAAATTGTCAATTTGTTTTTCAAACATTTGCAATCATTTTAAATTTAAAATGATTTCAAATCATTAAAAAAAATATTTTACACAGGCCAAGAATAAGACCCAAATAATCATTTATTGTTCCAAAAATAACAAGATAAATCGGCGCCTGGACAAATGTCAAAAGATTGGAAAGAATGAAGCACAGAATACCTCTCTGTCCCTAACATTAGAAGGTGTAACAATCAGTAAGGAACCGAGTGAACGAAAACTAGGATCACTGACCCAGAGAAGTGAAAAAAGCGCCAAACATTCTCAAAGTAATCAGAATCTCAATGGCTCTTGTTAATCAAAGTCCAAGGAAATAGAAGAGCACTTACTCGAAATTTCTTTTTAGAGTTCTGTACCTCAAAAGGAAAAGACGGAACCCGTAAGGGTTCCATATTTTGGATCACTTTGTTGTCCGTCTGTCTGTTCGTCAAGATCATTTATCTCGGGATCGCGTGGAGGTATCAAGTTGAAATTGAAACCTATACTCAAGTCTGCGGTCCCTTGAAGCTGTGATAAAATCGAACTTCTTAGTTAACGAAAAAAAAGATACGGACGTTTATGCCGCAAAAAAACGTATACTTCAACACTCTCAAGGGAATGAAAATTTCCCGTTGACTCAGAATCCTGAAAGGCATAAAGCAAGGTCATATAGCACAAAAGGAATAAATCTGAAAACAGTAAATTTGATGTTACGTCATTAAAAAAAAATTGTGCGATTCGAAAAAATCTTCGAGACTCCATTCGGGAATCGAACTATTTCTATTTACATAGACAAGTTTGTACAGAACCCTCAGTGCGTGAGTCCGACTCGCACTTGCCCAATTTTTTTTCCTCGAAAAAATATTTACCCTCTTTGTTTATATGTTAGGGAAAGTGAAATTCCTCGACGATGATAGTAAGTTGTATTAGTGATTTGATTGTACGAGTATACCGCCACCGCCGTCGCGCCGGTGCCATCGGTAAATTAGTTTGTAAACATTTAATTAATACTGAAGTTACATAAAGGGTTTTGCCATTTGTTGTCAAGCCATATTGTAGTTACTAGAGTACTTAAAGTTAAATAAATACATACAAATGATAAGGTGCCTAAGTAATTTTAACCGATGTTATATATATAGGTACCTATTATGTTCATGTGTCACTGGCTTCTGCCACTAGTTTCACCCACGTGAAAATAAGTTCATCCATACAAACTTTGGACTACCGCTTCATTCCTTTTTATGGGTGAATTTTGGAAAGTTCGTTCTTGTTCTTTGTATATGTCACTCTTTTCTTTGTATATGTCGATCTTAGAAATTGATCACTTCATGATATGGCCAACTAAAATTGGCCAGATCATTTTATTTTAAACGTTAATGTTTGACCATGTTTCAATCCTCGTTTGGCCTACTTTCTTTAGACTTTTTAGTATCGATAAGGCCAAACGAGGATCGACATGTCATTAAATGTTAACGTTTAAATGATCTGGCCAGTTTTAGTTGGCCATATCGTGAAGTGATCAATTTCTATGATCTGGCTACGATATATATGCATTATTAAAGGAACCTCTGTAAAAAATTTCAGCGTTCTAGAGACGACGTTTTTATTATTTAAGTGACTAGTGGTTGACGTGATGAAGTTGTGATATTATTATTTCTTTCGTGGCATTGTTGCGTTATTGTGATTTTTATTTAATTTAATTGATTACTCTACTGTATTTTTTTTTGTTTTTTTTTTTTTGGAAATGTTTTAGCGATTTTTAATTATTTCACTAACATTTTTTTTTTTGTATAACATTCATACACAATGTAAATTGTTAATGAATAAATGAAATGAAATGAAACGATCCATTTGGAACCGTGCACTAGCTTCTAACATTTTTTTAAGTGCCCATGCAGGCCTATGTGATATAAAAAAAAATGTTTTTTTTTTAAGGATTTTAGCTGATGAGTCTGTGAGTGAGTCAGGACTTTGCCTTTAATATATACAGATGAGTTGTACACATATTTGTTTAGTTTACTTAAGTAAGAGTAGGTATTATATTTTTTTCTGAATATTATAATCTTACTTTAAATAAACTCTTAAGTATTTTGTTGTGCACTTATTTAAACTGTATTTTTTAAAAACCTCGTGCCAAAATTAAATTTTATTATAATGTCAATTTTTTATTTCAATTTATCATTTTAAATCTAAAAATATAAAAACACAGAAACCATTACACCGTTTTGTCGAGAAATCTCTCAACACTCTCCCATACACGTGTAAATTATCACATTTCCCGGCGGAAGAATTTAATCCTTCCATTTATCACTTTTCCGTGTCCAATATAACCCTCATTAGTTGAAATGCCACTTAATTCAGTGTGGCCATAAATCTGAATAAATGACGCCAAATAGTAATATGATCCCAGTTTCATTAATTGCTAAACTTTGAATTTGTGGTTTAGCGTTTAGCAGTAAATATAAACTGACAATAATTAGTTAGAGAGAATATTTCATTTAATTTTGAAGTGCAATTTTATGGCAATAGTTGAATTTAGAAAGCTATTAGTTTAAAGTTTAATTAAACAGTTCGATCGTATCTTTAAAAACCGGTCAAGTGCGAGTCGGACTCGCGCACTGAGGGTTCCGTACAAACTTGAAAGGTAAATTGTGGTTTACTATTTATGACGTTTTAAAAAAAACTACTTACTAGATCTCGTTCAAACCAATTTTCGGTGGAAGTTTGTATGTTAATGTACATAATATTTTTTTTTTTAGTTTTATCATTCTCTTATTTTAGAAGTTACAGGGGGGGACACACACCGATATTAATACTTTGGAAGCGTCTCTCGCGCAAACTATTAAAAAAAAATAATAATATTAGAAACCTCAATATTATTTTTGAAGACCTATCCATAGATACCCCACACGTATGGGTTTGATGAAAATTGAGTTTCAGTTCTAAGTATGGGGAACCTCCAAAATTTATTGTTTTTTTTTCTATTTTTGTGTAAAAATCTTAATGCGGTTCACAGAATACATCTACTTACCAAGTTTCAACAGTATAGTTCTTATAGTTTCGGAAAAAAGTGGCTGTGACATACGGACGGACAGACAGACCGACATGACGAATCCATAAGGGTTCCGTTTTTTGCCATTTGGCCACGGAACCCTAAAAATGCCCGAAGCGAAGTGGTTAAATCCATATTAAATTCTCAATGACTTTATCAATTCCGATGGAATAGAAGCATATTGCTATTAACTTGGAACTACTACTTACTGCGGCTTACTGAGAATATTATTATCGGTTTATAAGAAATGTCCATTTGCTTTTCCTTTAATGTTTTAGATCCTTGAAATGTCTCTAATTGATTGGTAATTCGATAACATTGCCTGTTCGGTATCGATATTGAATCATCTGTTGTGGTTGCATTATAATATACCTACTTATAAAATGAACTAAAAAAAAATACTTCCTAATTCCTCGTTATTTTAATTCTCTAGTGGTCGGGCAGATAATAATGTCCAAAGGTGAACTGCGAAAAGCCAACACGTTGATTACGGGGTTGTGATTGATATTACCTACCCATCTTAGAACACCCTTGTTTACCAATAAATTACAAACTAATATAGTAATATTGTTATATTTATACTTCTACTAGCGATCCCGGTAGACTTTGTCCTGCCCGAAAGTTGGTTTTTCGTCAGAAAAAAAATTGATACCCGACTGCAGCGCCATCTACCTGGTTCAACTTCATTTTCAAACCATCCAGGGACTTACTCAAATATATATACGAAATTTCATCCAAATCGGTCTAGCCATTTAGAAGCAGTTAGGTAACCAACACACGTACAGTACATACAAAAGAATTATATACTAATACTGCTTGACTCAGCAAACTTTCTTTTACCATATAAATTATTATGAAAAAGGGGAATGGAGGTAAGAATAGCCTTTGACCTATTTTCAGACCCACCAAATATACACAAAAAAAAATCATAAAAATCGGTCAAACCTTTTCGGGGGAGTTGATAACAAACACTGTGAAACGAGATTTTGTATATATGTATTTTTTTTTTTGTAGGTGCGAAAATCATCCAATGACATCCCCGCTCTTGGGCGGAGCGAGAGGGCGTGTCAGACTTTTACTGACTAAAATCCCACTCCTGTTCCTTCGTTGCCTTTCGTACCAGGGCCGAGACTTCCTTTCAGAATCAGACCCTTAGCCCCAGTAGGCTTTGACCCTGCTGGGACCCTACGGTTTGCTGACATCTACTTGAGGCGCGCGTGGAACAGTACGCGCCGTCGACGACTTGGGCTCGGTCCGGACGGTTACCGGACGGTCGGACGGCGAACTACCCATTGCTCACCGTCCGCAAGCCTGCGCCTACGGTGGCTGGGGCGGGTTGGTGTATGTCACATTGCCTTTTTGGTTCTAGGATATGCCGGTTTCCTCACGATGTTTTCCTTCACCGTTTTGAGAGCAGTGGTTATGAAATAAATTACACAAAGTAATGCGCCTAGCTCGGTTTTGAATTCGCGACCAAGAACTCGAATCGTAACTCGGGGCCGTTACCACTCGGCTACCACTCCTCTGTGTATTTCTCTCTCTCTCTCTCTTTTATATATATAATAGAGAGAAATCTAAACTCAAAAACCATAGGACACATTTAAAAAATTTAGAATGGTACTTTATTACTGAGTAACATAGGTTATATATTAACATTTGTTTGCGTCACGCGGGTGAAGCCGCTCTCAGAAGTTAGAACGCAGTTTAATTAGAGATAGATTACATCTTAATTGTATCCTTGAGATTAATTCAGTTTGAAATGAAAAAGTCTATAAGAGGCCAAAACAAAAACTGAAACAAAAAAAACATCGTAACTCAGTCCCTTCAATATAAAAAGGAACATTAATGCTATTTAGAACCTATTTAACTTAAGTTTTACTACTTGAAATCTAAAAGTGTTCACAAAAGATTTATTGTTTAGAAAGAATTCACTTTTGTTACAAGTATCAACTTTGTTTTTGTGCTGCCATTTTTATTTTTGAAGTAAAACGAAATGAAAAGAGCGTAGACATCGTATATCAATATTATGAATTATGAGTTAGTTTAAAAAAATATATTGTGATAAAGTATATTAATAAAATAATTTTTTTTTTTTTTTTTTTTATATTGTGATAAAGTGTCTTATTAAAATAAAAAAGAAGTAATTGAATTGAGTGTCATGTTTCTATACCCTTTTAAGCCTGTGTTGCATCTTTTAAGATATCGATCATACAAGATGCTGATATCGACTTTAACGACCACAATTGCAAATAAATGCGATAATCAATTTTTTTTATGGTACCTTTTTGATTATGTACTTTTGTGGTACAATATTAAAAGATTATATATTTGGTTCTTACAAAAAAAAAAAACAAAATAAAAAAAAATGTAAAATGTCTACATTTACTATAAAAACAATTGAGAAGTGGACCCAAATATACTGTTTAATTTTTACCAATAGCAAAATTATTGGTAAATAAATTGTAGTTACATCCTTCAACAAAATGACCAACCCACATACAACAAAACCAATTTCGTCTATACCAAAATTATAATTAAAATTTTATGTTGGCAACATTAGACCATCAACACTTTGACTGCTCTATTACCCGTAATTGGTTCTGATGATACGACCAAGCCAAGTGCCGGGCTACAATGTGATTTGATTGGGCATAAAGCCAGTTCACACCTTTGGATCATAAAAGGTAAGGAAAAAATACGCGCAATAAACTGTGGCGTATGTTACGAGCGGAGGCGTTAATGGATTAGGTAATGGTTTAGGCAATTTATGGCTAATCTTTGTACTGAGTGATGGGTGCTGTGACGTCTTTTGGTAATCAATTTAGGGTAACGAAATGTGTCGGTTTAAGTTCTAAAAGTAGGATAACATGATCTGTGAGACCACATGTGAATTTTGGGCGCTAGGTGAATTTTATTTCTTCACGCTTGGGAAAATTTGAGCGGTGGAAAAATTCAATCGTTAATCTATACTAATATTATAAAGCTGAAGAGTTTGTTGACGCACTAATCTCAAAAACTACTGGTTAAATTGATTTTTTTTATGTTTTGGATAACCTATTTATTGAGAAAGCCTATATAGCATCGCGCTACGACCAAAAAGAGTGAAGCTGTGACTAAAGACGCGGGTGAAACCAGGGGACAGCTAGTTGTGTATACATAAAATTAAGAAAGGAATATTTTATTTTGTCTTTTTATTGGACAGAGCCCTTTACTGTCTACAATTGTGTCATAATGCTTTTTTAATAAATTAAGTGTTCAATTGAATTTGAACCAACATTCTCTAACGACCTCAAATCAACACCAGTGAAATAGCCACGCAATTTCACTCTTCATATACTTTCTAAACGACAGCCTATCACCCGCTATCGCCTATAACTAATTCCCTTTATTGAAAGCTTTTATGGAACGTCAGCGGGTTACTCTGTCGTTACGTCAAAGAAATTGATCACTCCCAATATTCTGACTTGACACAACCGTTATTACAAGGTCAAGTCGTAAAAAATATTCTGTATTATTTGTTCTGCATTGAACGAAAAGTATCAAAACAGTTGCTCCGCCTACACGGTGCTTAATACTCATCAACAATACGTCATATTCGAAAATAGATAGCGGTTGGATCTTGTATTTATTTTATGGGTAATGTGGTATTTTATTTGAGATACAATCAAGTATAGTACTATGGAAACAAGTGAGCATCTGACTGATTAACCGTGACCTTTTAACAGTCACTATAATATTTAAAGCCTCAGACACATTACGAGTTCAAATGTCTCCCAACATGACGCGCAACGCTCAATCACTGTGACGCTGCAACATTGCTCATTCCCAACTTGCCTCCTCATGTCTAAGGGGACATTTTGTCACCTTATATATTTGAGGCTTTAACAATAACTTTATGTGAATCAAAATTGAAATAATTATTGAATGTTGTGTAAGAGCGTTATTCAAAATACTATACCTACATTTGGCAATGAGCAAATATAGAGAGTATTAAAGAAATGTTGGGTAGTAAATAATACATCACTACATAGTATAAAACAAAGTCACTTTTCGTGTCTGTCTGTCCCTATGTATGCTCAGATCTTTAAAACTACGCAACGAATTTTGATGCGGTTTCTTTTAGTAGATAGAGTGATTCAAGAGGAAGGTTTATGTGTATAATACACGCACAATATAGTAGAGGAACACTGATGATTTTAGAGGTTATATAAACACATTTTTTTGCGTTTACATTGCAAACGCTGGCTGAACCCTAAGACATAGATCAAAATAATGTACTACAGTATTGTACACCTTAAAAAGATCTACAAAAAAATCCGCGATGGTATATGTCTATCTTTTAGGTATAACCCACAAATAACCATTTTTTATCCTTTACTTTTTACGAGAAATAATGGCTTATTTCCGAAACGATTTTAAGCAATACAGCATTGATCCTTATCCAATTAAGTACCTTAAATAAATTGTGCATTTAATATAGATCAATATGGCCCTTTGCAGCGTGTAATTTAAGTCAATATTTTCGAAGATATTACAGATTTAAAATGCAGGGACATAGCGGTTGCGGTAAATAACTTGATTCTTTCAAAGATTGATGTGCCGACGCCAGTATACTACTCGGTTACTTCCAGATTGGTCCCATTTTTTTCAAATCCAGTTCTGATAATGCAATCCATGAGGAATCGAGGTAACTCCTCAAATATTCTAGGCACTATATAGTGATTTTGGTATTTTCATCGAGAATACCAAAAAAAAACATTTACAGTCAAAAAGTAACATTTGATGAAGTGGAACTGATGAAGAAGACCAGAAATGGCCAACGGAACTTCACCCTCACATAGATATCACAATGAAGATAGTTAAGTAACTATGACAATATAAATAAATAAATGGTTCTGAATAGTTATGTTGAAAATGGTATCATCGAAGTGATCTAATGATGATGATGGAGCCGGAAGGTAGGCACTGGAACTCCGTAATTAATCAATGTATCCTAGCCGTGTTTGGGCTTATTAGAATTGTCATGAGATGCACTTTGGCTATAAGGTACTATCGAACTGATCTGATGATGGAGGAAGGTGGAACGTAGACACAGGAAATTCATAATAAAACAATGTAACCTAGCAGTGTTTGGGTTACTTGAAATTGAATTCTAATACCATCGAATTTACCGTTCCAATATAAACGCCTACAATTTCCGCTAAAAATATCTTTTGCAATGACCATCAAAAATCGCAGGGTCAAACTTTCAACGTTACAGGCTTAGATTTGAGCGTTGAATGTTTTTATTACATGGCCAATTATATGTCGCTCTTTCAAGTGTAAAAGTTGAAAAAAAAACTGTAAAAGTTGTGTATAAAGACATTCTGTAGTATATTTAGTACTCGCGACCCGCCCTGGTGCAATGCTGGACAAAACCGCATCAAAATCCGTTGCGTAGATTTAAAGATCTAAGCGGACAAACAGCTGGAAGCGACTTTGTTTTATACTATGAAGTGATCAGCATTGCACCCGTGCGAAGCCGGGGCGGGTCGCTAGTTTTGATATAAGTGGAGAAAGTTTGAGTGCTGCAGTGACAAATTTCCACCTGTATCAAATGACGTTTTTCAATACTCGTAAGAAATGAATAAACGGGGCTGACCGTCGACTCGGGGGGGCTGCGCATCCACCAGCCTGTTACGATAAATACCATAAATATTGTGGTGGGGTGAGCAAACTTTTCCAAACTATTGCGGAAAACAGTCAATTGCGTGCCTAAAAGCGGTAGGGATAGGAGCGAGTTCCCGAGTACGTCTATTGAAAAAAAAATACATCGTAATGAAAAGTTGGTTTTAAATAATAATACTAATAATTTTTTATTTCGGACAATCAAGAGTCCATAAAACATTGCACATACAGAAACAAATTACATATACAGAAACAAAATTACACATACAGAAACAAATTACACATACAGAAACCAATTACACATACAGAAACAAAATACATTTACACAAACATATTACATCTACACAAGCATATTACACATACACAAACAAATTATTATTTAACTGCGGTTTTCATTTTATTAATCTTAGGGAAACAAAATTAGTTTCAAAGTAATACTGGTAGGTAAAGACGGTTGTACTTACAATGATCACGTGCTGCCGTGCCCAGCGAGGCTCAGGGGAGACCACTTTACAGTCTCCTCAGGGATGTGACCTAACAGGCGCTGTACAGATGGGATCCGGGGTAGTCTTAAGAGGTCACGACATCCCATGTGCTGATGGTGATCACTGAAGGTGATTTTGTAAGATAAAAATCTCACTTTCCCTAGGCTGTTTTTGTCAGTAAAAGTCTGACACTATCTCTCGCTCCGCCCAAGAGACAAATCTTTGTCAACAGGTCCGGAGCGAGAGGAGGCAGGCGGTCGCTTCCTTCTGCAAAGCAGTAATGCTAGCACAGGAGGCGGCCGATCGCGTGAGGCAACGGTCCTCTCGCCCCAGCCACCGGGATTAAAATCCCGATTGACTGTAGGGGCCCGGCAGGGTCGAAGCTTACTGGGGCCAAGGGTCTGATTATGAAAGGAAGACTCGGCCTTGGTACGAAAGGCAATGAAGGAACAGGAGTGGGTTTTTAGTCATTAAAAGTCTGACACTATCTCCAGCTCCGCCCAAGAGCGGGATTTGTCATTAGATGATTTTCCCACCAAAAAAAAACACTCCCTAGGCTGTTTCGTCAAAAGTGCGGGCGCCTCTTATAGGTATGTCCCGCCTGAAAAAAAAAAAAACCTAGTAAAACCTATGAAACAATCAAAGGGATACAATGCGAAACAGTCAAAAGGAGCCACTGAAAGAACACAAGTAGGTTTTAATCAGTAAAAGTCAGACACGCCCTCTCGCCCCACCCAGAGCGGGAGAAGTTATTTGATGATTTCCTACTTCAAAAACAAGAGATACTATTGACTACAAACTAGCGTTCCAACCAAGGTCACCTTGGTTGGAGCTTGGTTTGTGTTGCGGCTACATGGATGTAAACCACGCGCCAACACGTTCGGTGGTTAGGAAAACACGCCTCCCAACCAAGGGCGTTGAAGGTTATGGATTACAACTGCTGTCTACACAGATTGAAACTAGCAATGTCACCTTGGTTGGGACATTGGTTTGCAACCATCTGGTCACCCCTTAACAGTGTCTTTAAATCCAATAGTTCTCTTTCCTTGACAATCTAAATTCGAGGAAAAACAAAGTTCCCCGAAAAACATTAAAGTATCGAATATCTGAGAAGAAAACGTGTCGGCAGTTTCCGTGGTAAGCTTGTTTCAACAAAGTGCTACTTCAATAAGTAGTTTTAAAGTTTTAACTGGGTTAGCAAGGGGGGATGAATTAATGTACTTTGTTTAAGGGCAGTGTGAAATCTGAGACAAGCCTATTTGTCTCAACTACTTTAGGGATTTATTACTAAACGTCCAAATAGGCGTATTTAATTAATATCCGTCTATGGTCTACGGTATGGTCATGTGAACAGGAGTAATGAAAATCATGTTAATAAAAGGGGAGGCCAGAGAAAAGATGGATGGATTGTGTGAGAAGTAATATGAAAGAAAAAGTGTCAGTGGTAGCGTGCCAGTTGTTAGACAAGTGTGATTTCTTTGGAAAGAAGCAGAACCTTTGTGCTAATGTCTATAAAGTATTATCTTTTTCTGTTTTTTTTTTGTGTGTACCTACCTAAATAGTAAAATAAATAAATTAGGGATAATGAATTAATATTAGTTCATATTTTCAAAAACTTTTAGTAAGTTCGCATCTTTTTGGTAAAAAAAAAATGGATGGTTTGAAGTCTGTCTGTCTGTACAATCAGAACCCCATTAAGAACACACTTTACTTTCTATGACAATGGAAGTACATATATTCCTAGTCTATTGCATTATATACACATTATTGATTGATTCCGCCATCTCCTTTCTACCATCGGACAACCCGATGTACGGCGAGTATCCACCCTTACGTTGTTGAAACTTCAACGGTCCGGACTAAGCGTTTCGATTCGTCGTTTATACAGCGTACATCGAAGGACTGGAACAATTAGCCTGCTGCGGTCTTCCCGTCCAACTATAATTTAGGTGCCTTCAAGGCTAGAGTGAATAGCCTCTTAATAAACTAGTGCGCCTCACCATCAATGATTGCATCACTGCTTACCATCAGGTGGGATCGCAGTCAAGCACTGGTTTATATAAATTAAAAAAAAAACATTATATTTTTCATTACTGTTAGGCTCGTACTTGATAATTGTCTTACCCGGTGGTAAGCGATGATGTTGTCGACGATGAAGCACGCTTGCCTAGAAGTAACTTAAATTACCTACAGCCATTTTTTTTTCAACATTCGTCTGCTAGACAGCGTGATGTACGCAATAAATATTGTTAAATCAAAATGTGAGGCTTTGATTGTGTGAAATTGTGTGTTACGTAATTACCCCGCTGGGGTCGTGCTAACCTTAACATAGGAACGAAATGTTTCTAATTTGTATAAGATTCTCATTCAGGAAGCCATCCATGCGACAGAGCTCGGTAGTAGATTGATTTGTCTGTGTTTAGGGTTCCGTACCTCAAAAGGAAAAAAACGGAACCCTTATAGGATAACTTTGTTGTTTGCCCGTCGGTCTGTCTGTCTGTCAAGACCCTTTATCTTGGGAACGCGTGGAGGTATCGAGTTGAAATTAAAACTATATAGGTACTCAGGTCTGCAGTCTCTCAAAGCTGTGAAAAAAATCAGACTTCTGAGTTAACGAGAAAAAAAAGTTTATGTCGCAAAAAACTTGTATTTCGACACTCTCAAGTGAATCAAAATTTATTGGGTACTTCCCGTTGACCTAGAATCCAGAAATTTTGCATTAAGCAAGATTTCATAGCACAAGTATAGGAAAAAATCTGAAAACTATAAATTTGTAGTTACGTAAAACTTTTTTTGCGATTCGGAAAAATCTTCGTAACTCAATTCGGGAATTGAACTGTTTTCATAGGTAGGTTTGTACGGAACCCTCAGTGCGCGAGTTCGACTCGCAGTTGACCGGTTTTTTTTTTGTGAGGTGGGATATCATCCAATTATTTCTTCCGCTCTATGTTACTCACCAGTGTCCTTCAGTTGTCCATTGCGTTCTAGGACCACGGTTTTCCCTGTGGTTCTAGCAGGCAACGGCCCTACTAGCTCCCTAGGTACGGTTTTGCTGACTTCTCTCTTAGGCGCGATGACTCGGGCTCGGTCGTGGCCGTTTTTACTCGGCAACCACAGCAGCCCCCCTAGCCAAGTTACAACCGTTTCGTTTCGATTCTCTTTTCGTTGATCGCCTCGAGTCGGCCACGCCTCTTATTCCTTTGTTCTGACCACGTGACTGAGCGTTGAGATGACGTCAGAATATAGGCATCGGAGCAAAGGCATAGGATCGGTGGCCTACTCGAGACGATCGACGAAAAGAGAATCGAAACGAAACGGTTGTAACTTGGCTACGGGCTGTATTGTCTATCGACCAACATAAAAAGTTTCGTAAATATATTCTTTAGTAGGTACAGTAAAATAGAAGTCCTAAAACTAGTTTCTTCAAAAGTTTGTTTCGTTATAGTGTAGATACAGGAATGTGTGACGGAAACTAAAATGTTATAGCAAACGTGAAACTTTGTGATTTGTAGGTGTCAAAAGTTTTGGCATATTTGTGGACAACGATATTATTCCCTTCCTTTAGTATCAAAACTTTTAGTAAAGTGAGTTTGTAACAGCTGGCTGTGACAATACCTTTTCATATACAGATAAATTGAACTACAACGACTCTTCAAATTAGTTGGCGATACTTCACGCGTGAATATACAAAATAATTCCAATATATCAACTACATATAATAGCAGATTTTCAGTGGATATGACTTGGTTTATGTAGACATATTCGATTGAAAATTCTAGTATTTGTCCTTCCACCTCCATGTTTTGACAGATGGTGTTATTCACAAGCTTCGTTTTGGATGTATTTATTGACAGACCAACTGTTTTGATGAGCTGTTGAACCATTACTTTTATGTTGATATGGTCTTCAAATATTGTGGTTCGCAAATCTTAGTGGTTCGCAAATCTTAGATGGTTGAGGCGGGTTCCGTTGATGTTATGGTCCTTAGGATTTCCACTAGTTTTCTAAATATAGTTTTAAAACAGTAGGAAATAGTTTTGGAGATAATAGAACCAATATTACGGGAAGAAAAATATTTTATACGAGGGAGCGGTGTTAGGTTGTTTCTAAGTTGTATTTTTATAATTAGGTAAGTATTTCTAAGTATGTAAATAATTTTAATAATATTACACTTAAAAAAAATTCTCCGTAGAAAAAACATTACGGATTTATTGAGCACTAGCTGTTGCCCGCGACTTCGTCCGCAAATAACCATTATATTTCTAACACAATTTGTTTTTGCGGATAAATCATAAACCAAAACTTTACTTTTCTTATAAAACTTCTCTGTAAACCAAATTTCTAGTCCTACTTTCAGGAGCCGAAATGTACAGAGATTCAGGACTGGTGACGCGGGAGCGAGCGATATACAGCTATCCGTGTGAGAAGCAGCTGTCCTGAGATCAACACCTGCAGCCTTTAGATTATTATATTGCGAAGCATACGCTTACAGGGAACTGCACACGCTTGAATTAGAAGGGGTAATTGTGAGAGATTAGTGGTATTCGGGGTATAAACACTGTTTCCTCGACGCCACAACCCTTTAGAATTTCCACCTCAATAATATTTGAGAAATGACTTTGAGCTAGGCCCAGTTACATAGTTTAGGTGGAGTTAAATTCCGTAGCAGCATGATCGGGACACCGACCTTCAGCTGGATAGTGTGCGCCGGGAGTCCACTTGCCGTTCCAATACAGAAACTCTACGGGATAATATATAGCGTCATCTTGCTCTACAACAGTATTTATAGAGGTATAGAAATACCACTTCGTTCGCATCAATTTGCGAGAGAACGCTTTCGTTAATTGCTGCAGCTTGATCATTTTTGGGTGTTAAAATGGTCCGTTCACACACCTAAGAATTCTCTTGTAGCGGTATTCGACCGACGTCCCCGTACACCAAACAAATTAGTTCTTCAATAGTGGGAACTACTTTGCTTAGAGTCTCTGGTAGGCGCACTTCAGAGCTCTCTTCTGGTAAGTTGCCTTCACCAAACTTTTAAAAGAACATCCAAGAATTCTTGAGTATATCCGCCCAACTGAGCTCGCACGTTAATGGTCAAGCGCAGTCTGTAAACTCGTGACCATAGATTCAATCGTTTCAACGAAGCATTCATCTCGTTAACCATAGTTTCTCGCGACACCACAGGCAAAGTTTGCCGAAAATCGCAGCTAAACAAAACAGTGACACCTCCCATCACATCTTGATTCCTGCGTATGTCCTGCAGGGTTCTGTTTACAGCCTTCACTACTTTTCTATTCGCCATAGTACATTCATCCCATACGATTAAAGAGCAATCCTTGAGTACCCAACCTTTGTCACAGTTGCATGATAGCCCACACACTGGCATTTTGTTGCTCTCTAAATCGATGGGAATGTTAAACATTACGTGCGCTGTTTTGCCCCCTGGAAGCAGTGTGGCAGTAATTCCAGAAGAGGCAGTCGCAATCACTATTTTGCCTTGTCACCTTATTTCTGCAAGGATGCCAGTGGCAATGAATGTTTTTCCTGTTCCACCTGGAGCATTAATGAAAAATATTTTACCTTGGCTGAGCCTAACGCGACGATGTTAAAAATGCAAGGACATTTTGTTCTGAGGTGAGTCGTGATCATTGACGATATCACCCCGATTTCCTCGACCTTGATATGCCAATGATTGCGGAGCCGGTAATCCATATTCGACCAGTCCAGTGGATTGCCACCGATGGAAATGACCACGTCTTGAAGTGAACCTAGACAACTATTCGAAACGCGTTCGTTGTTCTGTTCAATGTCACCCTCAGTAGTACACCTTAAAGCACGTAAAAAGTCTTCGGACAGATGATGGCGATAATTTACCCACAACCGACCTTTTTTTTTCGGTGGGATAATCATCCAATGACATTCCTCGCTCTTGGGTGGAGCGTGAGATAGTGTCAGACTTTTACTGATTAAAAACCCACTCCTGTTTCTTCTTTGCCTTCGTTCCTGGGCCCCGGGGTTCTCTTTCGCATCACATGGCCCCAGTAGGCTTCGACCCTGCTGGGCCCCTACGGTTTTGCTGACATCTCCTTGAGGCGCGCGTGGAACACTACGCGCCGTCGACAACTTGGGCTCGGTCCGGACGGTTACCGGAAGGTCAGATGGCGAGCTACCCATTGCTCGCCTTCCGCAAGCCAGCGCCCACGGTGGCTGAAAATAGGGATCGGGACGGCGGCGGGGCGTGAAGGCCGTTCTCTCGCACGTGCGGCCGCCTCCTTTGCTAGCATTACTGCTTCGCAGAAGGAGGCGACCGCCTGCCACTCCTCCTCGCTCCAGACCATACCTTGTACCAAGGCCCGGCGCGAGAGATCACTGCCGCCGGTCGCCCCCACGGGGACACGGCAGAGCTCTGCCCAGGCGGGGCACACCTCTACCGTATGCTCCAACGTGTCCTCCGGGCGGTCCACACAATGGTTGAACCCAGGCGTTTCTTCCGCACGAATCCGGTGCAGGAAGCTCCCGAACTTACCATGTCCGGTGAGGACCTGCGTCATGTGGAAGGTAAGGACGCCATGTGGTCTTTCCAGCCACTCCTCAAAGAGGGGACTTACCGCCATAATTGTGGCGTGCCCAGCACTGGGTTGCGACAGTCGCTGTTGCCATTCCACCATAAGACCCACAACCGACCTGGGTTTGTGACTCCACAAAATACTAAAATAATGGCAAACAAATGTCGCAGTCGTCTGGGGCTATCGGTGATGCTGGCCTCCGTCACTGTCAGTGTCGTCCCAGTGTTGATCGTGATGACGTTGGGGCCCGTACAGTGTGAAGCAATCATCGAAAATAATGACACTATCCATTATTGGGATGAACGGTGTAAACCCTTCCCAATGCGCAGTCTTTAAAGTGATGATAGAAGTTCTGAAGTTAAATTTAAAAATAATAAGATGTAGTACTGTAAAAGAAATCAATGAAGTTTTTAATTCGCTTTGATATTAATACGAATTGATTACTTTCTAGAGATACAAATAATACGTATAAAAACTTACTTCACAGATGAATTGTATTTATTCATTTTATATACATTTAAATCTAATAATAACGTAATTAAAACTAACTTACAAAATAAAAATAAAAGCCCTAAAGTACTAAAAAAAGCAATAAATAAATAAAAAATAAAAGAAAACAATCACAAAAATTATGCGAGGTTCGAACTCGCAACATAGAAAACGCGGATCCGTCACTATACTACTGCGCCACGGTCCTTGCAGAATCTAGTTCTAAATAGCCGTTCTTAAATACACGTCATTGCTTGTCTGCTTGACTCCTTGTATAAAATAGCGTGATGATTTTCATTTTTGACCTTAAATTCCTAACCAAATTTTTAAAAAAAGTGTATTTTTTATCTCCGGTTCCATTTTAATATGAGTTTTGATGGGTTTTTACTGAAATATTTGGAAAAATATCGAATAAAAATGTCGATGGCAATTTAAAAATACATAAAAAGCCATTTTATTATTGTTCTGGAAATATCATTCTATATTATGTACAAAAAAACACCAAAACAATCACAAAAATATTAACTGTTTCTGAGGATCGAACTTAGAGCGATTCTTGTTCAATATCGACATTTTGGAATATTGCTCACCCCCCATAGCAAAAAGCGTGATAATATGTAGCCTAACAGTTGACCCGGCCTATAAGGATTATGTATGCAAAATTTGAACAGGATTGGTTCAGTAGTTTTTGCGCCAACTAATACCAACGCTCCACCATTTTACTGTTTTATTATATGTATAGATTAGTATGACATTACTAAAACAGTATCAATTGTTAGTTTCTAGTGTTGCCATCTGACATTATGCTGAGCTAAATTCTTTTTGGCTTAAGTATTGTATCAATAGTTATAACTAGATATATGTATGTTTCACTTACTTTGTTTTTCCAATAAACGTTATCCTATATTTTTCCCTAAAAACACCTTAAAAGAGCATGATTTATAAACCAATTAAAAACACCACAATAGGCTGAAATAATAATAATAATAAATTTTATTTACTTTAACACGACGTGTATGCATACAAAATTAAAATAATACATGATACATGCATGCAAGATCTTAAATAAGAGTGGTTCACAACACGTCTGCCATTTTTCATGGCGTGAAAATTAATATCTTACAATTATTATAACTGAATCAATTATTTTTAAATTTTAAATATATTGTACGTTAAATATCTTAAAGAAGTCATAATTAAACATACCTATTTCTTATAATCGAAATTTAACCAATCACAATTACATTATCCAATTATTTGTTATTTATTTGCCTTATCCAATATTACAGATTACAGTTATAACAATGTAGATTTTTATCGCTGTAATAGACATTCAATTGTATCTAAAAACATTTATAATATAAGCAACTTTAGGTTCTCCACTAAATAAAAAACAAAGAAATCATAATTCATAATGCAAACAAAATCGCAAAGCCAAAACTGCACGTACTTTAATAATAATAATAGTCAGAGTTGGCTTTAAAATAATAGCGACGTACCAACATATATCATCTATTTATTTTATAAAGAAGATATCATATTATAAAAATTTGTACAAAGGTATTGCTTATTTCAAAAAGAAATTTCTTCCAGCAGACCTGCGAAAGGAGAGATTTGAAGAGATGTAGACAATAGTGTGTAGAAATAAGAAAAAAAGAGTTTGTGAAAATTAAATTAAACTAATAAATACTTACATAACTATACCTTATACTATATATATAATTATATACATTTATATGATTATCACATAAGAGAGGAAAGATAGTGCTCTTTTACTTGAGTCTTAAAGAGTGAAATAATTTTCAAATCACGAATGCTAGGCGGACGAGAGTTCCACAACCTTACTGAATGGACAGAGAAAGAGTAGGAGTAGTAGCTGGATTTATGAGGAGTGGATTTAAGATGGGGTCTAAGGTGTGATCTGCATGGTGCGTCGCTAGGGCGTGTATAAGAAAATCGTTCGCGCAGGTAGGAGGGGTAAGATGGGTTGTGTAGGATGTTGAAAAGGAGACATAAAATCATCTACCTACCAGTATAATAATAGGCTAACGACAACAAGAAATGCAATGATCAGTTTGAACAGACTGCTTTATTGCTTAAATCACCGTCCGGAGTTACAGGGAGAGGTAACTTTGAGCTTATGTCGTCGTAAATTTGCATACCGAATCAAAGGAACCACTGAACCAAGTGGTGGATCGGGTGGTTGTGTTCGACCGAAATACGATTTGCAGCCAAAACCGAAACCGAATGTTTTGATCCTCTTCTTATTATTATATTTCAATATAGTTAATAGTAATAGTAAAAGTAATATATTTGTTTAATTATATAGTTATAAATTTCATAAAAACCGAAAACCGATGGCCGTTGGAGCCGAAAGATTCTGGAGTGGCGACCGCGTACCGGAAGACGCAGCGTTGGAAGGCGTTCCACAAGGCTTGACTGGCCTGTTGGTCTAGTGGTTAGTGACCCTGACTGCTATGCCGGAGGCCGATTCGATTCCCACCCAAGGCAAATGTTTGTGTGATGAGCACGATAATTTGTTCTGTGTCTGGGTGTAATTTATCTATATATGTATGTATTTAGAAATATATAAGTATGTTTATCCGGTGTCTAGTACCCATAACACAAGCTCTGCTTAGCTTGAGACTAGACGGTGTTGTGTGATAGTTGTGGCATATTATATATATTATAATAATAATAATAATAATAATAATAATAATCAAATCAATATGTCGCAATCCCCATCGCCGTATCTCTACGTTGACGTCGTGGTGGGGCTTGCGTGCTCCAATATACCCTAGGTCTGTATCGGTAAGGTTTGCTTTGCCGTAATATGCCTAGGGTGAGGGGCCAAACTAAGAGAGATACAATCCGCAGCGCAGTTTTGTGGCGAACTGTTGGGCATTAGCGACCCCACGGACCCGATCTCCCGGGAGAATTCTTGTTCTTCATCTCCGGCTTGCCTTTATTGGCCGGCCGTAGTGAACACTGACGAGGAACTGAGCTCCCACCTCTCTCTTGCCTTTATTGGCTGGCTTGAGTGGAGATTCGCAAGAGCAAACGTGCTCGGGAGAAGGATGTATAATCCAGTAAGGTGCTGGTAGGGATCTTGACCGTACTTCCGGGATTGTCCTGATAGCCGTGGTATACCTCTCCACTCCTCAAGCACCTCAGGATATGTTGCCCTCTTGTTGCTACGTCACTTCGTGCTAGCGACCGTTTTTGGGGGCCCATTTATTGAGTGTGCAAGTCACCCCCTGCCTTTTTTCGATGCATATTAATAACGTTGTTCAGGCAGGGGCCATAGTCTTGACATAGTTCCATGTTACCAGTCCACTTAAGATTCCAAAAACCATAGCCCTATTATCTTTGTTCTCCATATGTCGCAACAGTTTTTCAATAACCGGGGGTTGTCCTTGGGTGCACTAGCATAGCGCGTACAGGGATAATCGTCGGTTGGTATCATGTTCCATTATAATTATCTAAAGGGCCTCTGCGAGTTGGCTTCGGCTCCTTGTACGCCTCCCAAAGGTCCAGGACCTCAGGGTCCTGAGATAAAAAATAATAATAATAATAACCCCATCGCCGTATCTCTACGTTGACGTCGTGGTGGGGCTTGCGTGCTCCAATATACCCTAGGTCTGTATCGGTAAAGTTTGCTTTGCCGTAATATGCCTAGGGTGAGGGGCCAGACTAAGAGAGATACAATCCGCAGTGCAGTTTTGTGGCGAACTGTTGGGCATTAGCGACCCCACGGACCCGATCTCCCGGGAGAATTCTTGTTCTTCATCTCCGGCTTGCCTTTATTGGCCGGCCGTAGTGAACACTGACGAGGAACTGAGCTCCCACCTCTCTCTTGCCTTTATTGGCTGGCTTGAGTGGAGATTCGCAAGAGCAAACGTGCTCGGGAGAAGGATGTATAATCCAGTAAGGTGCTGGTAGGGATCTTGACCGTACTTCCGGGATTGTCCTGATAGCCGTGGTATACCTCTCCACTCCTCAAGCACCTCAGGATATGTTGCCCTCTTGTTGCTACGTCACTTCGTGCTAGCGGCCGTTTTTGGGGGCCCATTTATTGAGTGGGCAAGTCACCCCCTGCCTTTTTTCGATGCATATTAATAACGTTGTTCAGGCAGGGGCCATAGTCTTGACATAGTTCCATGTTACCAGTCCACTTAAGACTCCAAAAACCATAGCCCTATTATCTTTGTTCTCCATAATATGTCGCAACAGTTTTTCAATAACCGGGGGTTGTCCTTGGGTGCACTAGCATAGCGCGTACAGGGATAATCGTCGGTTGATATCATGTTCCTTTATAATTATCTAAAGGGCCTCTGCGAGTTGGCTTCGGCTCCTCGTACGCCTCCCAAAGGTCCAGGACCTCAGGGTCCTGAGATAAATAAAATATAAAAAATAATAATAATAATAGCTTGGACCCTGTTCCCGATACCGGTGGGACACTGTTTTTTATATTTTTAAATGTTTTTTTATTTTTTTTATTGAAATATTTAAAAATATAATTTACATGTTATAATTATGAATAAACGAATAATAATAAGTTTATTGTTCATCTCTCACATAGAAATTTGCAAACAATATAAAGAAGCATACAAAACATTAGCGATAATTGTTGTGATCTATATGAGAGACTGGTTTCTGTACTAGGAGACCTGTATGACAGATTACCAGCCTCTCCAGACTCCGGACAATAGGTGACAGCTGTATACAACATCAGTGAGAAGTAATAATTAAGAGGGATTAAGCTAGGTGCAATGTGATTGTTGCTGTTATGGGGGTGCAAGGTGAGCGGCAGGAACTAAATTGAATGAGTAATTGAGTATGTGCGTGAGTAAGTGTGCGTGAGTGTGAGTGCGAGTTTGTGGGAGCGTGTATGTGCCTGTGTGAGTGCGTGTGGGAGAGAGTGAGTGTGTGTGTGGGTGCATGTGTACAGGGTGAAGGAGGTGCCAGCATACTCAGTTGGTTAGGATGGTACAATGAGCAGATTTTCAGTGTCATCGTAATTGAGGGACTTAAGCCAGGTAGTAATAACCCTCTTACAATTTGCTCTTGTTAGAGGGTAAACTGTTAGCTTCTTATTAATCTTATTATATAGATGTCCACCAAGAAAATCAAAGAATTTGCGTGCGAAGGCAGTGCTACGATAAGTGAGTGTTGGGCAAACCCTGTGTTTGACTCTCTTGTTTGCGTTAAGTAAGGGATCATACTCTATTAGTGAATGTTGTTTTAGAGCTGAGCACAGGATATAAAGTTGTCTTACTGTCAACACATCAGAGAGCAAGTACAGATCTTTGGCAGGAAAGAAAAAAGGTAACGACAGGCTTACTTTTGGTACCGCTCTTTGGGCTCTTTCAAGTTTTATTAAGTTAGTTTTATAAGTGCCACCCCTTATATATTATATTATACAAGGTAGACCGTGGTCATTTGTATTAGCGGTTTTAAGGGTAAATAATTATAAAAAGATTATTTTTTGAAAATAAATCGACTTTATCTGAGTATTACTTTCTTTCCTGGAAAGCTATACATTTTCTGTGGGTTTGACTACAAATGCAAATCTTTGCAAAAAAAAAAATAGTACATTTCGATACAAGTGGAGAAACTTTGTCACTGCGACCGAAGCAGAATTTGCCCGAGCCGCAGACGACAGTATTGTGGCGCCGAGTGTTGCAGTGACAAATTTCCACGTGTATGAATTGACGTTTTTCAATACACTTACGAAGAAATAAATGACAGGGGTTGAACGGCGGCTCGTGGGGGTTGCTTAGCGCCCAGCCTGTGATACGGCAATTTAGCAAATTGTGGCGAGGGCGAGCTTGCTCACTTTTCCACACTAGTTCGAAAAACATTAGATTTTGTGTTTAAAAGCGGGTTTTCGAGTAAGTGTATTGAAAAAAATATTTCATTATGCAGAAAAGCTCCTTTCATATGACGTAAGATAAACAAAAAAGAATGTAACGTCTATATAAATAACTTTACAATCAAGAATTACTTTGGAATTTGATGCTCGCAATTTCAATGAACTTAGGTATAAAGACCAACAAATATCGGCAGGGAATGGTATTTCGTTCGCTAAAAGCCAAATTGTTTCCCGTTGAAATTGGTTCCTCCTTAACTCCGCCACGAATTTGGAGAATTCTCATTGAACAAGCAATAGATTTCTTTAGAAGACAAGGGAATTAAATAGACGATAAATTACTTAATTTAATGTTACGATGAACAACTACTTGAACAAATTGAATTAAATAATCCGGCTCAATGATCGACTGAATCATGATGATCAGAAAATGTCATGATAATGATTTAGGTGTGAGAGAGAGACGGAGCTACATAAGACAAATAGCGCTATCTCTTTTTTCAAACATGTAATTTATTTTTTAAATTAATTTTGATTGACACACAATTAAGTAACTTAACCGATTTTGCCCAATACAACTATGATACAAAAATGCGATTTTCGGGTACGCTGTATCTATTTTTTTTTAAATTGATATAAACCAGTGCTTGATTGCGATCCCACCAGACGGTAAGCAGTGATGCAATCATTGATGGTGAGGCGCACTAGTTTATTAAGAGCCTATTCACTCTAGCCTTGAAAACACCTAAATTATAATTGGACGGGAAGACTACAGCAGGCAAATTGTTCCAGTCCTTCGATGTACACGGTATAAACGCTATTACTAGATACTGGATTACTAGATATAAAATAACCCCAAGGAAAGAGGCTAAGATTAAGAATAATTTATTATTTCAGAGAAAATGCATTTAAGGCCCTAGCGCCCGAGCAGTGCCATTAAACAGTGACTTTCTGAAGCTTACTCCTTGGTAACGGCTAGTTCAATAGGTTTGAAAAAAATATATGTTTATTATAAACTCATGTACAACGTTATCAATTTAGATATTTACGTGTGACTAATACTTTTGACAAAAAAAAATTAACGACATAATATTTTTTCACTTGTTTTCCTTACTCCTTTCAAACGGCTTTGATCTTTAGAAATATGTTTACACAAAAAAATTGCTTGTTAAGTGTTCTTTAGAATGTACAAAGCATATGTTAATCAATCGACGGGCCTGTTGGTCTAGTGGTTAATGGCCCTGACTGCTATGCCGGAGGTCGTAAGTTTGATTCACACACAGGACAAATGTTTGTGTGATGAGCACGATCATTTGTTCTGTGTCTGGATGTAATTTATCAATAATATGTATGTATTTAGAAATATATAAGTATGTTTATCAGTTGTCTAGTACCTACTCATAACACAAGCGCTGCTTAACTTGGGGCTAGACGGCGTTGTGTGATAGTTGTGGAATATTATTATATTATTAATCAATATTTCGCAAAAAAAAAAATGCATTTATAGGTCAAACCCCGGCTCTATCCGGGTGCAACTGGCCGGAATTAAATGCACACGTAATCGTACGCCGCCTGGGCGGCAGTATGAGTACGTGTCCATTTAACTCCGGCCAGATGTTCAAAGGACTATACATCTTAAACAGGTGGATTCCAAGATGGAGTCTATCCGCGTGCCAATTTCATTCAAATTCTGGCATGTATTCGAGAGTGAAGAAGTACCAAAAATTTACCATTAAATGCACATAATTGCCTACAAAGTTTCGCCTCTATAATTCTAAATCTATTAGTGTGATGTGATATAGAAACTAGATAATATATCTATGTTTTAACATTGTCATATAATTTGTTTGAAATCAGGAATTTCGTTGCAACTGTCATTTCGAGGACACAGGGCTGGATTTTCTTCTCACAGACTATTCTGGTGTCACCTCGATATTGCGTTATAAAATTCCAGAGTACGAAGCCACGAGCTCTCGTGGGTATTGATGAAATTTTAAAACTCAATTTCCAACCTGCTTTAGCTTTAAACTTTCAGGTTTCGACAGTTAGGCAATAGGTTTTTATATCTGAAATGTTTTTCCAATTTCCTAAATTGACTTCTAAAAATCAATACAGTTACTTGAAAAATATGAGTGGGCTACCTCTACCGCTGTTAGCCTTGCAATGTAGTGCATTTTGCACTCGTGCAGAAAAGTGCAGAGGTCAGCCCTATCACAATTTTTTTATATTTTTTATACAATCTTTTTCCCAAAGTCGCTTGTCATAATATATTTTGACAATTTTTTTTCGAGTGAGTATGATAAAAAATTAGTATTAAATTAGTAATTTTTATTGCACTTACTAATTTCCACAACAACCTCGCCTCCAGTTTGGGTGTCAATTCAGCCTCGGCTGCAATCACAAACTTTGCCTATTTGTATCAAAATGTACTGTGGGAAAATCATCTAATGACATCCCCCGCTCTTGGGCAGAGCGGGAGATAGTGTCAGACTTTTAGTGACTAAAAACCCACTCCTGTTCCTTCTTTGCCATTTTTTCCAGGGCCCCGGGCATCTCTTTCGCATCACCCATGGCCCCAGTAGGCTTCGACCTTGCTGGCCCCTACGGTTGCTGACATCTCCTTGAGGCGCGCATGGAACAGTACGCGCCGTTGACGACTTGGGCCCGGTCCGGATGGTTGCCGGACGATCGGACGGCGAGCCACCCGTTGCTCGCCGTCCGCAAGCCCGCACCTGCGGTGGCCGGAAATCGGGATCGGAATCCCGGCGGCGGTTGGGGCGCGAGGACCATTGCCTCACGCGATCGGCCGCCTCCTTTGCTAGCATTACTGCTTCGCAGAAGGAGGCGACCACCTGCCACTCCTCCTCGCTCTTGACCATAGCCTGTACCAAGGACCGGCGCGAGAGATCGCTGCCGCCGATCGCCCACGAGGACACGGCGCGCGGCGGTGCTCTGCCCAGGCGGGGCACACCTCTACCGTATGTTCCAACGTGTCCTCCGGGCGGTCCACACAATGTTGGCACCCGGGCGTTTCTTCCGCACGAATCCGTTGCAGGAACCTCCCGAACTTACCATGTCCGGTGAGGACATGCGTCATGCGGAAGGTAAGGACGCCGTGAGGTCTTTCCAGCCACTCCACAAAGAGGAGACTTATCGCCATAATTATGGAGTGCCCAGAAGGAACATAGGTAGGTTTGGTTAGTTACAGTTTGCCATGCCCTCTCGCTCCACCAGTCCACGAATCATTTGTTGATTTGACTCCAAACAAAAGCATCGGAAATATAACAACCTACTAAAATAGCATTTCCCCTACACCTTAGATGATACATTTCGCAATCCGCCTGAAGTTTATAACCCAGTTTGTTTAACTGTACATTAACTGTATCAGTTAACTCGGCACGTGTTACTATTATAAAATTATTCACAGTTTACAAAGCCAGAGGTTCCGTGAATTCCGAAAGGTAGTGTAAAAGACACATAAATCTCCGAGTTTGACCGAACGATTCCGATGTTTACATAGGGCTCCACTGATAGAGGGGCGTAACTTGTATTGCTGAATGAATTGTATTATTCAGAGATTTGTGGTTTTAGCGAAGGAAATGTTTCAGTTTTTACCCGACTACGGCAAAGCCAAAGGAGGGATTTTGACAGGCTATGTATGTATGTATGTTTGTGAGTATGTTCATCTGTTCTCTCATAGCTCCTAATCTACTTATCGGAACTCGACATAATATGAGGTATCGTTAGAACCGTCTTAATTGTCCGCTGAACATAGGCTACGTAAAGTTGCACAAAACTTGATATGGCGCCCTCTAGCAGACAAAAACTAATGTGTTAAGAAATAAAAATGGAGATAAATTCGCCGTGTTTGGTATCATTTGAAAGGGCTTTACTTGTACATTTCCAAAATATTTCTCAAATTTAAAGTGACGCCCTCTAGCGGACAAAAATTCATGTGTTAAATTTAACACCAAAATTGTTTAAATAAAAAAAAATAAAAAACTAAAACCCGACTACGACAAAAAAAAAACGACGCTGAAAAAGTATGAAACAAGATTTTCATACTTCGAACAGAACCAAAATAAAAACCGTAGTCACACGTTATTAAAGTGTTTCGGTTGGTACCTATAACGTGTGACTGCGGCTATTCTTTTTGTTCTGTTCGAAGTATTAAAATCTGTTTCATACTTTTTCAGCGTCGTTTTTTTTTGTCGTAGTCGGGTTTTAGTTTTTTTACTTTTTTTTTTTCAGATGTCAAATTAAGTACAGAAGCTACAGACAAAGTGGAGTTTTGTAAGCGAAAAATATTGTTAAAAAAGTCTTCCAAAATGTTTGGAACTGTTCACGTGATATTTTAGTATTGCATGTCAATCATCGTAGACTTTGGGGACTTTAAAGAATTTCTTCGCCGTTACAATATTACTTTGTCCATGCCCTCAGGAGAATTTTTCGTTCGAAATGTTTTTTTTTTGGTGAAGGGTTTTTTTAAGGAATAAATAATAAAGTAGATACTTGTTGGTCTGATATGAAAAATCGATTACAATATAACGCTATCCAGTGAAATTATAATACAGAATGTCACTGTTACCATTGATAACCCATACGAATTCCAGAAATCAAGAATATGAACATTTATGTAATAAACCACGTTTTTTGAAAAAAAAAAAGCATTCCACTCTCGCTCCCACTTCCACCACACGCAGTCTCACATCAAAAAGTTAACGAGTGTTTAACTTGTACCACATTCAGATCCAGAATAAATAATAATAAACACATCAACGCGCCATTACATACAAATAAAATGCCGGCTTTGCTTCGAATCCTTTCCAAACGAACTCGGTGGCACGGCACTAATTTAATTTTATATGGCTTTTACAAAACATCAAAGTTGGTTTTGACAAAATATTGCAATAATATTTGTTTGTAACTGAAACTGAAGTTTTTATTAAATATAACTGGGTACTTATATTGGTTTTACTGACCAAAAAACTTCGTTTGTGATTAATTATTATATTTTTTGTTTTTATTATGGTAATGCTCACGCTTGACCGCTCTCTCACCTGCACCCCTAGCCAAGTTGATAATTTGCAATCGTTAACGCTAGACGAAAACTAATCAAATGTATGGGAATGACATCATCTCAACATTAAATCACGTGGTCAGAACAAACGAATAGAAAATTCGTAGCCAAGTTTACATCAAGCAAGCGATGATGTGGTCATTGATAGAGCACGCTTGCCTAGAAATAATCTATTTACTCTTGACTTAAAGACTCCTAGGTTATAGCTATCAGTAAACATAGACTCCTGCAGGGAATTCCACTTTTTAGCCGTACGCATTCGTCATGCGTACGGCTAAAAAGTGGTCATGATTAAACCAACAACATTTGAAACGATAATTGACCATTGAGCAAGACAACATTTGTAATGCCAATGCCTAGAATCCAGAACCACCTTTCTCTATGATTCCTATTCAAGAATAATTTATTTACTTAAAAAAAAAAAACAAATATTTTATTTCACATTGGCCTACATGGGCACTTATAAAACGTCAGAAGCTAGTGCACGGTTCCAAATTGGTCGTTTTCTATGGACAAGAAGCGGCAAAAAACTCCATAATTACTCTTTTACTCTTATTACTATTATCAAGATATGATTTTAAAAGTATGTAAATTATGGACTAATGTTACCGAATAATAATGTCATACGTATTTATTGGTACAATTTAGATATTGACAGCTCTTGAACTCAGTTTAAAAGTGCTGAGGTCGTTTACTTTTATTGGTGAAATTGACCCTAAGACCCTTATAAAGAGCTGAACACTCTATATTTACAGACAGTAAAAAAAAGACCTGTCAAAGAAACCTTTCTCTATCCTTTATTTAAAAGGGTATTTTACGAAAGATTCTTGTAATTCTTCGAGTGTTACGTACCCTATTAAGAATAACTCGACGTTTTAACAATATCAATAAAACGTAAGAAAACTATTTTCCATTGAAATTCTGTGTTTCAATAAAAATATGAATTCTGAAGTACCTTGATTTTGTCTTAGATCTTTTAATACATTTAGTTAAACACTTAAGTGAGAAAAAAATAGAATGGGTTCAATATCTTTACTAAACCCAATGGCGTAAATAATATTTTAATGGATTTACGTTGTAATTTGGGAATTATATCGATTGACTAGGTAAACATACCATTACGTGGGTGCATTGAAAGTTTTTTTTTTTTAATTTATTTCGACCCAAAAGTATAATAATAATAATATAATATTCCACAACTATCACACAACGCCATCTAGTCTCAAGCTAAGCAGAGCTTGTTTTATGAATAGATACTAGACAACTGATAAACATATTTATATATTTCTAAATATATACATATTATAGTTATATTACACCCAGACACAGAGCAAATGATCGTGCTCATCAAACAAACATTTATCCTGGGTGGGAATCGAACCCACGACCTCCGTTAAAGCAGTCAGGGCCACTAACCACTAGACCAGCCGGGCAGTCAAATTACCAAGGTATCAAAACTCGATACATCTTATGAAAGTTCCTGCAGTAATTCCAAAAAGCTTGCAGATTAATACAAACAAATACATTTTTACATAATTATGTGGGGAAAATCTCTAATAGTCTTCGCTTAGCTCACCGTCCCGCCGTCCAGTAATTCCCAAGAGCCCAAGTCGTTAACAGCGTGTAAAGGGATGTCAGCAAGCTGTGTGCTGCCAAGGCCGCGAGGATTTTCTGAAAAGGAAACTCGTGGTCCTAGAATGCAAAGGGCATCTGAAGGACACAGGTGTGGCTTTAGTTGGTAAAAGTCTGACACGCCCTCTCGCTCCACCCTAGAGTGTGAGAAGTCATTAGATGATTTCCCCATCTCAAAAAAAAGAATACAACGTGGAAGTTCAATCTGTCTACTTATGTAACTATTTCACATTGAAACCGTATTATATAGCCCACGTAGCAGCCATAGTTCATTTCTAATGCTATAGAGAGTGACTTGATATCGCCATTCGCACTCTTGCACTTTAATCCTCCATATTTCTTATTAACTTTGCTTCCGTCGTACGATAACTGGAACGTCTAGAAAATACAGAGTATAGAGCAAATGGATAACGCAATTTTACTCGAGATAGCAATAGTCAACTCCAAAAAAATTAATAATGGATATTCCGTACAAAGTAACGAAATGTAATAAACGGCCGTATATTATTTTCTCGTAAACTCAGAAGTTTGAATTTTTCACAGCATCAAGGAATCGCAGACCTGAGTATATGGTTTTAATTTCAACTTGATACCTCCACGCGTTCCCGAAATAAAGGGTCTTGACAGACAGACAGACGGACAACAAGGTGATCCTATAAGGATTCCGTTTTTTTTCTTTTTGAGGTACAGAACCCTTAAAATGGTAATTTTTATGCTTTAACGAAAAATCTTCATCATTATCTTCTTGTCCTTGTCCCGTTTTAACGGGTTGGTGCAACACGTTTATTTCTTCCATTCTATCGTGTCACGCGTCACTAACATCCTTCTAAATCATTTCTCACACGATCCATCCGTCTTTTCTTTGGTCTATCTCTCTTTAGCGAAACATGAAAGAAAATCTGTACACCGACCAGATTTGTTCCTGAAGCGAAAATTTTGTACAATAGATGTCAAATTACCTATAGAAGAGACACACATAGAAGCCAGCTATAACAAATGACTGCCGCGTTTTCTGCACAATACGGTATGATTTCAATACAGAGCAATATTACGTTACAGATGTATGGAGTCGTATGAATGAATGCACTGTCTCCTGAAATAGATACTGCACTCTAGGAATTCATTTCAGATGACCTTTGATTACAACCAGAGCTTTGTATAAGTATATAGATCCACTACTTTTTAGGAGTTATTTGTAAGACATAAATAACTATGTAGTATCTAAATTTGTTGAACAATAAAGTTTCACACTTCAACACTATAATAAAACAAATATTAAAAAGTATTCATGACACTTTATGTCAATGGTGCCTGTTTCAATAGATATGGAGATTTTTAATTATATTAAAAAAAATATATAAATAAAAAAATATATCTACCTTTTTTTTTTTTTTTTTTTTTTTTTATTCTTGATAGGTTCGCGCTTGACCGCTAACTCACCTGATGGAAAGCGACGATGCGGTCGACGATGGAACGCGCTTACCTAGAAGTAACCTATTCACTCTTGACTTAAAGATTCCCGGGTTGTAGCCATCAGGAAAAACAGATTCCGGCAAGGAATTCCACTCCTTAGCTGTACGCACTATGAATGTGTTCGCAAAACGTTTTGTGCGTATAGGTGGGATGTCCACCATGTACCGGTGGCGCATTGCCGTACGCCTGGTGGTCCGATGATGGAACGGGCTAGGCGGAATTAGGTTATGCAATTCCGACGCACACTCCCCGAAATGCAACCGGTAGAAAACCGACAGGCTAGCAACTCTGCGTCGATGCTCAAGACTTTGAAGCCTCGACTCAACGAGTGCATCATTGCCAATGATCCTCTTGGCTCGCCTCTCAATTGCCTCAAGTGCATCAAGCTGGTATCGGGCAGATCCGTCCCAAAGATGAGAGCAGTACTCCATACACGATCGAACTTGCGCTTGATAAAGTTTGAGCAGCTGTTCGGGCGTGAAGTACCGTCTGACCTTCGCGAGGATTCCCAGCTTTTTTGCTGCCAGTTGAGCCTTTGCTTCGATGTATGGCCCAAAGTTGAGTGTTGACGTCAGCGTAACACCAAGGAGATCAAGATGGTCGGTTATTGGCACGGTTACGCCCCGGAAAGTTGGAGCAGGGCTGAATTGGCTCCTTTTAGCGGAAAATAGACACGCCTGGGTTTTAGCAGCATTGAACTTGACCAAATTGGCATCGCCCCATTCAGAGACTGCCTCCAAGGACAAGTTCAAGCGCTCGACCATAGCCTCTCGGAGAGACTGGATCTGTGACCCACTAGCCTGCGCGCTGGATATGTAACTCTCAGCAACAGTGCTGTCGTCTGCATACCCAAAGGTACCGGGCTTAAGCAGATCATTTATGTGCAGCAAGAACAATGTTGCCGAGAGCACTGACCCCTGAGGGACCCCGGCATTAATGGCCATTTGACCGGACGAGCAACCATCGATGACCACTCGGATGGACCGGTCACTCAGGAAATCTGCAATCCAAGCACACAAACCAGCAGGTAATCCGAAAGAAGGAAGCTTACTAATAAGGCTTTCGTGCCAGACCCTATCGAAAGCCTTCGAGATATCGAGGGAGACGGCAAGAGCTTCCCCGTGTTTCTCGATGGCCTCACTCCAGATGTGGATGGCATACGCTAGAAGATCACCAGTTGACCGATTTCGGCGAAAGCCGTATTGTCGGTCACTTAGGATGTCATTAGCTTCTAGGTATGCCAGGAGCTTACTGTTGAGAGAAGGTGATGCGGAGGTCTAGGTTCGACCACATTAGCCGCATCGGGAACAAACTCGCATCATACCCTGCTGGTAGTAAGGCGTTTTGGTCCCTGGCTAAGTCGGTTGAATCGAACTTCTGCCGTCCCTCACTACCGCCACTGCTGAAACCCGACGGGTCGCTGGCCCATACCGCTGAGGAGAAAGCAAATTTGTTTGCCTCTCTCTTCGCGGAATCTTCGCGTCTAGATTCTGGTGACGCGCGGCCGCCTGTTAATCCTGATGGTTGCGAGACGAGTATGTCGGATATTCGCATCCATCAGAAGGACGTCCGTAGGGTGCTGCGTAACCTTGACGTGAACAAGGCTAGCGGTCCAGACGGGATACCGGCAATTGTTCTGAGAACGTGTGCGCCTGAACTGTCTCCGATCCTGACACGCCTATTTCGGCTTTCTTTTGAGGCTGGAAAAGTGCCGATTGCATGGAAGCAAGCTAACGTACAGCCCGTGCCCAAAAAGGGTAGTCGGGCTGACCCGGCTAACTACAGGCCAATCTCAGTAACGTCCATTCTCTGTAAGACAATGGAACGTGTACTCAACAGTAAGCTCCTGGCATACCTAGAAGCTAATGACATCCTAAGTGACCGACAATACGGCTTTCGCCGAAATCGGTCAACTGGTGATCTTCTAGCGTATGCCATCCACATCTGGAGTGAGGCCATCGAGAAACACGGGGAAGCTCTTGCCGTCTCCCTCGATATCTCGAAGGCTTTCGATAGGGTCTGGCACGAAAGCCTTATTAGTAAGCTTCCTTCTTTCGGATTACCTGCTGGTTTGTGTGCTTGGATTGCAGATTTCCTGAGTGACCGGTCCATCCGAGTGGTCATCGATGGTTGCTCGTCCGGTCAAATGGCCATTAATGCCGGGGTCCCTCAGGGGTCAGTGCTCTCGGCAACATTGTTCTTGCTGCACATAAATGATCTGCTTAAGCCCGGTACCTTTGGGTATGCAGACGACAGCACTGTTGCTGAGAGTTACATATCCAGCGCGCAGGCTAGTGGGTCACAGATCCAGTCTCTCCGAGAGGCTATGGTCGAGCGCTTGAACTTGTCCTTGGAGGCAGTCTCTGAATGGGGCGATGCCAATTTGGTCAAGTTCAATGCTGCTAAAACCCAGGCGTGTCTATTTTCCGCTAAAAGGAGCCAATTCAGCCCTGCTCCAACTTTCCGGGGCGTAACCGTGCCAATAACCGACCATCTTGATCTCCTTGGTGTTACGCTGACGTCAACACTCAACTTTGGGCCATACATCGAAGCAAAGGCTCAACTGGCAGCAAAAAAGCTGGGAATCCTCGCGAAGGTCAGACGGTACTTCACGCCCGAACAGCTGCTCAAACTTTATCAAGCGCAAGTTCGATCGTGTATGGAGTACTGCTCTCATCTTTGGGACGGATCTGCCCGATACCAGCTTGATGCACTTGAGGCAATTGAGAGGCGAGCCAAGAGGATCATTGGCAATGATGCACTCGTTGAGTCGAGGCTTCAAAGTCTTGAGCATCGACGCAGAGTTGCTAGCCTGTCGGTTTTCTACCGGTTGCATTTCGGGGAGTGTGCGTCGGAATTGCATAACCTAATTCCGCCTAGCCCGTTCCATCATCGGACCACCAGGCGTACGGCAATGCGCCACCGGTACATGGTGGACATCCCACCTATACGCACAAAACGTTTTGCGAACACATTCATAGTGCGTACAGCTAAGGAGTGGAATTCCTTGCCGGAATCTGTTTTTCCTGATGGCTACAACCCGGGAATCTTTAAGTCAAGAGTGAATAGGTTACTTCTAGGTAAGCGCGTTCCATCGTCGACCGCATCGTCGCTTTCCATCAGGTGAGTTAGCGGTCAAGCGCGAACCTATCAAGAATAAAAAAAAAAAAAAAAAAAAAAAAAGGTAGATATATTTTTTTATTTATATATTTTTTTTAATATAATTAAAAATCTCCATATCTATTGAAACAGGCACCATTGACATAAAGTGTCATGAATACTTTTTAATATTTGTTTTATTATAGTGTTGAAGTGTGAAACTTTATTGTTCAACAAATTTAGATACTACATAGTTATTTATGTCTTACAAATAACTCCTAAAAAGTAGTGGATCTATATACTTATACAAAGCTCTGGTTGTAATCAAAGGTCATCTGAAATGAATTCCTAGAGTGCAGTATCTATTTCAGGAGACAGTGCATTCATTCATACGACTCCATACATCTGTAACGTAATATTGCTCTGTATTGAAATCATACCGTATTGTGCAGAAAACGCGGCAGTCATTTGTTATAGCTGGCTTCTATGTGTGTCTCTTCTATAGGTAATTTGACATCTATTGTACAAAATTTTCGCTTCAGGAACAAATCTGGTCGGTGTACAGATTTTCTTTCATGTTTCGCTAAAGAGAGATAGACCAAAGAAAAGACGGATGGATCGTGTGAGAAATGATTTAGAAGGATGTTAGTGACGCGTGACACGATAGAATGGAAGAAATAAACGTGTTGCACCAACCCGTTAAAACGGGACAAGGACAAGAAGATAATGATGAAGATTTTTCGTTAAAGCATAAAAATTACCATTTTAAGGGTTCTGTACCTCAAAAAGAAAAAAAACGGAATCCTTATAGGATCACCTTGTTGTCCGTCTGTCTGTCTGTCAAGACCCTTTATTTCGGGAACGCGTGGAGGTATCAAGTTGAAATTAAAACCATATACTCAGGTCTGCGATTCCTTGATGCTGTGAAAAATTCAAACTTCTGAGTTTACGAGAAAATAATATACGGCCGTTTATTACATTTCGTTACTTTGTACGGAATATCCATTATTAATTTTTTTGGAGTTGACTATTGCTATCTCGAGTAAAATTGCGTTATCCATTTGCTCTATACTCTGTATTTTCTAGACGTTCCAGTTATCGTACGACGGAAGCAAAGTTAATAAGAAATATGGAGGATTAAAGTGCAAGAGTGCGAATGGCGATATCAAGTCACTCTCTATAGCATTAGAAATGAACTATGGCTGCTACGTGGGCTATATAATACGGTTTCAATGTGAAATAGTTACATAAGTAGACAGATTGAACTTCCACGTTGTATTCTTTTTTTTGAGATGACTACAAACCGTAGGAGATAGCTAGTTGAATATAATTGTTATTTAGTTTTCTTCGTAAAATCACTACATAGTATAAAACAAAGTCGCTTTTCGTGTCTGTCTGTCTGTCCCTATATATGCTTAGATCTTTAAAACTACGCAACGGATTAGGATGCGGTTTTTATTAATAGATAGAATGATTCAAGAGGAAGGTTTATATATATAATGCATGCATAATAAAGAAGAGAAACACTGATAATTTTAGATGTTTCTAATGTGATGTCGTCAATAAACAATTTTTTTTGTGCTTATATTGCAAACGCTGGCTGAACTCTACGAGATATATCAAGATAGTGTACTACAGTATTGTTCACCTTAAAAAGGTCTACAAAAAAGTCCGCGATGGTATATGTCTATCTCTTAGGGATAACCCACAATAACCATTTTTTATCTTTTACTTTTTAAGAGAAATAATGGCTTATTTACGAAACAATTTTAAGCAATACAGCATTAATATTTACCCAATTAACTACCTTACATAAAATGTGCATTTAATATAGATCATTATAGCCCTTTACAGCGTCTAATTTAAATGAATATTTTCGAAGATATTACAGATTTAAAATGCAGGGAAATAGCGGTTGCGGTAAATAACTTGATTCTACGTTTGTTACCTCACAACTTCGTCGTTTATGGACCGACTTGCAACATTTTTTTTTCCCTAATAGGATATGCTTTCAGATTGGTCCAATTTTTTTCAAAATCCAATTCTGATGATGGGATCCATAAGGAGTCGAGGGAACTCCTCAAATATTCTAGGCAACTATATAATGATTTTAGTATTTTCATCGAGAACTTAAGCCACCAACGGAACTTCACCCCTACATAGATATCACAATGAAGATAGTTAAGTAACTATGAAAATGAATATAAATAAATGGTTCTGAATAGTTATGTTGAAAATGGTAGCATCAAAATGATCTGATGATGATGATGGAGCTGGAAGATAGGTACTGGAACTCCGTAATTAATTAATGTAGCCTAGCCGTGTTTGGGCTTATTAGAATTGTCATCAGATGCACTTTGGCTATAAGGTACTATCGAACTGACCTGATAATGGGGCTGGGAAGTGGATAGGGACTTCATAATAAAATAATGTATCCTAGCAGTGTTTGGGTTAAATCGTGAGAAAAAGGTACTCTGGCTATAAATGTATCACAACTAAATAGCGTGAAATAAAAATTTTTATACTAAAAAAAATAACCAACTTCACCACAAAAAAACAAAACACTAAAACGATCAAAATAACTTTAATTTCAGAAGTCAGTGTTAAATAAGAAGCAGACAATACCAGAAACACTGACTTCCAAAATTAAAGTTATTTTGATCGTTTTAGTGTTTTCTTTTTAGGGTTCCGTACCTAAAAAGGAAAAAAACGGAACCCTTATAGGATCACTTTGTTTTTAGTCGGTCTGTCTGTCAAGACCCTTTATCTCGGAAACGCATAGAGGTATCGAGTCCATGGAGTATTCCACATTCTTCTTCATAATGTTTTTTTTTAGGTGGGAAAATCATCTAATGACAAATCCCGCCCTTGGGCGGAGCGAGAGATAGTTTCAGACTTTTACTGACTAAAAACCCACTCCTGTTCCTTCTTTGCCTTCGTCCCAGGGCCCCGGGTTTCACTTTCAAACTACCCGTGGACCCAGTAGGCTTCGACCCTGCTGGGCCCCTCCGATTTGCTGACATCTCCCTGAGGCGCGCGTGGAACAATACGCACCGTCGACGACTTGGTCTCGGTTACCGGTTCCCGGACGGTTACCGGACGGTCGCCGTCCGGAAGCCCGCGCCTACGGTGGCCGGAAATCGGGATCGGAATCCCGACAGTGGTTGGGGCGTGAGGACCGTTGCCTCACGCGATCGGCCGCCTCCTTTACCAGCATTATGCTTCGCAGTAGGAGGCGACCGCCTGCCACTCCTCCTCGCTCCGGACCATGGCCTGTACCAAGACCCGGCGCGAGAGATCGCCACCGCCGATCGCCCCCACGAGGACACGGCGTTGCTCTGCTCAAGCGGGGCACAGCTCCACCGTGTGCTCCATCGTGTCCTCCGGGCGGTCCCCACAGTGGCAAGTAAAGATATCTTTTGTCGTAAAGATACCTATAATAAATCGCAGGGTCAAACGTTCAACGTTGTAACGTTATTGATCGTTGAGTGTTTTTCACATGTCGCTCTTTCAAGAGTAACCTCAAAAGAAAACATGTTTGTATTATCTAATGACAAAAAAAAGCTGTAAACATTGTACATAAAGACATTCTGTAGTATAATTAGTACTGGCGACCCGCCCCGGCTTCGCACGGGTGCAATGCTGATCAAAACCGCATCAAAATCCGTTGCGTAGTTTTAAAGATCTTCTTCTTCTCAGTCGGTACACTCTTGCCAGTGTGGTCGTGGTCATCACTGTGAATCACGATGAGTGATCATCTTGGTAACACGGCGCAATTCATCGCGGACTGCAGCTTTCCGAGTACATTCATAAACCGAGCACTTAGTTGCGCCTTGATCTGGTCTGTCCATCTCATTAGTGATCTACCACGTGACCTGGTGCCCTCAACTTTGCCCTGCTGCACTACGAGACGCTCTATGGAGTCATTACCACGACGAGATACATGGCCGAAGAAGTTCAAAATGCGTGACTGCCCTGTGGATGATAGGCGCTGTCTGATCTAAGCGTACATAGGGACAAACAGCGGGAAGCAACTTTGTTTTATACTATGAAGTGATCAGCATTGCACCCGTGCGAAGCCGGGGCGGGTCGCTAGTAATATAATAATGTCTTCGTCTTTACTTCTGTCTAGAATTGCTGACACTTGCATTATAAGCATTTAATTTTGGTGACAGACAAGACTCCTTTCTATTTTAATAAAATATTAACGGTGTCGAAATAATACGAATTTCCAAATAAGTGTTAAAATTATTTCGACATTCGTAATCAATACCTTTTCTTATTTTGATCTTTTAAAAGGGGATACATTTTTCCTTTATGGTCTTAATGTATGGAGATACTCAAGGCTGGGATGGAATTAATGGCACGTGCCCAAATTATAAATATAACGTGTATGACGTACCCAAATGCGACACGTGGAGACGTTAAAATGGAAATTAAAAACCATACGAAATTGAAAGGAAAAAGCTCTGTAGCTAAGTTGGTTTTAAAAGGTTTTTATGCCAGTATTTTTGCTTTGAAGAGAACAAACATAACATTCTCTTTTGGGAACACTCGTACTTTTTAGTGTTCCGTACCTCAAAAGGAAAAAAACGGAACCCTTAAAGGATCAATTTGTTGTCCGTCCATCTGTCTGTCTGTCTGTCAAGACCCTTTATCTCGGGAACGCGTGGATATATCGAGTTGAAATTAAAACCATATACTCAAGTCTGCGGTCCCTTGAAGCTGTGAAAAAAATCAAACATCTGAGTTAACGGTAGGTAAGTTTATACGGAACCCTCAGTACGCGAGTCCGACTCGCACTTGCCCAGTTTTTGTCTTTGAGGTAGGAAATCATCCAAAGACTTCTCCCACTCTAGAGTAGGGCGAGAGGGCGTGTCAGAATTTTAGTGACTAAAACCACACCTGTGTCTTTCAGTTGCCCTTTTGTGTTCTAGGAGTGGTCCTAGCACACAAAGGGTAACCTTAGGTTTCCTTTTCAGAAATCCCCCATGACCGTAGTGGATCTACTCGTACTAAATCTGAATCTTACTTAGGCTGAATCGGAAATTATGATATCAGAAGGAGAACCAGGTAACCGAAATTGCTCGAAGAATCAACAAACTTAAGTGGCAGTAGGCAGAGCATATTGCTCGCATAACATATAGTCGATGGGACCGAAAATTTCTGGATCGGCGACTGCATACCGGAAGACGAAGCTTTGGAAGACGATGGTGAGGGAATCCAATAATGAATGCAAGACACACAGGACCGGCTGTTATGGCGACAATTGGGGAAGGCATACGTCCAGTACTAGATGTCTTTTGGCTGAAACGATGATGACGATTAAGATGATGCTGCTATAACCAGGCCTATGTCCAGCAGTGGACGTCTTTCGGCTGAAATGATGATGAATGATGCTATGACCATGTTTATTTTTATCTTCAGCAAAGCTATATGTAATTTGTCGATACACATAAAGAGCAAAACCGATTTCTTCTCAATAAAATGCTCAAAAAAAAAATTAGGTAAAAAAATAACATGCCCATTTTTGCACAGGAAATTGTACGAATACACAACACTTGGTAATTCCTAAATATCGTCTTTCGCGTTCCCATGGGCAGAAGATACTGTAATATTCCATTACAACCATCTCAGATACGAAAATAAAAACTAGCAAAATATCTCCGACGCGTGGTACAAGAAACAATGGTGGAAACCGCGGAAGCATTACCTCTGAAGGTAACGCTTTACTTCGTGTACCTACTTTATTTCATCACCACTCCTCTCAAAACGGCAACAGAAAGCATTGTGAAGAATGTGTGTCCTTTTAATCAAAATTTCAAAGAAATTATGACATTCATCAACCCGCACTGGGCCCGCGTGATATATCATCATAATCATTTTAGCCGAAAGACGTCCACTGTTGGACATAGGCCTCCCCCAAGCGTTGCCATAACGACCGGTCCGGTGCGTCTCACATCCATCGGATTTCCGCGATCCTCCCCAGGTCATCGGTTCACCTTGTGGGAGGCCTTCCAACGCTGCGTATAATATTAAGGCTCATTCCCTCTCCTAGAGAGGAGACCTGAGTCCTAGCAGCGGGAACAATATGACGCTGATTAAGCTTATTTAACGTGCTTATGCATGCTGAGCCCCTATGATTTTGCTGCCATCTCTTTGAGGTCCACGCGGAACACTACGCACCGTCGGTTGACTCGCCGGACGGCGAGCTACCTATTTTTCTTCGTCTGCTATTTATGGACCTTATTAACCATTGGTACTTATTATATTATTATTTTTTATTTAGCCTATACTGTCGTACTGCTGGGCAGAGGCCTCCCCCAACTTCTTTCAAGTATTTTTTATTTTTATTATTATTATTATTAGTGATAGGCTCGCGTTTGACCACCATCTCACCTGATGGTAAGGGATGATGTGGTCGACGATGGGGCAGTGTATGATGAGCAAGTAGGCTATTCACTCTTGACTTAAAGACCCCTAAGTTGTAGCTATCAGGAAACACAGACTCCGGCAAGGAATTCCACTCCTTGACTGTACGCACAATAAATGTGTTCTTAAAACGCTTTGTGCGTATGGGTGGGATGTATTTTTTTTTATATAGGTACATTTTTAAATACTTGTAGGTCTTTGAACATAATCTCTATGACAAATGGAAGTCGCAGTTTGTGGAAGCCTGAATTGACCAAACTTTGCTCACCTTTAATTTCCTGCTGCCGTGGACCCCATCTGTTATGAATGCAGATGAGGCCGTGATCATTAGCGCGCTTTCGATATTAACTCTTAACCATTTGTAAATTTATTTTCAGAATAATTAAGAATCCCTGGAACACCGTATCGAGTGGTTTATTCAGGTGTTCGTATTAGATTTTTTGTCGATTTTATTGTGTACTCGACAAAATTTGCATGGATTATAAACACTGTTATTATTTAGAGTGTTTTCTTCTTGACGCAGTGATACAGTGCACGATGCAGGAGTAATTCATAGCGTGGGGCAACGTATATATTTTTAACTAGGTTACGCATCAATTTAGCTCTAGTATCTCAGATGTCTATAAGTGTCGGATATCACTTACTTATCTCTTTTACATATCAGGTTGGCCGCCAGCTAGTTTGAGACTCTAAATAAGTGCGAGTCGGACTCGCGCACTGAGGGTTCTGTACAAACTACAATTCCCGAATGGAGTCTCGAATATTTTTTCGAATTGCTTAATTTTTTATTTTTTTTGTGACTTAGGTAACAACAAATTTACTGTGTTCAGATTTATTCCTATACCTACCTGTGCTATAAGACCTTGCTTTATACTAATTTTCAGGATTCTGGGTCACCGGAGAGTACCCTATGAATTTTGATTCCTTTGAGAGTATCGAAACACGTTTTTCGCGACATAAACGGCCGTATCTTTTTTCTTTGTAAAAAATCAAACTTCTAAGAAGTTTGATTTTTTCACAGCTTCAAGGGACCGCAGACGTATTTTAGTAGCAGGTATTAAAACATGCGAAAATGTATTATTTTTTTAATAAAAAAAAATCATTTCACCACTAACCTTTTACAAAACCTTCAAAAACTTTTACACCTTATTATTATTATATAACTTTATTGCACATCTCTTAAATAGCATATTCAGCCTTTTTAATGTTCCCACTGCTGGGACTCAGGCCTCCTCTCTCTAGGAGAGGGAATGGGCCGTAATCCACCACGCGGGCCCAGTGCGGGTTGGTGGATGTCACATGTCTTCGAATTTTTGGTTCTAGGACATGCCGGTTTCCTCACGATGTTTTCCTTCACCGTTTTGAGAGCAGTGGTGATGAAATAAATTACACAAAGTAATGCGCCTGGCTGGGTTTGAACCCGCGACGTATAATTCGTAAGTCGGGGCCGTTACCACTCGGCCACCACTGCTCTCAATATACTATTGCACTAGCTAAATAGTAGGTCCTTAGCTATGAAATTACCTTTTTTAAAACAGGTTACTTTGAACTGTGATATCTTCAGATTGACTTGAAATTTGTTAAGTTTAAGTAAACTTTAACATCATCTTAACATATTACAGGACAAACATTTATATAAATAAGTGTACAATAGCAATAGCGGTCAGCTTATTGCATCGAAAAGGTTAACTTCAAGTGTACAGTGACAGTACAAAAATATATCGCTCAATTTTAAACTCTATCGAACAGTTTCAGAAATAGCGCCAGTGTTCGCAAAACGTGCTCTGCGTACAAATAAATAGATAATTTCCTGTGGACGCCACGATGTTTTACATAATTATACAATATACATATCACTTACTACAGATTTCGAGAATAATAAGCCTGCACTTGGCAACAGATTAATTGCAAAACTATGTGCATTACAATTAATTGTTCTATTCGTGTCCTTAGGAGCAGTGGTGGCCGAGTGGTAACGGCCTCAACTTATGAGTTGTAGGTCGAGGGTTCAAACCCAGCCAGGCTCATTACTTTGCGTAATTTATTTCATCACCACTGCTCTCAAAACGGTGAAGGGAAACATCGTGAGGAAACCGGCATGTCCTAGAACCAAAAATTCGAAGACAAGTGATATTCACCAACCCACACTCGGCCTGCGTGGTGGGTTACTGCACATTCCCTCTCCTAGAGAGGAGGCCTGATTCCCAGCAGTGGGAACATTAAAAGGTTGATTATGCTAAGCTTTGCTATTATTTGTAATCTGTAGTTTGAATTAAAAATAGGCACCTATCTAGTCTTTTAAAACCTCTTTGTTACAACTTTTACCACGACATTCTATGTGTAAAACTAATTGTTCTTTATACACCAACTCAAAATATACGTGTCTAGTATTTTTATGTAAAGTATCTGTATACAAAATTTCATAACTTTATCATGAAAAATCACAAAGTTATAAGCTTGTATGCTACCTGGTTGTCCGCACAAATACACCATGTGGTCACCGGAGCCATCCGGCTGAGAGGTTTTTTTTGCTCCTGCACCCAGCTGATCGCTGGCGCCTAATGCCCGCTATGACCTGCTGTGACCTGTGTTGTACTTAGCGACGGTGTTGTCCAACTTGTGACCTTTTTAAAATATTTTTGGGAAAAATATAACATGGTATAAAAATTATTGGACTGGATTCAGTTACTGATTCTGAACAAACCCTATTCAGCTTTCGCATGTTAGGGTTTTTACTATTTTTTTGAGCAGTTTTTTTTTAAGTGGTTTCCAATGACTTCACTCGCTCTGGGGTGGAGCGAGAGAGCGTGTCAGATTTATACTGACTAAAACTACACTTGTGGCCGTCATTTGCCCCTTGCGTTCTAGGAAACCCACGGTGTTCCTTTTTAGAAATTCTGTATATGCGTAGCAGGCATCGGCTTTACTGGGCTGCAGCGGTTTTGCTGACAGCTTTATGAGACGCACGTGAAACACTATGTACCGTCAACAACTCGGGCTTCTTATACTATACTCCTATACTCCCTCTTTACCGTGTAACTAGACGGCGAGCTACCCATTGTTCGTCGTCCGCAAACCCATACCTGTGGTAGCCGGGGATCGCCCTGCTTCTCCCGACGCCCGGAGCGTCACCTGTCGTGGCAACTGGCGTATGAGGATGTCCTTCTCTCCTATTAGCTTACTACTGCTTTGCTTGCTACTGCCTGCCGAGGACATGGCGATGCTCCGCCACACTTCCACCATGTCCTCCAGGCGGTCCACACAATAGTAAAACCCGGGTGTTTCTTCTGCTTCAATCCGGAACAGGAACCTCTCAAACTTACCATATCCGGTGAAGACCTGCGTCATGCGAAAGATGAGGATTCCATTTTTTGGGGTGTTAAATCATTAACTAACCTCTCTCGCTCTAGGTGGTGCGAGAGGGAGTGTCAGACTTTTATTAACTAAAACACTCCCAGCTGCCAAAACCTCGAGTCCAACTACCAGCTACCGTAGTCGTGGGCTTGTGGATGACGAGCAATGGGTAGCTTGCCTAACCGAGCCCCGTGTCATCGGTCGAGCCTACTGGGGCCATAGGAGAACTTCTGAAAAGGTAACTCGTGGTCCTAGAACACAATTGGTAACTGAAGAAACATAGGTGTGGTTTAGTCAGTAAAAGTCTGACATACCCTGCGGCTCCACCTTAGAAGTCAAAAGATAATTTCTCACTTAAAAAAAAAACTTTTTGTAGGACGTCAATTTCTTACCAACCAACTTATTAACTGCTTTTAAAAGCTTAAAGGATCCTGACAGTAATCTGTTTCTCATCTCAAGGGATTGGATTAAATTGGCTGTTGTTATTCACGTAAGCCAATCAGTGATTGACTGATTTGACAGCGGATTAGCGTCTTTTAGAAACAAGAGGGAAGAAACATATTTAGTGACCAAATACCAAATTGAATTGAAGAGATTTCTGAATTTAATATTTACCTTAAGGGCCACCAGTGGTGGCCTAATGGTAAAGGTTCCGACTTACGAATCTTAGGACGCGAGTTCAAACCCAGCCTGGTACATTACTTTGTGTAATTTATTTCATCACCACTGCTCTCAAAATGATGAAGGAAAACATCATGAGGAAACCGGCATGTCCTAGAACCAAAAATTCGAAGACACGTTTTTTTAGATGAGAAATCATGTAATGTCAGCTCCTGGGCGTGAGGGCGTGTCAGACCTTTACTGACTAAAACCCACTCCTGTTCCTTCTTTGCCTTCATTCCAGGGCCCCGGGGATCTCTTTCGAACAACCCATGGCCCCAGTAGGCTTCGACCCGGCTGGGCCCCTACGGTTTTGCTGACATCCCTTGAGGCACCCGTGGAACACTACGCACCGTCGACGACTTGAGTTCGCTCCGGACGATTACCGGACGGTTAGACGACGAGCTAAACATTGCTCGCCGATCGCAAGCCCGCGCTTACGGTGGCTGGAAATCATCAGAAGGAGGCGACCGCCTGCGACTCCTCCTCGCTCCGGACCATGACCTGTAACAAGGCCCGGCGTGAGCGATCGTTGCCACCGATCGCCCCCACAAGGACACGGCGGTGCTCTGCCCAGGCGGGGCACACCTCTACCGTATGCTCCACCGTATCCTCCGGGCAGTCCACACAATGGTGACACCCGGGCGTTTCTTCCACACCAATCCGGTGCAGGAACCTCTCGAACTTACTGTGTCTGGTCATGTGGAAGGTAAGGACGTCGTGTTCTTTCCAGCCACTCCTCTACGGGGGGACTTACCGCCATAATTATGGCATGAAGCAAATTCGAAGACACGTGACATCCATCGACCCGGACTGGGCCCGCGTAGTGGATTACGGCCCATTCCATTTCCATCTCCTAGAGAGGAGGTCTAATTCCTAGTAGTGGGAGGATTATAAGTTTGATTATAATATGTATTACTAAGAATAATCCAGAAAGAAGGGGGATGAAAATTCAAATTAGTTGTGTATTTACTTACTGAATAATATTCATTAAAATCACCAATATAACCTTCACAGTCCGTCTTACTCCATTGAACGGCTATTTCACGAAACAACACAAAAAAGTCATTAAATAGAGTAAGACGAACTAAGTGAGTTATACAGAAGATTTTAATGACTTAAGAAAAATTTAACTTCTCGGGCTTCGCTAGCGTTTTCACTTCAAACTATTCCTACTACCGTGACGTACTCGTTTACAGTAATACTGGAAACCTAACTCCAAAATTTCCGTTCAAACTGCGTTGTACAATAATCGTTAATTCTGGGTTACATTATTAAGTTTGTTTAGTATTTAGTCGAGATTAATAAATGTGTGTTAATATCCTTTATATTGATTTATGAGTGTTTGGAGAAGTCATTAATTCATCGATAATCCCTTTTGAACTATTTAATTAGTGACTGAAATGCCTTGCCAAGAACTTGACGTGTTAATCTAGAATATTTGTAGCTGTTCTATAAAATGGCTAAGGGTTATTTCGTACCAAGATCCGATGCTCCGCGTAGTTTTTAAGACAGTCAACAAAATAGAACTTTATTTCCTTCATAAAAGGTTCACATTTATGTGAGAAAAATAAAATCAATTCGAATTTTGAATTCTGCCTGGTTTATTCGAATTCTTTTATTGAAATGTGTACCTTTTTGCTTAGTAAATAAAGTTCTATATTGTATGAGCTGACTCTACGCCTCAGTGGGATCAGACAAACTGTCATACACCATTGGAGCTGTGAGCCAAAATTGCAACGCTGTGCAATGAGAAGCTCTGGACCGTGAGGAAGCTGGACAGATTCTAGGTCGACCAACACTGGCTTCAAATTGAGAATATTGGCATTGAAATATATCTTGTAAAATCATTTTGTTTCGAAGATGTAATAGTAAAACTGAAACACTCATGTGTTTCTAATGGAGAAAAGCTGAGCAACAGCTTTTTTAAAAAAAAAAACAGAATGATACAACATCAAACTTAACTTGATTCATGTATTTCCTCATCAGAACTACTGAGAAACTAAATTTACAATTATGTATCTTGTTACGAACGTACATTTATGCAAAGAAAAATAGTGTGGGTAATTTTGTTTAAAAAAAAAAATACGGTGCTTGCTAGGGCCGATGCCTGCCAAGGCTGTGGAGTGGATTTTTCGAAAGAGTTACCATGGCCCTAGAACGAAAAGGACAACTGAAGGAACTGAGGTGCATTTTAGTCAGTAACACTCCTTCTCATAATTTGAAGACACGTGACAGCCACCAATCCGCACTGGGCCCGCGTGGTGAATTACGGCCCATTCCCTCTCCTAAAGAGGAGGCCTGAGTTCTAGCAGTAGGAACATTAGAACGCTGATTATGCTTTCACTAATCCTTCTCTCCTAATATCGTATCAGAAAAATGAGCTTAAGGAAAATTCCACTAACATATCTGTTTTATAAGTCTGAAAAACATCATTCCATGCATTGATTCCATGACAATTCTTTGATCTCAAAAACAGTTTTCCTTTCTTCCGTATCGTCAGTAATATAAAAAGCTTTGACTGGCCTGTTGATCTAGTGGTTAGTGGCCCTGACTGCTATGCCGAAGGTCGTGGGTTCGATTCCCACCCAGGACAAATGTTTGTGTGATGAGCACAATCATTTGATCTGTGTCTGGGTGTAATTTATTTATCATATGTATGTATTTAGAAATATATAAGTATGTTTATCAGTTGTCTAGTACTCATAACACAAGCTCTGCTTAGCTTGGGACTAGACTGCGTTGTGTGATAGTTGTAGAATATTATTATTATATAATATTCGTTCGATACATTCATAATTCTCTTTTTATTCCCAGATTTTTATTTATGAATCTTACTGCAAACGTATTCTAGCATAAAATATGAGCGGACAAATAAAATTATACAAGGCGGATCATAAAAGCTAAAATTGAACTCGATGGGCTTAGTCTATTCTAGTCTTAGTAATTTTTACTTTGTAAACTGGCAGCTACTAGAGGCTTGTTGTTTGTTGTTGTTGTTGTTGGCTTGTTTGGCTTGTTTAATAATAGAAAATTACCTTAAAAGAACATATTCCTGGGATAAAAAGTATTCTATATGCTATTCCACCGGGCCGAGCCCAAGTCGTCGATGGCGCGTAGTGTTCCACGGAGAGAGAGTTCCTTCTCTCAAGGAGAGAGATCAGCAAACCATAGGGGCCCTGCAGGGTCGAAGCCTACTGGGGCCATGGGTTCGCTTCTGAAAAGAAAACCCGGCCCTGGAATGCAAGGTTACGAAGGAAGATAGGAGTAAGTTTAAGTCAGTAAAAGTCTGACACGCCCTCTCGCTCCGCCCAAGGGTGGCAGATGTCATTGGATGATTTCCCACCTAAAAAAAGGACATGGTACCCATGCACCAAACTTCAGAGTTTTGGAGCAATAAACATACACACATCATTAAAGTTCTCGTAAGTTAAAAGGCAGTTAGCCAGTGAATTAGCATTGGGTATTTAAAAGTGAAAAACTAAAACCCGACTACGACAAAAAAAAACGTGTGACTACGGCTTTTCTTTTTGTTCTGTTCTTGTTTTTCCAGTTACCTTGTTTATTTTAGCATCCTGAAAATCTTGTTTCATACTTTTTCAGCGTCGTTTTTTTTATACAGTCCACTGTATATTATAGGGTGACTGGTAATTAGTGTACGATACTTAAACACGTGATTGTGCTCATGATAACCAAAAACTTTTACTATGGGAACAAAGCTGTAATCGCGAAAAAAAATCAGCTGTTCAGTACATTTATGTTTGCCTAATGTACTGAACAGCTGATATTTTTTTCGCGATTTCGGCTTTGCTCCCATAATAAAAATTGTTTGTTATCATGAGCACAATCACGTGTTTAAGTATCGTACACTAATTGCCTGTCACCCTATATAGTAGGAATGATGAATCCTTCTGTGGAATTCGCTATCTCTTGATATCAGGACGGCCACGAGTCAGTATGTATGTATAGGTATATATTTTATTAAATATGTATTTATGTTTAGTTTAAACTTTTGTATTTAAGGGAAAATTGATCTAACCAAATAAATAAAATTAATACGATTGAAACAAGTCAAAGTTGTTTTGAGAGGGTTAGGTTAATTAAGTTTAGTTAATTATAGGATCATTTTAACGAAATATTGTATGAGGATTTTCGTAACAGAATATTTTAATTATGACTTTCACTTTTGATGAATCCAATTATGATGATTATTTGTTTATACCACACTACACGTGAAAACGTAACACACCAGCGGTTTCGCCCGCGTGGTAGTAGAAAATGATCCCAAGAAATATACACCCAGATTCATCCCAAGGACATACTCCCAGAATCATCCGAAGGACATACTCCCAGAATCATCCCAAGGGCATACTCCCAGAATCATCCCAAGGGCATACTCCCAGAATCATCCCAAGGACATACTCCCAGAATCACCCCAAGAGAAACATACTCCCAGAATCATCCCAAGGACATACTCCCAGAATCATCCCAAGGGAAACATACTCCCAGAATCATCCCAAGGACATACTCCCAGAATCACCCCAAAGACATACTCCCAGAATCAAAAGTATTCTATGTGCTATTCAAAGACATGATCTACCCCTGTGCCAAATTTCATCCAAATCCGTAGAGCCGTTTAAGCGTGAAGGAGTAACAAATATACATACAAACTTTCACCTTTAAGATATAAGTTTTGATAACCGTGACCGGTTAAGCCAATTCTGTCTAATTACATTATAAAGGATGGAGCTTTTGCACGTCTGTGTTTAATTCAGTACTGGTTTGATCTTTCACGATAAATAAACTCTATCTAGCTTTCTTGAGCTTTAATCTAGAATTCTCAATACAAGGTAGATTTTAGTGCTTTTACATGTTAACATTATTATTTGGTCTAGAATAACAACAAATTCGGGTTTTGGTATTCGGGTCTGTGTACTTCTAAACAGTATTGACTGATGTTACTAAATAAATTAGGGTTTTAGTCCAGGCTCGTGTGCCTACCTAATGATACTTAATTCAGTGCCTACATGTAGAAAGTTAGACTTAATAATTGAGCGTTTGGAATGCCTATATAGATTCAAAATTGTTAATAAAATTTCGTAAAGTTACTCAAAGATATTTTTATTGGAAGCTAGCTGATTCAACAGACGTCGATTTATCAAAAGCTTTCGATTTATCAAAAGGTTTGACAAGTAGGAGCTCATACGTACGAACAGCATGTTGCTAAGGGCATAGGTAAGTGCAGCCGTCGACACGAGGCGGGCGGCCACTGTCGACATGTCGGCGGCAGCTGTTGACCCGTCGACGGAGGCCGTCGACATTCCAACTTTGAAAATTAGATAGACTAACCCGTTTTTTTAGTTTGAGTTCCATCCTAAGGTTGTCTAGTAGATATCGCTGTCAGCGATAAGTCCGCCATTGTACCCGTAGATTTAAGTTTCTCTCACACTTCTAGTCCCTTTAGTTTCGGCTGTGCGTTGATATGTCAGTCCGCCAGTTTCCCCTTTTATATATTTTAGATATGGTCCCGACAGACGTTGTCCTGTTCGAAAGTTGGCTATAAGAGAAAAAAAAATTGAGAACCCGATTGTAGCGCCATCCACCGGGTTCAATTGTATTTTCAAACCATCCAGGGACCCACTCAAATATACATACAAAATTACACCCAAATTGGTCAAGCCGTTTAGGAGGTAACAAACACACATACTTACAGAAGAATTATATCTATAAGGATACCTAGATAGATATATCCCTGCCTCATCTCCAACCGGAGCACGTAAACACAACAGCATAGTATATATCCTAGTAAACTTAACCCAATCAACGGTGGGCAGTGCCTTATTAGACACAATTCCGATCGGCCTTCTAATATTTGTCTAAACCGATTGAACCCTTGTTTGGAATCTGTCCATATTAATCTTCCATCGTGTTGGGATTTAGATATATCTTCATTGGTCGACGAAGACTATCGAAACTGTGTAATCTTGATTTAACCCTATAATGCATTAATTTTGAAGGACTTAATATAAAAAATATTTAAAAAAAAAGTAATTCTGACTAAAGCAAGAGGTAAAAATCGAAAAAAATAAATAAAATAAAAAACAAACTATGTAAAAAAATTACCAAAAATCCAATAAATTGAAAAAAAAACTGGTCAAGTGCGAGCCAAACTCTCGCACTGAGAGTTCCGTACCAACTTCCCGAATCGAGTCTTGAAGCTTTTTTGAATTGTTAAAAAGTTTTTTTTGTGACGTAACTACAAAATATACATTTCTCACTTAAAAAGAATATGTCACTAGAAACCCTGAAAAGGGTTTGCCCCTTTTTAGGGTTCCTAGTTCACAAGCACGATATTATGAAATTATTGTAAAGTTTTATATTTATTTTCCACTGGCAAAAGTAGCTATAATTTTTTTTCAGTTCACAGATTAGACACGTTGCATAAACCCTCACATAAGTTGGGCAGATTACATTAGCCGCAGTTGAAAAAAATATATTTTCCGTTTAATGAATAACTACATTTTAGATCAATTTTTTGTATTTTTGCTAAATAGAAATAAACAAGACAAAAACTAACGAATCCGTTAGTGACATCGAAAGGTGTAAGGGGATAAGTTTTAATGGCAGAACTTTATTTTTTTACGAAGAGCTCTTTTACAGCATTTTGTTCATTACGTTTCGAGTTACTTTATATTATCTATCTTAAAAAATATACATCGCCAAAATGAAACTCAAAGATAATCATTATAAAGAATATATAGATAAGTTCATTTACTAACATATTTGTTGCCAGGGTAAAGATATAAATATGTCTTCAAGTAACAATTTATTAATTAAATCTAACATAATATATTGTTTTATATATTACCTATATTTTGTATTGTTTTAATGTCACCGGAAAATTGTAAACGCCGTAAAATATCGCGAGAAATTGCAACCTTTTTATTTAAATAAGACACGGTTATATTGGAAAGTAATAAATTAGGATGTGATTTATCATAAATGAAGCTGGTGTATTACTATTCTTTATTATGTTGTTAGTTTAAATAAGTTAATTCTGATGGTTAGTTAACAATATATTTTAGTTACCATAAGCGAGTCATAAATTAATTTTTGTCTTTCTTTCGGTTCATTAAAGTTTTGCCGATTTAAAAAATTAGTAATGTCCATTTTAGAATTATGTCGCTCACGTTACGTTTCGGTAGTATGTAGCAGCTGTCACGTTTCGGATTGTTACGTAATAAATAATTAGGGTTCACAGTTCAATGTTAATTCGCTAATAGGTACATTAGATAGGGTTGATGCTTATCAATAATACATTCTGATATTGTTATCCAAGATATGTGAAGATGTAACAAGAGACGTCGTAATTTTGTCACGAATAATTTCAAGGTTTGCCTATTTCGATTATACCCTCGTTTCAGTGTTATGTGTTATCTCAAATCAAATCTGTATAACTGTATTTATTAGTTTATTTAGATATCCTTTGTTATTAGGTAGGTACTTACTGAATTAATTTACTTTTTTTTCTCATCCGTCGACGATGGAGCTATTTAAGTACCTACTTGAAATTTGTTTCCCGACAATCTCGTAACATTGAACTTTTGTCGTTTAAAAGAATACTTAATTTCCCATTTGAAATATTTAATAAAGGGTTAATACAAAATATCCAGTAAGTATAATTTACTTTATGTAATTTATTTCATCAGCACTGTACCTAAAACGGTGAAGGAAGACATTGAAGCCTTGTTCTAGTTCGAAGACATGTGGCATTTACAAATCCGTACTGGTCCCGTGTGGTGAATTTCGGTCCATTCCCTGAGAACGCCTGAGGCTGAGGCCACAGTTGCCAGCGATTTGCGAAGCGACTGGAAGAGCGAAACGAGTTAAATATGGTGTGGCTACATAATGAGCGAAAATCTGGCGATAATGTGGCTACATTACATCAGTCCATCAGTGATCAATCAGCGATCAAATTGTCTGTCGCCGTTGATGATACGCGTAATCATCGACTTATATTCTAGCGATAGACAAGCACGTTCATGGAAACTATTTGTCAAAATACTGAAAAGTTAAAACAAAAGTTTGCTGCAGCGCTAGATCGGCATTATGTCGTCTAACAAAGCTATTAAAACATACAGCGCCTAGATAGCTTTTAGAGATACTTTTTTCACGACCAAAATATCTTAAGCGCCATGAATTTCGCGGCACTTACGCGGTTCGTTCAACATAGTGTAATGACATGCTATCCATATAGATTTTTATACCGCAGAAGTGACACAGCTTTTTGCCTACAATTCATTACAATAACACTCTATTTCAAAATTTAATAAAAGTCATCGTTAGTGTAAATTCAAAAACCACGTTCTACTACTTTAATAAATAAGTGAATTCAAAATCGCGTAAAATATTGAAACCCTTTAATGTAATCATCATTCTGAAGAACAGCTATCCTGAGTGAATGAAGATCAGGATCAATATCTAGTAACAAAACAAACAACAACGGTAAATTTATCTTTAAAATGTTTAACAATTCCAGTTAAAGATTCAGTTTTTTTTTTTTTGGAGATATTTATTTTTCTGTTGTAATTTTATAACTTTTTTGCAGCTTAAACTTTTTTTAAAATCTTTTTCAACTTAAATATCATCAGCTTGAAAGTGTGCAGAGCAGATAAACGAATATTTTGTAGAAAGCCACGTGTTTTCACTTCTATCCTCTTGAAGAATTTTTATCCATTCTTCCCTTTTCGGCTGACTAGTGTGAACAAATCTAGAATATAATTATAGTGTATGAAGGACGAAATCTCAATATGAGTAATGCAATATCACACGTAAGACTACAAATTCAGCTGAGCCTAATGTATATTTGAATACTAATCTGCACGTGATATCTAGGTAGATACGTAATACCTAAGTGCTAACGAATAACAGAATGCTTACCTATCGACAAAACTTACCGATGAAAACTGATACCCAATGATTTGCTGACATTTCTTGCGTGAGTTTTACAGTATCAATCAAAAAACACACGTCGTCATAATTTTTGAATTTGACGGAATTCATTGATATCATTTATACAAAAAAGAAATAACATTAAATAAAATATATAAAAAAAAAACAGGGAATAAAACACCATGCAAGTCTGTGTTCACTAAACCAGTTGTAGGTAAAAATCTGGTTTTTGTGGGAGTTAACATCTGCATGTTTTAGTCTATGATTGTAAAATGGCAAGGCTTTTTAATAAAATAATATGTTTTCTAACATACTATTACGATATTAGAAGCTATTATATTGCTTGGACAACCAGTAATTTAACTTAAATAACTACAGAATTATTATTTACGTCCAGATTCACTTTAATTTGAATTTATAAGCGCCGCACTCACTCTGCATGAAAGTCAAAACTGTCGGTTCGTCGGTTGAAGTGAGTGTACGGCACGCGTAATCTAGTGCGTAGTACATAAATATATCGATGCGCGTAATGTATCCACAAACATCTTATTAAGTAGCTCATGTTCACAAAAATCGAATGTCGCTAGTAATATTTAGTGTACAGTGTAGCCACAAACGTGAATTTCAATTATTTGTTTTAATCGCTCATGTATCGCCGCGCCGCGCCGGTCGCATCGCGGTCTCGTGTAGCCTCAGCTTGAGTCCCGGCAGTGGGAACATTATAAGACTGAATATTTATGTAAAAAATATTCCACAGATAAAAAAAATAGACGCAGATTTTTTTCAATAATGTGAATATTTCCAAATTCAAATTAAAACGGATCAGATTTCCATATGGAGATCGGTTTTGTGACATCGCCAACATGTGCAATGTTGTGCAGTGTCAAAAATAACAAGTAAAACCCATTTGCTTCCCTCGTCGTATTTCAAGATAAGCTGAATTGCGCGATTCTATGAAGCAGGCTCTCGAGTATCTCATCCGCGCGCCAACTGGAGACTGCCTTCAGGGAAAACGTAATTGCATCTATACATTTTCTAATCCCGTATTACCCTTACTAGGATGTTGTCATTCTGAACTTAACAGAACGCATTTTGAAACGTGTGACTGGGAATTGCATGACTCGATTCTGTCATCTCCTTTCTACCGTCGGACAACCCGACGTACGACGAGTAGGTATTCACAACTAACGTAACTCACTAACGTTGTTGAAACCTCTACGGTCCGGAGTAAGCGTTTCGCCTCATCGAAGGGATGGAACAATTGGCCTGCTGCGAACTTCCCGTCCGATTATAATTCAGGCGTCTGCAAGGCTAAAGTGAATAGGCTATTAATAAACTAGTGCGCCTTACTATCAACGATTGCATCACAGCTTACCATCTAGTTTATATCAAATAAATAAAAAACGTGTCTCCCGAGTTATTAAAATTACTTTATTTTCATCTACTTTGAAGCGGAACATTAGAATTCTATTCGCTTACATTCTGGTCTTAAGCAAATCTCTTTTAAAATTGGGCAATTTCCGACGTTTAGATTGTGGGTTTTCAAGGGTAACCACTGTTGAACTTGAAAACGAATTTCTTTGAAGAGAGAAACATTTATTTATTTAATTTTTCTGATTATACTTAACGTTTCACACAATATTTTATAATATAATAAAAAATATTTATTTAAAGACACACGTTTTGTTAAAAGAAACTATAAAGGAGCTATAAAGGGTGTATATAGCTCCACCCCACTTTCTCGCACGCACGCCTCATCACCCAATCATGCTAAGGACCCTATCATCATCATCATTTCAGCCGAAAGACGTCCACTGTTGGACATAGGCCTTCCTCAAGCGTCGCCACAATGACCGGTCCTGCGCGTCTCGCATCCATCGGATTCACGCGACCCTAAAACCCTAAGGGCCCTAGAAACTCTTTTAAATCTTATTGTCAGCGTTTTCTAGACTTCAATCAATAACGACACTCTGTCGCTCCTTTTCTGGCTCCCAATGCGTGACGATTCGTTCTGCATGATAAAATTTAATTAAAATCGTATTAGTCGCGAAGTGGAACAATGAATGCACATGTTTGGTGCACATTATAATTATGTTAGTATCACTTTTTTCTATGTTAGTTCAGAAGTTTATTGAACTTAATACTTTACTCAAAATATGGTATTCTTACAATGAAATAAATTTTGTATTAAATTAAATTACAATTGTTATTAAATTTCATAGATAAAAAATAGTTTTAACTCAAATATGACCTCACCAAGTTAGCAACGGGTCCCAAACTAGGCGCAGCTTGTCTCTTAGAAACCCGAACATGATACAAAGAGCAAAATTTCTTTATAGTCTCATAAGTTATTAATATAATTTACCTAGAAATGTTGCAGTCATTAATAAAATTGATTACGAAACCTAAAAAAGATCAAACTAATTAATCAATCACTATACAACTTATCTGTAGTTCAAACAAGTCTAGTCCAAATCTAATTCTTAATTGCCAACTCAACAAACACTATTACAGTCGAAACGTTTACTTATACGTTTACGTTCAGTCTCGTTCATCTCAAATTAAATGAGACTAGTTTTGGCAGGGAGAGACGCGCCGTGATTAGAAAACGTTTGAGTTGAGATCAAAGACCAACTGTGTGGCGTGAGCTGTATCCAGTGTCGTTAATTGCAACGCATTTTGATACATCTGTCGTTATCTTTGTGGTTTTAGGTCTTGTTATGTTCTTGGTACCGTACCATGTTGGTTTTGTAACTAATGTTAATTTGAGGAATTGAGAGGTTATTATTATGTTAAAACGTTGTCTGGTCTGTAAATAATAATTTTCACCGTAATAATGTTTGTTTTGGTGTTTCTTCTTAGGAAACACCGGTCTAAGGAAAATTGGAAAAAAGACCTGGCACGTGCGAGTCGGACTCACGTACTGAGGGTTCCGTACAAACTTACCTATGAAAACTGTTCATTTCCCGAATTGAGTTACGAAGATTTTTTCGAATCGCTTTTTTTTTGTGACATAACTATACATTTTCAGATTTCAGATTTTTTCCTGTACTTGTGCTATGAGACCTTGCTTCATGCCAAATTTCAGGATTCTAGGTCAATGGGAAGTATCCTATGAATTTTGATTTCCTTGTGAGTGTCGAAATACAGGTCGAAATAAGAAATACAGATGGTAAAAGACTTTGTACTGAATTTAAATTGTTATCTAAGTCCAGTTGTAAAAATTTTCTAACTATACGAAAATTGTTCAAAATGGCCGCTTTTTGTAGTGTTTGATATGTTATTATTATTATTTTTATACATTTATTTATCTCAGGCCGAAACCAACTCGCAGAGAGGTCCTTTTAGACGCTTTTAATGGAACGTTACCATTAAAAGAGTGTTATTATGTGTCAATATATATCAGAATCCTGAGGTCCTGGACCTTTGGAAGGCGTACGAGGTGCCGAAACCAACTCGCAGAAGCCCTTTAGACACTTTTAATGGAACGTGGTACCAACCGACGATTATCCCTGTATGCGCTACGCTAGTCAAATGCACTTGAGGACAACCCCCGGTTGGTGAAAAATTATTGCGACATATGTATGGAAAACAAAGTCAATAGGGCAACGGTTTTTGGAGTCTTAAGTGGACTGGTTACCAGGAACTATGTTAAGACTATGGGCCCTGCCTGAACAGTGTTTTTAATATACATCGATAAAAAGGCAGGGGGTGACTTGCACACTCAACTAATTATTATTATTATTATTGATTCTCCTGCTGATATAGTTAAAATTTACTTCTACCGCTTAAGTTTGAAATTTATCCAATGAACAGTAGACTTATTGTAACCACTCAATGGCCACATTGTTCGCAGAACAGATGGCCGTTGGGGCCGAAAGGTTCTGGCAACCACGTACCGGAGGACGCAGTGTTGGAAGGCCTCCTACAAGGTGGACCAATGACTTGGTGAAGGTTGCTGTAATCCGATGGATGCGAGACGCACAGGACCGTTCATTGTGGCGATATTTGGGGGAGGCCTATGTCCAGCAGTGGACGTCTATCGGCTGAAATGATGATGATGATGATGATGGCCATGGTGATTATGGAATATTTTTAACACTTTACTCAAATTAATGATTGTATATTGTTTTTTTTTCTTTTCTGTTTATGCAATGGCTTGTGTTTCCAAAGATATATTAAACTAAGATTAAAACCTAACCCAACACTCGAACTTTCTCTTCACAATTCCCGCACGTTCCTGTCAGTGCTATAAAAATAAACGGCTAGTCTAAATTGTTTCTGAACAGCCTAGTTCGAACGGAAAAGCTAGACTCTCTTAGAATATTTATTAGCCTCATTGGATCGAAAGTCATGTATGGAAAACTTAGTATGGATGCTTTGAAAGTAGATTAGAATGTTGGGAATGAAAAATTATGACCGGTATATGGTTGACATCATACCCATACGCAAAAAACGTTTTGGGAACACAATCATTTTGCGTACAGCAAATGTGTGCAATTCCCTGCTAGAGTCTATGTTTTCTGATAGCTACAACCTAAGAGTTTTTAAGTCAATAATGAATAGGCTATCTCTAGGCAAGCGTGTTCCTTTAAAGACCATATCATTGCTTACTATCAGGTGAGATTGTGGTCAAACGAGAGCTAATCAATAATATTTGGAGGTATGCGGAACAGAGTGTAAAGTCCCGCAAACCTCCGTTGAAAAGGGAGAATCCTCCAACCAGACGGGTGTTATGTCTGGTGGGCAACTGCCCGATAGATGATTTCGGGCTGTTCTATATGTTCCAATCACGTGGAGAACTTTAATTGCGCGATGCAGGATTAGTTCTTATGTGACACCATAGATGTCGCTACAAATACAATAAAGAACGCCTAGTTGAACTACGATTTTTGAAATATTTTAGACTTTTTTAGAAGCCATACGAAAAAATCTAATATTAGATTACTTAGTACTTTCTTTTCTTAGTATTTATTTCTAATAATTTAGAAAAAAAATAATTTTCATTAATCGTTTAAATCACACAAATTCCTTGAATTTCGATAAATCTTTGTGGAAGTTGTAAATCTATATATGCACAGAAAAAAGCTATCAACACTAATGAAGTTATTTTGGTTAAATTAGCTATAAAGTTGATTTTTTAAAAGAGTAGGTTTATGTGTGTATTAACTAGCGACCATGATTACTGAAATACGACCTGAATACCTCAGACCACAGAATCCGGTGATCGTCCTACATTTCATACTATTTAAGAAACCCGTGGTTTTTACTGAAACACTTGGGCGGAATTCACCAATAAAACTAATCGTGTTTTAACGTTTGGCTCGCATAATCGCGTTTAGCCGCTGTCACTAGTGTCACTTGTCTGTATTTTTCTTTTGTTGTATTTTTTTTTACAAGTGACTCTAGTGACAGCGGCTAAACGCGATTATGCGAGCCGAACGTCAAAACGTGATTAGTTTTATTGGTGAATTCCGCCCTTAATCAATGAATGTGTGTTTACAAACATATGTTTTACGTAAAACTCTGTCATACTGATATTTATTTCGAATACTTATGAAATTCATGTGTGTTTGTTTATTTGAATCAAGCGGGATTTCGTTATTTATTTGAACGGATATTTGAAGTTATTTGTTTGTTACATTAATACTTTTCTGGAGTTATTTTTCAATTGAGGAAAACACGTGCAGTAGAATTCACGTTTTGCAAACGATTGAAAAGGTATTGGTTTGGTACTCGTACAGTCAGAGGTCAAAAGTGCAGCTGCATTCTACCAATGTTAGAGTTCTGTTAAAAGTTCTAAACAATTAAAGACATCATAAAAATAAGAGATAGGTAATGAGGAGCCTGTTGCTATATTATTTTTAAGGTTCCGTACCTCAAAATGAGAAAACGGAACCTTTATAGGATCACTTTGTTGTCCGTCGATCTGTCTGTCTGTCAAGACCCTTTATCTCAGGAACGCGTAAAGGTATTGAGTTAAAATTAAAACTATTTACACCCGGTCCCTTGAAGCTGTGGCAAAATCAAACTGCTAAGTTAACGAATAAGAAGATACAGCCGTTTATGTCGCAAAAAACGTATATTTCGACACTCTCAAGGGAATCAAAATTCATAGAGTACTTCCCATTGACCCAGTATCCTGAAATTTGGCACAAAGTAAGCTCTTATAGCACAGATATAGAAATAAATCTGAAAACAGTAATTTTGTTGTTATGTCACAAAAAAAAAAAAACATTTTTTGCGATTCGGAAAAATCTTCGAGACTCCATTCGGAAATTGAACTATTTACATAGATAAGTTTGTACGGAACCCTCCATGCGCGAGTCCGACTCACACTTGCCCAGTTTGTTTTTCTAATGTTGCCCTTAATAATGATTACTTCAGTATCGTATGTAAATACACCCAGATCCGGAATAATCAACGGTGGCCATACAAATATTTGTTCCATGCGCGGGAACCGAACCCGCGACTCACGGTTCAGCAGCCAATCAGTCAGCTGTACCGACAATTTAAAACCTATTTTGTGCACTACTGGGTAAAGGTTTCGTTCAGCCTTCCAGTTTACCCTGTACGTTACGATATGTTCATCATTTCAGCCGAAAGACGTCCACTGTTGGACATAGGCCTCTCCCAAGTGTCGCCACAATGAACGGTCCTGTGCGTCTCGCATCCATCGGATTCCCGCAACCCTTACCAGGTCATCGGTCCACCTTGTAGGAGGCCTTCCAACGCTACGTCTTTCGGTACGTGGTCGCCATTCCAGAACCTTTCGGCCCCAACGGACATCCGTTCTGCGAGTAATGTGCCCTGCTCATTGCCACTGACTCTTCGTGATACACGATTCTTCGTGCTATGTCGGTAACCTTGGTTCTCCTGCGGATATCCTCATTCCTGATTCGATCACGCAAGGAAACTCCGAGCATAGCCCTTTCCATTGCCCTTTGGGTGACTTTAAGTCTTCTGATGAGGCCCATTGTAAGCGACCACGTTTCGGAGCCATACGTCATCACTGGCAACACGCACTGGTCATAGACTTTCGTCTTGAGACACTGGTATATTGGACGAGAAGATACCGCTCCGCTTCCCGAACGCTGCCCTACCGTGTCGGATTCGACGATTGATCTCTTTCTCGAAATTAGACCTACCTAACTGGACCGTCGGTCCCAGGTAAACGTAGTAGTCCACAACTTCGAGTGTAGAGTCTCCGATCTTGATAGGAGTGGGTGCTACATGGTTGTTTACCATGACTTTGGTTTTGTCCATGTTCATTTTAAGTCCCACTCTTTCGGAAGCTCTACTGAGATATGTTCTATTGTTAATATATTCACGTCGAAATCCATACTACAACCAACATTTTCACTAAATTAATTCCTACTGTCCCCATTTGTATATCGAATTGTAGTTCATAGATACCAAATAAATATTCAAATGGGAAATCCTTTGCGAATATTGCAATCCCTGTCAATACGGTTTATTGAATTCTTTGTTACTAAAGTAAACAAACGGACGATATTCTACCCTTGTAAGCCTATCAGCTGAATATTGAGAAAAGGGTAAAAGTCAGACCCGCAAGGGTTAATACACAGTGAGATGCTATGCGACACAGTAATGTTTGAAAAGACCAGAAGCTCTACCAGGAGCTCTTAATGCGACCCATTTGACGACCTAAACTGAACTGTTAAAGGGATGGAGCTTTATAGGGTGCATAGTTCCATCCCTCTTTCTCGCTCGCTCGCCTGACATTTTAACACGTCATGGTAAGACCCCAGCCCCCCTAGCCAAGTTACAACCGTTTCGTTTCGATTCCCTTTAAGTTGATCGCCTCGAGTCGGCCACGCCTCCTATTCCTTTGTTCTGACCACGTGACTGAGCGAGATGACGACAGAACAAAGGAATTGGAGGCGAGCCCGACTCGGACTGCTGGGACTCAGACCTCTTCTCCAAGAGAGGGAATGGGCCGTTATCCACCACGTGGGCCCAGTTCGGATTTGTAAACGACACATGTCTTCGAAGATTTAGTTCTAGGACATGCCGGATTCCTCTTGATGTTTTCCTTCACTGTTGTGAGAGTAGTGGTGATGAAATAAATAATACAAAGTAATGAGCCTGACTGAGTTTGAACCTGTGACCTACAACTCGTAAATCGAGACATGACCTTAATGTTCTCACTGAAATGTTTACCTCTTCTATAATAAATAAAGTCGTCGCGTCTCGGTGTGAACGAGACCTTATATGTGCTTTGGTCATTTAGGTAGTTACAGAGATTTCTGTTTTAATTTTCTGTTGGCAACAAACGATATTAAATGCGCGGGTCGTTGTTAGTTTTATTAAAGTGGTTGTTGGATCACAACGCATTTGTTAACCCTTTTAGTCTACCCATGTGTAACTTAAAAGTGAGAGAAAATTTTAAATGTGAAGGTTCGTTTGGGGATTAAACGGTTACTGTGCAAAATTAATTTGTTTCATACTAAGCCTTTTTCGAGACATAATAGTGTGACGAGTGACAGGGCAGAATGGAAGAAAAAACCGGTTTGCGCCGACCCCAAATAACACGGGACAAGGGCAGGAAGATGATGATGATGAATAGTGTGACTGAGTTATTACTGAGTTGATGATTGATGGTTACTATTTTAGAGAAAGGGTAGAGCAATTATATTTATTTATTTATTTAACAATTTATGTACACACAATAATAAAAGAAAAGAAGAAGGAAACAGAAGAATAGTACAAAGGAGATGCTTATTTCTAAAGAAATCTCTTCCAGCATACCTGCGAAAGGAGAGTTGGAGAAAATAGAGATGTAGACACTGTGTGTAGAAGTAAAAGGAAAATTGGTACACATAAAATACATAGTTAACAATGAAATAATATAACATGCAAAAAAATGTATACTATTATAATTATATACATACACATAGTAAAATAAATATCAGAAAAATACATCCTAAATAATATAATAAAATAATACATACTAATATGCAACTATGACGAAATAGAAAGATAGTGTTCTTTCACTCTTCTTTTCAAAACTGCAATAGTTTGGCAGCCCCTAACGTCAGGCGGTAGTGAATTCCACAACCGTACTGCGTGCGCAGTGAAGGAGTAGGAATAGAAATCGGTAGAGTGGGGAGGGGATTTTAAGAGATTCTTTAGATGCGATCTGCAAGGTGCATCAGAAGGACTACATGTACATATTCTATGATAAAATGCCCCGTGTTTGCCGCGTGATCGCGTCGAAAAAGAAACAACGGATTAAGTATAACTAGCCTCATCTATAATAATAATAATATTTATTCAAAATTCTTTACAGGATAAAGTAATACAGTCTTAAATATAAATCTTAATTCTGAGTCTTACGTGCCTGAACTAGGAAATCCTGTGTTTCAGGCGAGAAGAGCTAAAATAATTTAAAATTAACAAATAATCAAAAGGATTTTATAGTACAATACTTACAGATTTTTTACACGTGTCTACTTTACAGATTTTTTACACGTTTAAAAAATCTGTAAAGTAGACAAGTCATATCTTATACTATTAATTTATAATGTTACCAAATCTTAACTTCTAGTTTCTTAACTAACAAGATACTTAACCTAGGTCAAAAATTGTATAAAAACAAAAAAAAAAACACTTTACCACAATCTGTAAATTCTCTGTATCATCGTAGGACATTCTTTGAAGAGCCTCCTTAAGAATCTTCCCATAGCTGGAACTCAGGCCTCTTCTCACGCGGGCTCAGTACGGGACTTATACTATTACTTATTCTATGGTACGGGTTGAATCCACCAACACCACGTTTCTTTGAATTCTAGGACATGCTGTTCTCCTCACGATGTTTTCCTTCACCATTTTGAGATGCAGTGATGATGATATAAATTACACAAAGCAAAGCGCCTGGCTGGGCTTGAACCCGAGACCTACAATTCGTAAATCGGGGCCATTATCATTGGGCCACCATTGCTCTCTAACAACTGATTGGTGTATTTCAAACAGCATTTTTGGTAACTGGTTTGCAATCTCAGAGCGCTTACCATGACGTTAAAATGTCAGCCATGATGAGCGAGAAAAAGGAATGGAGTTATACACCCTATATAGCTCCATCCCTTTAACGACCCGTTCACGACCTTGCCTCTGTGAGCGGTTGCTAAGCGCGGGGCGGCGAGCGTTAAAATCAAAAGTATGAAAATGTTTGAAGCATGCCAGCTCCCCTAGTCAAGTTACAACCGTTTCGCTTCGATTCTCTTTTCGTCGATCGCCTCGAGTTGGCCACACCTTCGATTCCTTTATTCTGACTTCATCTCAACGCTCAGTCACGTGATCAGAACAAAGGAATAGGAGGCGTGGCCGACTCGAGGCGATCAATGAAAAGAGAATCGAAACGAAACGATTGTAACTTGGCTAGGAGGGCTGGAAACGCCGCTTATAGCGCCGCGCGCCCGCTTACCAATGCCGCACCGCTCGCCGCACTGCTCGCCGCGCCACTCGCCGCGTCGCTCGCCGCTAAGACCAAAGTCGTGACCAGGTCGTAACAGTTCATCAAATGGATCACGTTAAGAGCTCGTGGTAGGGCCTCAGGGGTCTTACTATGACATGTTAAAATGTCAGGCGTACGAGCGAGAAAGAGGGATGGAGCTATACACCCTATACACCACTAGTTTTTAATTAGTACAAATACTTAAAGGGCTTATTAGAAAAGGTCTTGTTACTATTTAAGTAAAGTCTCAATAAATAATATTCATAAACAGCAAAGTTATTAGCGTTTGTTTATATCCCAAAATGTAACTCAATTTATGGATGTATTTTACAGGCTATTGATTATAAATGAATAAATGACGATCAAAATGGAAAAACCCTGCGCGTAGTATTTTCTAGTAGCAATTGTTATGAATTATTGATCCTATTATGAATTTACCAATTATGACCAATTTTCGTAGACAATTTTGGGATTTCGTTTTTTTCTACTTTTGATTTCAAAAATATGATGTATAATTAAAAAATTGTGGTGTATAGCTACATCCCTTTAACAGTTCAGTTTGGCTCGTCAAAAGGATCACGTTAATAATATAATAATATAATATTCCACAACTATCACACAACGCCGTCTAGTCCCAAGCTAAGCAAAGCTTTATTATTATTTGGAGACAATAAATTTATTATTATTATTATTATTATTATTATTTTTTTTTAATTGTTATTATTATTATTATTATTAAGCTTGTGTTATGGGTACTGACAACTGATAAACATACTTACATACATACATATTCAGCCTTTTAATGTTCCCACTGCTGGGACTCAGGCCTCCTCTCTCTCGGAGAGGGAATGGGCCGTAATCCACCACGCGGGCCCAGTGCGGGTTGGTGGATGTCACATGTCTTCGAATTTTTGGTTCTAGGACATGCCGGTTTCCTCATGATGTTTTCCTTCACCGTTTTGAGAGCAGTGGTGATGAAATAAATTACACAAAGTAATGAGCCTGGCTGGGTTTGAACCCGCGACCAACAATTCGTAAGTCGGGGCCGTTACCACTCGGCCACCACTGCTCACAATATAAACATACTTATATATTTCTAAATACATACATATATAGATAAATTACACCCAGACACAGAACAAATGATCGTGCTCATCACACAAACATTTGTCCTGGGTGGGAATCGAACCCACGACCTCCGGCATAGCAGTCAGGGCCACTAACCACTAGACCAACAGGCCAGTCAACGTTAAAAGCTCGTGATTGCTCGGGCTTCTGCAAATTGAACGACCTACGATATTTACTGCGTAAGTTTCGTAGCGTAATGCAATTTCCGATTATGAGGTGAGCAGAACTTTGTTTCCAACAGTTTCAAGTCTTCAGTGGCAGCTTGGCACTGGTTCCTGGTAAAGCCGCAGAACTTAATAGCAATATCGGTAGTTCTAAGTGATTCCTAAAACTTATGCACGTTTTACGTCAAAATGAAATTAGTTGTGAGACGTATGTCACACAGTATGGGCTTGGGCTTATGTTTTTCTTGTCTTTACCCAGGGCTTTAGTCCCGTGGTCTATCCTGTAGGTACTGTGAAAAATATACACTTTCTATTCTATAATGTATCCGTTTATGGTACTCAGCGATAGTAGACAGTATCAGTGAAATGATCAGACCAACACTACTATAATAATTAAAAATAAAACGATTTACATCTCTATTATTTTTTATTCGACGTAAGAGTTTTATTTATGAAAAAAAAGAACAAGTGACTATTTTGAACACTTATTCTTATTTTTTTTTTTAATAAAGAATTTGAATTTAGAATCCGCTAAACAGTGTTTAAACTAAACAGTATGATCAAGTTTTTATTGATAGGGGTGAAGATGTCATTGTAGTGTTGCCAAGCCCTATAGCTTCCTTCTTTCCAATTTTGGCTAAATCTGCCTAGTCGTTGTAACAGTTTACGGATTGTTTATTTTTTGGGAAGGCAGTTTTAAAAGAAAGCGCGCGTCTGTACGGCGGCGGCTGTCTCGCCAAGATAATGACGTGAAAATATCCAGCAGACGATTAAATCGTAGGTAGCTAGGTACACACCGATGACAGCTGTCTAATTGAAATAAGTTATTATTCACTTACAAACTTAATTTTGAAGTCTGTCAGTGGACGGTTTTTTGATTGAGACGAATGGAATTAATAGATCTTCTACTCAGTATTTTATTCATAAATATCTTTTAAATATATTAATGTACCTGCTACAAACATAAAATGAAAGCAATTAACTTAACATTTTAAGTACGTATAAAGTTTTTTAAATTGAAGAATCGCCAAACTAAAGTGGCAGTGGGCAGGGCATATTACTCGTAGAACGGAAGGTCGATGGAGCCGAAAGGTTCTAGAGTGGCGACCGCGCACCGGAAAACGCAGCGTTGGAACGCCTCCCACAAGGTGGACCGACGACCTGGTGAGGGTCGCGGGAATGCGGTGGATGCGAGATGCACAGGATCGGTTGTTGTGGAGACGCTTGGGGGAGGCCTATGTCCAACAGTGGACGTCTTTCAGCCGAAATGATGATGATGATGGTGATGATGAAGTTTTCTTCCATCCAAACTACTGACTGGAAATCACACAGATTACTCACTCGCTGTAAAAAAATACTGATTTAATGCGCAGTGCCCGACGACTGCAGTTCTCCTGCAGCAGCCACCATCACCTATAGACGCGCTTGCGATCTTACTAAATTCTTCTTAATTGCTGAGCGTTCGGCCGCCTAGCGCGGATTTGGCGCATATTTTTCATGGAAAATGTTTTTAATCTGTAAGTTAGTCCTAAGATTGCATCCTTTTCGTCAAATTTTTTTTTCTTTCTTCTAAATTAAAAAAATAATATCTACCTAATAAAAAATATTTTTTTTTTTTTTTTAATAATTATTAATTTTGTGAGTGAAGATATATCTAAAATGAATTCGCATTTAATTTGTCTCCGTACACACGTAGGTATTTAAAAAACAATTACACGCGCCCATAAAAGTTTAAATTATGACCGGGTTAATTTTATTTAGAACTCTTTGGACAGCAGAGTGTCAGCCAAGTTCACAAATAAAGGGCACGCCATAATTATGGCAGTAAGTCCCCTCTTTGAGGTGTGGCTGGAAAGTCCTCACCTTCCGCATGACGCAGGTTCTCACCGAACATGATCAGTTCGGGAACTTCCCGATTGCTTTCATTTTATGCTTGCACCGGATTCGTGCGGAAGTAACGCCCGGGTGCCACCACTGTGTGGATCGCACGGAGGACACGCTAGAGCACACGGTATAGGTGTGCCCCGTTTGGGCAGAGCACCGCCGTGTCCTCGTGAGGGAGATCGGCGGCAGCGATCTCTTGCGCCGGGCATTGGTACAGGCTATGGTCCGAAGCGAGGAGGACTGGCAGGCGGTAGCCTCCTTCTGCGAAGCAGTAATGCTAGCAAAAGAGGAGGCCGCACGAGAACGCGTGAGGCGCGGCCCTCACGCCCCAACCACCGGGATCCCGATCCCGATTTCCGGTTACCGTAGGCGCGGACTTGCGGACGGCGAGCAATGGTTAGCTCGCCGTCCGAACGTCCAGTAACCGTCCGGACCGAGCCCAAGTCGTTGACGGCGCGTACTATTCCACGCGCGCCTCAAGGAGATGCCAGCCTACCGTAGGGGCTCAGTAGGGTCGAAGCGGGGCCAAGGGTTTGTTTCTGAAAGGAAAATCCGGCCCTGGGACGAAGGCAAGGAAGGAACAGGAGTGGCTTTTTAGTCAGTTAATATCTGACACGCCCTCTCGCTCCGCCCAAGAGCGCGGGATGTCATTGGATGATTTTCCCACATTGAATGATGATTTTCACAATTGAAACTTATCTTAAATAACTTAACTTTAATATAGTTAAATAGAAACAACCAAACCCTGATCACTCAGCGTCAAACTTATAATTATGATTATGTCAGGCTTAAAAAGCTGTTCATAAAATATTTTAATTAAAATTAGGTAATATATATTTTAACAGCACTGCTTTTAGTAGGCCGAGTAGAGCAGTGGTGGCCGAGTGGTAACGGCCCCGACTTACGAGTTGTATGTAGGTCGCGGGTTAAAACTCAGCCAGGCGCATTACTTTGTGTAATTTATTTCATCACCATTGCTCTAAAAATGGTGAAGGAAAAAATTGTGAGGAAACCGGCATTTCCTAGAACCAAAAATTCGAAAACATGTGACATTCACCAACCCGCACTGGGCCCGCGTGGTGGATTACAGCCCATTCCGTCTCCTGGAGAGGAGGCCTGAGTCCCAGCAGTGGGAACATTAAAAGGCTGATTATGTTATGCTATTATGCTAATATATTTAAAAAAAATACAATAATAAATGCCCGTTTACCTCATCACCTGCCCAGCAAATACAAGGCTAAAATACTGAAAGTCACGAATTTAATAGAAGTATGTTATAATAGGTAGGCATTAGAGTTTAATTCTGAATACGCAAATTCAACCAGTAAACAGTATTTTAGGATATTGATATTATTCTCTATTTTCTAGTAATTCAAACTAAAGCACTTAACCTTTCGAAGTCTCTAACAATAATATTATTAATCCATTGTTAATATTATAAAGCTAAAGAGTTTGTTTGTTTGGTTGAAGACTTTAATCGTAGGAACTACTGATTCGAATTGAAAAATTATTTTAGTGTTGGATAGCCCATCTAGAAAAAAACGCTATAAACTATAAACATTATGCTACGACGAATAAGAGCAGAGTAGTAACCAAAGACGGGGTGAAAATTCGGGGGAAAGCTAATACCTGATAGATATAATATTTTGTTTTACACCACCTGCTCGACAATGCCCTTTTTTAAGTTTTATCTTATATTTATATTATGTTGTCTCACAGATAGTGTACAAAGTAGAGTATCCAACTCAGGGATAAAGCTGTCTTTATCTTGGGTGGTTTGAATTCCTCATTTCACTCAGGTTTCTATATTAACTCCCGAGCGTTGCGAGGGAGTTAATAATAATAATAATAAATAATAATAATAAATTTGTTTATTTCTCCCACAAGATACATAGGTACAACAAAATTTCTTTAAACAATATTTTTTTTTTTGGTAGGGAGACAGGAGCCCATACTAAGAAAACTTGTGTTATGGGTCTCCTGGCCACCTGTACCCAGAACAGATCAAAAGAAAATAACAGTGATTAGGAAGGAACTTAAAATTAAGGGAGTGTGCTAATTCAGAAAAAGTTGACATGCATGTGTGAATGTGTGTGTGTGCGTGTGATGGTGTGTTTATATGTGTTTGAGTGCTAGTACGTGTATTCGTTTGTCTAAAAATCTCTATGTTTGTTAAGAAGTCTTTCTGTCTCCTCGTACCCAAGCTTAAGAAGCCATTCGGTGATCTTCCCCTTACATTCCCTTTTCGAAATGGGATAGATATTATGCAACTCATTAGCCAAGTTATACAGCCGTGGACCTTGAAAGAAGGAGAAATAACCGCTGAAGGCTGTTCTGGCTGGCGCAGTATGACATACTTGGAAGTTACGGCGGCGGGTTAACACAGGATTGTTATGATTGTACTGTAATAGTTTGTGCTGTTTGAGGATAAGAAAAAGAATGTACAGTTTCCTAACCGACAAAACCTCTGCCAAACTGTATAGTTCTGATGTTGGGAATAGTCTGGGTTTAAATAAACAAATTTTGAGTATCAGTCTTTGAGCCCGCTCTAGTTCCAATAAATGACTCTTAGCAACACCACCCCATGAAGAAATGCAGTAGGTGAGACAGGATTGACAAAGCGCCAGATAGACGGATCTCATAACCTTGGAGTCGGCGACAAGTCTTAAATGTTTAAATATATATGAGAGTTTACGTATTCTCTTAGCCACATTACTTATGTGTTCGGTAAATTTTAAGTTTTCATCAATGGTTACTCCTAGATATTTTATATAGTTTGTTTTGCTAATGAGAGGGCAGTTACAAGTTATAGTCGGAATCTGGAAACAAGAGTGTGCTATTAATTTGTGTTGGGGAGAGCCAAAATTTCTAAGGGAAAAATTTATGAAGTGAGTTTTAGTGTGATTTAAGGTAAGTGAATGGGTAGCTAACCAATGACACACCTCATTAAAACCTTTTTGAGCATAATTAAATAGGTGAGGCCATGAGTCCCCAAAAAAGGTCAAAGTTGTGTCATCTGCATACGATATAATCTTACAATTTTGAAGGTTAAGTTGGCATAAATCATTAATATAGCATAGAAATAATGAAGGGCCCAAAATACTTCCTTGGGGGACTCCAAAGTTAACAGAACACTCCTCGCTCACTTCGTCACCTATTCTCACCCTCTGCTTGCGACCCGAGAGGTAGCTTTTAAATAAAAGCAGTTGCACACCTCTGATACCCAGGCTTTCAAGTTTCATCAGTAGTTTAGGATGGGAGACTGTGTCAAAAGCCTTTGCGAGGTCTAAGAATACTGTAAGACATTTTCTTTTTTCATCTAAATTTTTCGCGATAAATTCTGTAAATGAATTCACAGCATCGTCTGTGGATCTGTCCCGCCTAAAACCGTATTGGGCATCGGACAGTAAGTTTTTGTTTTCCAAAAATTTCACGAGCCTCTTGTTAATGATTTTCTCCAAGACCTTAGATAAGGACGGCAGGACAGATATTGGGCGGTAATTATTGACACAGTCTCGCCTCCCACTTTTGTGAATGGGCACCACAATCGACTGCTTGAGAACATCAGGGAAGACGCCTAGCTTAAAGCAACTATTAAAAAGTTTTGTCAGAGGGGGTACCAAATATTCCTTTATACCTTTCAACAGTTCGCAAGAGATGCCGTCACATCCAGTGCTACTACCCAATTTTAAGCCACCTATTATGCCTCCGACCTCTTCGCAATCTGTGTCCAGAAGAACAAAAGATTGCGTCGAAGCACATTCGAGTCTAACATTAGTAATTGGTGGTACAGGAGATATCTTTTGAGCAAGGTTTTCACCAATATGCGTAAAGAACTCATTAACGGCATTGACAGATTCCCCTGAGGTTCCTTTAACAGTCAAAAGTTCCTGATTCGAGTTTTTGGTTTTATTCGTATTTGTGAAGTTTTTTATATTTTGCCAGAGCTTTTTGCTATTATTCTTTGCCAATTCCAACTCGTGCTTTTCATAGCTAATTTTACATTTTTTAAGTACAGAATTACAAAAGTTTCTATATCTTTTGTAAGTAGTGGCTAAAATTAAATTACTTGTATCTGTTTTAAGTCTGTGGTGCATCCGATCTCTGTTTCTTATGCATCTTAATAAGCCTACTGTTATCCACGGTTTCAATGTGGCTTTGTTACGGGAAATTTTTATTTTTATTGAATTTTTTGCTATTAAATTTTGTAAATATTCTACCAGGATAGTAGCTGCTAGGTTTGGATCTTCGAAGGGCAAAATTTGGTTAAAATCAGTATTTTTACATTCAAGTTTGATATTTTCGAAATTTATTTTACTAATAGTTCTAATAGTGTCTTTTTTCTTTATTTTAGTTTTTAAGCAGAACAAAACTGCCTCATGATCCGTTACAGCCGACTTAAGTATAAGTGATAACGAAGGTAATTTTGTCTTCAGTATCACATGATCAATGCAGCTTTTTCCCCTGGTGGCAATGTCATAAGCAGGGATCAGGCCATGGAAAGATAATAATTCTAGATAACGTGATGTGTTATGGTTGGAATCCAATAAGTTTATATTAATGTCACCAATAATGAAAATATTTCTGAAAGAAGATAATTCAAATAAAATATTGTTCAGCGAGATTAAAAAGTTATCAATGTTTTTGAAGCAGTGCGGTCTATAGATTGAAATTATTGCAGTTTCAAAACCTATTTTAGTAATCAAGCAATTTGCATCCATAAATGTTCGTTCTTCAAACTTATGGGTTATGGATTTATTAATAAATAAAACCACGCCATCATTTTGATTGAAATGTTTGGAACTGCTGTATGTATGGTAACTGTCTAAAGTAGTAGTTAATATAATATAGTTAATTATATAAATCTCCCATTAACGTTCGGGATTAAAATTTAACAGCCTTTGTTTTGTTCGGAATTCAACATGGCGCCCGCGATTTAAAGACACTGCTTTATCCCCTAGTTACATAATCTACTATTTTGGTTGTTTAAACGCGCTAATATCTTGAACCTACAGTCAGATTGGAAAAAATCTCTCTATATGGCCAGGTTTATGAGAAATAGTACTTTTTTAAGGTGGGAAATTATTCAATGACTTCTCCCGCGCAACGAAACCCATGGCTCTAGCAGGCTACGGCCCTGCTGTGTCCCTACGCTTTTGATGACATATTTTTGAGGTACGCGTGAAAAACTACGAGCCGTCGACGACTCGGGCTCGGTCTGGACGGCGAGCTACTCATTGCTCGTCATCCGCAAGCCCACGATGACCCATGGAAGTTTTTTTTTTTTTTTTTAATTGATATAAACTAGTGCTTGACTGCGATTCCACCTGATGGTAAGTGGTAATGCAATCGTTGATGGTGAGGCGCACTAATTTATTGAGAGCCTATTCACTCTAGCCTTGAAGAGACCCAAATTATAATCGGACGGGAAAATCGCAGCAGGCAAATTATTCCAGTCCCTCGATGTACGCGGTATAAACGACGCAACAACGTAAGTGGAGCAGAAACCAAAGCCACGGGTGAATCCGCGGAGGAAACCTAGTGTATCTAATAAATGCGAAAGCAATTCGGTTTGTTTGTCACGTTTACACACCTACACCACTGAATTAATTGTGTTAGAGATGGATTGGGGCTTAGAGATGGATTTCTTACTTTGGAAGTACGTTTCTTTACGATAATTTCCGACTTTCACGCGGGTGAAACCGCTGAAGAAGTTTATAGGAGCTAAAACAGGTTGTAACTGGATATAACAGGATAGTGCTGATAAAATATGGGTCAGGAGAGAAAAGTATGGCGTTGTTTGAGACGAATCGATTTCGGGAGAAGGGTAATGTATGAGATGGAAAACAGGTATCATTTCTATCTTTTTTTTTATTCGTTGGAAAAATCATCTAATGACATCCTCCGGTCTTGGGCGGAGCGCGAGGGTGTGTCAGACTTTTAGTGACTAAAAACCCACTCCTGTTCCTTCGTTGCCTTCCATACCAGGGCTGAGTCTTCCTTTCAGAAGCAGACTCTTGGCCCCAGTAGGCTTCGACCTTGCTGGGCTCCTACGTATTATTTATATCTTAACAATAAATAAACTTCCACTCCGATAGTAATGAAGCGAAAATAATAAAAAAAATATATAATATAGCTGTCCCCCACGGTTTCACCTACGTCTTTAGTTACTAGTCCGCTCCTATTAGTCTTAGCGTGATGATATATGTCCTGTAGCTTTACTTATGCTAGCAAAGGAGGCGGCCGATCGCGTGAGGCAACGGTCCTCACGCCCCAACCGCCGCCGGGATTCCGATCCCAATTTCCGGCCACCGTAGGCGCGGGCTTGCGGACGGTGAGCAATGGGTGGCTCGCCGTCCGATCGTCCGGTAACCGTCCGGACTGAGCCCAAGTCGTCGACGGCGCGTAGTCAGGCCTGGCGCACTTCTAACTATAGGTATAGAAATATGCCTACGCCCGCGGCCTCTCTTGCGAGGCTTATTTCGGTAGAGTGTCACACGCGTGTTCGATTTTCCGCTTGACCCGTGCTAACAAAAAAATATTTTTGAATTCTTTATCGAATATTCTATCGAGTTTTTATTTCAAGTATTTGCGATATTTTTCACGTAAACGAGTCAATAACCTTAAAATCATTCCATATTAGTAGACCTCCCAGTACTAGTGACTACATTACTAATGCAAGGTCAACATAATTATACTGGAATTATATCTTACAAAATGTTAATTATTATGTACAATAACGTCATAAACGACCTACCTTTTAAAAATTACATATGAACGCAAAGCTAACGCACATACAAAACCAACAAAGTCATATTCACTTCATTTTAATTACCTATTCATTTGTTTAGATACCTAACTAAATGTAAACAATCTCTTGACACTTCTATGAGATGACTTTTTAAAAAATATTTTTTAAAGTATGGTGGGTGGTGGTTAGGTACCTATCTACCATATAATTTTAGAAAATCTGATTATATTTTATGTAATAAAACGTAAGTACCTATTTCACATTTTTCATAAAACACGTGTACAAGTCCTAACCCTATAACAAGAGCGGCCTGTTCAAAGGCGCATAACGGGCATAATAAAAGAGACTCTCGTCACGCGGACTTACGGTGCATTTTGATTCGTTACGAGCGGCACTGGATCTGGTAGGCTAATAAAATCAAGGTCGTGTCCGTGCCGTGCAATGTATTATGGACATTAGCACTGTTGTTAGTAGGTTTAAATTCGTATGTTGGCTATCACGGAGTGCAATTTCTGTACTTGTACTATTTCTTATTCTGTGGCGTAGTGTTCCACGCGCGCCTCAAGGAGATGTCAGCAACCGTAGGGGCCCAGCAGGGTCGAAGCCTACTGGGGCCATGGGTGATGCGAAAGAGATCCCCGGGGCCCTGGAATAAAAAAAATGGCAAAGAAGGAACAGGAGTGGGTTTTTAGTCAGTAAAAGTCTGACACTATCTCCCGCTCCGCCCAAGAGCGGGGGATGTCATTAGATGATTTTCCCACCCGAAATAAAAAACAAAATATGTCCTTTAGCTTTCCTCGATATATAGGCTAGCCAACACTAAAATAATTTTTCAAATCCAACCAGTAGTTCTTGAGATTAGCGCGTTCAACTAAACAAATAAAGAAACAAACAAACTTTTCAACTTTAAAATATTAGTATAGATTGTTGTATTCTTTGTAAATCTTATCGTTTTTTAGGGATCTGTACCACAGTCGGCCAAAACGGAACCCGTAAAGGATCTTTGTTGTCCGTCTGTCAAGACCATTTGTCTCTAGAACAGATAAAGTTATTAAGCTGAAATTGATATCAAATATTCAAATCTGCTACCCCTTAAAGCAGTGAAAATCGAACTTCTGAGTTAATCAAAAGATAAGGCCGTTTATGCTCCGTTTAGTGCACAAATTTTGACACTTGGAAAGCAAAACCTATAGGGTACTTCCTGTTGACCTAGAAACTGAAATTTGACACGATCTCGTAGCACATGTAGGTACCTAAAGGAAAATATAATTACTTTTTGCGATTCGGAAAAATCTTCGTGACTCGATTCGGGAATCGAACTATTTATTTCATTTATCAAGGTAAAATCAACAGCTTCTGTGTACAGCATTTAACAGGTAAAGATGAAAATTGGCCTTAGTCGTACACAGGTCAAACAGCATTCACAAAATAAGGAGAGATATAGACATAATACACAAGTAATCATTATATAAAATAAAATTGCAATTGAATAACATATCAAAGTATCAATACTAATATAAGGTAAACAAAATCATATATTGCCATTGAAAAAAGAACAAAACAAGAAAATAATTAACATTGTAACGACAAATAGTTAAAGTCAAAATATCAAATAGTTAAACTACTTAATAGAAATAATCGTTCCGAACAATCAAATCAAATTAATCCCAACAATGAAAGCAATGAAAATAATAATCAAATGAATCAAAATAATGAACCTATAAAAAATAATCAAAATTATCAAAAATCAATCATGTTAAAAGTTTTTAAAGATTTAAGGAGTCACGGTAAATATCAACATCAGGTACGAAACTATGTACTTACATAAGTAAGTTTCCAGGGAACTTTCGATCCGAATTTTTCTTAACATTTTTATTTGAAAGTAGAAAAAAAAGTCACGAGAAGCCAGAACTTTTATCAAAGTTTATCTCAACTTTTACGAGCCATATAAGGCCGAATGTTAGTAGATTTTACGCGGAACGAATGGGATCTGACCTCTACATTCCAATTATTGGGGACCAGATAGGCAATATCCTAGCTAGGCTAACGACCAACTGTGAGGCTTTGACTGTACGTAACTACTGATGTTAGGTATTCAAATCTATTTCGGGAATTCGTAGGCTAAGTTGCACCAGGGTAGCCCGCAAAATTCAAATTTTCTTAAGTGTTTTGCATTTTACAGGTCAGTGGCAAGTCTTAAGTTTATTGAAATATGGCTGAAAGCTGTAACACGTATTAATTTACAGAATTGACATCTTAAAAATCACTACATAGTATAAAACAAAGTCGCTTCCCGCTGTCTGTCCCTATGTATGCTTAGATCTTTAAAACTACGCAACGGATTTTGATACGGTGTTTTTTAATAGATAGACTGATCCAAAAGGAAGGTTTATATGTATAATACATGCATAATGTAGTAGAGAAATTATAGGTATAGGTTTCTAATGTGATGTCGTAAATAAACACATTTTTTTGCGCTTAGATTGCGAACGCTGGCTGAACCCTACGATATAAATCAAAATAACGTATTACAGTATTTCACACTTTAAAAAGGTCTACAAAAAAGTCCGCGATGGTATATGTCTATCTCTTAGGGATAACCCACAATAACCATTTTTTATCCCATATTTTATACGAGAAATAATGGCTTATTTACGAAGCGATTTTAAGCAGTACAGCATTAATCCTTATCAAATTAAGTACCTTGAATACATTGTGCATTTAATATAGACTAGCTGTTGCCCGCGACTTCGTCTACGTTAAGTTGGTAAAACTGTACAATCATTCTGAGCTTGCAATTCATTCTGAAAGCATCGTAATTATTTATTGTACTTTCACATAAAACTGTTAAAGGTAAAAACGCAAATTACCTTCAGGATACATGTTATGTACTCGTCCAGATCCAGATGTATGAACGTCAATGAATAGAAAGAGTATGTAAGGGTCGTAGCAGTTGCCTTCCTCAAGGGAAAAGGCACTAGTTTATGTATGTTTCTGGTTTATGTTCCGGTAAAACAACATTGTCACAGTGAGCACGTCACAATCGCAGCGGCAATGCCTGTCTTTGAGGAGTGGCTACAGAGGCGTCACGGCATCCTCTCTTTGTGCAGGACTCACCGGATGTGGGTGTTTCGGGAGGTATCTGTATCGAATTCAGCGAAAAGAAACACTCGAGTCTCACCATTGTGCGGATCGCCCGGAGAATACAATGGAACTTACGGTGGAAGTCAGTCCCGCTTGGTAGGAGCGCCGGCGCCGCCGTGTCCTTATGGAGGCGATTAGTGGAAAAAATGCCAACCAGTAGCCTCCTTCAGTGAAGCACTACGATCGAAGAAGGTGGCTGAAACTATGAAGGATGATGAGGGAAGTGATGCTCCAGGTGTTGAAAGCCGCAGGGCGATTGCGGTGGAGCCGTCCGGTCATCTGGTCAAAGCAATCCTGAATCGACGGCGCGTAGTAGTCTACGCGCGACTCATAATGATGTCAGCAAATGGATAGGGCCCTCTAGGGCCAATGTCTGCTAAGGCTGCGAGATTGTTCGAAAGAGTTACCTACCTCCTGTAAAATTTTCGCCTCAATAATGTTTCACTGAAGAGTTTAAGTTGTCAGACAGCTTTGGTAGAGGTAAACGAAGGAACATAATCGGGACACCGACCTTCAGCTGGATAACGTTTCCACTGATGATGCAAAGCCAAAAAGTCAGTGAATCCAAAAATTACCATCATCATACTATCTTCCTCCACAACAGTACTTATGAAGAATTTGCGAGAGCATGCTTGAATTGATTGTTGCAGCTTGATCATTTGGGGCGTAAAAATTACTTGTTCATTTACCTAGGATTTTTTGGTGTGTATTTGACTGACGTCCTCGTATATCAGACAAATGTTATTCCATAGTGGGAACTACCCTATGAAGAGTCTCCAACTTTTGAATGAATTTCGGTGAAATCTTGAACGCGTGTATCCCTGTCCAATCAAACTCGCATATTGATGGCCAAACCGAGAGGTCACTGACGCCGATTGCCTATATGAAGACACGGCGGTTCACCCAAGCAGGATAGACCTCCACCGCATGCTACAACGGGTCCTCCGGGCGATTTGTAAAATGGTAATATCAGAGTACTTCCAACCGAATCCGGAACAGAAACCGCGTGAAACACCCTCAACAGTACTGAGCTTGTGTATCCATAACACAATTAAATTCCGGTAAACAAATGTAGCAGCCGATTAGTGTTATCCCTGAGACTGGCCTCCCTCAGAGGGTGGTTCCAGTGTTGGTCACCACTCACTGCAAGCAGGTAACGTACAGATATCGACGTAAGGCTGCAAGGAATCTGAGATACATCATACGTTGTCGAACTGTGATCAGGAACGCAAACCTTTCGACCCAGTTTTATATGAAGCAGTGACTGCTAATAATAAAACACACCATTATTAGGCCGCAAGGTGCCATCATCCCGGAGGACACAGTGGAGCACACAGAGGTGTGTGTTGTCCTCGTGGAGGCAATCTGCGTCAGTCACCTCTCGCGCCGGGCCTTGTGACTTTGGGCTATGGTCCAGAGCGAGGAGGAATGGCAGGCGGTCCCCTCCTTCTGCAAAGCCGTAATGCTAGTGAAGGAGGAGGCCGCACGCGTGAGGGAACGAACGTCCTCACGCCGAGCCGAGATTCTGACCCCGACGACCAGCCACGGTAGACGCGGGCTCGCGGACATCCAGCAATCGGTCGTCCACAGCCGTCCGGCCGTCCGGTAATTGACCGGACCGAGCCCAGTCGTCAACAGCGCGTAGTGATCCACGCGCTCCTCAAAGAGATGTCGCAAAGGGCAACTGAAGGACACAGGTGTGGTTTTAGTCAGTAAAAGTTTGACACACCTTCCCGCTCCAACCAGAGTGGGAGAAGTCATTGGATGACTTCCACCCTTAAAAAAAGAAAAATAAAGGTGCCATCATTATCATTATCATTTCAGCCGAAAGACGTCCACTGTTGGACATAGGCCTCCCCAAGTGTCACCATAATTACCGGTCCTGTGCGTCTCGCATCCATCGGATTCCCGCGACCCTCACCAGGTCATCGGTCCACCTGGGGGCCTTCCAACGCAAGGTGCCATGCTACCCCTTCCGAAAATTTGGTCATGTTATTTTAAAGTCAATAATTAAATATATATAAGTATTTACTTTTATCGCCTTTGGTTGGTATCCCTTGTATAATCACGGTCAATTAGTTTGTTACAACCACGGGGAAAAAAAGCAGTAGGATTAAAAATGTCTCCGTCTAACTCCAGTTTAATCATAACGGTTTTCGTCCAATTTTAACTTCTTGAGTAGCGTAATTAGAGACACAATAGTAAGACAATAGCGCACGACCGCCGGCGTTCGTGCGGGGATCAACAGCTTAAACAATAAAACTGTCTGCAAACTTGGGCGATGGTCATTCTTCCCCCACTCAGAAAATTACGTAAAATACACAATGCCATCTATCAAATATGACGTTCAACTATCATTGTCATCATTATTTCTACTTTCAGTCTTTAGATGGCGTTGCGAGTATCTGAATTGCCATATTTACATTTTAGTACGTGATTTTACTCGCCGCTTTGATTTTATTATGTGTTTTGATTAGTTTTTACAAAATATTTAGAAGATATCGAATAGAAATGTCAATTTTATTTTGAAAAAATGGTAAAAGTTATTTTATTACAAAAAAGAAGATAAAATAATGACAAAATTTTTAACTGTAGCTGGGGATCGAACGTGGCAAATGTCGTTCAATGTCGACATTTTGGATTATTGCTCACCCCCCATAGCAAATAGCGTGATAATATGTAGCCTAACAGTTGACCCGGCCTATAAGGATTATGTATGCAAAATTTGAACAGGATTGGTTCAGTAGTTTTTTCGCCAACTAATACCAACGCTCCACCATTTTACTGTTTTATTATGTGCATTTAATATAGATCAATATGGCCCTTTACAGCATGTAATTTAAATGAATATTTTCGGAGATATTACAGATTTAAAATGCAGGGACATAGCGGTTGCGGTGGTATCAGCATTGCACCCGTGCGAAGCCGGATAAGCCATCAATAAAACCCTCTCAGTCCGTCTAATCCTATTTAATTATTTTATAATGAAATAACCGTTCAATAAGGTCATAAACTTCTTAACGCTCGATCGGCTAAACGAATTTGGATGAAATTTGGAATACGAGTAGACCATGTCCTGCATGGATTCTGTATGTGTACATAAGTCATAAGTCATATATAAAAAAATTAAACAATTGCAGTGATGGTCAAAGAAGAAAAAACACAACATACTACAAAATCCTAATAAACAAAAATATTTTGAATAATTATTATATAATTAAAAATAAAAATTGAATTTTTAATAACTAAGTATAAAATAAACACATGTCCCAAAAATTCAAAAACAATAGTACATAAAAAGATCAAAAAAATCACACAAAATAATAATCCAAATTCCAAATTAAAGCCAATATACTTTCTATTGCAGTTACCAATAAAAACTTTTTATAAAAAAAAATAACCGACTTCACTAAAAAAAAACACTAAAAGGATCAAAATAACTTTAATTTTGGAAGTCGGTGTTTCTCGGTATTGTTTGTTTCTTATTTAACACCGACTTCCGAAATTAAAGTTATTTTGATCCTTTTAGTGTTTTTTTTAGTGAAGTCGGTTATTTTTTTTTTTATAAAAAGTTTTTATTTCACACTTTTTAGTTGCGTTACACTTATAAACAGAGTGCCTATTTCTCATGACAATTCCAATTAACCCAAATACTGCTAGGTTACATTGTTTTATTATAAAGTTCCTGTGTCTACCTTCCTCCTTCCGGCTCCATCATCAGATCAGTTCGATAGTACCTTATAGCCAAAGAGCATCTCACGACAATTCTAATAAGCCCAAACACGGCTAGGATACATTGATTAATTACGGAGTTCCTGTGCCTACCTTCCGGCTCCATCATCAGATCAGTTCGATAGTACCTTATAGCCAAAGTGCATCTCATGACAATTCTAATAAGTCCAAACACGGCTAGGTTACATTGATTAATTACGGAGTTCCAGTGCCTACCTTCCGGCTCCATCATCATCATCAGATCACTTCGATGATACCATTTTCAACGTAACTATTCAGAATCATTCATTTATTTGTATTGTCATAGTCGCTTAACTATGTATATCTTCATTGTAATATCTATTTGTGTATGAAGTTCCGTTGACCATTTCTGGTCTTCTTCATCAGTTCCACTTCATCAAATGTTACTTTTTGACTGTAAATGCTTAAGTTCTTGATGAAAATACTAGCCTATAATTTTTGAGGAGTTCCCTCGATTCCTCATGGATTCCATCATCAGAACTGGATTTTGAAAAAAATGGGACCAATCTGAAAGCATATCCTGTATAGGGAAAAAAAAATTTTGCAAATCGGTCCATAAACGACGGAGTTCTGAGGTAACAAACATAAAAAAAAAAAAAATACAACCGAATTGATAACCTCCTCCTTTTTTTTGAAGTCGGTTAAAAATAAATGAGAAAGGTAGACTAAAATCCCGCTTCAAGCATTAAAGTAGCGACATCTATCAGATTATATTAGAACTTTATACCTAGCTGGTAAAACTAAAACCTGCATCGCACAGATAAAGTTTACATCCATAGCGACGACCAAAAATGACGACCAAAACTGAACTGTTAAAGGAATTCTCTCGCGCCGGGCCTTGGTACAGGCCATGGTCCGGAGCGAGGAGGAGTGGCAGGCGGTCGTCTCCTTCTGCAAAGCAGTAATGCTAGCAAAGGAGGAGGCCGCACGTGCACGCGAGAGGCAATGGCCCTTGCGCTCCAGCCGCCTGGATTCCGATCCCGATTTCCGGCTACCGTAGGAGCGGGTTTGCGGACGGCGAGCAATGGGTAGCTCCGACCGTCCGGTAACCGTCCAGACCGAGCCCAAGTCGTAGACGGCGCGTAGTGCACGCACGCCTCAAGGAGATGTCAGCAACCGTAGGGGCCCAGCAGGGTCGAAGCCTACTGGGGCCATGGGTGATGCGAAAGAGATCCCCGGGGCCCTGGAACAATGGCAAAGAAGGAACAGTAGTGGGCTTTTAGTCAGTAAAATTCTGACACGCCCTCTCGTTCCGCCCAAGAACGGAGGATGTCATTAGATAATTTTCCCACCCGAAAAACAAAAACCGTTAAAGGAATGGAGCTATAAAGACTGTATAGCTCTATGCTTCTTTCAAGTTCCATATCATCGTAAGGCACGAGTGTAAGTCGCGGGTTCAAACCTAGTCAGGCGCATTACTTTGTGTAATTTATTTCATCACCACTGCTCTCAAAACGGTGAATGAAAACATCGTGAGGAAACCAGCATGTCCTAGAACCAAAAATTCGAAGACATGTGACGTTCACCAACCCGCACTGGGCCCGCGTGGTGGATTACGGCCCATTCCCTCTCCTAGAGAGGAGGCCTGAGTCCCAACAGTGGGAACATTATAAGGCCGACTATGCTATGCTATGTAAGGCTCCTGGTTGGAAAAACGTGTCAGTGAATTCATACCGATCATTATTAGAAACAGTACGAATGGCGCAAACCCTTTTTCACCCCAACCGGAACAATTTCATTGAACAGCCTCAGGTGTTTCCGGAAACTTGTTAAATGTTCCAATTGAAATGAATTGTCGACAGACCCGAATGTTTAGAACTCCCGATTTCTAAATTATATAGAATTTGAAGATGAGTATAATTTGTTAAACTTGGCATGGAACGCTTCAGGCTGCGGTATTGTTTGAAACTGTTACAAAGAGCACCTGAAGCAACATGTATGAGTTTTAACTTCTACGTGGGATATATCCAACAAACACTCTCGTGTTTATTCTGCCAGGGTAGCGTCATCCACGGCCAAATACTCCATCTCGTCAGGTCTTCTATCACCTATGGGGATTGAAGAGCTAAACGAGATGGAGTACCCAGTCGCAAACACACGACCCTGGCGAATCACGAAAACACTCGTTGGACCAACCGACACAAGCTGTTAAATGGTTAATCAGTAAAAGACTGACACTTCCAATGATTATCCACCTAAAAAAAGTCCGACCGTCCGGTAACCGTCCGGACCAAGCCCAAGTCGTCGACGGCGCGTATTGTTCCACTCGCGCCTCAGGGAGATGTCAGCAAATCGTAGGGGCCCAGCAGGGTCGAAGCCTACTGGGGCCATGGGTAGTGTGAAAACGAAACCCGGGGCCCCGGGACGAAGGCAACGAAGGAACAGGAGATGGTTTTAAGTGAGTAAAAGTCTGACACTATCTCCCGCACCGCCCAAGAGCGTGATTTGTCACTAGATGACTTTTCCACCTAAAAAATGTATGAAAATCTATCAGCCTTCCAATCTGGCTTCAAAGTAGGGTTTAATATGTTCTTAACTACAAATATATACTCAATTCAAAAATCGGTCCCTAGGTAATGGCAAACGAAAATTGTAGACTGAATCAGTAAGTTAGTACATACAACTGTAAGTACATTTTTCAACACACTTGCTCAGAAAGTGACTCCTAATGCACTGCACTTAGGTATATAATGGCACTCGTTACCAAACTGTGACATTTTGATTACCATTACGCACTAGTGCTATAATAATGTAGTTAAAACCTTTTTGTTCAACCTCTTTGTTCGCAAAACAAATTTTGAATTCGAATGCGTTTAATAGTATATAAATTAGTGTCTTACTTACCTACTTATTTCATCCAATTTCAAAGTTAAAATGGACAAATTTAACTTGTACAAACGATTTAATTAATAAAAAAGATTTAGTAAATAAATCGTACACTCAAATATTTTTTTTTCTTGTGGTCTATGGCCGCCATTTTAAGATGCGCGCGGTTTTCGGCGTGATTTTTTTTATTCCAGTGAAGTTCAGTGGCTGTATTAATTAAATAAAATTAAATACTACAAAATAATTGGAAAATGTTACATCCGTATTCTATTGTCACCACGAAAAACATTATCGTAAAAACTTTTCACGCAAGAAAACATAAACGTAAGACTAGGCAGTATGATCAAAATACCTTAGCCTTCCTCTAGGGGTAAATAAAAAAAAATGATGCGCGCCATTATGAAAACAGATTTTTACCGCCATGTCACAGAAAATTTTACTAGTTTTACTGTTGTTTTCTTCGCAAGTGTATTGAAAAACGTCGTATGACACACGTGAGTAATTAATGATTACCGTTCTTGGCTCTCTTAAGACCCTCGCCACGGCTCGGGTCTCAATACCGCCTCGACGGTAATCACTAACATTATACACTTGTATCATAATGTACTATTATCTACTCATAGATCGTAAAGTTACAAATATGAAATCAAATGTGATAAATTGTTCTTCTTCACGCTCAAACGGGTGAACGGATTTCGATGAAACTTGGTTCATGGGTAGACTATATCCTGAAATAGCACATATAATACTTTTTATCCCAGCCCCCCTAGCCAAGTTACAACCGTACTTTTTATCCCAGCCCCCCTAGCCAAGTTACAAGGGTTTCGTTTCCATTCTCTTTTCGTTGATCGCCTCGAGTCAGCCACGCCTCCTATTCCTTTGTTCTGACCACGTGACTGAGCGTTGAGATGTCGTCAGAATAAAGGAATCGAAGGCGTGGCCTACTCGAGGCGATCGTCGAAAAGAGAATCGAAACGAAACGGTTGTAACTTGGCTAGGGGGGCAGGAGTATGTTCCCTTGGGATAACTATCTACTATAACGCTGGTGAAGCCATTGGCAAAAGCTAGAAAAATATAAAAATAGAAAGGCAATATAACTGTTACTTAACTTACTTTAAACCTTTGAAATACGAGAGTAACATTTTCAAACAACAAATATTGAACATTTTCCTCAAGAGTATTTACTTATAGAGTACTTAGCTCTTTAAATAAATACTCTGTGCATTTCTCTACAAACGGCTCATTTCACTTTGCAGTATTAATTACTGTTTCTTTAAAGTATTTGTTGAGAGCAACTTGGAAATTTTAAAACAACTTTCAATTTTAAATCACGAATATTTATAGACGAATAAAATTGAACAAAAAGAGTTTGTAGAAGTATTAATGTACCTACTTATTTGTTGAGGAAACTTGTTGTGAAAATGAATGAAAACTTTTTAAGTATGATTTTTTAAAGAATGGATTTAAAGCGAGTACCTTTTTAATAATTATTGTCATTTAAAGGTTAATTACTTCTTCAGGGTAATGGACTCTTTCCATTACCCTGAAGAAATAATTAACCTATGCTTGGAGTTTCTTTACGAGATCGCATCAGGGATGAAGATAACAACAGGAGAACCTACCAATCGCCAAACTTAAGCGGTATTGGGCATTGCTCGCAGAACCGATGGTCGATGAGGCCGAAAGGCTCTGAAGTGGCGACTGCGTACCGGAAGACGCAGCGTTGGAAGCCCTCTCACAAGTTAGGCCGATGACCTGGTGAGAGGTGCGAGAATCATTAATTATAAAATACTTTCTTACTCTTTCAAAAAAACTGGGCAAGTGTGAGTCGGACTCGCGTCCTGAGGGTTCCGTAAAAACTCACCTTATGTATATAGTTCAATTCTCGAATGGAGTACCAAAAATTATTCCGAATTGAAAAAAAAAAATTGTGACGTAACAACAAATTTACTATTTTCAGATTTATTCCTATACCTGTGCTATAAGACCTTGCTTTATACCAAATTTCAGGATTCTGGGTCAACGGGAAGTAACCCTATGAATTTTGATTCCCTTGAGAGTGTCGAAAGATACGTGTTTTGCGACATAAACGGCCGTACCTTTTTGTTTCGTTAACTTAGAAGTTTGATTTTTTCACAGCTTCAAGGGACCGCTGACTTGAGTATATGGTTTTAATTTGAACTCGATACCTAAACGTGTTCCCGAGATAAAGGGTCTTGACAGACAGACAGACAGACAGACAGACAGAATGACGGAAGGACAACAAAGTGATCCTATAAGGGTTCCGTTTTTTCCTTTTGATGTACGGAACCCTAAAAAGGCATCTCTGTGCCAAAATTTTAGCGGTTTAGGTCTTAGGGTTTAGGCTGGCTGTTGATGAGTCAGTGAGTGAATCAGCCCCCCTAGCCAAGTTACAACCATTTCGTTTCAATTCTGGTTGTAACTTAGCTAGGGGGGCAGGGCTTTGTCTTTTATATCTACAGAAGTTCATATTTTAGCTTTACTCAAAGCAAACTGTGGCCTCCTAGAAACGAAGGAGTGCACTAACTTCAAACTCCATTTCATTATACCTTATATTTTATGTGTTGGAGGTCCATAACAGATGCTATGAATGCTCTTTTACAAAGGGATGGTAAACAAACCCTTTGGGGCTGGCCTAATAAACTTTGTTGCTCATCCATGCTCTTAATTATCTGCATGACACAGTATTTTGCATACAAACCTTCGAAAGATAATTCTGGTCACGTACGAAGACTTGGTTGCATCCTTAACATACAAACTTAATGATACATAGTTGTATTACTATACAGCTACTTATATGTATAACTAGCTTAATGAAGGGACGTCCCTGGGTCGCCCAAGATTAATTGGCAGAATGTCAGCCCTGTCATGGTCTGTATTTTTCTTTTTGCTTTGCACGATTTGTGCATTCAGCCAGTAACACGATAAGAATGTATTTAGTTTTTGTTACGGAAAACACTAACTTTGTTTTCTATCATAATGCGGATGTAACACGTCATATTAATACACATACATCGACATATTAATGTTTTTGAAGTATTCTCGACAAACTTCGCTGAGGTATTTAATACTACGATTAAATTATGCCTGGTAACGCCGGGCCCTGGTACAGGAGGAAGGTCAAGAGCGAAGAGGAAAGACAGGCAATCGCTTCTTTCTGTGAAGCAGTAATGCTAGCCAAGGAGGCGGTCGCACGCGTGAGAGAACGGAGATTCTCACGCCCCAGCCGCCGGGATCCTGACCCCAATTTCCAGCCAATCGTGGGCTTGTGGACGGCGAGCAATGGGTAGCTCACCGTCCGACCGCCCGGTAACCGTACGGAACAAGTTCGAATCGTCGACGGCTGGTAGTGCTCCACACGCGCCTTAGGGAGATACCAGCAGAACCGTAGGCACACAACAGGGTCGAAGCCTATTGCTTACTTGGGTCACGGGTTTTGCGAAAGAGAACCCCGGGAGCCTGGAACGAAGGCAAAGAAGAAACATGGGAGTGGGTTTTATTAGTCAGTAAAAGGCTGACACGTCCTCACGCTCCGCCCTAGAGCGTGAGAAGTCATTGGATGATGTACCACCTAAAAAAAGCTCTATTTACCGAGATCGCGCTTGTTTCACTTTCAATAAATTCACTTGAGATACATTGTATCATTTATTATATTTCTTAATTTAATGTTTTCTATAATTTTGTGTGTATTTATTATGTTGGTCACCACTACATGAAATTTATTATTTTTTGTTTTTATTATTTGTGGTCATTTTCATTTCCTATTTTTATTGTTTGTTTTTATGTAAGTGCGTGGTTCTGTATAATTTGGTTGTGTTTTGGTGTATATTTTGTGTTGCAACAAATAAACTTTTTATCTATGTATCTATCATACAAAACTACACCAATTTTACATTAAAATATTCACTAGAAATCAATTTTAGAATAATTAAAACAGCCACTGAATTTCACTCTAAAAAATCTCGCCAAAAACCCGTCCTTGGGTTGCCATAGATTAATTGGCAGAATGTAAGGCCTTTCATCGCCTGTTCGTTATAAAAACAAGGTCTTTTTTATTTTTCTTCATTATGTGGCCTGTGTGAAATTTTATGATAACCGTCGTTCGTCGCATAATACAACCTTTTTTGTCCTCTGAATGTTTGAGGAAAGCTATCTTATGTTTTTTTTTTTCTTAATTTTGCTGCTCGTTTCTTGTGTCCTTGTGAAAAGTGATTTTTTTGTGGTTACAGATAACAATTTTTTTTGTTGATGATTGATTTTTTGAACTAACATTAAATAGTTCCAATTTCAATCGGTATTTTGGAATGGACGAAGGTAAAAACTTTGTTTCTCTACGTAATTTGTTGGTTTGCAATGTTGTCCCTAACTTTTTCTTCAAACATTACAACTAATAAGATTATAAATTAAGCTCATACTTAATGTGATGATCCATCATGCCATACAAGCATAACGTAAGTACAGAATCTATTTAAAAAAAAACCCCATTACAAGCGTGAAATATTATATTTATCGAAGGAACTTTCTATCAGTAAAAAAAAGACAATATTTTAGAAACGTATACAATTTTACCTCCTCATAAAATTAGTTCAGACTAGCTGTTAAACACGTAAAATAAGACATTGACATTTGGTCAAAATTTCAAAGTCATGGATTTTTAGTCAGTAAAAGTCTGACACTATTTTGCGCTCCGCTCAAGGGCGGGATTTGTCATAAGATGATTTTCCCACCTAAAAAAAACCCTACCCTAATTCTTTTTCTAAAAGTAGCCTAACTTACTAACCAGCCGTTTTAAAAATTGGCTAGAACAAACAGACAGACACAAGAGAGTACAGATCGATAGACCGACAGACAGTGAAATATTAAAAAAAAAATGCATTTTATCATATTATAATATAATATGGTATCGAATATACTTTCATAATTATGCATTTTGTAAAAAAAAAAATACGATAAATGATTAATTGGTTTGGTATTATAAACGACATTTCAATTTTATTTACCGTATTACTATAATTTATGTTCAGGGGATGGAGGAAAGCGCGTCCGTATTGCCGCTCGCCTCCAACCAACTGACAGGAATAAACGGCCGGCGACTGACTCCTGAATGCACTACAAAATGCCTGCGCAGAAAAGTTGCGCGTTAGATAGCTGAGAGACAGCGCTACAGCTTTGTACTGAGTGGTGGCAGATTATGCTGATTTAAAAAGAAAAATAATATAATTGTTATTTATTAATGGTAACTAGACCCAAAATTCTTAGTAACACAATTCTTAAAAACTATGATATAATTCTTTAAGTATTTTTTATTTCACTAAGTGAAATAAAAAAACTTTTGACTTTATGTTAGTAGTTTTGGCAGTGCGATGTGAACATAGTTTTTTCTATTTCTGTAGTTGCATAAGTGGTTATCATTTGATCTTGAGTAGGCGATCTGACATAACTTATTGTCACATAGATGAAACCTTAGGTTCTCAGTAGCGTCTCATGTGCTTTGAATACCTGTGTGCTTGTGGAACTCCCACTCGGGGCCCCTGGGCAGATACCAGGTGAAAAAGGAAACTAAAAATAAGAGTTTACTTACTTAAATTTTTTTGGCGATTTTTATATGTATTATGTTTTGTAGAACATTATTCTAAAGTAGTATCATAAGTGTCAGACAAAAACTTCCATCAGACAATTTAAAGCTCCAAAAAAAAAGTAAACTTTACTTAATTTTACATGTCTGATTTTATATGTTATTTAAGTAACTATTGCATAGTAATATTTCATTGGTCAGACAAATTATAGTGAAGAAAGAACAGTCTAAGAAAAGTTTACAGGTATTCCTATTGTTACCACTTACGTATAACCTGTATCAACTTATAATTCAAATAGAATCTAAACTACTGTCAAATCGAAGAATTATTACGGAGAGCAAAACAAGAAATTTTTATTATTTAATTTATTTACGAACTGTGAACGAAAGTAGTTTTAATCAGAATCCAGTTCTTAAATTTTGCTCATCTTTGAGTTTTTCAAATTTGCCCAATTTCTCGCGATTTGACAGTATGACGTGACGTCACAACATGGCAATCGATCCTATTCATATTTGGAACGCATTGTACAATAATTACTTATACATATATGCACGAGTAGAGATGAGGCACCGTTTGTGATTTTGTATGTAAGAGACTTGTAATTTTTAAATGTGAGGAACACAAAGAGAGAAACAGTGGGCGTCTGTATACCCGGAGTTCCTACACGCGTGTGAAGGTAACTTACGTGGACTACTGAATTACCGAAACATACACTTACACGCATAGGTAGCATATGGCTCTAGATGCACTACTTACAGCAGAATTTTTAATTCAAAAAGTAATCTTGATTTTTTACTAGATGAGAGCGAGATTGAAAGCCATACTTTTAATGACTAAAAAATATAAAATACTAGCTTTTGCCCGCGGCTTCGCTCCCGTCAACTGACTACTCTACCCTACCATACTCTACCCTACTCTACCCTACTCTACCCTACTTAAAAACCATCCATGAACTTCAACGAACATTTTAAAAAAGAATTGGCCAAATTGGTCCAGGCATTGTTGAGTCATGCGCTTACCAACACATTTTGCGATTCATTTTTATATTATAGATGTCAGCCATTTTACTCTTCAAATAAAAAATATCAGACTAGTCTATACTAACCTTAATAGTAACGATACTCAGGTTGACCCAACCAACCAATAAATACAATGTAATAAACATTGTATTGGTTGACCCGATGTATCGACTAGTTGTTCCACTATTGCTCTTCTTTGGCCGACATGGTTGAAATCAATAGCATTCAAACACGCCAATAGCAAAGCCTTCGCCGACACCGACACCCTTCACTGACACAATAAAACTTCAATATAGGGATCAATCTGAAAGTTCGCGTTGTTTGTCACCGTTCGGTTTTGGTGATACTTCGCCAAAGTATGTGGCCCTTGAAGTTATGTTTTGAGTGATATCAAAATAATCACGTATACGTACATAAAGTGTATATTGGTATATTTTCAATTGTACTATAAATTATTATTTTTTTTAGGTGGGAAAATCATCCAGTGGCATGTCTCGCTCTAGGGCGGAGCGCAAGGGTGTGTCAGATTTTACTGACTAAAAACCCACTCTTGTTCCTTCTTTGTCTTCGTCCCAGGGCCCCGGGTTTCACTTTCGCACTACCCGTGGCCCCAGTAGGCTTCAACGCTGCTGGGCCCCTACGGTTTGCTGACATTTCCTTGAGGCGCCCGTGGAACAATACGCGCCGTCGACGACTTGAGCTCAGTCCGGAAGGTTACCGGATGGTCGGACGGCGAGCTACCCATTGCTCGCCCTTTGTAAGCCCGTGCCTGCAGTGGCCAGAAATCGGGATCGGGATCCCGGCGGCTGGGGCGTGAGGGCCGCTCCTTCGCCTCCTCTTTTCTTTGGCCTCCTTCTCTCTCACCACTCATCCACATGTATACTCATAACTCTTTTAGTAACATGCTTTTGATCTTCCCTCTTTACATGAACATACCAAGACAAACGATTCCCCAAAATAAATATAACTGATTAATATAAATTGCTTTTAGGTACATTAAACAATTTTTTTTTTATGTGAGGCTTGCTGTCGTCTATGTTTGTTTTTATTTTCAGTTTGTTTAAGCTGTAAGTCCTCCAAGCTGTAATAAATAAATAAATAATAAATATGAAAGAGATAATGAGAGAGAGAGTCTGTTATCATGCTTTAAATTTACCAGTCTTTATTTCTGACCCTTTCGCCACAGCATAAGGCATCTTAACACAGATCGCTACTCACTCACTTCCAAGGATTCCCATTTCACAAATCTTATTTAAAAGAATGGCCTGAGTCCCAGCAGTGGGAACATTATAAGGCCGCGACTATGCTATGCTATGCTATTTAAAAGAAGTATCTTCCAGCTAAACCTAGATCTTCCTTTGTTCCAGGACTATGGACAGCATGATTGAGGAGTTTGCGCAGCAGACGACGCCGCGCACGTCATTCACGACGCTGCACACACCTGATGATGATCACGGCTTCATCAGGAATGCGACCAATACCACCGCCGAACTCAATGTTTATTACTTTTATGATGTAAGTGTTACAATAATAATAATAATAATCATTTTATTTTCAGGCATCAGAGGCCCATAGACCAAATACATACAATAATCTTAAACAATAATAAACTAATACATATTATATAAACAATACTTATTTTACTATTGTTAAACACGTAATCTAGTCGGCGTCGTGTTGCGCTGCGTGGTATCGCATAACCTTCCTCGGAAACGTCGGCAATGAAGTTACTTTAATCACTTACTAGTCCCGCAGTTTCATCCACGTTTTGGTTACCTACTGCTTCGCTCCTGAGGGTTGAAGTGTGATAGAATAGAATACAATAAACTTTATTGTACATCAAAATAGTAACAAAACTTTTACACTAACTTTACCTATGGGTACAAAGGCGGTCTTATCGTTGACAGCGATATCTTCCAGATAACCTGTGATATATTCTTTTCAAATCCTCGGGGATAAAGAAGCCTTCGTCTTGGGCTAGCTTGATTCCCTCGTTACACTCAGGATTTTAAGTTTAACTCCCTTGCTACGCTCGGGGTTCAACCCCCAGAATCCTTCGTGACACTCACGTTTCAATATACCCGTGATATAAGGCACTGCTTTATCCCCTTGGTAAATAATCTACTAACAACATATATAGCCATTCCTTGATAAATAGGCTATCCAACACTAAAAGAATTTTTCAATTCCAATCAGCAGCTCCTCAAAATTATTGAGCACGCCATAATTATGGCGGTAGGTCTCCTCTTTGAGGAGTGGCTGGAAAGATGTCGTGACGCGCTCACCTTACCACATGACGTCAGTACCCACCGAAGATAGTAAGTAAGGGAGGTTCCAACACCGGATTCGTGCGGAAAATACTCCCGGGTGCTACCATTATGTGGACCGCCCGGAGGACATGGTGGAGCATACGGTAGAGGTGTACCCCGCTTGGGCAGAGGACCGCTGTGTTCTCGTGGGGGCCATCAGTTGTAACGACCTCTCGCGCCGGGCCCTGGTACAGGCCATGGTCCGGAGCGAGGAGGAATGGCGGGTGGTCGCCTCCTTCTGCGAAGCAGTAATGCTAACGAAGGAGGTGGCCACACACGAGAGGAAACAGCCCTCACGCTCCATCCACCGTGATCCCGACCACGATTTTCAGTCACCGTGGGCATGGGCTACGGACGGCGAGCAGTGGGTAGCTCGCCGTCAGGCCGTCTGGTAACCGTTCGGACCGAGCTCAAGTCGTCGACGGCGCGTAGTGTTCCACGCGCGCCTCAAGAAGTTGTCATCAAACTGGAGAGCTGGAGAGGTATGGTCGAAGCCAACAGGGGGATTGTGCGAAAGAGAACCTCGGGGCCCTGGAACGAAGGCAAAGAAATAACATAGGAGTAGGGTTTAGTCAGTAAAAGTCTGACACGAAAGAGCGCGAGAAGTCATTGAATGATTTCTAATAAAAAAAGGCCCTCATATTATCATGTCACCTTTGCGGATGACACGGCTCTGCTTTTTCATGCAGACTCATGGGAGGAAGTATATGCAAACGCTCAGTTGGGTTTCAACATAGTTGCGGAGTGGTTAAAAAACAACAGACTAACCCTTAATGTGTCTAAGACAATGTATATTCCATTCTCCATAAAAAATGACGCCACCACTTGTTATGCAAATCTTTCACTGACTTCACACATTTGCTTTTCGTTGACAGATAATATTTGCTCATGTCCCACTCTCAAAAGAACAGATATTATTAAATATTTAGGTGTTCAGATTGACAGTAGACTCAGTTTTCAGCCACATGTAGACGCCCTTACTGCCAGAACTCGTAAACTAATATTCGTTTTCAAAAACTTGCGACATGTGGCGGAAACTAAAACTATTGACATGGTTTACTTTGCATTAGTTCAGTCAATTCTGTCATATTGCATAACAGCATGGGGTGGAGCCCCAAAGACTTCCTTACTAAAGTTGGAGAGAGCTCAGAGGGCAATCTTAAAAGTTAGCCGTAAGCTTTCCTTTCTTTTTCCAACAAAGGAACTTTACCAGCAGTGCAAGATTCTGACTGTTCGCCAATTGTTCATTTTAAACACAATTATTCGTAAGCATACTCAAGTTCCATACAATCCTGTCAACATCCATAACAAGAGACGCAAACACACTGTCTGTGAATCTGTACCCTTTAAAACCAAATTTGGTCGTCGATTCTTTTGTTTTCTGGGTGATTACCTTTATAATAGAATTAACAAAGCCATCTCCATCTACTCTTTAACAAAATTCCAGTGTAAAACGAAGGTCCAAAACTGGCTCCAATCTCTCGATTATGAAGCAACTGAGAAACTCTTGGAAGTGACCTCATAGAAATACAGCACATTACGTCCCGAACCTACACCATATAAGTTACCTTTAACAATTACACACTATACACACACTATACACACACTTAACACATTTTCACACCCTTGTTTGTTTTTAATTAGTTAAGTCTTTGAACTGTTTTATTTATTTTCCATCAAGTGAAAATTATCGCTCTTTGTAAATATTTATATAGCTTTTAACAAGTCTGGGTAGTTTGGAGGCCTGGAGTCCTGTAACACAGGATTTTCCTAGTACAGGCTTCAGTCTCCACAACATCAATGTAAATGTACTTACTGTAACAATGTACTGTACTTATGAATTGTTATTTTTGCATTATGTGGTGGAGAAAAATAAACGCTTTTATTATTATTATTATTATTATTATTATGTTCAAACCACCAAACTGTTCAGCTTTATAATATTATTATCTTTATCTATATATATAAAAGGAGAAACTGACTGACTGACATATCAACGCACAGCCGAAACCGCTGGGGCTAGAAGCTTGAAATTTTGCATAAAGATTAATTATATGTCGTAAGTGAGCACTAAGAAGGGATTTTTGGAAATTCATCCTCTAAGGGGGTTAAAAGGGGGGATTTCGTAAGTGTGCAAATTTTTTTTCCGTGCGCCAATTGACTCCAAACTTTGTACAAATACTAACCTAAATTAGTTTTAAAGTTTTCCATATTTATTTTTTCAGTACTACCCTCAGTGCAAGATTTAGGGGGTGTTAAAGTTTGTATGGGAGAATCTTATTCCTTGGGTTAATAAACTTGAAACTTGGCACGAATACATGTTTAAATAAATAATAAAGATTCCCATTATTCGTTTTTCAAAACTACCCTCAAATTACGGTTTAGGTCGTGTTCAAGATTTTTTGAAGTCTTACTGCGCGGCCTAATTTACTCGCAACTTGGTATTAGAAATTAGAAAAACAAGCCCTAATAGAGCAAATAGCGATTATTTATTTCTCAAAAATAGTTCAACAACAACAAAAAAGTTCAAGTACATTCATGTATGTTGGTGAAATGGATTCCTCGATGTTTGTATGAAATATCTCTTCTTTAAATGTGCTAATAGATTTTCTTTGCAACGCAACCATGTGATAACCTAATCCTATAATAACGTATCAATCATGTTATTTATATACGTACAACGACATCTACTGACCCAAATTGGTACAAACGAAAACATAAAATTAATTACAAAACAAGTTGGTGTGTCATAAGTTAGCGTCTTCTTCGATAGAAATTATTATGCTAATTTAATGTTTTAAAAGTCTAAAAGCTTTGATTGATTAGTTCAGTAATACTTAAGGACACCATCGGTAGGCAAGATGTTAATGCTTATCAGTTGGGTCAAATAGTGGATTACAGTCCTCCTTCACTGGTGGGCCGAGATACATGCACGAGCACACTCAATACGCCATGACTTATGTACGTCATTATGGTCGCGCAGACTTATTTTTCACTTTCACGTGCAACCCTCGGTGGAAAGATATTAACTTCTTGAGTAGCGTAATTAGAGACACAATAGTAAGACAATAGCGCACGACCGCCGGCGTTCGTGCGGGGATCAACAGCTTAAAGCAAATTTGTTTCCAGTCTAAAATCGCCACGCATCGCACAAATATTTCGCATCAAAGTAAAAAAAAAATAATGTTGGACTTGATAACTAAAGGAAAAATATTTGGTGAAGTTCCAGATTTCGGCACATTCATATTCTGATATGGCTAAAATATACATTCCTTCTGACATTACTGACAATTTTATTTGTGCCGAAATACCTAATCCCATCTAGATCCAAAGCTCTATGAGATAGTGAAATCTAATATGATACAAGTCCCCTGTGGAAATTTCAACGCCAACTCGCCATGCATGAGAGACCAGCTGTCCACTAAACGCTATCCTCGAACAATGCTTATAAAAACACTGACCAGCGATGACGGATATTCAAACTGCAGGAGACATCCTTCAGATAATGGCGGATTTACTGTGACCATAAATGGAGTAGAGCTTGATAATCGTTGGTAATCCAGTTCTTTCACATCAACGTGGAACACTGTAACTCGGTAAAATCGATTAAATATGTTTGTATATATGTGAATAAAGGGTCTGACCAAGGTACTCTTTCTTTAAACAATTTAAAAGATGAAGTCAAAACGTATGAAAGTGGAAAGTATATCAGTAGTTCAGAGGCAGTGTGGTAAATTTTCAGGTTTTCTATTCATGAGAATTTCCCCACGGTGTTTCATCTTGCTGTGCACTTAGAAAAATGGTCAAAGAGTATTTTTTAATCAAGAAAACTTAGCTAATAAAGGTTTCCTGACCACCAAAAACGACTCTCACGTCTTTTTTTTTAACTATGTCAAGTAGGTGTCTTTGCAAAGACCTTCCTGTATTGTGAAATCTGTGCATTCTATGTTTGGAACAGTAATCGGTTCGAAAGAAGGAAAAGAGGAGTATATGTAGATGGTTGGCCACACATTAAAAAAGACAGCGCTTTAGGCAGGGAATATACGGTGTATCCAAATAATACAGAGTGTTACCACCTTCGTTTGCTTTTTTACGAAGTTCGAGGTCCAGAATCATAGAACATACGACTTTCAAATCAGCATGCAAGGCTTTAGGGTTACTTGAAGATGATCAACACTGACGTACAGTCCTAGGAGAGGGAGCCATGTATCAATAGCCGTTCATGGTGGGAGAGCTTTTCATTATAATGTTAGTTTTTTGTCAACTAGCGATTCCATTCAGCCTGTGGAATGAATTCAAACCATATCTTTCAGAAGATTGTAAACGACACATGGAGAGGCAGCTAAATAACGAACTATAACATTTTATAGATCAGATTTTGCGCCAATGATTAGACGCCAATGTGCAACATTTTCAAGCATAGTAATCTGACCCAATTGTTACGTAAAGCAAAAATAATAGTCTGGGATGAAAGTACAATGGCAAACAAAAGAGCTATTGAAGCATTACAGAACTCTACAGGATAACAGGACATAAGAAGCAATGACAACTTAATGAGTGGTTCGACAATATTGCTGGCAGGAGATTTTCAGCAAAGGTTACCAGTTGTACCAAAAGGGACACGAGTGAACGAAATAAAGCATATATTAAAAGATACTGTACTAAAATCCTTCATCATTATCATCATCATCATCATCATCATTTCAGCCGAAGGACGTCGACTGTTGAACATTGGCCTCCCCCAAATGTCGCCATAACGAACGGTCCTGTGCATCTCGCATCCACTACATTCCCGCGACTCTCACCAGGATATCGGTCTACCTTGTGGGAGGCCGTCAAGCTGCGTTTAACTAAAATCCTTAAATTAACCAAAAACATGAGAGTATATCTCAGAGGGGACGTCTCTGCAGGTGAATTTTCAGACCTTTTACTTCAATTAGGTAACGGCAAGTACCAACAATTAGATGGGGTTATAGTCATACCAGAAAAATTGTACGGTAGTAAGTTCAGTCAAAGGAAGAAATTATTCAGGTGTGGCTCAAATAAAGGACAAAACCATTAGAATGGCTAAGAGAAAGAGCTATATTGACGTCTAAGAACGACCGAGCAGCAGTTATCAGCGATATTTTGCTGACATAAATTGAAGCTGAAGAAATAGTGTTTAATTCTATAGACACTGTGGTAAATGCAGACGAAGCACTCCACTATCCGGTTGAGTTTCTGAATACTATTAATCCAGTCGGCCTTCCATACCATAAACGTGAACTGCATGTGGGCACACCCGTGATGTTGCATAGGAACTTGAAACCTCCGAAGTTATGTAACGGTATCAGGATGCAAGTAAAAGCATTGCACTGCAGTATGGTTGAGGTTGTTATTTTAACCAGGTCTGCCCAGGGAGAAACAGAGTTCATTCCGCGTATTCCATTAATCCCGAACGATCTTCCTTTCGAATTCAAAAGACTACAATTTCCTTTGGAAGTTTGCTTTGCAATGACAATAAACAAATCACAGGGCCAAACGCTTAAAACGGCGATGCGCGCGGACGTAGTCGCGGGCAAAGCGCTAGTTAGATATAAATGCTTGTGGTTTTGTTTAGATGATTTTCGAAAAATCCAAAATGGATGGGATTGGCACTCACTACCAAATATTCACGTGACAATTCTTATATTTTTGACTTTCGGACATTCATATATCCCTGACATAATGTCACTTTGCTCAGAGGGCCTCATCAGCATTTCAGTCAAAAATCGTTCACTGCGTATGGCTAGTTTGTATCAAAAAGGTTTGTTCGTGTTTTTGCAGCTTTCTTTTTTCTCATGAGCCGAAATGCTTTTCAAGTGAATAACGTGAATAGAAATACGGAGATTGTAATTCCAAACAATTTTCCAACTTTAATACACGTGGAATTCTTTTATTTGTTCTATTTTCAGTGTTACCTACTTTTTTTAAGGTTGGAAATCATCCAATGACTTCTCCTGCTCTGAGTGGAGCAGAAGGGCGTGTCAGACTTTTACTGACTAAAACCACACATGTGTCTTTCAGTTGCTCTTTGTATTCTAAAGCAACTGCCTACGCGTTTCCTTTTCAGAAATTCCCCGCGGTCCTAGCTTGCATCGGCCTTGCTGGGCCCTACGGTTTGCTGACATCTCTTTGAGGAGCGCGTGGATCACTACGCGCTATTAATGACTGGGCTTGGTCCGATCTATTATTGGACAGCCGGACGGCTAGCTACCCATAGCTCGACGTCCGCAAGCCTGTGTCTACCGTGGCTGGTAGTCGGGGTCGGAATCTCGGCAGCTGGGGCGTGAGGACCTTCGTTCCCTCACATGTGCGGCCTCTTGCCATTCCTCCTCACTCCGGACCATAGCCTGAACCACTACCGCCGATTGCCTCCACGAGGACACGGCGGTGCTTCGCCCAAGCGGGGCACACCTTCACCGTGTCCTCCAGGCGGTCCACACAATGGTGACACCCGGGCGTTTCTTCCACCTGAACCTCCCAAACTTGCCACGTCCAGTGAGGACCGCTCCAGCCACTCTTCAAAGAGGGGACTTACCTACGCCCGTGATTATGGCGTACCCAAGTGTTACCTTCTTATGAATGCATTGCTTGGCGTTTATTATAATTAAATATTTCATTTTTTTTCGATTACTGAATTTTTCCTTCGACTACACATGCGCTGTGATCTATCCATACATTGTAAGCATATTATCTACAGCTTATCAAATATTGTAATTAGTGTTATGACTAAGGATTAGTTAATACCAAGCTTATCTAAACTCATTTATATTCAGAGGAGGTTCATCGCCTTGAATGAAGAGATAATTATGATTAGATATTACGAATGTGTTGACTTTAGTCAAGTTTAAAGGTAAGCTAAACAGTTTCCTTGAATACAAATCAAAATTTTGTTGACTCGCATAATCGCGTATGTGCTTCTACACAGACATTTTGTACTTACATGGTGAATAGGTATTATTAATTATGAAGATATTCACATTATATGAAAACATTGTGTGAGTATAGAATATTAGGCCCCCTAGCCAAGTTACGACCGTTTCGTTTCGATTCTCTTGCGTAGAACAAAGGAATCGCAGGCGTGGCCTACTCGAGGCGTTCTACACAAGAGAATCTAAACGAAACGGTCGTAACTTGGCTAGGGGGGCTGAGCTAAAGAGTAGAATTCCCTGCCAGAAATAAAGCTTCCTGATAGCTACAATCTAGGGGTATTTAAATCAAGAGGTTACTTTTTTACTTAAATGACTAAAAAAAATTGCGTATTAGTACATGCCTGGTATCCACTGATGTGAAATAAAATAAAAATATTTGTTAATTTAAGCCATATGACAAAATTGAGCTTTATCATGTTTTTTTTTTTTTTTTTTTCGGTGGGAAAATCATCTTATGACATCCCCCGCTCTTGGGCGAGGCGGGAGATAGTGTCAGACTTTTACTGACTAAAAACCCACTCCTGTTCCTTCGTTGCCTTCGTCCCAGGGCCCCGGGTTTCGTTTTCACACTACCCATGGCCCCAGTAGGCTTCGACCCTGCTGGGCCCCTACGATTTGCTGACATCTTCCTGAGGCGCGCGTGGAACAATACGCGCCGTCGACGACTTGGGCTCGGTCCGGACGGTTACCGGACGGTCGGACGGCGAGCCACCCATTGCTCGCCGTCCGCAAGCCCGCGCCTACGGTGGCCGGAAATCGGGATCGAAATCCCGGCGGCGATTGGGGCGTGAGGACCGTTGCCTCACGCGATCGGCCGCCTCCTTTGCTAGCATTACTGCTTCGCAGAAGGAGGCGACCGCCTGCCACTCCTCCTCGCTCCGGACCATGGCCTGTACCAAAGCCCGGCGCGAGAGATCGCCGCCGCCGATCGCCCCCACGAGGACACGGCGTTGCTCTGCCCAAGCGGGGCACACCTCCACCGTGTGCTCCACCGTGTCCTCCGGGCGGTCCACACAGTGGCGACACCCGGGCGTCGCTTCCGCACGAATCCGGTGCAGGAACTTCCCGAACTTACCGTGTTCGGTGAGAACCTGCGTCATGCGAAAGGTGAGGACGCCGTGAGGTCTTTCCAACCACGCCTCAAAGAAGGGACTTACCGCCATAATTGTGGCGTGCCCAAGCTTTATCTTGTGGTACTATACTTTACTCACTATTGACGAGCCGTTGACAGACCCATTAACGACCCTAATATCTGGTTGCCTAGGACAGTTGCTAGAAAGAGTAGTAGTAGTAGTAGTAGTAGTAGTGAATTACTAGCTTCTGCCAGCGGCTTCGCCCGCGTGAAAGTCGGTTTCTCCATACAAACTATGGACTCCGTTTCATCCCCCAAGGGGATGAATTTCGGAAAATCCGCGAAAAAATAAGCGATGTCTACACCCTATAAGGAACCTACCTGCCAAATTTTAAGTTTGTAGGTGTTATAGTTTCTGAGATTTCGTGATTAATCCGTGAGTGGTATTTCGCTTTTTTAAATAAAGATTCTCAAAGTATTTTTTGATGAATTCCGGAAGTATTCGAAAGAGTTACCATGGTCCTGGAATGCAAAGGATAACTGGAGAAACACAGGTATGTTTTAGTCACCAAAAGTCCCACAATCTCTCACTCCACCCACAGCAGGAGGAGTAATTTGAAGATTCAGACCTGAAAAAAAAAAGAAAAAGATATTTTTTATTCCGAGAAACGAAAAAAAAGCTACACAAGTGAAGCCAAAGAAAAACCTAGGCGTCATTGAACAAAAACACCCGACAAATCTCGTACCACCCACAACAATTTTATCGGATTATGTTGTATAATAAAACGTGAAAGGTTTTAATCGTGTAATGGATATTTTGGGGTTAACGTCATCGAATATCGAGAGAGCCTGTCGTGATAACACTATCAAACACGACGATACTTCAGGCTTTTAACTGTAGTAGCCTACATAACATACAACTTAATGATTTTGATAAAGAATATTTTTGCTTTATTGTTATGTATGGCTTGATGATACCTACAAGGTTAGAATTAGAACAATTGCTAAGCAACACAAAAATTCTACGTATAAAAGTGTATATTATTATTTTTTGCGGGTCGATGGACTCAGAATAAAATTATTTCTGGCCAGTATTTCGTTATTAATTTTCGTTGGATCTTTGGAATACAATTACTGAAGTTGATACCGTGGTACCGGTTACGAAAACTATCCAAAACAAGAGCGCAATTGATTTATTGGTGCGACTAATTGATTTATACTTTTACTTAAAAATCTAAGGTAAAAAAGTTGATATCAAGCAATAGCAAATGTTGGCGAAAAAAAAAAATATATATATATACATCACAGCATCAGATTTGGTCAACCCTATATCTAACACGATGGAACAGTCCCTTCTAAATTCAATTGGGTAGAGAGGTGCCAAGGCGTCCTCACCTTCTACCTGATGCAGATCTTCACCGGACAAGGCCAGTTCAGGAGGTTCCTAGGTCGAAAAAACACCCAGGTTTCAACATTGTCCGGACCGCTCGGAAGACATGGTGAAACCTCTAACATCAAAATACGTCGGAACACAGCCGTGTCCTTGTAGAAGCGATTGGTAGCGGGGTCTTATTTCAATTTGCACGTTTCAAAGTACATAGATATCTTTGGAGAAGAACGTGCAAGAAATTCCAAGGACACTCTTTTAAATCAATAATTACGAAATTGTGGTAATAATCCTTATTATTAAAATTATACATATGTGTGAGATCAATTTACAAAGACCTGATCGTTAAAAGAATTCAGAATAATAACAATACAGCCATTCTTATATAGATTATCAGTCCACAATATTATTGCTCACACTTTTTGTGAACTATCTACAACCCTACACACGATGGGCACGCCACAATTATGGCGGTAAGTCCCCTCTTTGAGGCGTGGTTGGAAAGACCTCACGGCGTCCTCACCTTTCGCATGACGCAGGTTCTCACCGAACACGGTAAGTTCGGGAAGTTCCTGCACCGGATTCGTGCGGAAGCGACGCCCGGGTGTCGCCACTGTGTGGACCGCCCGGAGGACACGGTGGAGCACACGGTTTAGGTGTGCCCCGCTTGGGCAGAGCAACGCCGTGTCCTCGTGGGGGCGATCGGCGGCGGCGATCTCTCGCGCCGGGCCTTGGTACAGGCCATGGTCCGGAGCGAGGAAGAGTGGCAGGCGGTCGCCTCCTTCTGTGAAGCAGTAATGCTAGCAAAGGAGGCGGCCGATCGCGTGAGGCAACGGTCCTCACGCCCTTACCGCCGCCGGGATTCCGATCCCGATTTCCGGCCACCGTAGGCGCGGGCTTGCGGACGGCGAGCAATGGGTGGCTCGCCGTCGGACCGTCCGGTAACCGTCCGGACCGAGCCAAGTCGTCGACGGCGCGTATTGTTCCACGCGCGCCTCAGGGAGATGTCAGCAAATCGTAGGGGCCCAGCAGGGTCTTAGCCTACTGGGGCCAAGGGTCTGATTCTGAAAGGAAGACTCGGCCCTGGTACGAAAGGCAACGAAGGAATAGGAGTGGGTTTTTAGTCAGTAAAAGTCTGACACTATCTCCCGCTCCGCTCAAGGGCGAGGATGTCATAAGATGATTTACCCACCGAAAAAAACTGCTCGTCGTCCGCAAGCCCGTCCCCAACTTGGTACACTTCAATAAATAATAGCAAATCTTTCGGGATTTATGCAATCGCATATTTGTTTAATAACACTTTGCTCTGAATTCTGCAGAGCAAAGAGGCAGATTTCTTTCAGATGTTTGCGGGAAAACCACCGAAGTGTGGCTCTGTTAATATACCTGATACACTGCAGAGACGGGACCCCTCAATATCCTGACCCCGTTATTATATTGAACCCGCTGAGTACTGATAGTCCGCTAAGTATAGTTGGTCCACAGGCTGCATGTGTAAAACACCATGCCAATTTAATTATAAATGAAATCCTTTCTTATACCAAAATAGTTATTTGTTTATACACAGCCAGGATTGAAAGATACCTCCACCGTTAATATACACACTTATAACTAACCGCTGTTTTAATATACCGACTCGATAAGAGGCATCAAGACTCTCCTAACTAAATGTGAATTAATTTTCTAAAGTTTTTGAAAGGAATGATTAATGGAAGCTTTGGTACGTTTTTAGGGTTCCGTACCTAAAGGGTAAAACGGGACCCTATTACTGAGACTCCGCTGTCCGTCTGTCTGTCTGTCTTTCTGTCTGTCCGTCTGTCACCAGGCTGTATCTCATGAACCGTGATAGCTAGACAGTTGAAATTTTCACAGATGCTGTATTTCTGTTGCTGCTATAAGAATAAAATAAATATCTAAGGGGGCTCCCATAAAACAAACGTGATTATTTTTTTCGTTTTTATAGATATTGGTACGGAACCCTTCGTGCGTGAGTCCGACTCGAACTTGACCGGTTATTCAATCATTTAAATTGAATTATTTCTTCGATGCCGATGGTGATGGACCGCTTCAATAAAATTATTTATTGGAAATGAAAGTTAAGTGAATTGTTAAACTGGATATTGTAATAGGGAAATTGGTATTTGAAAGTTCAATCGTATAAGCCTGAGGGCGGAAGTTAAAATGGGTTGTCAGTGAGTGAGAAGCCTTTGTTACTAACAGCAGGAATTTCTATTGGATTTCAAACATTTTAATACTTTTGGCTTTTATATATTATTTCTTTATTAGTTATTTTACCTTTTTTAATCGTTTTCCTTGTCGGTATCACTCTTGACAGAGTGGTCGTGGTCATCACTTCAGGTGTTGGAGGCAAGCTTCACAACACGCCGCCACTCCTCTCTGATGGCCACCTTTCTCGTGCATTCGTGCAGTGATGATGATCCATTTACTGCCGCTTTAATCTGGTCAGTCCATCTCATTGGCGACCTTCCTCGTGGCCTGGTACCCTCAACCTTTCTCTGGACCACAAGTCGCTCAATAGCCACTTCCCCTTGGCGGCATACGTGACCAAAAAAAAGGTGAGAATACGAGACTGTACCAAAGATGATAAACGCTGCTTGATGCCGAGTTCCCAAAGTATAGACTCGTTGGTACGGAATTCAGTCCACAATACTCCTTTTTTTTATTATTTCTTAAAAAACAATAGATAAAATAGAAAAAATTGTAGTCCATCGGTGTCGGGAGCAGGGTCCAAGCTACCAGTGGTTCGGGCTCCAGGGAAAGAAACCTTCTCACCATGCGAGCCGTATCGAGGAGTAATGCCTTCTGTATTTGGTCCTTGATCAAACCGCGCAACGATAGCTTCGATGGTCGTCGAAGCTTTTGGCCATCAGGCCGTTGGTGGTCACGACAATCATTATGGGACTGGCCTGTTGGTCTAGTGGTTAGTGGCCCTGACTGTACCGGAGGTTATGGGTTCCATTCCCACCCAGGACAAATGTTTGTGTGATGAGCACAATCATTTGTTCTGTATCTGGGTGTAATTTATCTATAATATACTTAATATGTATGTATTTAGAAATATATAAGTGTGTTTATCAGTTGTCTAGTACTCATATCACAAGCTCTGCTTAGCTTGGGACTAGAAGATGCAGTGTGAAAGTTGTAGATTATTATTATTATTATTATTTGGTAAGATACACTAGCAGCTATTATCTGTTGCGTGTGTTTTAAATAGTTTGTAAAGATTTATTCTGTCCAACCGATTTTTAAAGCAGTTCAATGTGAAAGCTTTCACAACACTTTCCGGGAGCCTGTTCCATGCTGTATTTTTTTATGGGGCTAATTCATCCAATGACTTGTCGCGCTCTGGGTTGAGCAGGAGAGCGTGTCAGACTTTTACTGACTAAAACCTCACCCGTGTCAATTACCCTTTGCGATCTAGGACTACGGGTTTCCTTTTCAGAAATTCCCCGCGGTCCTAGCTAGCGGGCATCGACCTGCTGGGTCCCTACGGTTTGCTGACATTTCTTTGAGGAGCGCGTGAATCACTACGCGCTGTTGACGAGTGGACTCGGTCCGGTTCATTACCGGACGGCCGGACGGCGAGCAACCCATTGCTCTACGTCCGCAAGCCCGCGTCTACCGTGGCTAGTAGTCGGGGTCGGAATTACGGCGGCTGGGGCGTGAGAACCTTCGTTCTCTCATGCGTGCGGCCTCTTCCTTCGCTAGCATTACTGCTTCGCAGAAGGAGGCGACCGTCTGCCATTCCTCCTCGCTCCGGACCATAGCCCGAACCAGGGCCCAACGCGAAAGGTCGTTGCCGCCGATTACCTCCACGAGGACACGGTGGTGCTCCGCCCAAGCGGGGCACACCTTGTTCCCTGCTGTTAAGACTCGGTTAGGTAGTAATTAACAGGCCTGTTGGTCTAGTGGCCAGTGGCCCTGACTGCTATGTTGGATGTAGTGGGTTCGATTCTTACCCAGGACAAATATTTGTGTGGTGAGAACGATCATTTTTTCTGTGTTTGAGTGTAGTTTATCTATAATATACGTATGTATTTGATAATATATAAGTATCTTTATCAGTTACTAGCGCTTTGCCCGCGACTACGTCCGCGCGCATCGCCGTTTTAAGCGTTTGGCCCTGTGATTTGTTTATTGTCATTGCAAAGCAAACTTCCAAAGGAAATTGTAGTCTTTTGAATTCGAAAGGAAGATCGTTCGGGATTAATGGAATACGCGGAATGAACTCTGTTTCTCCCTGGGCAGACCTGGTTAAAATAACAACCTCAACCATACTGCAGTGCAATGCTTTTACTTGCATCCTGATACCGTTACATAACTTCGGAGGTTTCAAGTTCCTATGCAACATCACGGGTGTGCCCACATGCAGTTCACGTTTATGGTATGGAAGGCCGACTGGATTAATAGTATTCAGAAACTCAACCGGATAGTGGAGTGCTTCGTCTGCATTTACCACAGTGTCTATAGAATTAAACACTATTTCTTCAGCTTCAATTTATGTCAGCAAAATATCGCTGATAACTGCTGCTCGGTCGTTCTTAGACGTCAATATAGCTCTTTCTCTTAGCCATTCTAATGGTTTTGTCCTTTATTTGAGCCACACCTGAATAATTTCTTCCTTTGACTGAACTTACTACCGTACAATTTTTCTGGTATGACTATAACCCCATCTAATTGTTGGTACTTGCCGTTACCTAATTGAAGTAAAAGGTCTGAAAATTCACCTGCAGAGACGTCCCCTCTGAGATATACTCTCATGTTTTTGGTTAATTTAAGGATTTTAGTTAAACGCAGCTTGACGGCCTCCCACAAGGTAGACCGATATCCTGGTGAGAGTCGCGGGAATGTAGTGGATGCGAGATGCACAGGACCGTTCGTTATGGCGACATTTGGGGGAGGCCAATGTTCAACAGTCGACGTCCTTCGGCTGAAATGATGATGATGATGATGATGATAATGATGAAGGATTTTAGTACAGTATCTTTTAATATATGCTTTATTTCGTTCACTCGTGTCCCTTTTGGTACAACTGGTAACCTTTGCTGAAAATCTCCTGCCAGCAATATTGTCGAACCACTCATTAAGTTGTCATTGCTTCTTATGTCCTGTTATCCTGTAGAGTTCTGTAATGCTTCAATAGCTCTTTTGTTTGCCATTGTACTTTCATCCCAGACTATTATTTTTGCTTTACGTAACAATTGGGTCAGATTACTATGCTTGAAAATGTTGCACATTGGCGTCTAATCATTGGCGCAAAATCTGATCTATAAAATGTTATAGTTCGTTATTTAGCTGCCTCTCCATGTGTCGTTTACAATCTTCTGAAAGATATGGTTTGAATTCATTCCACAGGCTGAATGGAATCGCTAGTTGACAAAAAACTAACATTATAATGAAAAGCTCTCCCACCATGAACGGCTATTGATACATGGCTCCCTCTCCTAGGACTGTACGTCAGTGTTGATCATCTTCAAGTAACCCTAAAGCCTTGCATGCTGATTTGAAAGTCGTATGTTCTATGATTCTGGACCTCGAACTTCGTAAAAAAGCAAACGAAGGTGGTAACACTCTGTATTATTTGGATACACCGTATATTCCCTGCCTAAAGCGCTGTCTTTTTTAATGTGTGGCCAACCATCTACATATACTCCTCTTTTCCTTCTTTCGAACCGATTACTGTTCCAAACATAGAATGCACAGATTTCACAATACAGGAAGGTCTTTGCAAAGACACCTACTTGACATAGTTAAAAAAAAAGACGTGAGAGTCGTTTTTGGTGGTCAGGAAACCTTTATTAGCTAAGTTTTCTTGATTAAAAAATACTCTTTGACCATTTTTCTAAGTGCACAGCAAGATGAAACACCGTGGGGAAATTCTCATGAATAGAAAACCTGAAAATTTACCACACTGCCTCTGAACTACTGATATACTTTCCACTTTCATACGTTTTGACTTCATCTTTTAAATTGTTTAAAGAAAGAGTACCTTGGTCAGACCCTTTATTCACATATATACAAACATATTTAATCGATTTTACCGAGTTACAGTGTTCCACGTTGATGTGAAAGAACTGGATTACCAACGATTATCAAGCTCTACTCCATTTATGGTCACAGTAAATCCGCCATTATCTGAAGGATGTCTCCTGCAGTTTGAATATCCGTCATCGCTGGTCAGTGTTTTTATAAGCATTGTTCGAGGATAGCGTTTAGTGGACAGCTGGTCTCTCATGCATGGCGAGTTGGCGTTGAAATTTCCACAGGGGACTTGTATCATATTAGATTTCACTATCTCATAGAGCTTTGGATCTAGATGGGATTAGGTATTTCGGCACAAATAAAATTGTCAGTAATGTCAGAAGGAATGTATATTTTAGCCATATCAGAATATGAATGTGCCGAAATCTGGAACTTCACCAAATATTTTTCCTTTAGTTATCAAGTCCAACATTATTTTTTTTTTACTTTGATGCGAAATATTTGTGCGATGCGTGGCGATTTTAGACTGGAAACAAATTTGCTTTAATATCTTTCCACCGAGGGTTGCACGTGAAAGTGAAAAATAAGTCTGCGCGACCATAATGACGTACATAAGTCATGGCGTATTGAGTGTGCTCGTGCATGTATCTCGGCCCACCAGTGAAGGAGGACTGTAATCCACTATTTGACCCAACTGATAAGCATTAACATCTTGCCTACCGATGGTGTCCTTAAGTATTACTGAACTAATCAATCAAAGCTTTTAGACTTTTAAAACATTAAATTAGCATAATAATTTCTATCGAAGAAGACGCTAACTTATGACACACCAACTTGTTTTGTAATTAATTTTATGTTTTCGTTTGTACCAATTTGGGTCAGTAGATGTCGTTGTACGTATATAAATAACATGATTGATACGTTATTATAGGATTAGGTTATCACATGGTTGCGTTGCAAAGAAAATCTATTAGCACATTTAAAGAAGAGATATTTCATACAAACATCGAGGAATCCATTTCACCAACATACATGAATGTACTTGAACTTTTTTGTTGTTGTTGAACTATTTTTGAGAAATAAATAATCGCTATTTGCTCTATTAGGGCTTGTTTTTCTAATTTCTAATACCAAGTTGCGAGTAAATTAGGCCGCGCAGTAAGACTTCAAAAAATCTTGAACACGACCTAAACCGTAATTTGAGGGTAGTTTTGAAAAACGAATAATGGGAATCTTTATTATTTATTTAAACATGTATTCGTGCCAAGTTTCAAGTTTATTAACCCAAGGAATAAGATTCTCCCATACAAACTTTAACACCCCCTAAATCTTGCACTGAGGGTAGTACTGAAAAAATAAATATGGAAAACTTTAAAACTAATTTAGGTTAGTATTTGTACAAAGTTTGGAGTCAATTGGCGCACGGAAAAAAAATTTGCACACTTACGAAATCCCCCCTTTTAACCCCCTTAGAGGATGAATTTCCAAAAATCCCTTCTTAGTGCTCACTTACGACATATAATTAATCTTTATGCAAAATTTCAAGCTTCTAGCCCCAGCGGTTTCGGCTGTGCGTTGATATGTCAGTCAGTCAGTTTCTCCTTTTATATATATAGATTTAGGACTCATACCACAAGCACTGCTTAGTTTAGGACTGGATGGCGTTGTTAGATATTATTTATTATTATTATTAATTGCTTCCAAGGTTTCTTCCTGGATGCATTTCCTCATAACTTGAGGAAATGTTTTCTAAAGCCAATTAAAAATCTATGAACGACATCCATTGTAACTTAGTCGCCAAAAGTCCAAAACAAATAATATGAGATAGACAAAGGGTCACGTGGCTTTGTTTTTCGGTGTGAAATCACCCAATAACTTCTCCTGCTCTAGGGCGGAGCGAGAGGGCGTGTCAGCCTTTTACTGACTAAAAAACCATTCCTGTTCCTTCGTTGCCTTTCATACCAGGGCCGGTTCTTAGACTTTTTGAAGCAGACCCTAGGCCCCAGTAGACTTCGACCCTGCTGGGCCCCTACGGTTTGTGGACATCTCCTTGAGGCACGCGTGGAACAGTACGCACCGTCGATGACTTGGGCTCGGTCCGCAAGCCCACGCCTACGGTAGCCGGAAATCGGGATCGGGATTCCGGTGGCTGGGGCGTGACTATATCCCACTCCTATGTTCTTTTTTTCCCTTTCGTTCCAGGATCCCAGGGCATTTTGACTTTTTGCTAATATTATTACCGTTGTGATTTCATGACGTAGCGTCATAGCATGCATCATATCCTTTTCACGCACGTCATCGCGTCCATAGACTATAGGTACACGAAAAAGAACCGCGACCTTGGGCACAGACGAAACGTAATGTTGCCACTTTATATATATTATGATTTCGTATTTCCTCTTTATTTATTCATTGTTTTTTTTTCCTTTCCCTATAATTTATATAAATTTATCTATTTTATTCAAATCTATTAGCAAACAATACCGTGCCGACGTCTTTATGTCGATACCGTTACCGGCCCACGCTGAAAACCAGTGCCGTAGACTCATCGCATTTTGCGTGTGGTCACGGCATTATGCTGAGCGTTCGGCCGTTTTGCGCGGATGTGGCGCATATTTCTTTCCCATAGTGTGCTTATAATTTGTTAGTTTTAAATTTGCGCCTGGTTCCGCCAAATAAAATGTTTTTCTTTCTTTCTTTCATAAAGAGCCTCGCGGTGTTTGAATATTTATTCAAAATACCTTACATTCACTGACTATAAACTTTTTAATTTAAAGTTCCATCAGTTCATATAGGTACAGATAATCTTTAATTGTGATCTTATTTTGTTGTTTTGTTTTATTTTGTTGTTTGTTTTGTAGAAATGCCAATATCTGTAAATTACCTGAATATAAAAAGGAATATTAGTTTGTTATTTTATGTCGCAGTCAGTGCGATAATCATCATTGTACCCACAGAATTGGCAATATTTTAAAGGACTTGTGTTACAAAATACTGCTAATCAGCAAAATCTAGTTCGACAACCAGTCTGGTTGTCGATTAAGACAAAGTAGGGAACAGGCTCGGAAGGTAAAAACATACAAAAACCGGGCAAGTACAAGTCTGACTCGCACACTGAGGGTTCGGACAGTCGGACAGGCGGATGATATTAGGGTTCCGTTTTTCACGACTTAGGTACGGAACCCTAAAAGCAAGCTTAAAAATCTTTCAAGTATATATTTTTACCTTTACCAACACGTCTTCAACCTGACTCATTTATCTTCCAGTCGATCCAGTTCACGGTAATGTGGGTGCTCTTTGTGGCGATAGTGGTGCTGAACGCGTCCGTGATAGCTGCGCTGCTCTGCACCAACGCCAGGAAGAGCCGCATGAACTTCTTCATCATGCAGCTTGCGATTGCTGGTAAGTTTAGTTATGTATTTCGATACCTCCAACGCATAAACTCGTACTTGAGTAACATTGCAACATAATTATATAAAAAAAATAAGTAAATGTTATTATTTCTTAAGCGTCTGGTACTGTTGTCTTAGACTGATTATTGATTAAATAATGCAAACAAAATTGATTAAAAGAAGAATTACTTATATCATTAACAATTACGAAAACACACTCTCCTAAAAAAATGCCTATGGGTCGTACAAAGTCTAGGTTTTGTCATCGTCTTTCGTCATGTTCATCGTCTTTTTTTTGTAGGTGGGAAAATCATCCAATGACATCCCACGCTCTTGGGCGGAGCGAGAGGGCGTGTCAGACTTTTACTGACTAAAAACCCACTCCTGTTCCTTCGTTGCCTTTCATACCAGGGCCGAGTCTTCCTTTTAGAAGCTGACCCTTGGCCCCAGTAGACTTCGACCCTGCTGGGCACTTACGGTTTACTGACATCTCCTTGAGGCGCGCGTGGAACATTACGCACCGTCGATGACTTGGGCTCGGTCCGCAAGCCAACGCCTACGGTAGCCGGAGATCGGGATTCCAGTGGCTGGGGCGTGAACGCCGCTCACTCGCGCGTGCACGTGCGGCCTCCTCCTTTGCTAACATTACTACTTCACAGAAGGAGGCGACCGCCTGCCACCCCTGCACGCTTCGGGTCTAGGTTTTGTTTAGTGGTTACTGTTGTGTTATTTAGCTTTAAGATTTTTTTGATAGATATCCTTGTGTGCATTTCAGTAGTCTCTAAGCGCGGCGATACAAGACAAACACAATCACACTAATATTATTAAAGTGAAAGTTTGTGTGTGTGTATGTATGTAAGTTACTTCTTCACACTCGAATGGCTGAACGGATTTGGATGAGATTTGGTATAAAAGTAAGTGGTCCATAAACGATGGAGTTCTGAGGTAACACACATAAAAAATAAAATAAAAAACATACAACCGAATTGATAACCTCCTCCTTTTTTTAAAGTTGGTTAAAAATAAATCCTTTCGTTTAAAAATACATCACTAAATCAGTAACCATAAGGAATATTAGAAAATGTTAAAATGTTCATGAATTGAACAGGCTGCTTTAGAGAGAAAGTTGAGAAAGATAACTATCCAGCCGTATTAACAGTATTTCCGCCGGACATAGATATAAAAATTCCAGCCCCCCTAGCCAAGTTACAGCCGTTTCGTTTTGATTCTCTTTTCGTCGAACGCCTAGAGTAGACCACGCCTCTGATTCCTTTATTCTGACGTCATCTCAATGCTCAGTCACGTGATCAGAACAAAGGAATAGGAGGCGTGGCTGACTCGAGGCGATCAACGAAAAGAGAATCGAACCGAAATGGTTGTAACTTGGCTAGGGGGGCAGGTCTATATTTCCAGTTACGAACACTGTTCGCATGACAACAGCACTCTCAGTTCTCAAATTTAAAAACATTAAAGAAACTTTCACTGCCCTTTGCAACTCGAAAGTTTTCAGCTTCATAAATTTTAAACACCCTCGCCTGGCGAAGGGTTAATGCAGTCAAATTCGTTTTTCATACGATACCTTAGTTAATTAACTGGGTCAGAAGTTAGTTCATTTACATTTAAGTATGTTTGGGAAACTATTTGATGTCATTAATTCTAAATGTGTGGAGGAAAGTAGGTCACGTCTTTTGAAAAGAGTTGGTAGTCGGAAGTTACCTTGGCTTGTGTTTAGCCTGCCAAAGCTTTTCCTTTGTAACAGTACTTTTTGAAGTTTTAGGATTCCGTACCCATGGGCCGTGGGTTCGGACGTCCGGTAACCGTCCGGACCGAGCCCGAGTCATCGTAATGTTCCACGCGCGCTTCAAAGACATGTCAGCAAAACAATAGGAACCCAGCAGGGTCAACGCCTACTGGGGCCATGGATTGAGTTCCGAAAGTGAAACCGGTCCTGAAACGCTAAGCAAAGAAGGAACGTAGGTATGTTTTTAGTCAGTAAAAGTCTGACACACCCTCTCGCTCCACCCTAGAGCACGAGAAGTGATTGGATGATATCCCACCTCAAAAAAAGTCCTTGAACGCAATGGGCAACTGCGGGACACAGATGAGTTTTAGTCAATAAAAGTTTGACACTTCATCTTGCTCCACCCAGAGCGGGGGTCATTAAATGATTCTCAACCACAACCAAAATAAAAAACATGGTAAGTGCGAGTCGGATTCGCGCACTGAGGGTTCCGTACATACTTAACCATGGAAAGAGTTCAATTCCCGAATTGAGTTACGAAGATTTTTCCGAATCACAAAAGTAGTTTTTTTTTTGTGACATAACTACAAAACAGTTTTCAGATTTTTTCCTATACTTGTGCTATGAGACCTTGCTTCATGCCAAATTTCAGGATTCTAGGTCAACGGGAAGTGTACTATGAATTTTGATTCCCTTGAGAGTGTCGAAATATACGTTTTTATGACATAAACAGCCATACCTTTTTTTTCGTTAACTCAGAAATATGATTTTTCACAGCTTTAAAGGACCGCAGACTTGGGTTGGGTTTTAAATTCAACTCGCGCGCCCCCGCGCAACCCGACAAAAGCAACGCGTTCCCGAGATAAAGGGTCTTGACAGACACATAGACTGACAGACAGACAGACAGACGGACAACAAAGTGATCTTATAAGGGTTCCGTTTTTTCCTTTTGAGGTACAGAACCCAAAAAAATACCGAAATAGCATTCAATATCTCCTAAAGTAATCTAAATAAACCCTCACAGACAATTGTTAGCTCGACACTAACAAACAGTTTATTTATTCGTGTGTTAATTAAATATTAATGATCTTCAAGCTAGCTTGTTTGTGATCCCCTTCAGTTCAGGTCTAGATGTTACAATGAAAACAATTGAACTCTTAATTGCTATTAAGAATGTTAGCGATTTTCTTGTGATTGCCAAAGAATTCTATATTTAGGAAAGGTAAGTTGATCACAAAAAACGATGGATGTCAGTGACAGGCCTTTGTTATTGTTTTATTATTTCTTAATTAAACTTCTATTATCACTGATAGTGGCTGATGCAAACGTAGACATGTGTGGATGAAAGAATCGTAATGAGTGCAATCTAAATCACAGTAATACTATATTATTAAAGGCGAAAGTGTGTGCTTGCGTGATCGCGTCAGAAATGAAGATATCCGCAGGAGAACCAAGATTATAGACATAGCCCGAAGAATCGCCAAACTTTTGTGGCAGTAGGCAGGGCACATTGCTCGCAGAACAGATGGTCGATGGGGACGAAAGGTTCTGGAATGGTGACCACGTACCTGAAGACGCAGCGTTGGACGGCCTCCCACAGGTGGACCAATGACCTGGTGAGGGTCGCGGGAATCCGATGGATGCGAGACGCACAGGGCCGGTCATTATGGCGACTTTTGGGGGAGGCCTATATCCAACAGTGGACGTCTTTCGGCTGAAATGATGATGATGATGAAGGTGTAGCGTCTTACCCACATTCAATACTTTCAGAGGTGTCCCTAACTTTAATAGTTTTTTTGCAAATCACGAATAGCAAAAATACAGTAAAAATATGTGCTGATATATATATGTCGCAGGAAGCGAATGTGACACCCGCACGACAGAAGTTTTCATTTTATAATTCATATGTATCATGCTTTCTCCGTATTCTTGGCCCATTCTCACACTTTCATCATCATGATGATGATGATGATGTGTGATGATGTGTGTGTGTTGTTGTTACTTCTTTACGCTCGAACGGCTGAATGTTTTTTTTTTATTGATTTTTATAATTGTATTTGGATGTAATTTGCTGTTGTCAGCATGGTTTTGCCTGCGTGAATGTAGAAAATTGTCCCAGGGCTACAAACTCCAGGACATGACCTGTAAACGTAGCCAAATTACAACCATTTCGTATCGAATTCCGTTTTCCAATCGGTAACGCTTCGGTGTCAGCAATTGTAGAAAACGATAAGTTGGTAGTCATGTTGACGCGTCTGAGTCGGCTGCTCGTTCTACAATGTCATTCTACAAAAACAAAGGATGTAGCGTTGAACATTGTAGAAACAATAACAATTCATTCTATCATTTTGAACGATGTGAACTTGGCTACGAATTTTCTATTCGTTTGTTCTGACCACGTGACTTAACGTTGAGATGATGTCATTCCCATACATTTTATTAGTTTTCGACCAGCGTTAACGATTGCAGATTATCAACTTGGCTAGGGGTGCTGGAATAGCAAATCTTTTTTTTTTAATTGATATAAACCAGTGCTTGACTGCGATCCCACCTGATGGTAAGCAGTTATGCAATCATTAATGGTTAGGCGCACTAGTTTATTAAGAGCCTATTCACTTTAGCCTTGAAGACACCCAAATTATAGTTGGACGGGAAGACCGCAGCAGGCAAATTGTTCCAGTCCTTCGATGTACGCGGTATAAACGACGAAGCGAAACGCTTAGTCCGGACCGTTGATGTTTCAACAACGTAAGGCTGGATACTCGCCGTACGTCGGGTTGTACGTAAATCGGATTGTTATCGCCCGTTCTACTCGTTTTTCAAATCCAATCAGCCGTTTGAGCGTAAAAAGTAACAAACATACACACAAACACAACCTTTATAATATTTATATGAATCAATATATGTAGAAGATTATAATATAGATATGTGAAGTATTTTGTCCAGAATTTATCCTTTAAATACATAGATAACAGATCCCAGGATCTCCTATACCTCGACTGGCCTGTTGATCTAGTGGTTAGTGGCTCTGACTGCTATGCCGGAGGTCGTGGGTTCGATTCCCACCCAGAACAAATGTTTGTGTGATGAGCACGATCATTTGTTCTGTGTCTGGGTGTAATTTATCTATATATGTATGTATTAAGAAATATATAAGTATGTTTATCAGTTGTCTAGTACCCATAACACAAGCTCTGCTTAGCTTGGGACTAGACGGCGTTGTGTGATAGTTGTGGAAAAGAAAAATATCGTAAGCCTAGTGCCAAAAATGTACAGTCAATTATTTAAAATGTCCTATTATCGCACGCCATTGGGTTTAACCCTGATATAAATAGTAAAAGGATTGTGCAATAAAAGTGACACTTTGGGCACTAAAACGAACTGATGGCGTTGGTTTTTCAGCCTCCGATATTCCTAGACTTTCGAGTGAGGCTATTTATTTAATTGCTGAATATTTTTGGGTTAAGGCTTATAGGACTATAGTGTTATGTTCTTTCTTGACTACTAGTAAAATACTAATAACCACCGCTAGAATCGATATTAGTGAAGCAACAGTTCTATTTTATTTAGGTGGGATAATTATCCAATGACTTCCCCCGCTCGTGGGCGGAGCGATAACGTTTCCCCGACTTCCCGTTTCTTCTTTGCCTTCGTCCCAGGGCCGAGTTTTACTTTCAGAAACAAACCCTTGGCTCCAGTAGGCTTCCACCCTGCTGGGCTCCTACGGTTTGATGACATCTTGAGGCGCGTGTGGAACAGTACGCGCCGTCGGCGACTTGGGCTCGGTCCGGACGGTTACCGGACGGTCGGACGGCGAGTTATCCATGGCTCGTCGTCCGCAAGCCCGCGCCTAAGGTGGCCGGAAATCAGGATCGGGATCCCGGCGGCTGGGACGTGAGGGCCACTCTCTCACGCTTGCACGTGCGGCCTCTAAGCAACGGTTGCCTAGGTCGGACCGTGGGTGGCATAGCATAGCAGCCTTATAATATTCCCACTGTTAGGACTCAGGCCTCCTCTCTAGGAGAGGGAATAGGCCATAATCCACCACGCGGGCACAGTGCGGATCGATGAACGTCACATGTCTTCGAAGCCAAAACTTCTAGGAAATGCCGGTTTGCTCATGATGTTTTCCTTCACCGATGTGAGAGCAGTGGTGATGAAATAAGTAACACAAACTAATGCACTTGGCTGGTTTTGAACCCATGACCTGCAACTCGTAAGTCGAGGCTGTAACCACAGTGGTGGCCTACCACCACTGCACCACTGCCCGTGGATTGGGTGACCGTTTATTACATATTGACACTCCTCCGTGTCGCGCAAAGCACGTTATGACATTGGTTCTGGCTGTCATTTGAATATCATTGACAGCCGTTAGGAGTAGTCAGAAGCCAGATAGACACCAATTTTGTCAAATGGTATCGTGTTATCCAATTACTGGGTTGTAGAGGTTTTTCTTTTTCGATGGGAAAGTCATCTAACGACATTCCTCGCTCTTGGGCGGAGCAGGAGATAGTGTTAGACTTTTACTGACTAAAAACCCACTCCTGTTTCTTCGTTGCCTTTCGTAATAGGGCCGAGTCTTCCTTTCAGAAGCAGACCCTTGGCCCCAGTAGGCTTCGACCCTGCTGGGCCCCTACGGTTTGCTTACACCTCCTTGAGGCGCGCGTGAAACAGTACGCGCCGTCGACGATTTGGACTCGGTCCGGACAGTTACCGGACGGTCGGACGGCGAGCTACCCGTTGCTCGCCGTCCGCAAGCCCGCGCCTACGGTGGTCGTAAATCGGGATCGGAATCCCGGCTGGGTTGCAGAGGTCAGATTAGCAGTCACTCCATTTAAAATAATGGTATTCAGCTGTATCCGGGTAAACAGGAAGCCGACTTAGCGCCGGTGCGGTGAACCTGGAAAAAATGGGCACAGTGATCGTTCCGTACAAACTTACCTATGTAAATAGTTCAATTTCCGAATGGAGTCTAGAAGATTTTTTTCCGAATCGCAAAAAAAGTTTTTTTTTCAAATTTAATGTTTTCAGATTTATTCCATTACCTGTGTTATAAAGCCTTGCTTTATGCCTTTCAAGATTCTGGGTCAACGGAAAGTACCCTATGAATTTTGATTCCATTGAGAGTGTCGAAATATACTTTTTTTGCGACTTTACGTCGCAAAAAACGTATATTTTTTTCCCGTATCTTTTTTTTTAACTTAGAAGTTTATTTTTTCACAACTTCAAGGATCCGCAGACCTGAGTATATGTTTTAATTTTAACATGATACCTCCACGCGTTCTTGAGATAAAAGGTCTTATCAGACAGACAGGCGGATGACAAAGTGATCCTATAAGAGTTCTGTTTTTCCTTTTGAGCTACGGAACCCTAAAAATGAACTGGAAGGATTTTTAAGCAGATTTTTACAATAGAGCTTTTTTTTTAGGTGGGAAAATCATCTTATGACAATACCGCTCTTGGGCGAAGCGGAAAATAGTGTCAGACTTTTACTGACTAAAAACCCACTCCTGTTCCTTCTTTGCCTTCGTCCCAGGGCCCCGGGTTTCACTTTCACACTACCCGTGGCCCCAGTAGGCTTCGACCCTGTTGGGCCCCTACGATTTGCTGACATCTCCCTGAGGCGCGCGTGGAACAATACGCGCCGTCGACGACTTGGGCTCGGTCCGGACGGTTACCGGACGATCGGACGGCGAGCCACCCATTGCTCGCCGTCCGCAAGCCCTCGCCTACGGTGGCTGGAAATCGGGATCGGAATCCCGGCGGCGGTTGGGGCGTGAGGACCGTTGCCTCACGCGATCGGCCGCCTCCTTTGCTAGCATTACTGCTTCGCAGAAGGAGGCGACCGCCTGCCACTCCTCCTCACTCCGGACCATGGCCTGTACCAAGGCCCGGCGCGAGAGATCGCCGCCGCCGATCGCCCCCACGAGGCAGAGCAACGCCGTGTGGCGTTGCTCTGCCCAAGCGGGGCACACCTCCACCCTGTGCTCCACCGTGTCCTCCGGGCGGTCCACACAGTGGCGACACCCGGGCGTCGCTTCCGAACGTATCCGGTGCAGGAACTTCCCGAACTTACCGTGTTCGGTGAGAACCTGCGTCATGCGGAAGGTGACGCCGTGAGGTCTTTCCAACCACGCCTCAAAGAGGGGACTTACCGCCATAATTGTGGCGTGCCCAGCACTGGGTCGCGATAGTCATTGTCGCCATTTCTCCATGAGAACCCGCCGGAGCTCTGTCCGCCATGCTGCGACTTGTCGCGGCAGCGGAGTTTCGCCCCGGCGTTGCATCTCCATGCGCAGATCGTGCATGTGAGCAAGGCCTGTTGCTACCAGATCCCATGGTGGCTGTCCAGCAAGGAGGCTTTACAATAGAGCTGAATATAGTGTTACTACATTTTCATATTTCAGTCTTGCGTTCAAATGTAGTCCGCGAAATTCTAATTTTCTTAAGATTATATTGAATCAGGTCAGAGACAAGTTGTACATTGATTAAAATGTGATTTATTTATTTACTTATTTATTAAAACTTCATGCAACACAAAGGTACAAAGGCGGACTTAATTCCGTAGGGATTCTCTACCAGTCAACCTAGGGTAGTGAAGAGAAAACATGGTAGGAAATGAAATGTGATGCGGTGTATACATATTTATTAGTATAATAGCATAATCAGCCTTTTTTAATATTCCCACTGCTGGGACTCAGGCCTCCTCTCTCTATGAGAGGGAATGGGCCGTAATCTACCACGTGGGCTCACTGCGGGTTGGTGAATGTCACATGTCTTCGAATTTTTGGTTCTAGGACATGCCGGTTTCCTCGCGATGTTTTTTTTCTCCGTTTTGAAAGCAATGGTGATGAAATAAATTACACAAAGTAATGCGCCTGGCTGGGTTTGAACCCGCGACCTACAACTCGTAAGTCGGGGCCGTTACCACTCGGCCACCACTGCTCCATATTTATTAACAGAACTATAATCATTAGAACCGCCAATACTCCTTTAGGTACCTACCTAATTTTTTACTTTTACGCTTTTACGCGATAATCATAATTATATAAAGTATACCATAATAGTACCAAAACTAGAACGCAATCAAGTTTCCACTTTTATCTCCATTACGTAAAATTACACGGAAATACTTTATGATTTCGTAGCCTGAAATATGTATATTTTTACTAACGGTAGCTTCAGACGTTTTTCGACCCGAAAGCTGGCTTAACGTCAAAAAAACAATTGAGAACACGATTGCAGCGCCACCTAAAGGATCCAATAAAGTTTTAAACCATCTATGGACCCACTAAAATATACACATAAAATTTCATTCAAATCAGTTTAGTCGTTTAGGAGGCGCCAGGTAATAACGCGATCACAACGTCATCTAACTAGACCAATTTTATTTTCAAACTATCCAGGGACCCACTCAAATATAGCCACGAAATTTCATCTAAATCAGTCAAACACATACGAAAGAATTCTACAAATATATGTTTAAACTTTCAAGCAATACACTATATTTACCAATACAATTACCGAGAAATCCACCGATTTCCGGCCACCGTAGGCGCGGGCTTGCGCACGGCGAACAATGGGTAGCTCGTCGTCCGACCGTCCGGTAACCGTCCGGACCGAGCCCTAATCGTTGACGGCGCGTAGTGTTCCACGCGCGCCTCAAGGAGATGTCAGCAAACCGTAGGGGTCCAGCAGGGTCGAAGCCTACTGGAGCCAAGGGTCTGATTCTAAAAGGCAAACTCAGCCCTGGAACGAAAGGCAACGAAGGAACAGGAGTGGGTTTTTAGTCAGTAAAAGTCTGACACTATCTCTCGTTCCGCCCAAGAGCGGGATTTGTCATTAGATGATTTTCCCAACTAAGAAAAAAAAAAACTGCAGGCAAGATTTTTCCTTAAAGCTTATTTCAGTTTTGCACACAAAACAGTTTTTGGGGCTAAACTCTTTGTTTGCTCCATTTTTCGATGCGACTGGGGGGGGGGGGTATATGGCTGAGGGCAGTTTGCAAAATTCTGTTTGTTCGTGTGCAATCAACAGAAAACTGTTTGCAGATTGTATTGTTGTCTACTGTTCATGGTGGCAATACTTGAAGTTATATTGAGAATAGATAGTGATACATTTGTTGCAGTATGCACGTGTGGTTCTGTATCTCTTTGTTTAAGCCAAGGGAATACGATATTCTCAGTGATAACGATTCTTTTAATAATTCAAATTTGACGTGCCTTTAGCTCTCACCGGGGTCGCTTGTCCAAGGGAATGGTGAGGTAGACCGAGACGTAACACATCGGATCAAAGCAGGATAGATGAAATGGCGACAGGTCACGGGAACTGTGTTTCCTGATGGCTACAACCTGGGAATCTTTAAGTCAAGAGTGAATAGGTTACTTCTAGATAAGCGCGCTCCATCATCGACCGCATCGTCGCTTTCCATCAGGTGAGATAGCGGTCAAGCGCGAACCTATCAAGAATAAAAAAAAAACAACTGGCGACCCACGGATGCTCTTCAAGTTGAAGGTAGAATTTACAAGTCCGTGATAAGACCTGTCATACTCTATGGATCAGAATGTTGGGCTCTGTAAAAGATGGATGAAAAAAGATTGCATGTAGCGGAGATTAAAACGTTGAGATGGATGTATGGTGTGACGAGAATGGATAAATTGAGAAATGAGTATATTAGCGGAAATTTTAAAGTGTCGCCAGTGACTGAAAAGTTGAAAGGAAATCGGTTGTCTTGGTATGGTCATGTGAAGAGTAGGGATGAAGTGCATATTACTAAAAGAGTTCTGAGTATACATGTAGATGGATGGAGAGGGACAGGGAGGCCAAAGAAAACATGGATGAATTGTGTGGGGTGTGATATGAAAGAAAAGGGAGTTAGTGATAGTTTGACGGGTGACAGGACAGAGTGGAAGAAAAAAACGTGTTGCGCCGACCCCAAGTAATATGGGATTAGGGCAGGAAGAAGAAGAAGACGACTTAAACTAAACTGATAAAGGGATGGAGCTATTTAGGGTGTACAGCCTAACATTTTAACACATCATGGTAAGGCCCCAGAACATACGAATTCACCGTAGGCGCGGGCTTGCGGACGGCAAGCAATGGGTAGCTCGCCGTCCGATCATCCGGTAACCGTCCGAACCGAGCCCAAGTCGTCGACGGCGCGTAATGTTCCACGGGCGCCTCAAGGAGATGTCAGCAAACGGTAGTGGCCTAGCAGGGTCGAAGCCAAGGGTCTGCTTCTGAAAGGAAAACTCGGCCCTATTACGAAAGGCAACGAAGAAACAGGAGTGAGTTTTTAGTCAGTAAAAGTCTGACACACCCTCGCGCACCCGCCCTAGACCGAGGGATGTCATTGGAGGATTTTACCACCTAAAAAAAAGGACACAATAGCCACAACTTAGGTCTTTAAGTCAAGAGTGAATAGGCTACTTCTAGGCAAGCGTGCTCTATCGTCGACCACATCATCGCTTACCATCAGGTGAGATGGTGGTCAAACGCTAGCCTATCATTAATAAAAAAAAAAGAACACGACTTTCAGGATGGGCGTTTCTTGTGTTATATGTTGTATACACCTATTTTTAATTAGTAAAAAAAAAATGGGGCTCTATCCATACCCGTTCCTGATCATACTTTTGTAATAAAAATTAAAAAAAAAAAAACGACATCCCAAAATTGTCCACGAAAAATTGTCCTAATTGGTAAATTCATAATAGAATCAATCATTCATAACAATTGCTACCAGAAAATACTACGCGCAGTGTTTTTCCATACTGATCGTCATTTATTCATTCATAATCAATAGCCTGTACAATATTTCCATAAATTGAGTGACATTTTGGGATACAAACAAACGCTAATAACTTTGCTGTTTATGAATATTATTTATTGAGACTTAAATAACAACAAGACATTTTCTAAAAAGCCCTTGAAATATTTGTACTAATTAAAAATTAGTGGTGTGTTAAAAATGCCCTAGTATATAGAACCACAATACCTACATGAAAACAACTTATTCATTTGAAGTTATTGACCTGATCTAAATACCTTCAGATGTTTTTTCAATTGAGTAAGTCAGTGGGAAATTATGATATAAGAATTCGAAATCAAAGTACCGTAATACGAGATCTTATTATTAATATCGTAATTCCATTTGTGTTCGAGAGTTCTGTGGAATGAGAATTCTTTCTCGGCTTATAGGTTTCTTTGATCATACGTTAAACGATATGTTCACTGAATGTTCACGATATTTTATGGTAAGAAGATTAAAAAAATGTGTGTTCTGTAGATATAAAGATGATGACTTCATTGACCTATTTTGCCGTTTTTTTTGTGAAAATCATCCAATGACATCCCCCTTGGGCGGAGCGGGAGAGGCGTGTCAGACTTTGTTTCTTCGCCCACGGCTGTTTCTTCGTTGCCTTTCATACCAGGGCCGAGTCTTACTTTCAGAAGCAAACCCTTGGCCCCAGTAGGCTTCGACCCTGCTGGGCCCCTACGGTTTGCTGAGATCTCCTTGAGGCGCCCGTGGAACAATACGCACCGTCGACGACTTGAACTCGGTCCGGACCGTTACCGGACGGTCGGACGGCGAGCAAGGGGTAGCTCGCCGTCCGCAAGGGTGGCCGGAAATCGGGATCGGGATCCCGGCGGTTGGGGCGTGAACGCCGCTCCCTCGCACGTGCACGTGCGGCCGCCTCCTTTGTTAGCATTACTGAACTATTCTTTTACCAATGAATTTTATCTATTTTATAAATGCCAATGAATATATAACACAGATTTCACTCAAGTAGATACTAGTGTACTGCAGTAAGCTAATTTTAAAAAAGCTAATTGTTAAAACTATAAATGAAAGTAAATGACTATCAATTAACCTCCCATGATCCACAATCTATTTTAAACCGACTTCAAAAATAAAAGGTTTCATGTTCGGTTGTATGTTTTTTTATCCTTTTTATGTATGTTCACCGATTTCTCGGTCAATTGTGGAACGATTCTGAAAATTATTTTTTTGATTGAAAGGTTATACTTCCGAGTTGGTCTCTCTTAAAAACACCTCATAGGATCACAGCAGAACTATCGTAACAAGTAAAATTGCTTTGTTTATACGTGTAGTCGATGATTCACTGAAAGAAAAGGGGGAGGGGGGGATATATCGAACTGATCTGATGATGAAGCCAGAAAGTAAATTAATGTAATCTATCCGTGTATGGAATTATTAGAATTGTTATGAGATGCACTCTGGCTATAAGGTATTTAAGTTTGGCTGAGGGGTACTTTTTAGTTGTGATACCATAACTAAAAAATGAAAAAATAAAGAAAAAATACAAAAAAAGATACAACCGACTTCGATGTAAAAAAAAACACTAAAAAGTGCACAATAACTTTAATTTCGGAAGTTAACGAAGAGACAAAACTATTATAGAAACACCGACTGTACAATTTCCCTAAAAATCTGAGGAGCCTTCAAGGCATTTACGTAGTGAATCAAACGCCAAGTTCAGAACGAGTAATTTTATTTACAATATGCAAGGGAGGTCATGAAACCGCTGAAAATCTTAACACCGCCATTCAGCGGACGGTCTAAAATGTACAACACCATCTATCGAGTTGATGTGAACTAAAATGCATAAAACAAAATGAATGATAATTCTACTTTTGAATCCTAACATTCCGCCCACCATGGACAGAGTGTCCATAAAGTAACACACTATAAAGACTAAACAATTCATCTGCCCACCAAGATAACAATACAGCTACTAACAAAAACAATAAAAATATAAAACTTAAATCAACACTTCACTTGTGTGTGGCAGGTAGCCTTTGAATTCAAAAACAAATTTCAAAACTTAAATCTAGATGGTGACAGGTAAAATAATGAGCTTGGACACTGGTCTCTTTATGATAGAATCCTTACATTTTAAAGAAACAACGCGCGTAAGATTGTCCACACCAACATGCTTGTCAGTTATAATGCCATATAACCATCTAGCAGGTGGCAGATCATCCTCTTTAACCAACACCATATCTCCTACCTTAGGTTCCGGAGTTATGTGTGACCATTTATAACGGTGCTGTAGTTGTGTAAGGTATTCATGCGACCATCGACGCCAAAAGTCTTGCACAAGCCGTTGAGTAAAATGCCATCTTTTGAGATTACTCATGTTCATATTTACATAATTAGCATCCGGTACTAGTACTAAAGGCTCACCCACAAGAAAATGTCCCGGGGTGAGTGGGTATGGATCTTCTGGATTGGAACTAACTTGTGTTAACGGCCGTGAGTTAAGACATGCCTCTATTTGGCACAAAAGAGTCGTCATCTCCTCAAACGTGAGTGTACTATTGCCGATCACGCGTTTTAGGTGATGTTTTGTGGACTTCACTCCAGCTTCCCATAGTCCACCAAAGTTTGGAGAATGGGGAGGAATGAAGTGCCAGGTAGTGCCGTTTGTTGCAAGCCAGTCAGCTATGTCACTTGCTGCTACCGAACCTTCACGTGGTAATACATTTTTAAGCTCTCTATTCGCTCCAACAAAGTTAGTGCCATTATCACTCCACAAATCTGCACAATGCCCTCTACGAGCAACAAAACGCTTAAATGCAGCGAGAAATGCATCTGAGGTTAGATCACTCACCACCTCGAGATGAATTGCACGAGTGGCCATACAGATGAATAAACAAATGTAACCCTTAGTGGAGCGATAACCACGTCCCTTTGTGGTTCTGACGGCGATAGGTCCGGCGTAATCAACACCACTTTGATAAAAAGGCCGGCAAGCAGTGACACGGGCTGATGGTAATTGGCCCATCAATTGTTGGTTTGTTTGAGCCGCATAACGAACACAAACGACACAATTACGAACATGCTGCTTTACGAGACTCTTTGCGTTTATGATCCAATATCGAGTTCTTATGTATGTTAGCATTAACTGAGGGCCTCCATGAATAGTACGCTCATGGGCATCTGCAACAATCAACTTTGCTAGATGTGAATTATAAGGAATCAAGATAGGATGCTTCATTCCTTCTACTACGTTAGCCTTCTGCAATCGACCACCAACTCTAAGGATGTCTTTGCTATCAAGAAAAGGATTAAGCGAGGTAAGTTTACTGCGTTTATTTATTTTACCTAGTCCTTGTATACTCTCTATTTCTTTCAGGAATCCTTCCCTTTCACATAACCGGATACAGGTAAGTAATGACTCATACAATTCCTTAGACGTTAGCCAACATGTAGTAGTAGATCTAGTGTCAGATCTATTTGTTTTTAGAAACCTTCTACAAAATGAAATCACCCTAACTAACCTACTTAAACTTGAAAACCTTGTAAGTATATCAATGCCTTCAGTTGCTGTGTGACATAAGACCTTATTTTTTCTTTCTTCTAAATTAGTTTGCTTAAACTTCCCCTTACTATAGTGGACTGTATTTTCTTGTAGCCATTTAGGGCCATTTTTCCAAATTTGAATTTCAGACATGTGCTTTGGATTTAAGCCCCGCGATACGCAATCTGCTGGATTCTCATCGGACTTGACATGCGCCCATTGAGTGTTGTCCATTATGGTCAATATTTCCGAGACCCTGTTGGCTACAAAAGTCTTCCACTTGCTTGGATGACTACTTAACCAATCAAGAACAACACTAGAGTCAGTCCAAGCGTGCATGTTTTCCTTTGAGATACCCAATACTTCCGAGACTTCTAGGAGCAATTTAGCCAGTAAAACAGCTCCGCAAAGTTCCAAACGAGGTATTGATACCTGTTTTACAGGGGCAATCCTTGATTTGGAAGCTACCAAATTCACATGAACCTTACCGTTACAATCTACTGATCTAACGTAGACTACGGCTGCATATGCTGCGTTAGACGCATCAGAAAACCCTTGTAGTTCCATGTGAACATTATCTCTGCGTGTCCCTACCCATCTCGGAAGTTGAAAACTAGTGAGATGAACGAGATCCTCACGATATGAAAGCCAATCCTTGAGAATGTCAATTGGTATCTCGTCATCCCACCCTATACCAGCAAGCCATATTCTCTGGATGAAAACCTTGGCTGTTGTTATGACGGGCGCAATCCATCCTAGTGGATCGAATAATTTTGCAATATCTGAAATTACCTTACGTTTTGTTACAGGTGTTTCAAGCGACGGAAGTTGGACAGTATACTGAAATACATCGTTAGATCTGTTCCAGGTTAATCCTAAAATTTTCAAAACAGAATCTAACTTTATTTGTAGGTTTTCCTTCCTATTCTCACTGTCTTTATCAATTTCTTGCAATAAACAAATGTTATTGCAAGACCACTTCTGAAGCTCAAACCCCCCGCGACTAAGAAGGTTCTTCATTTGATGAAATATTTGTATACCTTCTTCAACGCTGTCGCAACCTGTCATAAGATCGTCGACATAGAACTCTTTTAAAACCCTATCTGCTGCTAAAGGGTATTTATGACCTTCATCATGTGCAAGCTGTTGCAGAGCTCGTACAGCTAAGTAAGGTGCCGAAGATGTACCAAATGTTACACGTAATAACCTTAGATGTTGAAGTTCTGAAGTTATGTCTTTACGCCATAAAAGGCGTTGATAATCAACATCCCTTTCTGATACCTTTACTTGTCTGTACATTTTAACTATGTCTGCAACAAGACATATTGGATGACAGCGCCAACGCATGATGATGTGCCTCAGTTCAGGTTGTAGCCTTGGACCAATCAGCATGTCTCTATTTAATGATGAGCCATTATTTAGAACACATGATGCATCAAACACAACCCTCACCTTTGTTGTAGTTCTATCATTTTTGACAACTGCGTGGTGTGGCAGATAGACAGCACTAAGATTCTCTTTCTGTAATTCTGGAACCACCTCCATATGACCCAAAGTTAAATATTCTTCAATTACATCAGAATATTTAGTCCGAAATTCAATGTTCTTAAGCAACCGTTTCTCGAGTAAATAAAACCGTTTTCGAGCAATTTCGAAAGAGTTGCCAAACTTACACTCAGGATCATTTGACTTGAAAGGCAATCTCACTACATAGCGACCTGATGAGTCTCTTGAAACAGTTTCTGTAAAGAAATCCTCACAGGCTTGCTCTTCCTCTGAATAAAGCTTTTTTTCAGAAGAAGATTCCTCTAACTCCCAAAACTTCTTTAAGAGATCATCTGTCACTACCGCAGTGTGCATGTTCACGATTTTATTTCGCGGAGAAACTTGCTTACCTTGTGAGTTTATACAGCCAGACAGGATCCATCCGAGTTTGGTATTTTGAGCCATGGGAAACCCAGGTAGACCCTTGATAACACCATCCATTAAAATCTGGCAATATACTTCTGCTCCAAGCAAAATATCAATTTTGTTTGGAGTATTAAATGAAGGATCAGCTAATTTTAGATCCGACATTTGAGGTGATAACGCTGTCAAAACAATCTTCCTTTCCGGAAGAAGTGATGTTATGTTCTTAAGAACATGAGCCTTGACAACAACTATAAAGTTGGGATCATGACATGACTGAAGACTTACGGTCACAAAACATTTAGAGCGCAATGTTGCACTCTGGTCACTGCCAAGTCCTGAAATAAAGCTCTTGTTTGTTATCTTTTTCAAACCAAGCATTTGTACCGAAGACTCGGTAATAAACGATGCTTGAGATCCTTGGTCTAAAAGAGATCTTAAAACGAAAGTACCTGTTCTCGCTTCTACCTTAACCAAGGCAGTGGCCAATAACACTTGGCTGTTTACGTTGGAGAAACAAGATACTATGTTATTTGGTGCCTCGCTCTGTGAAGTTGATGGCACAGATTGATTCGTACCATCTTCCTCTTTATCACGTGAGACGTGATTACTTTTAGGGACTGATTTCAGATGAAGAAGAGAATGGTGTCTCTTCTTACATATACGACAATTAGTTGAAAGACGACATGAAAATACCGAATGATTTGGACCGAGACAGTTAAAACACAAGTTATTGGTTTGGACAAACTCACGACGTGCATCAACATTTTCCTTAGCAAACTTCTTGCAATTTATGAGTTTATGACTTTCAGCACAAAATTCGCAAGTTGGATTTGAAGTGACATGCATAACCTTAGTCGTGCGAGTACTATTATTTGACTTGTAACTAACTTTACTATCCAAAAATTCAAGAGACCTGAATCGCTGCTCTAGGAATTCCTGCAAATCTCTTATTTTAGGTAATTCGTTATTGAATTTACAGATTTGAACTTCCCACAGTTTCCTAGAATCAGTATCAAGTTTTAAACTAACAATATAAATTACAATAATATCCCATGAAGAAATATCAATATCTAAGTTTTTAAGGGCGTTTAAACATTCATTTGTTGTATCAAGTAATTCTTTAATGGCACTGGATGATTCAGAAGTTATGTTCTTTTGATTCATGAAACGTTTTAAAATACAAATAGCAAGATGTAATTTATTATTATAGCGATGTTCCAATTGATCCCAACAGACTTTGTAATTACTGGCCGTGATAGGAATATGGCGTAAAAGCTGTTCAGCCTCACCCGTTATGTAGCCTTTGAGATAGTGTAGTCGTTGAACATCGTCCAATGCTTTGTTGCTATGTATTAACGACATGAATAAATCGCGAAAACTTGTCCATTCGGTGTATTTACCACTAAAACTAGGAATGGAAATTTTGGGTAAACTAACACTAAAGGATTGACCGATGTTTGACTTAATAACCTTAGAACTAGACATTGCAACAGTATTAGAATCTAACTTAAACTTAAATAAACAATCCTTTAATTCTGTTTTATATTCCGTGTATAGTTCTTCGGTTACTCCGTATGCATCAGCTGTGCAATAGTTAGATTTAACCAATTCCTTTGGATTAAATTCCGAAACGATGACTCTATGTGTGTCGCGATACGAAGTCCAATAATTTTCCAATGTTTCAAGCCGAGTTTCGAAATAAGATTGAGTTAGTCTTTCCTTAGGAGATTGTTTAAAGTTAACTCTGGCTTTTTGAATCTTAGTTTTCGTATCTTCTTGAATTGTAAAATACGTTTCCATGTTTACTAGTTTTTGTTTAAATTAAATGTGTTGTTTTAATTATCTCAATTAAGTAGTTCAAATTTTCAATTAACTTGAATGCCCGATCTCAAAAAAATTACAAGTCCATGAATGTTTTCATAAAAATTTTCTAAGTGTTTGGCACTTCTGTAGGAAAACCGGCGTGGATTCCCCGTCTGTTGACTTTTTGCGAAACTATTCTAAGTCCAAACAACTTCTAAATTTTTCTAAGTGTATTTCTTCTTGTATTGAAAGTTCTAATTTGCTTGAATTTTCTCAAAGTCAGTATTGCAAAGAGTACTCACAGTTTTTTCAGTTTATACTTCACTGAAATAGGGTCCAAAATTCAGCTCCGTCCGATACCGTTTCCTGTATTGGATATGTCGCTGCGTAGCTCAACTTCAATCAACCGATTTATCGTCCGACTCGTAAGGACCATGTACAATTTCCCTAAAAATCTGAGGAGCCTTCAAGGCATTTACGTAGTGAATCAAACGCCAAGTTCAGAACGAGTAATTTTATTTACAATATGCAAGGGAGGTCATGAAACCGCTGAAAATCTTAACACCGCCATTCAGCGGACGGTCTAAAATGTACAACACCATCTATCGAGTTGATGTGAACTAAAATGCATAAAACAAAATGAATGATAATTCTACTTTTGAATCCTAACACCGACTTCCGAAAATAAAGTTATTTTGCACTTTTTAGTGCTTTTTTTACATTGAAGTAGGTTGTATTTTTTTTGTAAGGTTTTTTTATTTTTTATTTATAAGAAATACGTTGAAACTACACAGTATTTGAATGAATTAGTCTCGTTACAAATTTAAAGGAAAGAAAATAAATCGATACTTTGGCCAGACTAGTTACATTGAGTTCAATAGTAAATTGTTTAACCCCACTTACCCGGTAAATGGTGAAATCAGACGATAGCACACTTTTTGCCCGACAAATGAGGCAACTTACAAAAAATGTGATCCCGTTCCCATAAATTGCGTAAAGGAGGGTTAATCGCAACTTAAAATCAGACCTCACTCTTGTTTTCGTGATGTTCCCAGCGGATATAAGGGTGCATCTCCATTGGAAAATTTAGTAACCTGTCTTGAATATCTTAGAAATAATTGAATGGTGGTTTCACAAATTTTAAATGGGCTGCTTGCAAAAATTAAAATTATTAAGATTTATTTATATCAATAATTGTAGTTTTTTTTTTAATTTTATTATTTTATTTCAAAAATCTAATTATGTGTTATTATTCTATGCTGACGATTTAATTAGGTACTTGTATGTCTTGTATCTAAAATAATATCTAATAATATTCCACAACTTTCATAACATGCCATATTCTAGTCCCAAACTAAGCAGAGCTTGTGCTGTGTACTAGATAACTGATGAACACACTTATATATTACTAAATACATACATATTATAGATAAATTACAGTCAGACAGAACAAATGATCGTGTTCATCACACAAATATTCCTTTTGGGTAGGAATCGAACCCACGATCTTCAGCATAGCAGTCAGGGCCACTAACCACTAAACCATCAGGCCAGTCCATAAGTCATTTGTCAGTCAGATGTCAGCATAAGTGACGGGGCTTGCTCCCTAGCAGCCCTCAGCAGGATTAATCGAAAGAGTTACTACAGCCCTTGAACATAAAGAGCAACTAAAGAAACAGGGATGAGTTGTCAGTAAGTCTCAATTTAAACCACCGCGGAATGGAATGAAAGTGACTTTTTGCAACGAAATTATACTTATCATAATGAACTTTATGCCAAACGTATAACATACAAATCAAATACAAGCCAAGAAAAGGTTGTGCGTCTTCTGGGGAATCCTCTTGTATTCTCGAGAATCCCCCAAGCCTCTGTCGATGCCATCTGTGGAAATGGTGTGAACGGGGAGTCGGTCGGGTCAGTCACAGCAGTGCGGTGCCAATTAAACGTTTATAAGACAAGTTGTGTGTGTGCTATGCAATGAAAACATCTTTCTTCTGCCTCACAAATGAGTGATATAAAAATAACATCCAACTCAACCATTCTTGTAAAGAAAAGATCTAGTAAACTAACAACTGAACGTCCGGCAAGGTGCAATGGCGCGAATTCGCTAGAATGCTCGCGTCATGAGGCAAAATTTTTATTGACGCTTTCATTCCATTCCACTATGGTGTAAATTGAGCCTAAAAGTCTGACTGTCCCTCTCGCACCTTCCAAACCGTAACAAGTTATTCATAATTTCCCACCAAAAAAGAAAATCACCGGTTTCCAGTAACACACACCCTTACTGCATACTGACATAGCAGATTTATGTGGTGTCCGCAACTGAGAGACAGCACCCGGCTTGCCCGCTGTTTGTGCCAAAACATACCGTCGAATTAGTTCGACGCTGAAACTGGCGGACTTCCGGATTAAAATACGAGCTGCGGTTATGTGATCTAACTTTATGTCTTTGTAAAAGTGAGTTAGTATGGCGGGGTAGCCAGAATATTTATTTAAGACTAGATATATGATGTGTTGGAACAGTGAGATGTGATCGTAACAGCACTATTAGCGCAGTAATTTGGCGATTTACTGCTGCGCTGCTCGTCGCTGGTTCAATAGAGCCTAGTTGTTTGGCGATTTACTGCTGCGCTGCTGAAAGGAAAACCCGGCCCTAGTATGAAAGGCAAAGAAGGAACAGGAGTGAGTTTTTAGTCAGTAAAAGTCTGACACACCCTTGCGAAGATGCCATTGGATGATTTCCCCACCTAAAAAAATAATAATCTAATGACTCCTTTCGCTTTGGGTGGAGTGAGAGGAAGTGTCAGACTTTTACGGGCTAAAATTCACCCGTATAATGAGTAGTGACCAAAACGCGTGCAGGAGTATACACTTTGCGCGGCGCTCGAACGCCAAAACTATTAACTATATGAAAAAAAGGTTAAAACATAAATTATAGGTAAGGATTTTGTATATAACTGTTCTTACCGTAAAATAAATCGAAAAGGAGATACCTATTACTAAAAAACTACTTTTAGGCGCCATTTTTCTAATATGGCGGCATATAATATAGCATAATCAGCTTTATAATGTTCCCACTGCTGGGACTCAAGCCTCCTCTTTTGGAGAGGGAATGGGCCGTAATCCACCTCGCGGGCCCAGTGCGTGTTGGTGGATGTCACATCTTCGAATTTTTGGGTCTCGGACATGCCGGTTTCCTCACGATGTTTTCCTTCACCGTTTTGAGAGCAGTGGTGATGAAATAAATTACACAAAGTATAATGTGCCTGGCTGGGTTTGAACCCGTGACCTACAACTCGTAAGTCGGGGCTGTTACCACTCGGCCACCACTGCTCTCAAATATGGCGGCGCGAGTGGAAAAATACAAGGTGGTAAAGTTGAAATTCGGAAAGAGAAAAATCATGAAATCAAATCAATCAAAATCTATAAAATTACCAATTTTCAAAACTTCCGGAAAACTTGTAATGTAAAACTACCAAATTACTGTATTACAAAATAATTATATGTAAGTCTATTTTATAATTATGAGATTTTACTGCCAAAAAATAATTAAGTGATTGATTCATCATCATCTCTGCAGCCTTTTCCCGACTGTGTTTTTTTTATTATTTTTTTTGTGTAGGAAAATCTTCTCTCGCTCTTGGGCGGAGCAGGAGGGCGTGTCAGACTATTACTGACTAAAAACCCACCCCTGTTACTTCTTTGCTATAGTTCCAGGGCCCCGGAGATCTCTATCGCATCACCCATGGCCCCAGTAGGCTTCGACCCTGCTGGGCCCCTATTCCCAATTTTGTTGAGTTCGGTTTTCAGCCTAACCGGATGTAGCTGAATACCCGAGTTTTATATGGAGCGACTGCCTATCAGACCTCCTCAACCCATGGAAACACGATACTCCTGAGATAGACTGACGGTCAGACTTTCTATAATAATAATAATAATTTATTACACCAAAAAATACACATTACACAATTTGTCTGTGCTCATAATTATAATATTGTAACAATACATAAAAATTGTGCCTAAATTAACATGTGCAGCCGAACTAGGCTTGGAGCCTGTATTTCGGCATGCAGCGCGTCAAGCCCTGGAACTGGGTCTTCTATTATCAGTTTATGAGCAAATGGTATCAATCATTGTATCAAATTAAGTTTTGGTATTATAAACAAAAGTAAAAGAAAAAAGCACAAAATAAAAAATAAAAAAAAAATTGTTTTAATAATAGGTGTAACTGTCCTCTAGATGTATACGGCGTCTAACAGGTAGTCAGACGCCGTATACATCTAGAGGACAGTTAACGACTGTCAAAGATCTAAGAATGATCGGGACAAATAGCTTTACGTGCTTTCCGAGACTTAATTACATGAATCAAACTACAATTTGTTTAGACTATATTCATCCAGATTTTATTCTTTGTCATAATTAAAACAATATTTTAAAGTGTTGGGCAGTTCTCATAATCTCACTCTTCGTGTGTCCAAAAACATGCTCCTTCATATTCCTTCTCACCGTACTGGCTTTATGTCCAACTCATACGCTGTTTCCACCATAAAACTCTGGAATGTGCTTCCCCTTGACATCAAAAAAGCTGAAAGTAAATTTTCCTTCAAGCGTAAAATTCGGAACTACTACTTGAAGTCTTCTCAACCTTAGTTCGGTCTTTCATTAAGTTCTCTTAATGATTTGATATTTTTCTTAGTATTTATTAGTGTATAATTTTAGCATAGAGGTATATGTATTTTATTATTATAAATAACTTATTTTTTATTTTATTTTCTGTTTAAAGTATCTGTTATATGTTTATTGTGCAAACCTACCACAGTGTTGTCTTTTTTAACCCAAAGGTTGACTGGTAGAGAATGCCTTGTTGCATTTTAAGTCCGCATATGTACCACTACTGTACATAAATTTTAAATAAACAAATAATTGTGTTTTACAAAAATATTTTATTTATCGAAGGACTATTTTTAGTCTCGGCAATTCCCAGCACTTTAAAAATATCGATACTTTCCAAACTCTACCACCAACCTTCTTAACAGTAGGCAGTTCAGTCAATCAATCATTCTAAAAAATATTTCAATTTTAAGAAACCATGACCTCTGTCCTTCGTCAGTATGAGAAATAGCTCCAATATAATAGTTTCCGCGTAGATCTATTTCTATCATACATTACAAATAGTTCACTAACTTTGTTATAAAAATGAAGAAACGGACGTGAATCCAAACAAATCAGAAGTGTTTGCAAAGCTTAGGGGCTGACACACTTGAATTTACAGCTCAGAAAACACCATTCGTTCTATTTTCAACTGTATTCTTTACATCATAAAGATGCTGACGTATTTCGGTGTGTGAATAATAACTTGTTTTTTTGGAGAAAAGATTAATGATGGTCGGTCAGTTTGTGCATATGACTGTGTCTAATAAAAGCGGTCATCTAGTCAGATTTAAGTCGCACACGTTGCTAAATCCTCTAAAAGATAATACAGTACTCGCATCATGACCCATTTTTTGGAGTCAACTAAAAAGAATAACAGTTAAAAAGTCCTCTTTTTGTTTGTGTGGCAAATCATCGAATAACTCTTCCGGCTCTGGCTGGAGCGAGAGGGAGTATCAGCCTCTTACTGACTAAAACTCATCAGTTTTCCTTCAGTTGCTCTTGGCGTTCCAGAGCCACTGTAACTCTTTCGAACCATTTCGCAACCCTAGCAGGAATTGGCCCTTGCTTACCTACTCCAAAAATGATGCTATCGAATAAAAAAAATGGTACCCACGATTGGCAATGCTTTCTTTTGGACAAGTCAATTAAAATTATATTATAGGGAAAATTATGTATGGAAACATTGAGACCCATGTGGTCAAGCGACTGATTGGGAGTCTATGGTGGTATTCGTCATGGCCAGATCTTAGAAATTTATCACTTCATGATATAGCCAAGTAAAACTAGCCAGATCGTTTTAAACGTTAAAGTTTGATGATGTGTCAATCCTCGTTTGGCTTACTTTATTTAGATTTTTCATTATCATAAACATCCTACATCAATGATATGGCCAAACGAGGATTGATATATCATGAAATGTTTTAGTTGGCCATATCATGAAATGGCCAATTTCTATGATCTGACCACGACATATACATCACCTTTTCTTTTTTATCCACAGAAAACGTTGCGAGGGGTAAAAAAGAAAAGGTGTACGAGTCAGTAATGCTCATACAGCAAAGTACGCTAATGTGCTACGTGCACACGATCAGGGGCCCAAGTCTGCTATTTTTATTAATTCGTCATTCCAACATGATCCCATTGTCATTTTGCTAAAAGTTCGTAATCTGCTAATTCATAATGATCGATCATTGATCGGTCAATGGCCTCGTAATAGAGTTGTGGTAGAATGACAATATCGAGCTTATTAAAAGCAATGACTGCACAATGACGTCCTAATGAGAAGTAAATAAATAAATAATGGTAGGTCAATCAAAGGAACTGTCAAAATTTTAGCAGATTACCGCATACGTCAGACATTCATTTGACGAGATTACCTTTTTATGCCACTTCTTTCAATGGAGTGTCAGTGGTTGACCATTGGAAAGTCATAATGACGCCATTATATTAGTAGATTAGGTACAAAATCAACAATTATGAAATCAATGATAGACCATTCTGACACTATTGTAACAGCAGACTCGACGCCCTGCGCGTGCGATACACGCGCGCCTCACTCGGACCTTGCATAATAAACTTTACAATTTCAATTGGATGTAACTACACCTCCGTCACGCGGTAATGTGTCAGTAATAAATAAATGCGGTTCAGATAACATAACATAACTCAAAACTGATCATTAAAAGTGTGTCCAGACCTGGCGAATACGCCGCTCGCGAGCTGCTTGCGAGCCGCTTGCGAACTGCGTGTGTGCTTTTCATGTACGTACGAAGACCTCGTGCCGCCCGCACACCGCTCGCGCGCAAGCTACACACCAACGCCATACTCGAGCGGCGCCAGGTAGTGCGCGCGTGCCGCCCGCGGTACACATACATAGTTCAAACGCGAAAAATGCTACGTGCACACGATCTGCGCGCGCGTTACACGAGCCTTGCCGGAGCTGCACTAGAGCGGCGCACCAAACTTAGGCTGTAACCGCACGCGAGTAATAGGCGTGCGCGTTCCCAAGCGGCTCGCGAGCGGCGCATTTGCGGCGCATTCGCCAGATCTGGACACACCTTTACAACTTACAAAAACTACTGGAGGATCGTCAATGGCAAAACACTCCGATAAAAGGTATAATGTTTATTAGAAATAACAATATTTTTTTATGACTTAGCATCGTATCTAAAAATCCAAGTTGTACCAACCATAAAGTCAAAGAACAGGATATAATATCACTCATAAACATAACATGGCCGTAGGATCTAGCCTACTAAACTAACAAACGGTGCGGTGACCTCACTCGTTTTGGATTTCAATGAGACATTAGCGTAATGGCATGATCGATAGATTACTAACTCCCAATTTAAAATAACTACATTACAGTACCTTAGACTCATACCAACAACGTGCTCAGAATTCGAATCAAGTTTTTTCTTACACTCCTAAATGTAAAAGTGAGAACGGGCATACAGATGATCTTAACTTCAGAGATAAACATCCACAAACGCGTTTGTAAGAACCATTTACACCTTAATGCACATTTTTAACAAGATAAAGGAAAAAGGTCTCGTCACTGCAAATATTAACATTGGAAAAAGAAAAACAAATAATGGGGAGTTCGGTTTGCCGTGTCCTTATCTAGTTACGCACTCACTTCCCCTGTGCAAACGGCTTGAGGAAACGCTGCATGCTTGGGGCCTTTCGATAACAGCCATGGGATATATGGAGTATGAGGCATGACCCGATTTCCCTTAACGATCTCTCGCACAATACCCGCCGTAGACATCAGCCAAAAGTCTGGCAGAGTAGAAAACTTTACGAGCCTATGTTTTAAAAGCTCTTTCCATTATGGAAACGGTAAAAAAAACTTAATGATTAATAAAATTCTGTACCAACGTAATTTATGATGAGTAATATTAAAAGTTTTGGTACTGGAATATATAAAAAGGATTTTTAAATTATGAAAATGGAACCGAGACACGATCAGGGCTTTAAACTGATGACGCAGACGAAAGTAGTTACCAATTTGTTGTAGGTAACATAATATACTCGTATCTTACAAGTTATATTAACATCGTACCTACATAGCACTTAACGCGATCTATTTGACGACATAAGGCGGAATTCACCAATAAAACTAATCGCGTTTTAACGTTTGGCTCGTATTATCGCGCTTAGGCGCTGTCACTAGTGTCACTTGTAAAAATACAACAAAAGAAAAATACAGACAAGTGACACTAGTGACAGCGGCTAAACGCGATTATGCGAGCCAAACGTTAAAACGCGATCAGTTTTATTGGTGAATTCTGCCCTTAAACTGAACTGTTAAAGGGATGGTGTAGCTCCGTCCTTCTTTTTCGCACACTTGACATTTTAACATGTCACGGTAAGGCTCTAGAAGGTTGAGTAGGGAAATGTATATGCATTATCTACTTTTAATTTATTAAGTGAAGTAGACTTCATATAATTATGTCAGACAAAACCAATGGAAGTTTAATGAATAAATGAGTTATTGACTAGCATAGTCGGCCTTATAATGTTGTTGTGTACCACTGCTGGGACTCAAGCCTCCTCTCTACAAGAGGGAATGGGCTGCTATCCATAACGCGGGCCAGTGCAGATTGGTGGATGTCACATGACTTCGAATTTTTGGTCCTAGGACATGCCGGTTTCCTCACGATGTTTTCCTTCACCGTTTTGAGAGGTGAAATGACAAAAATGTTATTGTTACACATCTCAAGACATTGTGAAGCAGTCATCAATTTGCAAACCAATTTGCAAGGACGTCTCGTTGACCTTAATCACAAGACTTTCCCGTAGATACCGATACTGTCGTTAGTCAACTCGTCAAAGTGACCACTGACCACTAATTCCTATTAATTGCAGATGTGTTGGACAGTTAATCCCTGTATTAATCAATACCGTCTTCCGTTATTATCTTGCAATACTCTCGAGATTTGCCACTACTTGCTTGCTTCGAACGCTTTTGAGCGAGCTAGCAAATAGACAAATTCATAAATTAAAAATAAAACCCAGTAAAACCAATTGTAAAATCTCTATACATTAAAAAATCTTTTTTTTTAATTTGATATAAACCAGTGCTTGACTGCGATCCCACCTGATGGTAAGCAGTGATGCAATCATTGATCATGAGGCGCACTAGTTTATTAAGAGCCTATTCACTCTAGCCTTGAAGACACCTAAATTAGAGTTGGACGGGAAGACCGGAGCAGGCAAGTTGTTCCAGTCCTTCGACGTACGCGGTATAAACGACGAATCTAATTATTAGTTTCGTATTAGAAACGTCATGTGTTTTAGCAATGCTCATAGTAGACAATCACCCTATATTTCTGCCAGCGGTTGTAAGTTTTTCCATACGTGGGGGCATACTGAGTCTTTGGATCTGGTCACCTAAAACAAAAGAATGAAAAAACAATTATAGAATTTGAAAATGGAACTCTTTGCGAGCATGTTACTTTTTAATTTGCCTTTCGAAGATTGTGTGTTCCTGTATATTACCAAAGTACTCTGTGGTCACTATCAAAATGAATTTAATTCGTGAACATTTTCGTTCAATGATTTGTTATGATTTTCGTTGTGGCTTAAGTCAACAAGAGACTTGCCAGAGACTTCAATTGGTACTTGGTAATGAAGCGCGATGTCGCAGCTCTGTGTATGCGTGGTTTGTAGAATTTAGACGTGGACGTGATCTTCTATAGAACGAGGTACGTGAAGGTGAGCCGGCGACCGCGGTTACAGACTCGAATATTGACACCGTACGACAACATATTGAAACTGACAAAAAAATTACTTGCCATCAAATTTGTGCTTTGTTAGGCATTGGAATGAGCCAAGTGTAAAACATTTTACATGTGCATCTGAAGGTTCGGAAGCTTTGCACTCGATGGATACCACATGAATTAACGGAGGACCAAAAACGACTGCGTGTCCAGTGTTGCCGTAAAATGATAAAAAAATTTAATGGAGGACAGTCATTGGCTGTCTAAAATATCGTGACAGGTGACGAAACCTGGAACCTGTATTGCTTTGAACTCGAAAGGAAAAATCAGTCGGCAGAGCTAGTTAGACTGCCCGGGATATGCCAAACATACTCGTACTTTTAGGGATTAACATAAATAGCATTAATGTCACATAAGAACACTATTTTTTTTATTAAATAATTGTTTTGCTCGCGTCTGACGACGATGTGATCGTCGATGGAATACGCTTGCCAGAAGTAACCTTATTCACTCTTGACTTAAAGGCCGTTAGATTGTATCTATCTATAGGGAATTCTACTCCTTAGCTGTACGATGCGCTCTGATAAAGTACTACAAACTGTCTCACTACAGCTTTCTATTCCAGATCTCTTCGTGGGCCTGATCTACGTGTTTCCAGACATCATTCAGAAGATTACTATAGCGTGGCTAGCTGGAGAATTTATGTGCAAATCGGTGAAGTTTCTTCAGGTCAGTTAAAGATCAATTTAATAATATATTGTCTAGTTTATAAACAAAATCCGTCTGAGTAACTAACTTAAAAGTGGGGAAGAGTAGTAGTTTAATTATTTTTAGATATTTTTTTTATGTTTTTGAAATGTTGTTTATACAGTAGTAGCAAGCAAAGCAATGGTTTTAAATGAGGTTAAGTGGAGATTATAGTACTTGTAAGCAAGGTCTGGTTTTAACATGGGCAATAAGATATGAAACAGCATCTTTTATTGTGGGAATAAAGGTATTGAAAAAAATCTTTTGCCATCATAACATTGGTTATTGCAATACAATAACCAATGTTATGATGGCAAAATATTTTTTTTCATTTCCAATAAAATATTGTAATAATATTTTGTATTTTTTTTTCCCACCCTAAAGTAAAATATAAAAGAAAACTGGTTCTTACTTTATTATGTTTAAGAGGTAGACGTTGCACTAAAATAATGAGATTAACAAAGTTCCTAAGTTACGTCCACTAAACTCGAAACTAAAAACAATCTTTTGTCTTATAAAGATGACTCAGATTTTGAAAGACATTTGTTTCACCTGCGACCAAAAGTGACGTCTTAATTTCGTTCTTTCGCCGTCCAAAACTCAAATAACTGTGACTAGCCTGTTGGTCTAGTGGTTAGTGGCCCTGACTGCTATGCCGGATGTCATGGGTTCGATTCCCACCCAATACAAATGTTTGTGTGATGAACACAATCGTTTGTTCTGTGTCTGGGTGTAATTTATCTATAATATGTATGTATTTAGAAATATTTAAGTATGTTTATCAGTTGTCTAGTACTCATAACACAAGCTCTGCTTAGCTTGGGACTAGATGCTGTTGTGTGATAGTGGAGTGAATAAAAAAAAAATAGATTTATAAAATTCTACTTCGTTCTAAATTAAAAAAAATCTCTTTATAATTTAAATTGATTAGAAAGATCACTGCTAAAAACTACCTTTGAAGAACATCGTAAACGTTACCTACTTATTGTCACAACTGTAACACGGCTAAACACTGCTCCTTTGAAAAGCATCATAAAAGTACCAAAGTCGTCGACGGCGCGTGTTGTTCCACGCGCGCCTCAAGGAGTTGTCAGCAACTGTAGGGGCCCAGCAGGGTCGAAGCCTACCGGGGCCAAGGGTCTGATTCTGAAAGAAAGACTCGGCCCTGGTACGAAAGGCAACGAAGGAACAGGAGTGGGTTTTTAGTCAGTAAAAGTCTGACACTATCTCCCGCCTCGCCCAAGAGCGGGGGATGTCATAAGATGATTTTCCCACCGGAAAAAAAAAAAAAAAAAAAAAAATCATAAAAGTACCAACTTGTTGTCAAAATTTTATCACGGCTAAAAGATACTCTTTTAAAAAGCTCCGTAAAAGCATTTTTTGACAACTGATTTAAATTCAAATTAGAAGTGAAGACTCAAAAGGTCCCACGGACAAACGCAACGCGACAACCTTTATCACTTAAATCGCTAGCTTGTGCCAGCGGCTTCGCCCCCTTGAAAGTAAAAAAATATCTTATGGGCGATATCCAGAACCCGAGGGTATATACTCTCAGGATAAAAAACTACTCTATTTCTTATTCAATTGTCTTAAAACGGAGACCATCTGGGCTACTTGTAAGCAAAATTTCATCCGAATCCATTCAGCCGTCTGAGGGTGAAGGAGTAACAAATGCACACACACGAACACAAACTTACCGCTTTATGATATAAATGTGATATTTCCCGTAAAACAATTGCTTTGATTCATTCTCTATCTCAAGTCTCTTTTTGAAATCTCCCTCTGCATGTGCTCGATTAAGATAGGACTACATTCACCTTACATCTTACTCCACACATTTTTCATGACAACTGGATTAGTAGAGATAAATTAGGCCCACGCCACGCGACGCGACTCTCTCGATCTAATGTAGTTCACGCTTTACGAATACAATGAAGTAACAACCTCAGCTGACTATAATCTAGTTCTAAAAAGTAAATTCGGACGCACAACCAAAACAAACAAACAATATTTAAATCAGTTAGCACGAGCGTTCTGGTTACTGATTGTAATAATAAACAAGTGAACTAACACACATCTGTTGTAATTTCTTGCAAATTGACTCATAATGAACATACAGACAAGTTTAAACAACATAATAATTAAGTCACTAGAAATAATAAGAACGCTTACGGATTATGTCGAACGTGATTAATCGTGTTAGTAAACAAGGTTGAGATGTTCGTCCGTACCAGCTAGGTACGGACGAACACTACGGTCCACCTTCACCAGGTAAATTAAATTAATAATTGTTTCAGACAATCCTTTCTCTTGTTTGTCTTGCACGAGACGATTAGCACATAGTAATATTACTTTTTATGTATGGACAGATGGACAGACCTACAGCATAGTGATCCTATAAGGGTTCCATTTTAGCCGACTTAGGAACAATTTCTTCTTTAGTTGGTTAGTTCTTTAGCATGCGCTGCTAAACCGTGATTTTACCTGGGCAAGAATCCATAGAAACCAATAACATTTTAATCAGTAGGTATACTACCTTAAGAGCGGCCCACTCGAGGTACATTTTCATACAACCGCTCTTACGTGATTATGATGTTACTACACTTCTTTCTCCAGATATTTTGGATACACAGATATCTTGTTGATATTATCTAGACTCTATAGAAATCAAAATTTTAATTTTAATTTTTTGTAAATCTAGTAAAGACCTCTGAATATATGCTATTTTACGTGAACTTGGGCCCTCCATAATCTACTCATGTATTAAAAATATAAAAAAGTACATACATATTAGTTTTGCACATTTAATCGAGATTTTAAAAGACGACAATTTTTCTCAAAAACTTTTAAGGGTTTTAAATAAACACGTATTTCCATGAACAAGTTTAATATTTAGTGAAATATTCGAGTAAATCATGAAATTGCCGAATGCCAACAGAATTTTCAGTCCTTCTCTCTCTCTTTTCGCGTTGCCTTTTCATCTAACATCACGCTGGATTGCGTTAGAAGTTACAAGCTTTTAAACCATTATTTATTTCTTTATTGCACACCTTAACTTGCCATGCCATTAACTATGCTCGACGTTGATGATAGGCGAATGGAAAAGGGCCCTCTTAATATCGACATGATCGATTTTCTCCATATTTCACACTTCACTTCCAATTAGATTGCTTGGCCGAGACCTATCATATTGTCTAATCTATACATATAAAAGCGAAATACCACTCACTGATTAATCACGAAATCTCCGAAACTATAACACCTACAAACTTAAAATTTGGCAAGTAGGTGTAGACATCCGCTAAGAACGGATTTTACTAAACTCCACCCCTAGGGGGGCAAAACGGGGGTTGGAAGTTTGTATGGGGAAACCAACTTTGGCGCGGGCGAAGCCGCTGGCAGAAGCTAGTAACGATATAACTTCGTATTTATACTAATTAAGAGTCCATGAATACGTTATCATTTTAATGAACCATCCTCTAACCCCGCCATTCCGCGAACTTAAAAATACCCCCTTGCATAATTTCACATCAGGGTGGTTCCACGCTTATTTGAAATTCATACACAATTAAAAAGTAATATTATCACGACCTGTATTTAAATCGTCTCGTCGTTTAAATAACAGGATTGGTATACTATACCTATAAAAAATAACACAAATTTTCACAGAGAATAAAACAGACAAAACCCAAGAAACAAATAAATGACTAATTTTGAAAAAAGATATAACTCTCTGTAAATTTAATTTTGTTTGAATTTAGAATTCCGAGTCAAACCGAAACTGGTAGTTTGAAGTGGCCAGTTTAATTAAAAGTCAATTTCGTTAGTAATGACTATGCAAAAAATAAATAGCCTGATTTAAAAAAAGTATTTTTCAAAGCTATTTTTGTCGCCACTAGGATCCCGATTTCGGGCCACCGTAGGCGCGGGCTTACGGTCGGCGAGCAATAAATAGGTCCAGCCGACCGTCCGGTAACCGTCCGGACCGAGCCCAAGTCGTCGACGACGCGTAGTGTTCCACGCGCCCCTCAAGGAGATGTCAGCAAATCGTAGGGGCCCAGCATGGTCGAGGCCTACTGGGGCCATGGGTTTGCTTCTGAAAGGGGGTTCTCCTTTGCCCTGGCCCTGTAATGCAAGGCAACGAAGGAACATAGGAGTGGGTTTTAGTCAGTAAAAGCTCTCGCTCCGCCCATGGGCGGGAGAAGTCATTGGATGATTTCCGACCTAAAAAAAGGCTATTTTTGTCGGCCATCTTTTAAATTCAGATCTTTATTATCTATATCGAAATATTTTTTATCTTTCTAATTAATAGTAAAAATTGTAAAATGGCGCCATTTAAAAACTTTGGCTATGCAAACGCTAAGTTTGGACATTGAGATAATTTTACAAGTGTACTTGTTCAGAACTTAAGGCCCTCGCGGTAAATGGAGCTTGAAAACTAACGCAAAATAATTTAGTTTAGGTATTAGGTAAGGCAAGGACCTTTGGATAATGAGGTTCATTAGATTGCTTCGTTGGTCTAAATTGTTTGAAACTAAAAACTACGTAGATTTGCAAGGTAGATAAATTTACTCTGAATATGAATACTTATTCATCACGAATATTCATAATTTAAGATTTAGTTTCGTTGTTAGTTTCGTACAGAACAAAAAAAAACTTAATATAACAACCATCATCATTATTTTTAATTTGGCAACCCCAAATTGAAGATTTTTTATGATAGGTACTGTGTATTTTATAGTGTGTTCTTTTTTCAATTTCAGGCGGTAGTGATGTATGCCTCTACGTATGTGCTGGTGGCGCTCAGCATTGACCGCTGCGATGCCATCACTAACCCGATGAACTTCTCTGGAAGCTGTGAGTAAAGCATTTCTTAGTCTATCATCTGTAAATTCTATTATTTATTAAGATGAACCGGTGGTTGTGGTGACATTGGGGGTGGCCTATGTCAAGCAGTGGACGTCTTTCGGCTGAAATGATGATGTTGATGAATAATATAGAGATAGTTTCTAACTTATTGTGAGGGGCCCGACAAAGTAATATTTTATCGGAGATTACAATTGTTAAATAATTCAAAATTTCTCACGAACGAAGTCGCTAGAAAAGTGCTAGGGATAAATAAAGTTGCAAATTTTATCGATAAGTTCATTAGACATCCCATCACTAGAAACTACCGCATCGTAGGTGCCGAAGGAGGAATGAAGTAATTTTTTTTTTTTTTTGGTTCCACTTTCGGCACCAAGCTGATATACCTATTGGTGCCGAAAAAATTGGTGACGAAAGAGGAATATTTCGTATTAACATACCTTACCAAAACGACACGTGGTATCTAATAATCAAGTCAATAATTTAGCTTAAACTTGTAACAACAGTATTCGCTGATAGACTTTCATTTTGCGTTGAGAGAAACTTCAATACCGTGGTATTTAAGTTTTGGTGGATCGTAAAATATAAAGTGACTTTAAAATATTCAATGCGTTTCAATGTGACATGATTTGCAAAGTTAATTTTTGAAGATGATCAAAGACCTTTTGTGAACTTGTTAATGACGCAGAATAAAAACTTTTTGTAAGAGTCATAAAAATATGTACCAACTGTGTTTTAATGTTTAAGAGTTTTAAAGATTTTATTGGTAATTAAAAATAGCTGTTATACTTACAGTTTATTTGTTTTTTTTTTCGAATTTTATCAAAAATGGAGAGGGAGAGGGAGACCAAAGAAAAGATGGATGGATTGTGTGAAGAGTGATATGAAAGAAAAGGAAGTTAGTGATAGTATGACGAGTGACAGGGCAGAATGGAAGAAAAAAACGTGTTGCGCCGACCCCAAATAACACGGGACAAGGGCATCATCAAAAAGCAACACTTTTTGATGATGATGATCAAAAAGTAAAACGGAATGAAAACCCCTTTATAATAAAAAATCAAATACTTTCAGAAACGTTTATTTCAAATAGACTAATTACAGGCACTTTTGAATTGTCAAAATATCGGTCAGTCAAAAAAAAAAACAAGTGAAGCTAAATTGCACGTTCTAAAACATAGATCTCTATGGAGAAGAACGTGCAAGAAACTCCATGGACACTCTTATTATATCTCTCATTATTTTAAAGATATTTTAATTAATTGATAGAATTCAATAAAATTCACGGAAACCAGATCTAAAAGGAAAAGTCGGGTATTAATTTCCATGAGTTATAATGTTTTTGTAAGAAAACTAAATGACGAAACAACAAAATAGACACTTCGACTTGTGAGAACGATAATAATGAAAGGAAAAAGAACAGAAAAATTCAAAGATGAAATTCCTTTAGTAATTCAGTTTTTGCCACCGTCAAAACGATATCTACTTTTCCTTGTAAAATTATATTACAATATTTTTTTTTGAATTTCAGGGAATCGGGCGAGAGCTCTGATTGTATCGGCCTGGCTTATCAGCATAGTCTTCTCAATACCACTTCTTATATTATATGAAGTGAAGGAAGTTCAAGGTAAGACTCTCTCACTTTGATATAATCTATCTATCTATCTATATCTATCCCGCTATCTATCTACTAGCGGTCTTGTTCCAAAGCCGTATCTTTTCTTTAGAATAAAAAATTTAAAAGCATTACAGCAGAGATTACAGCGCTATCTAACGGGTTCAATTATTTATTAGTATTTTCAAACCATCCAGGGACCCAACTCTACACATAAAATTTCATCCAAATCGGTTTAGGCGTTTAGGGGGAGTTAGGTGATAAACACACAAACAGCATGGCATAGTCGGCCTTATAATGTTCCTACTTTTGGGACTCAGGCCTCCTCTCTAGGAGAGGGAATGGGCCGTAATCCATCCACCACGCGGGCCCAGTGCGGGTTGGTGGATGTCACATGTCTTCGAATTTTTGGTTCTAGGACATTCCGGTTTCTTCATGATGTTTTCCTTCACCGTTTTGAGAGCAGTGGTGATGAAATAAATTACACAAAGTAATGCGCCTGGCTGGGTTTGAACCCACAACCTACAACTCGTAAGTCGGGGCCGTTACCACTCGGCCACCACTGCTCTATCAATGCACAGCCGAAACTACTGAGACTTGGAGAGTTAAATTTTCCACAAGACTTCGAGACTTTATGATGTAGGCGAGTATTAAAAGAGGATTTTTCAAAATTCATTCCCTAAGGGCGTCAAACGGAGATCCAAAGTTTGTATGGAGAGACCAACTTTCACGTGGGTGAACCCGTTGTCAGAAGCTAGTTTTTGATAAGACTCTTTTTTACGTGGGAAATCATCAAATAACTCCTCTCACTCTCGGTGGAGCGGGAGGAGTCTAACTAAAACTCACAATGTTCCTTCAGCTGCCTTTTATTGCGAGGGTTGCGGTAACTTCTTCGAACAATCCGTAGCCCTGGTAGGCGTTCGATTATACCCTTGGAATGGGGATATTGGAAACTTGGATACTTATTAGGAATATTGGAATATTTGTAAGTTTTTTGAGAGAATACTTTGTAAATTATGTGATGTCATCTGATACTAAACCTTCTAAATGTACCTACATACATCGCCCGGAGGATACCGTGGAGCATACGGTATAGGTGCAGCACTACCGTGTCCTCGTGGGGGAGATCGGCGGCAACTATCTCTCGCGCCGGGCCTTGGTACAGACCATGGTCCAAAGCGAGGAGGAGTGGCAGGCGGTCTCCTCCTTCTGCGAAGCAGTAATGCTAGCAAAAGGAGGAGGCCACACGTGAACGCGCGAGGGAACGGCCCTCACGTCCCCGCCGCCGGGATCCCGATCCCGATTTCCGGTCACCGCGGGCTTGCGGACGGTGAGCAATGGGTATCTCACCGTCCGACCGTCCGGTAACCGTTCGGACCAAGCCCAAGTCGTCGACGGTGCGTAGTGTTCCACGCGCGCCTCAAGGAGATGTCAGCAAACCGTAGGGGTCAAGCAGGGTCGAAGCCTACTGGGGCCATGGGTTCGCTTCTGAAAGGAAAACCTGGCCCTGGTATGAAAGGCAAAGAAAGAACAGAAAGTGGGTTTTGACAAGAGCGAAAGATGTCATTGGATACATATTTAAACTCACATCTTTTCCAGAAAGTGAAGGGGTTAGTCATAACTAGATATTAGATTATAAATATTCGTATAATGTCGGTTGTTGAAGCAATTAAGACACCCTGCAAGAGCCTGATAATTTCTAGTTAGCAACGAGCGTCGATGTACCTGTTTTTTATTTAGTTTTAAGTAAGCTAATTGATCATAATCATCATTATCATCCTGCCTTTGTCCCATGTTATTTGGGGTCGGCGCCACACGTTTTTTCCAAAGTCTGTCCTGTCTCCCGTCATGATATCACTAACTCCATTTTCTTTCATATCACTCTCCACACAATCCATCCATTCTTTTTATTGTATTCATTAGCACTTTGTCCTAACCACACTATTGTGTATGTAGGTACACAGTGCGAAGTAATTTCATTTCTCCTCTTTTATTTGACACAAATCACAGTCAGTCTCGTACACCGTTTACTTTGTTTTGCAATATTTTTAATTTTGACTTGTGTCACCTCTCGTATTTATTAAATTAACTTCAGGATCGCGTCTCTCCACAAGAAATGAGACGGTTCCATTTTTTACAGTTCAACCAGAAAAAAATGAGAATAGGGTGTTTAGCGATAAAAAAATGATCCAGTTTCAAATGTTGACCCACTTTCTTATCGCTTCCTATATCGGGAACCGAATGAATTCTGGAGAACACAATTTATCTTAATAATTTTATGATTTTTCGATTGCGGAATTTGCATCCTCAGAATTTGAACGTTTATTTATAACATGAAAAACTTTTTACGCTTATATGCCCTTTTATTTGTTCTGGATTTGTCTCGGTTGTATAACCTACACAAATCCAGAACAAGCCGCAGGCACGTATGTACAGAATATATCAACTTCGTCTATCTGGAATAATGTAATGTTAGACTAAAAAGTCGATGAATGATCGCAATCCTAATGTCTCCGTGTCTCGTCGCCCCCGCACTAGCATTTTTGACAGTCGCTTAGAAAATTACACGTCCTAAGTTACACGTTAAAATTTTACTGTCTCACATTTTTGAGAACGAGATTTTTTTTTATCCGGTTTTTAGATTGTTTTGTTTTTGTTGAATCTGCTAATAAGGTACCTTTCATTAATGTCCAGGTCAGTTGCAATGCTGGATAGACCTGGGTACCCCTCGGCGGTGGCAGATCTGGATGTCCCTGATCTCCATTATGATCTTCGTGCTGCCAGCTTTGACTATTGCAGCCTGTTATGCTGTGATAGTCCTCACTATATGGACGAAGAGCAAAGCGGTCGTCATGAGCCCGCCTATTAACTCTAGGAGAACTAAGACTTTGAGGAATGGTGAGTATTTTTAAATATTAAAGTTATTTAAGTAAAAGTAAGTCTGTTCGTAAAATTTTTATATTGCCATGATGAAACTGGTGAACAAAATTTTATGAATTTCGGTATGAAGATATATGTAGATTGGATCTTATAGAAGGACCGCGTGATAGTAGAAAGTTCTCCGAAGGAAACGTACTCCCAGGATAAAAAGTTTATATTGCTATTCCAGGATATGGTCTACCCGTGTACCGAGTTTTATCGAAATCCGTTCCGCCGTTCGAGCGTGAAGAAGTACCAAACATATACACACATATACTCGCCTATATAATATTAGTATGATGTATGTACATAGTTAGTATACTTTTTTTTTATATCGGAAGTACGTTCTCTTGAGATAATTTTTGATTTCCTGCGGACGAAATTTTTGTCTAGAAGCAAGTTTTGAGATAAATTCTAGAAAAATTGTTTCACAAAGTGTAGGTTAAATCACTGATTTTCATCGGGCTATTTTTAGATGTGCTCATAAAAATAATATCTAAAAAAAAGTACTGATAAATTGTATTTTAGTACAAAAATAATACGAACCACGCAGCTTGATCATAAATCAAACAACAGCATATTTCCTCGATCATGACCTTCTAAATCGCTTACGAACACAAACGATCTTGAAACATTATTTTTATCTTCGCCCTTTTATACAGCAAAACTGTTAACGTTCGAATAACTAAAACTGTCAATAAAACAAAAAAAGAACACTTAATTTGCTACAAAGAGATACAAGAACCAGATACGGCCGACAGCTGCTAATGAATTCTCTAAATAGAACTCATGAGAATTAACCTCTAGATTTAAATGTGGTGTATATTTATCTTTTCAGGTCAGGTGGAAAGCGACCCGGATTCGAGGCGAGCCAGTTCCAGGGGACTAATTCCTAGAGCAAAGATCAAAAGTGTCAAAATGACATTCGTTATTGTTTTCGGTGAGTATATTTAGACGATATAATGTATTTTAGTACGCTCTGTTTCTTTGATGATCTTTTGTCAAGTACGGTTCTGTTGAGCCATTGACCGTGTTATGGCATTGTGTTCTATTTTTGTAAACGTTTTAGAATTATTTATGGCTTTTTAATGATCTTTAGAAATAAATCAGTGCCTAGCAAATTTTTACTATCTCTTTATTCGTTTAGGTACACAATTTTTTTTTGACAAAGCCTATCAAAAGCATTCGAAAATATAAAAAATTGTAGTTCGCCGGTATCGGGAGTAGGGTCCAAGCTACCGGTGGTTAGGGCTCCTGAGAAAGGAACCTCCTAACTATACGAGCAGTGTCTGGGAGTACTACTTTCTGAATCAAGCCCTTGACCCAGCCGCCGCACAAGTGCCTCTTAGGGTATTGGTTGAAGCTTGTTGCTATTAAGCCATCAGCTGACAACACTATCGGTACGATGATCACCGAACTACATGTCACATGTCCACAACCTAGAGAGCCAAGTCAATAATGATTGATGAAATATTGATTATCACTAGCCCGTATTTTCCCACTGATGTGCAAAGGTTACCTTCTATTCCTTCAAACGATCATGATCTTTTGCTTCTTTTTCCTATTCTCGAGGAAAAAATACCGGTGGTTCCACTGCCTCCTTCATGGTCTACCGCGGCCCCGTGACGCTGTATTTGGACACCAGTCCGCACAGGACTGGTGTCCAAATTCACGGGATCAAATTTCTTTAGGCATGCGGCAGACGTAACCTGCCCAGTCCCGTTTAAGTTGAGCAGCTTTTTAAATCACATCAAAAGCCTATTTATAAGCTTGGCATAAGAAAATTTTAACTTAAATTTTTGAACACAGTAAAACTAAAATAATGATGTTTTTTTAATTCATACGTTTCATGCTTTAATTAAGCTTTAAATTACAGTTTATATTTCAAAAGCCAACACGTTTCAACAATTAGTTACTCATTGATATTCGCAAAGCTTTAACACAGACTCATAAATATTTAATCAGGCTAAAGCTAGGTACAGACTGCTGTAACGTAACATGCAATGTAACAGAATTTTCATAGTGTAGACGACTTGCGCGCGCGAATCGTGCACACTACGCGCGCGAACTGTGCACACTATCAAAGTCAAGTCAAAGTCAAAAGATTTTTATTTCACATAGGCCTACATGGGCACTTATAAAACGTCAGAAGCTAGTGCACGGTTCCAAATTGGTCGTTTCCTATGGAGAAGAACCGGCAAGAAACTCCATGGTTACTCTTTTAAAAAAAAATGCTGTTCTTACAATATATCCATAATAGAGCATAATTAAATATTATGTAAGGACAGTGTAGACTGGTCAATTTTGTACTAAAATGTACAACAAAAATAATCATAATAAAAAGTGAGTCGTAATAGGAAGTAACCTAAGAATTTGCGGAGTCTACAGTATTCTCACATTCACATTATAAAAAAGAGGCTATATAAAAAAAGCAAGAAAAATAAATAATTACAATTATCAATAAATGAGACATGCTATGCGTGCGTGCTAACAGAGCATTTCAACTATGTGAGTAAGTACATGTTCGGTTCGTGCGCGCGCTGCGTTCACACTTATGAAATTCTCCTTCCATGTTGGCTTGAATGCTACGTTACAGCAGTCTGTACCCGGCTTAACAGAACTTGAAGCGGATAAAGTTTGCATCGGTTGTTCAGTGAATTATTTTGCGATAAAAAGTTAATAACCCAACTTTGTAGTTAACTATTTTATGTTTACGAATTTGGCTTATCAAATATGGTATTAACATACGTTTACCTGTTTACCAATTTGGCTTGTCAAATAAGGTATTACGGTTACCTTCGATTTTATATACTTCCTGTGAATTAAATCAGAAAAATTAGGTTTTTCGGAATATATTATTGTTTTTGTTAGTAGGTACTTGCCTTAAGTATCAATTTTGTTCCTGTTCTAAGAAAGTTGCTCAATAATTTAGTCTAAATATGATTACACTTATATACTACGTCTTATAACGCCAAGCAGCCATAGTAAATTTTATTAGTTAAACTTTTGCGCCGCAACACTTGCAAATGTCAAATTGTGCGCACCTTATGAGAGCGGGCTCTGGGCCGAACGTGTTAATGCGAATTTATTTTGTCTAATTTTATAACTTATTCTTCCACAGTATTCGTGCTCTGTTGGTCACCATACATCGTGTTTGATCTCCTACAAGTGTATCACCACATACCACCGACGCAAACCAACTTGGCTATAGCCACCCTCATCCAGAGCCTGGCGCCGTTGAACTCAGCAGCCAATCCTTTAATATGCTGCATGTTCTCCCCTCATATTTATAGTAGCCTCAGGTATGTGAAACAAGGTTAAAACTTTTTTTTAAAGATAATGGCCACTTTTGTATGGACTTTGTTCTTAGTGCTGTATCAAGTTGTGACTTATGTATGCTATACTGTGGTAATAGCAGTCAGACATGTGCAAAATTTGATGACTCCATTTCATACCGCTAACTTCGATTTGTGTCTAACCCATCAAGTTACAAAGAAAAAAAATTATTCCCCTTGTTTTCGTAGTTCTATGAACACAAACTGTTTACTCTGAAAGGAAGAGAAAATAACAAGTGTGTGTAAAGATAGATTATCTACACTAATATAATAAAGAGATAAAGTTTGTATTTTTTTTTTGTAGGAGGGAATCTCTGAAAATACTGGTTAGATTTTTTCACTGGTTTGTGTTTTTTTTTTTGGTTGTTTTTTTTTTTCTAGCTGCATTATTCCTGAGTGATAAGGGCTATATTTTATGTGCGGGCAAAAGCTAGTCTGCTATATTGATGATATCCGGCTAAAATAAAATAATTTATTATTCAATACCTGCACATGTCATAACATGACATGTCAATATTATAAGGCTTATTGCCATTCAAATGATACATACCACAACTTGATACACTTTGGGTCCAAAATGCCTATTCTCTTTCAAGCATTACAATAAAAAGTTACTAAAAACACAAATATTATTTATTTTTTATTTTGTTACAAACACTCACCGTACTTACATTATTTATTTGTCGCCAGGTTATTGCAAACATTGTAAGTTATTATTACATATAAATCACGTAAAATGCTAGATTTCTTTTTTTTTACAAGAAATGTAATTATAAACCTATAGAATTTGAATGGATTTGTTGTATTTGAAATTATTTATTCACAATTATATATAGGTGTTTATAATAATCTGGCATATCTATGTATATGTATCGTATGTATTTACAATATTAAAAATTATATATTATACCTATTTGAAATTGCACTTTAAATAAACAAACACTACACTACATACAAATTCATACTCAATTTCAGACGAGTAGCACCGTACAAGTGGGTATAACTTTGTTTGCAGACGGGTTCCGCCTTACAAATGGTTGTGGTGCAGTCGACGACGCAAGCGACATGGGAGAGGAACCGTCCGTTCAAGATCCGACTCCACAGCCAACTCTGATCTGCTAAGTTCCACTCACGCAAGAAGGTCACATTCTGTTGCAACGGTAAATATTGAATTTCTTATCATATTAGAAAGAAGAAAGAAAGAAAGAAAAAGAGTTTATTTACGACAAACATGGCACATAACTTAAACCGTAACATTATAACAAATCTATACAATAGAGTGAGTTATGCGACACATTCGCGTATTAGATGTATTTCGTCGACCGCATCGTCGCTTTTCATCAGGTTAGATAGCGGTTCAGCGCTAACCTAACAAAAATAAAAAAATATAAAAAAAAAACACGGAAAAAGTTTTAAATTACTTCGAGTCCAAATTAGACGATAATAATAATTTAAGCATTCAACAAAGGACAAAATGACGGAATAAAAAATGTAGCACTTCGCATACAGTGTTAACCTTGTGTGCAAAACATGCAGAATTATTGGTAGTCCCAACTGGGCGCCAATATAGGTTTTGGCGCCCAACAGGGCCTAATAGAATCACAGCTTTAGATGTACTTTTGGATTGTAAGCCACAAGTGTCCATTGCTCTGAATACTGAAACAGTAAAAAAAACTATTTTATCCAACCTTTTTACAAGATTTTTATAAATATTTTCAGATACTAAACCGAGGCCGCAGCAGTAGTATGACCCGACCACCAGTAGAAGCACGCCGCACACAGCTGTTAGTCCTGGTGTCGGCGCGTGACTGACAGCGCGCCGTACCCGAGCACGCGCCCGCACGTGACGTCATGCTCTAGCGCCAGTGCTCGGCGTGTGCGCGCTTGCACGCCGCTAGTGTCTACAGAGCGAGTAACTAACTCTCTGTACCATGTGTGTAGTAATAGCACAGACTTAAGGAAACAGTTACTTCATTTCCCTTGTATGATAGTGTTTTATGTAAACAACGTGTAATAAAATAAAAGTAAAATCTGAAAAGGAGTCATTGTACTCATTATTAACAACTTTTATTATGGGTCATAAACCAAAATTGGGAAAATAATAATTATTATTAGGTGCTTTATTATTTTTTCAAACAATTTAACAATAATTTAATGGTTCTACCAAACTGCATAGCAGTTTGTTGACAGACATAGTTTCCATATTATTAAATTACTAGCTTCTGCCAGCGGCTTCGCCCGCGTGTAAGCAGGTTTTTTCATACAAACTTTAGACCCCTGTTTCATCCCTTTAGGGGGTGAATTTTAGGAAATCCTTTCTTAGTGCTCGCCTACGTCATACCTTGTGCAAAAATTCAAGATCCTAGTCCCAGTAGTTTCGGCTGTGCGTTGATATGTCAGTCAGTCAGTTTCTCCTTTTATATATATAGATTTATATAAAATCAACTGTTTATTAAAAGCACTTTTTTCAATTTCGTGGTTTATCCCATAGTAAAAGTTTTTACTTTGTTTGAAATGTACACCTAAATCATTTTAAAGGTCATGTGGAAATCTTGTTTTGTCAGTAAATTCTTGTAAGTTGTCAATGTTTTTATATGTGATCTTCAGTATTTTCGTGGCCCTGATTATATTGTAAACTTTGTAGAAAACAGTACCAGAAAATATTCTGTTTAAATATAAGAATTCTGTTTACGAAATATGTTAAATTGACCCTCAAATCAGTTATCGCTTTTAAGAGAGAGAATAAATTGAATTTTTATTTTCCCAACAAAATAATTTCAGTTACAATGTATTTTTCATTTAAGAGCGTCCTTTTCGAGGTACATTTTCATACAACCGCTCTTACGTGATTATGATGTTATTATACATCTTTCTCTAGATATTTTGGATACACAGTTATCTTGCGGATATTATATAGAAATCAAAACATAAATTTGTGTAAAACTAATCTAGTAAAGATCTCAGAAAATCTGCTATTCTACGTGAAATTTGGCCCTCCATAATGTACTCATACATTAAAATTATAAAAAAAGTACATCAATAGAAAACTTGCAAATTTAATTGAGATTCTGAATGACGACAATTTTTTCTGAAAAACTTTTAAGGGTTAAAAAAGAAACACGCATTTCCTGGAACAATTTTTGTGAAATATTCGAGTAAATTACGGAATTACCAAATGCCAGAAGAGTTTTTAGGCGTTACCCCTCTTTTTTTGCATTGCCTCTTCATCAAACATCGCGTTGGACTGCGTTAGATGAAGCAACAAGCTTTTAAACCATGCTCGATGTTGACTATAGGCGAGTGGATAAGGACGCTCTTAATGTAACTATTCACAAGTGAAACATGTGAGCATCAGTTGAAGTCTAGTCATGCATCATTAGATTATTTATTTTTATTTTAAATAATTGTGTAAGAAAAGATCGAGGCATTTATTTACATTTTCATTTATAGCTTTACAATTTAAGTTAACAGTCTAAAGGCTGTTTGGCAAAAAAGTTAAAGGAAATCCGGAAAATATTATAAATATTTTAGAAAAAGTTTGAAAGAAGTTTATGTATAAATGAAAAAAATAACTAGTGGATTCTCAAAACTTAATGATTGGTAGAATGTGACTTAGCAGGTCAGAAAAAGGTATAATAAGTTTATTTTCTATAAGAATATTAAATGTATATTGGGATGACGAATACGATAAGAAAAAAATGCCAAATTGAATCGGATAGTTGTAAAAAATAAACGAAATTACTATTTAAAAATATGTAAAGTATAAGGAACTGAAAAATAAATATAACGACTTAGATTTAAGGAATATATGATTTAAGTAATTAGTACCCGTTTAATATAAGTATTATCGAAATTTGTAAAATTAATATAAATAGTTAGTTTATATATAGTTCTTGTAATCCTGTAAATTGTAAAGAGGCTTATATCAAATCACGAAGTTAAAAATGTACAATTATTTTTGTACTGTGAATAAATTATTGTAAAGAATATTATTTTAAAGTACCTATATTATTAGAGAAGCTATTAAATGTCGTATCAGTGAGCATTGTTGTTTCATTATTAACCCCCATCATCATCATTTCAGTCGAAAGATGTCCACTATTGGACATAGGCCTTCCTCAAGTGTCACCACAACGAGCGGTCCTGTGCGTCCAGACTTAATAAAACTTACCGTGTTCCAGAGTCATGGTAACTCTTTCGAATGATCTTAAAATAAGAATTGCACTTTTTTTTAAGGTGGTAAATCATCTAATGACATCTCCTGCCCTTGGGTGGGGCGGGAAGGCGTGTCAGACTTTTACGGTCTAAAACCCATTCCTGTTCCTTCTTTGTCCTCGTTCCAGGGCCCCGGGGTTCGCTTTCGCATCACCCCTGGCCCTAGTAGGCTTCGACCCTGCTGGGCCCCTACGGTTGCCAACTCCTCTTTTAGGCGAACATGATGTTCCGCATATTTTATTACAACAGGTTAGTTCTAATTTGGCACCAGTATTCTTTTATATCCTACAAGTAACGCCATCTATTAGATTTTACCCCAACTAAGGTACGTCTCACGTGTCTAGAGTTCATAATCATTCCGAAAGTAACCACTGTTTTATAGCTAAAACAGCGCTGTCAACTTGCTGTAAATTTTTGAGTACCTAGTCGATTTCTGTAATAATTAAGTATTAATCATCGGACCACTAGATATACGGCAATGTACCATGATGACTATCTCACCCATACGCTAAAACGTCAGAACACATTAATTATGCATGCATCTAAGGAGTGGAATTCACTGTAGGATTCTGTTTCCTGATAGCTACAATCTTGGGGATTCATTAAACCAAGAGTAAAAGGATACCTACCTACTTCTAGGCAAGCATGCTATATCGTCGACCATACCATCGCTTACTATTAGGTGAGATTGTGGTCAAGTGCGAGTCAATAAAAAAGTATCTAAACCAAAACAAAAATGTGTAATTACTACCTACAGATAAAAAACTGCTTACAAAAAAATATAACTGACTTCACTACAAAAAACAAAACACTAAAACGATCAGAATAACTTTAATTTCAGAAGTCGGTGGTTCTGGTATTATTTGCTTGTTATTTAACACCGCCTTCCGAAATCAAAGTTATTTTGATCGGTGTTTTGTTTTTTGTAGTGATGTTGGTTATTTATTTTTTTGTATAAAGTTTTTTATATCACACGTCTTTTTAGTTGTGATACACTTATAGCTAGAGTACCTATTTCTCATGACAATTTGAATTAACCCAAACGCTGCTAGGATTAATTATTTTATTATGAAGTTCCTATCCACCTCCCGACTCCATCATCAGGTCAGTTCTTTAGTACCTTATAGCCAAAGGGCATCTCATGATTCTAATAAGCCCAAACACGGCTAGGATACATTGATTAATTACAGAGTTCCAGTGCCTACCTCCCGGCTCCATCATCAGATCAGTTCGATAGTACCTTATAGCCAAAGTGCATCTCAAGAAAATTCTAATAAGCCTAAACACGGCTAGGTTACATTAATTAATTATGGAGTTCCAGTGCCTCCCTTCCGGCTCCATCATCATCATCAGATCACTTCGATGATATAATTTTTAACATAACTATTCAGAACCATTTATTTATTTGTATTATCATAATTACTTAACTATCTTCATTGTGATATCTAAGCGAGGGTGAAGTTCCGTTGGCCATTTCTGGTCTTCTTCATCTTCCACTTCATCAAATGTTACTTTTTGCCTGTAAATGCTTAAGTTCTCGATGAAAATACCAAAATCACTATATGGTTGCCTAGAATATTTGAGGAGTTCCCTCGATTTCTAATGGATCCTATCATCAGAACTGGATTTAAAAAAGGGACCAATCTGGAAGCATATAATATCCTTTTAGGGGAAAAGAAAATTTTGCAAATCGGTCTATAAACGACAGAGTTCTGAGGTAACAAAAATAAATAAAAAGTTATAAAAAACATACAGCCGAATCGAGAATCTCCTCCTTTTTTTGAAGTCGGTTAAAAATCAACTTTAATCGATAATTTTTAAGTAACCTTAACCGACTTATGGATAGTTTAACCATTTGAGTGCGTAATTAGAGACACAATAGTAAGACAATGGCGCGTGAACGCCGGCGTTAATGCGGGGATCAACAGCTTAAACGCTGAGAAAGGACATTGTTTCACAAGGGGTGAATTTAAGGGGTGCAGGATTGTTCGGAAGAGTCAGAGTGGCTCTAGAACGCAAAGCGTTACTGAAGGAATACAGTTGGGATTTAGTCAGTAAAAGTCTGATACTCTCTCTCGCTTTTCCCAGAGCGGGAGAAGTTATTTAATGACATCAAAAATTTAATTCAATGAGTTGAATTAAAATTCAGGACGAGCTGTTTTTTTTTCATCGTTTCAATTCGTTTCGTTTTCGTTGTTTTTTAGGGTTCCGTAAAAATCTTCGTAACTCAATTCGGGAATTAAACTGTTTTCATAGGTAAGTTTTTACGGAACCCTCAGAGTGCGATTCCGACTCGCACTTGCCCAGTTTTTTTTAAAACGTTGCCCCACACTAAGAATCACTCCTGTGTCGTCGGTACGTTCACAAACATGTATACACACACAAGTGCTAACCGTGCCGTCATTCGATCTGCGTCAATTGCGAATTTCCACATTCGAAATTTGAAATTTAATTTTGAATCTGAAAATTCGCTGTCCACGCAGATTGAGTCTCAAGCAATGCAATAGGACAAATCTTAAAAAAAAAAACAGCTTATCCTGTATTTACTTATCGTGTGTGAGACTAGTCTAGACTTCAGCACACAATTTAAAGACTGGATTAGAATCGAAAACTAACGTATAAAATGTTTTATACGACTGTAAAACTTTCATCATAGCAGTATTTGGTATGATAGTTGATGATAATAAAAAAAATAAGTGTCGGGGGTGGTTGTTATTTTTGAAACATTTAATTGATTGCGTTGTTTTTTTCAAAAAAAAAAAATATAATAAAGAAACATTCTAAACGAAACCATTTTTAAATTCAGGTCATCATCATCATTTCAGCCGAAAGACGTCCAGTGTTGGACATAGGCCAAGCGTCTCCACAACAACCAATTCTCGCATCCACCGCATTCCCGCGACTCTCACCAGGTCATCGGTCCACCTTGTGGGAGGCCTTACAACGCTGCGTTTTTCGGTGCGCGGTCGCCACTCTAGAACCTTTCGGCCCCATCGACCATCCGTTCTACGAGCAAAGTACCCTGCCCACTGCCACTTTAGTTTGGCGATTCTTCGGGCTATGTCGGTGACCTTGGTTCTCCTGCGGATATTTTCATTCCTTATGCGATCACGCAAGGAAACTCCGAGCATAGCCCTTTCCATTGCCCTTTGGGTGACAGTAAGCCTTCTGATGAGGCCCATTGTAAGCGACCATGTTTCAGTGCCATCTATAGAGGTAGCCGGATCTCATCCGGAGATTCTTCGTACCAATAATTCATTTACTGTTTGTGTTAGAATGTGTTAGAATCTCTATCATCTAGAGTCTAACTTTCAGCACTGATAAATCGATTTTAGATTTCTTGTTTTGATCAGACATACCTACTATAAAATTATTTTTGAACTATTGTCTGCGTTTAAATAATAGGGGTTAAAGTATGAAATTTACGTTTTTTAAAACGGGTTACTTTGAAGTGAAATGCATAGTTTCTACTTTGGAACTCATAATATGAAAAAAAAAACGTTTTTTTATTAGCTTATAATTTCAAGTCAATCCAAAGATAACACTTCACAGCAACTGGTTTTAAAAAACGGCAGTTTCATACTTTAACCCCTAATAATATAATGATAATATTTAAAAATTGTTCAGGTTTGGTCTCATACATTCATAATTTCAATTAATTGTAGGGTAGAAGTGAGGCCTTGCAAACGCTAAATCATGCAATCTATGCTCCATCCCTTTCCAACGTATACACTTTGACTAGTGTTTCTCTGCCATCGTCACTTGGAACAATTTGGGGAAAGACATACCTCACTTCGCTTTGAGAACTTCGCCTTGAGAACCGCGCCTAGAGTGTAGTAGGTACTTTAAATTTTATTACTTTTCCGATTGCGAACTAAAGGTAAGAACTACACTGCGCACACGTTTGCCACACACGCCATTAGAGCGCGTTGGTCTCCATACGTTTTATATGGAAACTAGACTTGTAGAACTACACTTGATCCACGCCACGCGACGTCACGCGACGTCGTTCTACGTACAAATCAGGCGTGTTACGCGTGTGCGTCGGTCTAATGTAGTTCTAGCTTTAAACGCGTGTGAAACCTAGCTGTTATCCAGGAACATGTTTGAGCCAGCTCCTTGCATCTCGGTAAACCACAACGAATTTTTATATTTCCGCCCAAAGTAATTGGTGTAAGGCGCCACAAGTTCGTAATAATCATTAATGTATTTGCATGTACTAATTTCGGTTATACGCCTCATTTCTGTCAATAATGCTAAACTATGTTTTTTCTGTGAGCTAAGTGCCACTTGTTTTTACGTTAACAAAACCGAAATGTTACCTGCATTTGGTCCTCTGATTGGTTAAGCGCTTGGAGCGGGCCAATCGGAACGCCGAACGGCATAAACGTGTCAATCGTGTTAACTCACACAAGGCTCTCTGGTGTAACAAGCATGTGGTGGGGAGAAGTGCGAGCGCTTGACAAGTTCAGTTATCATCGAACAGTTGATGTGTATACATCAGTGAAGTGATTTCGTAGGAAAATAATAAAACATTGCGTATACAATTGTTACAGATTGTTTTACTTTCCTTGACGTTTATTACAATGTTCTTTTAAAACTAACAAGCATGTGGTGGGGAGAAGTGCGAGCGCTTGATGAGTTCAGTTATCATCGAACAGTTGATGTGTATACATAAGTAAAGTGATTTCATGGGAAAATAATAAAACATTGCATAAACAATTACAGATTGTTTTACTTTCCTTGACGTTTATTACAATGTTCTTTTAAAACTAAAGTATATTTCCCAATAACATTGTTACTAGAAATGCTAGTAGGTCAGAGCTCAAGGTGACATTAATAGTGTGAGAAGATACTATAAATATTAATATAAACAAGTAAAATATTATGGAATCAAGTTATAAAACGCATCGTTAACCTAAAATTTGATAGAGCAGTTCTTAATTTTTTATAGACTGTAGTTACAACATGCTTCGTTTTATTTGTTAGTCAGAGATACTTAATAGTTATTATGATAGAAATAATACAGAGGTTTTCAACATATTTAGAGCATTATAGAAGTGAAAGTTGCACCCTATTTTTAGGGGAAGAACTTTCGATTAGAGAAAAGTATTTTTTTAATTTTCAGTTTCAACATTGATGATAAATCTGACATAAGTTACCGGTCTCAAAATTACTGTCCGTTACAAAAACGCTATGAATATGGGGAAAAAATTCTGACGATAGACGGTGTAAATATTATTTTAAGGACAAAATGGGTTTAAATCGTGTAAAAATATTTACGGATATAAAAATGTGGTTTCTTGCAACAATATGAATATCTTAGATACAATACGATCGTTACGCGGTTGTTATCTGTGTATAACTACATGAGCTGGTGCTGCTAAATGCCATCTAGCAGCTTTGGGCTCAGTGGAAAAGCGTGCGAAGAGGCTAATTGGTGATGTAGAGTATTCAGGCGCAGGGGTGGATGATTCCCGAAGAAAATAAAACGCACAGGAACTGAAGACTTGAGGATTTATTCTTGAAAGATGTTTACAGGAAGCGAAGACAGCAAGCAAGCGATGACACCAAACGACGACAAACTTTTGGCCGTGAAGCGGCTATATATATACCCCTCGTAGGTGGGTGGAAGTAGTGGCGGTCTTATATGACCATTAAAATTCTTATTGGCCAATCACGTTCGACCGATATTTCGACGTGGGCGGAGGTAGTGGTAGGTGCGACCATACAAATCCTTGCCCTATTTCCAACCACGTTCGAGCATTAAAATGAATCTATTTACAATTCAACTACAATTTGAAACTTATTAACTAAAATCACATTAAAACTACTTACAATCATTAAACTAACTAAGATTACTTGATATATCGCTAACATCTATCCATTAAAGTTATTCTTAGTTATCTAATGTAAAATCTAGTTAACAATACAAATTAACAATAACAGATCAATATATATACAAAACTCTCTTATAAGAGTAACTCTGCTGTTATTGCTCTCGAATATGAAGTCTAAGGTTGCGTGACTTTATATAAAGCTAATTAACAATCCCTACATAAGCTACTTTAAGTGGGCGAGGCCGCTGACAATAACTAGTGTTAAACTAGGAGATCGCTGTGCTCCTCAACAATCCCACCCCCCGTAAGAGGGTTCAACCGATTACAGACCCGTCGGTAGGGAGCACAACGACCTTTACAACGGGACGTCGTAAAATTCCGTTATTGGTTTTAACGTCTACGACCCTAATAACGTTATCGGTGCCGGGGTACACTTTCGCAATTATGCCTTTTGTCCATTGATTTCGCGGTTTGTTCTCGTCCACAATCACTACCACATCACTGACTTTAATATTTGGCACATCACTGTTCCACTTTCTTCTTTGCTGCAGCGTTGGAAGGTATTCGCGCAGCCATCGCCTCCAAAAGAGGTCGGCCAGCGCGTTCACCCGCTTCCACATGCGGCGCGAGTCGAGGTCGACCACATGTCGACGTGTGCACGGCGCATCTCCCGCGGCAGTGCCCAGCAGGAGATGATTCGGCGTCAGCACCACCGGTTGCTCCGCATCGCAGCTCACGTAGGCGAGCGGTCGGCTATTCACGACCAGCTCGGCCTCAGCGAGAAGGGTATAGAGGACCTCCTCGCGAGGGGCTCGTTCCTTGAGGGTCGCCCGTAGTGCGTTTTTGACAGAACGCACCAGGCGCTCCCAGCAGCCACCCATGTGTGGGGCAGCCGGGGGGTTGAAGTGCCAGGCTATGCCCCGGCCTGTCGCCTCGCTTTCGAGACGGTCGTGGTTCAGCTCCCGCAGCGCCTCCCGAAGCTCGGAGTGCGCCCCGACAAAGTTGGTCCCGCGGTCGGAGTACATATCCGCGGGACAGCCGCGGCGCGCGATCAGGCGCCTAAGTGCCAGTATCGCGGAGTCGGCGCTCAGTGTTGCAGCCAGCTCCAGATGGACAGCGCGCGTAGTGAGGCACGTGAACAACACGCCCCACCTCTTCTCCCGGCGCCGCCCGATGACTATTTCCATGGGGCCAAAATAGTCCACCCCGCAATGGACGAAGGCTCGACGAGTCGTTTCCAGTCTCGCTGGTGGCAGGTCTCCCATCTTTGGTGAGGTAGGTGCGGATCTCTTGATGCGACATTGCTGACAGCTTGCAGTCACTGCTTTTACAGTCGATCGCAGGTTCGTGACCCAGTACTTTTCCCGCACATTGTTGACCACAGCCTCTTGATTAGCGTGCAGGGAGGCCACGTGATACTTTAGTATTAGTCGGCGCGTGAGGGCGTGTTTCCCATCCAATATTATAGGATGACGCGCTCCGAAGACAAGCTCGCTGCAGGCGCCCAGTCTGCCGCGTACTCTCACCAGCCCGTCCTCGTACAATATAGGGTCTAGGGTCCTTATTCTGCTGTTCTTTGGCAGTGGTCGGGCCTCTCGGAGGGCTTTAATTTCCTCTTGAAAGCTCTCGGCCTGCATGAGTTTCAGCAGGCGTAGCTCCGCCTCTCGCAGGTCTGTTATGGTGACGGTAGCTGAGTTGCGACGTTTGCGACAAAGCTCAGTGAAAATTATTAGACGCGCTACGACACGTACGGCGCGTGACCATGTTGGCAGCCGCTCGTATGTCAGTGTGGGTTCGGCCTGTGTGGTCAGGACATTTAGTCGTTGCACACGTTCTAGGTCCTCCTCCGTCACTGCGTCACTCCCGGAAGCCGTCGGCCATTGCTCCTGTGGACGGCAGAGGAACGACGGGCCCGAAAGCCACTCGTTACTGTTTCTAGGCCAATCCAAGCGGGTGCTCTTGTCGGCCGGGTTCAACGCCGAGGGAACCCAGTGCCAGTCACACTTCCTTGACCTTGCGTCAATTTCGGCTAGTCGGTGGGACACAAACCGCTGAAAGTCTGTAGCGTCGGAACCTATCCATTTTAAGACAGTCTGACTGTCCGTCCAAAAATATTTACGTTTGATTACTACCCCCAACTCTATCTCTACAGTTGACGCTATCCTGCAGGCCAGTACTGCCGCTTGCAATTCCAGGCGAGGTATCGAAATGACCTTTTGAGGGGCTACCCTGGCTTTACCTAGAACGAAGCTCACCCGCCTGTTGCCGAGTTCATCATTTCCCGCTATATAAGCGACTGCGGCATAGGCGGATTCGCTTGCGTCCCCGAAAACGTGGAGTTCTATGTCTTCTAGGACTAAGCCATACCATCTCGGGATGGTTATCTTTTCGAGGTGCTGCAAATTATGCAGCCACTCGAACCAAGTCCTAGCCTCTGCCTCACCCAGTTTCTCGTCCCACTGAATGCCTGTACGCCATATTTTCTGCATCAATATGCGCGACTGAATGACGCATGGGTACAGGAAACCCAGTGGGTCGAACACCGACATTATGAATCTCAAGAATTCACGCTTCGTGGGTACTATTTCCCCCTCCACGATAGCCTTGGGTATCTTCTTAAAAGATAGGTCAAAGGCTAATTGGTCGGTTCCTGGCGACCATAATTATCATTCCTAAGGTTCGTTCGGACGCGTTGTCCCCATTTTCCAGGGAAATGCGGTCTGGCATGTCTAACTGTAATTTGCTCCTTAGCTCTTGGGAGTTCGTGACCCACCCCCGTATATGAAAACCGCCCTCGGCGTGGATGTGGGTCACGTCATTTATTAGCTTGTTAGCCTGAGCAACAGACCACGTGCTATCAAGGTAGTCATCCATGTAATGATTGTGTCTCACGGCAGCTACCGCTTCGGGGTACTCCTCCTCATGACGCGATGCGTTCTTATTTAGAACGTATATCGCCGAGGTTGGAGACGATACTGCACCGAATATCATAGAACTCATCACATATATCTGGGGTTCCTTCTCGGTTCCCGACTGCCACAAAAATAGCTGTGCCCCGCGGTCTTGCTCTCTAATTTTTATTCTTAAAAACATATCAGCAATGTCTCCCGTAAACCCTACTGGCCCTAGTCTAAACTTAAACAACACTCCTAGAAGTGAATTCAGTAGGTCGGGGCCCGTCAATAGGTTGTCATTTAGGGATGTCCCTTGATACGTGGCGGCAGCGTCAAAGACTAATCTCAATTTCCCCGGCTTGTTTGGATTCTTCACCCCAAAATGGGGTAAATACCAGACCGGATCTTGGACGCCGCTCTCCAACCTATTGGCATAACCCTGTTCAACCAACCTATCTATCTGCTTCTTATAGGCCTCTGCATACTCGGGATCCCGGTTCAACTTACGCTCAATCCCCGCCAAGCGATGGCGAGCGTAAGCATAATTATCGGGGAGTTGCGGGCTATCATGCCTCCACAACAACCCTACTTCCCAATGGCCATCCCCATTTTGATGGCTGGTATTATCTAGGATTTCTAGAGCTCTATCATTCTCCCTATGCGATCTAGGGATTTGTGCTATACCTATAGATTCTAGCTCAAACTGATTTTTAACTATCGTATGCAAATCTAAGAGTGGTTCCACGACACAATTCACAGACTCTTCAGCCGACCTATGTCCTTTGCCTACGGGTCCATGAACGACCCAACCTAGCTTGGTCAAGGAAGCAACGGGCTTACCAGATTTTCCTCGGCGTATATCCCGGCCGACCAGCAGCTCCCAATTGTCCTGTCCCAGCAACAGCAGCGGCTTGGCCCCAATCATTCCCTCGCAGCCCAAGTCGCGCAGGTGGGCGTGCTCCGTAAGCAACGCAGCCGGCACTGTTTGTGCGGGTAAGTCCAGTCTCTTAAATGTACGACACTTCACTGTATGCACTCTGCCGTTTGGCCCACGCACTGACACATTCACTCTACGCGAGGTCTTGTCCGACACCTCTTGTCCGCGCGCACTCTTTAACACTAAGGGTTCTTCCTGGCCCCCAGCGTTCTCTGCCAACGAGTCATCCACCAGTGATATCGTGGCCCCGTCATCAAGTAGGGCGTAGCATTCGTGTGTGTTGTTCTCAATTGTTACACACACTGGTAATATTTTCAGGAGCGACTTGCCGTGGTATTCACTCACATTCGTGACACTTTCAGTGGTCTTTTTCTCTGCGTGCAATAGGATATGGTGTGCATAGTTGCATGACGGACACTTGTTAGCTCGACAGAAATTCTTTGCATGTTGCTTCACTATACATTTAAAACATAGACGTTTATCCTTCACGTGTTGCCATCTGTCATCTACACTCAGCTTAGCAAACTTATCACATTTCGTGAGATTGTGATTTCCCTCACACATTGTGCACTGAGATACTCTTGTTTGTGGTGGTGAATTGTCACTTTGTACATGCAATCGTTGTATATTTCTGTATGGAACTTGTTTTGGTGCGCTTTTCTGTGGTTTAGAAACCGGTGCTCCGGTAGCGCTCACTTCCATTTGCACATAATAAGAGGTAGCTCGGGCTAGGTGTCCTAGGAAGTCTGCCAATATTTCTAAACTAGGCGACACCCTCACGTCAATTCCTTGGGTTGAAGCTACGCCCATAGCATAGTCCCCATACTGAGCTCTCTGTACAGGTGTCAACTTATTCAGTAATTCACTCACCAGTTGTGGGTTGTTGAGATATCCGGTTGCATGCACATTCCTCAGCAGCGACACACAATTACGCACAGTCGAAGAGAATTTCCGTAATTCACGACCACTTTCCGTCACTTTAGGCAACGCACGCACTTTCTTCAATGCACATTCCAGTATCAGGTTCGGGTGTCCAAACTCTTCGTCCAGTGTCTTTATGATCTCCGTCGGATTCGTAGATGTCCTGAGCAGATCTTCTACTGCTATCTTGGCCTCTCCCTGCAGCGATGTTTTCAGGCGCGCTAGGTTCTCATGCGGCTTGAAGTTGTACATTGCTGTAGTGTCCCAGTACATGTTCTTGTATGACAGCCAATCAGCTGGGTCCCCACTAAAGTACGGCAACTCATAAGCTTGTCTGGGCACTGGTCGCGGACGAGCTAGGTTCGAAATGGCCTCTGCTAGCTGGTCTATTTTCCTGTCTCGCGACCGGCTTCTGTCCGTGTCTTCAGCGAAGGTTTGATCCCAGTCAGGCACTTCACGTTGCACTCGCGGTACACTGCCACTCGGTATAGGCGTGTTGGGCACTAAGTCTCTGAACTGAACGGTCGCGGGCGCACACTGTTGTGGGAGCGCAGATACTTATGGCGTCACGGACATAGGTACTCCGCGAGATGTCGCGGGCGCGAACGCGGGCACTTCGCGTGAGGTCGCGGGCGCGGACACGGGCACTTCGCGCGAGGTCGCGGTCACGGACGCTGTCACTGGCACTGAGTTCGACGGCACTTGCGACACTGATGGTTCTTGATTACTGGGTGCGGTACGAGTAATCCATTCTTCAACTCGGCGAGTCGTTCCGTCTTCATCTGACGAGTCATCTTCGTCAGCTGCGGCGTCTATTTCAGCCAACTCTGCTTCTAGTTTCTTCCTCACGAGGTTTTCCTTCAGGCGCACTAGCTCTCTTTCAGCCTCGTATTCGACCCTCCTCCGAAGATAGTCGGCACTTCGTTGTCCGCTCTTCGTGGAGACGTGGCTGGCTCTTGATCCTTGTTTCCTTGCACTCCGTCGTATCTCCGATTCCCTTGGTGTTGCAGCATCACTGTAGTCGATCACACGACCGGGCCCCGCCAATGGAATCACAGGTGCAGGCACAGGAACAGAAGATGAGGTAGGCGCTATCGATGGTGATCCCGGTGCTAATTCAGTCGGCACTCCCGAGTCACTCTCCATGGCACGACGCTTGTTCATCGCCTCCTCCAACTTGCGTAGCTTGCTTCGTGTAGTCACGGCGCTGCGTTCACTCATCTTCTCAGGCGATCTTCACAGGGCGATCTTGATGAGTCTGCAGAACGTTGTTGACAAGTCTTCAGGCGCTCCTGATAAGTCTTCAGGCGATCTTGATAAGTCTTCAGGCGATCTTGATAAGTCTTCAGGGCGATCTTCACAGGGCGATCTCGACGAATCTTCAAGCCAATATTCAAGACGATCTTCAGCTTTTTCAGGACGTTTTTCAGTCTTCAGGACGATCCGGCGAATCGAAGGACCAATTTTGGTGAGTATTCAGGCGCAGGGGTGGATGATTCCCGAAAAAAATAAAACGCACAGGAACTGAAGACTTGAGGATTTATTCTTGAAAGATGTTTACAGGAAGCGAAGACAGCAAGCAAGCGATGACACCAAACGACGACAAACTTTTGGCCGTGAAGCGGCTATATATATACCCCTCGTAGGTGGGTGGAAGTAGTGGCGGTCTTATATGACCATTAAAATTCTTATTGGCCAATCACGTTCGACCGATATTTCGACGTGGGCGGAGGTAGTGGTAGGTGCGACCATACAAATCCTTGCCCTATTTCCAACCACGTTCGAGCATTAAAATGAATCTATTTACAATTCAACTACAATTTGAAACTTATTAACTAAAATCACATTAAAACTACTTACAATCATTAAACTAACTAAGATTACTTGATATATCGCTAACATCTATCCATTAAAGTTATTCTTAGTTATCTAATGTAAAATCTAGTTAACAATACAAATTAACAATAACAGATCAATATATATACAAAACTCTCTTATAAGAGTAACTCTGCTGTTATTGCTCTCGAATATGAAGTCTAAGGTTGCGTGACTTTATATAAAGCTAATTAACAATCCCTACATAAGCTACTTTAAGTGGGCGAGGCCGCTGACAATAACTAGTGTTAAACTAGGAGATCGCTGTGCTCCTCAACAGGTGATCTAGATTGAGTTGAGTCCAATCTACAAAGCCTTGCCCTCAGGCGTACGGTAGCTAGCCTTTCGGTATTTTACAGGATGCATTTTGGAGAGTGTGCGTGGGAATTGCATGACTTGATTCCGTCATTGCCCTTTCTACCATCGGACAACCCGTACGGTGAATATATACACCCTTACGTTGTTGAAACTTCTACGGTCCAGACTAAGCGTTTTGCCTCGTCATTTATATCACGTACATCGAAGGACTGGAACAATTTGTCTGCTGTGGTCTTCCGTCTGATTATAATTTAGGTGTCTTCAAGACTAGAGTGAATAGGCTCTTAATAAACTAGTGCACCTCACCATCAACGATTGCATCACTGCTCACCATCAGGTAGGATCGCAGTCAAGAACTAGTTTATATCGATTTAAAAAAAAAGTTTTTTTTTTGTTTTTTTTTTATGTTAGTATATAGTTATGTATATATATACATACATATAATAATTATAGTTAGTTTTTTTTGAGTATGTAAGTTACATTTGTTAAATAAAAGCAACTGGTTGGTAAAAAAAATTAACATAAATTGTTCTATGATACGTACATAAACAAAAATAAAAAAAATACCTACATTTTTTATATTTCCTAAGAACACATTGGGACTAATTTATTCGCCGTGCGTCGCTAGACAGTGGCATCGGCGGCGACGGCGACTAGGAATTCTGATTAGGGGCTCAAAAGCTTGAGAACTCCTGTATATTTTACTGTAATAACAAATTTTCTAGCTTTCTTCTTTTATATGTGGTTTAATAGTTTTTGTATCGATTTTGTATTAAATTCACACCTAGATGTTAACCTCGCTAACGTAATAGATAGTCCTAATTAAAAATTCTTCCGTAAAAACTTCTTACTAAACTCCGAACTAGGTAAAGTTGGCGATACGCCGATACTTGGCAAAGTTCTTAGAGTGAGGGCACTCAACTCGAGAGAATTTCAATTTAACTATTCACATATAGCTAGTATTGGGAGCAAGAACGAAGTAGGATGCGGGAATTTGTCGTGTGTCGGTCGGGGTACAAGCACAGAGGCGTAGAGAATGGACGGAGCTTTCCGTGTCGAAGTATGTAGTGAATACGTTTTGAAATTCTGAGAGAGTAAGCGATTATGCAGCCATAGCCTCTTGACAATCTGATATTCTAAATTCAAATGAAAAAATGTAAGATATGGGGTTAGGGTTTATTTGCTTTTTCGAACCATCACGTGGTCAATCCAAAACATTTCGGTATTTTGACAATTGTAAACGCGAAATATAACGTCGCCTGGTGCACTAGATTAAGTGATAACGATAGTAAAAAGTTCAAAGTAGCTTTTTGATAGCATATCAATAATTACATAAGTTTTGTGTTAAATTATAATTCATTATGTCATTGCTAATAGGATGACACTTTGTCAAGGGCCTATTGCCTAAAGCCCCAGGTAGTGGTCCTCTTCTGAAATTCTGATTGGGACACGCCACAGATTTTCAGTGTGACATCCGCCAGTATGACCTACGGAAAAGAGACAAGGTATTGACCACAGAGTCGCTTATATTTTTTTTTCAATGGCTCAGTCCATTCTCTATGTGTACGGGCAAGAACGAAAGGATTTTGTCTCGTTGGTTGCATCGCGTTGCATCGCATCGCGTAATCTAAGCGTTCATCTGGTGACAGCTTAAGCGGTGTCCATGCAATAAGATGGTTTCAAATGCATCGAATTCTTCAACAGAAAAAAAACAAAACTAAACTTGTCTTCTAAAAATAAACTTATGAGTTTAAGTTGCGTACAGCTAAGGAGTGGAATTCCCTGCCGGAGTCTGTGTTTCCTACAGCTACAACCTAGGGGTCTTTAAGTCAAGAGTGAATATGTTATTTCTAGGCAAGCGTGCTCCATCGTCGGTCACATCATCGCTTACTATCAGGTGAGATACCTAGTGGTCAAACTTTTTTTTTATTAATAGGCTCTTGTGCTATTTTGAGTAAGTGGGATTATAAAAATATTGGAGAACTGGATTAGCATTTACCTCACAATGTTTGTTTTTTGTTAAAAAATATATTAAAAAAAACATTAATCTTTTTCTATATTCTAACCAGTAACGAGAATAAGGTTTTTTTTTAAAAAAATAATCTTTAACAACATCATAAATGCATGAATTAATATAAAATAAAAATCTCCAACTTCCAACATGTATGCTTCCACAACTAAGTTTGTACATTTGAAATAGGTAAGTTTGTCACTGTTAGTATCTAAGTTTATTGCTAAAGTTGCAGTCAGACACCCATATCGCTTTCTGTTTAATATATTATTCGAGTAAGTGGATGCGAAATCGACAGTCCTTAGGACGAAGTTGGATAGTTCTATTTTCATTGGAGACGAATATTTTTCTTCAGATAAGCGTTGTCGAATGGAACGAAATATTTAAACGAGTTAATATATTAGCGATTTAAGTATTTTGTTGATTCGACTGAAAGTTTTTGTTCACACATTTGCAAATTTGCAAAGAATGAGTTCAATAAAACTACGGAGTCCTGATAAATATATTTTTTACACCTCCTGCTCAATATTGCCCTTTTACATGACATACAACCATCACTTAAAGCAAGTCATTGTGTCTCTAGAGAGATAATGTTCGTGCATCTAACAAGTTTACAAAAAAAAACTTTTTACAAAAAAAATAATATAACCGACATCACTAAAAAAAGCACTAAAAGGATCAAAATAACTTTAATTTCGGAAATTGATGTTTCTCGATATTGTTTGTTTCTTATTTAACAGCGACTTTTTTATTTCACACTTTTTAGTTGCAATACACTTATAAGCAGATTGTCAACATAACTGTTCAGAACCATTTATTTATTTGTATTGTCATAGTCGCTTAACTATCTTTATTGTGATATCTATGTGAGTATGAAGTTCTGTTGCCATTTCTGGTCTTCTTTATCAGTTCCATTTCATAAAATGTTATTTTTTTAACCGACTTCAAAAAGGAGGAGGTTATATGTTCGGTTGAATGTATGTTTTTTATTTATTTTTTTTATGTATGTTCACCGATTTCTCGGTCAGTTGTGGACCGATTTTGATTTTTTTTTTTTGATTGAAAGGTTATGCTTCCGAATTGGTCCCATAGAAATATTGTTATGATCTGATCATGAACTCCTCATAGGATCACAGCAGAACCGTCGTAACAAGTAAAATTGCTTTGTTTATACGTGTAGTCGATGACTGACTGAAAGTAGAGGGGGAATATATCGAACTGATCTGATGATGAAGCCTGAAGTTAGGCACCGGAACTCTGTAATAAATTAATGTAATCTAACCGTGTTTGGGATTATTAGAATTGTCATGAGATGCACTCTGGCTATAAGGTATTTAAGTTTGGCTGAGGGATACTTTTTAGTGGTGGTTAAATAACGAAGAGACAAAACTATTATAGAAACACCGACTTCCGAAATTAAAGTTATTTTGCACTTTTCAGTGTTTTTTTTTTACTTTGAAGTCGGTTGTATTTTTTTTGTAAAAAGTTTTTATTTTACACTTTTTAGTTATGGTACCACCACTATGGTACACCGCTTTAGAGAAAATTAAAACTATAGAATCTTAGAGCAGGTATTTTTTTTCTGTTTCAAATCTCAAACTAGGTCGAGTGATAGTTAAGATTACCTTGTAAATAATACTTATTGACTATATTAATTATTTTTAGACGCTACCTCTTCGGTCATGGACTTCAGGCAATGGATATGGTCTTCCATAGTGGTCATGGTCTCCGTTTTGATCCTACCCTCTTTGGTCACAGTCTTCTTGGCGAGATAAGAATTTTGGGGATGATGAGACTTTGAACGCTACTTGATACATTATTTCAAACACTTGTTTGAAGCAATCCATTTGGCCTCTCGGCATCGCTTTGGTGCAATTGGTATACACTTACACACTTCTTCTCATATTGTGAACACATTATCTTCATAAATTTTTAATAGTTTGTCTTTCTTAATTATTTCACAGTAACACATAAATTTACTAAAGGAGGATATTTTCAGCGTTTCTGGTTTGCTCTTGCCAGGTCGTCTTATGCGAGTGGTCGTCATCAGGCCGCCTCCCCATAATATGGTACAATTTTCGGTTTGTTGTATCTACCATAAAATGTTATCTGTAAGAAAAATAATTTGTGAGTGATCCAGTTTCGGTTTATTTTTGTAATTATAGGAATGTGATAAATGTCGTATATTTGTGTAATAATAGTTAAAAACTTAGTATTGTCTAGTGTTTGTAATGTTGTTTATCTTGATTAGTAATGTATGTATGATGATATAAATTGATATATATTGATGTAAAAGGTATGTGTATATGTAATAATATGTACTAACCTGCCTTGGAATTATATTTACTCTCGGAGGGGACGCCAAAATTGTCACTCGAACGGTGGTTGCTGAAAACCAGCACCGTAGATGGCTAGATTTGCCTAGCGTCACGGTATATGCTGAGCAACGGCCTATTCTTGCTAAGATGCGACGCACAACTTTGATTCATAGTTTTTATTGTTTAAAATTATGATATTTTTTTTTATTTTTTGGTTTATTTTTTGTTTATGTTTGTCTCTGTTGAGGCCGGCGTCAAAATGCAACAGATAACCTAGACAGCTGTGTTGTCTATGGTCCAGTGGTGCAACACAGTTATGCCCGGTACACACATGGCCTGTCAGGGAACTTGGTTTTTGTATTTTTGAAACGAATTGTGCGTCTATTCAGGCAGAATAAACATGTTTTCTTTCTTTCTTTCTTTCTTTCTTATATTTCTCTAATATATAATTGGTTTTAGTAAATTGTCTTTTAATTATCTCACAGATGGTGTAAAAAGTACAGTATCCAACACGGGGATAAAGCTGCCTTCGTCTTGAGCGGCTTGAATTCCTCACTTCACTCAGGTTTCTATATCTATTAATTATATAAATCCCTCACTGCCTTTTGGGATTAAAACTTAGCAACCTTCGTTTCGTTCGCAATTCACCATGCCGCCCGCGACTTAAAGATACTGCTTTATCCCCTAGTCACACAATCTACTAATTTTACATCATCTGCTCGCTAATTCCCTTTTATACGTCATACAACCATCACCAAGCAAGTAATTCTGTCCATATTGTATGGGCGTTCCCTAAGGAATAATGAAATTTGAATTTGGAACGTTTTTGAAACGTACGAATTTGAAAAAATAAACACAATAATTTGAATTAAAATGCACTTACATCAAACAAGTTTATTGTAAAATCAAACTGGACACTAACAAAAAAAAAGAATAAAATGTGGTTACTGACGAATTTCTAAAAAAAGTAATGAAAAAGTGGGAGTCTGTGTTATAATTATGATATGACTAATTGACTATATTCACAATTTGACATGGATCTTCCCAGATTTTATAATAGATGTAAGGACCATTCCGGATATCCTTTCACCAATTATCTCATCATCCGATTCCATTCGTAAATCGTGCCCATTTAAGGTACCCCTACAGGCAAATGGCAGTGCGAGCCGACCCTCAGATTACCAGTAAACTATTTTAAATGGAGGCCCGAGCAGGTCATTAGTACTCTGTCGGTTATGTACCTATTAGATAAAACTTAATTGTAACGAGTGGGTTCAGTTAATTTGTGTTAGATTTTAGGTAGCTTTATGATCTGGCTTTAGAGCTATAACTTGTTTGAAGTTTCAGGTATCATTAACGTTAAATAAGCCCTAGGCTTGACTGTGGGTTTTATGTTCGCTGCTAGAATAAATATCTCTAAAACGACTTTTTTTTGGAGTTCCGTACCCCAAGAGGAAGTAGGCGCGGGCTTGCGGATGGCGAGCAATGGGTGGCTCGCCGTCGGACCGTCCGGTAACCGTCCGGACCGACCCAAGTCGTCGACGGTGCGTATTGTTCCACGCGCGCCTCAGGGAGATGTCAGCAAATCGTAGGGGCCCAGCAGGGTCGAAGCCTACTGGGGCCATGGGTAGTGTGAAAACGAAACCCGGGGCCCTGGGACGAAGGCAACGAAGGAACAGGAGTGGGTTTTTTAGTCAGTAAAAGTCTGACACTATCTTTCGCTCCGCCCAAGAGCGAGATTTGTCATTAGATGATTCTCCCACCGAAAAAAAAAAAAGCCCAAGAGGAAAAAACGGAACCCTTGACCCTTGTCCGTCTCATCTGTCTGTCGGTCTGTCAATCACTTTTTATCTCGGGAACGCGTGAAGGTAGGTTTCGAGTTGAAATTAAAACCATAGACTCAAGTCTGCGGGCCCTTGAAGCTGTGAAAAAATCAAACTTCTGAGTTAACAAAAAAAAAAATTGCTGCCGTTTATGTAGCAAAAAACGTGTATTTCGACACTGTCAAGGGAATTAAAATTCATAGGGTACTTCTTGACCTAGAACCCTGAAATTTGGCATGAAGCAAGGTCTCATAGCACAAATATAGGAAAAAATCTGAAAACTGTAATTTTGTAGTTACGTCAAAAACAAAAACATTTTTTTGCGATTCGGAAAAATCTTCGTAACTCAATTCGGGAATTGAACTGTTTTCATAGGTAAGTTTATACGGAACCCTCAGTGCGCGAGTTCGACTCGCACTTGCCCGGTTTTTTTTATACCAATTAACAGACGAATAGAAAAATCTAGTTTGTTAAAGTCTGTCGCAAGTTTACTACTTTTATGTCACTATGTTAGCTGATAAGCGGTGCACACCCTTGGTGCGCAGGGTTCGTGCCAGCGCCGACGGCGTCCTGAGGGCATTCGCACAGGGGTTCGATTGCCGGTACCTGGACCATTGGTGTATGGTGAATGTACTAGGAAGCTTTTAGGTGCGAGCTGTGTATCTGTTTTATATTATGTACGTATATCATTTTTAAATGTTGTGCGTAAAAAAAAAAATTAAGAATATGGTCCGTGTTGAACGAAATAAATTATTATTATTATGTATAATGTTTGCCACATATTTATATATAAAATACTTAACTATGATTATGCATACCTTAAGCTTTCGAGTACCGTAATTAGAGACACAATAGAAAGACAATGAGCGAGCGAACGTTTGAGGTTTAATGAATTAAAATAAAAACAGTTAAAACTCAATCAATATCAAAACAATATGGTGCTGAAAACCTCTGCATCGCTGGCAATGTGTTCAAAATACTGGCGGTATTGCCATACTGTATGGCAATGCTTTTCTTCTTTGTACCGACACTAAAAAAGGTTATTAAAATAATGAAGAATCACCCAAACCGACAACAACTATCTGTAGACGATACAAATATTTGCTCCCTGCGGGAATCGAACCCGCGACAGCCAATCGGTAAATCACTACGCCAACCAACCGTGCCGAGTTTTAATTATTCGCAAATTGATTTTTAGTGGATATTGTGATTGATGCAGTAGATATTGTTAAAAATTAGTTGGTCATTACCAATTAATAAATCTCGGTTTATTTTCATAGATCATTTCAAGAACAATACACTTTTCAAACAGTTGTAGCAGTGTTGGAGCGCGAGATAGTGTCAGACTTTCTCAAACTTGACTGACTCAAAACCCACTCCTGTTCCTTCGTTGCTCTTCGTACCAGGGCCGAGTCTTCCTTTCAGAATCAGACACTTGGCCCCAGTGGGCTTCGACCCTGCTGGGCCCCTACGGTTTGCTGACATCTCCCTGAGGCGCGCGTGGAACAGTACGCGCCGTCGACGACTTGGGCTCGGTTCGGACGGTTACCGGACGGCAAGCTACCCATTCCTCGCCGTCCGCAAGCCCACGCCTTCGGTGGCGGAAATCGGGATCGTGATCCCGGCGGCTGGGGCGTGAGGCCGCACCCTCGCGTGTGCACTTGCGGCCGCCTCCTTTGCTAGCATTACTGCTTCGCAGAAGGAGACGACCGCCTGTCACTCCTCGTCGCTTCGGACCATACCCTGTACCAAGGCCCGGCGCGAGAGATCGTTGCCGCCGATTTCTCCCACGAGGACACGGCGGTGCTCTGCCCAAGCGGGGCACATCTCTACCGTGTGCTCCACCGTGCCGTCGTGATCGGTCGGTCCTGATACAGGCCAGGGTCTAGAGCGAGGAGGAATGGCAAGCGGTCACCTTCTTCCGTAGAAGCCTCCCAGCAGGGCCGACGCCTACTAAGTTAGCGCCATAGGTTTGCTTCTGAAAGGAAAACTGGACCGAAGGCAAAGAAGGTTACAGGAGTGGGTTAAGTCTGACATGCCATCGCGCTCTGCCCAAGAGCGTCATTGGATGATTTACTACCAAAAGTCTAGTTTTACTAGCAAAAGTCATTGGTGTATGCTGGCATGTTTTACTACCTAAAAAGAAAAAAAAACAGATAGGTACTGACTGAACATTTCTCGAATCGATCGATGGATTTGAGTTAAGAAGATGAAAGGATTCATTAGATATTTGAACTCGTTTTTTGGGACTCATTTTGTATCGCACTTACAAAGGGCACTTTTTGTTTGATATAGACGGAGGCAATAAAACGATTCGATTAATTCTTTTACCGTTAAAAGGTTTTTTTTTTCGTATATGTTACATATATATGTATGTATGATTAGGTTATATCGTGATATTTGGAAATTCGAAGACATGTGACATTCACCAACCCGCACTGGGCCAGCGAGGTAGATTACGGCCCATTCCCTCTTCTAGAGTCCTCTCTCCAGACCCAGGACCTAGGCCTCCTGCTCTGAGTCCCAGCAGTGGAAACATCAAAAAGGCTTGTAGTGCTAATGCTAATGTGATATTGGGCAATTTTGTTTGGTTGGATGTTAACACTTTTTAGGGTCCCATACTTAAAGGGGAAAAACGAACTAAAAACGGGACCCTGTTACGAAGACTCTATTGTCCGTCTGTCTGCCTGTCACTAGACTGTATCTTATGAACCGTTATAGCTAGACCATTGAAATTTTACTGATGATGTATTTCTGTTGCCTATATAGTAACAAATACTAAAAGCAGAATAAAATAAATATTTAATAATATATACCCATAAATGCGCCTGGCTGGGTTTGAACTCGCGACCTACAACTCGTAAGTCGGGGCCGTTACCACTCGGCTACCACTGCTCTTTGTGTAATAAAAAAAAAAATTATTACTACCATAAGCATTTTGCTCTAGTAGAAAAACTAACAATCCATTGACTGTTTCAAGATGTTTTTATACTGCCCAGTATTCTTTTAACACTTATAGAGATAAGTGTTTTGATTTTGGGGTAACTATCTACGCATTCTACGCCAACTATTTTACGTTTTGCTGATGATATTGTCCTTTTCTCTCCCACAGCCACAAGACTAGAGCTAATGCTACAAGTTCTTAGCGATTCGAGCTTTGAGGTTGGATTGAAGATAAACATGTCGATGACCAAAGTTATGACCAACAGCTCTATAAGGAACAAAAACGTAGGCGAAAAGAATATACAATACGCCCAAGAATATATCTACTTGGGCCAAGTAGTCTCTTTCCGGGTAAGGCAAGACAAAGAAATAACGCGCCGAATAGAAAATGCCTGAAAGAGCTACTGATCCATGAAGGAAATATTTGAGGGCATTTTGCTCATGTCACTGAAACGTAAGCTGATGGACATGTGTATTGTCCTCATTCTCACCCATGGTGCACAAACTTGGTCTTTGACTAACATCCAAAAGTCCAAACTCAAAATTTGCCAGCGTGTTATGGAGCGCAGCATACTAAGTGTTATATTAACAGACCACGGTCGAAAAACAACACTGCGTTTCAAAACGCAAATCATCGATGTGGCTCAAAAAGCTGCCCGACTTAAATGGGACTGGGCAGGACAGGTCTGCCGCATGTCTAACGAGCTGTTGGCCCGTATAACACAGGATTGGTGCCTGGACACAGCGACACGGGGCCGTGGCAGTCCTCGAAGGAGATGGCGGGACGACCTGGATGGCGTCCTTAAGAATTGGAATGAGAAAGCGACGAACCGTGATCTTTAGAAAGAATGGAGGGAAGGCTTTGCCCAACAGTGGGACAATATGGGCTAGCTATAATAAATAAATAATAAAAATAAATTTACGCCTCATTTTATCCGTGCTGGTCGCATCCAATAATTTTATTTTTTTTAAAGGGGAATATCATCAAACTAGTCGATTTATAATTTTCCCGCCCTGGGTGGAGCAAGAGAGAGTTTCAGAATTTAACTGACTAAAACACTCATGTGTTCCTTCAGTCGCCTTTTACGAGGATCACGATAACTATTTCAAACCAACCCGCGAATCCAACAAATTCCGACAACTTCAATAAATCAACCGGCCGTCTTGTAGTGGCCAACGCAAACAAAAAAATGAATACGTTACGTCATACTTGTATTCTAAAAACGGTTAGGCAGAAGTAATAAGTTGTCCTATGTTCACAACATGAGCCACATATTAGAATGCCCCAAGTGCCCATACACCTGCACTTTGGAGGATTTGATGAGTGCTACTGATGCTGCTATTAATGTAGCCACCTATTGGGCCCAAACAGTTTAACGAGTTTGCCATCGAATCCAAAAGAAGAAGAAGAATAGTTGTCCGGATCGGGTTTGTGAACACACCCACGTTAAATGAGTAATTCCTAGTGTGGGGCAACGATTTTTATTAAAAAGAAAGAAAAGAAAAAGTACCTACATCTATCTATACATATAATAAAACAGTAAAATTATTTTGCGATGGTATTAATTGGCGCAAAAACTACTGAACCGATCCTGTTCAAATTTTGCATACATAATCCTTATAGGTCAGTGCATTTGTTAGGCTATAAATTGTCACGCTATTTGCTATGGTGGGTGAGCAATAATCCAAAACGTCCGTGTTGAACGACATTTGCCGCGAGTTCGATTCGCAGCTACAGTTAAAATTTTTGTCATTATTTTATCTTGTTTTTGTAATAAAATAACTTTTACCATTTTTTCAAAATAAAATTGACATTTCTATTCGATATCTTCTAAATATATTGTAAAAACTAATCAAAACACATAATAAAATCGAATTAGTAAAATATGGCACCACACGCAATTCAGATACTCGCAACGCCATCTAAAGACTCAAAGTAGAAATAATGATGACAATGACAGTTGAACTTCATATTTAATAGATGGCATTGTGTATTTTACGTAATTTTCTGAATGGCGGAAGAAGTGACCATCGCCCACGTTTGCAGACAGTTCTATTGTTTAAAATTGGAGGAAAATAGTTATGGTTAAACTGGTGTTAGACGGAGGCATTTTTAACAATCCTACTGCTTTTTTTCCTATGATTGTAACAAGATAATTGACCATGATTATTCAAGGGATACCAACCAAAAAAGGCGATAAAAGTAAACAAGTATATGTATTTAATTATTGATTTTAAAATAACACGTCCAAATTTTCGTAAGGGGTTGCATGGCACCTTGTGTTGGAAGGCCCCCAGGTAGACCGATGACCTGGTGAGGGTTGCAGGAATCCGATGGATGCGAGACACACAGGATCAGTCATTATGGCGACACTAATGATAATTATAATGATGGTACTTTTTTTTTCTTTTTTTAAGAGTAGAAATCATCCAATGACTTCTCTGGTTGGAGCGAGAGGGCGTGTCAAACTTTTACTGACTAAAACCACACTTGTGCCCTTCAGTTGCGCTTTGAAACATCTCTTTGAGGAGCGCGTGGATCACTACGTGCTGTTGATGACTGGGCTCGGTTCGGTTAATTACCGGACGGTCGGACGGCTAGCTACCCATTGTTCGATGTCTGCAAGCCTGCGTCTACCGTGGCTGGTCGTCGGGGTCGGAATCTCGGCTTGGCGTGAGGACGTTCGTTCCCTCACGCGTGCGGCCTCCTCCTTCGCTAGCATTGCGGCTTTGCAGAAGGAGGCGACCGCCTACCATTCCTCCTCGCTCTGGACTATAGCCCAAATCAGGCCCCGGCGCGAGAGGTGACTGACGCCGATTGACTCCACGAGGACACGGCGGTGATCCGCCCTTGCGGGACACACCTCTGTATGCTCCACTATGTCCTCCGGGATGGCACCTTGCGGCCTAATAATGGCGTGATTTATTGTTTGCAGTTTCTGCTCCATACAAAACGGGGTCGAAAGTGGTTTACGTTCCTGATCACTGATGTATCTCAGATTCCTGGCAGCCTTACGTCGACATCTCGACGTTACCTCCTTGCAGTGAGTGGTGACCAACACTGGAACAACCCTCTGAGGGAGGCCAGTCTCAGGGATAACACTAATCGGCTGCTACATTTGTTTATCGTAATTTCATTGTTTTATGGTTACACAAGCTCAGGACTGTTGAGGGTGTTTCGAGCGATTTCTGTTCCGGATTCGGTTGGAAGTATCCTGATATTACCATTTTGCGAATCGCCCGGAGGACCCGGTGTAACATGCGGTGGAGGTCTATCACATTTTTTCTCATAGAGGCAATCGGTGACAGTGACCTCTCGGTTTGGCCATCAATATGCGAGTTTGATTGGGCGGGGATACACGCGCTCAAGATTTCGCCGAAATTCATTCAACGGGGACGTCAGTTAAATACACACCAAAAAATCCTAGGTAAATGAACAAGTAATTTTTATGCCCAAAATGATCAAGCTGCAACAATCAATGCAAGCATGCTCTCGCAAATTCTTCATAAGTACTGTTGTGGAGGAAGATAGTTGATGATGATGATGGTAGTTTTTGGATTCACTGGCTTTTTGGCTTTGCACTATCAGTGCACTTTATTCAGCTGAAGGTCGGTGTCCCGATTATGCTCCTTCATTTACCTCTACCAAAGCTGTCTAACGGCTTAAACTCTTCAGTGAAAAATTATAGAGGCGATAATTTTACGGGAGGAAACTCTTTCGAACAATCTCGCAGACATCGGCCCTAGAGGGCCCTATCCATTTGCTGACATCTCTTTGAGTCCGGTGTAGAATACAACGCGCCGTCGATTCAGGATTGCTTTGACCAGACGGCCGGACGGCACCACCGCAATCCCGGTTTGCGATGGCTGGTAATCGCCCTGCGGCTTTCAAAACCCGGAGCATCACTTGCAGCGACAGTTAAGGAGTCAGAATGTCCTATCCCTCATAGTTTCAGCCACCTTCTTCGATCGTAGTGCTTCACTGAAGGAGGCTACCGGTTGACATTTTCTCCACCAATCGCCTCCATGAGGACACAGCGGTGCTGGCGCTCCGACCAAGCGGGACCGACTTCCACCGTATGCTCCATCGTATTCTCCAGGCGATTCGCACAATGGTGGTGCCCGAGTGTTTCTTCCCGTTGAATTCGATACAGATACCTCCCAAAACACCCACATCCGGTGAGTCCTGCACAAAGAGAGGATGCCGTGACGCCTCTGTAGACACTCTTCAAAGACAGGCATTACCGCTGCGATTGTGACGTGCTCACTGTGGCGAGGGATTAAAATCATACAATGTTGTTTCACCAGAACATAAACCAGAAACATACATAAACTAATTTCTTTTCTTTTGGGGTAGGCAGAAATGCCAACTGCTACGACCCTTACATACTCTTTCTATTCATAGACATTCATACATTTGGATCTGGACGAGTACATAACATGTTTCCTGAAGGTAATTTGCGTTTTTACTTTTAACCGTTTTATGTTAAAGTACAATAAATAATTGCGTTGCTTTCAGAATGAATTGCAAGCTCAGAATGATTGTACGTTTTTACAAACTTAACGCAGACGAAGTCGCGGGCAACAGCTAGTTTATAATAAGTGTGACCGGGCACGAGCTGACTCTGAGAAATTCCAGTTAAATATCCCTTAATAATTTGGTCGATCCGGGAATTTGCACTAAGGCCAGCCGATCAGGAATTCGGAATCGGAAACCTAAATGATTTGCTAATCATAGAATATAATTATGGTTTACACATTTGACAAAAAAAAAAAATAAGGAGGGTAAGCCCTGTTAAACATCCAGTATGTAAGCAGAACATTAAGGTTTCAGAATCAGAATTCCTGATCAGGAAATCTAATTAGGAAGTCGAACGTGTGCGCCCGGCTGAAAACCGTATTCTTAGCAGAAGCACTTTTTTTTTTCGGTGGGAAAATCATCTTATGACATCCCCCGCTTTTGGGCAGAGAAATAGTGTCAGACTTTTACTGACTAAAAACCCACTCCTGTTCCTTCGTTGCCTTTCGTACCAGGGCCGAGTCAAACACTTTCATGAGACCAATAACAGATTAGTGAGACTGATGGAACCATGATAGTTATTCAAAATAGTGAAACTTACTCCCGGCCTGCCAAGATTTTCTCAATATATGGTCCAGAACCCTTAAGAGTATCGCAATAAATCTTATTATGGACACATTTGTCTTAAATGTGACAGTTTCAGCAAAATGTTGGAGATATAATTTATTAGTTTTGCCTTATTCGACCAGTTTCAGCCGATATTTCAGATTGAACCAGTGCGTTTGATTGCAGTGTAATAAATTATTTTTCGAATCTGTCTGTATGTCGTGGCCAGATCAAAGAAATTGATCACTTCATCTATATCTCCAACTAAAACTGGTCAGATCGTTTAAGCATTAACATTTGATGATATATCGATCCTCGCTCGGCCATATCATTGATGTAGGATTTCTATGATAATGAAAAATCTAAAGAAAGTAAGCAAAACGAGGATTGACATATCATCAAAGTTTAACGTTTAAAACGATATGACCAGTTTAACTTGGCCATATATTATCATGAAGTGCTCAATTTCTATGATCTGTCCACAACATACATAAGCCCATATGTTTTGCGTGAGTTTCCACAAAATAGTGTCACGAAAAAATTTCTTAATTAAGTATTTTTAAATAAATTATATTTTGATGTTGAGTGTTGTTTGTTGTTGATTATTAAATTAAGTTTAAGGACAAACCCATATCTGAAATTATGTTTATAGGATTTCTTTTGAGATTGGAAATCATCCAATGACTTCTCTCGGAGCGGGAGACAGTTACCCTTAACATTCCACCAGTTTCCTTTTCAGGAAACCCCGATAGCCCTGACGGGCATTAGTCCTGCGTGGCCCCTACGGTCTGCTGACGTCTCTCTGCTTCGCTAGCTTTACAAAAGAAGTCATCCACCTGCCATTTCTCCTCGCTCCGGACCATTACCTGAAGCAGGGCATGGCGCGAGAGGTCGCCGCCGACAATAGCCTCTACAGGGACACGGCGATGCTCCGCCCAAGCAGGGCACACATTCACCGTATGCTCCGCCGTGTTCTCCGTGTGGTCCACACAGTGGTGATACCCGAGCGTTTCTTACGCCTGAATTTGATGCAATAACCTCCTGAGCCTAGCATGTCCGGAGAACAACAACAAAACTTGCATCAAGCGAAAGGTGAGGACGCCGTGACGTCGACGATTTACCGCTATAATTATGGTTCCCAATCTTATTTAAGCTGTTGATCCCCGCATTAACGCCGGCGTTCACGCGCCATTGTCTTACTATTGTGTCTCTAATTACGCACTCAAAAGGTTAAACCAAGTTCATAATACGGAAACTCTCATCAATAGTTATCTGTTTCTAAAATCTTATATTATCGTAAGACATTGCAGAAAAATATTTATTTTTATACACTTTATCGCGGGATATAAATTAAAGAAAATCTAAACAACTCCGACGTTTATATAAAAATAGAGAAGTAATAAATTTATCAACAGCAAAACACCGTTACCAACTGAGATACAGCGATTGAAAGGAACGATATTGGAAAACAGAAAATGTGAATGGAAATTGTCAGTAGCGGAATCCAAGATGGCTACCGATCCTTTTATCAGATCAAGTCGGTCCTTCAAATGTTCGGATAAAAATATCGTATGATAAAAACGGTGATTTGAAACGAGATTATGAAAACGGTGGTTTTTATTAATTTCAAGTAACAAAAGACTCATTTTAGGTACTTGCATCATAAATATACAGACAAATTAAGTTAAATCACAAAATAAATTAAATTACGCAAAATTTAAATGATCAAAACTAAATTAAATTGCATTAGATAATAAATTATGCTATTAGTCAGTTAGATATTAAAAGAATTGCATAAAATATTAAAAGAAATTTAAATTACATTAAATTCCAATATTACATTTAAAATATATTATCAATCGGTCAGTACGAATGAAGTTAAAGTTTTAATTACTGGTATAAATTGAATTACCGTTTCACTTAATTGGTTTTTCTTTGCTTAGGTTATTAGAAAGATAAATTTAGCGTTATGACACTTTGTTAAAACACCTAGCACCAGTTTTTACTGCATGTACTACAGCTTTAAGTAACACACAAAGATAATAAGATGTGATCATTCACTTAAAAAATCGTTAAAAATGATAAAACTTTAATAATTTTTAGATATTTTTTTATTTTTATTTTACTTTTGAGTACAATATTGACTGGTCTACTAATACTGTAATATGGAAATATAGTAAGAATAACATTTTTTTTTAAAAGAATAACTATGGAGTTTCTTGCCGGGCCCTCTCCATAGGAAACGACCAATTTGGAACCGTGCACTACCTTCCGACGTTTTATAAGTGCCCATGTAGGCCTATGTGAAATAAAAACATTTAAATTTTGAATTTTTTTTTTGTAGTGATGGAACCTTAGAATAAAGGTGCTTTCTACCTAAAATGTGTAAGGTAGCAAAGCGCCCGATCAGCGCTGTGAAAATATGTGTTTATTTTACTGAAATCATTTTTCTAGTCAGGTTTAGCGCAGCTCCGCTCCGGTTGAAAACTGCAAGCAGAGCGAGGAATGTGTTCCAAAGATGCGCCTGAAAAAGCCTGCTATGCATCCTAGCACCACTCAGCCAAACACCGTAACATCAGAGCTTCGATACCTCATACATTTTGGCTAGAAAAACACCCATAACGTACTTAAAGGTCGTTGACAGCACTATTTATATCGGAATCGAATAGAAGATGTAATAAAAATAACATTATTTCAGTATTGGCATTTAGTATGCTATTTGGGATTCCCTCAATTGGTCAATATTTTAAGATAATTGTGACAGTGACTTATAAATTAGAAAAATCCTATAGTTTTATGACCGCGCTTTCTAGGTCTATGTGGTAGTTAATCATTATAATTATGATCGAGAATGCTGACTAATCCACTGTGAAGTGAATGAAACGCAGACTTGGTGCGCAGTTAATATATTAATCACAAAACGATTTACAGAATTTTGACAAAAAGGAAGAAGCGTGCGGTTAGCGCGCGGAGCTCAAAAATTTTATTTTATTTTATTTATTGGGGAAAACAAACAATAACACATAAGGAGTTACAGAAAAAAGGCTTAGAAATAATTTTACACATGTGATATCAACAACGTTTTCCACATATAAAAACGTGAGACACTTGGTTTGACAAGAGCTGTAATTTTTTTTTTTTTTTTATAGGAATGCGAAAAGTTTTTTTAAATAATTACAATGAGGTTCACAAACAATAGAGCTGGCTTATTATTAATTACTACATTGATTTTTTAACAAGTTGAGTAAAGTTATTTTGAATTTCCTTTTAGGTTCAGAAAACAAATCTAGATCACTGAAATTTTTATTAAAATTGCTCGTAAGGCGATGAAGAGGAGCACGCAAGCCAGCGTTTGTTCGACTGATAGTAGTGGCAAATACAGGCCGTGCGCGCACCTCGCGTCCCTGGCATGTTCTGGGCACTATATAGCACAACTTGTTAATAATATTTAAACAATCATACCAGTTATTACATAAGTCATACAGAAATGTAGTTTCAAGAAAAGTACGCCTTGCATTCAAAGAGAGCAGGTTAAATTTTTTAAGCAATTCACTGTAAGAGAGATAACAACTTTTAAAACAACGATAATGCACAGACTTCAAAAATTTACGTTGTATACATTCTATACACTCAATATATTTGCTGTAGAAGGGGTTCCACACGGGCACTGCATATTCTAGTTGAGACCTAATTAAAGATTTGTAGAGGTATAAATACGTACTAGGGTGCTTAAATTCTGTGGCTGATCTCAGCACAAAGCCGTACATACGATAAGCACTACTGACAATTTTATTAACATGCGCTTCCAAATGCAGTTTATCGTCGAGTAATATGCCCAGATCACGAATCAAACTCTCCCTCCTCAGAGTTTCACTGCGTATTGCATAGGGATATTTGAATATATTTATATTTTTTGTGAAACTAATACAACAACATTTCGGAATACTTAGGTGAAGTTTGTTTTTAGTGCAATAATCTGCAAGACGATTGAGGTCTTGTTGAAGTAGTTCACAGTCAAACATAGTTTTGATTGGTCTGAAGATTTTAAGGTCATCCACTAAAAATGGCACTAGAAATAATTATGAATGCACGGTGTCGCGCGTCCCGCGTCCCGTGGCCTCCCCGCGCGCAACTTGTACACACACATTAATCGCGTCGTTTACACACTGATTACAAGGGCCCTACCACGAGGCCCTATCACATTTCACGATCTGAACTGAACTGTTGAAGGGATGGAGCTATATAGGTTGTATAACTCCATCCCTCTTTCTCGCTTGCACGCTTAACTAGTCATGGTAAGGCCCCAGGTTTAATAGTCTTTTGTGTGTTTGTGTGTGGGTTATGTTTGTTACTCTTTCAAGCTAAAACGGTTTAACTCCTCGCGCGCAGGGGGTATTATTATTAAGTAATTGCGCGTTTTTACGTAAAATCACCAAAAAACCTTAAATATTTATTTTTTAATTTATTTAAAACCAAAAATTTTGTTCTCTTTAACTTCATATAGAGAACCAAATTTTTGGTCGAATAAATTTCCACCCGTGTGTACAATCCAGGGAGAGTGGAAACGGCGAGAGATGTCGTGCCGTGTTCCGCAGGGATACGACGGGTACGACTACGTGCTGCGCGGTGAACTCTCTGACTGGGTCAGCGTGGTCTGCTACGCAGACGACACGCTGGTCCTGGCGCGGGGAGAGTCGTACCAGGCGGCGGCCGAACTAGCGACACGCGGGGTTGTGACAGTCGTGGGCAGTATCCAGGAGTTGGGACTCGAAGTGGCATTGCACAAGTCCGAGGCTATGTGCTTCCACGGCCCCCGGAACGCGCCACCACCAGGTTCCCAACTAACGGTAGGAGGAGTTCACATCGGCGTCGGGTCGACGATGAAGGACTCGTCCTCGACAGCCGATGGAATTTCGAGGAGCACTTGCGACGTCTGGCTCCCAAACTGGATCGGACTGGGGCTGCCCTTAAGCGGCTTCTGCCCAACCTAGGGGGTCCAGACGCCTCCTGCCGGAGGCTCTACGCAGGAATCGTTAGGTCCATGGCCTTTTATGGGGCGCCGGTATGGGCACCGTCGCTACGAAAGCGACCGGGGCGGCCAAGCTGAACGCATGCCAGAGGGTCATGGCCATCCGGATGGTGCGGGGAGATCGCACGGTTTCCCGTGAAGCGGCGAGCCTCCTTGTTGGCCAGTCACCACGGGATCTGGAGGCAACAGTCCTTGCACGCATGCATGATCTGCGCGTGGAGATGCAACGCCGGGGCGAAACTCCGCTGCCGCGCCAAGTCGCAGCATGGCGGGAAGAGCTCCGGCGGGATCTCATGGTGGATTGGCGACAGCGACTGTCGCAACCCAGTGCTGGGCACGCCACAATTATGGCGGTAAGTCCTCTCTTTGAGCAGCGGCTGGAAAGACCACATGGCGGCCTTACCTACCGCATGACGCAGGTCCTCACCGGTCATGGTAAGTTCGGGAGGTTCCTGCACCGAATTCGTGCGGAAGAAATGCCTGGGTGCCGCCAATGTGTGGACCGCCCGGACGACATGGTGGAGCATACGGTAGAGGCGTGCCCCGCCTGGGCAGAGCACCGCCGTGTCCTCGTGGGGGCGATCGGCGGCAGTGATCTCTCGCGCCGGGCATTGGTACAGGCCATGATCTGGAGCGAGGAGGAGTGGCAGGCGGTCGCCTCCTTCTGCGAAGTAGTAATGCTAGCAAAGGAGGCGGCCGATCGCGTGAGGCAACGGTCCTCACGCCCCAACCGCCGCCGGGAATTCGATCCCGATTACCGGCCACCGTAGGCGTGGGCTTGCGGACGGCGAGTAATGGGTGGCTCGCCGTCCGACCGTCTGGTAACCGTCCGGCCTGAGCCCAAGTCGTCGACGGCGCGTACTGTTCCACGCGCACCTCAGGGAGATGTCAGCAAATCATAGGGGCCCAGCATGGTCAAAGCCTACTGGGGCCACGGGTAGTATGAAAGCGAAGCCCGGGCCCCCGGGATGAAGGCAAAGAAGGAACAGGAGTGGGTTTTTAGTCAGTAAAAGTCTGACACTATCTCTCGCTCCGCCCAAGAGCGATTTGTCATTAGATGATTTTCCCACCTAAAAAAAAAAACCCGTGTGTAAAATATGACAAAATTAAGTTGTACAACCGTATGTACCATCGGCGCTCGAGGAGTTGGATTTGGATATTTGGTACAATGGTAGATAATGTAGACCACTTATATACACATTTTTATTTTAATTGATATAAACCAGTGCTTGACTGCGATCCCACCTGATGGTAAGCACATAGGATACTCTTTATCCCGGGAGTATGTTCCCTTGGGATACATTTCTTCATTTACGCAGACGAAGGCGCTGGCAGAAACTAGTGAATAACATCGAGTGGATGATGCACATGCATTTAGCTGCTTACAGTTATCAACCTTACAGCTAAGGAAATAAAGATCATGGATATGAAAGATGCTAAAGTAGAGGTTTTGTTTTTGTTTATGGTTTCGCTTGGATACCAAGTCCTTTAAGCCATGTCTTCGTATGAATACTAATTTGTTTACCATTAGAATATGGATGTAATGTTTTTGATGATTGTAATGTTTTTGTAGTATTTGGCAACAAGTGTATCAAGTCAACCTTATCGGCAAACTTCTCTGAGGTAGTTAACACTACAATGAAATTCTCAGCTCCATTTTACCGAGATTGTGCCTGTTTTAATGATTTCATAGAACCATTCCAGATGCGCAGACACTTGAGATACAAAACTATACTAACTTTATATCACAATATCCACTAGAAATCAATTTTTGATTAATTAAAACAGCCACTTGACTGTATTTAATTCAAAGAAATCCCACCAAAAACTTTCCCTAAATTAGAGATAAAAATAATATTCAAATAGTGGACTGTAGTTGGTACATCTACATACACTAAAACTATACGAACTGTTCCAGTTTCTTATAACAATAAATCCCAATCAACCTACTCACACAGCCGAAGAGAAAATTAAATCATAAAATGTTCGACCAAAAACTTTGACCTACAAGTATGACCCTTTGCCCTTGGGAGTGCGGGTAACCACTCAGAGGTCCGGGCCCCGGGCAGTGTTATTACAATATTGTCAGTCATGCATCGGCCATTGTGCTGATAGCCTGTCCAGCGTTCTCCTTTGTCTTTGGCCAAGTTCAGAGTGCGTATGCTGTGACTAGGGTGTAAGCGGGTATGGTGAAGTAATTTGAGGAGCATCTAGAGATTTGAATCGTTAATAATAATAAATTTATTCACAAACTTTTTACAAGAATCCTATGAAAACCCTGACTTCTGAGCTAGGTAAAAACGTGTATTACAGAAATCACTGCCCTCTCCCACTTTCTACTTGATACAAATTGTGAATAAAAATAAAAAATAAAAAAATAATAAGACGAAATAAATCAAATAAGTGATGGGTTAGGTTTACTCATGTTGTGTTTATGCATGTAGATAACGTGTTTGTGTGTGTGTGTGCGTGTGCGTGTGTGTGCGTGTGTGTGAGGGTGTATGTGTGTGATGGATGTTAGATGTAGGTGAGGTATGTGGTAGTAGAGGATATTAATCTGTGAGCAATAACATTTCTGTTCGGTCGTAGTTTAATTGAAGTAGCCAGTTCTTAATTTTCATTTTTGTTTCTCGAATAGCAAGTGGATGTATGTTTATTATTTTATTTATTTTATTGTATAAGTAGGATAACCTAAAAGATTAATGACAGGCTATATACATGCCTGTAGACTTTACATATATGATATAATTGTCGGCTTTATCATTCCATATACCAATATACTTGAAAGTAAGCACAAATTGTGACATATGTAAATAATGAAGGTTGTCATTTTTTTTTTAGAACTACCGCCAATTACCATCAGGTGAGATAGTGGTAAAACGCGAGCCTATCAATAATAATAATAAAAAAACATGAAGAACAATGTCGAGGCTTTTAAAGATTGTATAGAGGATTTATTTCTTTTACTATTTTTGTACACACAAAAAACAGAAAAGGATAATACATAATAGATATTCTATTATGTATTATCCTTAAGGGTTAGTAAATTTGAAACTTGGCACAAAATCTAATCTAATAAAGGCTGTTATTATTAGTTTTTTTTTTTTTGTGAAACTACCCTCAAAGTACGGTTTAAAGGATGTTAAAAGTTTTATGAAAACTTTATCCCAAACTAAGTCGCTGGCAAAATGCTAGTAAATAATAAATAAATAGATATGAGAGGTGTATACAGGGTTAAGGTGACCAAAATGTATTACTCGTTATTAAAGCCGCTCCGTCACGTCCTGCTAGGAACTTATCGTGGTTATTTCAATATCTGCGAGCCTGTTTGAAAGAGTTACCGCGGCAATGGAACGCAAATGTCACCTAAAATTAATAACATCGGTAGGTTTTTTTTTTCTTTATAGGTTCGCACTTGACCGCAATCCCACCCGATGGAAAGCGACGATGCGGTTGACGATGGAGGGCGCCTACCTAGAAGTAACCTATTCACTCTTGACTTAAAGATTCCCGGGTTGTAGACATCAGGAAACACAGATTCCGGCAAGGAATTCCACTCCTTAGCTTAACCTTAGCTGTACGCACAATGAAAGTGTTCCCAAAACGTTTTGTGCGTATAGGTGAAATGTCCACCATGTACCATGTTTTAGTCAGTATCAATCTTAATTTATCTTTTACTTCACGTATAGCGCCAAAAAGGCAAATGGCTGTTTTGTAAATTTGATACTGCGCGCCCGCCTCAGCACCCGCGCAAGGTTCGTACCCTGTCTAGGGCTTTAGTGTTACGGAGAGCTTAACTCAGGCATTGGATTCTGGTGAAGTAATAATATTTTGCTCCATACGTGAAAAAAAATAATCCATATTACACACATTTAGTGTGTAATATGAAAAAGATTTTTGATTAATATTCTCATCAATTAAAGGTTTGAATACAACGATAAGTAGGTTGGTTTTATATGATTGTTTTAACGTCTCTCGAAGTTCTTCGTGTAGGTAATCAGTATGTTAAAGTATTTCCAAATATTGTACAGTAAGAAAAGAAATGAAAATAATTTATTGTCATCAATGGATATTATTATCGCTGTCAGCGATAAGACCGCCTTTGTACCCATAGATTTAAGATACCTAGTGTAAAAGTTTTGTTACTATTTTGGTGTACAATAAAGTTTATTCTATTCTATTTTTCTGCTTTTAAATCAAGTTCAAAATTAAAATTTTAAATTAAATATAAATTAAAATTTTAAATTTTAATATAGAGTCAGATTCGTGTTACTTCAGTTGTTCTTTGTGTTCAAACTATCCATCAGCCCTAAAATTTAATTAGATTATTGGATACATAAAATCAACATCATTATTTCAGTTAATAGACGTCCAGTACTGGACAGAGGCCTCCCCCAAGAGTCGCTACAATGACCGGTCCTGTGTGTTTCGTATCCATCAAATTCCCGCAAACCTCACCAAGTTGTCGGTCCACCTTGTGGGAGGCCTTCCAATATTGATTTTCTTCTATCTTCTGCAATCAATGTGCCCTGGCTACTGCCACTAAAGTTTAACTCTTCTTTATGTTGGTAATCTTGGTTCCACTGCTGATATCTTCATTTCTTATTCGATCACGCAAGGATACTCCGAATATAGCCCTCTCCATTGCTCTTTAGCTAACTTTAAACCTTCTGAGGAGAACCATTGTGGGCGACTACGACCACCTTTATAAATATAAAATGATATGTTACATGTTTAAAAAAATAACAAAACGTTTCTATTAAAATTGAAAACCATTACGTGAACGAAAACACAGTGATATATCCGGAAACATTTACATAAACATAAAAATTTAAGTTAAAAACGATTTTATGGCTCTAAAAACAGCGTATTAATAATTCCAAATGTTTTTATTGGCTGCTATGAAGAAGCATTGCCAAGAAATGTATTTTAAACAAAACGATTTAGCACTTTTATCGCCGTTTTAAACGTACTTTTGCTTTGCTAGCTGAGGGACTTAAAATAGCGTATTAAATACCTTAAAATATCATTTTGGAGGTAAGTGGAACAGAGAGTAAAGTCCCACAAGCCTCCATTGAACAGGGAGGATCCTCCGACCAGACGGGTGTTATGTCTGGTGGGCAACTGCCCGATAGATGATTTCGGGTTGATCTTTATGTTTCAATCGCGCGTAGAACTTTAATTGCGCGATGTAGAATTAGTTCTTATGTGACGCCATAGATAACACTACAGCGTAAAATAAGCTTATTACTGATATGCTAAACTATGTTTCTTTCAAAGACATGTTATAAAGATAACACTAATATTATAAAGGCTTTTTAAAGTCATGTAATGACACTAATATTAATAAAAAGTTTGTGAGTGTGAATGGATTTCAATGAAACTTAGAGCAGGGGTAGACCATGTCCTGAGATAGTACATAGGATACTTTTCATCCCGAAAGCATGTTTTCTTCAGATTATTTTCTATTATCACGGGTGAAACCGATGCGCTCGCAATACAAATATCTATTTCATAATTTAAAGAAAGTATCACCACTACCTACATTTTTTAGGGTGAGATAACTTCAAATATCTTCTGCCGCTCTGAGTGAACCGAGCGGAAGTGTCAGACTTTGACTGACTAAAATCCAACCCATATTCTTTTGCATTCCATGGCCTCATGACTATATCGAACAATTCCATAGCCACGCAAACCAGCCCCGTCACTCATGTCGATATGTCTCTGAAGAGCGCATGGAATGGACGGCGAGCTACCCGTTGCTCGCCGTTCACAAGCCCGCGTCTGGTTGACCGAGAATTGACCTGCAACTAGAGACGTAAGGGGGGCGTCGCCTGTGGCGGCTGGAGCGTGAGGATTACCAATTTTAATTATTACTCACTATTAAGGCCCAGATTTTAGAATGAAAATTAATATACGGTAAACAAAACATACAATATGCCCCTGTCGGTAATGTACCCCAATTGCAAAACTAAGACATGCATTTAAAATTTGGGGCTTATTTGAGCCGATCTAGTTAGTTTATAAGTATGACGGCGAGCGACGGAATGACATAAAGTATAAAACGCAAGTTAAACTCGCATTCCATAATTTACATTATTTTAAATACGTGTCTTTGTTTTGCAAGTGGGGCATGTTACCAAATGAGGCACGTATGGCTGGTTTACCCTATCTTTGAATATTTTTTAGGGTTCCGTACCTCAAAAGAAAAAAAGGAACCCACTTTGTTGTCCGTCCGTCTATCTGTCTGTCTGTCAAGACCCTTTATCTCGGGAACGCGTGGAGGTATTGAGTTGAAATTAAAACAATGTACTCAGGTCTAAAAGTAATGCGCCTGGGTTTGAACCCGCGACCTACAACTCGTAAGTCGGGACCGTAACCACTCGGCCACCACTGCTCTCAAAACGGTGAAGGAAAACATCATCATTTTTTTTTTGCGATTCGAAATAATCTTCATATTTCAAATCGAGAATTGAACTGTTTTCATAGGTAAGTTTGTACGGAACCCTCAGTGCGCGAGTCCGACTCGCACTTGCCCAGTTTTTTTTTTTTCAACTTCTTATCGCATTTTTTTATGATTTTTGACTTGAATTTAAGCTCAAAACCACGAGCACGTCTACGAACATAGTTAACAGCAAAACACGCTCATTTCAGAGCTCCATAACAAGAAGTCACGTCCAAAAGTTTAGTTCAATAAATTACTATATGAGCGCAGATATACGGCTGTGAAACAATTTAACTTGAGCGATATTTTAAGTTAGTGAAACTGCCGCGTGTTAAAGTTGCAATTCTGGTGATATATCAACGCCTCGACTTAGTTTCGAGAGATACGACTTATAAAATCATTTTATTATCTTGAGTGCAGTTTGAGAATATACTCGTATTTTTGGAATGATAATAGTTATTAGATAACTACATAACATAAGACAAAACATATTAAATAGGTAGGACTCGCAATGAATTGGTCTAAAACGAAAGTCATATTCATCAATCAGCACCTACGTTAGTAGGGTCGCTAGTCGATGAGTATATATATATATATTATTGATATAAACCCGTACTTGACTGCGATCCCACCTGATGGTAAGCAGTGATGCAATCATTGATGGTGAGGCGCACTAGTTTATTAAGAGCCTATTCACTCTAGCCTTGAAGACACATAAATTATAGTTGGACGGGAAGACCGCAGCAGGCAAATTGTTCCAGCCGTGCTATTCTGTAAATGGTAAATCATTTCGAAAATCATTTCACAAATCATCTCGAATGTCACACTGACGTTACGACAAGCGAATTGTATTTCAGAATACCAAATCCTATAGACAAACGTCAAAATACTCAACCGTTTTAGTTCCTCTCACTTTGATCATCGCTCGGTGGCGCCAGTGTAGAATTCACTCCATTTCAGAATACGAAACTTTAATTTCACATGATTTCACTGCGGATTCAGAAGTGATTTCGCAAATAAACTTTTTAGAATAGCAATGCAGTCCTTCGATGTACGCGGTATAAACGACGAAGCGAAACGCTTAGTGCGGACCATTGAAGTTTCAACAACGTAAGGGTGGATACTCGCCGTACGTCGGGTTGTCCGATGGTCGGGCCAGTTAGCATCTTTCGAAAACAGGTAGGAAAAGAAAACCGAACGACGTATCCAGATTGCCTGGAAAAGCTAATGGTCCATGAAGGGCTTTCTGACGAACATAATATAATGTCTTGATATTTTCCACTGCTGGTACTCATGCCTCCTTTCTAGAAGAGAGCATGGGACGTAAGTTTGGTGGATATCACAGGTCTTCGATTTTTTGATCTACGACATGCCGGTTTCCTCAACTTTTTAAGAGCAGAAATGACGAAGTAAATTATGCAATGAAATGCGCTTAGCTGGGTTATTAACCCACGACCTTACAACTCGTAAGTGTGTGCCATTACCAATGGGTTACCATTAATAGATATTGAATAATAGAATTCCAACAATTTTCAATGGAAACTAATAATTTGGAATCTATACGTAGGTACTAGAACAAGGATAAACAGCACTTGGAATAGATAAAAGGCAATTGAGTGTTGCAATGGAATTTGATGGTAATTTCAGATTCTAAATACCTATTAATTTCATTATTGGATTGAAATTGGCAAGAATATTATATTGAATCTGTTCCAAACAAATTCGAAAAACTGATTATGATCAGTTGAAAATTTTATTTGAAATGTTTCTATTATCAGGACCTCTAGAGTTTAGAAATAATGGCACATTATAAATAAACATACACACTAAATCTAATTTTAAAAAGATTGTCAGTCAGGACGACAGACAAGCCAATACATGCGTCTTTTTATAAAAATGTTAAAAGTAAATAATAGATAAACCCTATATCAGTCACTGGACCCTAGACCAAATCCTATATTACTCATTTGGCGCCTGAGAGATAGCTGACATAAATAAGAGTAACTTAAATTACATTTTATTCTCTCGCGGGAACATGATGTCAAGTCACAGAATACGTTTTCAAAACAGTTAAACAAAAGTTTTACAGGACTTTCACTGGGATATAGCTAATGATATAGTGAGTAAGGAAGGCTACTTTTTATTTTGCCGCGGGACGGGACTTAATTCCCGGGCAGGGTGGTGGAGGGGACATCTCCAAATAGTAACAGATTTTGTCGGGGACGTTAGGTTATCATCATCATTTCAGCCTAGACGTTCACTGTTAGACATAATCTTCCCCCAAGCGTTACCATAACGACCGGTCCTGTGCATCTCACATCCATCTGATTTCCGGGGCCCTCTCCAGGTCATTGGTCTACCTAGTGGGAGGCCTTTCAATGTTGCATTTTCCGTTACGTAGTCGCCACTCTAAAACCTTTCGTCCCCATCGACTACCTGCCCCCCTAGCCAAGTCACAAACGATAAACGTAAACTCTCAGTAGTCTTTAATAGATTTTCAACTTTATGTTATTGGATATAAAGTTGAAAATCTATTGAAGATTACATAGTGTTTTCGTTCGTTCCGGTCGCTAACGCTCAGTAGTCTTTAATAGATTTTCAACTTTATGCTCTTAGGTATAAAGTTGAAAATCTATTGGAGATTACTAAGCGTTCACGTTTATCGTTTGCAACTTTGCTGTTCTGCGAGTGCCCTGCCCACTGCCACTTAAGTTTGGCGATTATAATAATAATAAAATAGTTTATTTATCCAAGCAATACACACAGAGACAATTCAAAACAAGATGGCAGAAATACAAGAAGCTTAGTTTTGTGAACAGATAATTTTAGTCTACAAGATAAGTCTATGCATACAAAAAATTATAAATCGTGTCTCTTAAACTAGGAGACCTGTATCTTAAGAGACAGTGAATCGGCCAAACTGAAATTTAGTAAAACTAGGGTTTACAAAGTGAAGTGAAAGTGTATCGATGTAACATTTTAGAAGCATTTAAAATTAGTATACTTATCAATGTAAAAGTTTTAATATGTGTGTGTGTGATGGTGTGTGTGTATGTGTATGTGGTGGTTGTAGTTTTCTTGATGTTTGATACTAAAAGCTCTGTTTTAGTATAGTCCTGCTCTAAGAGCCAGGCAGAAGTTTTAGATTTGACATTAAATTTATTTAGATTTATTATAGGTATCTAGTTCTTTCTGTATTTTTCTATAAACTTGATGACTCAATATTCTGCATATTGATGTCTTGCAAATATAGTTTTGCACTTTACACTTAGGGGAATAAAAGTACGTTTCCTTGGATCAGAAGGAGGTAAGCGGGCACGTGTCCTCAGTACTGATTAGAGAAGATATGTCGGTAACTTTGGTTCTCTTGCGGATATCTTCATTTCTGATGCGATCACTTTGGGAAACTCTGGGCCTGAGCCCCTTTCTATTGCCTTTTGGATGACTTTAAGCCTTGTGATGAGGCCCATTGTGAGCGACCACGTTTCGGAGCCATATGTCATCACTGGCAACACGCACTGGTAGACTTATTTAAATAGACTTTCGTCTTGAGACACTGGGGTGTGTTCGAAAATCTGCACGGTATCTTCTTGAGATACTGTGCAGCTTCTCGATTGCTGCCCAACCGAGTCGGATTATATGGGTATTTCTTTACGAAGAATATATTTATATGACTTTGTAAAATCTGCGATTTAAAAGAACATTTCTTTACACGGTTACCCCAAAAAAAGGAGAGTAATGTTCTTAATCTCTAAGCGAACGTGGTAGGTTTAGTAGGTAAGTTACACTACTATGAGAGTTTTGTATTAGGTACTATTTTCAGAAAGTAACCATAATAAAGACCGACTCGTGAAATAGAAACATAGTTTTTAAAATTTTATTATTATCCTACTTGAACTTGTGGTCAATACCGTGATCACGGGATCACGGTATTGATAGTACTAATACCGGTATTGATACCGGTATTGAAAAATTCCGTTATATGAAAGCCCTAATTTCGACACTCTCTTGAGAGTGAGTTTTATTCCCTTGGGAATCAAAATTCATAGGGTACTTCCCGTTGACCTAGAATCTTGATATTTGGCATGAAGCAAGGTCACATAGCACAAATATAGGAAAAATATGAAAACTGTAAATTTGTAGTTACGTCACAAAAAAGAACTTTTTTGCGATTCGGAAAAACCTTCGTAACTCAATTCGGGAAATGAACTGTTTTCCTAGGTAAGTTTATATGGAATCCTCAGTGCGCGAGTCCGACTCGCACTTGCCCATTTTTTTTTATCTTAGATGTATTCGCACATAAACCTTTTATTTTTTGTACCTTTAAATAACCGTCATTAATCTCAATTTTTCAAGAAAATTCCATCTAAAGTTTTAATAAAACACGTTTATAACAGTTTTCAACTTTAAATTACCATTTATAACCCAATCTAGAGACATTTTAATAACCTATAAATTCTCATCGTCTTCTACGGATTCTCTAAATTTTAACTAGCCATTTCCCCTGCGATTATTTGCTTCAATAAAAAAGACGTGGATGCCAGTTGAGCTCTTGCCAGAATGCATCCATTCAATGGCGTTTATTTTGGCTTAATATTATTTACTAAAGTTACTTTCCGTATACTATATGAAAGTGGTGACTATATAGCGTTTATTTATTTATTTATTTATTATTTTTTAGATAGAACGGCCGAAGCCAATTACACTATTTAAACTTATACCTAATTTTTAACTCAGTCATGCATCCTTCTCACAAAAATTCAAACATTCTGACATTATCAGCTTCCATTCATCCGCAAACATATCAAGACCTGTGTTTGAGTTCAGGAGAGCGTTAATGGTGGCTATTGTCCGAGGAATAGGCGACTTGGAATGTGCGATAGTACGGGAAGTTGGAACAGCCAGTAAACGATGTTTTCTGCCACGACAGTAATTGTCTGGGACGAACAGATTGCATATTTCATTATGCAGATCAGGATCATCAATAATCCCCCTAAGAATTTTAAATACTACAGTCATCTGATCGCGCGACCGTCTTACTTCTAGGGAGTTGAAATTTAAGCAACCCAACAAGAATTTAGTGGGATACAAATAGGGATAAAACCCGTTAAAAAGCGTTATCAGTAGCTTTGCAATAAGTTTTAAATACTTATCATTTACTCGATAGCCATATTTAGATTAAATACAAACTTAGGCTTTTTTGAACAAACTAGTCTTTTTAGAATAAAAACATTAATGATCACAACCACTGTCCCCAACTATTTCGACTAAGTTTTTTCTTTTTCATGACAAATTCGGCTTAGACAGCCTCGTTTGTTGTCTTTATCTTATTGTGTTTTTTTTTTAATTTATTCGATTGTAGGCCTTCTTTTTTGAGGGGTAAAATTATAATATAATATAATATATAATATTCCACAACTATCACACAACGCCGTCTCGTCTCAAGCTAAGCAGAGCTTGTGTTATGAGTACTAGACAACTGATAAACATACTTATATATTTCTAAATACAAACATATTATAGATAAATTACACCCAGACACAGAACAAATGATCGTGCTGATCACACAAACATTTAATTTTGTCCTGAGTGGGAATCGAACCCACGACCTCCGGCATAGCAGTCAGAGCCACTAGACCAACAGGCCAGTCAAATAACTCCACCCACTTTAGATAGCATAAGCATAAGTTCATATTCAAGCATAGTTCCCACTGTTGGGACTCAGGCCTCCTCTCTCTAGGAGAGGGAATGGGCCGTAATCCACCACGCGGGCCCAGTGCGAATTGGTGAATGTCACATGTCTTCGAATTTTTGGTTCTAGGACATGACGGTTTCCTCACTTTGGATAGAGCGACAAGCAATATCAAATTTTTATTGACTGTATTTGAATAGGGGTATAATGATTTATTATGTTATAATAATTAGTCTCTAGACTATAAACCTATGAATCTTTTCTCTGAACCTGAGAGTGACACATACGTACATACATATTCAGCCTTTTAATGTTCCCACTGCTGGGACTCAGGCCTCCTCTCTCTAGGAGAGGGGATGGGCCGTAATCCACCACGCGGGCCCAGTGCGGGTTGGTGGAGAGTGACACAGTCGTAGATATTCTTGATGACCTACCCTTTTTTTGAAATAAAAAAATATCAAATAACATTGCATTTAAACACAAGCTCTGCTTAGCTTGGGTCTAGACGGCATTGTGTGATAGTTGTGGAATAATATATTATTATTTAATTACTTCTTCTTAGAGAGCTAGAGCAGTGGTGGCCGAGTGGCAACGGCCCCGACTTACGAGTTGTAGGTCATAGGATCAAACCCAGCCAGGCGCATTACTTTGTTTTTATTTCATCACCACTGCTCTAAAAACGGTGAAGGAAAACATCGTGAGGAAACCGTCATGTCCTAGAACCAAAAATTCGAAGACATGTGATATTCACTAACCCGCACTTGGCCCGCGTGGTGGATTAGGGCCCATTCCCCCTCTCCTAGAGAGGAGGCCTGAGTCCCAGCAGTGGGAACATTATAAGGCCAACTATAACTATAATTACTTCTCCCACTCTATAGTAGAGCAAGCGTGTTAGACTTTTACCGACTAAACCCTGTGATAAACAGCTTACAGATTATTATTAATATTCCTATATGCGAGTCTAATCCTATCAGATACATCATTCAGATGTTGCAGGCAGTTATGTATGTTAGGAGATTAGTGCCACATGATTGATTTTGTTATCCTTGTTAGTTGAATGAAGACGGCTAAATAGAAGCTTGTAAATACATGAATAGGGAAGTACTTAGTGTTATGTGCTTTATTTTATTATATTCTCAAATATTAAGTTAAGAAGCTTGAAGTTTTTAGAACTTGAAACCAGACAGACAACTTGAAAAATTGCGTTGGGGTCACCAGTTTAAAAGCATGGGGAACAGGATGTAAAGTTCCACAAACCTCCAGTCAAAATGAAGATCTTTCGACCAGATTGGTGTTGTGTCTGGTCTGGGCAACTTTTATACACCACTCATTTTTAATTAGTACAAATACTTAAAGGGCTTATTAGAAAAGTTCTTGTTATTAGTTAAAAAAAATATATTAATAAATAATATTCATAGACAGCAAAGTTAGCGTTTGTTTATATCCCAAAATGTCACTCAATTTATGGCAATATTGTACAGGCTTTTGATTATGAATGAATAAATAACGATCAAATTGGAAAAACACTGCGCGTATTATTTTCTAGTAGCAATTGTTATGAATGATTGATTCTATTATGAATTTACAAATTATGATAAATTTTCGTGGACAATTTTGGGATTTAGTTTTTTTTTACTTTTGACTACAAAAATATGATCAGTAACTGGTACGGAGAAAGCCCCATTTTTTTGTACTAATTAAAAACTTGGGGTGTATATGTTTTAATAGCGTGGAGAATATTGAAACCGCGATGCAGGTTTTTAGATCCTATGCGGCGACATAGATGTCACTATATGTAATGAATTTAATATATATATAAAATACTTTTTAATACAATTCCGTATTATTTTCGTACATTTTTTCCATTTTCTCTTCAAAAAATTTTTTCTTAGACTTTTAACATGGTTTAAAAAAAAGTTCATAGAAATTAGTCCAATCATACTAGAGTTTTGCGCTTAGCAACGAATTTAGCCAATCATTATTATATTATATTATTATTATTATACATTTCCGGCCCCGACTTACGATTTGTAGGTCGCGAGTTCAAACCCAGCCAGGCGCATTACTTTGTGTAATTTATTTCATCACCACTGCTCTCAAAACGGTGAAGGAAAACATCGTGAGTAAACCGGCATGTTCTAGAACCAAAAATTCGAAGACATGTGACATTTACCAACCCGCACTGGGCCCGCGTGGTGGATTGTGGCTAATTCCTTCTCCTAGAGAGAGGAGGCCTGAGTCCCAACCGGCCTATACATTTCTAAATACCATATTTTGTAAGACTATATCGCTATATCGATGTTACAACTTTTTTAAACTTCCATACTCCAATGTGTTATTATTCAATAGCGATCGGTCATCAACCCCTCGCATAAATTGCTCTAAAACATCAGGACATCGACTACACGTCGCCTTGACAAAGAAAAACTCTTAAAGAACAGTTTGGACACCCCACCCCGCACTTTTCTGTAGAACCCTTCACCCCTGCCTGTGTGGCCCTGTCATGTCCTCATCCCATTCAAGAGTAATGGAGAGTCTATTTATAATACTTGTGGACGTGTGTCGAAAGAGTGTGATCAAATTACGGTAAATATTTAAAAGAAAAAATATTTGTGTTACCATCCGAAAAAACTTTAAAGTGACAGCTGTCATGGGTTATTAAATGTTTCTTTAAATATAATCGGTGAATATACATATATAAATAAATGAAACATACATAATATAAAGGAAAGTAGCAAGAGAGAGATAATATTAATTATAGGTCATACTGTATGCATCAGAATGTTGGACTGTGAAAAAGATGGATGAAAAAAGATTGCACGTAGTTGAGATAAGAAAGTTAAGATGGATGTGTGGTGTAACGAGGATGGATAAAGTGAGAAATGAGTATATTAGGAGAAGTTTGAAAGTGGCGCCAGTTACTGAAAAGTTTAAAGGGAATCGTTTGTCTTGGTATGTTGATGTGAAGAAGAGGGATGAAACGCATGTTGCTAAAAGAGTTATGAGTTTACATGTGGATGGATGGAGAGGGAGAAGAAGGCCAAAGAGAAGACGGATGGATTGTGTGAGAAGTGATATGAAAGAAAGGTGAGTTAGTGAAGAATGTGTTGCGCCGACCCCAAATAAAACTGGACACGGGCAGGAAGAAGAAGAAGATATTATTACATTTTTTTAAAACAACTGGGTGTTTGTTATTAGGGCCACTTAATTTACTAGGTACCTGCAACTGTATAGGGTTGCCATATAGGATGACTACAACTTCAAAATGTAAATAATTAACAAAACGAAAATTACCACAATTCTTTCATAATTACATTACCGTGTATTTCGCAGTTTTGTATGGATGTGGATAAAATTTTAATTAAAAAAAATCAGATGACATGAGAGTCTTTAAACCTATCCTCGTCCTCTTTTGGAAGTCGGTTAAAAAATGGATATCAAACAGAAAAGTTGTACACATCGGATTTGGCCAGCCAATATATGCCTACTTAAATAACCAATGCAAGATATTATGCCTAGTATATTACGTCAGTTAGGTGAACGCAAAAATAAAATCAAAATTTCACCCCATAGCAAGTGTTATAATTATTATGCCGAATAGCATTTTAGTCCAGTCTAGCCTGCCCAATGTTTAACTGCTTACTAAAACTTTCCAAGAGTATATGAACACTCGTAGTGCCAACTTCTAATAACATAACAATTTTCTCTAGTCCCGTCCCAAGATTATTGCGATTGCTATAAGTTCCTGCAAACCTCATGATAACCGTCCTGAAGGTCGGATGGCTTCGATAAAATTGTGCTACGGATATTACTATTGACGTTAAAGTGCCCCATTTTACCAGCATGTTATTGAAGATGGATAGATAGATATATGAAAAAAAAATTGAAAATATTATATTGAAATAGGTACTGACTAAGAATTTGACTGTTGATATGTTTAAATTAGAAGTCTACCTGTGTATGTATATTTTTTGTTGAAATTTTAATTTGTTATGGTGTATAAATTAAGAGTATTCTATTATATTTGCACTCTCTTCGCACAGCTGCAGGGTATATATCTATATATATATCCGCAGGTTTTTTTTTATACTAATATTATAAAACTGAAGAGTTGGTTGGTTGAACGCATTAATCTCACTAGTCTTAAATAAAGTAACCTCACGATCGTGACAAGTCAAATTCTACCCGAAACTTACGATTGTGAGGGTTAATTTCTGGGTTGTATGTTCTAGAACTTCTATAGACCCCTATTTTTTAATTAATACAAAAAAAATGGGGTTCTATCCGTATTCGTTACTAATCTTATTTGTGTAACAGAGATATTTGTAATTACAAAACATGATTGAAAAGAGTGTCCATGGAGTTTCTTGCACATTCTTCTCCATAGAGATCTACGCTTTGAAATGTGCAATTAGCATCATTTTTTTTTCTGACTGACTGACTTCTTGAAATTTCAAAAGTGCCTGTAAATGGTTTATTTGAAATAAAATGCTTTGAATCTTTGTATCTAGTCAAAAGTAAAAAAAAAAACGAAATCCCAAAATTATCCTCGATTTGTCATAATTGGTCAATTTATAATTGAATCAAACATTCTTATCAATTGCTACTAGAAATTGCACAGTTTTTCTTTTTTCATTTTTATCGTCATTCGTTCATCTAAAGCCTGTACAATATTTCCATAAATTGAATAACATTTTAGGAAATAAAAAAATGCTCATAACTTTGCTGTGGAATATTATTTATTGAAACTTTACTTAAATAATAACAAGACATTTTCTAATAAGCCCTTTAATTATTTGTACTAATTAAAAATTAGTGGTGTATAACTGTAGACCTGAGTTTTTTTTAGCTCCTTGTGCTGTATAAAAATCTTAAAATTCTATGACATAGATGATAAAGAAAAATAAAAAAGAACTGCATCAAAGCCCGTTGTAAAATTATGTTATATTATATTATAAATCCATTTTTTACTCATTATACATATATTACGTATTATAGATACAGACGATACGAGACCAAACATCAAATTACGAAGAAGATTGTGTGAGTGATAAATAAATATATATCGGCTTTAATAATATCCGTTCCTGGAAAAGGATATATTCGGTGCCGTAAACACGCGAACGTGAAACACGTGTATGTATCCTAATTGAAAGAATAATTGTTTACATAGGTCCTTTGTTTTTATCTTACCTTTGAGCCTCTTTATTTTATTAAGTATTTATGCAACTTACACTGGTTCCAAATATCCCTCTATACATAAAATTGGCAAGAGAAAGCTTTTACTCTGTGTTAGTAAAACTTAGGTTCCTAATGATAATTACGCAACTGATGAAAATCTTCATGGTGATAATTTTGGGCACGCCACAATTATGGCGGTAAGTCCCTTCTTTGAGGAGTGGTTGGAAAGACCTCACGGCATCCTCACCTTCCACATGACGCAGGTTCTCACCGAACACGGTAAGTTCGGGAAGTTCTTGCACCGGATTCGTGCGGAAGCGACGCCCGGGTGTCACCACTGTGTGGACCGCCCGGAGGACACGGTGGAGCACACGGTGGAGGTGTGCCCCGCTTGGGCAGAGCAACGCCGTGTCCTCGTGGGGGCGATCGGCGGCGGCGATCTCTCGCGCCGGGCCATGGTACAGGCCATGGTCCGGAGTGAGGAGGAGTGGCAGGCGGTCGCCTCCTTCTGCGAAGCAGTAATGCTAGCAAAGGAGGCGGCCGATTGCGTGATGTAACGGTCCTCACGCCCCAACCGCCGCCGGGATTCCGATCCCGATTTCTGCCCACCGCAGGCGCGGGCTTGCGGACGGCGAGCAATGGGTTGCTCGCCGTCCGACCGTCCGGTAACGTCCGGACGGTCGGACGGAGATGTCAGCAAATCGTAGGGGCCCAGCAGGGTTGAAGCCTACTGGGGCCACGGGTAGTGTGAAAGTGAAACCTGGGGCCCTGGGACGAAGGCAAAGAAGGAATAGGAGTGGGTTTTTAGTCAGTAAAAGTCTGACACTATCTCCCACTCCGCCCAAGAGCGCGATTTGTCATAAGATGATTTTCCCAAATAAAAAAAAAGTGGTGGTAATTTAAATTTTTGATATTGGACTAAGAAAATAAATAATAAATTGGTTGATGATGTAGGTAAATGATTGAAGTTTTTTTTTTAATTGTGACGGCTATTTAATGTATAAGTGAAAAGTGTAAAAAATCGTTGATTCACTTATAATAATTTGTAATTAAGATACTCGTCCTGAGAAATGGCAGACATGTTTGAGCAAAGAAGCTTTCTTATTCTAACTTCTTCTTCTTTTTAAATCGATGGTAAACTCCTTAAACTGTTTAGGACTAGTAGGTGGCTACGTTAACCGCAACATCGGTAGCACTCATTAAATCCTCCATAGTGCAGGTGTATGGGCACTTAGGATACTCGAACATGTGACTCATGTTTTGAACAGTACCCCTGTTATCCGCACTCACATTGAGTATTTTTTCTAACTTACATAATATTAGGTCTAAGTCCATATACATCATCAATATTGCATACCGCTTGAGACACATTGTTTCCACGGTAGAACTCATATTACAAAATAATGCAAGTTTTCTTATATTTCATACAAAAATAGTTACAAGTACTGCGATATTACAGAAAATAAAAAACACAAAGAATCCAATAAATACCTAATTTTGGAAAAAAAATAACGTACCTTTAATATAAAGTTTATTTGAACTTATAATTTCAAGTCAATCAAAAGATAATTAACACTTCAAAGCAACCGTTTTAAAAATGGCAATTTCATATTTTAACCCTTATTATATGAACTCGCAAATCAGACTTCAACTCGCTAGATTTCCTTCCTGTTTAATGTGAGATTGTTTTGGCCCAAACAGGGGATGACTGAAAGGCAATAAATTACATGCTGCTGAAATGAGAACACTGAGAAGAATGAGCAGTGTTATGGATATATAGGTATATATGCATTTAGCAATAAACTAGTATACGCATATAGGGGCCATTCAAATATCACGTAACCCTTGCATCAAATGGGGTGGGGTCTTTGTTTTGCGTATTTTGATGATAAAGGAGACGAGAAATGGGGTCTACATGGTTATTACGCTAGCAATATTTTTTTATTCCCTTCTTATGATCTGCAAAATTGCTTATGAATTTTATTGTAAATTTTTACGTAAGCGAATGAGGAGGATAAGAGTATTGCTTTCTTTTACTGCTGCTAGAAATTAGTAAAATTTCACGTCATCATCATCATCATTTCAGCCGAAAGACGTCCACTGCTGGACATAGGCCTCCCCCAAGTGTCGCCACAATGAACGGTCCTGTGCGTCTCGCATCCATCGGACTCCCGCAACCGTTACCAAGTCATCGGTCCACCTTGTAGGAGGCCGATTAAATTTCACGTAATAATTACAATTTGCATGCTGCGGTCTTCCCGTCTGATTATTATTTAGGCGTCTTCAAGGCCAGAGTAAATAGGCTCTTAATAAACTAGTGCACTTTACCATTAACGATTGCGTCACTGCTTACCATCAGGTGGGATCACAGTCAAGCAATAGTTTTTATCAATTAAAAAATAATAATATCATGTATGGTCCCCTAAAATTTTCATTTCATTTTCAAATATCTTTGTTAAACATCAAAAAATTAACAACAAAAAAAGTAACAAACTTACCGTAAGATACATTAACACTTACATTTAAACACTATCAGGCTAGTTGTCGCCTTTCAAAGTTTTTAAAAGATTGTTTTTTTTTTGTTACTCTGAGGACAATATAAAATCGACGTTATAAAATTAATTTGAAAAACTTAACAGTAGTCACCCCACTATAGAGTTGGCGAATGAAAATCTTGGAAAAAGGAAACGTAAAGAAAATAAATTTAGAGCCGACCACAGATAAATTGTAATAATGATGATATGGGTTTGTGCATCCCATAAATTTATTTAAAAATACAAACAAATATGGAAATGATTCACCAAATTAAACCGCATCAAACTTCGGTGGGTCATTTATATTATTCATGATTAACGTTAAAGCTACTTTATACAGACGATGGCTCGTCAAGTAATCTCTTCCTTAAATTAAATTCGGAATATTCAAAAGAGGGTCATTTACATTTTTTTTGCGTTAATTGGAGGGAAAGTATATTGCTAAGGGTATCTGGTAATTATGCTTTTGTACCTATGTTTTTCTTTTTATTGATTTTTTGTGCATCTGTCATGTTGTCTTTCCATCTTTGGTTGACTGGCAGAGAATTCCTAAGGCATTAAAAATTAAAATCGTGTATGATATAAATTGTAGATTTTAAAACCCTCTGTAAGCGATGAAAATGTCTTGAGATTTATAAACATTTTTTTTACTGCGTCTTATCACCCAATTGATCCCCGCATTAACGCCGGCGTTCACGCGCCATTGTTTTTCTATTGTGTCTCTAATTACGCACTCAAAAGGTTAATTAAAGAATGTTTATTAAACTTAAAAAAGCAGTTGCTGTAAAGCATAGTTTTGACAAATGTAACTGTTAAAAAATACTTACGAATCAGATGTTTCAAAGCAATAATTATGTATAATAGCGAATTATTTCATTCTTAGTACAGACACTAAAATCCATCTATTTGTTTTTACTCAACTATTATTTTGTTGGCATTTTGCTTTATTAATATGTAGATTTTTTTGTTTACCAAACCTTTTGAAATATCACTTGTTTTTTACTCAGTTTCTTCGAGAATAAGTTAATAAATCAAAAAGTACGTTAAGATTTTAATATGCCCTAGATTTAGATGAAAAAAAAAAACAATTACTTTTTCTTGGGACCAAAACAAAAGTGTAAATACATTTGGTATGAATTAAGAAAACTGAGTTATTCTTAGTATCTTAACCAAACTCAAGCCAGAAAATTGAGGTTAAAAAAATCAAAGTACTTACTTAGAAAGTTGGAACACGAAATCAGTTTTAACTTTCAAACCTATGTAGGCATGAACACTAATATAAATAACAGAAATAACTCACAAAGCAAGCCATTCGCGCTTCATAGCCTTACTGACCATAAAAGGGCGATAACGGAGAAATTTACACAAGCAACTGTCTACTCCATCGGTTTTTTAGTACCAAAGTTCGTCAATTGATCCCGAGACTCTTGGGTTCTATCCAAAAGTGAGAATAAAGAATCTATGGAGCTGTATGGGAATGGGGTACTGTGAAGTCATGAAGACATGAATCAGGGTTGAAATACGTCTGTGTAAGTGATAAATCCTTTCGTTATGACTGCGTGCTTTGCTGGTGCCAGAACCTTTGTTTTCTTAAGATTTATTGTTAAGTTTTGAATTGTATACTGCCAGTAATAGTGAATGAAAGGGAAATAAACAAATCACTGTTCATATAGGTACTCAAGTATGTCTATGTATTTTTAGTCTATGATTGTAAATGGCAAATGCGAAAACCTTTTTTCTATAAGAAAAAAATGGTACATAATTATGTTTTCGCTTCTGTTCAATTCCAGTTTTTCGGTGTGTTTTTTTTCATTAACCAAAGTTACGATAAAAATCAGGGAACCGAATGTAAATAAAAAAATAAATAAATACGCGGCCTAATTCGTTTCCCGCTTGGAGAGTTATTTTAAAATTAGGGATCACAAGATCGCGAGAAAGTAATTTAATTCAAAAAGTCCACAACATTAAGCCGTAAAGACTAGCAATAAAAACTGACGTTGTCCAATTCTACGACTTTTGGTAACTTTGGAAGTTGATATAAAAATATTAGGAACAGGGTTTTCTTTATTACAATCATTGGTCTGTAAATTTTTTGTTCCAAAATGTTGAGCGTTTTTTCTAGTTCAAAAAGCTTATGCTAAGGTAAGTTATATTATCATTCACTCAGTGTTTTTTTTTTTACGTGGTCTACATGGCTGTTTGTCCAGTTTTACCATGATGTTTAGATTTCAAGTATAAAAACAAAGATTTTCAAGCCTAAAAGAAAGTTACCGTACATCGATCTCGTCAACGCGCCGCACGGTGGTACACAGTACAAAACTTTTAGAAATTGCCTTCTTATTTCGTAATGTCATTATCAACTTCTGCTACTCCTGCACAACAAAAATGCCTCAAAAAAAATCAATAGTTAAAGATGTATTTCTGTACAAGTTATTCGTAATGTTTAGAAATAAATGAATTCAAACTGTATGTTTTTTTTTTTCATCATCAGCTAAACAGATCATGGATTTTGGACAGAAATAAATTATTAAAAAGACAGACATTGCCAGAAAGAGAGGTCATAATTTGGTAAAGTTGCTACTTGCTGCTAGACAGGAAAAGTAGATGGAAAAAGATCCAGGGGCAGGAGTCCGACACGTTGGTCTGACCAAATCTGTGCTACACTGGAGACCGAGAGAGAGTCTGCGACGCCATACACATCGCCGAAGATAGGACAATGTTGTCCACAAGAAAGTTATTCGTCGAGGTCACGACCTTCAGCATTGAGGATAAACAACGCAAGGAGTAGGAGGAAATTATTAAAAGTTACATTTTTTTTTTTTTTTAAGTTCTACTTTAAAGTGGACGAAGCCGAAAAATATCCCAAAGGTACATACTTCCGGGATGAAAAGTATCATATTATCAATTCCAGGCCACCCATGTGTCAAATCTCATCTAAATTCTTTCAGCTGTTTGAGCATGAAGGAGTAACGTAATAGTAACAAATATCAGATATACATACAAACTATTGTCTTTAAAATATTAGTGTGTTAGTGTGATGTGATGTTAAAATTATAGTCATAAAGTAAAATACGCTCAAATTTGGTTCGACGAACCAAATCCGTCGACCAAATCTGGTCTCGCAACAGACGACCGGCTCGGACAGTTGCTTTGCGTACGATATCAACTGCACGCCGTGCGCTAGCGGATGAAATAATAATAATTATAGTCACCGGACGACTCTACTTTTAAAGATGGACTGATTTGGTTTGCGAACCAAATTCGTGGTCCGATCGTACCAAGTTCGAGCGTGTTTTAATACGATTATGTTAACATTCGCTTATTTTTTTTTAATTTTTTTTTTTAATTCATATAAACCAGTGCTTGACTGCGATCCCACCTGATGGTAAGCAGCGATGCAATCATTGCAATTAAGATTCACTAATTATACTGTTTTGGCGTCCAGCCTTTCTCTAAAAAAACTTAATAATATCCCGACCGAAGTGCTGAACGTTTTCTAAATTTTAAACAGAATTTTTTAAATTATAAATTCAAAAGGATTTTCTGCACGTGGAACGGACAATAGTCTCATCTGAAGTGTGAAAAAGGTTGGCTTATTCCCAAATTCAATAAAAACACTAAAAAGTCAAACGAAATATTACTGAAAGACACTTTATTAATGGAGAAAGCCATGCTCGGAGTTTCCTTGCAAGATCGAATGAGAAATGAAGATTCCCGCAAGAAAAATCAAGGTTGCCCAGTGGGCAAGTTTATTCGTAAAACAGATACTGAAACAGCCGCGTAGTGAAAGACGCAGCATTGGAAAGCCTCCCACAAGGTGGACCGAATTTACCTGGTTAGGGTCATGGAAATCAGATGGATGCAAGATGCACAGGACCGGCCGTTGTGGCGGCTCTTTTTTTTTTTTTTTTTTTTTTTCGGTGGGAAAATCATCTTATGACATCCCCCGCCCTTGGGCGGGGCGGGAGATAGTGTCAGACTTTTACTGACTAAAAACCCACTCCTGTTCCTTCGTTGCCTTTCGTACCAGGGCCGAGTCTTCCTTTCAGAATCAGACCCTTGGCCCCAGTAGGCTTCGACCCTGCTAGGCCCCTACAGTTGCTGACATCTCCTTGAGGCGCGCGTGGAACAGCACGCGCCGTCGACGACTTGGGCTCGGTCCGGACGGTTACCGGACGGTCGGACGGCGAGCCACCCATTGCTCGCCGTCCGCAAGCCTGCGCCTACGATGGCCGGAAATCGGGATCGGAATCCCGGCGGCGATTGGGGCGTGAGGACCGTTGCCTCACGCGATCGGCCGCCTCCTTTGCTAGCATTACTGCTTCGCAGAAGGAGGCAACCGCCTGCCACTCCTCCTCGCTTCGGACCATGGCCTGTACCAAGGCCCGGCGCGAGAGATCGCCGCCGCCGATCGCCCCCACGAGGACACGGCGTTGCTCTGCCCAAGCGGGACAAACCTCCACCGTGTGCTCCACCGTGTCCTCCGGGTGGTCCGCACAATGGTGACACCCGGGAGTTTCTTCCGCACGAATCCGGTGCAGGAACCTCCCGAACTTACCATGTCCGGTGAGGACCTGCGTCATGCGGTAGGTAAGGACGCCGTGTTGCCTTTCCAGCCACTCCTCAAAGAGGGGAATTACCGCCATAATTATGGCGTGCCCAGCACTGGGTTGCGATAGTCGCTGTCGCCATTCCACCATGAGACCTCGCCGGAGCTCTGTCCGCCATGCCGCAACTTGTCGTGGCAGCGGGGTTTCGCCCCGACGTTGCATCTCCACGCGCAGATCGTGCATGCGTGCAAGGCCTGTTGCCACCAGGTCCCATGGTGGCTGGCCAGCAAGGAGGCTCGCCGCTTCGCGGGAAACCGTGCGGTATCCCCGCACCATCCGTATGGCCATGACCCTCTGGCACGCGTTCAGCTGGGCCGCCGGTCGCTTTCGCAGTGACGGCGCCCACACCGGCGCCCCATAAAGGGCCATGGACTGGACGATGCCTGCGTAGAGCCTCCGGCAGGAGGCGTCTGGACCCCCGAGGTTGGGCAGGAGCCGCTTGAGGGCAGCCCCATTCCGATTCAGTTTGGGAGCCAGACGTCGGAAGTGCTCCTCGAAATTCCACCGGCTGTCGAGGACGAGTCCCAGGTACTTCATCGTCGACCCGACGCCGATGTGAACTCCTCCTACCGTTAATTGGGAGCGCCGAGGCGGCGCGCTCCGAGGGCCGTGAAAACACATGGCCTCGGACTTTTGCAGCGCCACCTCGAGTCCCAACTGCTGGATCCTATCATCGACTATCGCAACCCCGCGTGTCGCTAATTCGACCGCCGCCTGGTACGAGTCTCCCTGAGCCAGGACCAGCGTGTCGTCTGCGTAGCAGACCACGCTGACCCCGTCAGGGAGGTCGCCGCGCAGCACGTAGTCGTAGCCGATGTTCCACAAGGGCGGTCCTAGTACCGATCCCTGCGGAACACCGCACGACATCTCTCGCCGTTTCCACTCTCCCTGGTGACCAGGGTAGATGATGTACCTGTCCGAAAGGTAGGCCTCGATCACACGACAGAGGTAGTCGGGCACCCGGTGATACCGGAGTGCCCTCCTAATGCTACTCCAGGGCAGGGAGTTGAAGGCGTTAGCGATGTCCAATGACACCGAGCAATGTCCATGTGTTGTGGCGGCTCTTGGGGTAGCTTTTAAATGTCCAATAGTGGACGTCTTTCGGCTGAAATTGGTACATGGTGGAAATCCCACCCATACGTACAAAGCGTTTTGGGAATACATTTATTTTGCGTACACCTAAGAAGTGGAATTCCCTGCCGGAGTCTGTGTTTCCTGATAGCTAGCATAGGTTATTTCTAGGCAAGTATTCTTCAACGTCGGCCACATTATTGCTTACCATCAGGTGAGATAGTGGTCAAACGCGAGCCTATCCAGAACGATTACATCTTTTTCTGTAATCTACGGCAAAAAAACCTCCGGACCTCAAAAAAAAAAAGCAGTAAGCTCTGGGTAATCTCAAAATTAATTAAGTCAACTATATTACTTGTAGCATCGTAACTCCTAACACCTATCGCTGCGGGTTACCTCTTAATTGCTGGAAGTGAACGAAATTTTTTATAGACCCGTAAAAGTCCTTGTCGTAATAAATTACTACAGTTCATTGCACCCTCAGTAGAGTGATAGTATTTTAGGGATCTGTGTACAAACCGTGAAAACGGAATTTTATGACGAAGTCTACGCAGCTATATGTTTGTCTGTCACTGAATTCTGGACCAGTCTCTGAATCAAATATTTGGAGTAAAAAACATGTCTCAATGAAAATGACTCTTTCCGTTCGAGGTTAAGTGAGAGGAAGTGTCAGATTTAATATTTAAACAATTAGTATTTTTTTATAGTAATTAGTCATAACTCAAGTAGTAGTTGTTGGGAAAAAACTACCAGGCGGCCTAAGTGGGAGTGGCCAGGCCACATTGCACGAATCCAGCTGCCCCCCTAGCCAAGTTACAACCGTTTCGTTTAGATTCTCTTTTCGTCAATCGCCTCGAGTCGGCCACGCCTCCGATTCCTTTGTTCTGACGTCATCTCAACGCTCAGTCACGTGGTCAGAACAAAGGAATAGGAGGCGTGGCCAACTCGAGGCGATCAACGAAAAGAGAATCGAAACGAAACGGTTGTAAATTGGCTAGGGGGGCTGGACAGAAGGGCGAGGATTGTCATGATCGACGCCGTCGAGGTCGATCGCGGCGACTACGATGGTGGTGTGGCGGTCTGATCATATTCGCGGGGCAAACTTGGCCAGAGATCGCCCTTGACAGAGAGGTTTGGAAGGAAAGGCCTTGTCCTAGTGGTGGGACACAATATAAGCTATTAAAAAAATGGGTATATGGATCTTTTCTCGAAACTGGGAGTGACAAAGCCGTAGATATTCCCCAATGGTTTAGGTATATCTTCGTTGTGATGTAGTTGTGCTTTGTATTATTCTATAACTGTGTGTCCTTTGTTGGAGATCCAGATCCAAATAAATAAATATAGCGACTTGCACTTGGCCAGATATTTTTTTTTGTTTTTGCATCATTCTTTTGTTTTCAGTCTCCGCTACTGGAGGGTTGATTAATACGGGATTCGTTCGTAAGGAGAAAATGACTTTATTAGAGAAAATCGAATCTGTATTTTATGAACGACGTATTTTATTTAAAATAAAGACGAGATTTTCAGAGCAGTGTTGGAAGGTTTTCCGTAAAATCGAAAAAGAAAAAAAATCTGAGAAATCTTGTGTCGATGTTTTGACACTTTTTTTTTACAAAAATATGGCTCATTCATTCCTTGATAGCTAACACCCCACTCGACGTCGATTTGCAGATATTGTAGGCGTGGGCTTGCGGACGGTAAGCAATGGTTAGCTCGCCGTCCGGCCGTCCTGTAACGTCCGGACCGAGCCGGACTTGTCGACGGCGCGTAGTATCCCACGCGCACCTCAAGGAGATGTCGCACCTAACGCACCTAACCTGTTGTTGAACCTAAAAATAAAACCATCACAGGACTCGGATAATGTCCACGTTGTAATCTGCCGACTTAACATAAATTCGGTCATTTTGCTTTTTAAAACCTTGCTCAATAGTAAAAAAAATCTCGTTGATAAATAACATTTATCTGTGAGCACCCTTTGCGTACCGCTTAATTGTCTAGTTGTTCCGATTTTACCACGCTATTCATTTTTGAATCATCGGTTAAATAATGTGAGTTTCTTGTAAGTCCTAAGCCATTTTATAAAATACGCCTTCTAGGCTTTAAATGCATTTCCCGAGATAAAATATTTGCTTTCGGACAAGATTTTTTCGATTTCTTGAGATCCGAGAATCCGATGGATACGTGACACACAGGAACGATCGTTCTGGTGACACTTGGGGAAGGCCTATGTCCAATAGGACATCTTTCGGCAGAAATGAAGATGATGAGTTACTGTATGTATATGTATCTGTGTATGTATGTTTGTTAGTTTGTTACTGCTTTACGCTGAAATGGCTGAACTGATTTGGATGAAATTTGGAACACGAGTAGATAATTTCCTCAAAAAGAACATCGGATAATTATTAACTTTTACGCGGATGAATTCGAATCAAAAACTAATATAGAGTAATTATGGGTGTTGAAGCGGTGGCTTATTGCCTGCAGGAAACCACGAAACTTTGTGACATTCACATGTCACAAATACGATTCTCAGTCACACACACAGAATCAACCACACAGTCATTTTACTTTAATATAACTTTTAATTTTTTTGTTTAATTTTTATTTTTAGAAGAAAGAAAAACAGTTTATTTGCACAAACATGACACATAACTTAAATTTTTTTTTAATATGTTCATAATAATGTATTCTTTAGACTTTAGTACAATATCAGCTTACCAGCTCTAAAATTCTTATACATGGGTTAATTGTCCAAGTAGCAGTAGCACACTGACTCCTAGGACACAGGACGTCCTATTTTAAGGGCTATATTTCACCGGGACACCATGGCGGCGCAACCAGTCGCCGAGTTACTCACTTGGTGTTACTCAACTGGTGTTCGTTTGGTTGCGCAACCAGTTTGGCGGCGCGACCAACTCGGACGCGTGCACTTAAGGTCCATTTTGATACTGTCTCAGTGTGTAACGACTCTGGTGTCTGTATGGTGTCTTGTTTGGTAGCTTACGGACACCATGGCGGCGCAACTGGTCGGACTACCATGGTGTCTCGGTGAAATATAGCCCTTAGAGTCAGGTGTTCACTTTTGTGCGCGTTTAATTATTGTAAACTTAATTGATTTATAAAAAAAAATGTGAATTCTTTCCAAGAAAATATAAATTCCTTTTAATATTATAGCCTCCAATTTGCAGTGGAATCACCCACAAGGAAAAACTTTTGACTTGTACCTCCATTGATAAATGAAAATCTAATCTGCGGTTGACAGCCACCATTTTATCTCATGTCCGATCTTGAGGGTCGCTAGTCATATATATATATCGTATACTTTTCTTTACATTTTGATACTCTCTGCTTCATTTAGACACGACAAAACTATCTACTAAACTAATTTCCTATTTTCTGATTTTTCTTTTCTCACTTCCTGATTTTTCATCTCCCATTCCTAATATATAGTGTGTAAGTGTGGAAGTGCTGGATATGAGAAACATAGAGTCAGTAATGTTTTAGAGAGGCTTTTATGGAGCTGTGGGCGACTTTTGATTGAAATGTTGGTGATGATGAGACCAGGAATACATGCCCCAGTCGGTAATGTGTCCTAATTAAAAAAAAACTGGGCCAGTGCGAGTCGGACTCACGCCCTGAGGGTTCCGTATCAACTTACTTATGTAAAGAGTTCAATTCCTGATTGGAGTCTCGAAGTTTTTTCAATCAAAAAAATTCGTCAAAAAAAATTTGTGACGTAACAACAAATTTTCTGTTTTCAGATTTATTCCTATACCTGTGCTATAAGACCTTGCTTTATGCAAAATTTCAGGATTCTGGGTCAACGGAAAGTACTCTAGAATTTTGGTTCCCTTGAGTGTCGAAATATAAGTACGTTTTTTGCGACATAAACGGCCATATCTTTTTTTTTCGTTAACTTAGAAGTTTGATTTTATCACAGCCTCAAGGGACCGCAGACTTAAGCATATGGTTTTAAATTCAAGTCGATAAGTCCACGCGTTCTTAAGATAAAGGGTCTTGACAGACAGACGGACAACAAAGTGATCCTGTAAGGGTTCCATTTTTTCCTTTTGAGGTACGGAACCCTAAAAATAAGACACACATTTCAAATTTGGTGCTTATTTTAGCCGATTTGGTTAGTTTATAAGTATGACGGTGATGTACACTATGCAATGCAAGTTTAACTAGCGTTGTATAGTTTATATAATTTTAAATAGGTACGTGTCAAAAGCTAGAACTTCATTAGACCGTCGCACACGTGTAACACGCCTAATTTGGCGTGGATCAAGTGTAGCTCTACAAGTCTAGTTTCCATTTACAATGTATGGAGACCGATGCGCCCAGATTGGCATGTGTTGTGTGCGCAGTGTAGTTCTAGCTTTAGTTTTGCAAGTGGGACATGTTACTGACTGGGGCACGTATGGCTGGTTTACCCTGTACTATAAATGTTATTCTATTCTATAGTATAACTATGTATATATTTCAACCATCAAAATACACGAGAAGAGAAGGACAAAGATCACGCGCTGGGCAGTCATCGAGACAACACTAAAAAACGATGGCGTGACGATCTAGACTCGTTCTTGCTAAGTTGGCCAAAGAAAACCATACAGAAAGTAAGCTGGAAAGATATGGGAAAGGCTTTTGTCCAGCAATGGGATAAAGTAGAAAAAGAAAAAAAGTATGGCTGATGTTAGACCTCATAACCCTAATAACTTATGTAAGTATATATATGAAGCTTTGTTACAAAGAATAGTAACACCGTTTTTGACGTGACAACGTCTTATAATTCGATGGAGCCGGCTGCACGCCCGAAAAAGTATAACGCATGCGGCGTTACCTCGCCCTGAGGCGTTCCATTTAAGGCTTGAAGTGCAAGCGAGAGCGCGTTCGGCCTCCGCGTTCGGCAGTGTTCGACATATGTCTCTCTCCTACTTGAGTGAGCGATGCGTCTGCGTCGTGACAACTGCCATAGAATAATACATTTACATGTTTTCGTCAAGAATAAAGTGCAGTGAAAAGTGAATGTCGTGTTAATTGTTTATTTGTATTTATGCGTACAAATAAATGTAACACGTTGTCACGTTCAACTATCGTCTGTAAACCGACTTTACAGACAACCGATTTTTTTTACAACAAAAGGAACCGCTTCTTTTTTTACCAAACCACCCTTTGAGCAAAAACCCTTAAAAAATCGCTTACGGTAACTGTTTTCATAACTCGAAAATGACACTTTTCCAGCATTATCTTAAGGGCAAGTTATGCGCCCTTAACCTTGCCCGCCCTTGACTTTGCAATCAATTCTCTTACCCGGCTATGTTGCCAACAGGTTTTACGGTTCATTTTATTGCCCGGATTTGCTCGGGTCGCGGATATCCTCAAGCTTCCTTGTCGCCGACAAAAACAAGTTTTCAATAAATAAGTCTGTTAGGCTGCTTTTACATCGGGGATGTGCTGAGCTGTGTAGGGAGGGATGTGGATGATATAAACTTATGGGATCGGTCGATTTTCACAGGTCTTCCTAGCTTAGCTGTATTGGCTAGATTTTTAGAGGGGAATCCAAGCTTAAGATGAACGTTAAACCAGGGTTATACGGGTGGTGTCTTTATTTGAAAGCAGATAATAGATTAGTTGATAACGTCTGGACCCCCGAGGTTGGGCAGGAGCCGCTTGAGGGCAGCCCCATTCCGATTCAGTTTGGGAGCCAGACGTCGGAAGTGCTCCTCGAAATTCCACCGGCTGTCGAGGACGAGTCCCAGGTACTTCATCGTCGACCCGACGCCGATGTGAACTCCTCCTACCGTTAATTGGGAGCGCCGAGGCGGCGCGCTCCGAGGGCCGTGAAAACACATGGCCTCGGACTTTTGCAGCGCCACCTCGAGTCCCAACTGCTGGATCCTATCATCGACTATCGCAACCCCGCGTGTCGCTAATTCGACCGCCGCCTGGTACGAGTCTCCCTGAGCCAGGACCAGCGTGTCGTCTGCGTAGCAGACCACGCTGACCCCGTCAGGGAGGTCGCCGCGCAGCACGTAGTCGTAGCCGATGTTCCACAAGGGCGGTCCTAGTACCGATCCCTGCGGAACACCGCACGACATCTCTCGCCGTTTCCACTCTCCCTGGTGACCAGGGTAGATGATGTACCTGTCCGAAAGGTAGGCCTCGATCACACGACAGAGGTAGTCGGGCACCCGGTGATACCGGAGTGCCCTCCTAATGCTACTCCAGGGCAGGGAGTTGAAGGCGTTAGCGATGTCCAATGACACCGAGCAATGTCCATGTGTTGTGGCGGCTCTTGGGGTAGCTTTTAAATGTCCAATAGTGGACGTCTTTCGGCTGAAATTGGTACATGGTGGAAATCCCACCCATACGTACAAAGCGTTTTGGGAATACATTTATTTTGCGTACACCTAAGAAGTGGAATTCCCTGCCGGAGTCTGTGTTTCCTGATAGCTAGCATAGGTTATTTCTAGGCAAGTATTCTTCAACGTCGGCCACATTATTGCTTACCATCAGGTGAGATAGTGGTCAAACGCGAGCCTATCCAGAACGATTACATCTTTTTCTGTAATCTACGGCAAAAAAACCTCCGGACCTCAAAAAAAAAAAGCAGTAAGCTCTGGGTAATCTCAAAATTAATTAAGTCAACTATATTACTTGTAGCATCGTAACTCCTAACACCTATCGCTGCGGGTTACCTCTTAATTGCTGGAAGTGAACGAAATTTTTTATAGACCCGTAAAAGTCCTTGTCGTAATAAATTACTACAGTTCATTGCACCCTCAGTAGAGTGATAGTATTTTAGGGATCTGTGTACAAACCGTGAAAACGGAATTTTATGACGAAGTCTACGCAGCTATATGTTTGTCTGTCACTGAATTCTGGACCAGTCTCTGAATCAAATATTTGGAGTAAAAAACATGTCTCAATGAAAATGACTCTTTCCGTTCGAGGTTAAGTGAGAGGAAGTGTCAGATTTAATATTTAAACAATTAGTATTTTTTTATAGTAATTAGTCATAACTCAAGTAGTAGTTGTTGGGAAAAAACTACCAGGCGGCCTAAGTGGGAGTGGCCAGGCCACATTGCACGAATCCAGCTGCCCCCCTAGCCAAGTTACAACCGTTTCGTTTAGATTCTCTTTTCGTCAATCGCCTCGAGTCGGCCACGCCTCCGATTCCTTTGTTCTGACGTCATCTCAACGCTCAGTCACGTGGTCAGAACAAAGGAATAGGAGGCGTGGCCAACTCGAGGCGATCAACGAAAAGAGAATCGAAACGAAACGGTTGTAAATTGGCTAGGGGGGCTGGACAGAAGGGCGAGGATTGTCATGATCGACGCCGTCGAGGTCGATCGCGGCGACTACGATGGTGGTGTGGCGGTCTGATCATATTCGCGGGGCAAACTTGGCCAGAGATCGCCCTTGACAGAGAGGTTTGGAAGGAAAGGCCTTGTCCTAGTGGTGGGACACAATATAAGCTATTAAAAAAATGGGTATATGGATCTTTTCTCGAAACTGGGAGTGACAAAGCCGTAGATATTCCCCAATGGTTTAGGTATATCTTCGTTGTGATGTAGTTGTGCTTTGTATTATTCTATAACTGTGTGTCCTTTGTTGGAGATCCAGATCCAAATAAATAAATATAGCGACTTGCACTTGGCCAGATATTTTTTTTTGTTTTTGCATCATTCTTTTGTTTTCAGTCTCCGCTACTGGAGGGTTGATTAATACGGGATTCGTTCGTAAGGAGAAAATGACTTTATTAGAGAAAATCGAATCTGTATTTTATGAACGACGTATTTTATTTAAAATAAAGACGAGATTTTCAGAGCAGTGTTGGAAGGTTTTCCGTAAAATCGAAAAAGAAAAAAAATCTGAGAAATCTTGTGTCGATGTTTTGACACTTTTTTTTTACAAAAATATGGCTCATTCATTCCTTGATAGCTAACACCCCACTCGACGTCGATTTGCAGATATTGTAGGCGTGGGCTTGCGGACGGTAAGCAATGGTTAGCTCGCCGTCCGGCCGTCCTGTAACGTCCGGACCGAGCCGGACTTGTCGACGGCGCGTAGTATCCCACGCGCACCTCAAGGAGATGTCGCACCTAACGCACCTAACCTGTTGTTGAACCTAAAAATAAAACCATCACAGGACTCGGATAATGTCCACGTTGTAATCTGCCGACTTAACATAAATTCGGTCATTTTGCTTTTTAAAACCTTGCTCAATAGTAAAAAAAATCTCGTTGATAAATAACATTTATCTGTGAGCACCCTTTGCGTACCGCTTAATTGTCTAGTTGTTCCGATTTTACCACGCTATTCATTTTTGAATCATCGGTTAAATAATGTGAGTTTCTTGTAAGTCCTAAGCCATTTTATAAAATACGCCTTCTAGGCTTTAAATGCATTTCCCGAGATAAAATATTTGCTTTCGGACAAGATTTTTTCGATTTCTTGAGATCCGAGAATCCGATGGATACGTGACACACAGGAACGATCGTTCTGGTGACACTTGGGGAAGGCCTATGTCCAATAGGACATCTTTCGGCAGAAATGAAGATGATGAGTTACTGTATGTATATGTATCTGTGTATGTATGTTTGTTAGTTTGTTACTGCTTTACGCTGAAATGGCTGAACTGATTTGGATGAAATTTGGAACACGAGTAGATAATTTCCTCAAAAAGAACATCGGATAATTATTAACTTTTACGCGGATGAATTCGAATCAAAAACTAATATAGAGTAATTATGGGTGTTGAAGCGGTGGCTTATTGCCTGCAGGAAACCACGAAACTTTGTGACATTCACATGTCACAAATACGATTCTCAGTCACACACACAGAATCAACCACACAGTCATTTTACTTTAATATAACTTTTAATTTTTTTGTTTAATTTTTATTTTTAGAAGAAAGAAAAACAGTTTATTTGCACAAACATGACACATAACTTAAATTTTTTTTTAATATGTTCATAATAATGTATTCTTTAGACTTTAGTACAATATCAGCTTACCAGCTCTAAAATTCTTATACATGGGTTAATTGTCCAAGTAGCAGTAGCACACTGACTCCTAGGACACAGGACGTCCTATTTTAAGGGCTATATTTCACCGGGACACCATGGCGGCGCAACCAGTCGCCGAGTTACTCACTTGGTGTTACTCAACTGGTGTTCGTTTGGTTGCGCAACCAGTTTGGCGGCGCGACCAACTCGGACGCGTGCACTTAAGGTCCATTTTGATACTGTCTCAGTGTGTAACGACTCTGGTGTCTGTATGGTGTCTTGTTTGGTAGCTTACGGACACCATGGCGGCGCAACTGGTCGGACTACCATGGTGTCTCGGTGAAATATAGCCCTTAGAGTCAGGTGTTCACTTTTGTGCGCGTTTAATTATTGTAAACTTAATTGATTTATAAAAAAAAATGTGAATTCTTTCCAAGAAAATATAAATTCCTTTTAATATTATAGCCTCCAATTTGCAGTGGAATCACCCACAAGGAAAAACTTTTGACTTGTACCTCCATTGATAAATGAAAATCTAATCTGCGGTTGACAGCCACCATTTTATCTCATGTCCGATCTTGAGGGTCGCTAGTCATATATATATATCGTATACTTTTCTTTACATTTTGATACTCTCTGCTTCATTTAGACACGACAAAACTATCTACTAAACTAATTTCCTATTTTCTGATTTTTCTTTTCTCACTTCCTGATTTTTCATCTCCCATTCCTAATATATAGTGTGTAAGTGTGGAAGTGCTGGATATGAGAAACATAGAGTCAGTAATGTTTTAGAGAGGCTTTTATGGAGCTGTGGGCGACTTTTGATTGAAATGTTGGTGATGATGAGACCAGGAATACATGCCCCAGTCGGTAATGTGTCCTAATTAAAAAAAAACTGGGCCAGTGCGAGTCGGACTCACGCCCTGAGGGTTCCGTATCAACTTACTTATGTAAAGAGTTCAATTCCTGATTGGAGTCTCGAAGTTTTTTCAATCAAAAAAATTCGTCAAAAAAAATTTGTGACGTAACAACAAATTTTCTGTTTTCAGATTTATTCCTATACCTGTGCTATAAGACCTTGCTTTATGCAAAATTTCAGGATTCTGGGTCAACGGAAAGTACTCTAGAATTTTGGTTCCCTTGAGTGTCGAAATATAAGTACGTTTTTTGCGACATAAACGGCCATATCTTTTTTTTTCGTTAACTTAGAAGTTTGATTTTATCACAGCCTCAAGGGACCGCAGACTTAAGCATATGGTTTTAAATTCAAGTCGATAAGTCCACGCGTTCTTAAGATAAAGGGTCTTGACAGACAGACGGACAACAAAGTGATCCTGTAAGGGTTCCATTTTTTCCTTTTGAGGTACGGAACCCTAAAAATAAGACACACATTTCAAATTTGGTGCTTATTTTAGCCGATTTGGTTAGTTTATAAGTATGACGGTGATGTACACTATGCAATGCAAGTTTAACTAGCGTTGTATAGTTTATATAATTTTAAATAGGTACGTGTCAAAAGCTAGAACTTCATTAGACCGTCGCACACGTGTAACACGCCTAATTTGGCGTGGATCAAGTGTAGCTCTACAAGTCTAGTTTCCATTTACAATGTATGGAGACCGATGCGCCCAGATTGGCATGTGTTGTGTGCGCAGTGTAGTTCTAGCTTTAGTTTTGCAAGTGGGACATGTTACTGACTGGGGCACGTATGGCTGGTTTACCCTGTACTATAAATGTTATTCTATTCTATAGTATAACTATGTATATATTTCAACCATCAAAATACACGAGAAGAGAAGGACAAAGATCACGCGCTGGGCAGTCATCGAGACAACACTAAAAAACGATGGCGTGACGATCTAGACTCGTTCTTGCTAAGTTGGCCAAAGAAAACCATACAGAAAGTAAGCTGGAAAGATATGGGAAAGGCTTTTGTCCAGCAATGGGATAAAGTAGAAAAAGAAAAAAAGTATGGCTGATGTTAGACCTCATAACCCTAATAACTTATGTAAGTATATATATGAAGCTTTGTTACAAAGAATAGTAACACCGTTTTTGACGTGACAACGTCTTATAATTCGATGGAGCCGGCTGCACGCCCGAAAAAGTATAACGCATGCGGCGTTACCTCGCCCTGAGGCGTTCCATTTAAGGCTTGAAGTGCAAGCGAGAGCGCGTTCGGCCTCCGCGTTCGGCAGTGTTCGACATATGTCTCTCTCCTACTTGAGTGAGCGATGCGTCTGCGTCGTGACAACTGCCATAGAATAATACATTTACATGTTTTCGTCAAGAATAAAGTGCAGTGAAAAGTGAATGTCGTGTTAATTGTTTATTTGTATTTATGCGTACAAATAAATGTAACACGTTGTCACGTTCAACTATCGTCTGTAAACCGACTTTACAGACAACCGATTTTTTTTACAACAAAAGGAACCGCTTCTTTTTTTACCAAACCACCCTTTGAGCAAAAACCCTTAAAAAATCGCTTACGGTAACTGTTTTCATAACTCGAAAATGACACTTTTCCAGCATTATCTTAAGGGCAAGTTATGCGCCCTTAACCTTGCCCGCCCTTGACTTTGCAATCAATTCTCTTACCCGGCTATGTTGCCAACAGGTTTTACGGTTCATTTTATTGCCCGGATTTGCTCGGGTCGCGGATATCCTCAAGCTTCCTTGTCGCCGACAAAAACAAGTTTTCAATAAATAAGTCTGTTAGGCTGCTTTTACATCGGGGATGTGCTGAGCTGTGTAGGGAGGGATGTGGATGATATAAACTTATGGGATCGGTCGATTTTCACAGGTCTTCCTAGCTTAGCTGTATTGGCTAGATTTTTAGAGGGGAATCCAAGCTTAAGATGAACGTTAAACCAGGGTTATACGGGTGGTGTCTTTATTTGAAAGCAGATAATAGATTAGTTGATAACAATTATACGAATTTTATATACATTATTTATTTCACATAGGCCTACATGGGCACTTATAAAACTTCAGAAGCTAGCGCATGGTTATTGGCCATTTCCTATGGAAAAGCAGTGTTCTCACATTGACATTATAAAAAGACGCTATACAAAAATAAAATTAAACCTATCAATAAATGATAGATGTATACAATATAAATTACTAGTGAAATTAAGGTGGCTGTGATATAATTAATATAAAAAAAACATTGCAAAAACAATGTCACAGGAGAGGAAAAAGAAGTTTTAGTATAAATAATGAAGTTAAAACAATGAAAGAGCAGTTAATAGATGACTGTATGATAATGCAGTTAATGAGCTGACATGGAAGCCACATGTGCAGACCACCGACCGAGACCGTGTGACCGAGTCATTGCCAAACAAGCGTGTCTTCAACGTAGTTTTTAACCTTGTAATACGCTTTCTTGATAAGGACACGCTTAATTTGGGTTTTGAACTTTCCCTCGCTAAGCTCGGTAACCAACTTAAGCAATTTGTTATAGAAACGTATTACAATTTCATGTATATTACGCATATTAATGCGTAAATTACTTCTAATTTTAAAAAGTCCTAAGGTTTTACGAACATACAAAATAATTTCTAAGACATAAAGTGAAGGCAGAGTCAGTATATCGATTGTGTAACTTCAGTTGCCCTTTTCGTTCCAGGGCTGCGGTAACATTTTCGAAACAAACTCTATGCGGTCGCAAGAAGATGAAGGGAAAAGCAAGACGAGTCCGTTGAGGTGCAAACTTATCTCAATCGGGTTTTAGCTAGGGTACAAATAGACACATAAATTTAAAGCTTATCTTCAACCTGGCTAACAGTTTAGCTACCTCGCCCATCTTTGTTAGTAAAGCAGCCTTAAGGGGGCGTTCGATCCAGTCGGATTACGTTCTAATGTAATAGCATTGGGTGTGAGAGGCTTAACTTGTTCCGGTACAATATGTTTTTGTCACTTTTGTGTAAGTAAACTAGGTTGTGCTTAAGAGGGCACTGTTAACTTGTATTTAGTGGTAGAGCTCATTTGCAATACGAGGCTTTTTAAATGGGATCGATTTCATTATGAATGAAATGTCATCGTGACATATTTCTATTTACTCGTGTACTGTATTATCATAGCACACGTTTGTGAGTATGTGTGATACTTCTTCACGTTCAAACGCCTGATCACATTAAAATTTGGATGGGCACACGGTCATACCAGATCTTGGAATAGCAAATTTAATATCTCTTTTTGGCGTATAGTCTTTTGGAATAATTTTCTACTTACACAAGCTAGATATTTTTTTTAATTTGCAATCAGACCTAAGGCTATGAGCAAATCTGTTCTGTGATGCTGTTATGCGGAGTGGCTTCCCATTGGAAGCATCTACTCATCTGCTGTCCAGAGCTACTGTCTGTCTTCTAGCTTTAGGATCTAATGATGTTTTAGTCGCTTCACATACTGATTCATGGTGAGATGCCGAGCGAGTTCGTTAAGGTGACTGATTAGCCGCTTTTTGTATTTAGCTGCCATGCATCGAATTTCCTCTTTGATTGTTCTCATTTCAAGGTGCTCGTGAACTTCATTGTTGGTTATGTACCATGGTACTTTCGCGATTGTTCTGAGAATCTTGTTTAGATGTTTTTATGTAAACAAAAAAATAACAAAGTTGCCTCAGACTAGCAATGACTCCAGTATCATGGGTGCGTAACATGCGTACTCACATATCATTGTATCCTACGAATAGGGGCGTAACTTCATAATAGCAACTTTTCAGGAGACACTTTTTTGTGTTTAATTAAATTAAATATTATCAAATATGTATTAGTGATTTCATATAATGTGTATTGATATCTTAAGATTCGGCTACGATTATTTTCAATAAATTATCTTTATATTTTAAATGCATTTTGTCCCTTAAATCAATTTTCAATATTGGGTACATAGAAAAAAACCATAATGGTGATTGTGGCCGTGTTCTATGGAATGGCTATATTGCGATACGAAGCCCTAATTACGTTTGTGTCTTTCTTCTATGTTTCAAATTATGTTTTTGTTTATTCTTCCGCAGATAAGGCATAATGTAACTTATTGCTCAAGTCCAGCACTACTTCACATCATGTAATTAGAATGACCTAATTAAGTACAAACTCGTTGATGCTATGATATTTGAACTTGTTCAACACTACAATTTAACAAAACGCGTTCCGCCGACTAGTGGCCGAGCGGCGCTAGCACGCTCTCTCCGCGCCCGCTCACCCCCACTATTCGCGAAGAAAGAGGGCGCGACGGCGATTGTAGCTTTTTTCTACGATGAAAACGTAGTGCTTAAAAAACCTAATTATTTGATAACCTGTACCATTTTTAATTGTTTGGTTGAACTGGTGTGGTATGATGAGAAGAATTGGATTATGCAATAAAAAAAGAAATCCCCTATGTTTGTTAGGGCACTATTCGTAGGATACGACGATATACAAGACCCCCACCACACCCGGAACATCTATCTGTAGACCATACACATATTTTTTCCGTGCGGGAATCGAATCCGGGACACGTAGCGAAGCAGCCAATTGTTTGACCATTGCGCCAACGGTGCCAACAAATTACTTTAAAACTTGTTAATAATGATCACTTACAGTAATTATCATGTCTTTTTGCCTAATATGAAGCTTTACCATAAATCATCGTGCCAATTTGATCATTACCGGTTTTACTATCTCCAGAAAAATTAAATTACAATTAAAATTCATTTATTTCGGAAACCAATCCATATTATTGATTACAAAATTTGAAATTTTAATATTAAATTTAAAAAATAAAATTATACGCAATACAAACACACAAAATTACAATAATGTCATTAATATGTCATATCTTCCCTATCAATTTACAATGTTTGTTTGCTAGTTTTAAGATTGCGTCATTTCGCGCGAATAAACAGTTTTTCTTTCTTTCTTTCTTCTTTCTTCTTCTAATAAAAACACAATAAATTACAGTTAGTCAATAACAATTAAATTAAATAAAATACACAAAATAATTAAATTAAATTAAATATACACACATGTTTTACTTAACCTAAATTTGGGTTTGGCTCCGGAGTGCTCAACGTGTAGCCTGGTCCAGCACCGCATTATCGGGCAATCCAGATCCAAATTCATCCTCCAGGCGAACAACTGAAGGTATCTGTCATGCAGCGCATTAGAGACACAACTCTCTTGCGAATTATCTCCGCAAAACCATCTATGTTTGCGTCAGCAAACATACCCGACGCACTACAGTAGCGAGGCAGCTACATCAACGCCCTGAAGGCATTATTATAGAGGATACACAGAGTGTCATACGATTTTTTCGTATGCTTGACCTGAAAACCTCTATCTAGCTAACTTAACCTGATTCGCTTCTTAATATCAACTACATAGCTGACATTCCTTTACGGACACATTAAATCCAATTCAAGTACCTCGTGCATCCTAAACAAATAATATCATTTCTTCACCAATACCATACAATCACACACTTTGTCATTTTCCGTTCTATTCGGAAATGACCCTCAGCAAATAATACCCTCATCCAACTCAAGCCTTTCTGCAGGCACGGAGATAAGCGTGATCGAGAACCTTCTATAACAATTTGACCTTAGTACCTCGATGTTAGTAAATATTTATTAGAAATGGAAAGTTTTCTCATTTTCTTTTACTTTCATCCTGAGAGGCGATTAGGAGTCCCGGAGGAATGATTTGCTGTAGTAGTTTTGAAAGTGTGTAATGTATTGGTTTAGTGATTTTGTCAGTTCTAGATGTCATCGCATTTTCTTAAGAGGGTACTTTTTCACTCGCTTATCGTCAACATCGAGCATGGTTTTAAAGCTTGTTACTTTATCTAACGCAATCCAACGCGATATTTGACCAAAAGGCAACGTGAAAAAAGAGAGATAACGCCTGAATACTCTGTTAGCATTCGTTAATTCCATGATTTACATATTCGAATATTTTACAAAACTTGTTCCAGTAAATACGTGTTTTTTTTTTAAACCCTTAGAAGTTTTTTTTATAAAATTGTCGTTGTTCAGAATCTTGATTAAATTTGCAAGGCTTCTATTTTTATACTTTTTTGACTTTTTAATTTTTGAGTAAATTATGAAGTGTCAAAGTTCATGCAAAATAACAGATTTTCAGAGGTCTTTACTGGCAGGATTAGTTTTACACAAATTTATAAATTGATTTCAATAGAAGCCTAGATAATATTCACAAGATACTGTACTTCCAAAATATCTAATGAAAAATGTGTAATAACGTTATAATCGCGTAAGAGCGGTTGTATGAAAAACAGTGAAAACGTATGTCGAGTTGCATCCCCTTAAGGTACTACTATCTTTACTTTTTATATTAGTTAATCTACCTAAATAATGTTTAAAAAGTGCAAGCATAATTAACACACTTTAACGTTAATAAATATGTACAAACAAAAATAAACTTCAAAAATAACGCCAATATTTACAAAATTCATGTATCTACTAGTATTAGCTTATCGACTTTTATATCCACGGTTCATGGCACTGAGAAATTAGAAATATCCTAATTTCAGTCGAAAGATGACCACTGCTGGACATAGACCTCACCTAAGTGTTGCCACAATGAACAGTTTGTGCATCTCGCATCCATCGGATTTCCCCAAACCTCACCGGATCATCGGCCCACCTTGAGAGGTCTGTGCTCAGAGTTTCATTGCGTGATCGGATCAGAAATGAAGATATTCGCAGAAAAACCAATTTATAATAATAGAAGAAAAAAATAATAAATTAATAATAGTAATATTGCACAACTTTCACACAACGCCATCTAGTCTCAAACTAAGCAGAGCTTGTGATATGAGTACTAGACAACTGATAAACATACTTATATATTTCTAAATACATACATATATAGATAAATTACACCCAGACACAGAACAAATGATCGTGCTCATCACACAAACATTTGTCCTGGGTGGGAATCGAACCCACGACCTCCGGCATAGCAGTCAGGGCCACTAACCACTAAACCAACAGGCCTGTCAATTTATGAACATAGCCCGAAGAATCAAAAACTTAAGTGGCAGTGGGTAGGATACATTGTTTGCAGAACAGATGGTCGATGGGACTGGAAAGTATTATAATTATTTAATCATAATTTCAACCGATTCACGTCCACTGTTGGACATAAGCTACCCCCAACTCTCACCGTAACGACCGCTCCTGTGCGTCTCGCATCTACCGGATTCCTGCGACCCTCGCCAGGTCATAAATCCACCTTGTAGGAGTGTAATTACAAATATTGCTGAAAAGTTAGCACCGTTTTCTTTCCCTTATTTTCGTTTCTAACTTTTCCCAAAAACACACTTCACGAAACTTGTGTCAACGCATCTAATTTTCAATTTAACGAGAATGACTGCGGCGCGTGAACTCAATCAAGTCGCAAACCGCAACGACCCAGCACCTAAGCCGCCCCTTAACTGAATAGTTCCAATCTCGAACGGGATTATCTTCAAACAATGGGGCGCAGTTTCTTTGTAAACCTTGAGCATTTACGAATCCTTATAACCTTCGGGCTGAATGAGATGAAGAAACATTGCAAACGAGAAAAAAGACATGAGTCTGCGATGTGTGTTGATCAAGAACCAGTCGGTGAAGTTAATAATAGTATGGTAGCTTGCGAACCAGTCTAAAATGGTGATGACTTCACACCACTTTGACAAAGTCTGGCATGACGTTCGCAGTGAATACGGCAATAAAAGAAGTGATCAAGACAGCGAGAGCTCTCTTGATCTTTGGACTTCGCACAGACAACAGTGCCTAGGAATTCTCTCTCGGCTCTTTGTGAATTGAATACATAAATCCTACATCATAATAAATCAGTTGCGTGGTCTGGAATAGTTTGTTTATTGCTCGTTACCCACTCATCACTCACTCAATATATTCTCTGCGGCGTTCCCACTCTGATCGGCATTCTAGGGCCTTACCATGATATGTTAAAATATCCCCTTATATATAGCCTTATAATATCCTCAGTGTTACGATCAGTCCCCCTAGCCAAGTTACAATCGTCCTTTGTTCTGACCACGTGACTGAGCGTTGAAATGAATCAGGATATAGGAATCGAAATGAAACGGTTGTAACTTGGCTAGGGGGGCTGGCCTCTTACCTAGGAGAGGCTATGGGCCGCAATTCCTTACACGGATCCAGCGTAGGTTGCTGGATGTCTCATGTTTTCAAATGTGTTCAAGGACATGCACATTTTTATTGTACATAGTTGAATAAGATATAGATATTTATTTTTATTTAAAGTTGGGGTAATGGATGAGGAGTTGGAAAATTTCAAGGGAAGCCAAGGCTGTAGAATTGTTCGAAAGAGTCACCGCAGCTCTAGAACACTAAGAGCAACGGAAAGAACATGGGTGAGTCAGTAAAAATATAACACTCTCTTTCACTCCACCTAGAGCGGGAAAAGATATTTGATAAATTCCCAACCAAAGAAATATATTAGCAAAACCCTTACAAAATAAAATTGAAGTCATCAGAACAAATGGTCTCAACCATTCGGGAGTTACATCAATTTCTGTGGAACCTATTTCTGTAGATGTCACAAAAACTGAGGGTTATATTCGGTCAGTTATTACAAGATTTTTTGGGATATCGTTATTTCGAAGTTGACGGAAAGCCGCATTTTGTAAAGGTTTCGTTGAATATTTTTCGGGACCCGAATAATTTTAATACTAATAGCTGTTCCCCGCGGATTCACTCGAGTCTTTGGTACTACTCCATTCCTATTGGTCGTAGCGTAATTTTATTTAGCCTATCGCTAGTAGCCACTCCTCAATAAATGGGCTATTCTAAAACTGAAAGAATTTTTCAATTTGATCCAGTAGTTCCTGTGATTAGCACGTTCAAACAAACAAACTGAACAGCTTTATTTATTACATAATATCCCTCCTCCTCCTTGAGTCGTGTAGTTCCCGCTGGATTTGCTTCTTACTGATGGTGTCTCGCCATATGTGACGGTTATTGGCGTTTATGAAGTATAACGTGCAATGGGTGTCCAGTGTGGAGCGGACCTGATCTGCCCATCTTTTTGGGCTGCGGCCTCTTGGCATATTATATAGTATAGAAGATTGAAAATTTGCCTCTGATGAAATCACTCCTCCTGTCCCGTTGCAATATAGCCCTAAAAACTTGCATGAAGAAACAAAACTTATATTGTTTACTATTTTGAGGGTAGAATGTTATATAATAAATCACTATTACGTTTATATAAACAGTGTGAAGTATCTTGGTAGCTCTTTTGAAGATTTTGTTTATCAGAAAAGGTTTAAGCAATAAATTGTTAGTTGTTAGGTAACATGTTTTATGGATGAACTCGGTAGGTATCTTATAAGATTGGAATAAATATCGAAAATCTTATTTCTGTGGCCCTAGTGAAAAGGGGTATAAGTCCGATTTTGGCAAAAATGAGTTAAGTATACCGAAATGATCAGAAAAAAAATCTCTATCGTTTAGTGAAAACAGGTCTAAGCTATTTCTAAAAATAAGGAAGTTACTTTATGTAAAAGGGTTCAACTGACACCAAAAAACTACAAAAGTTGGTTTCAAGTCCATTAACATCCTTTTAAACGGAAAAATAAAAAGATTGTTTTGTGTTTTTTAATCTAAATTAACATAAATCACCCACGTTTTAATTTGCTTGGTGTTTATCGATACAACAATACAAAGTGCTTAAAAATGGTTTAGTTAGTAATGATATTACTAGACTTATATCTGTTTTGCAACAAAATAAAGGGAAAAATATTTCTTTGCATTAGGTAATAGGTTATTATAAAATAATTCCAAATTGCGTATCCCTTTTCACTTATATGAATTAATATTTAACTTATAGGAGAAGGGGTCTAACTTATTTTATACCCTCAAGGAATTCATTTTGTGGTTGGTATAAGTCATTATCTTAAAAACTCTAAACTTTACATTAAAATTAACCCAATAATAATAAAGAACATAAATCGTTTACCAATAAAAAATATCACATGTATTTCATTAGATAGCGGTTTAAATGTCACACGAAGTCAAACACGAAATTGAAGCGCGTGGAATGTTTTTTGCGTCTCCTGTAAAGTTGCATTTTTGGACTTATATCCTTTTTCACTAGGGCTACAAATTTATCCTTTAAATATTTCGAATAATATTAATGAGTGCTATACCTACTCTTTCGAACGGAAAGATCCCTGTCACCGATCTAAAAGTTCAACATCATCATCATTTTTTAACTTTAATTCTTCACCTCTTGAAATAGGGTTCCGTCTAGCATCTATGATATTTTTATATAGGTACATATATAATTCTTCTGTACGTGTGTTTGTCTCTTACGTCCTCCTAAGCGGCATGACCGATTTGGATGAAATTTTGTATCTATATTTGAGTGGGTACCTGAATGGTTTGAAAATACTACTGGACCCGGTAGGTGACGTTTCAATCGAGTTCTCAATTTTTTTTCTGACTATAATTTTGCTTTCGGGCAGAACAACGTCTGCCGGGACCGCCAATATAAATATAAATACTGCGGCTCTTACCATGTCATAAGACGAAAGAGAGAGAGAGAGAGAGAGAGGAGGAGAGATGCAGCATTGAAAAACCGCCTACTGAGTTGACTTCGATCATTACAAAACTTTTCCAATCAAAAATCAGACAAGCAAAATCGAAGTAGGAAGCTAGTTTTAAACCTAGAGTAATTAATCTTTTAGTAAAAAGAATTGATCATTATTTAGGAATCCGCAACCATTGTGAACAGGCCCTCGTTCTTTTTATAATATCGTACACTATATTTTTTGTAGACAGCAATAATTCTACGTTATTGAGTGATCGTAGTCAGTGTAGTGATTGATGTACTGACAAGTTATGGGTTTTTCAAAGTTTTCTTTATATTTCAGGGTCAGGAATTGGCAACACTTTTTTAGCACTTTAGTAAAGTATAGTGATGACAGGTTGATGGCAACACTATAAAAATGTACTCAATATTGACTTCTTGCTATTTATTCAAAGAAGAAAATACTTTTCAAATTGTATGATATTATTTCTAATTAAAACGCAGAGATTTTACTATTTTAAATACTCTTTTTTATTTTGTCGTACACTTCTGTCACAAGCCAAAGATAAGACAGTAACAACTAAGCAAGAGACACAAAATCAGTATTGCCAACCTTAGACCAATGTATGAACATTATACATAATTAATAATTATCTATACATATGGGATGGCGCCAATAATATGACATTAAAATGATGTTTCCAGTCTGCATACCAAAAATTATTCGAATATATCCAGTAGTTTAATCATAGGACATTATTTTTCATTTTCAACATTTTCTACATGATGTATAATGTAGACCACGTCACAAAAAAATCTTCTTTGGCAACTGAGAAAAAAATCATATTTGGTGCTATAAACATAAAATCTTAAAGCCTTAAAACAGTTTTAATGAATAATCAAGTTAAAGTACCAGTTGACATATTTATAAATGGTGTTCTATTTTGTTTACGATTTTATGCTATTTAATTTGATAAAAAAAAAAAAAAAACATTTTTTATATTTCGATTTTAGGATTTTTTTGGTGGTTTAATAATATTCCTATGGACTAGTAGTACTACGAGTGTTTTAATTTAACATCGTATTGTCAGCGCCACAAAACGACAGGGACTAGGAGAGTGAAATTTTTGCACAAGTGTTAATTTAATGACGTAGGCGAGCACTAGTCCAGTGGTTTCGGCTCTGCATTGATATGTCAGTCAGCGAATTTCTTTTTTTTTATTTATGTAGATAACAAATCTGGTATAGATTGTATCTTGTATTAAATATGTATACTTTTGGAATCAATCCAAACAAAAGCATAGTATTCTTTCGTGACAAACTTAAGAAGACCTTTCCCGTGTTAACACTTCTTGTAAATAACTACGAAAGAGTAATAAATAAGTATCTAAATATAGTGGTCCTGAAGCAAATGCTGTCAAGAATGATATAAAATGAAATATTTCCAACAATGCGGGTAGTTCTGTTATGCTACGTCTGTTTCGTATTTGCGATGTCATTTGAGGTAAAAGTTGTGTTCCAAAACTGTTGGAATCGTGACAAACATAAAGGGAAGCTTGAAGACATGTTTGTTTTCTGCTTTGTCATTTGTTTTTTCTTTTCTTTTTGTTTTAATTAGCCGTTAATGACCTACTTTTTTTCGGTATCAAACAAAATGTAGAGTAGATGTTAAATTAAATTTTTTCTTTCTTTTCTTTTTTCGAAAAACTTTGCCCCACTCTAGGAATGTTCATAAACATGTAAACCCATCTAAACAAGACACCCAGACCCTGGACAATTATCAGTAAGCCATATAAATATTTTTCCGAGCAGGAATTGAAATCGTAACACGCAGTGTAGCAGCCAATCACTCAACTACTGTGCCAATCGATAGGGAAGTGTTCCATGTTTGAACGACAAAAATAAATCACGAAATCGTTTAGGAAAGAAACAAAAACAATACATTATTTTCAGCAACTTTCCTTGAGACTATTTTTATACTGATCTCTCACAAGGAGCTTACATCGTTCCAAGAAAGCTTTTGGTACTAATTTCATTATCGTTAAACACTTGAATACATTTTCCTTAAAGTGAATGTGTGAATTAATTTTTCCTCGTCAATTTGTTGAGATTTCACGTAAACTTTATTCAGTAGAACGAAACCAGACTAAAAATATATGTTTGAATTATGATTGGGCATGATGTAAGCCGAAATAGCCGTATGTATGAGGAAACCGGCCATGTCCTAGAACCAAAAAATTCGAAGACATGTGACATTCACCAACCCGCACTGGGCCCGCGTGGTGGATTACTATTTCCTCTCCTAGAGAGGAGGCCTGAGTCCCAGCAGTGGGAACATTAAAAGGCTGATTATGTTATGTTTATGTTATGTTATAATAATAATAATAACACTTTATTTCAGACCATGGTGTCCAATTTGTTAGTATCAATGTTCTTATAGACTAGTGTTAGTAATACTTAAAACTACCCACAACAAAACATAAAATCACTATTGTGCCATTCTATGACAAATGGCGGAACAATGGTTCACGTAGCCACAGTCCAGCCGACTAGCGATCATGCTAAGAATGCTGTTAGCGCTGCCCCGCACTCTACCTGCGTTACTAATTTGGTGTACAATAAAGTTTTTTCTATTCTATTCTATTCTATTCTATTCTACGCACCAGCGATGCGCATCTTTTACGCATCGTAGTGTAAAAGCAGTCGACGCAATGTTCAACAAACATCCCTGATGCACTACAGAATCGCCGCAGCCCCATCAGCATCCTGAACGCATTATTAAATTGGACTCGGATTGGTTGCATTGGTTATGATGTAAGCGGCAAGACCTTTGTAAACTTACAAAAATGTTAGAAATACTCAACATGAAACAATCATTTTTTTCTTTTTTTTTATGTTCATTATCGCAGTATACTATATTTTTTTATACTAAAAACCACAAAAGCCTTTACTGGCTTATATATGGCTAGTAAGTTCGGATAAATTAAATTACAAATAGGTTAGGTAGTAAGTGAACTTGTAAGTAACTTTTATTCATCGGATTTCCACGACCTTCACCAGGTCATCGGTACAGTTTGAGAGAGGTCTTCCAACGCTGCACCGTTAAAGTCACCTTCACATATTTATCAGAAGATATTGCATGCAGCAATGCCTGTAACAAATCGCTCCATTCATATCAGACTAATATTGAAACGTCGAACATCTGACACAGATGTGTTGTCTGTCAAACAAACGAGCATCGCAAATGCATTACGAGAAAGTCCAGTTACCGAATACGTGACGTCATAGCACTTTAAACAAGTCTTGGCTGAGACAGTTGGAAAGATGGATATTTTATTGATTTCCTACCTTCCGGCATTAATTTGACTGTTTAGTAATTCTGCAGTCTGTAAAATACCATCCATTTTTTTGGATAGGAGATCAACAAATAAATTCTCCCAACGTCGGTGGAGCGAGATGGAATATCAAAATTTTACTGACAACCCACCTGTGTTTTTTTTCAGTTGCCCCTTGCATTCCAAGGTCCGCGGTGACTATCAAACAGTCTTCCAACACTGGCAGGCATCGCTTTAAAATTAACTCTCTAGATGTTAGACAACTGAAACAAATAAGCACTTATTTTTCAAAAAATATAATTTAGCTCTTTAAAATTTTATACACTATATTTAATATTCGTAACAGGTTTCATTTACTCTGTTACGATTCTATTCTGCCCATCCCCATGGGTAAAAGACGTGATATATGATCTTTGTAACAAAATCAATGTTCTCTGTATTTAGTACATCGACTACTTATTTTCTCTGCATCTTCTGGTACACAATCGCCACTCCAGAAACTTTCAACCTAATGCCCACTGGTCACTTAAGTTTGGCGACTCTTCGGAGCATGTTGGTAACCTTGGTTCTCTTGCGGATATCTTAAACCCTGATTCCGAGCTTAGCCATCTCCATTGCGTTGAAAGGCCTCCCACAAGCTGGATCAATGACCTGGTGAGATGCGAGACGCACAAACCCGGACGACTAGTGATGTGCGTGTCTTTTGTCCAACAGTGGGCGTCTTTCGGCTGAATTGACAAATTATTTCCTGAAAAATAACAATAAGAAGATTGTTTCTGTTCACTTCTCATGCAGCTCAGATCAGACATGATAACTTTCCTACATCAACTACAAATTAGGAATGCGTGCGACGTTTGTAGCGAATAATAAAACGGCAGTTAACAGTATACCAACTATGTCGGAACATGGTTACTGCTTTACGTGCTAACTGCGACCTCGTTTACTTGAACTATCTAGTTTTATTTACTACTAGATCCTGTATATATTTTGTGGACAATCAAAAGTGGGACACTATAGAGTACTATTGAGTTAGGAAATAAAAAAAACTTTGCTTTGTTTCGTAAGGTTTGTATGTATATATGTAGGTATATTAACATCATCTAAATTTGTTTGAAACGGTTCTGGAGTGGCGACCGCGTATTGGAAGACGCAGCGTTGGAAAGCCTCCTGTAAGGTGGACCGATGACCTTTATTTTTTTTTTGCAGGTGGGAAAATCATCCAATGATATCCCCCGCTCTTGGGTGGAGCGCGAGGGTGTGTCAGACTTTTACAGACTAAAAACCCACTCCTGTTCCTTCGTTGCCTCTCATACCAGGGTCGAGTTTTCCTTTCAGAAATAAACCCTTGGCCTCAGTAGAGGCTTCGACACTGCTGGGCTCCTACAGTTTGCTGACATCTCCTTGAGGCGCGCGTGGAACAGTACGCGCCATCGACGACTTGGGCTCGGTCCGGATGGTCAGACGGCGAGCTACACATTGCTCGCCGTCCACCGATGACCTGGTAAGGGTTGCAGGAATCCGATGGATGCGAGACGCTCAGGACCGTGCATTGTGGCAACACTTGGGGGATGCCTATGTCCAACAGTGGACGTCTTTCGGCTGAAATGATGATGAAGATGAAATCTGTTTGCTGAACTAGAACCATTTGGTGAAACTTTGGGCCACAATGTTATTTAAGTATTTATTTTTTAATTTAAGTTTCTACCTTGTAAACCTAGCTGAAGTCAATTTTCCTTAAGTCCTAAAATATTCGTAATTTTAGTTATACACATAGTTGGGTACTAGCACCATATTGAGGTTTGTGCCACGTCACATAGCCTATGTTCAGCGGACGATTAAGCCGGTTCTAACAATACCTCATTTGTCCAGTTCCGATAAATAGTTCAGATAGGTATTAGTGTTAGTTAGTATCTATGAGAGAACAGATAAACACACAAACACATAGCACACAACAACACACACATAGCCACACATAGTATATAACACATACATAGCCTGTCAAAATCATAACCCTCCGCAGTCGGGTAAAAAGACTAAATAAAGACTATAATTTTGTTGTGCATGTCAAATAAACGTGTTTTCTTTCTTTCATTGTTGTTTATGTATAAATCTAATAATATTACTACATTTATCATATTACTCCCATTACCTACCAATACCAAAGGAAGATATTTTCAGGATACAAAGTAGTCTTGAATGAGGCTCATAGCTAAAACCATGGGCTAACATGACTATCGGTACAATGGTAACTGAGTCCACATCCCACATGTCTACAACCCCGCGACCCAACTCAATATACTTGATTTACTTATCTTTCTCAGCTTTTTGGTAACCCCTTATAAAATTGTTATCAATTTTACCTTTTTGTATTTATTTATTTTAACAAGATTGGCCTACGTAGATTTAGTTTTTTAGGCTACTATATCAAAAGAGTGCTATTAACGAAGCACGCTATAGTCACGGTAATATTATCTATACAGTATTGTAACTCGGCCGTATCTTTGAAATAAATGCCTACAGCCGCGCGATACGTAAACATGCGATAGGGCTGCCCGCACTATGGCTGCCCGCATCCAGCATTTTAATTACATTTGCCTACTTTGTGTTTCCATTTAGTTTTGTGATTGTAAATATACTTTTTTTATATAAACAAATAAAATACTTTGTGAATTGAATAGGAAGTGTTCAATATTTGTGACCGAAAAATATTTGCGCCTCGACTGAGACGTACCTACGAAATGCTTTATTATTAAATTTTTAAAGTAAAAAATCCGCATTCTAAAGCTTAATTAAAAATAGTTATGGGATACATGGACAAGGTGGAGAAAAAGGAATATCTTTTACTTGGTTATAGATACCTGCAGCTACTGTACAATTTATATGTTTGGTTTTAAATGAAGAATACATGCAACCAAAAACAGCAAAATATATCCTACTCGTCATATTAAATATATAAATATGTAAGTACTTGAACTTATTTTTATTGAAAAAATCGCGCGGCACAGACGCGACTGTCTGCATCCCGAGCGCACCCCGAGATCGAGGCGCGTAGGTATAGCTCGCGTTTCGTCCGTTTGTATGTAGTTAGAATACTGTATAGATAATATTACCGTGCTATAGTCTTGCTTCGACTATAAAGGCCTCATGTTGCATATTATGTCAACCTATTTTATTTTATAATTCTAAATGTAGATAACTAGTCTTCTGTATTCCCATCTTGTAATCACTGATACAGAATATATTCTCTATCAGTGATTTTCAGTGGTTTACCCAACAAATATCGATCTGCAGTTCAATAACACCAAGGAAATAGAAGACTTCGAGGTACAAGTGACACACATAAGCAATAGATTCAATATTACAAAAGCACAATACAGCTCTATCATTGAATACAATAGAACCCTGTCACAATATGTCTTGGTTTCTGAATGATATAGTTTTGTGGCTATGCACGGAACATCTGTTATGTGTCATTTATAATTATTAATGGTATGTTGACCTACTCCCCATTCAGTTGTTTTTGGATGAATAAAGACAGGTTTATTTATGTACGGTTTAATAGGTTATCTTTCAGACACCTGCCTATTTATTTATTTTTGAAGTAACAAATCATCAAATGACTTCTTTCGCTCTTGGGTGGAACGAGATGACGTATCAGACTTTACTGACTAAAATCCACCTGTGTCTTTAATATGTCCTGAATCAGAGGCGGAAGTTGCCACCGCCAATCGCCTCCAAGAGGACAGGGCTGTGCTCTGCCCAAGCGGAGCGGATGTCCACCGTGTTCTCCAGGTGATCCACACAATAGTGAGACCCGGGCATTTTTTCAACCTTAATCTGAAACAAGAACCTCCTGAACTGGCCATGTCCGGTGAAAACCTGCGTCAGACAGACAGCGAGGACGCTCTGGTGGCGCCTCTCTAGCTACTCCTCAAAAAGATGACTTCACGCCGCGATTGTGTCGTGCGCATGAGATAGAATCAAATTCATCACTTTAGTTGGGACCTACAATCCATCTTGCGGGTCCAGTTCGGGTTAGTTTATATTATATAACATGCATTTGAATATTGGTTTCTAGGCCAATTTTACCATTTTCAACTCTTTTTCTTTCTTCTTTGCTCTTGCCTCTTCTTGTTCCTTTCACTTTGCTGGTAAGCATCGTCATTTATCAGCCAAGCTTTTTTCATCTTCCTCTCTCTCTCTCTCTCTCTGGGGCCATCTCAAGGGCCATGGAATTGGTTCTGAAAAGGATATACTCATGGTCCTGGAAAGTAAAAGGCAACTGTAGGAACATGGGTCTGGTTATAGTCAGTAAAAGTCTGAGATGCCCTCCCGCTCCAGCCTAGTCCTCCACCTCAAACAGAAAACTCTTCCTCTTTTTTTGTAGCCGTGAAAAAGTACTTTTTCACGATCATCATGTCTGCGTCTGGACTTTATAATCTTCTCAGTAATAGGTGTTAAGTGTCGGTTTGAGAGCCACTCATCAGTTGCTCTAAGATGGAGAATAACAAAATAGTAAGTCGAGGTGGTTGTTACTGAACCCCATTATCTCAGACTGTTAAAGAAAGAAAAGAAAGAAAGAAAGAAAACATTTATTTGAGACTCGCACAGGACAAACAACAATAAAATAAAAAGTAACTGCTTCATCTATAAATACTTAACTTAAAAGTAATAGAAAAAACAATATAAAAAAATAAAAATAAAAGACCTGTGCGAGGCCAAAAAGGCTCCTATCTCAGTATATGCTAAAAAACATTTTACAAAAATAAAAATAACCGACTTCACTAAAAAAAACACTAAAAGGATAAAAAATAATTTTAATTTCGGAAGTCGGTGTTTCTCGGTATTGTTTGTTTCTTATTTAACACCGACTTCCAAAATTAAAGTTATTTTGATCCTTTTAGTGTTTTTTTTTAGTGAAGTCAGTTATTATTTTTTTGTAAAAAGTTTTTTATTTCACACTTTTTAGTTGCGTTACACTTATAAACAGAGTGCCTATTTCTCATGAAAATTCCAATTAACCCAAACACTGCTAGGTTACATTGTTTCATTATGAAGTTCCTGTGTCTACCTTCCACCTTCCGGCTCCATCATCAGATCAGTTTGATAGTACCTAATAACCAAAGTGTATCTCATGACAATTCTAATAACCCAAAACACGGCTAGAATACATTTGAAAATACAACCGAATTGATAACCTCCTCCTTTTTTTTGAAGTTGGTTAAATATCAAGACAATCCTTAAGTTTGACGGCACGCGGACTCGCAAAAAAAGCTCCTGTCTACGACAGATCAAACTGTTTCCTTGTAGGAGTACGGAATCTCGTTTTTAACAAACAATACGAGTACCTACATACAGCATACAGACAGACAGAGATATTTCACTGAAGCGACTAAAACCATAAAAGGGATTGTGTTTAACCAAAATTGTTTGCCAGCAATATTTTCTCTGATCAATTTTAATAAACTATTCCCCCTCAAAGCATAATTTTCATACAAAATATTCACGTCATAAACATAGGATGAAACACCGAATTTTCACGGTGATTTAACATCGGAACTTCCAGACCCCTTTAGCATACAATTTACGTAACCATATCATTATTTTCTTCCGTTAGTTTTCCACACCATATAACATGGTACTTTTTGAATATTTCGCTTACATTTAACACTAGTTTTGCCAGTGGTTTCACCTGTCTAAACCATATTTTCGTACAAATCATTCTTTGGCAAATCATCATCATCATCATCATCATCATTTCAGCCGAAAGACGTCCACTGTTGGATATAGGCCTCCCCCAAATGTCGCCATAATGACCAGTCCTGTGCGTCTCGCATCCATCGGATTCCCGCGACCCTCACCAAGTCATCGGCCCACCTTGTGGGAGGCCTTCCAACGCTGCGTCTTCCGATACGTGGTCGCCATTCCAGAACCTTTCGTCCCCATCGACCATCTGTTCTGCGAGCAATGTACCAATGTTAGTAAGTTTGACGATTCTTCGGGCTATGTCTGTAACCTTGGTTATCCTGCGGATATCTTCATCTTTGACAAATCAATTTATCAGAATTAAATTAGGAGTTTAGTTGAAAATCACAGCAAACACACAGACAGTTTTTTTTTTCTGTGTGTTGTTTGAAGCTAGCTAACCTCTGATTTCAGTCGCCTATTTTTTTTTGTAATAATATAAACTAGTTCTTTACTGCGATCCAATTGTTGATGGTGAGGCGCACTAGTCTATTAAGCGCCTATTCACTCTAGCCTTGAAGACACCTAAATTATTATTGGACGGGAAAACCGCAGCAGGAAAATTGTTCCAGTCCTACATCGAAGGACTGAAACAATTCGGTACAATTATTCAAAACAACACGGTATAAACGACAAAAATCTTATCAAATTGATTACAATTGCACCTTGTTTGGCTATTTTATGATAATTAACCGAGAAATTATACTAACATTGTGAGTGTGTAAATTTGTACATTTTTTACTTCTTTATAATTAAACAGCTGATCAGAATTCGATGAAACTTGGTACACCAGTAAACTATGTCCTTAGGTCATAGGATATTTTTTATGTCAGGAATATGTTCACTTGAGATAATTATCTGCTTTCACGTGGGTGAAGCCGCTGGCAAACGCCAGTTTTGTAAATAAAACTTAGTCAACAGACAGATATACAGACATAAATTCTTTAATAGTGTTAGCGTGGATGTGTTAACAAAAAAGCGAATGTCCTATTTATTCTACCGTTATTGTTATTCGTAGTGATAAGTTTTTATGTAGGCACGCCAATGCCCGCCCTTCCCCTTGACTGGCCTTGACTCCATGTTAAATAGCGTTCCGCAGGATATCAGGATGTTCGGGACCGTGGGGCAGGGTCAATGACATTGAGATGACGTGGGGATAGTGTTTACTTATGTTTGTTATCTCGGCTTGATTCTGCGTGTTTTCTCTTGTGGGTTAGAGAAGTTACAGTCATATTCATATCTTTATTTGCGTATCATAATATTATACAATATCAAAAATGTGACATTTTGATACAAGTTGAGAAAGTTTGTCATTGGGATCGATGCGGAATCCGCCCGAGCCGCAAGCGAGGGTATTATGGAGCAGAGTGTTGCTCAGCAAGGTTGATGCTTGCTAGCCTTATATGTAATAATAATAATAATAATAATATGTCCCTATGACTTATATATCCCTATGTATATAATATACTAGCTTTTGCCTGCGGCTTCGCTCCTGTCAACTGACTACTATATTCTACTGTACCCAACTCTATAACCCTACCCTACCCTACTATACCCTAATCTACCTCACTCTACCCTACTCTACGCCACTCTACCCTACTCTACCCCACTCTACCCTACTCTATCCCACTCTACCCTACTCTACCCCACTCTACCCTACTCGATAAAAAGTATCCTTTGTTCGTCTCCTGTTAATCGGTTCAGCCGTTCTTGAGTTATAAATAGTGTAACTAACACGACTTTCTTTTATATATATGTGGAACTGCATTGCAAACACAGTCTTACACATACGCAGCCACGTGGGTTCGCAGACATGCAAAATTTATTTATTTATTAAAACTTCTTGCATTATTAAGAAACACTGTACAAAGTCTGGCTTAATGCCTCAGGCATTTTCTACTAGTCGACCTTAGGTTGGGGGCAGAAACATAACATGGTTGGAGTAACTTAATAAAATAAAATAGCCTTTATTTACTGAAGGTGCTTTACAAACATACAGAATCTTATTATGATATACTGATACTGTAGGGGCCCAGCAGGGTCGAAGCCTACTGGGGCCAAGGGTCTGATTCTGAAAGGAAGACTCGGCCCTGGTACGAAAGGTAACGAAGGAACAGGAGTGGGTTTTTAGTCAGTGAGTAAAAGTCTGACACTATCTCCCGCCCCGCCCAAGAGTGGGGGATGTCATAAGATGATTTTCCTACCGGAAAAAAAATGATTATATATTGATATGATGTTGATATATATTAAAATTTATATCAACATCATATCAAATGGACCTGAGAATATAATATTAAATATATTTATATATGGAGCAATTTAATGGTAAATAAATAGAAAAAAAACACATAAATATAATTATATGCTTAGATAAATAAATATAAATTAATAATGTTTTATGATAAATGAATCCAACAACGTGATAATTTCACCAACTTCTTGTAAATGTGTTCACGTGCATCACTTCATCTTTCTTTTCAAAGAAAGTTCATATGACATCAGAAATTAATATTAGTTAAACCTAAGGTATAAAGCGTTGTACAGACAACCCACTCTTTTCAAGTTAACACGTTCAGTGCCGAACGAGGTCTAATAAGCCTCGTACGTATCTTTCTTGCAGTGCGGCTAAGAAAAACAGTGTTCTCTGCCGTGCGAGGGCCGTATCTTGAATTTAATTTAGTTTAGAAAAGAGATAAATATCTATATAAGATGTCGTATTAAAACAGAATGCAGTGGTGTATTTGTCGTAGCCAGATCATAGAAATTGATCACTTCATGATACGGCCAAGTAAAACTGGCCAGATCGTTTTAAACGTTAAAGTTTGATGATATTTCAAAGCTCGATCTTTAGACCTCAAGAAATAAGGTCAAACCTTATTTCTTTAGACCTTTTATTATCAAAAAAATCCTACATCAATGATATGGTAAATGAGGAGGATTTGGGCACGCCAAAATTATGGCGATAAGTCCCCTCTTTGAGGAGTGGCTGGAAAGACCTCACGGCGTCCTTACCTACCGCATGACGCAGGTCCTCACCGGACATGGTAAGTTCGGGAGGTTCCTGCACCGGATTCGTGCAGAAGAGACGCCCGGGTGCCAACATTGTGTGGACCGCCCGGAGGACACGGTGGAGCATACGGTAGAGGTGTGCCCCGCTTGGGCAGAGCACCGCCGTGTCCTCGTGGGGGCGATCGGTGGCAGCGATCTCTCGCGCCGGGCCTTGGTACAGGCCATGGTCCGGAGCGAGGAATGCTAGCAAAGGAGGCGGCCGATCACGTGAGGCAACGGTCCTCACGCCCCAACCACCGCCGGGATTCCGATCCCGATTTCCGGCCACCGTAGGCGCGGGCTTGCGGACGGTGAGCAATGGGTGGCTCGCCGTCCGATCGTCCGATAACCGTCCGGACCGAGCCCAAGTCGTCGACGGCGCGTAGTGTTCCACGCGCACCTCAAGGAGATGTCAGCAACCGTAGGGGCCCAGCAGGGTCGAAGCCTACTGGGGCCATGGGTGATGCGAAAGAGATCCCCGGGGCCCTGGAAAAAAAAATGGCAAAGAAGGAACAGGAGTAGGTTTTTAGTCAGTAAAAGTCTGACACTATCTCTCGCTCCGTCCAAGAGCGGGGGATGTCATTAGATGATTTTCCCACCCGAAAAAAAAAAAAAAATGAGGATTGACATATCATCAAATGTTAACATTTAAACAATCTGGCCAGTTTACAGTCTACTTTAATAAGGGGTCACTTTTACTTCGTACCACATTTAGAAAAAAAACCATTTAATTTTTTAAACGTTACGGGGTCTAATAAGCCTTATCAACATAATTAAAGTTTTCATACGTGGTCTTAAACGCCCCGTACTGTAGGAATGGAAATAATTTCTACAAAAGTATGAGTATGAGTACCGCTATCAACGTGTTAAAATAATATTAGTTTGATTTAAAGTTTAACAACAAGAAATTCATTTGAATTGAAATCACCAAGTTCTAGTGTTGCTTTGTGTTCATTTGATTATTGCTGAAATATTAATTTGTAAAGGTCAACGTATGCGTATTGTGCTATTTCTGGCATGTCTATGGTAACCCATTGATCCTGTAATAATTTGAATTAACTAAACTGATGAACCTGATTGACTCAATTGCTATTTCTCGTGGGTATGGTTACAAGAACATGTAAACTGTTAAATAATGATAAGACTAGAAACTAAGGGTGGAATTCACCAATAAAACTAATCGCGTTTTAACGTTTGGCTCGCATAATCGCGTTTGGCCGCTGTCACTAGTGTCACTTGTCTGTATTTTTCTTTTGTTGTATTTTTACAAGTGACACTAGTGACAGCGGCTAAACGCGATTATGCGAGCCAAACGTTAAAACGCGGTTAGTTTTATTGGTGAATTCCACCCTTAGAATCATAATTTTCATAAACTTATCATCATGCAAGTTCTCGAATCTAAACTAATCCTTCCGGGTTTTAAGTAGTATGGTTAACACTGACATAGCCACCATCACGGATTTTTATTTCGATAACACAATAACTTAGCCGAAATTTGTCATCAAGTATCAAAATTATTCGGTCTCTGGTTCAAAAGGGTTTATAGGTAAACCATCCACAGAGAGTCTCCCCGGCTTGTCCATATTTATATCTCAAAACCTAGAGCACACGTCACTAGGCCTAGGGTACATTTTAGTTTACTTAATACGTTGCTTCGCTTGTGTAGAACGAGCCTACTGTTAACAAGTGGACAAAAAACAAAACTCCTGTCTGCCATTGAAACATGCCAAGTAAAAACCCTAATAACTCTTCCCTTCCCTAAAAACGAACTCATTAGCGCATTTTGTAAGTACGCAGTTAGTTACAATGGCTCTGCAAAAGACTTATTTATCCACCTCACTTTAAAAACAAGATTTTTTTTTATTTTTAAACACAGCAGATTCCTAGCACATTGTAAATATCAAAATCATAATTTCAACTGAAAAACGTCTTCTGCTGGACATTTTTTTTTAGGTGGGAAAATAATCTAATGACATCTCGCGCTCTTGGGCGGAGCGAGAGGGTATGTCAGGCTTTTACTGACTAAAAACCCACTCCTGTTCCTTCTTTGCCTTGGTCCCAGGGTCCTGGGTTTCACTTTTACACTGGCTCACCGTGGCTCCAGTAGGCTTCGACCCTGCTGGGCCCATATGGTTTGCTGACATCTCCTTGAGACGCGCGTGGAACAGTACGCACCGTCGACGACTTAGGCTCGGTCCGGACGATTACCGGACGTTCGGACGGCGAGCTACCTATTGCTCGCCGTCCGCAAGCCTACGCCTACAGTGGCCGGAAATCGTTACTTCCACACGAATCCGGTGCAGGAACTTCTCGAACTGACCATGTTCGGTGGGAACCTGCGTCATGCGGAAGGTGAGGACGCCGTGAGGTCTTTCCAGCCACTCCTCTAAGAGGGGAATTACCGCCATAATTATGGCAAGCCCATTCTGCTGGACATGGACTTCCCCTAGTGTTACCATGCGATCTTTACCAGGCCATCGGGCCACCTGGTTCAAGGCCTTCTAACGCTCCGATCATCTGTTCTAAGATTAATGTCCCCTGGCCACTGCCACTTAAGTTTGGCGATTATTTCGGTAACCTTGGTTCTCCTGAGGATACTGATTCGATCATGTTAAGAAACTCCGAGTATAGCCGTGTACATTGCATTTTGGGTTACTTTAAGCACTCTGATGACGCCTACTATGAGTGATCAATATCAAGTCAATATTTCCTAGTCTCTTAGACTGAGAAGAAGTCATAATTATTTTTAATTGTAAATAGTCATAAAAATATTGTAAATACTTTGTGATCTTGCTGTAATCGATACAAACTCTTTTTTGAGATGGGAAATCGTCAAATAACTCCTCCTCCGCTCTGGGTGGAGGCGAGAGAGACAGACTTTTACTGAATAAAACCCATTTGTGTTCTTTCAGTTACACTTTGCATTCCAGGGCCATGGTGATTCTTATAAATAATCCCACAGCCCATCAATATAACGGTATAAATCCTAAATGCACCCCCAAACTCTCAAGGTAGAACTACACTGCGCACACATGTGCCACACACGCCGATCTGGGCGCGTCGGTCTCCATACATTTTATATGGAAACTAGATTTGTAGAGCTTCACTCGATCCACGCCGCCCGACGACACGCGACGTCGTTCTACGTACAAATCAGGCGTGTTACACGTGTGCGTCGATCTAATGTAGTTCTAGCTTCACAGTTACAACAATCAGTCTCGGTTTCCGTTTTATTACCCAGTAGTATTGGCGACGACCAAATAATGTTCGGTACGGTTTTAAGATTCAGCCATAAACCAAAGTTCATCTTGACAGACAATAGAATGTTTATTGCAAACGATTTTAACTTTAACAAGTGCGTTGACCGAAAGCGTTTGGTGTTAAAGTCGACCGTCCACTACTACAAACGACTTAGCTGTAAAATACAATTTTTGCATCATAGAAAATTATCAGAACTTTCTATATTAATCCATACGTTAGATTGTTTAAAGATTTAAAACATACATAGGTATGTTTTAAAACATACATAGGTATGTTTTAAATATCAGATGGACTGTATTACTACACAAAACAAACCATGGCATCAGGGCAAAGAAACAGAAACCCCCTCTGCAAAGCGTGTAACTGTTACTACCTTCTCCAGTTCAGGACAAAATCTACGAGTATTATCTGACATGTTGATCATATTCGTGTACCAGTCATGCATTTTTTTGGTCTTGGGCGGAGCGAGAGGGTGTGTCAGACTTTTACTGACTAAAAACCCACTCCTGTTCCTTCGTTGCCTTTCATACCAGGGCCGAGTCTTCCTTTCAGAAGCAGACCCTTGGCCCCTGTAAGCTTCGACCCTGCTGAGCCCCTACGGTTTGCTGACATCTCCTTGAGGCGCGCGTGGAACAGTACGCGCCGTTAACGACTTGGGCTCGATCCGGACGGTTACCGGACGATCAGACGGCGAGCTACCCGTTGCTCGCCGTCCACAAGCCCGCGCCTACGGTGGCCGGAAATTGGGATTGGAAACACGGCGGCTGGGGCGTGAGGGCCGCGCCCTGGCGCGTGTACGTGCGGCCTCCTCCTTTTGCTAGCATTTCTGCTTCGCAGAAGGAGGAGACCGCCTGCCGTTTACTGCTGCTGCTGTTTACGAATTGTATGATGAAAGGGTTCTTGTTAATACTGTTGAATTTAGTTCATATGTGCGAAATTATTCAAAATTATTAAAAAAAAATTGTTCTATAGCGAAATCGCGTTATTTGAGTTCCAAAATTAAAAACAGTAATAATATAATTAAAACTACTTGGAATGTTATAAATAGTGAAACAGGAAAGTCTACAAGACGATCTAGTGACTATAAACTTATAATTAATGACAATGTGATCACATCGGACTCACAGGTTGCCGCGGCTTTTGAGAACTTCTTTTCAGAGATCCCCATATCAACAACAAAATCTCTGAACTCGTCACCCACTGCTGCAGAGTCTCTGCTTAAAGAAAATGTTAAAGTTTGCGATTCTGATTTTAATTTCGAACATGTGACTTATGTAGATATTATTAAGACGTTTAACTCCTTGAATGTAAAAAAGACTGCAGATTTATGGGGTAATTCTGTGGACGTTGTTAAGTCTATAATCCACATTATAGCCCCTTCTTTAGCTTTTATTTTTAATAATTGTATTGATCGCGGTGAGTTTCCTGATCTAATGAAGAATAGTAAAATAATTCCATTGTTCAAAACGGGTAGTACATCTGACCCCACGAATTACAGACCCATTTCAGTGCTACCCACTTTTAGTAAAATATTTGAGAAACTTATTTTAGAGCAACTACAAAGATTTTTTAACAGACATAAATTATTGCATACCAAACAATTTGGTTTTACAAGGGGTCGTTCAACAACCGATGCCGGTGTTGAACTTTTAGGACATATTTATAATGCATGGGAAGACAAATGCGATGCCCTGGGCATTTTTTGTGATTTGTCAAAGGCCTTTGATTGCGTTCTCCATGAAACATTAATCAGGAAACTACACCATTACGGAATCCGGAACTCCTCCCTGGATCTTCTTACATCTTATCTGAGTGAAAGGATTCAGAGTGTTGATTTAAACGGAAAAAAATGCCACTCCTCCTCGCTTTGGACCATGGTCTGTACCCGGCGCGAGAGATCGCTGCCGCCGAACCAGTCACGCGTACGTGAGTGTGTGACCTGGGTCGCAGTAAATCTTCCCATCTTTTTTCAAGATTTTAATATACTTGTATTAAAATCTAAGCACGCTTGCGTAGCTTCGCCGTAGGCTGCAGTGGATCAGCGCCTTTATGCTTTATTTTCAATTTTGAGTGATGAGTCTAAATACGTAGTTGTGATGGAAATCTTGCTAGTAAATCAAGATTCTCGAAATTAAGAAAACTGTGACTAACCACTTACTGAGATTGTGGCCATGTCTACATACTTGTAAGGATTTTGTATGTCCTTTATTATAACGTTCTAAATCAAGATCGTTTCAGTTTTATCATAATCATAAAAAAACGATTACTTATATATCCATCTTGTCATCTAATTTTATTTTGAAAGTAGGTTCTAAAAAGTATGGGCACGCCATAATTATGGCGGTAAATATTTCTTTGAGGAGTGGCTGGAGAGGCGTCACAGCGTAAAGAGATGTCATCAAATAGTAGGGGCCCAGCAGGACCGCGGGGCTTTTTTGAAAAGAAAACCCGTGGTCCTAGACCGCAAAGGGAAACAGAAAGATACAGAACATGTGGTTTTAGTCAGTAAAAGTTTGACACGCCTCCTCGCCCCACCCTAGAGCGGGAGAATTCATTGGATGATTTCCCACCTTAAAAAACAGGTTCAGGTATTTAGTATTATGACAAAAGTGAAATTTACAGCTAGCATAATCGTAATATCGATTCTACAAGATGTATCAATTTAGGTCTCAAAGATAATAGAAAATTAAGCCATTAGAAGATACCTACTAGAAAATAATCAGAAAATACCTAATAATCGCATTATCTATGTTTATAAATCATGCCAATATCAGCTACCAAAATGCTTAAACACTGCTAAATATATTGATAACACCGCGACACGATGCCATACATCATTTTGATCGAACTCCCATCCAAAAACTAGGTCAATCTGGCCAATATTATACATATCTTTGGTTTCTGCCAGGCGTTTTAATCCAATCAAATTGTGAGATTTGATCGGAAAATTGTAGATATAGACTAGGGTTGTAACAGAACATAGTATAGACCTCCGCAAACGCGGAGGTTTTTGCTACAGATCAGTGAGATCGAAGTGAAGAGCTGCATCGTAATGAAAAGAAAGCAAATACTTCCACAAGTTTTGGGCCAAATTGTTATGGAGGAATAATAAAGAGAATATCACTCAAAAATTATAATATATAACTTGCCCGGTTTTTTTTTTAAATTGGATAATGAGAACACTTTTTTCTTATTTTCCATTTAAAAAAAAACCCGGGTAAGTGCGAGTCGGATTCGCGCAGTCAGGGTTCCGTACAAACTTACTTATGAAAACAGTTCAATTCCTGAATTGAGTTACGAAGATTTTTCCGGATCAGTTTTTTGACGTTACTACAAATTTACAGTTTTCAGAATTTTTCCTTCTTCTACTCATTTATTTTTTTTCTTCTTCTACTCATAGAAATCTGGCATAAAGCAAGGTCTCAACCTTGCTTTATGCCAGATTTTAGGATTTTAGATCGACAGGAAGTACCCTATGAATTTTGATTTCCTTGAGAGTGTAGAAATATACGTTTTTTTGCGACATAAACGACCGTATCTTTTTTTTTTCGTTAACACAGAAGTTTGATTTTTTCACAACCATAAGGGACCGCAGAGTTGAGTATATGGCTTTAATTTCAACTTGATGCTCCATGCGTTCACCAGATAAAGGGTCTTGACAGACAGACAGACGGACGGACAACAAAGTGATCCTATAACCCTTATAGGATCACTTTGTTGTCCGTTTTTTTCCTTTTGATGTACGGAACCCTAAAAATTATTATAGTAAATTATCATTTATTATAATTTTTCATTTATTATAATTAATAGACACAAGTAGCGTCCCATACTAAAGGCCTACCCATCTTCCATGGGATTAACGACATGCCGACCGACATGTCTACTTATAAAATTTTAAGTTTTTGCTTCATGGTCCTGCTGACACCCTCACCAGGTTCAGTATCAAATTTTTAATAAGCAACAAATTTTGCTGGTATGTTGTAAGAGCCACTTGAAAACTACTAAGAAGGTGACTAGCTTGTAAAACTAAGCTTTTAGGAATTATTAACTTCTGACAACAGCCCACGTGAAAGTAAAAAATATCGCGATAAAAAGTGTCTTATTATAATTACGAGTATATGTGCAGGTCTTCCCGTGTGCCATATTTTATCCAAATCATTTCAACCGTTTAAACGTGCATAAGTAAATATACACACACTCATAGATTTTCCTTCTATCATTTGAGAACCAATAGATCGATTTTCTCTTTGTAAAAATAATAATCAGTCTTTTTTTTTTGCAAATCCGTTAAACTCCACCTCTGCGGAGATCAAGCTCTATACAATTGACTTCACTTCCACTAAGATGTCCTTTGTAACATCCCTAGCACAGAGTATAGTAGGTCTCTACGAGGTCAACGATGACGTCATCATCCTTTTGCCCTTTAGCGGGTTATTCTGTAAGTTTCGGCGAACGGACATCAAATAGATCCCGACGCCGCCGATGCGATGCTTCGAATTACATGTTTTTATTGAAATGTTCTCAACGATATCTGTGACTGATTTTGAAGTAAGATTTTTTGGGTATAGTATTTTTGTATGTGAATCTTATTTTAGAAATTTTTGTTGAATATTGTTATGGAGACCATCTCAATAATTTTCTGGTTGCGTGTGTCATTGTGTTTGAAAAATCGCTCATCATCATCGACAAATAGGCACGTCTTGTGGATCTCGCAACCCTGTGGTTTCTGTGATTCCAATCAGGTCATCGCATCGGTCCACCTTGTGAAAGGCCTGCTTATGCTACGTCTTCAGATTCGTAGTCACCATTGCAGGCTTTTGACTTTAATGACCATCTATTCTGCAAGCATTGTGCCCTGCCCTATGCCACTTATGTTTGGCGATTCTTCAGGCTATTTCAGCAACCTTGGTTCTTCTACGGATATCGTTAACGAAAAATCATTGCTGATAGATAATGTTTACTGTATGGCTATGGATTGTAGAACTGATACACTTTGCATCAGCTGTTTACGTTAGCGAAAAAGAAGTTATTTATAAAATTAAATAACTCTGAATGTTTACACAGTTCACGATATAAATCTTTTTACGGAATTTTAAGGTTCCGAACGAGTTCTACTTTTAATGGATGTACCAAACCAAAAGCCGTTTTAGTTTTAGTAGGCAACACCGTAATTTGTGACTGTTGTTAAAAGTCTCATGAGAAAATACGAGTGATAATGAAACTTTGAATTGCCAACAATGTTCTCCAATAATCCAAACTTTGTTACGAATGTTTGGTCAAAAGTTTTCTTCTCTTCTTTTCTTGTTGGTGTTCTTTGAACTTCAACGCGTCAATCTTATTAGTTTATTATGACGTACGTAGGTTTGTCAGCGAGCTATGGAGCGCAGTATCTAGGTTCGAATTTCCGACCGCGTAAGGAATACAATACTGTGCGCCAAAACTAAGCTGCTACTCTAAAGTAGGATTAGTCTGGATCTGTCAGATCTCTGAGCTGTTGGCTAGAAAAGCCACTTATTGTTTCCCATTAAGCAAGACGGCTTCGCAGCAGACCAAGGCGAAGGTGGAGAGATGAGCTTGAGAACTACCGGAGGGACTGGCCCGCATTGGATGAGGACAGACGTGTGTGGAAAAGAGAGCGAGAGGGCTTCGCCCAGCAGTTGGACATAATAATCTAACAACAACAACGTAATTAACCTTTGACTTTCTACTATGAATATTATGACTTCTTTAAGTCCCCTAATTTGATAAGAGAGCACATAGTATTGCGCCATACACTTAATGTATGTGCGGGACTGGACACCTCTTCAATACGTATCCTTCATACACCCAATGTTAGGGGTTGTTGGATTAAAACTTTCGGATTGTACTCGTAAAGTATTCACAAATTGTAAAAAAAAACGCCTTGATCCAAGGGCTGGCTTTTACATTGGTCAGAGGATAAGCATTGCCATACAGCGTGGTAGTGCTACCAGTCTTTTAGGCACGTTACCATCAGTCGACAGCAACGCGGAAGAGTTTTACGACGTCACATTTTAGATTGGTTTTAGTTAGTTTTATTTAGTTGTTTTTTTTTTTTTGTTTTAGTGTGTAGCGACGTACAACAGTCCGAAATTTGAACATATACAACAGTCCGAAATCCGTCCAGTTGCCCGGATCAGACTTAACGCCCGTCTGGTCAGAGGATCCTTCCTTTTTAACGGAGGTATGTAGGGCTTTGCACCCGGTTCCGCATACCTCTAAAAGTGTATTATAGTTATTTAAGTGGTTTTTTAAATATTCAATTACGTGTCGCAATCATTCAATATTTAGGTAATGCAAAGAACTTCAGACCTATCATGTTAATTTTTCTCTTCAATTTATTTATACCTATGTTTAACGACAGTAAATTAGGTGCTCAAATATCACAATGAAGAGAAATAGTTTTCGTTTTATAACTGTTTTAATTAATTAAGTTTTTTTGTCAAGTTTTTTTTTAACACGCATGACTCGCCCTTGAAAATGGCCATATTTCTTATTTGAATATTGTTCCTAAAGTTAAAACAGAATTTATGATTCCTATAGGGAGTAATTTCAGCGATTTTGCGACATGGACCTATTCCCATTCCTTTTAAACAAACACCGCTCTAAAACTAGCGTGACTAGAAATAGCACGAAAGTTTTCAACCCTACAGAATCTTCTGTATCCAATATTATACGAAACATTTCTCGTATCACGTATTGTCCACTAATGTAGCCACCGTGTTACAGCCCGTATTGTTAACTTAATCGCAAAAAGCTCTTAGGGTTATCTCAGGCAAGGGACAGAAGAATTTGGTCCTTATTTGGTCCTTTGGTCCTTGAAGCAGGTTCTAATCGATCGATGTTTGCATCTAAACGGGATGACCCGTTTAGGGTCAGATTTTATCGCAGCATAAATTATTTTGAGCTTAGTTTTGGGAGTTTAGCAAGAATTTTATGTAGATCATACGTTTTCTTGTGATTTTTTTGTTGAAGAAAATTATGAAGTGTTTCAAATTTGAAGAGCAGTGGTGGCCGAGTGGTAACGGCCACGACTTACGAGTTGTAGGTCGCGGGTTCAAACCCAGGCACTGCTCTCAAAACGGTGAAGGAAAACATCGTGAGGAAACCGGCATGTCCTAGAACCAAAAATTCGTAGACATGTGACATCCACCAACCCGCACTGGGCCCGCGTGGTGGATTACTGCCCATTCCCTCTCCTAGAGAGGTGGCATGAGTCCCAACTGTGGGAACATTATAAGGCCGACTATGCTATTATTGTTATTATAAAACCCTATTGAATTGAAATTGAAATATATTTCAATTTACTTAGGATTTTTCGAAAAAAAAAAGCCTGAAAAGTTAGTTCCCGTAACCTTGGTACGCAAATGGCAACAGAATGAACGCAGCAATGGCTTGTATAGTGAATACCTCGTAACTGCGAAATACGTAACTTTTCAGGGGGTACCAAACACCAAATTAGACCTTTAATATAATTTAACTTAATTGTGCTTTTAATATTTAAAAATATAGTTTCATTTCAAACACCCTTTCCATCACTTTATTCCTTTTGTTTTTCAACAAGTTTAGACACATCGCGCCGATGCGAGGTAATTACACCAAATTGAATCACGCAATATATATGCATTGTATGATGGTTATTTTAAAGTAAATTGAGTGTGAGGCGTAAATGCTGACTTGCAGTATGTGCGGTTGCACCGTACATGCATTCAACATCGTAAATGGCGCTACAAGTATCGAATCATAAGTTTTCGTGAAATAAGATTGTGCGTTCTAGTTTTTCTTTTCAGAAATATAATAAAATAAAATTACCTGAAATTGCATATCCGAGGTTTTCACTCTAAGCCATCGTTAGGTAGATTACTCTAACACTCTATCTCTCCCTCTATCCAAAGCGGGAGGAGTTATTAAATGATAATATGTTCATTATATTATTATTTTTATGCCATATAATTAGCTCGAAAGCATAATAATCACAGTTCACTAACTCCAAATGTCCGATTAACCTTATTTTATTGGATCGTTTAACAAAATTACCTGTCTCGGAAGACGGATTGGTGAGCGCAGTTTGGTAGCAGCTGATAAAATACGATTATTTTGTACTTATAAGAGCAGAATTGAAATGAAACTTTGGTGATGTGTTTATAATTATTATAAATAGGCTCGCGTTTGACAGATATCTCACCCGATGTTAGGAAATGACGCGGTCGAAGATAGAGCACACTTACCCAAAAGTAACCTATTCAATCTTGTGCTATATTGTATAAGAACACCGTTAAATAATAAATGATATTTATTTTGCGAATAGATTTTAAAAACACTTTTACACGTCAATTGTTTCGCCAATTCAAACTAGCTTTAGCCAATGTTTCTTAGCTGACTACCCTGCCCCCCTAGCCAAGTTACAATTGTTTCGTTCGCGCCGAACGCCTCGAGTGGGCCACGCCACCGATTCCTTTGTTCTGACCACGTGACTGAGCGTTGAGATGACGTCAGAACAAAGAAATCGGAGGCGTGGCCTACTCGAGGCGTTCAGCGCGAACGATACGATTGTAACATGGCTAGGGGGGCTGAGAAGAAACACCAAAACGAATTTAAAGGTCTATTTTCAGGTCCATATAGCAAACATCTAATGATCAAATCATTTGAGAATCATGCAGATTAAAATCTGAGATAATCTTTTCAGAAAATAATCACACAGATTTGAGTGGTCCTGTCCGTCCAGTCAATGCATGCATTTGTCAGTATTCGTGTAGCTCAACTCAAGGCTACTAAGGAGCTCAACGATTTGAATAACAACACCAAAGAAAACACATTTGGGTAACTCACATAAAGTACTCAAACTGCCAGACATATTTTACTATGCCTGAAAAGAGTAAAAAAACAATCCGTATAGTTCCTATATTAACCTACAATAACAATGGGCACGCCATAATTATGACGGTAAGTCCCCTCTTTGAGGAGTGGCTGGAAAGACCTCAAGGCGTCTTTACCTTCCGCATGACGCAGGTCATCACCGGACATGGTAAGTTCGGGAGGTTCCTGCACCGGATTCGTGTGGAAGAAACTCCCGGGTGTCACCATTGTGTGGACCGCCCGGAGGACACAGTGGAGCATACGGTGGAGGTGTGCCCCGCCTGGAAAGAGTACCGCCGTGTCCTCGGGGGGGGGGGGGGGGGGGCGATCGGCGGCGGCGATCTCTCGCGCCGGGCCCGTAGTGTTTCACGCGCGCCTCAAGGAGATGTCAGCAACCTTAGGGGCCCAGCAGAGTCGAAGCCTACTGGGGCCAAGGGTCTGATGCTGAAAGGAATACTCGGCCCTGGTATGAAAGGCAACGAATGAACAGGAGTGGGTTTTTAGTGAGTAAAAGTCTGACACAGCCTCCCGCTCCGCCCAGAGTGGGGGATGTCATTGGATGATTTTCCCACCGAAAAAAAAACCTTCAATAACAAATTTACAAAATATATTAGATACTTTGCAAAGTATAATGATAAACTTAATTTTAGAACAAAATGTATACGTAAAACTAATATTACAGACATGATGAGTATTTAATAAGAAAAGCATGGACAAAGAAGATATAATTTATAAACTGGAACAATGCCAATGGTAAGAACATAATAACGTAAAGCCATATGTCTTATAGCTCTCTAAAAAAAATGGAAGACATAACGCAGTATAGGTTCTCACTCGTTCAGCTTAACACTTCTCTCGCTCATCTTTCCACCTCTGCGCCAATTCTTAATCCACAATTATATTATGATGGCTGACGGGTTAATCCGTCGCCCGATTATGTCCAACCGCTGAAGTTAATTACATCCGTCTAAGGCGCCATTAACCCGTGATTATACGTCAAATTGATATTTCGGTGCAAACGTCTGGTATAAAGATGAAGGAGGGTGCTTAGCACTCCATTTTACAACCTGCGCGGATCTGGTGTTTATTAGCATAACGTTTAGGCTTTTATTTGAGTTTATATTATGGCTAGCTTCTGTCAACGGGTTCGATTGTATGAAATGAGTAGTTCCTGCCGTTATAAATTACAACCTATGTGTTAATGTGGAACAAAAACTATAATGCTGGTTCCCAATTTCATACAAACCTGTTCAGCCGTTTGAACGTGAAGGAATAAAAACATACACACACTTCTACGCGGCTTGACCCGCGTAAAACCGACATAGTCTCGGAATAAAAAGTGTACTATTTGCTATTCCAGGACATGGTCTATACACGCACCAGTCTACTCAAAACTTGTCACTCATTTGACGGTGATACACATACACACATACGAACTTTCGCCTTTAAAATTAATATTAGTAATACATACATACAAATGTCCGCCTACATATCGATAGACGATCGTAATGCCAATTTTCGCACCTTGCAAACGTTCAAACTCTTGTCGCAACGTGTTCTCAATGACAATTAATATCAAAAACGAATCAAAATATAGTGAAGTTAGAAGTGTTTTTGACAGATTGAGAATGCAAACCTTCCTACAAAATCAATCAATAGTAATAGTTGTAAAGGCTGCACAAAAATTTCAGTGATTTCGTAAGTCTAATTGTAACTCTAACAGTACTGAAAGTTACCCTATCCTTTGATGAACAGGCTCCTAATTGGGACCCATTATGTAGTAGAGGGTACCTACCCTATTAACACAGGTGTCTGTAAGCACCAGTTTACAGTTACCATTTTCTAAACAAATGAAAATAAATGTGTTTCGAGTGTATGTTTGTAAATTTGTTCTGGTGTAGAGCCTAAACGACTTGTTGTATTTAGGTTCGTTAGATTAGCCTTAGTCATGAGAGTGATACTAGGTACATCAAAATCTATATATATATAAATAAAGCCCTATTGATAGATAGTGTCAGACTTTTACTGACTATAAACCCACTCCTGTTCCTTCTTTGCCTTCGTTCCAGGGCCCCGGGGTTCTCGTTCGCACATCCCATGGCCCCAGTAGGCTTCGACCCTGCGGGGCCCCTACGGTTTTGCTGCCATCTCTTTGAGGCGCACGTGGAACACTACGCGCCGTCGACAACTTGGGCTCGGTCCGGACGGTTATCGGACGGTCGGACGGCGGTACAGTGGTTATTTTAATTACGTATTCAACCACGACAAATAAGTTTATTACATAACCGATTTTTTTTTTGTTAATTGTCTTGTCTCGTATTTGAGTGAACTATGTATGTCATGTTCTTTTTTGAAAAAAAAATCTTTCAACTGCTTAGCAAATTGATTTTTAGTGGATAATAATATTTAATAATTTGTTTAAATTTATATATCAAGTAAAAAAAAAAATGCATAAATGAATCATTGAAAAAGGCACGAACTCGGTAAAATTAAGCTGGTAATTTTATGGTTCTCATAGGATTGACTACCTCAGAGAAGCTTACCGAGAAGGCTGACTTGATATATAATTTGCTGCCAATTACTGCAAAAAACATATGAATGTTACATCCACATTCTAATGAAAAACAAATTGACAGAATGAAATAAAAAACAGACAGACAGAATGAAACTAAAATATTTTCTAAATTATAATATATATAATAATTACTGGCTAAATTCACAAACCAATTGAATTTAAAAAAAAAAACAAAGATTATCTAAAGTAGATAAAATAATAGAATTATTGTTTTCGATTTGACAATTCATTTATTAATGTTTTTGAAAGCAATTCCAATATACTCGCATCAGACAGGCTAGGCTGAAATTTAAAAATAGCGAGGGTCACCAGTTTGGAGGTATGTAGAACAGAGAGTTGAAAAGGGATGATCCTCCGACCAGACGTGGTGTTATGTCTGGTGGGCAACTGCCTGATAGATGATTTCGGGCTATTCCATATGTTCCAATCGCGCGGAGAACTTTAATTGCGCGATGCAGGATTAGTTCTTAGTGACGCCATAGATGTCGCTACAAATAAATATTTTGACACGATAATTATTAAGGACACTATTATAAACCAAGATTACTTTTTAATGATAAGTGTGTTGAAATACATAATACAAACGCTATGAATAATAAATATTTTGATTTGATAATAATTAAGGACACTATTATAAACCAAAGTTATTACTTTTTAATGATAGAAATATTTTAAAATACAGACAATATGAGGATCACAATAATAACTATACTGTCATTTGATTTGATCATTCAATACAAGAACACAAGAAGACAACTGGAACCGACAAACGACTTTGATCTCATTTTAGACCGTTGTTTGCGAAATATTGTAAACAATACTACAAATAAAAATAAAAGTGAGTCGCATCGTTTCTATTTTAATGAAAGTATTCCTCTTTATTCTTTTAGTTTTAGAACCGTGCGACGCTTTTTAATGTTTTGCGTTCAAAAAATAAAAGTGTGTTCCATTATTTTTATTTTTATAATATTTTCATTACTAAAATCTTATGTGGTCGAGTTTTTTTTTTAAATAAATGACTATAATATGTATTTTTATATGTCAAATTTGTAAAAATCTCAGGTCATAGTGTATGTTATTGAATTCATCCAAAACTGCTTGACCGATTTTCATTAATTTTTTCGTGTATACATCGTAGGTCTGTGTATAGGTCGTTGGATATTTTATACTCTCCTACCCACAGCCCCTATTTTTGTCTTTTATACTGAGTCAGCTAGTAGGTACCTAAAACACAATAAATGATTTTTTCTACCTCTGTCCACCTTTCTTTTTTTAAGGTGTGAAATTATCCTATGACATCTCCTGCCCTTTCGTGTCAGACTTTACTGACTAAAACCCACTCTTGTTCCTTCTTTGCCCTCGTTCCAGGACCCCAGGGTTCTCTTTTGCATCACCCATGGCCCAGTAAGCTTCGTCCCTGCTGAGCCCCTACGGTTGCTGACATCTTCTTGAAGCGCGCGTGGAACACTACGCACCGTCGACGACTTGGGCTCGGTCCGGACAGTTACCGGATGGTCGGACGCCGAGCTACCCATTGCTCGCCGTCCGCAAACCCGCGCCTACGGTGGACTTTGAAACTATACAATCGATGTGCCCCAAATTGGCTTCATTAGAAAGGATATTTCCATGCGAATATGGTTTTAAATAATTAAAACAATGCATTAAAAAAATACAAATTTTCTTTTTTTCCGACAAATAAACTAAATATATTTATTTTTCAGCGTAGTAGCAAACGGCGGGTATCCGCTAGTACTTTAATAAGATAAATGAACAAAACAAAATTATAAAATAAATTGACGAGATATTTTTTAATTAATTGTATAAAAACCATCGCTAGTTTATCCAATTTACACCAAATTAATAAAATAATATGAATAGTAAAAGAACAATAAAATACAATCCCAATAAAACCATAATACACATGTACAGTCGACATATGAAGCGATAACACATTGCGTACAGAGGACACCCGTCTTCACTTCAGTTTTCAGTGTTGAAGCGACTCTGAAACCGGCAGCCGACAGAGTCGGACGGACGCGTAACCTACGTACACTCGCGAACTCTCGAACATTTATAAAAAGAAAAACTTTTAATTTGACATTTATATAAATTCTGTGTATAATATAAATTAAATTATAAAATAATTCATTAATATTTGTCGTGTTTAAACATTTTCTGTGTGTGTTTGTGTAGTGATTAAAACTTTTCGTGTAGATTTAAGATTGAAAAACTTGGGAAGCCGACGATATTGTAAGTACTCATGTTCCTCGTGGAACACTGTGAAGTTTGATAAATTACTTTTTGGGAAGTCGTTAGAATGTTAAGGGAGAACGTAGTTTTTTTCTCTATAGGTTTTCTTTTCAGGGTTTGTACGCGTTGTTTTTTCACATGTTAGTTCTGTGTGTGCGTTTTGTTCGGCTAAATTTTATATATGACAAATTCTGTTTTTTGTGTTCTTTTTTCAGTAATTATGTGCGATGTCATGGACTTCTTATAGAAGTGGTGATATTTTTTTTTTATGAAATGCAAATATTTATTTATTGGTTAACTAATTGATTTTGGTCTCAGTCAATTAATTACCCACTGTTACTTCATTAAATCATGAATTGAATGCGGTAATTATTTTTTAAGTTTTGCTATAAAAAAATATCTCTAAATAAATTATAAAATTTATAGTTAGGTAATTGAATTAGATAATATAAACGACTTCAAAATGATAAATTGAGAAATGATCAAACTTTAAAGTCATAAATCAACTATTTTGTATTACGTTAATATTTGACTCTAATTCTAATTAGGGAAAATCCACTAACTTCCAGACATTTAAATTAGTTTTCAATACCAAATCACTCAAATTGCTTTCCATTTTCTCTAACAAAATATACATAAACCCATCTTAAAGCCTACATTTCAATTTCAGTACCTTGATCAAACAGATAGGTTACCTAAAATGACTTGAACGGGAAATTTAATCGGACGACAAAGGGATTTCGCCTTTTAGACTAATAACTAAGTAAATATATATTTTGTTTAGTCTACGGAACCATTTATTAACTTGGTTGACAGTATAATAGCTGTCAGTTTTATTGGGTGGGGTAAAAGGTTATAGTTTTGTTTTTTTTTTCTGAGGATTAATAGCTATTGACATGCAACAATAACTCGAAATCGTTCGTCAATAATGATATTGATTACCGATTCTGTTTTCTTCTTTCGCCGCCCTTGTTGATTCGATAAACTTTCTTCTGAAGGCCATTTAATGTTTATCCAAGCAAGCGATACTTTTGAGGACGTGACTTGAGAAATAAATCAAGAAATGCACGATTTCTCTCAGGAAGACCCGTAATCATTGAGTTCTCATATGACAAATCAAATGAGAACCATTACGTGTTTACTGTATGGACTTTAAAAGAGGCTTTGACCTTTCAGTTTGTTTCGGTGTTTCTACTTAGGGTGGTCAGCATCTAGTTTAAATTGAAGTATTAAAGTGTTTTTAAAAAGCTATTTGCAAAATAAATATCATTTATCATTATCATTCTATATCTATATTAAAATTACAAAGAGAAAAAAAAAATGTTTTTGTTTGTAATGAATAAACTCAAAAAATTCTGGACCGATTTTGAAAATTCTTTCACTAGTAGAATGTTACTTTATCACTGAGTAACACAGGATTATTTTCTACATTCAGACGGGCAGAGCCGCTGGCAGAAGCTAGTGATCTATAAAACGCCGAACAATAATATAATTTTAAGTATATCGAACGTATGCACTTTCCAAAGACTTTAATACTAAAATAACGGGAAAATTTTCTTAGCAATAAAGACAGTGAAATTAATTGCTTCTACGAAAATGGACCTGTCGTAAGAGAAAAGAATTTAACAAATGCATTTATAATTTGACTAGCCTTTGCCCGCGGCTTCGCTCGCATACATACAATATAGCCTATGTCACTCAGGAATAAAACAGCTTTCTACCTGTGAAAAAATTTTGCAATCGGACCAGTGCTTTCAGAGACATCTCCTACAAACAAAAAAAAACAAACTTTACCTCTTTATAATATTAGTGTAGATTACAAAGAAATCTACAGAAAGGCCGGGATATACATATGTTCAAAAATTTATTTGGCTTGTAATTTTACAAATTTGACAAATATATTATATTTTTTATTGATTGCATTGTAGAAATTCCTTCGCAAACATCACCCATTATTGGAGTTTATTCTTACAACTTTCTAGTTTTTGTGTAGAACGAGTCGTATGTAGAAGTATCTCGGTGTTGGTGTTTTACCAATAGACATAGTGATTTATGAGGAAAGTTTAGATCATATGTGTGTGTGTGTCCATATCATGTATATATATAGCATATCATAGCATAGTCGGCCTTATAATGTTCCCACTGTTGGGACTCAGGCCTCCTCTCTAGGAGAGGGAATGGGCCGTAATCTACCACGCGGACCCAGTGCGGGTTGGTGGATGTCACATGTCTTCGAATTTTTAGTTCTAGGACACGCCGGTTTCCTCACGATGTATCCCTTCACCGTTTTGAGAGCAGTGGTGATGAAATCAATTAGGTACACAAAGTATTGCGCCTGGCTGGGTTTGAACTTGCGACCTACTACTCTAAAGTCGGGCCCGTTAACACTGGGCAACCACTGCTCTCCAAAAAATAACTTAATCATTCTGTTTGCACCACGAAAGTAGCCGTTGAAACGAAGCTTCTAAATTAGTATTATATTAACAACTACAGCTTTGCAAGAACTATACAGCTATATATATAAAAGCAAAATACCACTCACTGATTAGTGATTAATCACGAAACTCTTTTTTTTTTTAGGTTCCGGGTGTAGACATCCGCTAAGAACGGATTTTCCGAAATTTAAGGGGAGATATTTTTTTCGTTGGGAAGTTCATCCAATGACATCCCCTGCTCTTGGGCGGGATAGTGTCACACTTTTACGGACTAAAAACCCACTCCTGTTCCTTCATTGCCTTTCGTACCGGGGCCGAGTCTTCCTTTCCTAATCAGACCCTTGGCCCCAGTAGGCTTCGACCCTGCTGGGCCCCTACGGTTGCTTACATCTCCTTGAGGCGCGCGTGGAACACTACGCACCGTCGACTACTTGGGCTCGATCCGGACGGTCCGGTAATCGTCCGGACCGAGCTCGGTCTGAGGTCAGACGGCAAGGTACCCATTGCTCACCATCCGCAAACCCGCACCCTCTCGGGGATGAAACGGGGGTCCAAAGTTTGTATTGAGAAACCGACTTTCACGCGGGCGAAGCCGCTGGCAGAAGCTAGTATACTACAAATACAACGTTGTTTTCTCACTAAACCCGGGCGCCGTCTTTGAGGGTAAATAATATGTTTGTGACACAAGATGATCATATGACAAGAACATCAATAGTATCTTTATCGAAAGTAACGGAAAGATATAACACAAAACTAAATAATAATAATTATTATTATTATTATAACCGGGCGAAAGACTCCTTCTTTTCTTTTCAACTATCAAGGTAGAACTACTAGGCATACCTTTTAAGTTTTGTCCTTTTCATATTTCCCGGCAATTTTGAATTTGGAACTGTTCTATATTCGAATGTGTTTAAATTTTGAATCTCAAAACAGTAGACAGTATTAGGATTACTGATATTGTTTAGTCACAGCGTCGATTGGAATCTGTCAGGTTACGTACGAAAATGAATCTTTCTAAGGAAAATGTTCGTGCAATAATTTTCTACAACCTTAGAAGACACTTCTTCAGTGTTTTGAAGAGCTAACATCTGTGTTCAGTGATGAAGCCCCATGTCTGCGGACTGTCGAACGCTGGTATTTAGAATTCCAGCGTGGACATACTAGTGTTAGTGACAAATCTAGCGAAGGACGCCCAAAATCCGCCTTCACTGAAGATAACATCATTGCTGTGAGACAACTAATTCTCGAAGATCGTCATGTGACGTATCGAGAGATAGGGGCTCTATTAGGCATCTCAGGGACAACCATTTAGAAGATCTTGCATTAAGTGCTTGGTGTGAGAAAGCTAGTTTGCCGTTGGATACCGCATCTGTTTTCCGACGATCACAAGGCGGCCCGCGTCAGATGGTGTAAGAAAACTCTGCAAAGTTTTAACCGAGAAGAGTCAAATCACGTCTACGACATCATCAGTGGTGACGAATCTTGGATCTATGCCTACGATCCTGATTCTAAACAACAATCTACAATCTGGGTCTTTCAAGATGAGCCAAAGCCGACTAAAGTTGTTCGTTCTCGAAGCACTTTAAAGAAGATGGTGGCCACGTTCGTTGGAAAAACCGGCCATGTTGCGACTATTGCACTTAAAGATCGTAGAACGGTTAACGCAGAGTGGTATACTTTAGTTTGTTTACCACAAGTCATCGCCGAACTTCGAAAATCTAACTCAAAGCGACGCATCATCATCAAGCTTGCGTTGTCTTGGTGCAGGATACCACGACAACGCAAGCTCACACAGCGCTCGTCAAACGTCAATCGTTTGACGAGCGCTGTGTGAGCTTGCGTTGCGTATGTATGCGTATTTGAAGCAGGAAAAAGTAGAAATTCTTGACCATCCTCTATACAGTCCTGACCTAAGCCCTAACGATTTCTTTACATTTCCTAAAATTAAGAAAAGTCTGGTCAAAGGTTCCAGTCCGGTGAAGAAGCAGTCGACGCTTTCAAGTCAGCCATTTGGAACACCCCCACTTTAGAGCGGAATAAATGTTATAATACCTGGTTTGAGCGAATGGAAAAGTGTATTAAGCTACGTGGTGAATACTTTGAAAAACAATAAAAAGTACTATAAAGTTCTAGTTGTGTTTTTTTTTCTTCAAACGACAAAACTTAAAAGGCATGCCTCGTACACTGCGCACACGTGTGCCACATACGCCGATCTGGGCGCGTCGGTCTCCATACATTTTATATGGAAACTAGACTTGTAGAGCTACACTAGATCCACGCCACGCGACGCCACGCGACGTCGTTCTACGCACAAATCAGGCGTGGTCCACGTGTGGTCGGTCTAATGTAGTTCTAGCATCATGGTTTCCCGCTCTCTTTCCAATTCTTAAAGAAAACATCTCGGTCGTCCCACCATCTCCTTCAACTTCACATAAAATAACGCTAAACAGTCTCCCTGCGGTCTTGAAGTTATGCACGCTGTTCGCGTTAGGAACAGTGGAATCCCAAAACTGCGGGATTTTTTTGAAAGTGACACGCAAAAGGACTGACAACTCAAGGAACACGGGTGTCAGTGAAAGTCTGACACCACTCTCTCGCACCACCCAGAGAGAGAAGTAATTTCATAATTGCCACCCAAAAAAAGGGGAGAAATGAGTTTCCTGAATGTTTATTAGATTTTTGACGGATGGTATTTATATTCCCATGTTTAAGTATCTACTTAACTAAATGTAAACAATTTTGACATGTCTTTTATCTAAAAGTTGTCTAAAAAATTTATCTAAAAATGTTTACAATTAGTTATTTACCTAAACCTAGGTAATTAACTGAATTTAAATAATATATTTTATATTAGATTTTTTTTTAATAAAAAGTCGTATTAAGATTGCTTACATTTAGTTGATTACTTAAACAAATTGAGTATAGGCTAGATCATCAGTGATGTGAAGAAAAACAAAGGACGATCAAATGTTTGATCATTAATCGAAAAACTTAGATAAGTGCCGGATGTTTAAACTTTGTATCTCAAAGTACCGAACGTCAAGCTGATCATGTTCTTAAAACGATAATAATATCAAGCTTTGAGTTTTAGAATTTTGGTCGTTTCATTATTATCGTCAAAAAAATGCGTAGTTTAGACGATTATTATGAAGTGACCAAAATAAATTTAAAAAGGGTTCTAGTTTATTTTGGTCGTTTCGTCATTACTAAACTACGCATTTTTTTTTTTATCAAAGACAAATTTTTAATTATGATGAATTACAAAACGTGTTTTTGCGTCGCGTATTTTCAACGCACATCCAACGACCACCCAAATGGTGACCTAGTATTTTCAAAGCTCATCCTACGACCACCCAGATAGCTGCCTAGTATTTTTAATACATAAGTAATGGTTGCACAAAATCCAGTTTCAAACCAAACCAGCAATTTATTGCAGTAAATCAGACCATCAAATACAACAGCACAATGTTAATGTCCCCACATTTCCTGTGAACGGTCGTTGTGGCCGAATGACACCAGTTTATAGGTAGTATTCTGGCAATGCGCCAATTTGCATAAAAATCTGTACTACGCAAAATAAGGCTTGAGTTTCCGAATTGGACTATCATTTGGAGTTATTTGTAATGGTGGCAATACAAAGAAGGATGAGAATAATGCTGAAACTTGAACGTAACAAAATAAAACACTACATTATTGTACCTACGTTAAAATTAAAAAGAAAATTAGATATAATTTCGATTTTTTTTTTGAGAGCTTTAGTGGCTCAATGGCATCAACCCCGACTTACGAGTTGCAAGGCGTGATTTATAACCCCGGTAGATGCTTTACTATGTATTGTTTATTTCATCAATACTGCTCTCAAAACGGTGAAAGAAAACATCGTGAAGAAACCAACACGTCCATCATCATCATCTTCCTGCCCTTGTCCCGTGTTATTTGGGGTCGGCGCAACATGTTTTTTTCTTCCATTCTGCCCTGTCACTCGTCATACTATCACTAACTTCCTTTTCTTTCATATCACTCTTCACACAATCCATCCATCTTTTCTTTGGTCTCCCTCTCCCTCTCCATCCATCCACATGTAAACTCATAACTCTTTTAGTAACATGCGTTTCATCCCTCCTCTTCACATGACCATACCAAGACAAACGATTCCCTTTCAACTTTTCAGTCACTGGCGCCACTTTCAAACTTCCCCTAATATACTCATTTCTCACTTTATCCATTCTCGTCACACCACACATCCATCTTAACATTCTCATCTCCGCTACGTGCAATCTTTTTTCATCCGTCTTTTTCACAGCCCAACATTCTGATCCATACAGTATGACAAACCAACACGTCCAAGAACCGAAAATTCAAAAACATGACATCCACCGACTCCAAGCGTGGTGGATTACGCCGCACTACGGATACGTTTCTCCTACAGGCCGGGGGCCTGAACATTCTGTGGCGGGGATCTCTCGCGTCCGGCCCTGGTTTAGGCCATGGTACGGAGTGAGATGGAATGGGAGGGGGTCACTTCTTTCAGAATCATTTATTCGTTAAAACATAGGTGGTAGGTGGTGTGGTGGTGGTTCTTTCTGGGAAGCATGCATTACTATAAGCAAAGGAGGCGGCCGGTGCCGTGAGCCGGTGACAAGCCTCAGGTCCTGCCCCTCGACGGAGACGCCCCCGGCATCGGGAGTCGCAGGGCGACTAACAGCCACCACAGACCAGCCATGGGTAGTTCGTCGTCCGGCCGTCCTTCAAATAAATATAGATATATATTGCAATTACGTGGATGATGTCTCGTATAAACAATAATCATCACATTTCATAAAAAGTCATAAAAAAAATTGCGATTCTACGCATAGCATAGCATATACCTAGCATATTCAGCCTTTTAATGTTCCCACTGTTGGGACTCAGGCCTCCTCTCTCTAGGACAGGGAATGGGCTGTAATCCACCACGCGGGCCCAGTGGGAATTGGTGAATGTCACATATCTTCGAATTTTTGGTTCTAGGACATGCCGGTTTCCTCACGATATTTTCCTTCACCATCTTGAAAGCAATGGTGATGAAATAAATTACACAAAGTAATGTGCCTAGCCGGGTTTGAACCCGTGACCTACAACTCTTAAGTCGGGGTCGTTACCACTCGGCCACCACTGCTCCCCAATCTACATCATACATTTTACGCATAATTAATCATTAACTAGAGCAGGAAGAACATTGAATGGGTTAAATTTGGAACGCCCGCGCTTCTAGTGTTAAATCACGGCTTTTAAAGAGTTGTGAAAATCGAATTCAAGGACTATTGTATTAATTCGAATTCAATATTAAAATAATCGAATTATTTGCAAATGCTCCAGGGTGACCTACGGATTTCGAATTTTCTTATGTTTTTTTTTTTTTCATTTTGCAGATCACTGTCCAGTTGTACGTTGATTAATATATGATTTACTAGCTTTTGCTCACGGCTTCACCTGCGTACATAAAATATAACCTATATTACTCAGGAATAAAGTAGTTTTCTATCAGGGAAAACATTTTAGCAATCGGACCAGTATTTTCAGAGATTACCTCCTACAAACAAAAAACAAACTTTACTTCTTTATAATATTAGTGTAGATGACCGTAACCAGTATTTATATACGGAATTATAAAATCATCGATACAATACAAAGTTTGGGAAAAAGTCTTTCAATAGAGTTTTATAATAATAATAATAAAATAGTCAGCCTTTTAAAGTTTCCCCTGTTGGACTCAGGCCTCCTCTTTATGAGCGGGAATGGGCCGTAATCCACCACGTGGGCCCAGTGCGGGTTGGTGGACGTCACATGTCTTCGAATTTTTGGTTCTAGGACATGCCGGTTTCCTCACGATGTTTTCGCTAATCATTTTTTAATGAAAATAGAACATGAAGTGACGTTCTGACGTTCTACAAAATGCAAAAAATGTAAATAAATTTGAATTTCACTACCTTGGCGCTTCCCCTTTTAGTAGATAGGTATATCCTGCAACAGGAGTACCTCAATATAAAAATAAAAATTCCCGGAGTTTCTATTCATACACATCTAATTCCAGTCTTCACAATATCTAAAGCGGATAAAGGAAATAAAAGGAAACTTGAATAGAAAGAGATGTCAAGAAAGGGAGGTCTATATTGAGACTCATCATAGCTGCTTATTATTAAATTTTGAGCCTTACAAACTTCACGCATGCACGATCTGCGCATGAAGATACAACGTAGGCGCGGGCTAGCGGACAGCGAGCAATGGGTAGCTCGCTGTCCGACCGTCTGGTAACCGTCCGAAACGAGCCCAAGTCGTCGACGGCGCGTATTGTTCCACGCGCCTCAGGGAGATGTCAGCAAATCGTAAGGGCCCAGCGGGGTCGAAGCCTACTGAGGCCACGGGTAGTATGAAAGCAGGTTGCATTTTGGAGAGTGTGCGCGGGAATTGCATGACTTGATTCCGCCATCTTCTTTCTACCATTGGACAACCCGACGTACGGTGAGTATCCACCCTTACGTTGTTGAAACTTCAACGGTCCGGACTAAGTGTTTCGCTTCGTCGTTTACATCGCGTATATTGAAGGTCTGGAACAATTTGCCTGCTGCGGTCTTCCCGTTCAACTATAAATTAGATGTTTTCAAGGCTAGAGTGATTGCATCACTGCTTACCATCAGGTAGGATCGCAGTCAAGCACTGGTTTATATCAATTAAAAAAAAAAGGTAGAGTGAGAAGTTACCACGCAGCTGCCTAACCGAGTCGTATTCAATCTCTTTCTCGAAATGGTAATCATAACACTAACATAATTGAATACAAATGAGGTCAACTTTCAATTCAGCAACTCAAGAACAAAAAATACTACCTTCATAGTTGCTATATAATAAAATGTCTTTAAAATGACCTGGAAAAGAAACTCAAAGCTTTTGTGGCTTGAAAATAGGCCACGCGACAACTTGGCGACACCACACCTGATGGTGAAAGGATAGTGCAGATTAGATTACACATAAGCATTGAAAAACTCAAATAGAACGTTGAAATGTAATTTTGTTACCATAGAAAGTACAACTCAGAAATATATTTTTGGTGTTTTTTTCATTTTTTACGTATTTAAAAAGACAACATAGTTACGCACATTCTTATCCCACACAAAAAAAAAGTATAATAACCGGTAACACCATCAATGACGGTTCTTGTTTTCATGAGCCGGACTCGTAAAAAATCACAAGTGGTGCTTCACAAAAAGCAAGTAACATTTGACTTTTCGCGGTAATATAAACTTGAAATAAATACAACATACATAATAATTTCCTTATTTTTAATTAGAAAATAAATTTACAAACATAAGTTAAACACTGTTTTACTTAAAAGAACTTTGCCAGGATATCAGTTATTTAAATATCGAGATGCTACCTTGCGGAAATCACGCTAAGCTGATTGTTATCGGCTGCTATTTATAGACAGTCCTGAAGCTAGAACTACACTGCGCACACGTGTGCCACACACGCCGATCTGGGCGCGTCGGTCTCCATACATTTTATATGGCAACTAGACTTGTAGAGCTACACTTCTTGATCCACGCCACGCGACGTCGTTCTACTTAAGTACAAATCAGGCGTGTTACACGTGTGCGTCGGTCAAATGTAGTTCTAGCTTTAAGGATATTCATAAGAAGCCATGAAATCTGAAAATTTAAAATACTGGTATTCAGCTGAATCCAGTTAAACTGGAAGGCAACCCCAATACAGCTGAGAAAATACTCGGCAGATTGATTTATCATCATCTTCATCATTTCAGCCGAAAGACGTTCACTGTCGCACATAAGGGGAGGCCCAAGTGTCGCAACAACAACTAACGATCCCGTGCGTCTCGCATTCCGATGAATCACATCTCATCATCGATGAACTGGTGAGGGTCACGGGAATCCGATGATTCCCGCGACTCTCGCCACGTCATCGGTCCACCTCGTGGGAGGCCTACCAACGCTGCGTCTTCTGGTACGTGGTTGCCACTTCAGAACTTTTCCACCCCAACGACCATCTGTTCTGCGGGCTATGTGTCAGATTGATTGTAAAAGATAATTAGATTGTTGAAAAGAATAACCGTTGATTTCTTTTCTGGTTCTTCTCTATATAAAACAACTGACTGGCCTATTGGCCTAATAGTTAGTAGCCGGGACTGCTATGCCAGAGATCGTGGGTTCGATTTCCACCCAGGACATATGTTTATGCGATGAGCACGATCATTTGTTCTGTGTCTGGATGTAATTTATCTATGGTATGTATGTATTTGGAAAATATAAAGAAAGAAAGAAAGAAAAATATTTATTTGGCACACGTACACAGATACACACAATGTAGAAACAACATGTAAACACTTAAGATAAAAAAAAGAAAATAAAATAACTAACATTGTGTGTCTCGCACCTGCACCAAATAGGTCCAGTTCAGCAAAAATGCCAGACAACTTCGTGGTAGTTGCCTGACGCTGGTTTTCAACTGAACCTTATTTAGAGTGTACGGTAGAAAAGTTAGTTTATTTATAATAGTTGTTTAGTATTAGGTTATTTACCTTACATACATATATACATGTTTAATAAGTGGTGGATAACAAATAAATAAATAAATAGATAGTTGTTCAGTGTACAAAAAACATAAAACTTTACGAAAATAAAAATAACGTAAATCTAATCGTGCATCATTCCATGCGCACAAGAAAAACCGGTTTTGAAGCGACTCAATCTCAGCACACCGCCAAAAGCGCGCGCAATGCAACCATACACCAATTTACTATGCCCGGGGCAGCTAAGCGCAACGGACGAATTTCAAACAGCAACGCCGCTACGCTCGTGTGCCCGCCGATTCGTAGACATATTTGCGGTACGGCGCCGCAACGCATCGTGTGGCCCGGCTCTAAGAAAAGATTTTTTTAAATTCAAAAATTTCTTAAGGAGATGAAACAGGGGTCCAAAGTTTTCAAAGTATGGTCCGGCCCTTATTCTTTGTAAACGTCATAAAGGGAACCTTGTGCTAATTTTCAGCGTTCTAGGTGTAAGGGTTTGAGGTGAGCGTTGATGAGTCAGTACATGATCAATCCAGTCAGGACTTTGCCTTTTATATGTGTATACTGATAATTAAAATATTTGAATATAATTGTCATCATATTGTTAAGGGAAGTATAACAAACCATTATTTTTCTAAATCAAGATAAGATAAAAAAAATAACAGCTAAAAGCAAAATTATTAGCAAAATGAATTTCCCGTCTTTAAAAACGCCAGTCTTTCAGCGATAATAAGCAAGTCATTTGCAACCAAAGAACGCGTTTAGATAAAATTTATGAATGAAGACGCGACAAAAAGATGTGTGGGCGAGAATAAAGAAGCATTTTGTGCCTACTTTATGTCATAAAACATAATACGAAATTATGATCATCTTCCACGTATGAGCTCCAAAAATTGTATGAAATAACGTATTTCAAGAAGGATAAAGTCGAATTACTTTTACATTTTTTTTTAAAGAAAAGTAACTGTGCCCTCCCCCCCACATAGCATAGCATAGCATAGTCGGCCTTATAATGTTCCCACTGTTGGGACTCAGGCCTCCTCTCTAGGAGAGGGTATGGGCCGTAATCCACAACGCGGGCCCAGTGCGGGTTGGTGGATGTCACATGTCTTCGAATTTTTGGTTCCAGGACGTGCCAAACCGGCACGTCCTGACGATTTTGAGAGCAGTGGTGATAAAATAAATTACACAAAGTAATGCGCCTGGCTGGGTTTGGACCCGCAACTTACAACTCGTAAGTCAAGGCCTTTACCACTCGGCCACCACTGCTCTTATTACTACCTGTAACCTGTAACCTGTAACCTCAGTGTACCTGTGTACTTTCTAATTACCTGTATCATGGGCTCATTCACAAACACAAAACATGTAAACTCACATAAACAAGATACTCAATCTTAAAAATCTGTCTTTATGCCACAATACTTTACTTCACTTTACTACCAATAATCGTCTTCTACGATGTCCCACACATCGCTCTGGGTTTATCCAGTCCTCCTCCTTTGTCCAGGCGATCTCTCTTTGGAATGCGCTCCTGCTGAACATCAGGATGGCGTACAGTCGGTTCACTTTTAAAGTGAAGGGACGTGAACACATTCGCAGGAAGTTGGTGTTATCATCACAGCGTTGATTTATTGGATTCGTTTCTCATAATTACATTGTTAATTTTTATGTATGTATAATATTAATATAATATTCCACAACTATCACACAACACCGTCTAGGCCAAGTCCGTTCCATCATCGGACGACACAGACGACACACACACACACACACACACACACAAACACACACAGACACACACACAGACACACACACACACACACAGACACACACACACCACACACACACACGTACACACACAGACGTACGGCGTTGCGCCACCGGTACATGGTAGACATCCCACCCATACGCATAAAACGTTTTGAGAACACATTTATTATGCGTACAGCCAAGGAGTGGAATTCCTTGCCGGAGTCTGTGTTTCCTGATAGCTACAACTTAGGGGTCTTTAAGTCAAGAGTGAATAGGCTACTTCTAGGCAAGCGTGCTCCATCGTCGACCACATCATCGCTTACCATCAGGTGAGATGGTGGTCAAACGCGAGCCTATCATTAATAAAAAAAAAAAAAAAAGTCTCAAGCTAAGCAGAGCTTGTGTTATGAGTACTAGACAACTGATAAACATACTTATAATTTCTAAATACATACTTACATATTAAAGATAAATTACACCCAGACACAGAACAAATGATCGTGCCCATCACAAAAACATTTGTCCTGGGTGGGAATCGAATCCACGACCTCCGGCATAGCAGTCAGGACTACTAACCACTAGATCAACAGGCCAGTCGTATCTAAGTATATATTTATAATTGTATTTCTTTTCTATTTCTTTACCATTAAGCTGCACCTACCATGTTATGTTTCTGCACCACCCTAAGGTCGACTGGTAGAAAATGCCTAAGGCATTAAGCCCGCCTTTGTACAGTGTTTATTACTAGTGCATAAAGTTTTAATAAATAAATATTTGTTATGACTGTGTATGTATGTATGTGTGTGTATTATGTTGACACGCAGTGCTGCAGTCAATCACTCTACAACGGTGCCAATCGAGCCATTGTATAGTTTAATAATTAATAGATTATTTTTGATAAGTATCTATAAAAAAAGCGTCATAGGGTTTTCTCATTAACTGGGTTAACCCTAGCGACAGCCGGCTTCCGGCGTCCGGTAGTAAGCTCGCTCCCTTATTACATATAACTTGATATAATATACAACTTATGATTTTTTTTAAGTTAGTGATTTCTTCCGCTCTAGGGTGGAGCTGGGCGTATCAGTCTTTGACTGACTATAACCCACTTTATTCCTTCAGTTACTCTTAACGTTCCAAGGCCGTGGAGGGTCTTCCGAACAATCTCGCAGCCCTAGTAGGCATCACCCTAATGGTTCCTACAATTAAGACGGACATCTCCTTCCATTCTCATTATTTTCAACACACCATCAACCCGGGCCTGGTCCTTTTCAGACAGTGAGCTTGTCTTCTGACTACCCTTTTTAGGGTTCCGTAGCCAAATGGCAAAAAACGGAACCCTTATAGATTCGTCATGTCTGTCTGTCTGTCTGTCTGTCTGTCTGTCTGTCTGTCTGTCTGTCTGTCTGTCTGTCTGTCTGTCTGTCTGTCCGTCTGTCCGTCCGTATGTCACAGCCACTTTTTTCCGAAACTATAAGAGCTATACTGTTGAAACTTTGTAAGTAGATGTATTCTGTGAACCGCATTAAGATTTTCATACAAAAATAGAAAAAAAGCAATAAATTTTGGGGGTCCCCATACTTAGAACTGAAACTCAAAATTTTTTTTTTCATCAAACCCATGCGTGTGGGGTATCTATGGATAGGTCTTCAAAAATGATACGGAGGTTTCTAATATCATTTTTTTCTAAACTGAATAGTTTGCGCGAGAGACACTTCCAAAGTGGTAAAATGTGTGTCCCCCCCCCTCTAACTTCTAAAATAAGAGAATGATAAAACTAAAAAAAATATATGATGTACATTACTATAAAAACTGCCAACGAAAATTGGTTTGAACGAGATCTGGTCAGTAGTTTTTTTTTAGTACGTCATAAATCGTAAACCGCATTTTACCTTTCATTCAATCAACTCAAATATAAAAAAAAAAAAAAACATTTAATTTCATAAACTGGCGTTGAATGATAACTCAATGCCTGATATGGTTAGGATTATTGAATCCTGTTTCAATAGTTTATATAGATATAACGACATATTTATTATAATCTTTATTGTACACCAAATAAACAAAAATACAGGACAAACATTTAAAATAACAAGTGCACAATGGGCGGCCTTATCGCACAGGGCGATCTCTTACAGACAACCTTTGGATGGACTGAGAGGATGGAGATAGATTAAGGGTTATCAGTGTACAAACATCAGATATAATACTAACAAGATACATTAACACAAATACATACATACAATACAAAAAAAAAAAATATATAAATATCAAATATATAGTTGAACCAGGAGAAGATAAATATATTAAAGAGAAAGGTAATGCTCCTTCACCATCTTTTTAAATGTTGGTAGCGTTTGAGCACGCCTTACTTCTAAGGGTAACGCATTCCACAAACGTGCAGCTTGAATTGTAAAAGATTTGTCAACGAAGGTAGTGGAATGCGTGCGAATACCTTATTTTAGGTTTTCCGATGATCTCAAGGACCTACTATGTGTGTCACTAAGGAACTGAAAACGTTCTTTAAGATAAAACGGGGTACAAGGAATAAATAGCACATTATAAAGCAAAGAAAGTATATGGGCGTTCCGGCGAAGGCGAATAGGAAGCCATTTGAGCCTAGTACGAAATTCAGAAACGTGGTCATACTTGCGCAAGCCAAATATGAACCTGATACAAAGATTATTATTATGTTACTTGCTGCTACGGAACCCTCCATGGGCGAGTCCGACTCGCACTTGGCCGGTTTTTTTTATTTGATATAAACTAGTGCTTGACTGCGATCCCACCTGATGGTAAGCTGTGATGCAATCGTTGTTGGTGAGGCGCATTAGTTTATTAAGAGCCTATCCACTCTAGCCTTGAAGACACCTAATTTATAGCCGGACGGGAAGACCGCAGCAGCTTCGATATACGCGATATAAACGACGAAGCGTAACGCTTAGTCCGGACCGTAGAGGTTTCAACAATGCAAGGGTGGATACCCGCCGTACGTCGGATCGTCCGATGGTAGAAATGAGATGGGGGAATCAAGTCATGCAATTCCAGCGCACACTCTCCAAAATGCAACCTGTACCTTAAATAACCCTTATGAGGAATACAAGCAATGCGGCTTGACCTAGATAAAAACTACGCGCTACCCAGGTATACTTTTTTCTAATATTCGATGTGCCACAGTACATTACCGGTTACTATCAAAATCAGCTTTTATAGTATTACGTAAGTACAATTTAAGTTATTAAAGTTTAAGGCTGTCTGGCGACCACACTGTCTTTTTTTTTGTTTTGTGGGAGGGAAATCATCCAATGACATCCTCCGCACTTGGGTGGAGCGTGTGGGCGTGTCAGGCTTTTAATGACTAAAAACCCACTCCTAATCCTCCATTGGCTTTCATACCAGAAGCAAACCCTTGGCCCCAGTAGGCTTCGACACGGCTGGGCCCCTACGGATTGCTGAAATCTCCTTGAGGCGCGCGTGGAATAGTACGCGCCGTCGAAGACTTGGGCTCGGTCCGGACAATTACCGGACAGTTGGACGGCAAGACACTAAGTGTCTGGCAATGGATGACCATGATTATTTATACCATCCAGAAAAACATATAAAAAAATTGAGCTTTAAACGAATTTGCTATGCTATTACACATCTTTGTTACCTGTTACCTGCCAAAGCCACCATAACTGAATCTTCATATTAGGGTATCGTTCTTACCTGTGTTGGGGACATGCACTGATAAACTATCAGCTTTTATAAAATGACGAAAGTCTGGTAGCTACGGGCTCTTGGGTTGTGTAAAATAATAGCTTTGATTTCAAAAGTTCAGCCTATAATAGATTTTTAAATAACTTAGATACGAGTACTATACCAAATTCAGGGAGCCGTGAGACAAAAGGTAAACAAACCTTATATAATACTCCGGGGAGGGCCGACGGCTTTTGGTGGGCTGGGTCTCTGCGCGGGTAAAACTGCTGGAGCCCAGACCTCTGCGTTGCTATCGCTGCCACGTGGGGCACCACGTGGGGGCCTGCTGTGCAGCGGAGGTGGATCGCAGTGACCGCTGCTTTCAGTGCGGTCAGCCCGGTCACAAGGCCGTCACTTGCAGTGCAGCGCCGCACTGCTACGCATGTGCGGCGGCAGGCAAGCCGGCCGAACACCGGGCTGGGGGTAGGTCCTGCGATCCCCCCGCCAAGGCCAAGGGCAAGGTCCCGAGGCCCATCCCCGCGAATGTGCTCGCCGCTGCGGCCGCCAAGTTGGCCGCCGCCGCCGTCGCTTCCGCACACGCCGCCGCCACCACCGCGGCAGGGCCTTCACAAGGGGCTCGGGAGGAGACTATAATGGATTGTCATTAATGGCTACATTACGTCTCCTCCAGGCGAATATCAACCACTGCGCCCCCGCTCAGGATCTGTTGCTCCAGAGCATGGCGCAGTGGTCGATAAACATCGCCGTAGTCTCCGAGCCGTACTACGTCCTGCCCAGGGCCGACTGGGTGCAGGACCTGAACGGCTCGGTGACCATAATTTCGTCGGCCGCCGCCGGTACTCCGTCCCTCGAAGCCGTCACGAGGGGACGGGGTTGCGTGGCAGCACGGTTCGGGGACATTGCAGTGGTAGGCGTCTACCTGTCCCCGAACAAAACTCTCGCCGATCTTCACATCTCCCTTATGGAGCTGAATGCCGTCGTCGCTGGGTTTGTTTCCCTCCCCGTGGTCGTTTGCGGGGACTTCAATGCCAAGAACTTGGCTTGGGGTTCCCGGTACACAGACCAGCGGGGTCGGATGGTGGAGGACTGGGCTCTGGAGACAGGCCTGGTCGTCCTAAACCGGGGTTCTGTCCCCACGTGTGTGCGGAGGCGGGGCGAGTCGGTGGTGGACATTTCGTTCGCCAGCCCCGCTTTGTCACCGCGTGTCGTCGACTGGCGCGTCATGGAGGGGGTGGAGACGTACTCAGACCATCGGTACATCCGGTTTGACGTCTCCGCCCAGTCCTCAACCACGCCGGTCCAACAGACCCCGTGTGGTCCGCGTTGGGCGCTGAAGCAGCTGGACCGGGAGCTTCTCCTGGAAGCCGCGATGGTACAGGCCTGGGTGCAAGCACCGGACAGGCCTGTCGACATCGACGTCGAGGCAGAGTGGTTCCGGGAGGCCATGTCGCAAATCTGCGACGTGGCAATGCCCCGTGTCCAGCCAGGACGTGCCCGGCGCCAGGTGTACCGGCGGCCAAGCTGAACGCAAGCCAGAGGGTCATGGTCATCCGGATGGTGCGGGGATACCGCACGATTTCCCGCGAAGCAGCGAGCCTCCTTGCTAGCCAACCACCGTGGGATTTGGAGGCAAAAGACCTTGCGCGCATGCACGATCTGCGCATGGAGATGCAACGCCGGGGTGAAACTCCGCTGCCGCGCCAAGTTGCGGCATGGCGGAAAGACTTCCGGCGGGATCTCATGGTGGAATGGCGACAGCGACTGTCGCAACCCAGTGCTGGGCACGCCATAATTATGGCGATAAGTCCCCTCTTTGAGGATTGGCTGGAAAGGCCTCACGGCGTCCTTACCTACCGCATGACGCAGGTCCTCACCGGACATGGTAAGTTCGGGAGGTTCCTGCACCGGATTCGTGCAGAAGAGACGCCCGGGTGCCACCATTGTGTGGACCGCCCGGAGGACACGGTGAAGCATACGGTAGAGGTGTGCCCTGCTTGGGCAGAGCACCGCCGTGTCCTCGTGGGGGCGATCGGCGGCAGCGATCTCTCGCGCCGGGCCTTGGTACAGGCCATGGTCCGGAGTGAGGAGGAGTGGCAGGCGGTTGCCTCCTTCTGCGAGGCAGTAATGCTAGCAAAGGAGGCGGCCGATCGCGTGAGGCAACGGTCCTCACGCCCCAACCGCCGCCGGGATTCCGATCCCGATTTCCGGCCACCGTAGGCGCGGGCTTGCGGACGGCGAGCAATGGGTGGCTCGTCGTCCGATCGTCCGGTAACTGTCCGGACCGAGCCCAAGTCGTCGACGGCGCGTAGTGTTCCACGCGCGCCTCAGGGAGATGTCAGCAACCGTAGGGGCCCAGCAGGGTCGAGGCCTACTGGGGCCATGGGTGATGCGAAAGTGATCCCCGGGGCCCTGGAAAAATGGCAAAGAAGGAACAGGAGTGGGTTTTTAGTCAGTAAAAGTCTGACACTATCTCTCGCTCCGCCCAAGAGCGGGGGATGTCATTAGATGATTTTCCCACCAGAAAAAAAAAAAAAAAAAAAATAGACCACAGATACTGCAGACATTTTACATTAAAATGTGACGTTTTGTAATCGGGCGGGTTATATTCCGCCATCTTTTTCACTATAGATACTAAGAGAGTACTGCTTTCAGATATTTTCGTTGTATTAAGGGGTGGAATTCCTTGCCGGAATCTGTGTTTTCTGATGGCTACAACCCGGGAATCTTTAAGTCAAGAGTGAATAGGTTACTTCTAGGTAAGCGCGCTCCATCGTCGACCGCTTCGTCGCTTTCCATCAGGTGAGATAGCGGTCAAGCGCGAGCCTATCAAGAATTTAAAAAAAAAATCTTGTTACTTGGTTGTTACTTTGTTGTTTTCATTAAGTTTCTCGTTTTTTTTTTTTTTTAGTTTATTATATTTTATTTTATTCTTTTATTATTAGTACATATATACACTCTCTTACATAAAATACATAAATATTAACTAAACTATACTAAAACCTAACTATGTACCTACATAAATATAATACAAAAACACAAAATACACTCAGGCGTCGAAATACTCCTCCACATCGCTGTCATCCGGGAATGTGCCCAGAAGACTGGCAGCATTACCACGTTGAATGGCAATGCTAATTCTTTGGGCAAAGAACGAGCCAGCCCTCTGGTCACGCAAAGTGTCGATCAGTCGGCGTGAAATTTCCTCGTTTTGTTAAGTTTAAAGTTACTGGGTGATTATTTTGTTATATTGTCGTTTTTGTGCTTAAAAAAAACCCATAGAAGAAAGTTGGGCGAAGGTACCTTGTTTTCTTTGTTTACATTTTGTCTCAAACCCAGATGAATACGGTATAGGTAGTTCAATCCATTAGTAATAATATAAAACGTCACGCTATTATATTTTAAAACTACCCCCATTAGTGGCTAAAAGTGATTAAGTTCGATAATTATGCTCCTGACTCCAATGTAAATGACACGTGATTTACAATTCACGTTAGGGTCACTGGGCTAATATTCCGCTAAGTAATTTATGCCCCCCGAGGAAATATTTCCCAGGAGTTGTTTTCATTCAATAAAACAGTTGAGAATATAGATCATTATTTTATGATTAGGTGATACATGATTCGAACTTTTAATTGATATCTATTTGAATGAATTCGTTCCTTTATTTTTTAGTGAAGACTGTCACGTGAATATTTCAAATATACCTACTAAGTACGAATTAGTTTCAGAAGCTTTTATCCAGAATAGATTTTTCATGTCTCTGTCAAATCTTTTATTTTTTTTAACACAAATCTAGTATAATAGACGGATGAATATCAAACTACCTCAGTACTCACATCAATTTTTAAAACTGTTTTACATGTAAATTATTCTTAGGTCTTTTTTTGAGGTGGAAAATCATCTAATGACTGCTCCCGCTCTAGGGTGGGGCGTGGACGTGTCAGACTTGTACTGACTAAAACCACACCTGTGTCCTTTAGTTGCTCTTTGCGTTCTAGGACCATAAGTTTCCTTTTCAGAATATCTTCGTGGCCCTAGCGAGCATCGGCCCTACTGGGCCACTACGGTTTTTACGGCCGACGCTGCGTTAAGAGGGCGCCCGCAACGGGAACCTAACTGGATTATTACCTGCATAGTGTCACTAGTTCAACTTTACCGGTATGCATGTAGTCGTATCGACGGAAAACTTAATATTTATTACGTAGCAAAAAAAAGACGCGGGCGACGGAGTTCTTTTGTATGGGACCGCGCGGGCGCCCGCCTAACGCAGCGTCGGCCCTTAGGGTTTGAGTTTTGGTACGTGTTTGAAATAACTTAAATATCTAGAATTCTAGACCATCAAGAAAACTACAAACATAAGCAAGATTACAGGGTTTATAGGCAATAAATATTTTTTCACAACAGTTTTTCTTATCAAAACGGGAAGCCCATTTCTCACGTTTCATTTCACACAGTCGAATAAATAACATTATTAGAGGCAATAAATATGTCGCATTTAACCTTTAATTTTGTGGAAGTAAGAAGAAATAACATTTTTCGAGCCATTAAGTGCTGGTACACACGTAATAAAATTACCCGTCTATACCGATATTAACCTACTAGAAGCGCTGTAGAAAATAATCCATCAAAATGATTTGGTTTCGATTGTAATCAAAAAAATCATATAATAGTAACGTATTATTTTTGGTTTTTGGACTAATAGTTATTGGTCGAAAAACAATCACGGATAGATTTTATCTTACTTTATTTATTTCGGAAGAACAAACAATTGTACAATATCGATCGATAGTGAATTGTATTTAATAAAATTGATTAGGTACCATACAAAATAATTTCTGATAAGCAATTGAACATTTTCTGTAGCACAGAGCGGCAGCAAAGATGAATATTTTGAACAGACATCTCATAATATATAAAAGCAAAATATAGTCTGTCCTACAATGCTTCCAATGCTGGGGCTTTTTTTTTCGGTGGGAAAATCATCTAGTGGCATCCCCGCTTTTGGGCGGAGCGAGAGATAGTGTCAGACTTTTACTGACTAAAAACCCACTCCTGTTCCTTCTTGCCTTTCGTACCAGGGCCGAGTCTTCCTTTCAGAAGCAGACCCTTGGCCCAAGTAGGCTTCGACCCTGCTGGGCCCCTACGGTTTGCTGACATCTTCATCTCCTAACTAGGAAGTCTGACACGGCCTCTGGCTTCACCCTAGAGCGGCAGAAGTCATTTGATAATTTCTCAAAAAAAAAGGTACATAAAAGAGAACATGTCACAGTAGTTACTACACTTTCTCGTAGTTTAACATCAGCTACATTTGTTGTACAGTTCCTAATGACGCAACCTTGTACGTCCCAATTTGTTTTTGGGACAAGCTCGACAATACTAAAGTTTATAGCTAAAAGAATTTGAGAAATATATTTTTCTTGCCATTCTGTTTCCGTAGCTATTGTTAAAATAAAAATTAAAAATAACCAACTTCACTAAAAAAAAAAAACACTCAAAGGATCAAAATAACTTTAATTTCGGAAGTCAGTGTTTTTTTGGTAGGTATTGTTTAAAGAAGAAAGAAAGAAAAACTTTTTATTTGTCGGAAAAAGTGCAAACTTAAAACTAACATATTGCAAACACTTTCCATGACAAAAACATAATTAAAAATAAAATATATGCGCCAGGTCCGAAACAGGTGTTTGTTTCTTATTTAACATTTAGTATTTATTTTATTTTTTTGAAGTCGGTTATTTTATTTTTGTAAATAGTTTTTTATTTCACACTTTTTAGTTGTGATACACTTATAACCAGAGTGTCAATTTCTCATGACACGTCCAATTAACCCAAACACTGCTATATTACATTGTTTTATTATGAAGTTCCCTTGTCTACCTTCTACCTTCCGGTTCCATCATCAGATCAGTTCGATTGTACCTTATAGCCAAAGTGTATCTCATGACATTTCTAATAAACCCAAACACGGCTAGGATACATTAATTAGTTACGGAGTTCTGGTGCCTATCTTCCGGCTCCATCATAATCATCAGGTCACTTTGATGGTACCATTTTCAACATAACTGTTCAGAACCATTTATTTATTTGTATTGTCATATTCGCTTAACTATCTTTATTGTGATATCTATGAGAGTATGAAGTTCCGTTGGCCATTTCTGGTCTTCTTAATCAGTTCCACTTCTTCAAATGTTACTTATTGACTGTAAATTCTTAAGTTCTCGATGAAAATACCAAAATTACTATATGGTTGCCTATAATATTTGACGAATTTGCTCGATTCCTCATGGATCCCATCATCAGAAGTATATTTTGAAAAAAAAAATGGGTCTAATTTGGAAGTATACATTTAGGAGAGAAAAAAAAATGCAAATCGGTTTATAAACGACGGAGTTCTGAGGTAACAAACATAAAAAATACAACCGAATTGATAACCTCCTCCTTTTTTTGAAGTCGGTTAATTAATTATAAAAAAAATATTATTATTTTAAATTATTTCTTTTTTTTTCTGTTTGAAGTATCTGTTAATTGTTTATTGTGCACACCTACCACAGTGTTGTCTTTTTAAACCCAAAGGTTGACTGGTAGTGTTATTGATACTTCTATTAACGTAGCCACTTAATGGTCCCAAACAGTTTACCGAGTTTACAATCGAATCGAAAAGAAGAAGAAGAAGATCTTCTTTATTTTCCGTTTCTCCGAGTTATTATGGAAATACAATTATAAACAGATCTTGTCTTGTATTCCGCTTTACATTTTAAAAGAAAATAAGTTCTTGGAGTATCAGACTATTACTAACTAAAACCCACAGTGTACTTTCAGTTAGATCGGCCTTAATTCATTAACGCTCAGGCGGTAGCCGGCGCCCGCAAGCCATTGTCTTACTATTGTGTCTCTAATTACGCACGTCAAAAGGTTAAATGACCCTGCTGAAATTTGAATTCCTACTTTTTGAATTTGAATACAAAAAGGGGAATAGTATCTCTTCCAATATTTATAAATATGTATATAAAAATATTAAAAAAAAAAAAAAATTGTTAGTAAAAGTAGCTGTGGAGTAGGACCGGCATTTACCCAAGCATTTTTATCAAGGATATAATCATCCAGTTTATAATATGCTTGTCTACATAGTGTGCGTTTAATGCATGTTTTAAATTTGAACTCATTTAGTTGTAGAATCTCAAGTGGTATTTTATTATAAAATTTTACACAGTACCCTATAAAAGAACTATGTACTTTAGCCAATCTGAATCGAGGTTGATCTAATTTGTTCCTATTCCTAGTATTAAAATAACATGCCTGTCACTTATCTTAGTAAAAAGATGAATATTTTTCCGAACATACGTAATCTTTTCATAAATGTATTGACAAAGGACCGTCAGGATGATAATTTCCTTAAATAGTTCCCTAAGAGAATCGCGCCTGCGAAGATTATATATGGCTCTGATAACTCTTTTCTGCAGAATAAAAATAGATTCTATGTCTGCAGCCCGTCACCATAGCAAAATACCGTAAGACATGATACTATGAAAGCAACTTAATAAAATAGACTAGTCTCGCAGTATCTACGTCAGTAAATTGACGGATTTTTCTGACAGCATATGCTGCTGAACTAAGCCGACCTGCCAGAGATGTTAAATGAAGACCCTATTGCAGCCTCGAGTCAAGCGTGATCCCCTGGAAAACCGTGTTCTCGACGAATTCGAGTTTCTCTTTGTTCAATACTATGTAGGAATAATTACTTTTAACATCCTCTAAATATTTATTAAACCCCAAGCGAACGCCGGCGGTCGCTCTCTCATTGTCTTTCTATTGTGTCTCTAAATAAGGTATTCGAAAGGTTTTGGCTTTCAAATATTTAAAATATACCGAATTTTAGTTATAACTAAATCGCTTCAGGTATCTATTTTGATTTTACTTACTGATATTATAAAACTAAAGAACTTACATATTCGTTTTATAGTGTTTGAACGCGCTAATCTCAAGAACTACTGGTTCGAGTGAAAAAATATTTTAGTGTTGAATTATAGCTCATTTATCGAGGAAGGCTATTTAACATTACGCTACGAACCACAGGAGTGGAGCAGTAACCAAAGACGCAGGGAAAACCGCGGGAGACAGCAAGTTATCTAATATTATTTCAAGAAATTATTTTGATTTCATAATATTCGGAGTTTCCTTGCGTGATCGAATCAGAAATGAAGATATCCGCAGGAGAACCAAGGTTGCCGACATATCACGAAGAATCGCCAAACTTAAGTGGCAATGGGCAGGGCGCATTGCTCGCAGAACAGATGGCCGTTGGGGCCGAAAGGTTCTGGAGTGGCGACCGCGTACCGGAAGACGCGATGTTAGAAGGCTCCCTACAAGGTGGACCGATGACCTGGTGAAGGTTGCGGGAATCCGATGGATGCGAGACGCACAGGACCGTTAATTGTGGCAACAATTGGGGGAGGCCTATGTCCAGCTGTGGACGTCTATCGATTGAAATGATTGATGATGATTGAATATTCAGAGCTGAAAATTCGCTATAAAAACATTATATTTAACAGACACTGAAAAATAAATAGATCTAGGCTAATGCTTATCTATTGATGGATGGTTCGCCTTGTTTTATAAACAAAGAATTTTAATTAACCGATATTGTCATTTTGAAGGGTAATTAAGAAGAAGAATGTTGTTAGTACCTATGTGAGTTTTCTCTCGACCTTGCATTGCAGTCTACTTTTGTTATTGTCAGGTTCATGCTGAAAATTAGAATTTTGTAGAGCATTCTTCAATAAGCCCTTATTGTTTTTTCAACACAATAGAAAAACTCACTCACTCGAAAACCCGCTCTTACCCCTGTCGCTTTTAGGTTTGCATATGTAGAGTATTTTGTACTAGTGCGGAAAAGTGCGAAGGCAAGTCATCAAAATGTACTATTTCATTGAAATGTGACTGCTAAGATTTTCCATGAATTTAATTTTAAAAAATCGATCAGTGGTGGCCTAGTGGTAACGCTTCCGACTTACAAGTTGTAGGTCGCGGGTTCACACCCAGTAAGGCGCATTACTTTGTGGAATTAATATCATAACCAATGCTCTCAAAACGGTGAAGGAAAACGTCGTGAGGAAACCGGCATGTCCTAGAACCAAAAATTCGAAGACGTGTGTCATTCACCAATCCGCACTGGACCCGCGTGGTGGATTACGGCCCATTCCCTCTCCTAGAGAAGAGGCCTGAGTCCCAGCAGTTTTTTTTTTTTTTTTAGGTGGGAAAATCATCTTATGACAAATCCCGATCTTGGGCGGAGCGGAAAATAGTGTCAGACTTTTACTGACTAAAAACCCACTCCTGTTCCTTCTTTGCCTTCGTCCCAGGGCCCCGGGTTTCACTTTCACACTACCCGTGGCCCCAGTAAGCTTCAACCCTGTTGGGCCCCTACGATTTGCTAACATCTCCCTGAGGCGCGCGTGGAACAATACGCGCCGTCGACGACTTGGGCTCGGTCCGGACGGTTACCGGACGATCGGACGGCGAGCGGGAACATTACAAGTCTAATTGTACTATCATATAAATTATTGTTTTATTTATTTCTAAAAATTAAGGATGATCAGCTGTTCTATATATTTTTTTTGAGTTAACTAACAAAATGTATAGAAAAACTGATTTTAATCGTTTTTATTATAAGCATTGTTTATACAAAAAATATGTCATCGATTGAAACCAATGTCCAAGAAAATGTTTTATTGTGATAAAATTCTAATTATTTACTTTCTTATGTATAATGAAATCAGAAACGTTTATTTCAAATAGACTATTTACAGGCACTTTTGATTTGTCAAAATGTCGGTTAGGCAAAAAAAAAATTGCATCAATGGTATAGCTTATCTATCTAACTCAGTCCAAATTAGATCTATCATGATAAAGTGGCCAATCTTTCACCAGAAAGCGAATACCTCTTCATACCTATCTTCACCTTATCTTAATTTATGTACATTAACTGTTAAAAAAAATCTATATATATAAAAGCGAAATACCACTCGCTGATTAATCATGAAATCTCAGAAACTATAACACCTACAAACTTAAAATTTGGCTGGTAGGTTCTTTATAGGGTGTAGACATCCGCTAAGAATTTTCCAAAATTCACCCCCTAAGGTGATGAAACGGGGGTCCAAAGTTTATAAGGAGAAACCGACTTTCACGCGGGCGAAGTCGCTGGCAGAAGCTAGTTATAAAATATGTTTTTCAGGATCACACGGCGTCTTCTTCTTCTCGTGTCGATCTGATTTAAATTTTGTCCGGCCAATATTTAGCCACCTGGACAGCTCTGTCGTTGAACTCGTATAAGTTGTGGCCAACAGACTAACACGAGGCCAACGACAGAGCTGTCCAGGTGGCTAAATATTGGCTGGACAAAATTCGGTGCAGGTAGTTGTGCATGCTGGGCAGAAACGGTGACAGGTGACGCATATCCTGTGAAGGGGCTCCACACTAGCACTGTATTTGCGATGGGTCAAGGAAACCCCATTTGGCCAGATTTCACGGCTAAAAAGCTTTAATAACATTTTTCTATTTCGTAAAGAATGTGACCCGACAAGTAATTTTTTCATGTACCTTAGTTAACGAAAAGGCTCAAAACAAAACAAGCACAAAGTATCTAACATGAATGCGTAATTATCTTCTTATATAAGTTTATATACTTCGGACGTAGTTTCGAGGAAAACTCCAATCTTGCGTGTTCCGACGTTGTAAGAATTTAATTTAATTTTGTATTGTAGGAAAAGCCTTTTTTTTGGAAACTTTATGGTCGTCTTATGAAAGTATGAAAATTAGATTTTCACGCAAATTTTCATTTAAAGAAAAAAAAAACAAACTAGTCAAGTGCGAGTCGGATTAGCGTACCCAGGGGATCCATACAAACTTACCTATGTAAATAGTTCAATTCTCGAATCGATTCTTGAAGATTTTTTCGAATCACAAAAAAGTATTTTTTGTGACGAAACGCTACTGATAAGAATGAGGTCCTGGGTTTACTTCCTGGATAAAGAAAATTGTTATTAGGTGGTTTCAATCCTGAATTTCTACAGTAGCCATAGATATACTCCTTCAAACAATCCCGTAGCCCTAGCAGGGTTCCCAGGTGTCACTATTGTGTGGACCGCCCGGAGGATACTGCATACGATAGAGGTGTGCCCTGCTTGGGCAGAGCAACGCCGTGTCCTCGTGGGGGCGATCGGCGGCGGCGATCTCTCGCGGCGGGCCTTGGTACAGGCCATGGTCCAGAGCGAGAAGGAATGGCAGGCGGTCGCCTCCTTTTGCGAAGTAGTAATGCTAGCAAAAGAGGCGCGTGCTGAGCTATTAGATGATTTCTCGCCCAAGCGGGAGAAGCCATTAGATGATTTCCCATCTAAAAAAAAACCCTAACAGGGTTCGAAAAATACAGGGCAGAGGCCATACCACGAGCTTTTAACATGATCCATTTTACGAAGCAGCACAATTTTTAATGAGCAGTGGTGGCCGAATGGTAACGGCTCCGACTTACGGATCGTAGGTCGCGGGTTCAAACCCAGCCAGGCGCATTACTTTGTGTAATTTATTTCATCACCACTGCTCTCAAAACGGTGAAGGAAAACATCGTGAGGAAAACGGCATGTTCTAGAACCAAAAATTCGAAGACATGTGACATCCACCAACCCGCACTGGGCCCGCGTGGTGGATTACGGCCCATTCCCTCTCATAGAGAGGAGACCTGAGTCCCAGCAGTGGGAACATTATAAGGCCGACTATGCTGTGCTATGCTATTTTACGACTTAAACTGAACTGTGAAAGGGATGGAGCTATATACGGTATAAAGCTCCATTCTTCTTTCTCACTCGCACGCTTGATATTTTAACACGTCATGCCTTACCATGATGTCATGTTGTGTTTAAATAAACAAGTTTCATAAAAAATACTTTCTAAAGCACCGCCATCACATAAAAGTCAGTATTTTATAAATTACTTATGTCTGCCTATTTGGTTAGGTAAAGGAAAACATGTAAACTTTATACTTTATGAACCGCGTACAAAGTTAACTGTGTGAAAATTAGACCTGATTTTTTTGGAGTACAAGAAAATAAGGTTCAGTTTTATGAATATTTTCGACTATTTTCTTACTGTTTTGATGTGAAAGTTTATATACACGGTGTCGTTCACATCGACGCACATACGTAGAGCACGGTTCCAGTACATGACGAGTGGTGGAATTTTTCGTCGGCTTTTTCCAAATTAAACAAAAACAAACTGTACTTTTAAAAATTTAAACTGTGTAAAATTTTTATTCTAGCCAACCCCGATGATATTTTTAGTAAATATTCAAAAATTATATTTTTGAATTATAAATTTATTACCTAACTAAAAAGTCATCGGGCAGATAAAATTGTTATTCTAATCAACCAAAATAAAAAAAATAAACAAAAGTAATTCATTTATTATTTTTTTCACCAAAAATATTTGAATAACGATTTTATGCAGTTTAAATTAAAAAAAAAAACGAAAAAATAAAAAAAAAATAGGAAATAATCGACGAAATATTCCACCACTAGGGGTCCAGAATCATGTACTGAATCCATGGTATTCATCTTTGCTTCGATGTCAAAGACATCCTGTATAATTAAGCTTTTGATATTATTATTACTAACTCGTATTGTCCCATTGCTGAGCGAAGGCCTGCCTATTCCCTCCAACAATCACGATTTTTCGCTTCTTCTTTCTAATTCTTAAGAAAGACTTCCAGGTCATCCCGGTATCTTCTTCGAGGTCTGCCGCGTCCCCTTATTGCTGTGTCTTGGCACCAACCCTGTGTATTACAGGCCTGCAACTAGTCAGGCATGCGGCAGATTTGTCCTGCCCAGTCCCATATATAGTAGGTAGCTTTTTAAGCCACATCCACAATTTGCGTTTTGGAGCGCAGTGTATTGAAGGTTCGCACTGAAGGTATAACTGCTAGAGTCGCAACGTAAATTCAATTTCAAGGCGTTCGTGGCATAAGTCCCGATCACTTTTCTGCCGCTCATGTTGAAGGAAGATTTTTGGCCGCAGGGCGCAGTGTTCCGACGCTTCCGCGGACACTGGCCACTGAACAGCACGAAGTGAATGTAGTGCAATATGAAGTACTAATATAGTCATGAGTGTTGTTTATTAACAATAAATTGTATTTACTTTATAAATGTTAGTCTGTAAGGGTCAAGATGCCCGATAATAAATGATTTAATATCATTATTGCTAGTTTGTACTGAAAATTGAGCTACAAAATTGTTATGAGTTTTTGATGAAATCGCAGAATTTTCAGACAGAAATACTATAGAAATACGTATACTATAGGTGCTGCAAAACTGGTTGTCCAGGAAAGACACGGGTGATAACAGAATATTTAAAAAGTTAGAGATGCCCATCACATAATTTAAATTTTGGAAATAAATTACAATCTCGGGTTTTATTTGAGTTGTAGTACTTGTTTTTTGAAGTATTTGACCTGTGTTCCTTTAACTACCTTTTTCGATCTAGGATGACAATAACTCTTTTGAAGAATTCCGCAGCCCTTTTAAGTTCGAAGAATTCCGCAGCTAATAAGTTGTTCCGTAGGAGTGGGCTAGCGGACGACGGGCAGTAGTTAGCTCGCCGTTCGGCCGTCCGGTAATCATCCGGGCCGAGCCCGAATCGTCGACGGCGCGTAGTGCAACACGCGCGCCTCATAGAGATGTCATCAAAACCGTAAAGACCCAGTTGGGCCGGAGCCTACTGGGGCCATGAGTAGTCCGAAAGGGAATCCCGGGGTCCTGACGCAAGGCAAAGAAGGAATATAGGTGTGGTTTTAGTCAGTAAAATAATTTGACCAAATGGGGCTTCCTCGACTCATCTCTAACACAGTGCCAGTGTGGAGCCGCTGCACAGGACATGCGTCATTTGCTATGCTGTCCATCCTGCACAACCACCTGCAGTTTTCAGGATCTATACGAGACCAATAACAGAGCCGTAGAGGTTGCCAAATACTGGTCAGATAAAATTTAGTTAGAGTACATCGACACGAAAAGAAGAAGAAGAAGTCAGTAAAAGCCTGAGAGACTCTCCTGCTCAGCTCTAGAGCAGGAGTAGTCATTAAATGATTACCCATCTCAAAAAAGCCCTTAAGTTGTTGATCAATTTAAAGTAAGTAAGATGTTACAATAGCACTGAAATTAAAACCATTAAAAATTAGAGTACTTAAAATACATTATACAAGTGCATCTTCTCTCATTTATCTGGCTTACAAGTTAAAAAGAATATTTATTTATGACCACCCCGTATAATAAATTATCTCCATTCCCTTTCGACTTGAGCCGTATACCAACAGAAGCCTGGTTTAAGTTACTTTGAAACTAATTTGTATCAGTATGTCTCACGTAGAACTATTTGCTGAGACTTAGGGTGCTTCTACACCAAAGATGTACGAGGTAGCTGAGCGTTACGCGTCATCATAATTTTAGCCGAAAGACATCCACTGTTGGACATAGGCCTCCCCATAAGTGTGTCGCTATAATGACCGGTCGTGCGCGTCTCGCGCGTACAACGAGTCAACTAACGGGGTTTCTTCATTTTCCTAGACTCACTTGAAGAAGGTCTAAAAGAAGAAAGTTAGCGAAGCTTGGCATTTGTGCATAGAAAAAAAAAATCGATAAATGTGTGCGAGGGATTTGAGGAAAAGAATCCACAACGCATCCTCGTTTCACTATGTTTCACACCATTTCAAATAATAAATGCAATCGATGCTGCAACGAACTACTGAGCCCAAACAATCGAATGAGAAAAGAACTCGAGAGAACAAAGAATCATTTCACAGCTTTACAACGTATCCACGCACAGCTTCGGTAGAAACAATCACACATTTTCATAGCACCGCTACATTCCTCGCATCACCTACATAGCTCCCATACCCATCTCTTATACGCGTGAGGGAACGTAGGTCCTCACGCCCTAGCCGCCGTAATTCCGACCCCGACTACCAGCCACGGTAGATGCGGGCTTGCGGACGTCGAGCACTGGGTAGCTCGCCATCCGGCTGTTCAGTAATTAACCGGACTGAGCCCAGTCGTCAACAGCGCGTAGTGATCCTCGAGCTCCTCAAGAGATGTCAGCAAACCGTAGGGGCCCAGCAGGGCCGATGTCCGCTAGCTAGGACCGCGGAGAATTTCTGAAAGGGAAACCCGTAGTCCTAGAACGCAAAGGGTAATTGAAGGATACAGGTGTGGTTTTAGTCAGTAAAAGTCTGACACGCCCTCCCGCTCCACCCAGAGCGCGAGAAGTCATTTGGATGATTTCCCACCTTAAAAAAAATACCCATCTCTTATGGAAAAGAACCCTAATTCTTGGTATATGTTTTATCGTGTCAAACCAATAGACGTATTCAATTACTCGCAGGTAAACAAATTGTACGTATATCATTTATTAGATTTATGAAAATAGATTATTCAATGTTAGTTAGTAGTTTATTTGATTGTTATTTAGTTTTCTTTCGTTATATTTTCTTAGTAACTCAAACTTTTAGTTTAATGATGGATCGATAGTCTTTAGACGTTTTGTGCGTTTAGCTTTTTTAGGGTTCCGTACCTCAAAAGGAAAAAACGGAATCCTTATAAGATCGCTTTGTTGTCCGTCCGTCAGTCTGTCTGTCTGTTTGTCTGTCAAGACCCTTTATCTCTCATCTCGCGTTATCTCTCTCGATAACGCGTGGAGGTATCGAGTTGACATTAAAACCATATACTAAGGCCTGCGGTCCCTTGAAGCTGTGGAAAACTCAAACTTCTGAGTTAACGAAAAAAAAAGATACGGCCGTTTATGTCGTAAAAAACGTGTAGGTATTTCGAAACTCTCAAGGAAATCAAAATTCATAGGGTACTTCTCGTTGACCTAGAATTCTGAAATTCGGCATGAAGCAAGGTCTCATAGCACAAGTATGGGAAAAAAATCTGAAAACTGTAAATTTGTAGTTACGTTACAAAAAAAAAACTTTTTTCGCGATTCGGAAAAATCTTCGTAAATGAATTCGGGAATTGAACTGTTTTCATAGGTAAGTTTGTACGGAACCCTCAGTGCGCGAGTCCGACTCGCACTTGTTTAATTTGGAACTTGCGTATTTTTTAAACTTTTTTTTGTTTCTTGCATGTTCTTCTCCATAGAGATCTACACTCTTAAACGCGCAAATATTTTTGCTTTATTTTTGTTGACTGATAGACCTTGAAAATTCAAAATTACGAGTTTAATTTTTTGGAAGAAGAATTGATTAACTTTGTTCTTAGTGAACCGAACAGAAGAATTGATTAGCTTTGTTCTTAGTGAACCGAAAAATTTTTCTTCATATTTTTTTCTTAATATTTCGATATTTTCTCAATCCAATAGCATCTTTCTTCAAATTGCCAATAGCATCAAATTTCACATAGCCTAAAATATTGCGATATTAGATCTTCACTTACGAAATATTAGTATGGTCTGTAACTGTAGTTTTTTTTTTTTTTTTCGTCTGTAACTGTAGTAAGACGGTAGAGATGTGCCCCGCCTGGGCAGAGCACCGCCATGTCCTCGTGGGGGCGATCTGTGGCAGTGACCGGGCTTCTCCCAGCGCGAGAAGCCCGATCTCGCGCCTGGCCTTGGTACAGGCCATGGTCCGGAGCGAGGAGGAGTGGCAGGCGGTCGCCTCTTTCTGTGAAGCAGTAATGGAGGAGGCCGACCGCGCGAGGCAACGGTCCTCTCGCCCCAGCCGTCGGAATTCCGATCACGATTACCGGCCACCGTTGGCGCGGGCTTGCAGACAGCGAGCAATGGGTAGCTCACTGTACGACCGTCCGGTAACCGTCCGGACCGAGCCCAAGTCGTAGACGACGCGCATTGTTCCACGCGCCCCAGGGAGATGTCAGCAAATCGTAGGGGCCCAGCAGGGTCGAAGCCTACTGGGGCCACCGGTAGTATGAAAGTGAAACCCGAGGCCCTGGGACGAAGGCAAAGAAGAGTGGGTTTTTAGTCAGTAAAAGTCTGACACTATCTACCGCTCCTCTTTTGTCATTAGATGATTTTCCCAACTAAAAAAAAAAAAAACTGTAGTAAGACATTTTTTTTCCATGCAAGATATATGGCTGTTTATTCTATCCCCAGGATACAAAAGAAATTCGAGGGAGTATCTTCAAACAAAAACAGGTCACTGCTTTATTAAGTTACGGCTCCTAGCTAAAAATAGCCAACCTAAATTTCTTTCCTAAAAATGAAGACTCAATTTTAGTCAAGAATGAAATTACTCTAAAAAGGAAGACACTAATTTACTTACTAGAAATATACCCGCTTCTTACTAAACTTAATTATTTCGTTAAAATTGAACTCAAAAACACAAAAATAAAGAAAATTTATAACAGAATAACAAAAAAAAAAGGAAACTAGGTAAAGAGGCCCTTAACATAGATATCAATGGCGTCGTCCGATAAATATACTACACAATGTTTTTACTTGAAGACTCGATTACCATAATAAATGTGTTCACCCTACTTATGCCACAGTTTAATTTATGCGAGAACCTTGTTTCGGAAATACAGAATTTAGCTAATCCACAACAAAATAAATAGGAATATTATACACAGAACCTGAATAATTTTGACGTTAAAACTAAATCGTCTTCTTGTCTTAGGTTTTGGTTAGTCGGTTTCCCATGTCTGTTAGAAGTACAGTCAACCGCTCATGATAATTTGCAAATTGAGTCGTAGTAGTAAGGGTGATTTTCGTAATGCAAGTGTTACTACTGATATGAGGTTGACTACTTCTACTAGACTTGCAGACAACAAGTATAATAAATTCTCTGGTAGTATGTCACTGCCAAAGACTGCACTCGCCATACCTCTACCGCCACTAGAAGAAGTCGTATTAAGGATTACTCACACTTATTCAGCTCTATTCAGCTTATGTCCATAGGAAACAACGATTTTGTATGGAGACGAGTACGTATCCCTTCAGCTTTTCGCGTCTATTCTGCTTTCATGGCAAACAAGTATAAAATGAGAACCAAATATGTATAGAATTCAGCGCTGTTCTGCCGCGTTGAGTGCTGTTCTGCCACAGTCAGCGTCAAACGCGACGAAACAGCGTTGTATGCGGCTGGTTTTCGACTCCTTGTCGACAAGTGCAACCTGCATAGTTCCTGCATAGATTTGATTTACAAGGATTGAGAGAGTTCAGACGTGTTAAGACGTAATTATAATTATTTCATTTTTATGAAATAAAATGATGTACGAAGAGTAACCTATATTGTTAGTGCAAAAATATTCTTATTTGTACTATATTATTCGTTCTTCACATTATAACAAGAAGCGAAAAGATAAAAATATCTCACATAGAACTGTCCATGTTGAGGGCACAATACCAAATGAGTAGCTTACCATTTTTGCAGCATATTCAGCTCCGTCCGCAGTAGATATAAGGGTATCAGCAGGGGTACGTATCAAAATCCCGAAAGTTCATAATACCTATGATTGAAATACCGACGTCCAAAACACCGAAATTCAAAATACCGAAAGTTTTAAATGCCGATAGTCGTTATATCGAAACACAAAATACCGATGATCAAATGCCCGAAAGGACGAAATCCCGAATGGACGAAATCCCGAATGGACGAAATACCGATGGATGAAATCCCAAAGAGCAGCGACGTAGTTCCCGCGATTACTCATAGATTGCAGCATGCAAGCAGGCATGCATCGTGCAAGCAGACATGCAGCATGCAAGCAAGCATGCGACATGCAAGCAGGCATGCAACATTCAAGCAAGCATGCAACATGCAAGCAAGCATGCAACATGCAAGCAGGCATGCAGCATGAAAGCAGGCATGCAGCATGCAAGCAGGCATGCAAAATGCAGCAAGCATTGTTTCTGTCACAGCTCCGGCGCTGCGGGGTTTGGGCGGCCCCACGCAAGCTTATCGTCGCAGATGGTTTTAACGCTCACCACCTGCTCCTCAGCTCGCGGGCCGCCCTACCCCTTCGCGCCTACGCGGGTTTAAATTACACTCTAGGGGTAGGGCAAACAAGACTGCGTGAAGTCGGTTTTACAGCGATTCGTTTCTGACACTAAATTTTGTAGCACAACATGTTGACTTTTAGTTTATTCTAACCTAACCTGGTTTACAAAAAATCGTTTTTCTCGGAAACGGTGGCAATTTCGGGATTTTGTACTTCGGGATTTTAAACTTCGGGATTTGCAAACTTTCGGGTAAATGAACTTTCGGGATTTAAAACTTTCGACCAAACAACCATTCGGCGTTTCAATTATCGGGATTTCGTCTATCGGTAAATTAAAATTCGGTCTATTAAAATTCGGGATTTTGATACGTACCCATCAGCAGAGATAACACGCTATGACGGCATTTCTCGTTCTTACGACACTGTACGCGGCTGATAGAAGCAGAACTGCATAAGTGTGACCAAAATCGTTCAGCGAAACGCAAATGGAGCTGAATAAGTGTAATCAGTCCCTTAGACTTAATGAAACGTAGAGATTAATTTAGTCGACTACACTACATACCTCTATTGCCTAGGGTATATTGTACGTTAATAACCTTTACCAACCCGCACTGGGCCCGCGTGGTGGATTACGGCCCATTCCCTCTCCTGGAGAGAGGAGATTTGAGTCCCAGCAGTGGGAATATTAAAAGGCTGAATATGCTATTATGCTAATAACCTTTACATATGTGTATAACTAACACACTGGGTCTGGTCTGGGTCTGGGTGGGTGGTCAGGGTTTAACTGTGTTTAGAACTGGAATTTTATGGCTAGGTACTAACATAGTTTTTTAAGCAAATATTGTTACTAACCCCTATATGAGTGCAAGCTCGAAATAAAATGATTAATAATAATGATTAAAACCCAATGGAAAGCTCAAACAGTTCATATTGTCCCGATTGTTCTTTCGTCTACAGGCATAATACCAAAATCTCTCGCACAAAGCCTCAACACTCTACAGATGCCAGCTCAAACATTGTATATGCTCCAAAAAGCCACTATCCTTAACACCTGTCGTATCACTAGAAAGTTCCTGACTTCTTCAACACTGACATCAACCTTTTCCATTTAAATCCCGCCTTACATACTTGGCCCCGGCCCGTGTGTAAGGTTTATTAATATCTCATAAACGGGAAGAACTATAAAGAACTAAACAAATAATAATAATAATAAATAAAATCCATACTAATATTATAAATGTGAAAGTAATTCCGTCTGTCTGTTACGCTTTGAAATTTTGACATTTGATACCTATGAAGTAAGCTTGAACCCCAAGCATACTTTTTTATTTGGCTTTGACTTCGACTTCGCGTCTACAACAACCGATATTCACTCGAATGAAGTCGTGGGCCAAAGCTAGTATACCAAGAATAGATAAAATAAATACATTTGTTGTATAAAAGTTAGATGCTCGACACTGTTGAATTATTAAGTAGGTAGATAAATACTTTTTTTCAATACTTACTTACTCGAAAACTCTCTCCTATCCCTATCGCTTTTAGGTACGTCATTTACTGTTTTCCACACTTGCGCGGAAAAGCTTTCGAGCTCGCCCCCGCCACAATATATTGTACTTATTGTATCAGGCTGGGCACCGGTTTGCCTTCACAAGTCGCCAGTCAAACCCTGTTTATTTATTTCTTCATAAGTGTATTGAAAAATACGCATACACGTGGAAATTTGACACTGCTACACTCGGTTCCATAACACCCTCACCTGTGGCTCGGGCAAATTCCGCCTCCGTTGCAATGACAAACTTTCTCCACTTGTATCAAAATGTACAACAATAAGTTAGTACTATTACTAACTTATTCTTGTTTTTTTTTTTAAGTTGTATTTTAGCTTAGTTATGGTATATGCTGGCTCTTATGATGGCCTCCTGCCGTCACAAGAGTCCGAACAGTTTATGTATCTCCTCGTGATTAATTATTAGAAATCGTACACAAAATACTACACACAAAACAACGACGGCACATACAATTTTCTCAATCTCACCTATGACAACTCACTACCCTCAATCGAACTACCTCATTTTACTTCGCCGAACCTGGAAACTCTCCAAAAACATTAACAGAATCGATTCCCAACAAAATTGTCCTTAGTGGTCTTGTAAATTGTTCCCATGGCGATGAGAAGGAGTCAAACATGCGGTAAATTCGTTCCCAGTACTTTCCTAAAGATTTACCGCGTGTTACGGGCGTAGTACGACATTAATCAAGTGCGCGCGTAAGGGGAGACGTGCCTTAAGTTTACGCTTGTCGTGTGTGTTCATGAATAAACTAATGTGGTGTTGTGTTGTAAGTGGTGAAAAACAACTGCACTAAGTACTAAGAAAAATTGTTGTTGAATACAAAACAATTGTCTTGAGTAAGTGCCTAGCAGTGAGAGCAGTGGTGGCCCAGTGGTAACGGCCCCGACTCACGAGTTGTAGGTCGCGGGTTCAAACCCAGCCAGGCGCTTTACTTTGTGTAATTTATTTCATCACCACTGCTCTCAAAACGGTGAAGGAAAACATCGTGAGGAAACCGGCATGACCGAGAACCAAAAATTCGAAGACATGTGACATCCACCAACCCGCACTGGGCCCGCGTGGTGGATTACAGCCCATTCCCTCTCCAAGAGAGGAGGCCTGAGTCCCAACAGTGGGAACATTATAAGGCCGACTATGCTATGCTATAAGTGCCTAGCAGTAGGTAGGTATGATTGTGTACCACTTCTTCTCCTTGTTTTCTAGTCAATTGTAAACGCCTGCAATTATTTAAAGCCAGTAGGTGGCTATGTTATATGCAGCAGCGATGGTATTCGTCAAGTCCTCCAAAGTACAAGGTGCATGGACATTTGGGGCACTCTAACGTATGAATTATGTTCTGAACAAGGGCACCGCACTCGCATTGGGTATTCGACAGAATAGGTCTATAAAACCCCATTTTGCCAAGTTGTGTTTACGCCCTACCTGGGTGCACAACGAATTTAGTGATCATCATCATCCACAGCTCGGTTTTGCCCACATATTGCATATTGGGACTTACACATCTGGATGTTCCTGGGTTTTCAAGCCGTCGAATGTTTGCTAGATGACGTTCTTAAAGTACATAGAAGTTGCTAGTCCATGCAAAAACCCGCTAGTACCTTGATTTTTTTTGAGGGTTTGAAATCATCAAATGACTTCTCCCGCTCTATTTGTATCAGACTTTTACTAATAAAACTCACCCGTATTTCTTCAGTTGCCCTTTGTATTTCAGACCCGGTGAGTCGCTAGCAAGTATCTAGATTGTGAGCATAACGCGATCAAAACGTATACGACGTCTGGTTCTGATTGGTCAAGAGCTCGGAGCGGGCCAATCGGAGCGTCGAACGTCATATAGTAAAATAAACTCGCACTAGGCACTCTTTCTTTCTTGAGGTGGGAATTCATCAAATGTTTTCTCCCGTTCTAGGGTGGAGCGATAGACCTTGTCCGACTTTTACTGACTAAAACCACACTTATGTTCGTTCAATTGCCCTTTGCGTTCCAGGACCACGGGTTTCCCTTGCGGAAGTAACCGATGGCCCCAGTAGGCTTCGACCCTGCACATCAAAACCGTAGGGGCCCACCCTATGGTTTTGATGACAGTTCTTTGAGGCGCGCGTGGAGCACTACACGCCGTTGATGACTTGGGCTTGATCCGGAAGGCGAGCTACTCATCCCAGAATTATCTCAATAGGTACCTACTAACTAGTAGTAAATCTCACATATTGTCATAACCTTATAATACCGAAACCGATTTCGGGTTTCATAATCAGGATAACACTATAAATGCCGGAGGCTCTGTCTATTAATTTGATTGTGACCCCTGATAAACGAACAATCACGTGTTTGTGTATGTATTGACAAAGCTTCTCAAATATTCTACTCTACGCGGAACATGATATAAATTGGAGAAGGACTTATGTCCTTGACACGATATGAAAGCTTTTAGTGCTGATCTTTTTCTGGAATTATTTTATTTCTGTATTGTAAGTATTGAGATAAATTAAATTGGCATTATTAGCACTCAGCAGCACTCATTTTTGTATTATTTCAATTTCTGCGGTACGGGGCGTTTAAGACCTCGTTTGAAAACTATCATTATGGCGGTAATGTTTTTATTAGATCCCGTAACGTTTAAGAAACTAAAAGCTTTTTTGGCTAAATTACAAGAAAACAAACAAAATTAAGGCATCTTAGATAATATTTAGGCAACTTACATCTATATTCCAAACCAAACTTAAGTGGCAATGGGCAGGGCACATTGCACGCAGAACAGAAGACCGTTGGGGCCGAAAGGTTCTGGAGTGGCGACCGCGTACCGGAAGACGCAGCGTTGGAAGGCCTGCCACAAGGTGGACCGATGAAGGGTCGCTGGAATCCGATAGATGCGAGACGCAGAGAACCAGCCGTTTTGGTGACTCTTGGGGGAGGCCTATGTCCAACAGTGGACGTCTTTCGGCTGAAATGATGATGATGATGATGACGTCTATATTCATCTCTTTCCTAAACTAAACCAAATTGAAGTTATGGTATTATGGCTCCATAACTTCAGTTTTTAACATGTTCAGACCGGCGTGTACCACCGGTGGAGCACGGATTATTTGCTGACACGGCGGGGTGTACCACCGGTGGCCACGTCACACTATACTTTCAATATACTAAGAAATTCGCGCCGGTTTGAGAGAAAGTGTTGAAAATATCGTCCCCGCCTAGTAAAATTGACAAATTTTCATAGTGCAGCTCAGGAGGTGGATATTATTTCGAAATGAACAAAAATCTATATTGAAAAATTATTAGAAAAAAAATGACATAATCACGACATAAATTGTACAAAATGCTAATTATTTATGATAAATTACGTTGAGAAAATGTAATAATTAGAAAATTTAACAAAATTTTAAAAAATACATAAGTAAAATGAAATGCCATCATGGGATGGTAAGTTTATAATGAAAATTATTTTGTATGAATCGTCTACACATTTGTTATACCTACTTTTTTTGTTTTTTTGTTACCATAGATTATGATTAAGTAATCTAAGCTTATTAGAAAGAGAGAGAAAGCATAATTCCTGTCTAATCCTGTCCGTTTCCACCAGTGGCGCACCCCGCCCTGCAAGACTTTTGGTTCATGTACCACCGGTGGCGATATGAAGATTTGCGCCGCAGAATACCAATTACCTACTCATGAGGTGCCGGTCTGAACGTGTTAATACAGATTGCTACGTAACCAGTTTTTTTTTTAGGTGTTAAATCATCCAATGACGCTCTAGAGCGGCATGTCAGACTTTTATTGACTAAAATCACACCTATATACCTTCAGTTGCCCTTTGCATTCTAGAACCACGTGTTTCCCTTGCAGAAGTTGACCCATGGCCCCAGTAGGCATTGGCCCTGCTGGGCCTTTTCGATTTTGTTAACATCTCCTTGAGTCTGTTTGTAACCAATTGCGATAAATTCTGTGTCCAAACCAATTTTTAGTGTACTTAATTAAGATTATTTTTGTAATGTTACCTATTGGTTTTTTTTTTAAATAAAGCATTATTATTACTTGATAAGACAATTTATTGGTGCGAATCAAAGCTATACGTGCCAATAAGTTATTCAAGTTTAAATCAAAACATAAATCAAGAGCATTTTAAAAACGTGTTCCAATAACATTGCCTCCAGTTTTTCAACCAAATAATTCGTCAAAAGAAATAAACAAATCAAAAACAGCCTGCGAATTCTTTATCAGCTTTTTGAAAGCAGATATAGTTTTTCCTAAAAAACCAAGGTATAGAAAGAAAATATATACAAATCATAAAAGAAATATATAGAAATATCACAGCAACAGTCCAACTTGAACAGCAAGGCGAAGAATTCAGTGTTCAGAGAGGCGTTAGGCAAGGAGATCCACTTTCCCCAAAACTATTTACAGCAGTGTTAGAAAATATATTCAGACAACTGGACTGGGAAAATTTTGGAGTTAACATTAACGGATCAAATTTGAATCACCTAAGGTTTGCTGATGACATAGTGATATTCGCAGAGAGACCAGAGATACTACAAACTATGCTACAACAACTAGATTACGAAAGCAAGAAAGCAGGTCTATCTATGAACCCATTGAAGACTAAAGTAATGACGAATGGATCAAGAGAAAACATCGAAATAGGACAAGAAGTTATTGAATATGTAGATGAATACATATATTTGGGACAACTAATATCAACAAAAGATCAACACTCCAAAGAAATAAATAGAAGAATAAGCAACACTTGGAAGCGGTACTGGTCACTAAAAGAAATAGTTAAAAACGAAACGATACCAATGTCTATCAAGAAAAAATTATATAACATATGTATCCTCCCATGTCTTACCTACGGATGCCAAACTTGGCCAGCTACGAGTAAAAACTACAAAAGCCTCTTAGTTTGTCAACGCAGCATGGAACGAAGCATGCTTAACATAACACTACGGGACCGGTGGACAACACTAAAAATAAGGGAAAGAACAAAGGTAACAGATGTAGTACAGAAAATAAGAAAACTTAAATGGAATTGGACTGGTCATATAATGAGGACGAACAGTGGAACAAAATGGACGAAGGACGTAATGGAATGGTACCCTAGAAATGGAAAAAGACAGAAAGGACGTCAAACCAAAAGATGGGAGGATGATCTGCCGAAAGGATGGAGGAGGATAGCTCGTGACAGAGATAACTGGAAGGAAATGGGGGAGGCCTATGTCAAAAGACAGCCTGACTAAGTTGTTGCAAAAAAAAAAAAAAAAGTAGGATTACATTAAGAATTTTGTTTTTATAAAGTAGTATAAGTCAAAACTGTAATATGGTCAGCGAATGGACGAAGGACGTAATGGAATGGTACCCTAGAAATGGAAAAAGACAGAAAGGACGTCAAACCAAAAGATGGGAGGATGATCTACCGAAAGGATGGAGGAGGATAGCTCGTGACAGAGATAACTGGAAGGAAATGGGGGAGGCCTATGTCAAAAGACAGCCTGACTAAGTTGTTGCAAAAAAAAAAAAAAAAAGTAGGATTACATTAAGAATTTTGTTTTTATAAAGTAGTATAAGTCAAAACTGTAATATGGTCAGCGAATAAAGGCTTTTATTATTATTATTATTATTATTTTATTTATCTCAGGACCCTGAGGTCCTGGACCTTTGGGAGGCGTACGAGGAGCCGAAGCCAACTCGCAGAGGCCCTTTAGATAATTATAAAGGAACATGATACCAACCGACGATTATCCCTGTACGCGCTATGCTAGTGCACCCAAGGACAACCCCCGGTTATTGAAAAACTGTTGCGACATATGGAGAACAAAGATAATAGGGCTATGGTTTTTGGAGTCTTAAGTGGACTGGTAACATGGAACTATGTCAAGACTATGGCCCCTGCCTGAACAACGTTATTAATATGCATCGAAAAAAGGCAGGGGGTGACTTGCACACTCAATAAATGGGCCCCCAAAAACGGCCGCTAGCACGAAGTGACGTAGCAACAAGAGGGCAACATATCCTGAGGTGCTTGAGGAGTGGAGAGGTATACCACGGCTATCAGGACAATCCCGGAAGTACGGTCAAGATCCCTACCAGCACCTTACTGGATTATACATCCTTCTCCCGAGCACGTTTGCTCTTGCGAATCTCCACTCAAGCCAGCCAATAAAGGCAAGAGAGAGGTGGGAGCTCAGTTCCTCGTCAGTGTTCACTACGGCCGGCCTATAAAGGCAAGCCGGAGATGAAGAACAAGAATTCTCCCGGGAGATCGGGTCCGTGGGGTCGCTAATGCCCAACAGTTCGCCACAAAACTGCACTGCGGATTGTATCTCTCTTAGTCTGGCCCCTCACCCTAGGCATATTACGGCAAAGCAAACTTTACCGATACAGACCTAGGGTATATTGGAGCACGCAAGCCCCACCACGACGTCAACGTAGAGATACGGCGATAGGGTCAACGTAGAGATACGGCGATAGGGTCAACGTAGAGATACGGCGATAGGGTTATTATTATTATTATTATAGTTTTTCCTAACATGTTTTTATGCTAATCAATTTTGCTAGTTTGTTTTCAAACAAATGCAAAAATATTTATTCCTAACTCGGTCAGTTGTCATTTGCAGTTATGATATTTTCTAGGCATGTGTTATGTCAGCTTCAGAATATAATGGGGTGACTTATTCTTGTCGGTAACGTTATGATACATAAGTATATACATAATAATAAGTTTTTAATGAAAAAATTTTTTTCATATCCATCTTTATCGCGCAGTAGGTATATTTTATTTATTGAAACTTCATGCAACACAAAAGTACAAAGGCGGGCTTAATGCCTTCGGTATTTTCTACCAATGAACCAAGGGTGGTGAAGAGAAAACATGTGTAGTACTAATCAAGACGTTGTAAAGACAGTGGGGTTATTTAACAAGATAACACCTATGTTCCTTTTGTTGCCCGTTGCATTTTAAGGCCACGACAAAACCTGATCAAAGGAGATTATGGACCTATTAAAAAATTAAAAAAAACCTCAAAATTATTTATTTCACAAGGCACATTTATAAAACGTGAGAAACTAGCGCACGGTTCCAATGGTCGTTTCCTATGGAGAAGAACCGGCAAGAAAGTCCATAGTTACTCTTGAAAAAAAAAAATGATTGTTCCTACAATATTTCCATATTACAATAATAAAAGATATGAGAGGACAATGCAGACCAGTTAGCTTTGTACCTAAAAGCACAACAAAAATTGTAGTTCATGAATCCGTGGAGTTTACAGTGTTCTTACGTTCACATTATAAAAAGAAGCTCTATCAAAATAAACTGATCAATAAAGGATAGATATACACAATAATAAATTACTAGTGAAATTCAGGTGGCTGTGGTTTAATTAATATAAAAAAAAACATTGCAAAAACAATGTCACAGGAGAGGAAAATAAAATTTTTAGTATAAATAATGAAGTCAAAACAATGATTGAGCAGTTAATAGATAACTGTACGATATGCAGTTAATGGGCTGCCAAGGAAGCCACATGTGCAGAAGTCGTCATAGCCAAACAAGCGCAATCTTCAACGTAGTCCTTAACCTTGTAATACGCCCCCCACCAACTGTGTTCCCACGTTGTCGTCGTGGTGGGGCTTGCGTGTCTCTGTGATCTTGAGGGCTATGCCGGTAGAGCTACTCATGCCGGAAGGCCTCAAGTGAGAGACCAGACCAAGAGGAACACACTCAGGGCGGAGTCCAGACGGACCGCCACGGAGGGTGCGCTGTCCAAAAGCATCGGCACCAACAGCTGTTGGTGTTTTTGGACAGTGGGTTTTGGAGAGTGGGTTCGCCTCTGGTACATGTCTGCAAATCAGACACGACCATGATGGCGAACGTGTTTATTGGGGACCCCACCCCATTGACAAAAAGGCAAAGCTGTGTTCAGCACCACTATGAGCGCGAGTAATAAAAATAATATTACCCCAGGAGGGTACCTGCATGCAGGAGAATCCCTCCCCGAGCAGAGCTCGGGCTGCCCCTCGTATTCTGGGGGGGGCAATTACCGCCTCGGGTCTTCGGACCCCGTACCGTCCTCTGTGGACGCACTGAGCCAGGGTGGCTCACCCGCCGGTGGCGTGGAGTCCCTGGGACCCGTTCCCAGCACATCCGCGGCACCAGCGGGTACCGAACAGGCCGGCAGGAGCTTCGGCCTTAGGGAGGTGAGCGGAGATGCGGTGTCGGATTCCGATACCGGATCTTCGCTCACCCCAGAGATAATGGAGGTTGCAGACACCCTTCCCAGGAGGAACCAGTTCCTCCGGAAGCGCCCCATGTCGGGAGTCGGTCAGGGGTCGTCTTCTGATGAGGCTTCGGCCCGCAAGATTTCCACCGCTGGGCGGGGGGCGGGCCGCAAGACAGGAAGGGGTAGGGGGCTCACTGCCCAGGATGCAGCCAGGCGATCCCTGGAAATCGCCAGGGAGGGGCGCCACTCCGGGGCAATTAGCGGTCAGGGCAGTCCCTCGGAGTCTTCTGCAAGCGAGCCAGATGGCATGGAGGAGGCGATGGCCAGATTCACCGAGGTTGTGGTCACCGCCTTAACGAGCGTGTCTAAAAAAAGGGAGAAGTCAAAGAAGAGGGAAGCTATCTCCCAAGGCACGACCTCAATTACGGAGGCACTGGGTACCGTCTTGGAGCCCCTCAATAAGAGGATTGGGCGGCTCGAGGCGGACCTGGCTAGTCTCCGAGGAGCTGGCCCCGAGACGGCGCCAAAAGGAGGACGCAAACGGTCACAGCCCCAGTCACAGCCCCAGCCAGAGAGCGAGGTCCTGACCCTGCTGCGGCAGGAGCTGGCTGCCTTCCGGCAGCAGCAGCAGCAGCAGCAGCAGCAGCAGCAGTTCTCCGTTCTGGAGGGCATCGTTCTGCGCCCATCGCTTGCGGCCTCCGGCCAACGGAAGGCGGCATCATACGCCGCCGCCGCCGCCATCCCAGCTGTTGCGCCCAAGCCGGGCCTGTCGGGACAAGCAAAACGCGGGTCTACGGTGGTGTCGGTACCCGCGAGGCCAGCCCCGGCAGCTAAGCAACAGCAGAGGAAACCTGTTCCCCCCCCCCTAAAAAAGGCAAGGCGGCAAAAGCTCCTGCTGCGGTGGCGAGCCGGCCTCCTTCGCTACCCCAAACTGTAGAGTCTCCGGCCGACGCCGAATGGCAAGTGGTCGGAGAGAAGAAAAGGGTGGGCAAGGCGGCTAGGGCGGCCAAGAAGCGCGAAAGGCGGCAGCAGCGCAAGAAGAGGGCCCTCGCTGCTAGGCTTCGCGCCCCAACATCCGCAGCTGTAGTGATCACATTACAGCCAGGTGCGGAAAAGAAGGGCGCGACCTACAACGAGGTGATGACCAAGGCGAAGCGGGCGGTGGACCTCACCGAGTTTGGCATCGCCGGGGGATTGCGAATGAGGACCACCGCAACCGGAGGCCGCATGCTGGAAGTCCCTGGTGCGGACAGCGGCCCCACCGCGGACGCTCTGGCGGAGAAGATACGAGCGTCCCTAGACGCGGAGGTGGCCCGAGTATCCAGGCCCACGAAATGCATCGATATGCGCATTATGGGCCTGGACGACTCCGTGACGGAGGACGAGGTGGTGGCCGCGGTCGTCAGGACGGGAAAGTGTCTTGGCGACCAGGTGCGGGCAGGCACTATCCGTGCCGACAACACGGGCATGCGAACCGTCACGGTGAGCTGCCCCGTGTCGGCGGCCAAGGCCATAACTGGGGAGGGCCGAAGGCTCTTGGTGGGCTGGGTTTCAGCGCAGGTGAAGCTGCTGGAGCCCAAACCTCTGAGGTGCTTCCGTTGCCAAGTGGGCCACCATGCAGGGGTCCACTGCACCTCGGAGGTGGACAGAAGCGATCACTGCTTCCAGTGCGGTCGGCCCGGCCACAAAGCCGTAGCCTGTAACGCTGCACCTCACTGTTATGTGTGTGCAGCGGCTGGCAAGCCAGCCGAACACCGGGCTGGGAGCAGGAACTGCGCTCCCCCAACCAAAGCCAGAGGTAAGGGCAAGAGGCCCTCCCCCACCACCGCCGTCACCGCCGCAGCCGCCGCTGCCGCAACCACAGCCACCGCCGCAACTGCCGCGGCAGGGCCCTCACAGGGGGCTCGGGAGGAGACTGTAATGGAATGCCAATAATTGCTCCATTACGTCTCCTCCAGGCGAATATCAACCACTGTGCCCCCGCTCAGGATCTGTTGCTCCAGAGCATGGCGCAGTGGTCGATTAACATCGCCGTGGTCACCGAGCCGTACTACGTCCCACCCAGGGCTGGCTGGGTGCAGGATCTGAACGGCTCGGTGACATTAATTTCGTCGGCCGCCGCCGGTACCCCGTCCCTAGAGGGTGTCAAGAGGGGACAGGGTTGCGTGGCAGCAAGGTTCGGGGACATCGCAGTGGTAGGTGTATACCTCTCCCCGAACCGAACTCTCGCCGATCTCCACAACTCCCTTATGGAGTTGAACATCGTCGTCGCCGGGTTTCAATCCCTCCCTGTGGTTGTTTGCGGGGACTTCAACGCCAAGAACTTGGCTTGGGGTTCCCGGTACACAGATACGCGGGGCCGGATGGTGGAGGACTGGGCCCTGGAGTCAGGCCTGGTCGTCCTAAACCGGGGTTCTGTCCCCACGTGCGTGCGGATGCAGGGCGAGTCCGTGGTGGACATATCGTTCGCAAGCCCCGCTCTGTCTCCGCGCGTCATTGATTGGCGCGTCATGGAGGGGGTGGAGACGTACTCAGACCACCGGTACATCCGGTTTGACGTTTCCGCCCAGACCTCAACCGTGCCGGTCCGACAGAACCAGTGTGGTCCGCGGTGGGCACTAAAACAGCTGGACCGGGAGCTCCTCCTGGAAGCCGCTATCGTACAGGCCTGGGTGTCAGCACCGGACAGGCCTGTTGACATAGATGCCGAGGCGGAGTGGTTCCGGGAGGCCATGTCAGAAGTATGCGACGTGGCAATGCCCCGAGTCCGGCCAGGACGTGCCCGGCGTCAGGTCTACTGGTGGTCGCCGGAGATTGCGGAACTGCGCAAGGCATGCGTTGCCGCACGGCGCCGGTACACCAGACACCGCAGGCGCCGCATCCGCCCTCCGGATGCGGAGGCCATAGAGGCGGAGCTGTACGAGGGATACAGGGTGGCGAAGCGCACCCTCCGAGCGGAGATACGGCGAGCCAAACTACAGGCCCGCGACGTGTGGTTGGGGACTCTGAATGGAGACCCATGGGGACGCCCCTACAAAATGGTGCGTGATAAGCTCCGCGCCTGGGCTCCCCCGCTGACACAGAGTCTCCGGCCCCAGCTCGTGGAGGGTGTAGTGAACGCTCTGTTCCCATCAAGAGAGGAGCATTCTTCCCCGCCAATGGCTCCGCCTCTCGCGGTGTCCGACGCGGACCACGACGGCGATGGCGACGACACTCCAGAGGTGACCGAGGTAGAGATGAGTGTGGCGGTACGAAGGCTAAACGCTAAAAATACCGCCCCAGGACCCGATGGCTTACCTGGGAAAGCCTGGGTCCTGGCCATGGAGGAACTCGGGCCTCGACTAAGAGGGCTGTTTAGCGCATGTTTGGAGAGGGGCCAGTTCCCACTTCGTTGGAAGACCGGGAAACTGGTCCTTATAGCGAAGCCGGGGCGCCCTGCGGACTCTCCGTCTGCATACCGGCCCATAGTGCTGCTCGACGAGGTGGGCAAGCTCTTTGAAAGAGTAATTGCAGACCGCCTCGTCGCGCATTTAGCACGGGTAGGGCCGGATCTTTCGGACAGCCAGTTTGGCTTCCGCAGGGGGCGCTCCACGGTGGACGCCATCATGCGCGTGCGAGCCCTCACGACGGGGGATACGGTGTCCCGGGGCAAGGTCGTAGTGGTGGTGTCCTTGGACATCACCAACGCCTTCAACTCCCTGCCCTGGAGTAGCATTAGGAGGGCACTCCGGTATCACCAGGTGCCCGACTACCTCCGTCGTTTGATCGAGGCCTACCTGAAGGACAGGTTTATCATCTACCCTGGTCACGAGGGAGAGTGGAGACGGCGAGAGATGTCGTGCGGTGTTCCGCAGGGATCGGTACTAGGACCGCCCTTGTGGAACATCGGGTACGACTACGTGTTGCGCGGCGAGCTCCCCGACGGGGTTAGCGTGGTCTGTTACGCAGACGACACGCTGGTCCTGGCGCAGGGGGAGTCACACCAGGCGGCGGCCGAACTAGCGACACGTGGGGTTGCGACAGTCGTGGACAGGATCAAAGAGTTGGGACTCGAAGTGGCACTGCACAAGTCCGAGGCCATGTGCTTTCATGGCCCTCGGAACGCGCCACCACCGGGTTCCCAAATAACAGTAGGAGGGGTTCGCATCGACGTCGGGTCGACGATGAAGTACCTGGGACTTGTCCTCGACAGTCGGTGGAACTTTGTGGAGCACTTTCGACGTCTGACTCCCAAACTGCAACGAACCGGGGCTGCCCTAAAGCGGCTCCTGCCCAACCTTGGGGGTCCAGACGCCTCCTGCCGGAGGCTCTACGCGGGAATCGTTCGGTCCATGGCCCTTTACGGGGCGCCGGTGTGGGCGCCGTCGCTGCAAAGGCGACCGGCGGCCATGCTGAACGCTTGCCAGAGGGTCATGGCCATCCGGATGGTACGGGGATACCGCACGATTTCCCGCGAAGTGGCGAGCCTCCTTGCTGGCCTGCCACCATGGGATTTGGAGGCAACAGTCCTTGCACTCATGCACGATTTGCGCGTGGAGATGCAACGCCGGGGCGAAACTCCGCTGCCGCGCCAAGTCGCGGCATGGCGGACAGAGTTCCGGCGGGATCTCATGGTGGAATGGCGACGGCGACTGTCGCAACCCAGTGCTGGGCACGCTACAATTATGGCGGTAAGTCCCCTCTTTGAGGAGTGGCTGGAGCGGCAACACGGCATCCTCACCTACCGCATGACGCAGGTCCTCACCGGACATGGCAAGTTCGGGAGGTTCCTGCATCGGATTCAGGCGGAAGCAACGCCTGGATGTCATCATTGTGCGGACCACCCAGAGGACACGGTGGAGCATACGGTGGAGGTGTGCCCCGCTTGGGCGGAGCACCGCCGTGTCCTCGTGGAGGCAATTGGCGGCAGCGACCTTTTGCGTCCGGCCCTGGTTCAGGCTATGGTCCGGAGCGAGGAGGAATGGCAGGCGGTCGCCTCCTTCTGCGAAGCAGTAATGCTAGCGAGGGAGGAGGCTGCACGCGTGAGGGAACGAAGGTCCTCACGTCCTAGCCGCCGTAATTCCGACCCCGACTACCAGCCACGGTAGACGCGGGCTTGCGGACGTCGAGCACTGGGTAGCTCGTCGTCCGGCTGTTCGGTAATTAACCGGACCGAGCCCAGTCGTTAACAGCGCGTAGTGATCCTCGCGCTCCTCAAAGAGATGTCAGCAAACCGTAGGGGCCCAGCAGGGCCGATGCCCGCTAGCTAGGACCGCGGAGAATTTCTGAAAGGGAAACCCGTAGTCCTAGAACGCAAAGGTTAATTGAAGGATACAGGTGTGGTTTTAGTCAGTAAAAGTCTGACACGCCCTCGCGCTCCACCCAGAGCACGAGAAGTCATTTGGATGATTTCCCACCTTAAAAAAAAAAAAAAAAAAAAACCTTGTAATACGCTTTCTTGGCAAGGACACGCTTAATATGGGTTTTGAACTTTCCCTTAGGCAACTTGTTATAGAAACGTATGCTATCAATAAGGAATGACTTGCTTGTCTTAGCTAACCTCCATTTGGGTATTAAGATTTCATGTTTATTACGCGTATTAATGTCTAAATCACTTCTAATTTTAAAAAGTCCTTATTTTTATGAACATACATAGTTTCCAGTCATTTTTAGACAGACAGACATATATAGAGTGAAGAAATCGATATACTGACTCTGCCAGTCAGTGTATCGATTTCTTTGAAAATTTCTTCAACACTCAGTGCAAGTGTGGCCCACTTCCTAGAGTGCCCCACTTTGGAGGACCTTAAAAACGCCACCGGTGCCGCTATAAGTGTGGCCAAGTACTAGGCCCAGATACTTTGAGGGAAATAAAAATCATTGATTCAAAAAGAAGAAGGCCACGTGATAGTTTTATCGAAAAATCGCACAGTCCAACCCTTCGCAAGGATAGTGTCAAACTTTCTAACTTCCGACTGTCCGCAACAACTGTAAAAGACTTGTGAAATAGAATATCATCATCATCATTATTTCAGCCGAAAGACGCCCACTGTTGGTAATAGACCTCCCCCAAGTATCGCTACAACGACGATCAGTCTTGTGCGTCTCGTATCCATCGGTTTCCCGCGATCCTCACCAGGTTATCGGTCCACCTTGTGAAAGGACTACCAACGCTGCGAGATTGATTATTGTAATTATAATAAATATAAAATTGTGGAATCTGAAGGAGCGCTTAATAAAAATTAACTATTGTCTAAATTTCTCTTAATCTCTCCTTTCGCAGGTCTGCTGGAAGAAATTTCTTTAGAAATAAGCAGTACCATTGTTCTAATGTCTATTATGTATTATCTTTTTTCAGTTTTTTTTTGTGTGTATATAGTAAAATAAATAAATAAATAATTTGTCCTTTCCCTCTCGACACTATCTCAAGGGAAAAATATAAGTTTTTCTACTCAGTCAGTATCTAAGACTAGGTTTTCTTCTGTCTTTGACGTGTCTATCCGAGTCTTCTACGAGATTGATTTCCTCCAAAATACTAAGGCAATTAACTTCATTTGATTACTTTTATTTCTTTGTTTGTAATAGTTTTAGACCGAGTAAATACTAGATACTATTATTACAAAGTTACGATGCTTTGTAAGAATTACCGAAAGACGTAATAAATAAGGATCCTTCGGTATTTATTGTCAGCACCGACGCATTTTAATAATTAAATCATGAAACTTAGTTCATTCCGAAGGGAAAATTTAGATAAAAACTTATTTAACGATAGTTAGTTTATTTGTAAAGTTAATAACTGAGAACAGAGTATGTCAGCAAGATTCGAAGATAAAGACTGACGAGATTTATTTCGGTATAGACCTTGAAAGTTTTCAATCTATTTTCGTCTTTATGAGTTGCTGAAGATGCGAAAATCCTCATCAAACTAATATTGTAAAGGTGAAATTTTGTATGTGTGTGCGTTTGTCTGTTACTCCTTCACACATAAACGTCTGAATGGATTTGGATGGAATTTTCCTGTGTTCTGGAAAAGGACGTAGGAATAGGATATACAACATTAGTTTTAGTATATGTGAAACCCGAAACACGTGTCTAGTATTTTTATGTAAAAAATCTGTGTACAAAATTTCATAACTGTACGATGAAAAATCACGAAGTTATAGGCTTATTAATCAAGAGAATTATTATGCAAGAAGAAAAAAAAACCGGGCAAGTGCGAGTCGGACTCGCACCGCGCACTGAGGGTTCCGTAAAAACTTACCTATGAAAACAGTTCAATTCCCGAATTGAACTACGAAATTTTTGGCAATTGAGTTACGAAATTTTTTCCGCATCGCAAAAAAAAATTTTTTGTTACGCAACTGCAAATTTACAGTTTTCAGATTTTTTCCTATACTTGTGCTATGAGACCTTGCTTCATGCCAAATTTCAGGATTCTAGGTCAACGGGAAGTACCCTATGAATTTTGATTTCCTTGAGAGTGTCAAAATATACGTTTTTTTGCGACATAAACGGCCGTATCTTTTTTTCCGTTAATTTAGAAGTTTGATTTTTTCACAGCTTCAAGAAACCGCAGATCTGAGTTAAAACAATAATAATAAAATAATAATAATAGTTAATAATTGCTTTTTTGTTAATAGTTAATGGTTTTAATTTCAAATCAATACCTTCACTCGTTCCCGAGATAAAGGTTCTTGACAGACAGACAGACAGACAGACAGATAGACAGACAAACAGACAGACAAACAGACAGACAGACAGACGGACAACAAAGTGATCCTATAAGGGTTTCGTTTCTTTCCTTTTGACCTCAAAAGGAAAGAAACGAAACCCTTATAGGATCACTTTGTTCCGTACCTACGGAACCCTAAAAATGTCAAGCCAAACAATTGCGTCGAATAGATTAAATCATAAGACACACACATAGTTTCTTGATAATAATTACCATATGGTGCGTGAAACTTGCCTCCTCGGGGATATCATCTCCTTTACCGATGTTCACACACGTACTAGTGGAGTAATTACTAATGTAACTACCCTAATTGGTGGTTTCTGTGATGTCCTGTGGCTTAGGCTTCGTTTGACATAGTGAAAGCATGATTTATGTAATTGTATAGTCTGCCTTTATCAATATGAACTAAACAAACACGAACTCTGATAGAATCAGGTTAAGATAAGATTTTCGAAATAATTATATTCTTGCTATTGCTGAAGATGGTGCAGTGGTTGAGCGAATGGCTGCTGCAGTGCGTGTCGCGGGTTCAATTCCCGCACGAAACAAATATTTGTATGGCCTGTTTTTTTTTGTGGGAAAATCATCTTATGACATCCCCCGCTCTTGGGCGGAGCGAGAGATAGTGTCAGACTTTTACTGACTAAAAACCCACTCCTGTTCCTTCGTTGCCTTTCGTACCAGGGCTGAGTCTTCCTTTCAGAATCAGACCCTTGGCCTCAGTAGGTTTCGACCCTGCTGAGCCCCTACAGGGGTTCGGTCCGGACGGTTACAGGCAGCTTCACTTTTTTTGACTGACCGACATTTTGGCAATTCAAAAGTGCCTGTAATTGGTCTATTTGAAATAAACGTTTCTGATTTCTGATTTCTGCTGTGATCCTACGAGGAGTTCTGTTCTATATATCTTCAAAGTCGATGATCAGATCATAACAATATTTCTATGGGATCAACTTGGAAGCATAACCTTTCAATAAAAAAAAAAATTTTCAAAATTGGTTCACAATTGACCGAGAAATCGGTAAACATACATAACCTCCCGAACTTACCATGTCCGGTGAGGACCTGCGTCATGCGGTAGTAAGGACGCCGTGTTTCCTTTCCAGCCACTCCTCAAAGAGGGGACTTACCGCCATAATTATAGCGTGCCCCAGCACTGGGTTGCGATAGTCGCTGTTGCCATTCCGCCATGAGATCCCGCCGGAACTCTTTTCGCCATGCCATTGCATCTCCACGCGCAGATCGTGCATGCGTGCAAGGCCTGTTGCCTCCAGATCCCATGGTGGCTGGCCAGCAAGAAGGCTCGCCGCTTTGCGGGAAACCGTGTGGTATCCCCGCACCATCCATAAGGATGGCCATAAGGCCATGACCCTCTGTGTATGGCCTATAAGTAGATGTTTTGGATCTAAGTGTCCCCTGTTTGTGTGCTTACATATTAATAAACGTACCCACAATACAGGAGTTATTTCCAGTTAGGGCCAAAGTTTTATATTCTTGCATTGTCATATCAGAGAATATTCTCACCGAATTGTGCAAATGTTGCCATTTAAAACAAAATACGGATTAAAAAACATATTTTTTGTGGACATCATTTTAATATATATTATGCTTCATTTGTCCGCTTACCGTTTGATGTGATAAATAGACTGTACACTGCCTACTAATCCTTTTTGAAACAAACAAATAACCCAGATAATATTCCTTGATAAAACTTCTTGCACCCATTTTCCCTAGCCCTTCTCCACAATCACAGCGCTGTCAGCTTTTCCAAGAGATTGCACAAAAACTAATCTGGAGATTCAATCGCCTTAATTCGATGTTGTATCAAGAAATAACATTTAGTTTCACACAAAAGTGAGCAATAATAGGATCCAATCAAGAAAGAAAACTCAATTTTAAGGGTGTCTCGGAGAAGATTATATTATCTGGTTTTTTTTCTGGTCTTTGGAGAGATATTTTCTTTTTACGCGTTAATGTTAGAGTTTGATCGAAAAAAGTGGTCAAGTGTGAATTGAACTCGTGCACCGAGGGTTTCGTGCGAGCGAGTAATTTTTTCGTGACGTTTTTAGAAATTTACATTCGTCAAACTTTTTCTATATACTTGTGCTATAAGACTTTGCTCCATGCAAAATTTCAGGATCCTAGATCAACGGAAAGTACCCTATAGGTTTTGATTTACTAGCGAGTGTCATCTTATCTTTATCCTTAGATTTGAGTATTTGATGTTAATTTCAACAAGTTATAACCGTTTCGTTTCGGTTCTCTTTTCGTTGATCGCCTCGAGTCGGCCACACATCCCATCCCTTTGTTCTGACCACATGACTGAGCGTTGAGATGACGTCAGAACAAAGGAATTAGGAGGCGTGGCCGACTCGAGGCGATCAACGAAAAGAGAATCGAAACGGTTGTAACTTGGCTAGGGGGGCAGTTTCATACCTGTAGACGTTCCTAAAAAAATACTCTTGAAGTACGGACAGATAGACGCCGAGATGGACAAGAAAGTGATCTTATAAAGATACCGTTTTTGCTGTTTTAGGTAGGGAACCCTAAAAAGAAATGAATGAGGGTATTACAGTGTTCGACATAAGCGTTTCATATTGCCTTAAACATATAATTTTATCAGTATAACTGAAACAACTTCAGAAAATATTTTCTTTCTTTGAAAACAAAACTTAAAGCTTCATTCGTCTCATTCACACAAAAAAACCAATCTCACATTTATGTTACATTTATACTGCATATGATTCAGAAAATATCTTGATAGATCACCAAGATTATTCAAATGCATCTGGCATTTTATCTCAAGATATTAATAGGCGAGCAAAAGTGCCAAATGCCAATATCTGTATGTGTGAATATAGAATAGGCACGTACGGCTTAGGTATTCATGCAGGTGATCGTAGGATTCCTAACAGAATAGAACCTATAATGAATTCTTGCGAAGTTCTAACGAATTAATGCATTGGAATATGTTATTTTAATATAGTACCTTTTTTTAGGTGGGACAATCATCTTATGACAAATCCCGCTCTTGGGCAGAGCGAGAGATAGTGTCAGACTTTTACTGACTAAAAACCCACTCCTGTTCCTGCTTTGCCTTCGTCCCAGGGCCCCGGGTTTCACTTTCACACTATCCGTAGCCCCAGTAGGCTTCGACCCTGTTGGGCCCCTACGATTGGCTGACATCTCCCTGAGGCGCGCGTGGAATAGTACGCGCCGTCGACGACTTGGGCTCGGTCCGGACGGTCGGACGGCGAGCCACCCATTGCTCGCCGTCTGCAAGCCCGCGCCTACGGTAGCCGAAAATCAGGATCGGAATCCCAGGTTTTTTTTGAGAGAGGAAATCATCTAATGTCTTCTACCACGCTAGGGCGGAGCGCGAGGGCGTGACAGATTTTTAGCCCTCGGCTCCATAACACACTCGCCTACGGCTCGTGCATATTCCGCCTCGGTCGCAATGACAAATTTGCACGTGTATCAAACGACTTTTTTCAATACACTTAGGAAGAAATAAATAAACGGGTGTTGACCGGCGACTCGTGAGGGTCGACGCGCGCCCAAGCTGATACGATAAATGTAACAAAATTGTGGTGGAGGAGAGCACGCGTACTTTTCTGCACTAGTACTAGCACGGATAACAGTCTATTGCGTGCCTAAAAGCAGTGAGATAAGAGCGGGTTTTCGAGTAAGTGTAGGTATTGAAAAAAAAAATACCTGCGTTCTAGAACTGTCATCTTTGGTAAGAAATATTGACTTCGACTGCTCTTGAACGTGCTGGTCCCATTAGCTACAATGTTAATGGCCAAATAGCTGCAGTAAGTTCCGTTTTATTGCATGTTTTTATTCAACTTGCAAGCATTTTTTACATTATAATATAATAAAATACTTAAAAGCTTGTTGCGAGATTTTTTGTTAATTTACACAAAAAAGTTTTGATAAGTTTCATTTAATATAATATTTTCTTTGAGCATTTCAAAGTTAAAGCTTGAAAGAAAAAGATGAAAATGATTCAAATATTTTTATCGTGTTAGAAAGAGTAAAGTAAATAAAAAGAATGAGAACAAGTCACCACCGCGACCATTTTTTTCATTTATTTTTTAGTTATTGCCGGTTAAGCTGCATTTTTGTGTAGTCAAATATTGAAGAAAAATAAAGACATTAGGTACTTCAGTAAGCCCTGACACTGAACTTCTGCTAGACTGCATAAAAACAAAAGAATCCCTAATGAGCAGTTCGCTAATGATCCACATGCAATTGGAAAACTAAGTCCATTAATTAAAACTGAGATATTGATTGCAGCATCAGTCTTGTGAGTTAGACCGCCTTTAAGTTTTAATTGAGTTTATACACCTGCACTTTGGAGGATTTGATGGGTGCTACCGATGCTGCTATTAATGTAGCCAACTATTAGGCCCAAACAGTTTGACGAGTTTACCATCGAATCGAAAAGAAGAAAAAGTTTTAATTCTTCACAGTGCTTTCAACAATTCTAAAGCTCACACGAGAATCTAAAAATAGACGACTTTCAAATACGTAACTGAGGTTTGAAACAATTCAGTCCAAAGCCATATCATACGATCATCCTTTTAACCTATTTCTGGTGGCACTTCACTTAGTATTCTGAAACTATCTTGTACTGGCTAGCATTCATACAAAGGAATTTTACTGTCGTTGAAAAATCCAATTTGTCATTTTATTTAAAGGAGATGAGTTCTCGTTGAATATTTTAAAGTTGAGGTGTACGATGGTGAATGTAATATTGAAATTTTATTGGACTTGCTGCAATGGTTTGAATCTTGTTAGAAAATCATGTCTATTGTGTGCAAAGATGGCAACCAACCAATAAAGGAAACGAAGAACAACCAGATAATAATAATAATAATATTACACAACTATCACACAACGCCGTCTAATCCCAAGCTAAGCAGAACTTGTGTTACGAGCACTAAACAACTGATAAACTTACTTATATATTTCTAAATACATACATATTATAGATAAATTACACTCAGACACAGAACAAATGATCGTGCTCATCACACAAACATTTGTCCTGGGTGGGAATCGAACCCACGACCTCCGGCATAGCAGTCAGGGCCACTAACCATTAGACCAATAGGCCAGTGATAAACAGACAGATGGGTAGATGACATTCAGAAAATTGCGGCCAGGACCTGGTTGAGACTGGAATGGACCAGGAGAGCATGGTTGGTGTGTAATAATTAAATTTTGGAATACTATTATTATTTTTATTTGTACATCAGTATATCTCAGAACCCTGAAGTCCTGGATCTGTGGAAAGCGTACGAGGAGCCGAAACCAACTCGCAGAGGCCCTTAAGACACTTTTAATGAAACGTGATACCAACCAACGATTATCCCTGTACGCGCTATGCTAGTGCACCCAAGGACAACCCCCAGTTGAAAAATTATTGCGAAATGCGGAAACACAAGGACAATAGGGTTATGGTTTTTGGAGTATTAAATAGACTGGTAACCAGGACTTGTGTTAAGACTATGGCCCCTGCCTGAACAATGTTATTAATACCCATCGATAAAAAGGCAGGGGGTGACGTAAACAAAAAAACAGCCTCGTCTTCTTATATTATTATTCACTTTATTCATTTAATATAGATAATAATATAGATTACATTTTTAAATATATTTTTTTAACAAAATCAATTTGGACCACAAGACTTTGGATATTGTATTCAATACTCATAGCAATGTAAACAGCTACCTTTTCAACATTCTGCAACTTGATTCTACATAAAAGAATAATGAACTTTTCACTACAGAGCAATTGGCCATGGAGGCTCTCGGGCTTCGACTAAGAGGGCTCTTTAGCGCATACATGGAGAGGGGCCAGTTCCCACTTCGCTGGAAGACTGGGAAACTGGTCCTCATCGCGAAGCCGGGGCGCCCTGCGGACTCTCCGTCCGCGTACCGGCCCATTGTGCTGCTCGACGAGGTGGGCAAGCTCTTTGAAAGAGTAATTGCAGACCGCCTTGTCGCGCACCTAACACGGGTGGGGCCGGATTTGGCGGACGGCCAGTTTGGTTTTCGCAGGAGGCGCTCCACGGTGGACGCCATCATGCGCGTGCGAGCCCTCACGACGGGGGATGCGGTGGCCCAGGGCAGGTGTGTCGTGGCGGTGTCTCTGGACATCGCCAACGCCTTCAACTCCCTGCCTTGGAGTAGCATTAGGAGGGCACTCCGGTATCACCGGATGCCCGACTACCTCTGTCGTGTGGTCGAGGCGTACCTGTCGGACAGGTACATCATCTACCCTGGTCACCAGGGAGAGTGGGAACGCCGAGAGATGTCGTGCGGTGTTCCGCAGGGATCGGTACTAGGGCCGCCCTTGTGGAACATCGGATACGACTACGTGCTGCGCGGCGAACTCCCTGACGGGGTCAGCGTAGTCTGCTACGCAGACGACACGCTGGTCCTGGCGCGGGGAGAGTCGTACCAGGCGGCGGTCGAACTAGCGACACACGGGGTTGCGACAGTCGTGGGCAGGATCCAGGAGTTGGGACTCGAGGTGGCATTGCACAAGTCCTAGGCCATGTGCTTTCACGGTCCTCGGAACGCGCCACCACCGGGTTCCCAACTAACGGTAGGAGGAGTCCACATCGGCGTCGGGTCGACGATGAAGTACCTGGGACTCGTTCTCGACAGTCGATGGGATTTCGAGGAGCACTTCCGACGTCTGGCTCCCAAACTAAATCGGACTGGGGCTGCCCTCGGGCGGCTCCTGCCCAACCTGGGGGGTCCAGACGCCTCCTGCCGGAGGCTCTACGCAGGAATCGTTCGGTCCATGGCCCTTTATGGCGCACCGGTATGGGCGCCGGCGCTGCGGAAGCAGCCGGCGCGGCGGCCCGGCTGAACGCATGCCAGAGGGTCATGGCCATACGGATGGTGCGAGGATACCGGACGATTTCCCGCGAAGCGGCGAGCCTCCTTGCTGGACAGCCACCATGGGATCTGGTAGCAACAGGCCTTGCTCACATGCACGATCTGCGCATGGAGATGCAACGCCGGGGCGAAACTCCGCTGCCGCGACAAGTCGCAGCATGGCGGACAGAGCACCGGCGGGTTCTCATGGAGAAATGGCGACAACGACTGTCGCGACCCAGTTCTGGGCACGCCACAATTATGGCGGTAAGTCCCCTCTTTGAGGCGTGGTTGGAAAGACCTCACGGCGTCCTCACCTTCCGCATGACGCAGGTTCTCACCGAACACGGTAAGTTCGGGAAGTTCCTGCACCGGATTCGTGCGGAAGCGACGCCCGGGTGTCGCCACTGTGTGGACCGCCCGGAGGACACGGTGGAGCACACGGTGGAGGTGTGCCCCGCTTGGGCAGAGCAACGCCGTGTCCTCGTGGGGGCGATCGGCGGCGGCGATCTCTCGCGCCGGGCCTTGGTACAGGCCATGGTCCGGAGCGAGGAGGAGTGGCAGGCGGTCGCCTCCTTCTGCGAAGCAGTAATGCTAGCAAAGGAGGCGGCCGATCGCGTGAGGCAACGGTCCTCACGCCCCAACCGCCGCCGGGATTCCGATCCCGATTTCCGGCCACCGTAGGCGAGGGCTTGCGGACGGCGAGCAATGGGTGGCTCGCCGTCCGATCGTCCGGTAACCGTCCGGACCGAGCCCAAGTCGTCGACGGCGCGTATTGTTCCACGCGCGCCTCAGGGAGATGTCAGCAAATCGTAGGGGCCCAACAGGGTCGAAGCCTACTGGGGCCACGGGTAGTGTGAAAGCGAAACCCGGGGCCTTGGGACGAAGGCAAAGAAGGAACAGGAGTGGGTTTTTAGTCAGTAAAAGTCTGACACTACTTTCCGTTCCGCCCAAGAGCGGGATTTGTCATAAGATGATTTTCCCACCTAAAAAAAAAAAAAAAAAACTACAGAGCAATGAAGTTGTGTTAAAATTTTAACATAGGTAAAAACTTTGCTTTTAAGTCGTTTGTATTTTAACAGACTTCAAAAACAAGTATGAGATTTTCAATTCGGTTGTGTTTTCTTTATTTATTTATTTTTTTTTTATTTTTGATAGGTTCGCGCTTGACCGCTAACTCACCTGATGGAAAGCGACGATGCGGTCGACGATGGAACGCGCTTACCTAGAAGTAACCTATTCACTCTTGACTTAAAGATTCCCGGGTTGTAGCCATCAGGAAAAACAGATTCCGGCAAGGAATTCCACTCCTTAGCTGTACGCACTATGAATGTGTTCGCAAAACGTTTTGTGCGGTAACTATCAGATAGCTGGACGGCGAGTTACTCATCCGGAGCCCGAGTCCACGACGGCGACGGACACCTCAAAGAGATATCAGCAAAACCGAGGGGCCTAGCAGGGCCGAAGCTTACTGGGGCTATGGGTTTTCTGAAAGGGAACCCCGGGGTCCTAGAGCGCCAGTCAAAGAAGGAACATAGAAGTGCATACCAATTTAAAAAGATCTAGTTATTGAAAAAATTTGATGGGGATTTCAGAATTGAGGAAACTCCTCAAATATTATAGGCATACTTGTAGCGAATTTCGTATTTACACATCTAGAAGTCAAGCTAGTCCTTCAGAGAATACTTTCTACTCTCTGAAGGTAGATATCCAAAAAGTATCGTTTGGTAAAGTAGAACTGATAAAGAAGACCACAGGTGGCCAACGGAACTCATCAATGATAAAAAATTCATGGATGGCAATACCTCGATTTAAATAGTTAAGCTACTAGATATGACGATGCGATTATTGATGAAAATGATATTATCTAGTTGATGTGAGGATGAAACAATATATCCTAACAGATTTTGGCCTTATTGGAATTGTCACGAGGTGAACTTTAACTGTGGTACATAACTGAAAGTGAAAAAAATATTATTCAAAAGATAAAGCTGATTTTCAAATAAAAAAAACAAACAATTGCAGAATATCTTAAAGTCGGAAATCTGTGTTAAACACTGGCTTCCGAAATCAAATTATTCTGCAATGTAGGGTTATTTTTTATTTTAAAGTCAATTTAATTTTCACAAGTTGTATAAAGATCTGTCAAAACGTCTAGTTGACACTTCGCGTGACCCAAGGGCTGGCTTTTACCTCGGACAGAGGATAAGCATTGCCATACAGCGTGGCAATGCTTATCAATGCCGCCAGTCTTTTGGGCACATTACCAGTCGACAGCGATGTGGAAGAGTTTTTTAACGCCATGTTTTAGTTTTAGTTAGTTGTAATTAGATTAGGGTTTTTATTATTATTTATTTTATTGTACATAGTTAAGTGTTAGAATGGTTTAGTTAATATTTAAGTTTTTTTTCTTATTTAAATTGTTATGTGTATAATTAGTTCAAAAATAAAGATTTTTAAATTTAATTTTTTTTCTTTTATTTATTTCAAATGTGAAAACAAAATAAAGCGTTGAAACTTTTAGTTTTGCAAAATGTATATGTAAGAAGGTACAATCTTGTATTTTATTTTACAAAGAGTAGAATCAATAGCATTATATTTTATATAAAAACTGGAACAATATCAGAATCTCAAACAATGCTATAGAAGCCAAGCCACTATGTGACATTACCACTATATTTTGCGACGAGTATTCCTTCCGCGCTCGGGAGCGCTCGGTCATCTTCGTCAGCTTTCGGGATTCTGACTTGAATAATAATGGCGAACTTTGTGCTGCACGCACAATTGGATCCAATTTTGAATGTAGATACCGTATCAGAAATATCATATCTAATGTCGGAACTACAGCTGAAGTTACAGTCTATGTAAAACACGTTTTTCCGCAGGAGAACCAAGGTTACCGACATAGCCGAAGAATCGCCTAACTTAAGTGGCAGTGGGCAGGGTGCATTGCTCGCAGAACAGAACAGATGGTCGATGGGGACGAAAGGTTCTGGGGTGGTGAGCACGTACCGGAAGACGCAGCGTTGAAAGGCCTCTCATAAGGTGGACCGATGATCTAGTGAGGGTCGCGGGAATCCGATGGATGCAAGACGCACTGGACCGGTCGTTATGGCGACACTTGGGGAGGCTATTTTATTCCGTTCAACATAATTTTTGTAAATGAATAACTATTTCCTATTTCTTTGACTTATTCCTAAGTTACAAAACAACTTCTTTGATTACAAAATACCTACACTTTTGCTTGATCTGATCCAATTCTCGGAAAATATTTCTAGTTTCCTAAAGGACGAAAATATTATTACATTCGTAGAAATGTCTTTCCTCGTATTTGAATATCCTAGAATTCACGGAAAACAGCAAACATTGGTATACAGCAAATATGTAGAAACTAACGTCTCACCCACATAGCAAAATAAATGAGACTTAGCGCGACCCAGAGCTCTCCCGCCAGGGATTATGGCGCCGAAATATTGCTCAGAAAATTGGTAGGATTCCCCAAACATCAGCGAAGCATAATTTTCATAATTTGTGTTTCCGTGAGGATGAGTGGAGTGAATTTTGAACAGCTTAATTTTTGACGCACATATTGAATATTGAAACAGGTTGGGAAATTTTAACTCACTAATTAAAATATTATTAGACATATTATTTTACATACCTACTCGTTTTTGGTGTAAGTATATATTATATTACTAGCTGATTCGTAAAACATTGTTTTGCCACATAAATATCAAAGAAAAAATGAGAGGTAAGGGTAGGACGGTAAAAATAACCTATGACCTATTGTCAGACCTTTTTATTTAATTGATATTTAAAACTAGTAGACACTACTAGTACTTGTAGTAGTGTAGACTGCGAACCCACCTGATGGTAAGCAGGGATGCATTCTTAACCTAACCTAACAAATATACACAGAAATATTTCATGAGAATCGGTTAATCCGTTTCGATCTAGAAAGTTGATTTTTCAAACGTGTTGTTTTTAAGATGTAGGTCAGGAATACGGACAGAATCTTCAAAATTTTCCTAGCGTCACCTGCATAAAAGTAGAAAATTATCCCTAAGAAAACATGACTTACATAACTTAAGTTTCTGTGTCCCCCTAGATGGGGCAGAGGGCGTCCACTCCGTTTCGTCTTGAGCTTAAGGAAATATACTTCTATGATAAAAAGTATGTCATATTATATTCCAGTCTACCCGTGTGTCACCTTTCAACAAACCCGTTTGAGCGGGAGGGAGTAAAAAACATACCTACACTATGCCTTTCAATATTTTAATTATCAGGTCACATACAACTCCGTTTATTGTAATAAATTTAAAAAAACATGAGAACAAAAATGGTTCTATCAATAAATATAATAAATTACTCCATCTTAATTCATGCTTGGCAAAGCCAAAACTTTCTTGATCTTTACTTAAGTTAAAACAAATACTGCATTAAGAATTTAATTAATTTAAACAATTAATCAGCAATATACAGTCATTTAATATTAATAATAAGATTGTTCAAAGCTTTCCTCTGATTAACTGAAAATGTCGTAGAAACATTTGAAAATTTAAAAACTAATTTATATTCTTGGAGTGAGATTTAAAATATTGTGCCATGGGGAAGACTTTAGACATAATTAAGTAAAACAAGGTAATGAAGAAAAGTAATGTTAGAAAAAAACCGGTCAAGAGCGATTCTAAATCGCACACCGAGGGTTCCATACAAAGTTACCTGTGTAAATAGTTCGATTCCCGAATCGATTCTCGACGATTTTTCCAAATCGCAAAAAAGCAATTATTTGGTTCTGTAACTACAAAACGATTTTCAGATTTTTTCTTTTAATTGTGCTATGAGACATTACTTCTTGCCAAATTTTGGAATTCAAGGTCAACAGAAAGTACCCTATAGATTTTAATTTCCTTGCGAGTGTCAAAATATGCGCAACGAAGTATAAACGGCCTTATTTTAAAATTATGTTGATACGCTTTTTCACTACTCCAAGGGTTAACTTTATATTAGTTTTAGCTTAATACCTCCACATGTTCTGAGAAAATGGGTCATGACAGACGGTCAGACGAACAGACGGACAACAAAGTAATCCCATAAGGATTTTTATTTTACCGCCAGTAGGTACGGAACTCTAATAAAGACCTAAATTTGAGCGAAACTTCGTACGTTACGTAAAGTTTTTTGAGATCTAGGGCCTCATTGAGAAGTGTCGAAGTCTTCGTTTGTTCTAATGTAAAAAAAGGATAGCACTATGTCTTTTGTAACTCCATCTCAGTTTTTCATGAGCCGAATGGGAACGCTTGAATCACAAGTCACAAAGTTTAAGACTAACTGATGGTTACGTAAAAAATAATGGCCTTAGGTTTCGGCCTGGCCTTTGTCTGTCAGGGAACAAAATTATTTGCCACTTTATCTTTTTTATGTACTTATTTGTGAACCTGATGAATACGTAGCTATTTTAGGAAACGGATTATTATGGTCTAACATTTATTTAAGTTATTATAGTATTTTTTGCGTGTTTTTGCCTCAGAAAGTGATCTGTCGTATTCCTGCGCATAGTTACAGATAAATTGCAAAATAATATATATATATTTTTCTTTTAATTCATATAAACCAGTTCTTGACTGCGATCCCACCTGATAAGAAGTGATGCAATAATTGGTGGTGAGGCGCACTAGTTTATTAAGAGCCTATTCACTCTAGCCTTGAAGACACCTATATTATAGTTGGACGGGAAGAGCGCAGCAGGTAAATTGTTCCAGCCCTTCGACGTACGCGGTATTAACGACAAAGCGAAACGCTTAATCCGGACTGTTGAAGTTTCAACACCGTAAGGGTGGATACTAGCCGTACGTCAGGTTGTCCGATGGTAGAAAGAAGATGGCGGAATTTAGTCATGCAATTCCCATGCACACTCTCCAAAATGCAACCTGTAAAATACCGAAAGGCTAGCTACCCTGCGCCTGTGCTCGAGGCTTTGTAGATTGGACTTTAAGAGTAATTAAAGAATTAAATTGTACCGAAGAAAATATTATTCCAAAAAGTCATCACCATTTTAGCCGAAAGACTTCCATTGTTAGACATAAGCCTCCCCCAAGTATCGCCACAACGGAGAGTCCTGTGGGTGTCACATCCATCGAATTCCCGTAATCCTCATCAGGACTTGGTCCACCTTTTAAGAGGCCTTCCAACCATGCGTCGCCACTCCAGAATCTTTCAGCCTCTTCGACCCTCTGTCCTGCGACTTAAATTATTATTATTATTATGAGCCCGTTATGTCCCACTGCAGGGCAAAGGCCTCCCTCCCGTTATTCCATTCCTTTCTGTCCTTAGCTACTTCTGGCCAATCCTTAAGGTAGACTTAAATTAGGCAAATAAAAAATCACAATTCAATTAAAATAATAACCTATTTAGAACTTATCTTTACAGAGAAAAAGTTTATCATTAACTTCATTTTTATACTCAACAATATAATTATTATAAAAGAAAATTAAAACTACAGTTTTTTGTCTCTTACATTAAGCGCAAGACTGTCTGTCATTTAGTAAAATATTTCATTGTTTAGACCGTCGTAAAAGCTTTTTTTTTTAAATCCAGACGTAAAATGCTAAGCGAGGGTAAGAGCGACGCCCCTAAAACAATTGTGTCTTTTTCCCTCCATCCTATAACCTAAAAAAGATCTGCTTATGTCATTGATGAATTTTCTTTTCGGGCAAAGTAAAGATCGCCGACTTTGCCCCTTTTTTTCTGAGCATGCCCATTTTGTTTTGTGTTATTTTCTAAAACCTACTATGTATTTGGTCTTAAGAATTGGTGTTTATATTTGGAACAAAATTAGAACCTACTAATCCTACTCGTACTAACAACTTTTAAAATATAAAAATATGGTACGAAAATAAAATGGCTTTATTATTATCGCTGAAGAAGATACAATTTTTTTTTTAGCTGGGAAAATTATCTAATAACAAATCCCGCTCTTGGGTGGAGCGCGAGATAGTGTCAGACTTTTACTGACTAAAAACCCACTCCTGTTCCTTCTTTGCCTTCGTCCCAGGGCCCCGGGTTTCACTTTCACACTACCCGTGGCCCCAGTAGGCTTCGACCCTGCTGGGCCCCTACGATTTGCTGACATCTCCCTGAGGCACGCGTGGAATAGTACGCGCCGTCGACGACTTGGGCTCGGTCTGGACGGTTACCAGACGGTCGGACGGCGAGCCACCCATTGCTCGCCGTCCGCAAGCCCGCGCCTACGTTGACCGGAAATCGGGATCGGAATCCCGGCGCCGGCGGCGGTTAGGGCGTGAGGACCGTTGCCTCACGCGATCGGCCACCTCCTTTGCTAGCATTACTGCTTCGCAGAAGGAGGCGACCACCTGCCACTTCTCCTCGCTCCAGACCATGGCCTGTACCAAGGCCCGGCGCGAGAGATCGCCACCACCGATCGCCCCCACGAGGACACTGCGTTGCTCTGCCCAAGCGGGGCACACCTCTACCGTGTGCTCCACCGTGTCCTCCGGGCGGTCCACACAGTGGCGACACCCGGGCGTCGCTTCCGCATGAATCCGGTGCAGGAACTTCCCGAACTTACCGTGATCGGTGAGAACCTGCGTCATGCGGAAGGTGAGGACGCCGTGAGGTCTTTCCAACCACGCCTCATTTGAGAATATCTTTCTTTTTTGAAAGTCGGTTAATTAATATCAAGTTCAGCTGCTATTAATAATCCACAGGATTTCATAAACACTAGTCTAGTAACCACAGCTATATTAATATCATCATTCTTATATACTGTACGTATTACCACTTACTTCACTATAGTAACTTAGCAGTAATATTAAGCGGTTTTATTAGCTACATGACCCGGCCATATTAATATAATCGCTCTCCGTAACCGACCAACAGTTGTGCTGTCGCAAAAATGAACTTTCTGAGCATTTCATTAGTCACTACAGAAATACAATACCTTATTTTCTTTGTTATCATGTGACTGTATAAATAAGAGATTTATTGAAGGAGGTTATTTAGTATTCATTTCTAGTTCGGTATATGTAAAAATTGGGCCTTCACAATTTATCTAGTTTTTCATTTAATTACACCGTATAATTTATAGATACTTGAATGTTTCAGTTTCATTTCTTTAAGAACTATGCTTTTGCTTTTCCTTTTTTTTTAAGGAAGCATGCGCATAACGCACCCACGATATTTAAATCACACTAATATTATAAGAACGAAAGTTTGTGTGCATGTTAGTTACTCCTTCACGATAAAACTACTAAAGGGATTTCACTGAAATTTGGCTGCGGACGGCGAGCAATGGGTGGCTCGCCGTCCGACCGTCCGGTAACCGTCCGGACCGAGCCCAAGTCGTCGACGGCGCGTGCTGTTCCACGCGCGCCTCAAGGAGATGTCAGCAACTGTAGGGGCCCAGCAGAGTCGAAGCCTACTGGGGCCAAGGGTTTGATTCTGAATGGAAGACTCGGCCCTGGTACGAAAGGTAACGAAGGAACAGGAGTGGGTTTTTAGTCAGTAAAAGTCTGACACTATCTCCCGCCCCGCCCGGGCTGGGAGCGGGGGATGTCATAAGATGATTTTCCCACCGGAAAGAAAAAGCTGAAATTTGGCTCACTGGTAGACTATATAATAGATATCTGAAATAGCCTATAGAATATTTTTATCTCGGAAATATATCTCCTTACATAAGATAATTTTCTATTATCACGTGGGCGAAGCTGCTAGCAGTAGGTAGTTATATATAATAAATACTATATTAAAGAATTTGAAGTTGAGATATTGTCGTCCTCTACAGAATGACAACCTGTCAAAATGTGGCATCAACGAGGAGCTTTTCTTTACTACCAATAAAATTCTCAATTCAAAAAGCCAGCTTTTATAAAGGTCAACAGCCCGGTTCCACACTTTCTGGAACTTTTAGCACACATTTTTGGTCCAATATTGATATTATGGAGATATAACTTTTACAAATATTGATAGAAAAACAAATGAGTATAGAAAAAAAAAATTGTTGCGCCGACCCCAAATAACAAGTGGATAGGATGATATCAATATAACTTATTAACCTATTATTTAAATACTGACTTGTCTGACTGGCCTGTTGGTTTAGTGGTTAGTGGCCCTGACTGCTATGCCGGAGGTCGTGGGTTCGATTCCCACCCAGGACAAATGTTTGTTTGATGTGCATTTGTTCTGTGTCAGGGTGTAATTCATCTATAATATGTATGTATTTAGATACACATATATAAGTATGTACCGAGTAGAGCAGTGGTGGCCGAGTGGTAACGGCCTCGACTTACGAGTTGTAGATCGCGGGTTCCATCCCAGCCAGGCGCATTATTTTGTGAACGGTGAAAAAAAACATCGTGAGGAAACCGGCACGTCCTAGAACCAAAAAATTCGAAGACATGTGACATTCTCCAACCCGCACTGGGCCCGTGTGGTGGATCACGGCCCAATCCCTCTCCTAGAGAGGAGGCCTGAGTCCCAATGGGAACATTAAAAAGGCTGATTATGCTATTATGCTATACAAAGTATGTTTATCAGTTGTCTAGTACTCGTAACACAAGATCTGCTTAGTTTGGGACTAGACGGCGTTGTGTAATTGTTGTGGAATAAAAATAGATAATTAAAAAAAAGAAACATTTATTCAGTTTACTTACGAATATATATTGATTTTTAACTTGTTAACTTATTATTTAAATAGATAATTAAAAATAAGAAAATCATATTTAGTTTACTTACGAGTATATATTGATTTTAGTTTAACAAACACGGCTATCCGCGAATTAAATTAGCCAAAGAAAATATACGAAATTCTCACACTCATCTCAGTTAACTCCAGGGAGCCAAGCCTGCTATTTCTATAAATTCGTCATTCTAACACGATCTCATTGTCATTTTGCTAAAAGTTCGTAATCTGCTAATTCATAATGATCGATCATTGATCGGTCAATGATCTCGTATTACAGTTGTGGTAGAATGACAATATCGAGCTTATCGACAAAATAACGTTTCTTGTTTATTTTTATTTTATTATTTGTTACTGTAGCGACAATGAAAGTACACATTCTTTGAAAATTTCAACTCTACCTTTTACGGTTTATGAGATATAGCCTGCTAACACACGGACAGACAAACAGATGGACGGACAGCGGAGGCTAAGTAATAGCATCCCGTTGGCACCCTTTAGGTACGCAACGCTAAAAAATGCAAACAGTCACAATTATCAATATTACAAATAAGTACAGAATAAAAAAGACAGGTTAAAAACAAAGAAAGTGTCACAATAGCATGGGACATTTTTTTTTTTTTTGGTGGGAAAATCATCTAATGACAAATCCCGCTCTTGGGCGGAGCGAGAGATAGTGTCAGACTTTTACTGACTAAAAACCCACTCCTGTTCCTTCGTTGCCTTCGTCCCAGGGCCCCGGGTTTCGTTTTCACACTACCCATGGCCCCAGTAGGCTTCGACCCTGCTGGGCCCCTACGATTTGCTAACATCTCCCTGAGGCGCGCGTGGAACAATACGCGCCGTCGACGACTTGGCTCGGTCCGGACGGTTACCGGACGGTCCGACGGCGAGCCACCCATTGCTTGCCGTCCGCAAGCCCGCGCCTACGGTGGCCGCATGAGTACTAAGTAAAAGAAAACCAATAAGAAAAATCATAGTGCGGTGTGCGCCTCATGGTTGCACCAAATGGGAGTCCGACTATACATGTGTTAGGGAAATGTACCTGTCGCTATTTTGCTAGATCCCTGCGGTGGCATATTTATTTTTCTTTTGATATTGCGATATCGAAGGAGATCGCATTAAAAATAACTCTCTAACGCTGCGTTAACCGGGCGCACGCGCGGCCGCCCGTCGGGTGACTTCGTGCGCATTTCGTGTGCAACGGTCCCCGTAGCGCAAACCGAATTATACCTGCGCAGTGTCGCTATTTCAGCTTTAACGATGTGCATGTAGTCGTGTCGATGGAGAACTTTAATGTATTATAACGTAGCAAAAGGGGCGCGGGGTGCGGCTCCACGCGACGGGTGCCCGCGCGGGTCACCGGTGATGGAGCACTTTTGTTTGGGACCGCGTGGGCGCCTGCTTAATGCAGCGTCGGCCCTTAGATACTAACTTTTTTTGGCTTCGCACGGTTTGTGCATTTAACCAGTGTCAAGTTCAGAATGTAATAAGTTTTCAGTCACTTTAATTACTTGGAGTTCCATTAGAACGCGGATATAACACAGTATAATGTTTTTTATAGTATTTGGCAGCAAATGTATCGCGTCACCTTTCTCGGTAAGCTTCGCTCAACTCCATTTTACCGAAATCGCGCCTGTTTCAATGATTCCACATATTATCCAGCCGCATAGACACTTGAGATACAAAACTACATCAATTTTACATCACAATATCCACAAGGAATCAATTTGCGAATAATTAAAACAGACACTGAACTTCACTCGAAAAAATCCCGAATACAGAAGACAGCAGCAGGCAAATTGTTGCTTCTAACAATAAACGTAATAATTGGGACACAAAAACTTTTCATTACATTTCGTCCCTTAGCTTACAACACCGCTCAAGTCGAAAATTGGCGGTTTTCACATTTGAATACCTTTAGATGGAGCTGCTCATTGCGCGTTTAGACGCGCAACCAATGGTTAGCCATTGGTCACATGATATAAATTTCAGTCAATCAGAAGCCATAATTCGAAACGTAGTATAATTCGTGCAAGTCGGCTGGCCTCTCAACACCGTACAGTTTTTTCGTATCCTGTAAAGTTGGTAAAAGTCGGTTTTTACATTTGAAAGCCTTTAGATAGAGCTGCTCATTGCGCGTCTAACCATCGGTCACATGATATAGATTTCAGCCAATCAGAAGCCATAATTCGAAACGTAGTATAATTCGTGCAAGTCGGCTGGCCTCTCAACAGCGCACAGTTTTTTCATTTCTTGTAAAGTTGGTAAAAATGACATATGCGGTGTTGTTAGCTAAGAGACGATTTCCGCCTTCAAAATATCCCTCGCTCAACCAATTACCCTGTATACTACATATATACAACACTATCTCCCCATTCCTAAGCACTGCTTAGCCCGGACTTACCTAACCCTGCGCTTTAATTCAAAGTTACGGCTTGACTCTTTCGCAACGGCTAAGAATAGCCTGCGATTACTGCACCTTTGTTCTACACGAGGCGTCCATAAGATTATGTTAATTTGTGTCTAATTGTAGAGAGCGACCTGTATACATGGTGTTCTGTTTTATAAATAGGTATTACGTTGTTCAGATGCCCTAACGTGATCCATTTTACGACCTAAACTGAACTGTTAAAGGGATTGAGCTATATAAGGTGTATAGCTCCAACTACCATTTTTCGCTCGCAAGCCTGGCTTTTAACACGTCATGGTATGAAAAATGGGCCCCTAGTAGGTAGGTTAATGCTAAGCTAGTTCAACATTGAAATAATTATTTGGGTATTTTGAAGTGCGTGTTTAAGTTAATAAAATAAAATAGTAGGTATAACTGAACGAAAAGCAAGACTTTACAGCCACTAGACGTCTAATAACAGACGACGCATGTCTGTCAACACATAAGATTATACATCTGATGTCTCGACCAATCAGAACGTAGTACTCCCCTTCCCCGTACCAATCAGAACGTAGTACCCCGCTCCCCGTACCTCTGCTAGTTGACAGAATAGTTTTGGTGCGCTAGTTCAAGCATGAGGCGTCTAGTGGCTGTAAGGTCGTTGCCGAAAAGGTATGAGGATTAAACTGCCTACAAGTTACTAATAATATTACCCATTTAACTACTGAATAACAATCTTAAAACTCATTAATTGACAGATTACATAAAATATAGTCAAAAAACTGCACGAAAGTTTTAAGTTAACGAAGTTGATAACTTTTTGAAAATTTATTCCTTGAGTGGTTTAAATAAGTAATAAATATATGAAAGTTGGTCACTTCTATGGATGGATATGAAATCCTATGAGACAAATGCCTTGTAAAACTTTTCAACAAGCATTTTTTTTTAAATTTATGTTCAAAATCGCAGTATAGATTATATTTGTTTTTATTTTTTATTATTTTTAGGAGATGTCAGCAACTGTAGTTGCCCAGCAGGGTCGAAGCCTACCGGGGCCAAGGGTCTAATTCTGAAAGGAAGACTCGGCCCTGGTACGAAAGGCAACGAAGGAACAGGAGTGGATTTTTAGTCAGTAAAAGTCTGACACTATCTCTCGCTCCACCCAAGAGCGTGATTTGTCATTAGATGATTTTCCCACATAAAAAAAAAGTATAGTTTATATTTTATGCAAAAAACCACAAAAGCTATGGCTATATTGTATGTGCGGATTTGTAATTGTATAACATTGCAGCATTAAACAACATTTCGTACTGAAAAACTTTCACAATCAATTCTTAACTACCAAAGAAAACATTCACCACTCTCCATAAAAGTTGGACTCAATCCCAATGCCTTTCTCTAAACTTTTAGTTCCGGAACAAACTTTTTCCCTTGTAAGTAAGTAAGTATAAGTACTTATTCTCCATTTGTAACAAGATTACACATTTTAACAAACCTTTTTTTACTGTCCATTCAACCGATTTTGATTTCTATTGCGTTGGCATAAGGATGGCATTAAAAACAAAAAACTGGGCAAGTGCGAGTCGGACTCGCGCACTGAGGGTTCCGAACAAACTTGACAGGTAAATTGCGGTTTACGATTTATGACGTATTAAAAAAATAACTACTTACTAGATCTCGTTCAAACTAATTTTCGGTGGAAGTTTGCATGGTAATGTACATCATATATTTTTTTTAGTTTTATCATTCTATAATTTTAGAAGTTACAGGAGGGGGGGACATACATTTTACCACTTTGGATTTGTCTCTCGCGCAAACTATTCAGTTTAGAAAAAAAATATATTAGAAACCTCAATATAATTTTTGAAGACCTATCCTTAAATACCCCACACGTAAGGGTTTGATGAAAAAAAAAAATTGAGTTTCAGTTCTCTTCGTTCTAAGTATACCCCCAAAATTTATTGTTTTTTTTTTTCTATTTTTGTGTGAAAATCTTAATGCGGTTCACAGAATACACCTACTAACCAAGTTTCAACAGTATAGTTCTTATAGTTTCGGAAAAAAGTGGCTGTGACATATGGACGGACAGACAGACAGACATGACGAATCTATAATGGTTCCGTTTTTGCCATTTAGCTACGGAACCCTAAAAAGTGGTTGCTATACTAACTACTTACTGCAAACGCCATTTATCATGCCACTAACGCAATAAAAGTAAAAATCGGTTGAACGGACACTAAGAAAAAACTTTTTTAAATGAAAAAAAAGACTTATTGCGAAAGGAGTATAGATCACCATTTTATTGTATCACACTCTAAGTAGTGTCAATGCTAAGTCAGTAACGTAAATCTTAATTAAATGAACACTGGGCGTCAAGGTTGAAGGAATCAAGTCCCACTATATACCGTAAAAGAGCTTACACAAATTGAATTTGTTAGAAGAAATCCCTTCCAAGTGCGATGAATAAAGAGAATGCTTCTGGAAGGAAAGTACAGGACAGTATTGGAGATAAAACGCATTTTGTGGAACGAAATATTCTGATAAGTCGACCTCCATCTTGAGCCTTAAATCTGAGACGAGTTTCTGTACAAGATTGTCTTGTGGTGAATATTGTAATGAAATTGAAGCCTTTATTTATACATCTTGTTTGGTTTTGTGATTGCTAAGTTCGTCTAGTGAACGTGATCTGGCTCCAGTTAATAGATTAACTGGTTCTGGTTCTTCATCATCATTTTCCTGGCTGGACGTGAATTGCAGTGGTCTATATGGAAAGCACTAAATCGGTTGCGCTCCCAGGTCAGCAAACCGTAGGGGCCCAGTAGTATCGAAGCCTACTGGAGCCAATTAAGGGTCTGTTTCTGAAAGGAAGACTCGGCCCTGGTATGAAAGACAACGTAGGAACAGGAGTGGGTTTTTAGTCAGTAAAAGTCTGATGTCTGACACACCCTCTCGCTCCCCCCAAGAGCGAGGGATTTCATTGGATGATTTTCTCTTCGAAAAAAAATTCCTTATAATGTGAGAATAAAAAATATTTATACTTACGTTCTTAACATTCGGTGAGTTGACAAACTAGCAGCATTTTTCAAACAAATTATACAGGATTTTCTTCAAAATTTTTCGGATCGTGATTGAGTATTACGTAATTGAGGTGCTAAGACTTTGAACTCCGGGCCGGGCAATGTCCTTTCGATTGATCCTTTAGTAATAGTAGCAACTTATATTTAAGAGAGGAGTGGCGGCGTGTTGTGAAGCTTGCCACTAACACCTGAAGTGATGACCACGACCACTCTGTCAAGAGTGATACCGACAAGGAAGCAGAACCTATATCAAACATTATCAAAGAATATCGTAACCAATAGTTTGCTCTTTTTGCAGGTAGGGGGTAATTTTCTTTCCTAATTTGAAAGTATTTATCATAATACTAGCTGAACCGGCGAACTGCGTACCGCCAAACAGTCAATAAATGTAGGAATTACCTTCTAGCTAACCTTATTGACCGAATGATTATATAATATATAATATAATAATATATAATATTCCACAACTATCACAGAACGCCGTCTAGTCTCAAGCTAAGCAGAGCTTGTGTTATGAGTTCTAGACAACTGATAAACATACTTATATATTTCGAAATACATACATATTATAGATAAATTACACCCAGACACAGAACAAATGATCGTGCTCATCACACAAACATTTGTCCTGGATGGGAATCGAACCCACGACCTACGGCATAGCAGTCAGGGCCACTAACCACTAGACCAACAGGCCAGCCAGATATCGTTCGCGCCGATCGCCTCGAGTAGGCCACGCCTCCGATTCCTTTGTTCTGACTACGTGACTGAGCGTTAAGATGACGTCAGAACAAAGGAATCGGAGGCGTGGCCTACTCGAGGCGTTCGGCACGAACGATACGATTGTAACTTGTCTAGGGGGCCAGAAACGATAAAAATACGCCGCGTTTCGCAATACCTAATTTACGCACAAAGCACTAAGTTTGAATGAAAACATGTTATAAAGAAAAATTGAACAGAATATACAAAGGGCTTTTCTTCTCTCAAAGAACTGGAAGATCGAAAGTACTACAGGATGTGAAAAGTTTGAATTAATAATGTTTTAAACAAGCTTCCAAACTAATTAATGAAGAATACTGTCATTAAAACGTTTTCACGTAATAAATAGGGTCCTTAATATTAATTGTTTATTATAAAATCTATTTCATTGAGAGTAAATTGTGTAACAATAATTGGTTTGTACCTATTTTGGAGTTAATTATAAACAAGGCTATTTTGACCATGGCCTTTGTAAAGATTGAAGGTGACAGGAACATTGAAAATTATATTAATAGGCATTTAATAACTTCAGATATTTATAAAGTAAAAGATCAGTTCGCAAAACCAGATTTTTTGTGGAATATAGATAACTTTTTAGAGAAACTAACTAACCAACTCTTAAATTATGTATTTATAGGCCTTAAGAGCGTCCAACCCGAAATTAAGTTTCATTATTTTTCATACAACCGTCTTATGACGTTAGTAAAATTGTGTAAAATTAAACCAGTTAACGGCCTCTGAAAATCTGCTATTCTGCGCAAATTTAGGCCCTTTATAATGTACTCATAAATAAATAAAAAACTATGGAAATCTTGTACATTAATCGAGATTTCAAATGACGAAATTTTAATTAAAATTTTCTTCGTATTTCCTGTAATAAGTTTTATGAAATATTAGAGTAAATGATGGAATTACCAAATACCAACAGAGTTTTCAGGCATTATCTCATTTTTTACGTTGCGTCTTCATCAAACAATGCGTTGGATTAAGCAAAAAGCTTTTAAACCATGCACACGTTGACGATAGACGAGTGGCGAAGGGCCCTCTTAAGACAAGTCTTCGATATATAGTGTATCTATAATGTATAGAGATTTTATTTTAGTACAGTCCAAAGCCAAAGTCTTTTTACATAAATTATGTTCAAAGCTTCAAGATTCTATCAGGTACAAGGCAGCAGCCAGTTACTTGATTCGGGGATCCAGACAAGGTTACGTTTTGTACAAAGGGCATTGCCAAAAACTAGGCACCTGTTTTGGAGTCTGTCTCAAACTTGCATGAACCAAGAATAAAACAAATGGGAGGCTTGTAGTTATATGGAGTCATATTAGCTTACATTACAGTCTCTTATGGTTTGTTTTAAGTTTAGGTTTATTTTTCTTTATAACCAATATTTATTTCTCACTTTAAAAAAATAATTTATAAACATAAGGTGAAAGCGCCAGAGTAGCAGAATTAAAATTCTTAACTTTAAAATATTAACTAACTGTGAACTAAATATTAAATCTATGTAAGATCATATTCTTGAAATCTGTAACGTACTTAGAAGATTTGGATATCATCATCTTCCTGTCCTTGCCCCGTTTTATATGGGTTCGACGCAACACGTTTTTTTCTTCCATTCTATCCTGTCACCCGTCACGCTATCACTAACTCCCACTACCCGTGGTATTATTAGGTATTATCTTTTTATTTTTCTTTTGCAGTACATCTCTCTGCACGAACAGTCAAAACTAACACGTACAGAGAATCTCAATGTAACTAAAGAACTCAAAATCGAGAAAGTTCTTTGCTAAATGATAAATGATATTTATTTTGCAAATAGGTTTTTAAAAACACTTTTACACGTCAATTTTTTTGTCAATTTAAACTAGATAAAGCCGGTTGCTGATGTTTTGGTGGGCGTTCTCCTTTAGACCTTTCCTTCGCCTCTTAGTGGGATCAGTTGGTACTTTATCTGACCGATACCATTACATTGGTTTATTAAGGTGGGACGGAAGATTTAGGTGATTTGATTAAAACAATTGAAATTGGTTGCAAATTGGCTTGGGTTTACATTAATCTACATATTTTATTTCAGGATAAAAAGTTGGTACCTATATTAAAATTTAAGGTAATGACCGAATACCAGAATTTGAATAACAAAACTTAAAGTCTGTATACAAAAAATTTCAGTGGCATTTGAAGTGCTCGGCGAATTTGGTAGTTTTATTCTTTTTACCCGACTACAAGGGTTATGTTTTTCGCGCATAACTTGTCATACCTTCCAAACCGCTGAACGGATTTACATAATTAAGATATCGCTATACTCCATCTGTTTAGGTAATTAACTAAATGTAAACAATCTTGACATGTCTTTTATCTAAAAGTTATCTAAAAGTTGTCTAAAAATTTGATCTAAAAATGTTTACAATTTGTTATTTACTTAAACCGATGTTTGGTAATTAACTATAATTAAATAATCTTTAAATATAGTTAATTCTTTTATACGATTTCTAAGTCTTTTATACGATTTTTTTTATAAAAAGACATATTAAGATTGTTTACGTTTATTTCTACCTAAACAGATGGAGTGTAGATTTGTCTTGATAACACAAGTTTTATAGATAGGTGACGTTAAAAAAAACCAACATAACGACTGTCAGATGCCATAATTTAGAGCAAAAAATAACTTTTTTTTACTGCAATATGGGTATCATATTAAAGGGATCATCGTGAGGATTTCAAAATGGTATAACATGAACATATTTAAAAAAAATACAATAGGAAATATGTTATTTATTATCTACCAGCTGTTACTCGCTATTCGACTTAGTTACTCCCCTTTTTTGAGGCAATCGTGTAAAAAAAATGTTATCCAGTTCAGAGATATATTCTCCCCTAGGAACTAAATCCTGTTCCCGCGGGAAAATGAAAAGTAGCCTAAGTTACTCCTTGTAACATCAACTATTCGTCAGTTGGTCATGCCATAATCATGGTGATAAGTCTCCTCTTTGAGCATTGGCTGGAGAGGCGTCACGGCGTCCTCACCTTCCGCATGACGCAGGTCCTCACCGGATATGGTAAGTTCGGGAGGTTCCTGCACCGGATTTAGATGGAAGAAACGCTCGGGGGTGTCGCCGTTGTGCGGACCGCCCGGAGGATACGGTAGAGCTTACGGTGGAGGTGAGCCCTGCACGGTCTGAGCACCACCGTGTCCTCATGGGGGCAATCGGTGGCGGTGACATCTCGTGCCGGGCCCTGGTCCAGGCCATGGTCCGGAGCGTGTACGCGTTCCTTAAAGAGTAGTCATGGCCCAGCAGGGCCGATGGCTACTAGGGTCATGGGAGGACTTCTGAAAAGGTAACCCGTGGTCATAGAACGCAAACTGAAAGAACCTAGGTGTGGTTTTACTCAGTAAAAGTCTGGCACTCTCTCCCTGTCCGCCCCAGAACGGTAGAAATTATTAGATGATTACCAACATGAAAAAAAGCTTTCCGTCAGTGAATTAAGACCCGTTTCCGCGAGAATATAAAAAGTAGCTTTTTTTTTTCGGGTGGGAAAATCATCTAATGACATCCCTCGCTCTTGGGCGGAGCGGCAGACTTTTACTGACTAAAAACCCACTCCTGTTCCTTCTTTGCCATTTTTTCCAGGGCCCCGGGGCCCGGGGGTCACATGGCCCCAGTAGGCCTCGACCCTGCTGGGCCTCTACGGTTGCTGCCATCTCCTTGAGGCGCGCGTGGCACACTACGCGCCGTCGACGACTTGGGCTCGGTCCGGACAGTTACCGGACGATCGGACGGCGAGCCACCCATTGCTCGCCGTCCGCAAGCCCGCGCCTACGGTGGCCGGAAATCGGGATCGGAATCCCGGCGGCGGTTAGGGCGTGTGGACCGTTGCCTCACGCGATCGGCCGCCTCCTTTGCTAGCATTACTGCTTCGCAGAAGGAGGCAACCGCCTGCCACTCCTCCTCGCTCCGGACCATGGCCTGTACCAAGGCCCGGCGCGAGAGATCGCTGCCACCGATCGGCCCCACGAGGACACGGCGGTGCTCTGCCCAAGCGGGGCACACCTCTACCGTATGCTCCACCGTGTCCTCCGGGCGGTACTCATTAAATAATATTACCTATTTCCCAATGAAAGTCCCCTCAACTTTTGTTTTACCGTTTCGGTTACAGACGTATCCCGTATTTTGAAATCCCATTCCCGCGGTAAAATTAAAAGAAGCCTTAATCCTTGTAACATCAGCTATCAGTCAGTGAAAGTCCCTCAAAGTCAGTCCAGCCGATTCGGAGATTTCCCCTATCCCCGGATACTAAGATAAACTCTCTCCGCCAAGAATTAAGATACCCCCGTCCTCGAGAATTAAGTCCCGTCCCGCGGAAATATAAAAAGTAGATTAAGTTACTCAATAGAACATTAGCTATATCCCAATTAAAGTCCCGTCAAAGTTCAACCGTTTTGATGACTTATCCCGTATTATGAAACCCCGTTCCCGCGGAAAAATGAAAAGTAGCCCAAGTCACCCCTTTAATGTTAGATATCCGTCAGTGAAAGTCCCTTCAAAATGGTTCCCACCGTTTCGGAGATTTCAACACTCTTCCTGGTAATTAAGATGTCACAATTTTATATCTCATAAAATGAAAAAAGTGAACTAAGGTACTTGTTATAACATTAGCTACATTCCACATTGAAAGTTACGTCAAATTTTGTTTAACTGTTTGGAAGACTTTTCACGTATTAAGAAATCCAAAGTAACCTAAGAAGAAATGGAAAGTAGTCTAAGTAACTGCTCATAACATTTGCTTTCCGTCAGTGAATATTCCATAAAAATCGGTCTAGCCGTTTCAGATATTAGTCGGAACAAATCGACAGATAACCAAAAAATTCAAAATTCGCATATTTTTGTTGTATCGAAAACACTTATATATAATTATGTATTTAGTGAACAAATGTTTGTTTTTTGATATTACAAACAGACACAGACAGTTAAAAAAATAAATAAGTGAGGCGGATGACTAGTTAGGTTTGTGAACTTTAAAGTAAATGTACGCCTAAAATAGAGTGAATAAATAGTGATATTAGATTATAATAACTAAAAAGTGTAAAATAAAAAAAATAAAAATGGATGCCGGATTTTGTATGGCCACCGTCCCCATCTTCTAACAGACATGTGGATACATGTCAGTTTGTACATTCCTATCCGCAAAAGACAAAACAGCTGATTTGGTTGTTAAAATATATGGGGTAGTTATTTAATTTAAATAAAACTTGTGTTTATTTTTCCGTACAAAGACATTTTCTATTAGTCATCTATTACAATATGATCAAACATTTGTGCTGGTGCATTAAAATTAATGTCTCCGTAACCCCATGTACCATACAATGAATATTATGTGCGCACAACTTAGGTTAGGTTAGGTTCAAATGTAATGTTTTATAAAACCTAAACCCCATACTTTTGAGGCATGTCGCTATAATAAAATAAACTCTATTTAACTAGACGCATTAAATGACACCTGTTTTAAATCTGTTGTTACCCACCAACAGATTTTGGGCAGAGCACCGCCGTGTCCTCGTGGGGGCGATCGGCGGCAGCGATCTCTCGCGCCGGGCCTTGGTACAGGCCATGGTCCGGAGCGAGGAGGAGTGGCAGGCGGTCGCCTCCTTCTGCGAAGCAGTAATGCTAGCAAAGGAGGCGACCGATCGCGTGAGGCAAAGGTCCTCACGCCCCAACCGCCGCCGGGATTCCGATCCCGATTTCCGGCCACCGTAGGCGCGGGCTTGCGGACGGCGAGCAATGGGTGGCTAGCCGTCCGATCGTCCGGTGACTGTCCGGACCGAGCCCAGGTCGTCGACGGCGCGTAGTGTTCCACGCGCGCCTCAGGGAGATGTCAGCAACCGTAGGGGCCCAGCAGGGTCGAGGCCTACTGGGGCCATGGGTGATGCGAAAGTGACCCCCGGGGCCCTGGAAAAAAATGGCAAAGAAGGAACAGGAGTGGGTTTTTAGTCAGTAAAAGTCTGACACTATCTCGCGCTCCGCCCAAGAGCGGGGGATGTCATTAGATGATTTTCCAACCCGAAAAAAAAAAAAAAAAAAAAAAACCCACCAACAGATTTGATACAAGTGTCATTTTTGGGAACAGTTTTACGCAATGCCCTTTGTCAAATGTTTTTGTAGAATTGTACAGGGCTCGCCGCGCCGCCATGGTATCCCGGTGAAATATAGCCCTTATTGTATTCCATGATATTACCATGACTAAATCCCTTTCGGTAACCGCCAGCTAACAAAGAAAAATAACAAGTAAATATTCCAAGAAATATAATTCTGTCAAAGGCAAAAATACGAGCCAATTATACAAAATTGTCACAAAATATAAGAACACTTGAGTTACAAAACAGACGTAATCCTCTTATAAATAGTTACGACATAATATAATACAAAGCCGCTTTTCAGAATACCTGATTTGGTATATTCTGAAGAGGTTTATTATATTTTATTTTTAGAAATAATTAGATAATTGGCAACGTGTAATCTTCACTTATTTTATTCTGTTTAAGAGTTCGTTATCACAATGGTTTCAAGGCTGTAAGCTTTTTACAACTGTTCTATGTACCTGTGTTGCTTTTTTAGGGTTCCATCGCGTTTGACAAATATCTCAACTGATGGTAAGCAATGATGCGGTCGATGATGGAGCACGCTTGCTTAGGGCTTGGTATGATGATGTATGAATGGACAGTTATATGGGCAGAAACCTATAAACTACTTTTTTTATTTTTGAGGTGAAATATCATCAAATAACTTCTCCTGCTCGGGTTGGAGCGAGACGGAGTGTCAGACTTTTACTGACTAAAATCCAACAGTGTTTTATGATACGCAACAAATTAAGCATAGCGTTGTGAGATGACTAAAGACCCAGACAATTGACTAAATATTCATTCAAAAATGCAACTTAATTACAATCTAACTAAATGTGAACCGCCTCATTGTAGAAAATACTCCAATGACAATCAGGCTGAAAGTAAATCGGTCGAAATAAAAAAAAAATTGTTTATTTCGTAAATCGGTTATCTGACGCGAAGTGAATTCAACAATTTGGCTGCGACATATAAATAAACGAGTTATAGCTTTGATTAAATGCCACACACGTACAAATATTGGGCCTGCGGTTTATGGCTATTGAAATCCAATTCCCCGCTAGTTTTTCAAAACAGACTGTGTGCTAACAAAACTCCAAACAAATTGAAATCTGCGTCAAACCAATTTGCACTCGACGTGGAAACCGACAAGTTCGTGTGGGTAGCAAAACAATACTATCCATTTAGATAGGTCTAAGTGCCAACAGGCGACAACATAGTCCTGTATAAACTGACCTCGCAATGTATAGAATTATCGTACAACGAGAGGTCATACTGAAAATGTATGGCTTGATTTGGCGTGTACACACTGTGTTTGCATTAAATAACTGGTTAGTTTTATCTACGTTCTAGATTTCAGTGATACTATTCTACTATCACTCAGATAAAATCCATCAAATGTTGTATTATTTGCGTTAAACCTCGTCCTACTCAAACTTTGAGCAATTTAATTATCCATGTTTATTCAGCTTTCTGATCATTGGTTTGATGTTTGATCTGTTTACTTCAATTAATTTAGAACAACGTCTCTACTTTAGCGTGTTTTGTTTGACAAGTTGGATCATATCACATCACAATGAACCTTGGGCACGCCATAATTATGGCGGTCAGTCCCCTCTTTGATTAGTGGCTGGAAAGGCAACACGGCGTCGTTACCTAGGCTCGAAACCTACTGGGGCCATGGGTGATGCGAAAGAGATCCCCGGAGCCCTGGAATAATGGCAAAAAAGGAACAGGGGTGGGTTTTTAGTCAGTAAAAGTCTGACAGCGCTCCGCCTAAGAGCAGGGGATGTCATTAGATGATTTTCCTACCCAAAAAAAAAAATCACAATGTACAGTCAGGGGTCAAAAGTGCAGTTCCACCTTACCAATGCTAAAATGTCTAAAATTTCTTTGTAGAAGAGGGTCAATGGTTCATGACTGATTTAATTGGTAGCATAGGATCTAAAGTATTGAATAAACTAGTTGTGGACTATTTCACTTCTAAAACAAAGAAATTTTAGACACTTTAGCTTTGGTAGAGTGCAACTGCTATTTTGATCCCTGACTGTAGCTATAATTAAATCTAAGTAAATCGAAAAGTTTAAACCTTAGTGGTTTTTGGTTGCTACTTTATATGGATAATTCTGTATTCTTTTGTATAAATGAAATAAAAAGGGTAATAATAGGTTTTTTAAAGTAAGAAATCATGAAATGTCTTGAGAGCGGGAGGTAGCGTAAAACAGATGAGTTTTAATCAGTAAGAGTCTGATAAGCCCTCTGATTCCACCCTAGAGCGAGAGGCTAGATGAAAGTTGAGGTGGGAAATCATCCAATGAAGAAGTCCACTGAAGACTTCTTCATTGGATGATTTCCCACCTCATGCACCTCCCACCAAAAAATGCTGTTTCTACCAGTTATCATTGGTGCATAATTATAGTTGCTACAGATTGTGAGAAACCAGAAAATCTGACAGCAGTCTCTTCAAGAGGAAATGTATTAAACAATTTTCGGGTTATGCAGATCAGATGCAGTCGCAATACTACCAGTATTAAAACTCGACAATCTGAATAGTCGTTTCATAATAAATTTAGTTATAAACAGGCTAGGCAGATTGAAATATTTCACTTCCATGTCAAAAAATCTTCTTTTTCCTTATTATTTCAACAAGTTTCTTGAGCAGAAAGTAAAATTGAAGTTCGTAAAGTGTAAGAAAGTTTCCATGACGTCATAGTTAGATGCTCTCTAGCATAGTAAATAAGCTTCCTTTCAACCGACTGGTTCAAGAATATAGTATATTTTTTCTTGAAAACATTTCTTCTACTTATTACATCGAAAGAGATTTTTCCTTTACATGAAGTAAGTGATATATTGGGAGAAATGTTGATGATTTCTTGGGATACCTTATTTTTATAAGTCCAAAATATACACGTACCTATTTAAGCGTTCTGAACTTCCTATTATAACCAATTTGTTTATTTCTTTTTAAGAAAATACGTAACACAGAGACTGAAATATTTTCTCGTAGCCTTTCCATTAGGTACAGAAATATTTAATTAATTTGAGCAGTGGCTTTAACCAACAGAACCCGTTTTTTGAATACTGTTTTGACCAGGTTTGGACTGTTACATACACAAAATTTCCTATAGTCGTAGGTATGTTGTATGTTATGCCAGGAAACAAAATACCTTGGAAGAGATGTGGCATACACATTAAATGTAGGACAAATCAAGTAGTTGACGGCGCATCAGTCTTGATCCGTCCCGGGGAACGACTAGACGTCATTCTTTGGTTCTCCATGCTAACTGATAATTTGGTTGTTTCATTTATAAACTCGAATCCCTAACTAATGATTTTAGTGAACATCATCATCATCATCATCATTTCAGCTGATATACGTCCACTCTAGACATAGGCCTCCCCCAAATGTCACCATAATGAACGGTCCTGTGCGTCTCGCATCCATTGGATTCCCGCAACCTTCACCAGGTCATCGGTCCACCTTGTAAGGGGCCTTCCAACACTGCGTCTTCCGGTACACGGTCGCCACTCCAGAACCTTTCGGTCCCAACGGCCATCTGATTTTAGTGAACACCACATTTAAAGAAAATCTCCCAATCGAATCCAGATCACAGTGGCCAAATTCAACAGAAATTAGACAAGTACGCTGGATATAATAGGTCTTTAACTATGAAATTGGAGATTTTTAAAACGGGTTGCTTTGAAGTGTTATATCATTGGATTGACTTGGAATCATAAGTTCAAATAAATTTTATATTAAAGGTATGTTATTCTTCTTTTGAAATTAGGTATTTATTGGTTTCTTTGTGTTTTGTATTTTCTGTAATATCGCAGTACTTATAACCATGAAAGCTAATAAAAAAACGTTTTTTCATATTAAGAGTTTCAACGTAGATACTATGCATTGCAAAGGGCAAACAATATCAATGTCGCATACCTACGACTTTCTTCTAACAAAAAAACTCTGTGTTCTTGGTTTAATAGATTTCGTTTTGGAAATTTTGTCTTGTAGCCGCCCTAAGAAATAAAGCTATTCCTGAGATAAAATTTCTCAGATGAAAGTGATTGAAACCAAAATAGATATCTCATTCATTAGCAGTTTTAAGTCCGTATACATCATCAATATTGCATATCACTTGAGTCCCATTGTTTCCACGGTAGAACTCATATTACAAAATAATGCGAGTTTTCTTAGATTTCATACAAAAATGGTTATAAGTACTGCTATATTACAGAAAATATAAAACACAAAGAAACCAATAAATACCTAATTTCAAAAGAAGAATAACATACCTTTAATATAAAATTTATTTGAACTTATGATTCCAAGTCAATCCAATGATATAACACTTCAAAGCAACCCGTTTTAAAAATCTCCAATTTCATAGTTAAAGACCTATTATATCCAGCGTACTTGTCTAATTTCTGTTGAATTTGGCCACTGTGATCTGGATTCGATTGGGAGATTTTCTTTAAATGTGGTGTTCACTAAAATCAGATGGCCGTTGGGACCGAAAGGTTCTGGCCTATTATTACAGTGCACAATTGCGTGCGCAAACACAGGTCTGACTCTCTGTTTCTTAACTCTCATAGTCCAATGGAACGGTAATTCGACTGACCGCAGAGAAATAAGGCTCAGGACCAAAGGCTGTATGTGTTTTCCGAGGCACGGGGTTCTCACACCACCAACTTTCAAACTCCAGGCCGCTACAGAGTATTTCCTAATGTAAAAACCCTACTGCATTTTTATGACCAACCCGTGAATCGAACCCAAGAACCCAAGCTCAACAATCGTACTTGCGATCACAAAACTAATGAGGCAGTCAAAGTTATATTCGTAGATGGTGAAAATCCTGCCAATTTTGGGAGGTGGACTCGTTTCGTAACCACAGTCCCCTCACAAAGAAAAGTTTTGTAAATGTTTCACTAACCTCACTTTGTCGGTTAACCAGATTCCTTCCAAAATGCTCTCATGATACACGGAACTGTGATTAGTCCTTCTCTAACTCAACTAGAACTAACTTTGAATAAAGTTTTACTGTAACTTTGGGTCAAGGGTTTTGTGAAAACTAAATACAACATTCGTGGCGGAGACAGTTTTAAAGATAAAACAGATCTGACTCTTTAAGATACAGATATAATATGTAATAATATTCCCCATTTTTCACACAATGTTATCTAGTCCCAAACTAAGCAGAGCTTGTGCTATGAGTTCTAGACAACTAGTTAACATACTATAATTCTAAATTCATATTAAAGATTAACCCAGACATAGAACAATTTAAGTGATCGTATTCATCATACAAACATTATTGTGTAGGGTGGAAATCGAGCCAAGACAACGGCCGACAACACCAGCATAGCAGTCAGGGCTACTAAACATTAAACCAACCGACCATTCAATAACAGTTTAACCTATATTTAACTTTATGGCCCCAGTGACAAAGGATATTAGTCCCATTTGGTCGAAAATGAAACTATACATAAGTGATCAGAAAGAAATGCTCTATCATTTGGTGAAAACGGATTTAAGCTATCACTAAAAATAAAAATTAAAGTAATTTTGTGTGTTAAAGAATCCAAATGACACAAAAAGAAACCACTACAAAAATCGGTTTCAAGTACTTTTGTTCATTAAACGGAAAAATATTTTTATTTTGTGTTTGTTTTTATCTTATCTAACATAAATTGCCCTTACTCAAAGTTAAAAAAAAATCAAAGCACCTTATAAAACGTCAGAAGCTAGTGTACTTGACTTAGATCTCTTATCACTAGGGCCACAGAACTTAAGTAGATAATATTTTTGGAATGAAAATTATTGCAAAGTGATTTGTTTCTCGTTAGCCTTATGGCTGTCTAACAATAACAAATGCTGTACCAGGTTTGCAAAACTTATATTCTTTCTAAAACAGAGACGATCAAGATTTTTAATTTCAAAAAACATTTGCCAAATTCTCATCTTGTCTATTGACTTTATCTTCATCATTATTTACGTTAACCTCCAAAGAAACACACGGAGGAAATTAAGAGGAAATTAGTAGGATTTACGTGGTCCCTCAAAGTTCTTCAGCTAAACTCATCGACTTTTTCCTTTCGTCTAAGACTAATATTTGTTTTGTTTTCTGTTTGTTCAAGAATAGGTGTCGGATATGTGGGTCATTTGGGATATGAAAACTTTGTTAGATTGGTTGTTTGTTATGACTTTAATTTGATTTTTGGACAAAAATCAAACATCCAACTTGCTAGTTGGATGCTACTGCATTAAATTCAAATTTGACGTTGTCGACTTCAATCTAGAAACATTACACCGGTCAATATGGACGCTTAGACGCCTCCTCCCTCCTTTGACCAGTTAATGGTCGTCTTTTGGTAAATGATAGTGCTGATAAAGTCATACATTTAATAGTTATCTGCAATTTTGAAACAACATTTCAGATGTTATTTATTTTAATAACTTTTTTAACCCAAAGGTGGACAGGTAGAGAATGCCTTGTTACATTAAGTTCGACTATATACCAATACTGTACATGAAGTGTAAATAAATAAAAAACCTATTGCTAGCTAAAACTTTGTCTTTATTCGAAACTGGAATAGAAATGGCCGACCTTCTGGGCCTCAAGTCTGCTATTACAACAGTGTCAGAATGGTCTATCATTGATTTCATAATTGTTGATTTTGACTATTTTGGTAATCTACTAATATAATGGCGTCATTATGACTTTCCAATGGTCAACCACTGACATTCCATTCAAAGAAGTGGCATAGAATGGTAATCTCGTACATATTGACAAATGAATATCTGACGTATGCAATAATTTGTTAAAATTTTTACAGTTCCTTTGATCTGTGCCCTACCATTAGAATGTCATTGTGCAGTCATTGCTTTTAATAAGCTCGATATTGTCATTCTACCACAACTTTAGTACGAGACAATTGACCGATTAATGATCGATCATTATGAATTAGCAGATTACGAACTTTTAGCAAAATGACAATGGGATCGTATTGGAATGATGAATTTATAAAAATAACAGATTGGGCCCCTGTGGCGTTGGCACTATAGTGCAGTGAAGTTTTGTCCATACACAAGACCTTTGCCTCTTTTCACTACCTAGTTGAGCAATTTATTTGTTTGTTACAAATTAAAGTGGCCGTCCTTAATCAGCGTTTTAATTATACTACGTTTGCGTAACTTGCTCTAACACAACCACAAAACAAACCACCAATAATTTTCAAATTAAACAATAGCCTCCCAAAATACACAGGCACCGAAAATAACAATCCTTCTGCAAAAAGTTCGCAACAAAACTTTACAGAAACCAATTGGAAACTCGTTTTCAAATCACTAAGCTGAAGCCGATATTGTGGTGGGTATACATCACAGTGGTAAAACACACCTGCGCTGTCCACAAGGAGAATTAATTTTAAGCTTCGCGGATAAATTTTGATAAATTTGATCATTTTCTCAAATACCAATTGAATTGCTGTCCAATTGATGGATTGCATTACACTTTTATTAACACTGCATTGAAACACACACCTTACACTTTTAAAAATAAGGTCGCAGTTTCAAGTGAGTGTTTGAAGAGGGTGAGAACACCTGTGTTTTGATTAAGGGGTCGTTTTATAGGTTATTCAGGAGTCATAGTGTCGGGCAAAGTTGGGCAGTTTATCTTTGTCCCTGTTTGAGAACTGCTTTGAGTTTTACGAGGACATGTTAAGTCAGGACGACGAAGTTGATTTAGGAACAGTTATTGGGCAAAGTTGGTGAAAGTGATAATGTTGATAGTAGCTTGTAAAGTTGATAAAATACTGAGTCCATATAAATGGACTTAGTAGTATTTTGTCTGCTTTCCACCTAATATTATTATAAAAATAATAGTCGTTATCGCGATAATATTTTTGAAAAGTCAGAAATATTATCGCGATAATTTACATCTCTATCTAGTTACTTGCTTAATCTAAAAAAAAATATATTATATTAATTAAAAATTAAAAAAAAGGAATTATTGTAAAAATGTGGACTTATACTTACCGGTACAGGTTCATTTATTTTGAAAAGACTTACAAAAAGCTTTGCTTTGTATCCGTAGCAGACGCACACTGAATGGACATAGCTTGGTTTTTGTCAGTAAGTCTGATACTCTTTCTCGCTCCACCCAGAGCAGGAGAAGTTATTTGATCATAACTAACTTAAAAAAAATTACCTATAGATTTTTTTTTGGTAAAAATCCATGAAATAACTCTTCCGCTCTGGGTGGTGTGAGAGGGAGTCTAAGACAGAAAAGTCATGAAACAGTCGTGTCCGGTGAGGGCCTACTTCACCCATAGGGGGTACTTCTTCTCTAGCTACTTCTCCGCCGCGATTGTGACGTGCGTGCCTATATCGCTATGACATGATATCTTAAAGAAACCCAAGCATCCTTTAATATGGCACTAGTAGGTACGCTAAACGAATTCCTAAACATCCCAAAAATAAATTACGGAATGTAGGCCTCAAATAAAATCCTCCGCGTACAAACTGTCTTGTTGTTTTCTTTATTTTCCCAAAGCATTAGTATTCGTTTCTTTATCGAGTGACGAATGGCCATTATGTGTGAACGATTCACTGAGATTCTTTGGTTGTTCTCTTTTATTTTACTTAAAGAAAATATTACCAAGAGATATATTGTTTTGGGCTAAACAAAAAAAAAACATAATATTATGGCTGTCCTAGATGGGTTAGGCAGAGGAAAACTACTATTATTACAGAGTGAACCGATACTATTATTTTTTTTTTTAATTTTTCTTACTATTATAATAACAGACAGGTGAGCTTATTATCATCTACCGGGTACAAATCAAAACCCTAAGAGGTGAGGGAGGCGCTAGGCATCGCAAAACGATTCCCGGCCACTGTAGACGCGGGTTTAAGGATGGCGAGCAATGCGAAGCTTGCCGTACGATTAGGACCAGACCTGGGTCGTCGGCGCATGGTGTTACACACGCACTTTATGGAAATAACAGCTTAAATGATAGGGCCTGCTAGGGCCAACGCCTGCTAGAGTTGTGGGATTGTTTAAAAGATGCAACGTGGTCCTAGAATGCAAAGGGTAATTGATTAAACATGGGTAGGTTCTAGTCAGTAAAAGTGGGACACTCTCATTCACTTCTGCAAAAATGAGAGTGAATGAGATTTATTTAGAGAATGAGGTTTCCTATCCTAACGTTTTACCTCAGACTCAGCAGCAGCGCTTACAACAAGAAAATATAACCAATGTCGCGTGCTAAGCCATTAGGTTTCAATACGACAGGAACGCCGACGCGACGGTGACAAGAGCGTGTCGGATGATGTCGTTGACATTTACGTTCCACGCTATGCGACCCATGCTTCGACTGTACGACATATCGTGGTGTCAAAGGATGTATACAACTTCGCCTCAGTGACAGCGATGAGAAGAACAACAGAGAGCGCCCAGATCTAAACAAGCAGCGAGGCGGAAAATAGTATCGTCGAACAAGGTGCTCATGGTTGATGACGGTAGTACGTAAAGTCAGAGAATTTATTAAATTTTATTCAATATTGTCAACATTTTATTATTTTAATACATCGCACTCGCGATTATTGAATAATAATATAAATGACAAACTCTGTGCACGTGTTGATTCGAATTGTAGATCAGTGATCCGATAGTGCAGATTCGAGCGTAATGACTCTTCTTCTTCATTTCAAAATACTTTACACACATTCACACAATTTGCCGGCTGCGGTCTTCCCGTCCAACTATAATTTAGGTGTCTTCAAGGCTAGAGTGAATAGGCTCTTAATAAACTAGTGCGCCTCACCATCAACGATTGCATCACTGCTTACCATCAGGTGGGATCGCAGTCAAGCACTGGTTTATATCAATTTAAAAAAAAAAATGTTAATAATGCCGACACGTTGTAATTTAACTCCAAGTCTTAAGTCCACCATTATTTCAGAACATACCTAAGTCCTAATTTCCATAAATTGTTTCATAGTGAGCTATAACGGGATACTTATCGTTACAACACTACAGTACTTCGAAACTTAATTCTGACCATTATATTTTATAAAAGATTTCATTAGAGATACTAGATTAATTTTGGGATAAAGTTAAGATTAAACTTGGGGCGACATCGCATATAAATATTGCTCTTAATAGAACATGGGTGTTCTTGGAAAGGTCTTGCATGAATTTCGCATGTTGTATTATGTTAGTAGCTTTAACATAACCTATCGTAATCAGCCTTATTAATGCTCTCACTGCTGGGACTCAGGCCTCCTCTCTAAGAGAGGGAATGGGACATAATATAACACCGCGCAGACCCAGTGCGGGTTGGTGGATGTCACAGATGTCTTCGAATTTTTGGTTCTAGAACATGCTGGTTTCCTCACGATGTTTTCCTTCGCCGGTTTGAGAGCAGTGGTGGTGAAATTACACAAAGTAATACGCTTGACTGGGTTGGAAAATTTACCACTGAGCTACGCACCGGATTCGTGCGGAAGCGACGCCCGGGTGTCGCCACTGTGTGGACCGCCCGGAGGACACGGTGGAGCTCACGGTGGAGGTGTGCCCCGCTTGGGCAGAGCAACGCCGTGTCCTCATGGGGGCGATCGGCGGCGGCGATCTCTCGCGCCGGGCTTTGGCAGGCGGTCGCCTCCTTCTGCGAAGCAGTAATGCTAGCAAAGGAGGCGGCCGATCGTGTGAGGCAACGGTCCTCACGCCCCAACCGCCGCCGGGATTCCGATCCCGATTTCCGGCCACCGTAGGCGCGGGCTTGCGGACGGCGAGCAATGGGTAGCCCGCCGTCCGACCGTCCGGTAACCGTCCGGACCGAGCCCAAGTCGTCGACGGCGCGTATTGTTCCACGCGCGCCTCAGGGAGATGTCAGCAAATCGTAGGGGCCCAGCAGGGTCGAAGCCTACTGGGGCCATGGGTAGTGTGAAAACGAAACCCGGGGCCCTGGGACGAAGGCAACGAAGGAACAGGAGTGGGTTTTTAGTCAGTAAAAGTCTGACACTATCTCCTGCTCCACCCAAGAGCCGGATTTGTCATTAGATGATTTTCCCACCTAAGAAAAAAAAAAAACCACTGAGCTACCAGTAGCTTTAATTTTGCCAAATTGCCTAAATGTCGTGATGGCCCAGTAGTTAAGGCCCGCCTCCCAAGCATGAGGTAACGGATAGCACGTAAAGCCGTTGGTGACGGTTGTCATCCGTAGATCCGAGTGAGAAAGTCTGTCCATGAGTTTATCCAAGACCTCCATAACCCAGTAACTGGGCAACATGATACTGTTGCCCAGTTACTGGGTTATGGAGGTCTGATAAGGATAATAGGATCCTCAATCTTTACCCGTTGTCGCTACGCGATTGTAAATTAAAAGTAAAGAACTGCCTCCTTTCTCTTGATTACGATAGCGTAGAGAAAATAATTTATAATTAATAATTTTTCACGTAATAGTTTTTACAAATAGGGCAATGATATTTGTGGACATAAATATACTCATTCATAAGCACGCACACATAATTATACAACACTACACAATTACACATACAGCACGATTTAGTTGACATAAAATGGTTAATTTTAATTACCTATTAAATTTTTCAAATACTTTTTAAAACAATTTACTTTTATAAAATTGTTTACAATAAATTTGGGAGGGCGCTGACTCTGACGCTGACATACAGGCCCGCCTAGTTCGAGAGTCAGAGGTTTCATAAATTATGCCATTGTTATGCCAATAAAGAATTATTATTATTAAATTATTATTAAAAAATCAGCACTCGCTCCATGTGTGGTACTGGTATTTAGTCGCATCCAGACTGGAAGCCGATTCCAATACAGTTGGGTACAAGCTAGGGAGATACTCGTAAATCTTGCCAACATGCCATGGAGCATTGGATTGTCCTAATATTCAGTCAAATCTTAAGAGTTCTTCTTACTTTGTCCCCAGGTACTTCAGTAACAAGATGTGAATACAAGCGTCATGGAGGCAGAATACTGTTACAACTGCAGTCTCTACGCTGAGATCAACGATACAGTTTTCAGAAACATCTCCAAGAATGAGACTACCATCAATAAGTTTTATTTTTATCAGGTAAGAAGAGGCTTTTTATTTTATTTGGAAGTATCCAAATCTGGACAACTATTCTGTTCCATTTTCACTTGAAAACTACGGCGAGCTTGAAGTGAGCTATCATTCTATCTAATGCCAGGGATAGGCTGTTTTTAAAGCTCATTTTTTTTTAAAAATACGTTGCCCTACACCTAGGAATTACTCCTGCCCCCCTAGCCAAGTTACAACCGTTTTGTTTCGATTCTCTTTTCGTTAATCGCCTCGAGTAGGCCACGCCTCCGATTCCTTTATTCTGACGTCATCTCAACGCTTAGTCACGTGGACTGAACAAAGGAATAGGAGGCGTGGTGGACTCGAGGCGATCAACGAAAAGAGAATCGAAACGATACGGTTGTAACTTGGCTAGGGGGGCTGTATCGTGAGTGCATTTACCAACTTCATGTTGGTAAATGCACTCACATACACAAGACACCCAGACCCGGAATAACCAGATGGTTATTCCGAGTCTGGGTGTACAGATGTAGGCCATACAATTTTTTGTTCCAAACGGCCAAACGTTCAACCACTGCGCCAGCCGTACCGTCAAAGAAAAAAAGAATATTTTCAACAGTGACAGTTTTACAAAATGGCACATAGGGGTCCATTATGTAGAATTTTTAGAGCATCTCTCTAGAAGAGATCCTTAACATGTAGTAACATTCAGAAAAGTCGGTAAGTTTAAAATATATTATGATCGATTTTTTACCTGCTGCGTCAGAAGGAGGGTTATGTTTTTCGAGCGTATGTATGTATGTAGGTATGTGTGTTTATTTCTTTGGTATGTCTTAGTGCCTAAATGGCTTGTTGCATTTTCGCTTGAGAGGTGTCATTAAATTTGTCTTAGTCGTGAGAGTTTTTTTTTTGAGGTGGGAAATCATCCTAAGACTTCTCGCGCTCTGGGTAGAGTGTCGTGAGAGTGACACTGGGTACTTCAAAATTATAAAAATTAAATGGGTTATGTATATTTATTTACTAGTCATGTAGACAATGAAAATAAAGGCGAAGAGTTTTTTGACTCTGTAATTTTTTTTTAAATTTATTATTTAACCTATACTTTCCTACTTCTGGACTTTAGATTTTTTGACAATCGTTCACGCTCTTTAGCGCGCTTTAACGTTCACGTATTTCATTTTGTCTGGAGTTCAAGATCCTCTTAGGCTGGAAGTAGCTTGATGAAAGTTGCCGAGAATCAAATAATATGGCGTGTCATTGAAAGTGCCAATAATTCGCAGTGAACATCAATGATAAATAAACATTAAGCTCAGTAATAAACCCAAAGGTTGACTGGCAGAGGATATCTAAGTCCGCCTATGCACGACTATTATAGACAATTTTTATTTTTTTTTATTTTTTCCTTTCTACCATCGGACAACCCGACGTACGGCGACTATCCACCCTTACGTTGTTGAAACTTCAACGGTCAACTTCATCGAAGGACTGGAACAATTTGCCTGCTGAGGTCTTCCCGTCCAACTATAATTTAGGTGTCTTCAAGGCTAGAGTGAATAGGCTCTTAATAAACTAGTGCGCCTCACCATCAATGATTGCATCACTGCTTACGATCAGGTGGGATCGCAGTAAAACACTGGTTTATATAAATTAAAAAAAAAAAACAAATACCTAGTAAATAAATAAACGTATTTTAATTAGGTTACCCGTTGTCATTGTTTTTCAACACGACATTTTTGGGTTATAAGTTTTCAAAGATCACAAATATTATTTTTTTTCAAATTCTGAAAAGTCTGACTTTTGCATCAAGAGGTGACTTGAGGTGACTTGAAATCACGCCAAATACATTTTCTTAATGAATTTTCTCATTAAAGCGCGTGTCATTAAACCTAATGGCCTGTCAAACTGTCGCGGTAATAAAATGATATAAATGAACGTGATATGTTACCAAAGGGTGGAATTTGGGGTGGACGGGGGAGATGGGGGTAGTTTAATCGTGTAAAGTCACTAACACCTACCTAAACTTTGAGACTCTGGGGTACGTTGTGATAATCTTATTTTTGACTTTGATTAAAATAAACTACTAATGTGTGCTTTAAGAAGCTTGGATAATTAAGTTTTGAAGTTTTTTTTTTATGCTGTAGAAGTAACTTAACCTTCAAGTTAACACATTTTTACTTTTTCTTTATTTGTTAGTTGATACTATATAAATTTAAATATATTTATTATTTTAACTAATATATAAAAATCTCATGCCACAGTGTTTATTAATGAACTCATCCGAAACGGTTTGACCGATTTTTATGAAATTTTGTGTGTGTGTTAATTTGATAGGTCTAGAATAGATTATAAAGCTATTCTTTTTCCTCCTACCCCCACTCTCTATTTTTTTTTCTTTGATAATTTATATGGCAGATCAACGTTTCAACAATTTATCTATATATGTATAAAAGAAGAAAATGACTGACTGACATATCAACGCACAGCCAAAACTACTGGGACTAGGAGCATGAAATTTTGCACATGGGTTCCTTTTATGACGTAGGCGAGCACTAAGATAGAATCTTCCAAAATTCACTCCCTAAGGGGATAAAACTGGGTTCCAAAGTTTGTATGGAGAAACCGACTTTTATGCAGGCGAAGCCGCTGCCACAAGCTAGTTTGCACATATAACTTAAATATTAACTAAATTATTACCTAAACATAAATAAAATATAAGAAAAAATTAAAATACAGTTACGCGTCAAAGTACTCCTCCAAATCACTATCATTATAAATTATTATTACATCTTAAAATATTTGAACATAAACTATGGACCTATAATAATGTTTATCGACAAATAAATAGACATCCAATAAAAAAAAATCGCCCAAGCGCAAGTCGGACTCGCGCACGAAGGGTTCCGTACCGTGCGTAGCAGAAAATTGCAAAAAATCATGTTTTTTGTATGATCCCTTTTTTTTCGGGTGGGAAAATCATCTAATGATATTCCCCGCTCTTGGGCGGGGCGGGAGATAGTGTCAGACTTTTACTGCCCCGGGGATCTCTTTCGCGTCACCCATGGCCCCAGTAGGCTTCGACCCTGCTGGGCCCCTATGGTTGCTGACTTCTCAACGACTACTTGGCGACTACTGACGACTTGGGCTCGGTCCGGACGGTTACCGAACGATCGGACGGCGAGCCACCTTTTGCTCACCGTTCGCAAGCCCGCGTTGTATGACCCCTTAAATATTTATTTTATTCTGTTTTTTTTTTTAGTATTATTTTGTTGCTGTAGCGGCAACAGAAATAAGTACATCATCTGTGAAAATTTCAACTGTCTAATTATAACGGTTCATGAGATACCAGATAGCCTGGTGACAGACGGACAGACAGTGGTGTGTTAGTAATAGGGTCGTTTTACCCTATGGGTACAGAACCCTAAAAACTGTTCACTGTTTAAAACAACACTGATTTTCTCTTATTTTAAATAAAGTACTAAGAAACTCTTCAGCTAAATTCATTAAGGTGGAGTGCAGGATTAATTGCGAAAAGCGTTCTCTAAACTAAACTATGGGTCTAGACTGCCTCTGTGTTATCTAATTTGTTTAAGACTGACTTAATTTAAGGGCTATGAAACGACTTGGTTGTTGTGAAGGGTTTTTATTAATGTTTATATCTCTATATTGTTATTCTTTGTCAATTGTATCCTTATTATGAAGTTCCCGTGTCTTCCTTCCTCCTTCCAGCTCCATCTGCAGATCGGTTCGATAGTACCTTATAGCCAAAGTGCATCTCATGACAATTCTAATAAGCCCAAACAAGGCTAGGATACATTGATTAATTACGGAGTTCTGTCGCCTATCTTCCAGCTTCAACATCATCATCGGGTCACTTCGATGATACCATTTTCAACAGAACTATTCAGAACCATTTATTTATTTGTATTGTCATTGTCGCTTAACTATGTTGATTGTGATATCTGTGTGACTGTGAAGTTCCGTTGGACATTTCTGGTCTGTTCCATCAGTTCCACTTCATCAAATGTTACTTTTTGACTGTAAATGCTTAAGTTCTCGATGAAAATACCAAAATTACTATATAATTGCTTATAATATTTGAGGAGTTCCCTCGATTCCTCATGGATCCCAACATCAAAACTAAATTTTGAAAAAATAGGACTAATTTGGATGCATAGCCTTAAGGGAAAAAATTTTTTTGCAAATCGGTCTATAAACGACGGAGTTCTGACGGTAACAATCATAAAAAAATACAACCGAACTGATAACCTCCTCCTTTTTTGTAGTCGGTTAACATAAACATTTTCAATTTTTTTTTGCAGTCAGCACAACTGGCAATCCTATGGGTGCTGCTGGTGACGATCGTGGCTGGGAACGCCACGGTCGTACTTGCACTCTTGCTGACCAAGACCAGGAAAAGCAGAATGAACTTCTTCATTATGCAGTTGGCAATAGCAGGTCAGTATTTGTTAAACATAACATTCATCATCATCATCATCTTCCTGCCCTTGTCCCGTCTTATTTACGGTCGGCGCAACATGTTTTTTTCTTCCATTCTATCCTGTCAACCGTCATGCTATCACTAACTTCCTTTTCTTTCATATCACTGTTCACACAATCCATTCATCTTTTCTTTGGCCTCCCTCTCCCTCTCCACCCATCCACGTGTATACTCATAACTATTTTAGTAACATGCGTTTCATCTCTCCTCTTTACATGACCATACCAAGATTCATTAAACCCCAAGCGAACGCCGGCGTTCGCTCGCTCATTGTCTTTCTATTGTGTCTCTAATTACAGTATTGTTACTAGAATAATATCCTATAAGATATTGACATAATACGAAATACCCTGTATCTTTACCCTGGAGATTGGCCTAACACACTTCTTACTACTATCTACTGTTTAATCTAAGCGAAATTCCTAAACCACTGTGGTACTGCTTGAATAATGTTTCTTCTTGATTAAATAGTGTATGTTGTGTAACTATTTATGTGTTACGTAATTATTCTGTGAGTTTTGTGTGTAAGAGGCAAAAAATATACCTATATTTTAACTATTATATCTGCTCGTTATGCCTGCTATCACAATATCCTGTATGCCAGTTCTATAAAAAGATATATTTTTGAAACGATCAGCTTTCAAAACCAAACATTATGCCAGAAGTATTACATTTCAAATCAACTAACGTATCGGAAATTTTCCAGATTTACTAGTGGGACTAATAAGCGTTCTACCAGATTTAATACAGCGGATAACGATCACGTGGCTGGCTGGATCCATCACGTGCAAAATGATGAAGTATTTACAGGTAAGCCATAAGCCCTCTGGCTATTAGTATAATTATTGTTACTAAGAATAAACGTGATTTTGACTGAGAAATTTTCCATTATTTGCGTCAATATTAAATAACTTGGGTTATTTTGAGGCTTTGTCAAGGAGGATGTTCTAATGTTTCAACATAATTATTATTATTTGGAGCTTCAAAAGAAAAAACTTTGTCATTATTACCTTTGAGTAAATTATACGCGTTGTTGACTTGCGTCATCAACGCGTATAATTCTTAGAATTTTTTAGTAAAACTATTTTAAAAATCAGACAAGAAAAATCATGGACAAGATCATGATAATTATACTTGTTAGTTAGTTAGTCCATTATGTCCCACTGGTGGGCGAAGGCCTCCCTCTCGCTTTTCCACACACGTCTGTCCTCAGCCATTGTGGGTACATATACTTGATCTTAGCTAAAGTCTAAGATCTCCTCAACACTTGTAATAAAACTGTGGTTTGAGAAAATCTCTTCACCAATCTTTTTTTTTTACCATTATGTACAACATTATTATATCTATAACTGTGTACTAATTTATTTAAATTATAAAAGTACGAATAAACGATTTATTATTCTTTATAACAAAATGGTGACTCGTACAGAGTGCTTGCTGTTTGATATTAAGTCGACGGTGGCGTTGTACATGAATATGTAATCAATTGAATAATCAGCATAGGGCTCAGGCCTCTTCAGTTGGATAGAGAACCACCCGTTATCCACTTAGCGGGTTCAGTGCGGTTTGGTGGTTACATGTCATCGAATTGGCTGTAGTTGCTATAGGTATACGAGTATATTATTATGCAGGTATCCTCACAATATTGTACAACTTCGAGAGCAGTGGTGATGAAATAAATTGTTCACCTGCTCCACCCCTTGGTACACTGGGCACGCCATAACTATGGCGGTAAGTCCCCTCTTTGAGGAGTGGCTGGAAAGGCAACACGGCGTCCTTACCTTCCGCATGACGCAGGTCCTCACCGGACATGGTAAGTTCGGGAGGTTCTGCACCGGATTCGTGCGGAAGAAACGCCCGGGTGTCACCATTGTGTGGACCACCCGGAGGACACGGTGGAGCACACGGTGGAGGTGTGTCCCGCTTGGGCAGAGCAACGCCGTGTCCTCGTGGGGGCGATCGGCGGCGGCGATCTCTCACGCCGGGCCTTGGTACAGGCCATGGTCCGGAGTGAGGAGGAGTGGCAGGCGTTCGCCTCCTTCTGCGAAGCAGTAATGCTAGCAAAGGAGGCGGCCGATCGCGTGAGGCAACGGTCTTCACGCCCCAATCGCCGCCGGGATTCCGATCCCGATTTCCGGCCATCGTAGGCGCAGGCTTGCGGACGGCGAGCAATGGGTGGCTCGCCGTCCGACCGTCCGGTAACCGTGCGGACCGAGCCCAAGTCGTCGACGGCGCGTGCTGTTCCACGCGCGCCTCAAGGAGATGTCAGCAACTGTAGGGGCCTAGCAGGGTCGAAGCCTACTGGGGCCAAGGGTCTGATTTTGAAAGGAAGACTCGGCCCTGGTACGAAAGGCAACGAAGGAACAGGAGTGGGTTTTTAGTCAGTAAAAGTCTGACACTATCTCCCGCCCCGCCCAAAGGTGGGGGATGTCATAAGATGATTTTCCCACCGAAAAAAAAAACCCTTGTTACAGGAGTGTAACAAGGGGTTTTTTTTTCGGTAAAGGAAAACTGAAGGAATACAGGTGGGATCAGTCAGTAGGTAAAAGTCTAACACGTGGAGACATGTTAGACTTTTACTGACTGATCCCACCTGTATTCCTTCAGTTACCCTTTGTGTTCCAGGGCCACGCTGAAGCATCTATTACGCCACTCGATATTCAGTCAGTCTTAGTCTATGTAGCGTAGTCTAATAAAAGTTAGATTGTCTTACTCTGAATTCAAACAGCAAGATTGGGCTCGTCCGTTCAGTCTGCGCTCGCGTCCGAAAGGAGTGGACGTATGCGTGCGTTACGTATATTTTATTCGTATTGGTAAGCCTTGTCTTGTTTACCAAAATGGCGAGCAGTAAAGAAAAAGAAGCGTCCTAGAGTTGAATCGCGAGATGTCATATTTATGGCTAAAAAGTCATAAAGATTATTTGTATAAAGAATTATATTCACAAAGTTTAAAAGTTTTACTAAAAGTATACAAAAATTTCGATGAAAAAGCGACGAAAGTGCAGGTGTCACTACAACCGCCAACGTCGACGTCTTACGCGTGAATGAGAAAGCCCGCGTTTAGTCCGCGTTTAGCTCGCGTTTAGCCCGCGTTTAGCCCGCGTTTAGCCCGCGTTTAGCCCGCGTTTAGCCCGCGTTTAGCCCGCGTTTTTTAGACTGGTGTAATAGCGAGCTATCTAATTAGACTATCTATAAGATAGTCTGAATATTATAAGCTGAATAACGCGTAGTCTAATAGGCGCTTAGCATTAGAACAAACCGCAGCTTTAGCAGAAGTAAACCACCAGCCTGATTCGTTACCACTGAGCCATCACTGCTCTCTAATCTCCCCTATTATATTTTTTTTACTATATACTGTGTTAATATCTCTGGTATTCTTTTAGGGCGTTGTCACATATTCTTCGACATACGTGTTGGTGGCGCTCAGTGTGGACCGATGTGATGCTATCACCCATCCGATGAACTTCACTGGTAGCTGTAAGTATGCCCTTTAATTGTATTTTCTTCTTAATTCAAGAGTTATTATCTGGTTACTTTTAGACAAATGTGCTCCATCGTAGTTTAATGCTACTTATTGTATTGTATGACTGGCTGGTGTACGCAACTTCGTCTAAAGTCCGTAATATGCGTACGGGTGGGACAAATGTGTTATTCGATCCACCCCAGCTCCTCAAGGAAGGCCAGCAGCGCCTTGGTGTTACTGACCATTTCGTGGTGGGTATCATTATCTATATCTATACTATTCTTAATTAACATTATAAAGAGGAAAAATTTGTATTTTTTATATTTCTGTTTGTAATGAATAAACTACTAAACCGATTTTAAAAATTGTTCACCAGCAGATTACTACTTTATCACTGAAGTCACTCAGTGATAAAGTAGTATTCTGCTGGTGAAAAATTTTTCACGCGGGCAATACCGCTAGCAGAAGTTGGTAAAATAAAAAACAGTAGCAGAGAAGAATTTGTGAAAATAGCTTCCCAACTGCCATCGATAACGAGAAAATCAGACAAACACATATGCGATATTATATAGAATCTGTGTACGAAATTTCATAACTGTACGATGAAAAATCACGAAGTTATAAATAAGCTTGTTATGTTAACTGGTTGGCCGCACAAATACATGATCACCGGGCTACCCGGGCGACTGAAGGGTTGTTTTACTCCCGTATCCGGCTTTGCGTTAGTGTCTAATGTCAGCTATAACCTGCCGTGATCTGTATTGTACTTGTGTCGGTGGTGTCCAACTTGTGACCATATAACATGGTGTAAAAATTATTGGAATCGATTCAGTTACTGATTCTGAACAAACTATATTCAGGTTTCGCGTAAACTAAAAATAATGTTGTATAGACATATACTCATATATTTACGAGAATATCGGGATTCAGAAGAAATCAATCCAATATTCCTCAAACCATCAACATGACTGTTCTGTGAATATGACTGCGAAAAGCGAAGGGCTTATGGCATGGTACTGATGCATGGACATTGTTAGCGCCTATAATTGTGGCCATTCTGCCGTCTCGAAATAATATTCTGACGTTCCAAAAAGCTACATATTCTTTAGCCCCTTACTTATAAGTAAGCATTATTTAAAGTTAAGAAATAATAAAAAATAATGTAACAGGAGCTTTGTCTGTAACACGATTATGGATAGATTTTCATTTTCAAGAGAGTCAGGCCAGATTTGAGAGCCTACGCAAAGATTTTCTTTATAGCGTTAAAGCTTAAAAATAAAAAAAATTACGGAGGAGGATGATGACTTGAAATTAGGATATATGTTATATCTTGAGTCAACAAACTCTCATTATAAAACAACTTTCTTTATTAGGTAACATTGTGAAAACTTCTTCCTCTTTTATTTTTATTATTACTTCATGCGTCACAAAATTACAAGGGCGAAGTTAATGTCTTCGGCAGTCTCTAGCAGTAACCAAGGGTAGTTCAGAGATATCATGGCTGGTACATAAAAGAAAGAAAGTATTATTAAGAAAAACATAAGAGCCTGTATTATCCCACTGCAGAGTTAAGGCCTTCCTCAAATCCATCCAGAAAGTTAAGGCTACCCAACCTGTCCGTGTCGGGGTACCCTAAAATGACGTCAATTCCATCCCTGCTCTCGTCTTTTACACACATTGATTTTAAGTAGCAGAACATGTTTCATTTGCCCGTCATTTTATAGGTAGGTCGGTTAACACTGATATATATTTACCAAAATGTATTTATTTTACACATTGGACCAACAGTACTTCATATAATCCCTAGAAATTGTATACATTACCTAGGTAAAGTATGTGATGGACAATAATGTTCATAATATTTCAAACATTGCCAGGACGCCTTAGGTTTTTTTTTTTTTTTTTTTTTCATTTATTTGTTTCAAAATTTATACAAGTAATAGGTACAATACAGATGATGCAAATCATAAACTCATTAGAGTTTTACCGTGCATCATAATCATCGACACAAGATTTTGCCTAACTAAAACACAAAATAGAGGGTATAAGTAGATAAGACGCAAAAATGACCGTACGTAACATCGCACCAGAGACCGAGCTAACCGCTTATCTATTTACAAAATATTTAAGGAATGTATTGAGACTGATACAGGTTGCTCTTTTATTTTAAGACGCCTATCTGTGAGCATCCCTCATCGCATAATTGATTTATGGGCACAGATGCATATTTTTTTTTATTGTTATTATTTAGTTAGGTATTCAAATGTAAGAAGTGTTGTTTTAATTTGCATTTTATGTTTTTATGTGTAATTTTATCTATTAATGTTGTCGGTAAACTATTTATAAGGTAGGGTATCATATATTTCATATTTTTTTTATTGTTATTATTTAGTTAGGTATTCAAATGTAAGAAGTGTTGTTTTAATTTGCATTTTATGTTTTTATGTGTAATTTTATCTATTAATGTTGTCGGTAAACTATTTATAAGGTAGGGTATCATATATTTCATTTTTTTTTTATTGTTATTATTTAGTTAGGTATTCAAATGTAAGAAGTGTTGTTTTAATTTGCATTTTATGTTTTTATGTGTAATTTTATCTATTAATGTTGTCGGTAAACTATTTATAAGGTAGGGTATCATATATTTCAGTCTTCTCTTGCCATGTAGGTTGCTGTACTTAGGAAGTAAAAGCCTTGCGTTGATGACACTACGAGTATTTATTTGGTTAATGCTTACGGGTTTTGATGTCCTATAATTTTCATTAAAGAATTCTTCATTCAGGAGTGTAAATTTAACCTTTTCCTGGATGGCTATAATTTTACAGAATTCAAACAGCTTATGGTAGTCATTCTTGACATTGGTATTCTATACATTGCCTAGTTATTGTATAGAATACCTGAATTATACAGATTGCCGGTAACATATACATACTATTATTTACATTTTCAAATACTTCTTTAAAAAAAAACATACTCAAAAAACATTTAAAAAAAAAAATAGTAGCCCACAGGGATTAGAGACACACATGTGTCTACTCCCACATGTCGACAACCTTGCGAGCCAAGTCAAGAAACTTTGTTTTACAAATAATTATTATTATTACTTTTCTTTTGCCTTGACACAATGTGTCGCAAATTGTAGTAAATAGGAAGGACGACACTGTCGACTATAACACAATACATACTAGTACAGTCGTCAACGTTATCTTTTAAAAACTTTTTTTTTAATAATTGCAAGTATTCAACCTCGATTAAGAGAATAAACTTATTAATTCACTTAATTTAAACTTATTATTATTATTACTTCCATTAGTTGCATAAAGCTAATTATTATTATTACCTCTATTATTTGAATAAACTCCTACCTCAAACCAATCTCGCCACCTCCTCCTCTCCAAGTCGAGCTTGGCGGCGTTGTCGTGCATCATCAGGCACCCACATTGTGGAGACTCTTGCCCAGCGATCCATGTGCATGCGGCTGATGAGACCTTATATTTTTCCTACTCTATCGTCCGAAAATATAATTGTGTCATCCAAAACTTTCAGAGAAGGGAAATTCTTTACATTTTTCTGAACAAAGTTTTATCACATAAAATATGAGAACAGAAACAGAGCTTGACCAAATAAAATATTATAACCGTGATCTAATATAAGATAGTGAGAATCTTCCAGATGTCCTAGAAAATTCTAAGTTATCAACTAAGTTGTACCACTCGTAGAGGATCATAACTTAGCCTAAGTTAAACTTAAGATATAACTTTGAGGAACTCCAGGCAAGTGTCGTTGCATATCTTGCGAACTTTGCTAGTAAGCAGAAATTTCTTCCTTTAACACTGTTACTAGGTTACCAGTTTAGTTTATTATTACGTCGTCAATTGTTTCCTTGCAGTAAATTATTTTTATGAGAACAAGATGGACGGTAATATTTGCGTCTTGGCTTTGTATTTTTCTTGATTTTGGCTAATTCAGTTTTATTACAATATTTGCAACATGCTCGTTCCTCTTTTTGGGGTTTCGTACCTCAAAAAGAAAAAAACGGAATCCTTATAGGATCACTTTGTTGTCCGTCTGTCTGTCTGTCTGTCATGACTATTTATCTCAGAAACGCGTAGAGGTATCGAGTTGAAATTAAAACCATATACTCAGGTCTGCGGTCCCTTGAAGTTGTGAAAAAATCAAACTTCTGAGTTAACTAAAAAAAAGATACGGCCGTATATGTAGCAAAAATCGAATATTTCGACACTGTCAAGGAAATCAAAATTCATAAGGTACTTCCCGTTGACCTAAAATCCTGAAATTTGGCATGAAGCAAGGTCTCTTAGCACAAATATAGGAAAAAATTTGAAAACTGTAAATTTCACAAAAAAAAAAAACATTTTTTTGCGATCCGGGAAAACCTTTGTAACTCAATTCGGGAATTGAACTGTTTTCATAGGTAAGGATTATACGGAAGCGAGTTCGATTCGCACTTGCCCGGTTTTTTTTTTGTATTTAATATGCCCAGGATGTTGTATACATAAAGTGTATATTTTTGCTTAATTTTAATGTTCTAGTTATGTTCAAAATTTTTGTTTTATGTCTTTTATGACCAAATATCTGCATGCTATAGGCTAAATTTGGTTAAACTAAATTGTATTCTTTAGTATACGATACTGTTGTTACCAAAATATGGACCCAGATTTACAAATAAAAATATCGTCTTTTTAAACTACTTAAAATTGGATTATTGCAAACCCTTATAACACATTTCCATTAGAAAATTAAGTTGAAATCATAAATAAGCGCTAATTTTTTACATAAATGCAATTAGAGTTATTTATTTATTTTATATTTTTTTGTAGTTTTTTAAGAAATTTGTTATTCTGATTCTGATAGGCAAATAATTATAAACATCGACTAACTACATTGGTAGTGAATCGGTACTGGTATCTACGCACGTACACACAAACACGCTAGTGACGCAATCAAAACTTATCAAAAATTTTATCTTAGAAATTTATTTTAAAAATAGCTGAAATCGTAACTGATTCAGAACATACTGGATAGGCTTCACTAATTCAAATCATAGGTGATAGCACGTGAGCACATTCGCAGCAAGTTGGTGTAATCATCACAGCGTTGATTCGTTGGAGTTAGTTTTTCATTTACATTGTTAATTTGTATGTATGTATCTAAGTATATATTATTGTATTTCTTTTCTATTTCTTTACCATTAACCTTTTGAGTGCGTAATTAGAGACACAATAGAAAGACAATGGCGCGTGAACGCCGGCGTTAATGCGGGGATCAACAGCTTAAGTTGCACCTACTATGTTTTGTTTCTGCACCACCCTAAGGTCGACTGGTAGAAAATGCCTAACGCATTAAGGCCGCCTTTGTACAGTGTTTATTACTAGTGCATAAAGTTTTAATAAATAAATAAACATACTACTTTCAGGATGTGCGTTTATTATATTACATGTTGTATATAGCAAGAGGTAAATGTTTACCATCACTACTATTATACGACGATGGAGCACGCTTGCCTAAAATAACCTCTTCAGTCTTATCTTCAAAACTGTCAGGTATATCGTCTTCCGTTTTAATTTGCTCATTGTGGTTTTTTTTTACACATAGGGCGCAGAGCTCGTGCACTTATTCTTGGAGCGTGGTTCGTCAGCTTCCTATTTTGTGTCCCAATGCTCTTTCTATTCGACGAAGCCAATGTTGAAGGTATGTATAACAACATTGTAGGAATCTTTTGTAATTTCTAATCCTTCAACTATATATACCAGTCCATCAACTATATAAGAGTGAGTCAGTGATGGCCGAGTGATATGGATTCAAAACCAGTTAGACGCATTACTTTGTGTAATTTATTTCATCACCACTGCTCTCAAAACGGTGAAGGAAAACATCGTGAAGAAACCGGCATGTTCTAGAACCAAAAATTAGAAGACATTTGATATTCATCAATCCGCACTGGGCCCGCGTGGTGGATTACGGCATTCCCAAGAAAGTAGGCCTGATTCCTAGCACTGGGAACATTAAAAGGCCGATTATGCTATGCTATGCTAACTATATACAGGAAACTTTTTATGATGGAGCCACTGATAAAATTAAGATGTTTTTTTTTTGTAAATAATTTTCTTTCCTTATTAATTAACACTAAAACAGGAAAATAACTCCTAACTAAAATATGGCTTCAAAAAAATCTTCCGCATCGCTGTCTTGTCGTTGTATGGCAATCTTAATCCCTAACCGAGGTAAAAGCCAGCCCTTTGATCACGCGAAGTGTGATAAATTTGATAAAATTAAATTTGAACTTCAGTTACAGCGGTGAAATAGGGCCAATATATTCTTTAGGTGATTGTAACAATTTATGAAAAGAGAATTTAAAAAATTAAAAGATAGAGAACCATGTAAATACAACAGTGGCGCATCAGTCTTACGTTTTTTTTTTCCAATTATTAAAAAAAAATCAAAGTACATTCTCTAGATTTAGTAGGTGTCGAACAATGCTCATATTGAAAATTTTAAAACGAATCTAGACAAGACTACCCACGCAGTATGTGCAGACAATCTAGTAGTCTAGCTTTTAATAACACAGTAAGCTCTTACAACTTAATCGGGTTTATTTTACGAGGGTTCGGGTGAAAGTCTTAAAGTTACGATAGACATCTTGCTTGAGAATATTGTGTTACATTTTGAAAAGTATGCAGAAGTTATCTTGAGCATTGCTATCGTAAAAGTGTTTAGTCAGTCATCCTCACTCAGCGTTATTTCCGTCGAAATAATGGGAATGCTGAATGACGATGTATTAGTTAAAAAATGTGGATAGTTTCCATTAAAACACCCCTCTCTTAATGACAGAGAACAAGTAGGTGCTACCAGCGGCTTCGCCCGCGAGATATTAGAAAATTATCCTAATTAAACATACTCTCGAGAGAACAAGTATCCTATGTATTATTCCAGGACTTGGTCTACCCGTGTGCCAAGTTTTATCGAAATATGTTCAGCCATTCGAGCGTGAAAAAGTAACAAAAATACATACAGACACATCCACAAATATTCGACTTATAATATTGATGTGATTTTTTTTCTCTGCCATTGGTTTGTAATGTCATGAGCTTATTGTGATAAAAATATATGGCTGCTATCAATAATCAAACTAACAGGTAGTGTTTCTTAACTATTCAAAAGATTTAATAAAAGCAAAGATAAAATAATTCACTTAGCCAAATGAGACAGCCAAGACCAAGGTATGGAAAAATCAGAACACTACAGATTAAGAAAATTACTTAACAGTTAGTACATTTACTGAATGAGCAGAGTTACGAGTTGTAGGTCCCGGGTTCAAACCCAGTCAGGCGCACTTTGTGTAGTTTATTTCTGCACACTGCTCTCAAAACGGTGAAGGTAAACATCGTGAGGAAACCCGATGTTCTAGAAGCAAAAATTCGAAGACATGTGACGTCCACGAACCCCCACCGGCTCGTAGTGGATTATAACCCATTCTCTCTCCTAGAGAGGAGGCCTGAGTCCCAGCAGTGGGAACATTATGAGGCTGATTATCGTATGCTACTTAATAGTAAAAACTAACTTTTGTTTTCTACAGAAAATACACCTATTCCATTAGCCTTTCACAAAACACTAACAATCCAATGCATTCCAGGTATATACCAATGCTGGTCAGGCATCAGCAAGCTTCAATGGCGGATATGGATGACGAGCGTCTTCGTGTCACTGTTCGTGGCCCCAGCATTAACAATATCAGCCTGCTATGGAGTCATCGTGGTCACAATAAGACAGAAAAGCAATCGGGTGTTAGGCAGACGGGCAACGGCGACGAGGCTATGTAAGTAGTTGTTTTTTTATTAACTTTAATATATTCTAGTCTCACAGTGTCTTAAGACGAAAGTCTATGACCAGTGCGTGTTGTCAGTGATAGCATTATGACTACGAAAGGTGGTCGCTCACAATGGACCTCATCAGAAGGCTTAAAGTCACGCAAAGGCAAAGGAGCTCAGAGTTTCCTTGAGTGACCACATCAAGAATGACGATATCCACAGGAGAACTAAGATTACTGACAGACCAAAGCATCGCCAAATATATAAAAAATAAACATTTGAATAAATAAGATGATTACAATAATATAATGAATCATTATTTAATTTAAGTTAAGGTGGCTGAGGTTTAAATAATAAACTGGGCAAGTGCGAGTCGGACTCGCGCACTGAGGGTTCCGTACAAACTTACCTATGAAAACTGTTCAATTCCCGAATTGAGTTAAGATTTTTCCGAATCAAAATATCGACGCTTGAAAGGCAAAATGTATGAACGACCATTTCACAAATTGTTCAAAAAATGGATTTGAAATTCTACTTTTCACAAAAAAAATCATAGTAAATTAACTAATAGAGCATTTTTGTTGATACTCAGAATAGTTATTATATAATATATTTGTTATTTAATTGCTGTGTTAAAACAAAATTATAAGGCCTTTTTGATAGATTTTTAGGAGATAATACAAGGCTGTGAATAATCTTGGTTAGGTAAAATTGACTTAACTCACAATATTAACATTAGAGGTCCTGTAAAAAAGGTTTTAACGATCGAATAGCTACATACAACCAACAACTAAAGTGTCTTACATTCTTTTCGGTAAACTTTTATAATCCAATAAAATGTTTCATCAAGCCAGGTTGTTCAACCATGGAAAACCAAAATATCTAATCTTACTCATAAAACTGAGTTCCGTCTAGGATGAAGGTATTATATCCCAATATTAATATATTTTTAGCGATAAGTAAAAAATTAAATAAAAAATAAAGTAGAATAATAAATTTAACTACTTCACAAAATAGCACAAAAATATAAAACTTGTTCATAATTAAAAAAAAAAACAAAACAAATTATTATAATTAAACTATAAAACTACTTGAGATCAATCAGTCACATATAAAAATTATGCAGATGTTCGTATAGTAAGTAATATAGTTATGTATTTTAATGAAATAAATAACTACTCAACTTTGATATCAATCAGTCTCATGAAACATAAACTGACGAAAAAAACGATTAAATATTGTAGTTTATTATTATAAGCCTATAACTCAATAGATCACAAACTATGCGTCGACTCTGTAGAAAGAAACGATTGAATAGAAAGTAAAGCCGTTTAAACAATTATCGAATAATAAAATTATTCGCTGTGTTCAATTGAGAAACGGATAGGGAAATAAAATCAGGAAAAAATTATAAAATTTTGTTGAAATACCTAACTTATACAAAAGTATTTAGTACCTTCCTAACTTCAATCGTCGACAACAATCCTTTCGCGTTGCAAGTAGTGTTACCAGGCGTCCCGATTTGCGCGGAACGTCCCGATTTTTAGGGGTCTAGGGACGCGTCTCGATTAGCAATTGATGACTTAAAAAAATATTAAAGTCATTATTATTATAATAAAACAATCTGTATCGCATTCGCATCACTTTGTCAAGTGCATTACAAATGACACACGGCGCATCACTGGCTAGTTGTCTCTCTGTCTTCGTACGTCACACGTGACCATAATGTCTTCTGCTTTACTCCACATAATTATAAGTAATCTGTGACTCAATCGATCTTCGTTCATCCTTTCCATTCATATGCATTAAAATGTAACCAACAATAAAATTTTACCATAAAAATATTTAAACTTTTAAAACAGCGGTAATCATTTATAACATATTTTTTTTTTCGTTTTTGTCTTTATTAACACGGTGGAGCTTACGGTGGAAGTGTGCCCTACTTGGGCGGAGCACTACCGTGTTCTCGTGGCGGCGTTTGGTAGAGGCTCGCTCTAGCGCCGGGCCCTGGTTCTGTCCATGGTCCGGAGCGAGAGGGTATAGGAAGCGGTCGCCTCCTTCTGCGAAAAGGAGTTGACCGCAACCGTGAATCAACGGATACCCTGACGCCCCAGCCGTCCCAGAAGATGTCCCGGGCGTCGAGTGTCACACTTCGATTTCTGGCTACAATAAGCACGGGTTTGCAAACGACAAGCAATAGGTAGCTCGTCGTTCACCCATCCAATAAAGACCAGGCCCGATTCGATGGCGCGTCGTGTTGCACATTCTCCTCAAAGAGAAACCCTCAAAAGAGATGTAGAGGTCCAGTAGGGCCGATGCCAGCTAGGGCTGCGGGAATGTTTGAAACAGTGACCGTAGCCCTGGAACGCAAAGAGCGACTGAAGAAGTTTGGGTTTTAGTCAGTAAAAGTCAGACACGCCCTCTCGTTCCACTCTAGAGCAGGAGAAGGAATTGGATGATTTCCGTCCTCAAAAAAAAACATAATTAAAAAAACAAATACTCCGATTTAAAACCCTAAATCCCGATTGGTTTTACCATCCGTCCCGGTTTTTATCCAATCGGACCTGGCAACACTAGTTGCAAGTTTCCAAATTAAAGCTACTTTTGAACTTTTTTGAACCTCTGGAAATCCACAAATATAAAAATGAACACCATGAAAAATTATTTTATTAAAATTGCTCATATTATTATGATCAACTACTGGGTAAAAATTAAAACATGATACAAATTAGTTGGCTCGATAAAAAAAAACACGAATCTGACCCTTACTTACGATTTGAAATGTGTATATCTACGAGATTACGTCACGGAAATATTTGAAATTTCCACAAAAATAATAAAACTTGTTTTTTAAAAGGGTCTGGTAAAAAGGTAGCCACTGACACTGGCCTGGAGGCCAGTGCCTACAAAATATTCTGTGACTGCAACCGTCTCTTAAGGTACTCCTCATGATACCTACGTAGGATAGCAAAGATTTTACAAAGCTTGTTTTTATACAAATTATCTCCTGGGCGCTTGTTCTTACCAATAACTTCAACTTTTTCCGTAGCTGCTGTGTCATCCATGCTATATTTTATATAAATATTATCTGAATCCTATGTAACACTAATTGAGTTTACTAATTTTGCCAACAAGATAGTTATTAAAGTATTTTTCGGACATAGAATCCCAAGCCTAGAAATCTTGGTGACACATTATCTCTACACTGTAGGGTTTTAGATATTTCCTGGCCAACTCAAATATTAAGGATCAACTGAGCGTTGCGTGGTTGACTGAAGCACTCACGCAACGCTCAGACCATACACGCAGCGGTTCGCGCGTATAAAATGCGCTCCTTGAGTACAGCTTATCCACCACTTTTTCAACCAATAAAGATTTTTTACGTAGGTTTAACTCACTAACACAAAAAACTTTGCTTTAATTAAAGTATCATAAATGCTAACGGTTGGTCAATATCGTTTCAGGTAAAAATGTATTAACGACCAACTTGTTATTAAACATTGACGACAAAATGCGCTTAACGTCCGAGTGATTGTAATTCGCAGAAAGGTAAAATGTTTTAACGGACAATAGTCAAAAAATTGTACACAGATAAATTGTTTTATTTCCAAAACAGGAAAAGTGACCAACTTGTAAAACGTTTTATTGATTAATAAAAATGAAAAGTGATTTGGTAAAGTGTTTTAACTTCAAATCTTTAATATGACAAAAAAAGCAAAATGAATTATGGCTGATTTTCAAACGTTATGTACGGTTTATGAAACAAATGTCGAAAATGGTTGGATTTAAAACAAAATACAATGCGAAAATGACTGAAATCACCGTTGTATTAACGACCACAAAAGTGCTCAGATTTGTCTGAAACCTAGACCATTCGAAAGAGAAAAATCTGCCGATTCCAACGATGTAAATAACTCAATTTTGACCAAAGTGGTCGTTAATACATTTTGCCTTTCAAGCGTCGATATAAGTTTATTTTTTGTGACCTAACTACCAATTTACAATTTTCAGATATTTTTGTATATTTAATTTTGTGCTATGAGACCTTGCTTCATGCCAAGTTTCAGGATTCTAGGTCAACGGGAAGTACCCTATAAATGATTCCCTTGAATGAGTCCAAATATACTTTTTTGCGATTTTACGGCCGTATCTTTTCTTTTCTTTAACTCAGAATTTTGATTTTTTTCACAGCTTCAAGGAACCGGGGACCGCAGACTTAAGTAATAGTTTTAATTTCAACTCGGTACCTTCACGCGTTCCTGAGATCAAGGGTCTTGACAGACAGACAGACGGACAACAGAATGATCCTTTAAGGGTTCAGTTTTTCCTTTTGAGGTCCGAAACCCTGAAAATAATTACAAAAACAATCTCATAAAAAGAAAAGTATATGTATATAATTAAATTAAAACAAGATGGAGCAGTTAATAGAGGTAATAACATCGGCACTCAATCACCTTCAAAAAGCTACTTTCTCAGTGTTATCAACACGCGGGCCCGCGTAGTGGATTACCGGCCATTCCCTCTCCTAAAGAGGAGGCCTGAATTTCAGCAGTGGGAACATAATTAAGTCTGATTATGCTCGATTAAGCTCATCCACAAAAATCTCGACTTCTATTTTTAAAAATAAGTTTATGCGAATCACATTTATCTAATTAAACTAAGTAATTAGACTTTTTTGGTCATCCCTAAGTTATAATTTGGGTGAAAGTTTGCTAAAATGTGATTGGCTGGTTTGTGTTATGTACTCGTAAACAGTTGTTTATGTAGGCTAAATGTAGACTGAATTAGATTAGTGATATATAAATGTATTAGAGGTTTAGTGCAGCCGTAATTTTCCTGGCTAATGTGATAAGGTGTTTTTCCGTTAGTATCTAAAAAGGTTTCCTGAGTAGGTTTTTGTTTAAATGATATAAACCAGTGCTTAACAGCGATCCCACCTGATGATAAGCAGTGATGCAATCGTTGATTTATTAGTGCAATTCTCCAATTGCACTAATTTATTAAGAGCCTATTCACTCTAGCCTTGAAGATACTAAAAATCTAAAGTCAGTTTAGATTTTTACGTCAACATTATGATGACATCATCATTTCAATCGAAAGACGTCCACAACTATGCATAGACCTCCCCTAAATGACGCGGCAACGAGCGGTCTCATGCGTCTCGCTTCCATCGGAATCCTGCGACCCCTTGGTTGTGTCGGTCCACTTCGTGGGAATCCTTTCAAATATGCGTCTTCTGGTACACGGTACCAACAGTAATACTTACAAAACCTGTACCTACTATTTCTCCGTAGAAATTGACCTAATAGACATTTCATCACGCACCTCATATGCAGTCTCCTGAGCCTTTTCAGATCTTATCGCCATTTATCAAACAACTACAAGTCTTACTAAAAGATTAAACTTAAAGAAACGTTGTAGCACTCTAGGAATTACTCCTGTATCGTGGGTACAAACTTGTAAACTCGCATACACAAGAAACTCAGACCCGAAATCTCTTTGCGAAACACCTATAGCATAGCATAGTCGGCCTTATAATGTTCCCACTGTTGGGACTCAGGCCTCCTCTCTAGGAGAGGGAATGGGCCGTAATCCACCACGCGGGCCCAGTGCGAGTTGGTGGATGTCACATGTCTTCGAATTTTTGGTTCTAGGACATGCCGGTTTCCTCACGATGTTTTCCTTCACCGTTTTGAGAGCAGTGGTGATGAAATAAATTACACAAAGTAATGCGCCTGGCTGGGTTTGAACCCGCGACCTACAACTCGTAAGTCGAGGCCGTTACCACTCGGCCACCACTGCTCTGCGAAACACCTATCTATAGATAATATAAATATTCATTCTGAATGGGAATCGAATCTGTGACACGCAGCACAGCAGCCAATCACTTAATCACTGCGCCAACCGTGCCTTCAAACTACGTATTATGTTTTAGGCGATCAATCATATTCGGGTCAATATACAAAAAGTGGTCACAGCGCCACCCAGTCGTACAGTTAGATTGAATTATTCGTTTTTTTTTTTATAAGATGAGCGTCGGAATTGCATAAGCTAATTCCGCCTAGCCCGTTCCATCATCGGACCACCAGGCGTACGGCGATGCGCCACCGGTATATGGTGGACATCCCACCTTTATGCACAAAACGTTTTGGGAACACATTCTTTGTGCGTACAGCTAAGGAGTGCAATTCCTTGCCGGAATCTGTGTTTCCTGATGGCTACAACCCGGGAATCTTTAAGTCAAGAGTAAATAGGTTACTTCTAGGTAAGCATGCTCCATTCTCGACCGCATCGTCGCTTTCCATCAGGTGAGATAGCGGTCAAGCGCGAACCTATCAAGAATATAAAAATCAAGAACAATATGGTTTGCAAAACAATGGTACGACTCTGTTAGAGAAAGCAATCAACATGACCATATTTTTTATTTTTTTGATACAGAAACTATACTGAGTTTCCTCCATGCTTCAAAATCCAATTTAAATTGTTGATTTTCGCTGTCAATTGAAGATCGCTGACTGTCGTTAGAGATAGTAAAAAATCAGAATACAGTCAGACTGCAAGCTGACTCCCATGTACCATCGATACACTAAGAAAAATAAACCAAAAAAAACCAGACATATTAATCTTTCCAAATTAAATAAACCAAAAGTAAATAACAAAACATTGGTTAAAGTCAAGGTCAAAACGGAACGTGCCAAAACTGACGATGTCTGAGGTCCATAAAGTATAGCCTGCAAACCACTCTGGATTTATGTCGTAAATAAAAGGTTATACGCTTCTTATTGAATAGTAAACGGAGGTAAAGAAAAGAAAACGGTAAACCAAGCTAAGGAGGATTACTTCAAAAGGAATGGAGTATATGTTGGGTATCAAATATTGTACGAAATGTAAGTAAACAAAAGACTGTAATAAAATAGTCCTACATAAAGAAATTATGACATGAAAGAAAAGGGAGTTATTGATAGCGTGACGGTTGATGGAGGGGGACGAAGAAAAACGTGTTGCTCGTAATATGGAACAAGGGGAAGATCATGAATAAAATAGACCCACATAATTGATTACTAACGAGCAACCAGTAAATTACCTATCCGTGATACTATATAGGTAGACTAGAATGCTACAGAATAATATATCTAGTGAAAAATGTGTAATAACGTCATAATCAGGTAAGAGCGGTTGTATGGAAATATATCTCGGATTGGCTGCTCTTAATAGGTATTTTCCACTTTTAAATACATAGCATAGTACAGCATAGTCGGCCTTATAATTTTCCCAGTGTTGGGACTCAGGCCTCCTCTCTAGGAGAGGGAATGGGCCGTAATCCACTACGCGGGCCCAGTGCGGGTTGGTGGATGTCACATGTCTTCGAATTTTTGGTTCTAGGACATGACGGTTTCCTCACGATGTTTTCCTTCAGTTTTGAGAGCAGTGGTGATGGTGATGAAATAAATTACACAAAGTAATGCGCCTGACTGGGTTCTAACCCGCGACCTACAACTCGTAAGTCGGGGCCGTTACCACTCGGCCACCACTGCCGCACCACTTTAAATACATAAAAAATTTTTACGAAATATATTTTTAATACGAAAGATAAACATTCTATTAATTTATTCGTTTTATCGTGGGTCGATGTCATCGTGGGTGTCAAAATAATTAGTTTGATGTTAAGACAACGTATTAAAAAGAGCCTTCTACATAACACAATTAATAACGTCGACGACGCCCACACAAAAACATAATTAAAATCATTTATTTTCTACGAAAAATACGGACGTTTTAAATCGTTTTTCAAGTGTTTCAAAGCTGTAGTCAGGCTCTGAAAACCCATCGGGGAACACAGGGTGATTCTCGGCCACTGTAGACGCGGGCTTGTCATCACCATCATCATTTCAGCCGAAAGAAGTCCACTGTTGGACATAGGCCTCCCCCAAATGTCGCCATAATGACCGGTCCTGTGCGTCTCGCATCCATCGGATTCCCGCGACCCTCACCAGGTCATATGTCCACCTTGTGGGAGGCCTTCCAACGCTGCGTCTTCCGGTACGTGGTCGCCATTCCAGAACCTTTCGTCCCCATCGACCATCTGTTCTGTGAGCGATGTGCCCTGCCCACTGCCACTTAAGTTTTCTGATTCTTCGGGCTATGTGTGTAACCTTGGTTCCGACGCGCTGGATGGTTGGCGTGATTGGTTGGACGGCGAGTAATGGGTAACTCGCCGTCTGGTCGTCTGGTAAGGATCAAGCCCGAATCGCCGGTGCGTTGTGTTTCTTTCACGCCTCAAAGAGATGAAAATGAAATGGACTGAACCCAGAAAGGCGGACGCCTTCTAGGGCTGCGGGATGATTTAAAGGAGTTACTATGACCTTGGAACGCAAAGGGCAACTGAAGGATCACAGGTGGGTTTTAGTCAGTAAAAGTCTGATACGCCCTCTTGCTCTTCTCAGAGCTGAAGAAGTTATTTGATGATTACCTACCTCAAAAAAGCCTCGTCCACGCGTCGCATACACCAACCGTGCGATGGTCCTGTGCTTTCCATCCAGCATATTCCCACCGCCTTTACCAGGTCTTCGTTTCACCTTATGGAAGGTCTTCCACCGTCTTTTTAGGGTTCCGTACCTCAAAGGGAAAAAACGTAACCCTTATAGGATCACTTAGTTGACCGTCCGTCTGTTTGTCTGTCTGTCAAGACCCTTTATCTCGGGAATGCGTGGAGGTATCGAGTTGAAATTCAAAACAATATACTCAAGTTTGCGGACTCTTGAAGCTGTAAAAAAATCAAACTTGTAAGTTAACGAGAAAAAAAGATACTTCGGTTTATGTGGCAAAAACGTACATTTCGACACTCTCGAGGAAATCAAAATTCATAGGGTACTTCCCATTGAATTTCAGGATTCTGGGAATCCTGAAATTTGGCATAAAGCAAGGTCTTATAGCACAAGTATAGGAATAAATCTGAAAACTGTAAATTTGTTGTTACGTCACAATTTTCTTTTTTGCGATTCGGAAAAATCTTCAGAGACTCCATTCCGGAATTAAACTATTTACATAGGTACTCGTAAGTTTGTACGGAACCCTCAGGGCGCGAGTCCGACTCGCACTTGTCCAGTTTTTACCCGACTACGGCAATTTTGACAGGCTATGTATGTATGTATGTATGTGAGTATGTTCATCTGTTCCCTCCTAGCTCCTTCCCTCTACTTATCGAAACTCGACTTATGAGGTATCGTTAAAACCTTCATAATTGGTAACTGGAAAAACAAGAACAGAACAAATAGAAAAGCCGTAGTCACACGTTATTAATGTGTTTCGGTTGATACCTATAACGTGTCACTGCGGCTTTTCTTTTTGTTCTGTTCTTGTTTTTCCAGTTACCTTGTTTATTTCAACATCCTGAAAATCTGTTTTTTACTTTTTTTATTTTTGTTTATAGACTTAATATAAGGTCATATGACCTAGCATTAAACTAGGAAACGTTTACATTATATCACGGAAGAAAGGCTTATTTTACAACGAATAAGAAAGAAAAACAAAGTAATAATGGTATGTTTTTATTGCAGATAGTGACGACCTGGACAGCCGGCGAGCCAGCAGTCGCGGCATCATACCCAAGGCCAAGATAAAAACTGTGAAGATGACCTTTGTTATCGTTTTTGGTAAGTGATTATTTTATTATTTCCGATCCTTGATGGCCATTAACTGAAACAGTTTTATTTCGCATTCTCAAAACAGTTTTAAGCACCTATTATGTGATGTAGCTATAAGAGAAAATTCTATTCTTTTTGGATTTATTTATTTATTTATTATTTATTTATTTATGTACACACAAACACTTAAAAATTGCATTGTGCTTTGGGTGAAATATTTTTGCTCATATATTAAGTACTTTCCAAAGTAAAATTCATTTGGTAAATGAAATTTTCAGCTTTTCATTTCGCGTTTTATTCACTTGGTCAAATTACCATTTGGCATAATTTCACTTCGTCAAGTTTATCAAATCAAACTTTTTATTTTGTCAAATATTATCATAAATATTAAATCAAAATGAGTATAGATTTCTTAAAACTAAATGTTTCATTTAAATTATTTGCAATACACATAAATATTTAGAGCAATCCGACTTGGATTTTTTTTTTATATTTTGGGAACAGTATGTTATGCTAAAGTGAAACGTTACAAGTAATTATTTGTTAATCAAGTACTTGCTAATAATGAATTTACTAACTGAAAAATTGCAATATGTAAAATCTGTTTTTTAATTAAAGATAATGATTTGACAATTCGAATGTTGCATGTTTTTTCCATTTCATAAATAGTGAGGTACCGCAACCGATATTGAACAAAAAACCGAAAATATTCGTAAAAATAATTTCGTTTTTTTATCGAACTAATTTCTGAAGGTAATTTGATAGATGCAAATGTCTAACTCATAAAATAAAATATAATTTAAGCCTAAGTATTGAAAGACTAGCAAAAGCTGCGTCATTTTATTTTTTCGTCTCGATTTATTATCACCAAACCCAGATAAAAATATAGAATTACTCAAAGTTATATTTTTGCTGACACTTTATTACAACTTTACTAGGTTAGAGATTAACACTAGGTTAATCTCTTCTAAAATTGTAGCGACAAACGAATCTAGTGTCGGTTTCTTGCAATGCAAACATGTGAATTCACAGCTTGACGAGCAATGGGCACGCCATAATCATGACGTTTGGGGACTAACCGTCATGATTATGGCGTGCCCATTCTTTGAGGAGTGGCTAAGCAAGTCCTCACCGGACATGGTCAGTTCGGGAAGTTCCTACATCGGATTGAGGAGGTCATCACTGTGTGGACCGCCTGGAGGACACGGTGGAGCATACGGTGGTGGTGTTTCCTACTTGGGCGGAGCACCGCCCTGCCCTCGTGAAGGCAATAGGTGGCAGCGACCTCTCGCGCTGGGTCCTGGTACAGGCCATGGTCCGGAGCGAGGAGGAATGGCAGTTGCCGCCTCCTTCTGCGAAGCAGAAATTCTAGCGAAGGAGGAGGCTGTACGAGTAAGGAAACGAACATTTTTACGCCCCGGTCGCCGAGACCCCAACCCCGACTGCCACAATGTCAATACTGACGTCGAGCAATGGGTAGCTTGCCGTCTGGCAGTTCGGTAATCGCCGGGACTGAGCCCCAGTCGTCGACAGCGCTTAATAATCCACGCGCTCTTCAAAGAGATGTCAGCAAACCGTAGGGGCACAGTAGGGTCGATGTGGTTTTAAGCAGTAAACGTCTGACACGCCCTCCTGCTCCATCCAGACCGGGTGAAGTCATTGGATGAATTCCGATCTTGATAAATATCTTGACGACCAATGATGATAACTTTTTTAATTCTAAAGCATAAACTGCAACTGTCTCGTCCCGCTCTTGTAAACAAGATATAAAATTGTGTTGGGACGCCCATATATTGGAGCTCCCTGGTAAAAGGTACTAGTTAAGAACTCATGGAGCGGTTTTCAACCGCGCCCGCCACGGTGCAGGAAACAGCTGTTTTATTTCTAAACCCACGAGACCGGAGTTTTGTGTGGTTACACTGCCGTCGCGGTTGCGGTTATTGCTCGCGAACTTGGCAGATGACAATCGCAAGCCGCGCGGTTAATTACCAGTTGAGCTCCAGACCGCCGTGGACATACACCAGAAACGAGCTGTTGAGTTATACTTACTTCACAGAAGAATGAAAAAAAGAAGGCCTATAAAGTTCCGGGTGCATCAATCGATTTTCGGATTTCGCATCGAATTTCTCTATCCCCTGATGGCCATTGCGGTTGTTAATCGACCGCAGAGAGTGCGGACGCAACCCACCGAGGCAGCGGGTGACCGTGGCCTGCACGATTCTACTAGTTGCCCGCCGGTAAAAACGGTTTTGTGAGTTCTTAGTGTAAGTAAAAGTCCAAGTGTAAAAAATATGGTAATATTTTTGAATATTTTAATCTTCAATTCATATTAAACTCTATTATAAACAAACAATATTGTATCTTAGTCCTTCTTTCCTTAAAGGTTATATTACTATAAGAACCGGTATAAAAAATCGAATTTGGAGACATCACTTTTATCAAAAAGCAGGCAACATATTTCTGGAGTTTGACATTTGCACTTGTCAAATCATTATCTGGGATTAAAAAACGAACTTTAGATATATACAAATGTTTCTTTGCCAAATGCTGCGAAAAATAGTTGTGATGAGATATTTTAGGAAAAGCTTTTTGACCATACATTAGTAATTCGCGTGAATTCTACTTTGGTTCATGGTATCAATGCAAAGCTGAAGAGGGTCAAAAATACATGATACGTATAAGGCTAAAAAATTTGTAAAGTGAAAAATTCTAACAAAAAGGTAACAGGACTAGAAAAAATGTCCATATTGGAATAAATTTATGCACACTTGCTAAATATACTTCGCCATAATATAATAAACATGTTATTCTAGTATTTTCAGTTTGTCACCATGTTATTAGTTTAATAACTCATTCGTGTTACTGTAACAACACGTCACCAGTCACGCCGACGGACAGACACGCATACCAAAAATAAGCTGTTATTACGGATATATTACGAGCGGCGTTGATAGCCCATTGGTTACGGCCCCGATTAACGGATTGTAGGTAGTGAGTTCAAAACTAGGCAGACGCTTTACTTTGTGAATTTTACTTCATCACCACTGCTCTCAAAACGGTGGACGAAAACGTCGTGAGGAAACCGGCATATCCTAGAACACAAGATTCAAAGATATGTTACATCCACCAAACCACACTGGGCCTGCATGGTGGATTACGGTAAATTCTCTCTCCTAGAGAGGAGGCCTGAGTCCCAGTAGTGAGAATATTATAAAATTTATTATCATGCTATTATTACAAAGTCACTTTAAAGTCACTTTGGGTTCAATTTATCTTCTTCCTTGTCGATATCACTCTTGACAGAGTGGTCGTGGTCATCACTTCAGGTGTTGGTGGCAAGCTTCACAACACGCCGCCACTCCTCTCTGATGGCCGCCTTCCTCGTGCATTCGTGCAGTGATGATGAGCCATTTACTGCCGCTTTAATCTGGTCAGTCCACCTCATAGGCGACCTTCCTCGTGGCCTGGTACCCTCAACCCTTCCCTGAACTACAAGTCGCTCCAACTTGTCCATCGCAGACCTGGAAATTGCCACTGGGCCTGCATGGTGGATTACGGTCAATTCTCTCTCCTAGAGAGGAGGCCTGAGTCCCAGTAGTGAGAATATTATAAAATTTATTATCATGCTATTATTACAAAGTCACTTTAAAGTCACTTTGGGTTCAATTTATAGGTGGGTGTAAAAACATTATGAAAAATATATGTAATCTAATAAATATTTTTGTGTAAACGAACTGATTTAGAAATAAATTCACTCAGCGAAATCGACGGTACATGCCAAAAAATTGAACTTTATGAATAAAATAAAAATTAATGTAAACAGGCTTACTTTTGAAATTGACAATCGTAAGAATTTATGCCAAAGCTGATTTAACAGTTCCTCAAAAATATAAGAAATATTTTCTGAATCTACATTTCGACACCCACATCGATCAAGGCAGTATCTCGGATTACAGTCCAAACAAAATTCAAACTTAGCTTTATCACTTTTTGGTTCATTTTGAAAGATGACTTTATTAATGTTACCTTATTCGTTGCGGGTGTCGATTTTTTTTTTATACATGTTACTGACGCCTTGGAATTTTTTTCAAAATTTTGTTCACACATTTTCAATACGACTTTTCTTTTAAAAAGAAACCTGATTTCAACTTAAAAGATCACCTAGTTTTGATTATGGAAACACAAAGAACATAATTTGTTAAGCAACTAAATGGAAGAATATCTAAATACATTATTTAATTAGTTCTTCCTAAACAAATATTAGTTCCAGTACATAAATCCTTAGTGATACATTACACAGGAAATTAATGGGCGATGCCTTAGGAACGGACAAAGTGCTGAGCATTGTATCAATGTAAATTAAGTTCATAGAGAAGAGGAGTTATCTAAAGTTTAACCTTGAGGAATGTTATATAAGACTATAGCCTAGCTATGACTCAGATTCCTACGTGGAAATTAGAAGAAATTGAAGTCTAAAATATGATTCAATTTTTATATAGGTACTAATACTAGTAGTAGGTAGGAGGGTAAAAAATGGCTTACGACCTATTCTCAGACCTAGAAAATATACACAAACAATTTTTATTATGGGAGCAAAGCCGAAATCGCGAAAAAAATATCAGCTGTTCAGTACATTAGGCAAACATAAATGTACTGAACAACTGATTTTTTTTCGCGATTTCAGGTTTGTTCCCATAGTAAAAGTTGTTGGTTATCATGAGCACAATCACGTGTTTAAGTATCGTACACTAATTACCAGTCACCTTATATATTGGGCTAAAAAAGATATTGTTTCTGCAGGATAAGACACAAGAGCGCAGCTGTGGAAAACCTAGTTTTATAATTCACTAGCTTTTGCTTCGCGGTTTCGCCCGCGTACATAAAATATATTTTATTAAAATATATTATCTCACTCAAGAATAAAGCAGCTTTCTATCGCTGAAAAAATTTTAGTAATCGGACCAGAACTTTCAGAGATTACCTCCTACAAACAAAAAAAAACAAAATTCACCTCTTTATAACATTAGTGTTGATTATAGAATATTGAGATAACATTTACAGAAAATTCGAAAATGTTATTTGCCAGGTTGCCAATTGACCAAATTGATAGATTTAATTTTTTCCTACAAAAACTAAATGACTACATTTCGATGTCAATCTAGCAACCCCTCACTAAAAACCGTTTATTAAAAAACCGGCCAAGTGCGAGTCGGACTCGCCCATGGAGGGTTCCGTAGCAGCAAGTAACATAATAATAATCTTTGTATCAGGTTCATATTTGGCTTGCGCAAGTATGACCACGTTTCTGAATTTCGTACTTCGGTTTACGATTTATGACGTACTAAAAAAAAACTACTGACCAGATCTCGTTCAAACCAATTTTCGTTGGCAGTTTTTATAGTAATGTACATCATATATTTTTTTTAGTTTTATCATTCTCTTATTTTAGAAGTTAGAGGGGGGGGGACACACATTTTACCACTTTGGAAGTGTCTCTCGCGCAAACTATTCTGTTTAGAAAAAAATGATATTAGAAACCTCAGTATCATTTTTGAAGACCTATCCATAGATACCCCACACGCATGGGTTTGATGAAAAAAAAAATTTTGAGTTTCAGTTCTAAGTATGGGGACCCCCAAAATTTATTGCTTTTTTTCTATTTTTGTATGAAAATCTTAATGCGGTTCACAGAATACATCTACTTACAAAGTTTCAACAGTATAGCTCTTATAGTTTCGGAAAAAAGTGGCTGTGACATACGGACGGACAGACGGACAGACAGACAGACAGACAGACAGACAGACAGACAGACAGACATGACGAATCTATAAGGGTTCCGTTTTTTGCCATTTGGCTACGGAACCCTAAAAATCGTAGAAGTCTCTCAACCACGTCTGCAGAGAGTAAAGTCACGTTATGTCACAAAAAATGTCGTTTCCAATTCTGGAAATAAACAAGACGAGCCAACAAAGCTCGATAGCAAGACCTAAAGAACCCACAATTTTCCAAAACCAGGTTCGTTAATATTCTCTACCAGAAAATAAAACTAACGAAATCTACAACGACTACAAGTGAATTTCTATGTAATTTAAATTTTATTCACTCTACGTTTTTTCGTCTGGGTGAATACTTGTATATATACACTTCTGGACACATCTATTGGCCCACCTTGTATTTTCAGTTTCGTTTGGTCCTAGCTAAAATTTTATATTAGGTCGAGCAAAAAATTTTTATGCAGTTTTGAACCTGGCACATTCACAATTTCATTCAATAGTCTTTTTTTGAATTTCGAACACAGAATTTAAAGAAACAAAAGACAATTTGGAGCCTGTTTGTTGATATCAAACAACCGAATACTAAGAAAACTTGGTTTTATTGGTTTACTTGGATTTAATTCTTGAAAAAGTGATTGATCTTTGGTTTTGCAACAAACATTACTTATTCTTAACATTAAGGTGAGGTTCTATCAATAATCTATGGATACTTCACCTGAAGTATCCATAGATTATTGATTTATTATTGATTGATTACGCACAAAACGTTTTGGGAACACATTCATAGTGCGTACAGCTAAGGAGTGGAATTCCTTGCCGGAATCTGTTTTTCCTGATGGCTACAACCCGGGAATCTTTAAGTCAAGAGTGAATAGGTTACTTCTAGGTAAGCGCGCTCCATCGTCGACCGCATCGTCGCTTTCCATCAGGTGAGTTAGCGGTCAAGCGCAAACCTATCAAGAATAATAAAATAAAAAAAGAAGTCGCCGCCCAAGCTGTGGCACTTATTCAGGCCGGACACAGCCAAAGAAACGTGAGTGCTCAACTTAATTTAAGTCGATCTGCGGTCCGAAATGTTTATCGGAGGTACCTAGAGACTGGCGGCTTTGTACGTCGCCAAGGAAGGCCACGATCTCGGGTCACAACTGAAAGGCAGGATCGATTCATCGTGACGACCAGCTTGAGAAATCGTCACCTTACCTCCATTGAGATACAAAACCAACTTCGCGACTTCCACGGAGTATCTGTGAGTGCTCGAACTGTTCGGAGAAGGTTAAAAGAACGCGATATGGTACCACACAAGCCAGCTAATGGGCCCAAACTAACGCGAGCCCACCGAACAGCGCGCCTTCATTTCGCACGCAGTCATTTAAATTGGACACAGCAAGATTGGAGCCGTGTACTCTTTTCTGATGAGTCTAAAATTGTGTTACATGGCAATGATGGAAGGAAGAAGGTCTACCGACGTAAGGGAGAGCGTTTCGAACAATGCTGCTTTGAAGAGAGGGTTGCTTATGGCGGTGGCTCATGGACTGTCTGGGGCGGTATATCCGCGATCGGCAAAACCCAACTTGAGGTTGTTACAGGACCACGGCTGCCAACATTAAATGCTGAAAGGTACATTCGTGAGTGCTTAGAACCTCACGTGATACCATACGCGGACTATATGGGCCCAAATTTCCTTTTTATGCATGATAATGCAAGAGCCCATGCGGCCGGCATCGTCAGGGAATATCTTCGGGATGTGAACATCACAGTTATGGACTGGTCAGCCAGAAGCCCAGACATGAACCCCATTGAGCACATGTGGGACGAGCTAAAAAGACGTGTTAGGGCTCGTCAGCCCGTTGCCCAGACGATGCAGGAGTTAAAAACTGCTATAGAAGAGGAATGGGAGATGATCCCTCAAACTTTCATAGAGCGGTTGATAAACTCTATGCCTAATCGTATGAAAGCTGTGGTAGATGCCCATGGAGGCAACACGCGTTATTAAATTAAACCTTTATTTGATAAAACATGTTTTTTATTCAAAAATCAATTGCCATTAACAAGGCGCATATCCGACTTGTTAGGCGTAGCTCCATGTCGTATGGTATTCTGAATTCAAATTTAAAACAATACGATCGAAAAAGATGGTAAAATGTATCAGGTTTAAAACTGCATCAACAGTTTTTGTTCAATCTAGCAATCATATTTCGGTAGGGGCCATCGAAACCTAAACTCTAAGGTGGGCCAATAGATGTGTCCAGAAGTGTATATATACCTAGAGAACTAAATAAAGTTAAAAAGAAATCGTTTGTCTTTGTATGGTCATGTGAAGAAGAGGGATGAAACGCATGTTATTAAAAGAGTTCTGAGTATACATGTAAATGGATGGAGATGGATACGGAGGCCAATGAAAAGATACGAGTAGATGGATTGTGTGAGGAAGAAAAGGAAGTTAGTGATAGTGTGACGGGTGATAGGACAGAATGGAAGAAAAAACCAATTGAGCCGACCCTAAGTAATATGGGACAAGAGCAGGAAAAAGAATGAGAACTAAATAAAGTAGACCAAGTAAAAAGGTACAAAGAAATAAAAGAAGAAAGAAAGAAAAAGTAATTATTGTTAAAAAAACTGATAACAGGTATAATAGCTAACTCAGCAAACGTTGCTCGGCCATATACATTAAATAAAATCAAAGAGAAAATGGAGAGACGAGGTAAGAGGATAAAAATAGCCTACGACCTATTCTCAGACCTACCATACACAAAAATAATCATAAAATCGGTCAAGCCGTTTCGGAGGATTTCGATAACAAACACTGTGACATGAGATTTTTAAATAGGTAAGTACATTTATTTATTTTTCATAAATGAATGTATCACATGGACCGTATACAAATTATATATTTAAACTAAAAATCTCTCACCCCATTCGTAGATAGGTTAGGAAACATACTGGAGGAAATCAATATTATTATGTACCTAATTTAGTAATAAGTACCCAAAGGTCGGAATTAGGTAGAGTTATTTAAGTAAGTACTGATTTCATACAACGAAAGAATAAAGTGGATATTAAATCTCGAGATTAATTTTAAAGAGCAGACATTTTTTTAAGACACTATCAGAAATATAGCAGAAAAAAATTCTTCCTGCATTAATGACGAAGAGGAGGAAGTGTATAAAGTTAACCTCACATCAATTGACGTAGAGCGATCTTTTTCAATGAAAAATTGTATCTTAATTATCTTTTTTTTATTTGTTTTACCTATCTCTGGGGTTTAAATTATTATTTATTTGGAATATTGTTGGCCACACGGCATTTCTCATTAAAAATTCCGGGAATATCCATATTAATATGAACATTTCGATGCAAGTACATGAATAACTCTACCTAATTCCGACCTCTGGTAATAACTCAATACAGCAAAAAGTATCTATTTTTAAATATCTTAAATGAGAGTGTACACATTTTCAATCAACTTGACTCTTTTTTTTTTCATACGCAAAGGTCAAATCTCTTAGAAAGCCATAAGAAATGTAAGAGCCATCACAATATGACGAGAGCCACAAAAACTGAGGACGATAAAAACTGTTTACGATCTCCCCGATCGTGTCTAACTAGAAGAAATTGTTGTCGAAAGCCCCCAAAACCTGACGTAAAATAGCCCTAAATAAATTAACAGTTAAAGTGTTTACATTGGATGAAGATCAGGATGAAATTTTCGTTTAAAATTTTGAGGTTCCATCGAAAAACGTAATTGACCTTGATCTTTGACCTTGTTTCTCTGTATTTCATCAATATTTCTTCGGTCTTTGACCCTATCGCCTTTGTTTTAAGATACTTTGGGATTCCTTGTTACTCTCATTTGAAAATGATTGATTTCTTAATTCTTAATTTCTTTAATGTACACAAAAAACTTAATATAGTATTATACAGTAATTTGACAATTCATGTACAAAGGCAAGCTTATTTTACCAATTTATTATTCTTATCGAACAAATTTAGGTAATTTTGTTTGTAATTTAAAAAAATAAAATAACCTCGTTACCTTGCCATGCAGATAATTCGATGTCTTTCACGACAATGAAACCGTAAGCCCAACGCGTAACCAATAACAAATTGCTAGACGTTTAGGTTTCTTGAAAGTTGTCCTTGTTGCTTTTGAAGTAAAATTAGATTGTATATATTTTCGATAATGCGATAATGCTCGAGATGAATAGAGATGTCGTGTGCAGCAGCACGTGCAAGCTTTTGAAGATAAAAGGAGGTTGGAATTAGACCGAAAACGCGATGACCTCACCCGCCAACAGCTATAATTTATCATGTCTTTAATGCTGTTCTGATATGTCCGCTCTGTGCTCGGAGTTTTTTGGCCAAAGTTGGATATGCAAGTCACATAAGGGCATATAACAAAACCGCATATCTGAGCTTGAACAATGAAGAGCCAACAAATGCGGTCGCTGTGGCCGAAATCGGCTAGATAGCGTCATCATCATGTTGTAAATCTTGAGTTTTCAAAATGAGAGTTAATCTTTATACTAACAATTCCTTCCATAAATATCCTTACAGATAAATGAAATAATTATCCCTGACATAAGACTAAATGTTTAAGGAAAAATAATATCACAAACATTAATGTTCATTCATTTTTATTACAAAGCAAGACTGATCGGTGCGCTTCCAATTTTCTTTATCTTCGTTTACTTTCCTGATGATACAAATTACCATAATATATAGATATCAGATCTGATCTACAGGGCTTTGTTTTTTTCTAGAAATTCTGGTTATGTAACGGTCTTTGACACGGAGATTTTGAAATATAGCATATAGCAGTCCATCTCACGTCTTTTTAGTCGTACTTAATTTTTTAGCGATCCATGTGACGATCTAAACTGAACTGTTAAAGGGATGGACCTATATAGGGTGTATATCTCCATCACTCTTTCTCGCTCGCACGCCTGACATTTGAACACGTCATGATAAGGCCTCAGCCCCCCTAGCCAAGTTACAACCGTTTCGTTTCGATTCTCTTTTCGTCGATCGCCTTGAGTCAGCCACGCCTCCGATTCCTTCTGACGTCATCTCAATGCTCATTCACATGGTCAGAACAAAGGAATAGGAGGCGTGGCCGACTCGAGGTGATCAACGAGAATCGAAACGAAACGGTTGTAACTTGGCTAGGGGGGCAGGGCGGAAAGCTCTAGAAGTCGATTACGTTTCACCCGTGACGTAATAATTCGATGACGTCATAATCACTCCCGAGCGAGAAAAACTTTTAAAAAGTTTAGTTGTAAAACCGGACTGTTTTATTGGATAATCCCGAAAGAATATTGCAAATGCTATAATAATTTGCGAATTTTATTAGTTCAGCGTTTGTTCCTTATGCTTTTATGAGGTCAGGGGACTTATTTGATGGTCTTAGATTAACACCAACTTGAACATAGTAAACTACACGGCTTAAACTTCTTCGACCATCTACACTAATATTATAAAGAGGTAAAGTTTGTTTTTTTTTGTAATTTTGTTTGTAGAAGGTTATCTCCGAAAGTCCTGGTCCGATTACAAATATTTTTTGCGCTGATTGATCACTGATATTAAGCTGCTTTATTCCTGAGTGACATAGGCTATATATTACATACAAAAAGTATATTTTATTTTATTTATTGAGGCATAATAATACAGCTACAACATAAAGCTCATGCATATAAATAACACTAAATAGGTGATAATGTTACAGCCAACTGCATCCACAGATTAATCATAGTGGTAATAGGTACATTGTTTGCCACTAGATGGACATTATTATACAATATATAATATTATACACTGCAATGCTTGCTCGATATAAAAAAAAAATATTTGGTGGAACATTTTCATATAAATAACTGAAATCAAAAACAATAAATATATTCCTATAATATCAATTGCAACTCAATTGCAATTAAAAAACTATTTTATAATATTTGTTTTAAACTTAAATTTAGAACATTACAGTATATGTTTACGTCATAAAATAACTATATTTGTAACTTAAGTCTGATAAAAAGGCTTTCACGCAGGTGAAGCCGCGAGCAAAAGCTCAGCTCATCAAATAGAACAGAAAATTTTTAAACAGTAATTGTTGAAGAATCACTGATGTTTAATGTTAAAAATGTTTAAATCTTCATCAAAGTTAAACACGAACCAAAACCGTGTTGCATCCAACATAAATGCGCTACAAAACATTAATTCATCTTTATTAACAAAGACCATTGTTTTTAAGCCCCGTCCCTAATTTGCCTTTATACATCCCATGAAGCGTTGCCATTTAGCTAGAAAATCCTCCAACCCATGGTGCTTTTCATGGCGTATAAAAAATTTAATGCGGGCATTTGCCCCGTCACTTCATCCCTCGTTAAATACACCATACATCTTTCAATCATATAGCCGACGTGATATAAAAAGGGTCACGGGAATAATCTGACGGTTATGTCGGAAAACAATGAATTATTATTGTAAGCGATTTGCGCTTTGTAATTATGGTGAATTCGAGAACTAGGTTGAAATATTTCTTCTGGGATACATTTATATCCTCATCAAACTGCACAACCACCTGCACTTTTCAGGATCTAAATGAGATCAAAAACGGAGCTGTACAGTTTGCCAAATACTTGTGAGAAAAAAATTAGTTTGAGTACATCGACACGAAAAGAAAAGGAAGCTAACAAATTTAATTGCCATAAACAAAAGCATTAACTTAAGGCGGATGAAAGGTTACGAAATTTTAATCAATCATAAACGAAATACCACTCACTAATTAAACACAAAATTTCAGAAACTATTTTAACAACTACAAACTTAAAATTTCCAAGGCAGGTAGGTTCCCTATAGGATGTAGACATCCGTTAAGAAAGGATTTTACGAAACTCCACTCCTAAGGGGGTAAAACGGGGGTTGGGAGTTTGTATGGATAAACCTATTTTTAAGCGAGTGAAACCGTTGACAGAAGCTAGTTTAATATACAGGATGTTTGGTGCATCATGTGCCAAATTAAAATGGTCGACGGGAGGGGTCATCTGCTATCATTTCAGCCCCCTAAAAACTTCTCATGCCCTGTGGATTTTTTTTCATTGACTTTTTATTGTTTTATGAAAATAAGACCCAAATTTTTCATTCAAATACAAATTTTAAAAAATATATAAGTCGTAGACTTTGAATTTTAACTTTATTTAGATGTGTATTGTATTAGAGTACTTTTAAATTTAAAATTAGTGACATTAGCTTTCTAGTTCTTTTTTTAATTGACTTGCAAAGTGTTGGACTTAAATTAAAGCTGTTCATGTCACAGCTATTTACATGGCTATAAAAAAAAAACCAAAAGCGACCGGAATCTTCCAACTTCCTCAAAAATTCTCTAGTTTATCCTCTTGCTAGTGATGTACCACATGCCATAAAAATATTTTTATAACTTTGTGAATTCGCTAGAATTGTGAATCGAGTCACATATTATAAGACTAATATTCAAAATTATGATTTAAAAAATATTTTTGCTTAAATTATACCTGAAAAACCTATTAAAAATGTTATCTCACTCTTATAAGGTAAAATCTGTCTCGTATCTCTCTTTTTATGGGTTTTAGTAGAAATAAAAATAAAAAATGCATTTTTAACATTTATTTCATATTTTTTACAAATCCTGCCCAAATTGTTGGCCTCTGTTGTAAATGCAGGCCCAACATCTGATTCGTATTTCCTCCTTGATTGTATTAAAAGCCGTTTCAATACGTTGTTTGCAAGTAAGTCTTATGTGAATCATTCACAATTCTTGCGAATTGACCTTTGTATCTAATACAGCGGTGATTTAAAAGAAAAAAAATCTAGGATAAAGTCATAAAAATAGTAGAAAATTTTAAAATTGGCAATTTTGTATGGGATACGCTTCTTAAAGGCAGAAAGTACTAATTTCACTGGGGCGAAGCCGCGGGCGACAGCTAGTTAATCGATAAATCAAAATTGCTGCTAATAAGTATTTTACTAACCATAAAATGGTCGTCGATTTTTTTCATCTATACGTGACAAAATATGAAATTATTTATATTAAAAAAAAAGCGCCGCCTTTCTGAGATACATACATATGTTTGTTTATATTATTCACATTCCTAAAGTGTAACCTGCCCACGATATATTATTTCCTCATGAACAAGCACACATTGCCGAACAGATATAATTAAAATTATTTACATTTAACGAACTGAAATCCAAACAAGAGCCAAACAATAATTCGATCCAATGGATACTGCGGTGGTTCATTAGTTCTCTTCACTTGGTCTGACGTGATTGCCGATGAAGCAAACAATGAACATACAAATTGTTTGTTTTAATCTGAAAACTGTATCATTCTAGATACAATTGATATCATGAAGGAAAACGGTCAATAATATGCTGTAACTGAAAACACAATTCATTGTATTAGGACAGGGCCTAATACGAAATTAATCATTATTTCTATGTGTATATAAATAATTTATATCTACATATAATAGGCTTATATTAAGCCAACTTAATAAAATGATAATTCTTCATTATCAGCCAACTAAGGTCCATAGATAAAATACACAAATATAATCTTATTTAATTATAAAAACATAATAACTAATCTATTGACTTCATAATTACTGAGTCGTAGTAGCCCTCTACAATGGGCACGCTATAATTATGGCGGTAAGTCCCCTCTTTGAGGAGTGGCTGGAAAGACAACACGGCGTCCGTACCTTTCGCATGACGCAGGTCTTCACCGGACATAATTAGTTCAGGAGATTCCCGCAAAGGATTCGTGCGGAAGAAACGCCCGGGTGTCACCATTGTGAGCACCGCCCGGAGGACACGGTGGAGCATACGGTAGAGGTGTGTCCCGCCTGGGCAGAGCAACGTGGTGTCCTCGTAGGGGCGCTCGGAAGCTCGGCGCTCCAGGCCTTGGTACAGGCCATGGTCCAGAGTGAGGTGGAGGGATAGGCGGATGCCTCTTTCTGCAAAGCAGTAATGCTAGCAAAGGAGGCGGCCTCACGCGCGAGGCAATGGCCCTCGCGGCCCAGCCGCCGGGATTCCGATCCCGATTTCCGACTACCGTAGGCGCGGGCTTGCGGACGGCAAGCAATAGGTAGCTCAAATATTTATACATAACGTACGTATTATTTGTTACATAATCTTATAGAAGGCAACAAAAAAAAAAGAAGAATAAAGGTGGTCTAGTGGAAGAAATAAAATGAAGTAGAACCAAGATAGCATTAGAAAAACAGGAAACTATCTTTCACTAAATTTTTAAAAGAATCTAGTGGAATAGCGTTTGTCAGAGCTTTTTAGGGTTCCGTATCCAAAAGGTAAAAAATAGGACCCTTTACTATGACTCCACTGTCCGTCTGTCTGTCACCAGGCTGTATATCATGAACCGCGAAAGCTAGACGGTTGTAATTTTCACAAATGATATACTATAATTTCTGTTACCGCTATAACAACAAATATTAAAAACTGAATGCAATAAATTGTATAAAAAAAAGTAGTAAATATAGATAATGTAGTCTGTGCTATAGATAATGTGCTAGTCCGACTCGCACTTAACCGGTTTTTTTTTACTTTTTGAGTATAGGCGCCATGGAATCTGATAATTCCCATTTCTAACCATACTATTTGTTTCAGTATTTGTCCTGTGCTGGTCGCCATACATGATCTTCGACCTGCTGCAGGTGTACGGTTACGTACCGGACACGCAAGGGAACATAGCCATCGCCTCGCTCATACAAAGCTTAGCTCCGCTCAACTCTGCCGCCAACCCCGTCATCTACTTCATATTCTCGAACAGGATATTTCTAAGTCTCAGGTGAGTGTGATGCTATAAATGTTTATTACCTACATAATAAACTTTCACGGGCTGTCTGTAACTCCTATGATATAGAGGTGCTTAAGGGTCCTTTTCTGTGGCCAGTTGTAATGACCGCGTGACCGTTGTAATCCTAGGGATTTATGTGAACTCAGTTTTACGTCACGTGTCCAACCTAACCAAAAGTTAGATTTTCACGATAACTGAGAGCAAAAAAGCCATAATTCTTACCAAAGCCAATTCCCACCTGCCAAAACTACGGGATTGTTCAACAAAGTCACTGTGGTTCTGGCATTTAAAGGACAACTGGAGGATCACGGGTGAATTTTAGGCAGTATAAGTTTGACATTTCCTCTCGCTCGACCTAGAACAGGAGAAGTTATTTCATGATATTCTACTCAAAAAATGCGAGTCGGTCTCGCGCATCGAAGGCTCCGTACAAACTAACTTATGTAAATAGTTAAATCGTAATTTTGTGTTTTTGTAATGCGTATAATTTCTTTTTACTTTAATATTATAATTTCAAATATAAGGATTTGTATATGGACTGGGTTCCGAAATAAATTAATTATAATTTAATTTAATTCCCGAATTAAGTCTTGAAGATATTTCCGAATCGCAAAAAGTAGATAATTGTTTTGTGAAGTAATTAAAATTTTCAGTTTTTATACGTTATCCATTACTTATGCTATAAGACCTTGCTTCATGACGAATTTCAGGATTCTAGGGCAACAGGATGATCTTTTGGCGAATGTCAAAATAAGCACCTAAACGGACGGAGTATAAACGGCTTGATCTTTACATTGCGTTAACTTAGAAGTTTGATTTTTTCATTGTTGTTTGGAGTAGCAGATTTAAGTATTTGATATTAATTTCAGCTTGATACCTTTTCGCATTTCCGAGTAAAAGAGCCTTGACAAACGGAGAGACATTCCGTTTTTCCAACTGAGGTTACGAAACCCTAAAACAAGCCATTTGCCACTAGATTTTTAGTGCTGTTTTGATAAAATATCAAAAAATTCTAGCAGCATTTTAAAGAATCCTGTTTACTTAGATCTATTTTTGATGAATTGCAAAGTAATCCCTAAAAAATTGACGAAGGTGACAAACAGCTAAAAAAAAAACTAAATTCTTCCTCCTAGGATCATCCCGAGGAAAGTCTCTATAAAATTCAGCCTAAGTATAAAATAAGATACTTTATAAAATGAGCCTTTATTAAAGTAATCTTGCTAATACTGAAAATGTTTTGCGTAAAAAATGTTGTGCGGAGGAAATAATGATAAGTAACTCCGCATAATTTACACATTTCTAGAGATAATGGTTTGGATTTTTTTTTGAGATGTGGCCTTTTAATAAAACTTTTTAGACCGTAATCATGGAAAATGGTCTAGAAAGTTTATTAAATGGCTACAATTCAAAAAAAAACCCACACCGTTTAGCCAGTAAAAGTCTGACACACCCTCCCGCCCAAGAGCGAGGGATGTCATTTGATGATTTTCCCACCGAAAAAAAAAACATGGAAAATTAAATTATACATATTAATATATAGTGGCCAAATACTGGGCCAGACAAGGAATTCAATTTGAGAAAATAAAATAAAAAAGAATTTACTATCGACACGCTGAGAAGAAGAAGAATTAAGAGTTTCCAAAATTAATAAATGTATAATTAAATAATAATTATAAATAATACATAAACGTCAAGCAAACAAAACTCAATAAATATATTATATAAACAAAGTTAAACCCGATTTAACAATTGCTAAACGCAAAATTACAAATCGCAGTTGAGAATAAATTCAAAAACAAATTCCGTCCATCATTCAAATGAAATCGTTAATGACAATAATACTAATATTGTCATTATTGTTTTTATTGTTTATTAGTGAACTGAAGTAATGATTAATTCTGAAATTAATCATTGTTTCAGTCCATTTGTTTGGCTTAAACGATCATTAAGGGTTAATTATTTATCCTGTAAACCTCATTAGGTGCTCGTGAAGTTCCTTTCAACCGACAATTCAAGTAATTTGAGAAAGATCAGCGCTGAATTATTATCTTCTAGAAATTAAGAGAGACTTTACTTAAAAAAATCTAGTGGGTTTAGTTCATTTTAAAGCAAAAAACAAATAGGTAATTTTAATTTTAAAGCAAAAACTATATAGTAATTTTTTCTAAGAGTTCAGTCCCCCCTAGAAAAGTTACAACCGTTTCGTTTCGATTCTCTTTTCGTTGATCGCCTCGAGTATCGTAATAATATAATAATATTATTAATATTTTTTTTAATAATATTAGGTATTATATTATTTGTTCTGACCACATGACTGAGCGTTGAGATGACGTCAATAAAGGAATCGGAGTCGTGGCCTACTCAAGGCGATCGACGAAAAGAATCGAATCGAAACGAAAAGGTTGTAACTTGGCTAGGGGGGGCAGGACATGGAAATATATTTAGTTCCAGAATTATGTTCAAAACAGTCAACAAAAGACACCGCTACTAACGGGTTTTCAGAAATTATCAAATGACTTCTCCCCTCTAGAGTAGAGCGAGAGGGAATGCCAGACTTTTACTGACAAAATCCTACCTGTATCCTTTAGTTGCCCTTTCCGTTCCAATACCACGGTGACCGATTCAAACGTACTCACAGCCCTACCAGGCATCGGCCTTCGGTATTGCTGACATCTCTTTGAGATGCGCGTAGCACACGTACACGCCGTTATCTCGGGTATAGTCCTCATCAAACGGCCGGACAGCGAGTTACACATTGCTCATCATCCGCGGGCCCATGCCTATGGTGGCCAAGAATCACCCTGCGATTCCCTATACCCAGGGTGTCTTCTGTGGCGGTAGCTGAGGCGTGAGGATGTTCGTTCCGTCAAGGATGCTACGAGTACCATCTCCTTGTCTTTGTCTTACGTGCAAACGAAATCTCCGCAAGAGTTCACGAAAAACCACACCCCACGTGCGGTTGGTCACTTAGGCGGTGATTTATACTCTTCTGCGGTGGCATTAGAGTGTCAATCGTTTTTTTCTAATCACCTACCTAGGACACCGCGTTATAACTTTCCCACAAGCTCCTGCACCACTAAACCCAAATTAAAGATTCTAGCTACAAAATAAAATCATCCGACTATCTACCTATATCTACAACGCTTAACGTATACATATTTTCTCTCCCTCATTTTGCACAAAAACAAAAGCTGAACAGTTTTTCTGGAATGCCCGCTTTCATAAATATGGACACGAACAGCTTTTTACGCTTAAAAATGTCTTTTTAAAACCACAATAGGGTTTTTAACGGCGCCATCTTGCCTCTAACATGGTACTCAATTTGACTTAGTGACGTCAAACTGCACTTAAGCATTAAATGGTTTATGCTTTAGTCATAAACTTAGTCTTATTTTAGTGCAGTTTAAGTGACTATCTGTTGCTTCTTTAATAGCTTGTTATATAATAGATTATGGTTGTATACGAACTCAAAAGGCACCACAACAGTACACAACACACTTAACAAGCCTAAGTTGTCCATTTTCTATGTGTTTACTCCAGGACATGATGTAGCCTGATCTAATTTCGCAGTAATAATAATTTTACCTCATATCATACCTAATATTGTGTAAGTTGTGCATACCTATAATAGGCAAAAGGCAAAGACAATATAAAAATCTGGACACCGGTATGCATCCAGTGTCCAGATTTTAATATTGTTTTACATAATAATCTGTTAGTGCCAAAAAATAAATAAATAAATACCCGTGTACCACATGCAAATCCGTTTGGCTTTTTGACCGTGACGGAAAAAAAAACATACACACACACATTAATACAATCTATCACCTTTATTTTTATTTTATTTTTTTATCGTTAAGGATATTTATTAGCATAAAATATATTTAACACACTTATCATAATTATGTTCGACAAGAAAGCATTTTACTTAAATTTCCAAGTAAATGTGCTCCTTATTAATATCTATCACAGAATAAATCATCTTGAAATGATTCCATTTTACTATAAAATAAATTACTTACGTTTAAGAAATTATTCTAGTTCATTAGAAGCTAAGTCATTAAAACTATTTGCATACAGGACACACATTGCATATCTTACTTATTTTTATATTAGTGTGATCAGTATGATGTACTATATGTACTTTAATAATTCCAAGTAGATATGTAGGGAAGAGCGGGGCAAGACGGAGAAGCTGAAGTTCAAAGCATAATACTGCCATCGTCACAATCATTATTTTTACGAAATTGAGTTTAATACATATTCGGAATCAGAAAAAAAATCCGATTCTGAATATGTATTTAACAAAAAAAAAATAGATGTGCCCTTTTTAATAACGACGGCAGAATAAATTTAAGACTTTTATGGTTTCATAAACATACTTAGTATTGAAATTATCGGTAATCGGACTAGAATAGAATCAATTGTGATATTGCGAAAAGTAAAAAAAATGATATCCCCCAACTTGCCCCACACGTCAGGTAAAACGGGGCACCTCTTTTTTATTGTTGATAAGTTCGCGCTTGACCGCTATCTCACCTGATGGAAAGCGACGATGGGGTCGACGATGGAGCGCGCTTACCTAGAAGTAACCTATTCACTCTTGACTTAAAGACTCCCGGGTTGTAGTCATCAGGAAACACAGATTCCGGCAAGGAATTCCACTCCTTAGCTGTACGCACAGTGAATATGTTCCCAAAACGATAGTATGACATCGGTTTTGAAACTCCCATACTAATTTGGACAGCTCTATGATTGCGCAAGTTGTGCTTGTGTGCATGGACGACGTGTAAAGTCCCATCTTAACCATCACCCCGTCTTACCCCGCCCTCCCTTACACTCAAACTTTGAACAAAAATGTGTGGTAATAACAGCTTCCAAAAAGTAAATTGTGATAAAAATTCATAACATGAATCGAATACCAAACGTCCTTTCTTTTGTCATCTGAAATTCTCAGAAAAAAAAACCCTAAAAGTAACTTCTCTAACTTGAAATTGTAATGTAAAACGTCTTTAATAGACTGAAGTTAATTTAAGCAAATAAGATTGTTGTATATTAATATCAACATTTCGTCACAATTCTGTTAATAAGCACGATATTAAATTATAACTTCATTAGAGAAACGAAATTGAGTCAAACACTCTGGAAACGTAAAATTTTAGATGATGTGCTAATTAAACATCAGGGAAACATTTCTGGCTTTACGTACACATTTAATGTTATTAAATTTTAATAATTGGTATGTGCTCAGCAACTTTCTTCGCTGAATTAATTAAGCCGGTAGATTGAAAATTATTAATTATTTAAATACGAACCATTTTGTATTTGCGAGTGGTTTTTTATTAAGGTTGTATTGCTAAGTTTTTGTGGTATAGATGTTCCTAAAATTCTACTCCATTTGACTGGTGTCAAATGAAAAGAGAGACAGCATAAACGTATGTCGAAAAACCACAAACATAACATAAGATTAAGAAGGACTATTAAGAAGGCCCTACCCGACCTAATATCGTCAACCTGAGCATAGTTTAAAAGCTTGTTGGTGCACCCAACGTAATCTGATTCAATTTTTGATAAAGAGGCAACGCGAAAAACGAAAGATAACATCTGGACCCTCTGTTGGCATTCGGTAATTCCATCATTCACTCGAATATTTCACAAAAATTTTGAAAAAAATTTTCGTCATTCAGAATCTTAGTTAAATTATTGTACAAGGTATATATTTTTTTGACATTTTCAATTTATGGGTACATTAGTGACCCGCCCCGGCTTCGCACGGGTGCAATGCTGATACCACCGCAACCGCTATGTCCCTGCATTTTAATCTGTAATATCTTCGAAAATATTCATTTAAACTACATGCTGTAAAGAGCCATATTGAACTATATTAAATGCATAATGGATTTAAGATACTTAATCAGATAAGGATTAATACTGTATTGCTTAAAATCGCTTCGTAAATAAGCCATTATTTCTCGTCAAACTTTACGTTTGACGAGAAATAATGGCTATACAATACTGTACATTATTTTGATTTATCTCGTAGGGTTCAGCCAGCGTTTGCAATGTAAGCGCAAAAAATTTGTTTATTTACGACATCACACAAGAATTTTTATTAAAATAACCGCATCAAAATCCGTTGCGGAGTTTTAAAGATCTAAGCATACACAGGGACAGCCAGCGGGAAGCGACTTGGTTTTTACTATGTAGTGATAGTGAATATGATAGGCCAAAATTCACGCAAAATAGCAGAGTTTCAGAGGTTTTTACTTGATTAGTTTGGTACAAATTTATGATTTTATTTTAACAGAAACCTAGATAAATCTACAAGATATCTGTGTTTCTAAAATATTTAGAGAAAGAGATGTAATGACGTCATAACCACGTAAGAACAATGACAATGAAAATGTATCACGGGTTTTTACAATCTTCAAATTGTTCTTAATACAATCATGAACTTGGTACAACGGATTTGACGTAAGTTTAGTCCTGCTTGCCAAATTCGAGCTTGTATTAATACTAATTACGCTGAGTCTTGACCTTAGTACGGACGGAGCACGATTTTGATACGATGGACCACAACCGTCGTTCCAAGTTGGGACTGTTAACACTATGATATGCACTATTAGGTAAAACGTCACGAGGACAATATCAAATATTTTAGCAATGAGAGGGTGTATCAGTCTTGCTGACTGAAACCCACCTGTGTTCCTTCAGTTCCCGTTCGCTTTCCAGGGCCGTGGAAACTCGTCGAACAATCCTGCATCGTCTAGGGCCCGCAGTATCTAGTCAATTGCTTAAACACTGCACCAAGCAGTGGTTGTCGAGTTGATTACTTTTTTTTTAGGTGGGAAATCATCCAATGACATCACCCGCCCTCGAGCGGGGTGGGAGAGCGTGTCAGACTTTCTTTCGTTGCCTTTCATTCCATGGCCGGGTTTCCCTTTCAGAAGCGAACTTGTGGCCCCAGTAGGTTTCGACCCTGCTGGGCCCCTACGTTTTACTGACATCTCCTTGAGGCGCCCGTGGAACACTACGTGCCGTCAACGACTTGGGCTCGGTCCGGACGGTTACCGGACGGTCGAATGGCAAGCTACACATTGCTCGCCGTCCGCAAGCCCGCGCCAACGTTGGCTTGAAATTGAGAGCGGGATCCCGGCGGCTGGGACGAGAGGGCCGTTTCCTCGCGCGTGCGCTTGTGGCGCCTCCTTTGCTAACATTACTACTTCGCAGAAGGAGGCGACCGCCTGCTACTCCTCCTCGCTTCGGACCATGGCCTGTACCAAGGCCCGGCGCGAGAGATCGTTGCCACCGATCGCCCCACGCGATCGCGGGCACGCCTCTGCTGTATGCTCCACAGTGTCCTCCGGGCGGTCCATACAGTGGTGACACCCGGGCGATTCTCCCGCACGAATCCGGAGCAGGAACTTTCCGAACTGAGCTATTGACTACTGCGCTGCGTGTCACGAGTTCGTTTCCTGCGCGGAACAAATAGTTGAATGGCCTACAAATAGTTGCTTCGGGTCTGGGTGTTAATGTGAGTTTAGTACATGTTTGTGACGATACAGGAGAGCCTAGAGTAGGACAATATCTTTATATAAAAAAAAAAACAAGTATTTACTAATAGTATTTTCTCTCAACAGGAACATCCCTCCGTACAAGTGGCTGTGGTGCTGGGTGAGGGCAAGCGACAGTCCTGCCGGGAACGAATCGCGAGCACACACGGAGCTGTTGACGTCATCACATCGGCGGACTCGACACGAACTCACTATACGAGTAAGTTAACGTCATCCCCCATAAGGTGGACTCTGGATATAGTAACAATTTCATCAACGATGACGATAGTTATTAGAAGCAAATGATGTTTCGAGATTAACCCATTCACAAGAGAGAGAAAAAGAGAGAGTAATGGGAATCAGGTACCATATGAGTATACCACTAGCTTCAGCCAGTGGCTTCGCCCGCGTGAAAGTAAAAAAGGTTCCCAAGAGAAAACACTTCTGGGATAATACTAGATTTTATGTGACTAGGAGATAAAGCAGTGTCTCAAAGTCACGGGCGGCATGTCGGATTCCGAATAAAACTAAGGTTGCTAAGTTTTAATCCCAAAGGCAGTGAGGGATTTATATAATTAGGTAATTAATATAGGAACCTTAGTGAATTAGTGAGGAATTCAAGTCAACACAAAGAAAATGTAGAACACAAGGATAATTCTATCCCTGTGTTCAATACTCTGCTTCTTACATTTTCTGTGTGATTATAATTATAGCATAGCATAGCATAATCAGCCTTATAATATTCCCACTGTTGGAACTCAGGCCAATCTAGAAAAGGGAATGGGCCGTAATCCACTACGCGGGCCCAATTTCGCTTAACAATTCTAGTTCCACAAAATTTACTAAATATGGTGAAATTTTTTTTCCAATTCACTCTATGTAAATAAGGTAGCGTTCTCAATACATGCACGGTATTTCCATCCAAGCATGCAAACATGCCGTGGGAGTGTAGTGGGAGTAGTAACGAGATGTGTTCAGGGGCAGTCACTTGCGCTCGAGCGTGCTTTAGCTGCAAGTGATGTTATGTCAAGCGTGAAACTTCGCTGAAATCAAACCTACGAAATAAGTTATACAGTGGTTCAAAGAGCATGTATTTTTTTTCTGAGGTAAGTACTATCAAATAACTTCTCCCGCTCTGGGTGGAGCGAGATAGAGGTGTCAGACTTTTACTGGTGCCATGGTCACGGGAAGCTCTGTCGCACAATCCCGTAACTCTAGCAGACATTAACCCTACTGAGCCCCAAGCGCATGAAACACAACACGTCGTTGACTCGGGCTTGGCTCTCACCGAAAGGTCGGACGGCGAGCTACCCATAGCTCGCCTTATGTAAGCTCGCGCCTAAGGTGGCCGCAAATTGTCCTGCGGGGACATTTAGCTCGCTTTCACTTAAATCGATTCCGGCTATTTCTAGCGCTCTTAGAACTTATTAATTGTGATGGCAACCCCCACTTAAAGAGGGTACCGTATTGTTTCAAAGTCTAAGGTAAATTCTGATAGAATTAACGATATTCGTGGAGTGAAAACAATCTCTCCTCAAGTACATTCGGCAATTACTGTGGGTTCAATGACGTTTTTATAAAGAGCTTTGGTTTATAATCTACATAGTTTGGTTGTTCCCAAAGTTATCTGGACCACTTTTTGGCTTTTATGATGAAAAAAAAAACATTAAATTCCGATCCATTGTTACGTATATTTAAATACAAGGAACTTTATTTTTCTAATTTTTTATCATTTTGACCTTAACTTTTGGTAACGAGTTTTTATATTAATCATAGCCGAAAAGACTGCCCCACAGTAGATATAAGGTACTGAAGGCAAGAAGAACTTTCATAGCTTCGTGCTTCTATGTAATTGCTTCCTGTCACCGCCAGTGGTCAGCCGACCATTCGCCCCTCAGTTGATCTATCGTCTAATTTTTCAAGGTTCACTACATATTCGCTCGTGACCCATACTTTGGAACCACTGAACTTGTTCTATTGCACAACTTAGGTGCAATAAGACCTTCAAAGACATTCCAGGTGCTAACATTTTAAGAGTGTGTTTATACGATGATGCAAACCAGAGGATTAAGGCTATTAAAAAATCTATAGGTACAGCACCATCTATTTGCAATATAGAATCAAAGGACTTCACTATTTTCGCTATTCGATCTCTTAAACTTTAAATCCACCACTTCATTACCACATTCAATAATATTAAGGTCATCGACTGTATCAGTCATCCAATTTCTTCTCGTTCATTTCAATTTCGAAACTTGTACAGTGATTATTAAAAATTCTTCAGTCTTAGCTTCCAACTGTTTTATTACTTTCAACAAAATTGATTAAACCCAGTGTTACAATTTTAAATATTAGATCCGTCAAATTCTATCAAATCAGCTTCAGAACTTTCAAATATTATTTTTTGTGAGATCTGAATTTGAATTCGTCTTCATCGATTAAAGTTCGTTTTGATATTACTATTACCACCGCGGCTAATGACTATCAATATAAAATATATGCCAGAAGATGATTCTGACTGTAAACTTTCTGCAATATTATGGTTCTAACTGCTTTTCTGACCAATAAAATTATGAGTTTTGAATGTATGATAAATGAGTGTATGCCAAACAATTTTCTGATAAATGAAGTTTACGCTTTCCACTGTTATCATCATCATCATCATCATTTCAACCGAAAGACGTCCACTGCTGGACATAGGCCTCCCCTAAGCGTCGCCACAACGAACGGTCCTGTGCGTCTCGCATCCATCGGACTCCCGCAACCGATATCCACTGTTATACAAAGCAATATTATGACATAAAAAGTTCGGCTATAAAAGATAGAACCAATAAAGTATCATCTTCGAATATTCGAGTTTCCTAGAGTTGATAGCTGTTGGCGTTAAGGTCAAACTATTTTGACTTGCGGGGATTGTTTCATTCTTCTCATAGATGAAACAGTTATTACTAACATCTCATCATTTCAGCCGATAGACGTCCACTGCTGGACATAGGCCTCCCCCAAATGTCGCCAAAATGTCAACGGATTCCCGCAATCTTCACCAGGTTATCGGTCCACCTTGTAGGGGGCCTTCCAGCACTGCGTCTTCCGGTACGTGGTCGCCACTCCAGAACCTTTCGGCCCCAATGGCCATCTGTTCTGCGAGCAATGTGCCCTGTCCATTGCCACTTAAGTTTGGCGATTCTTCGTGCTATGTCGGCAACCTTGGTTTTCCTGCGGATATCTTCATTTCTGATTCGATCACGCAAGGAAACTCCGAGCATAGCCCTTTCCATTGCCCTTTGGGTTACTTTAAGCCTTCTGATGAGGCCCATTGTGAGCGACCACGTTTGGGAACCATATGTCATCACTGGCAACACGCACTACTAACATCTACGAGTATCTTCTACCTATATCATCTAGCTGATATTCTAGGCCCGGCCTAGAATATCAGCGCTACGTTATTTATTATTTTAAATATACGTGTATAGTTAGGTGTTTTTTTTGGTCTCGTACAGATTTTTGATCTATGTAGCCTTTTTTTTTTGTTTGTATATATTATTTAGTTTTAATAAATTGTGTGTGTGAGGTAAAAATACACATATTTTTTTCGTTCTTTATTTTCATATTGCAATATGAATTCTCAAGATCGAGCATTTATCTGAAATCTAACCCATCAAATCTATTTATTTAAATATATTATTTTTTTCTTCCACACAGTTGAAGGATGACAGCGTGAAGTTCCCAAAGCAGCGCCACCAGTGCAACAGCACCAACTCCAAAAAGGTTCGTCTACACCTCCCAGACCAACAGATTAACAACAACTGCCATCCGCCCCAAAGAAGACGGGAAGACACTTTCTTGTAAACTAGAGATATAATTACCAAAGTCTTAAGCCGGGTAAGACTGCTGTATCGATGCAGGGTAACATGAAATGAGCATTTCATAAGTGTAGACACAGCGCGCGCACGAACCGAGCATGTCCCTACTCACATAATTGAAGTGCACGGTTCGCGCGTGCAATGCGTCCACACTAAAGGCATTCTGTTACATTGCATGATACATTGCTACAATGTAGACAGCAAATTCTTTCATTGCATCTTACAAACAGTCTGTACCCGGCTTTAGGTTCGTATTCTAGAACAATGCTCGAACACACATCTGAGTTGGAAATATTATTACGATTTCAGCGAACAGAAATAGGTATCTAGTCCGACAGTTTGAAATTGAAATCAATCTCGTTGGCTTCAACATTGTCCTAAAATACGGACATTTATAATTTAGGTATGTCTAATATTTTATATGTACGTTCATGTATACTGTGTAATTTTAATAAGTGTGAAATATTTTAGATCATAAGATACATTAAACGAATTGTTTACGAATAAAGTTAAAAGTTTTTATGGTTATCAAAACGAATCGGAAAAATAAGGTTAGTTTTAAGTTGTGTAAGAATTTGTAAAAATAAAGACGAAATGTCAAGGGCTTCTAAAGAGACTGCCATTTTGTTTAAACTACGGGTAATAGACAAATGTCTAAGATCGTCTACGGACGCGTTCTTAACTTTATAGTCATTATACGCTTGATGCACACCTCAGCCGTGCCTCAAGTCTGCAATTACCTACAATAGTGTCAGAATGGTCTATCATTGATTTCATAATTGTTGATTTGTTGACAATTTTGGTAATCTACTAATATAATGGCGTCATTATGACTTTCCAATGGTCAACCACTGACACTCCATTGAAAGAAGTGGCATAGAATGGTAATCTTGTACATATTGTCAAATGAATGTCTGACGTACCTATGCGGTAATCTGCTAAAATTTTGACTATTCCTTTTATCAGTGACCTACCATTAGAACGTCATTGGTTTTAATAAGCTCGATATTATCATTCTACCACAACTCTATTACGAGACCTGACCGATCATTATGAATTAGCAGTTTACGAACTTTTAGCAAAATGACAATGGGATCGTGTTGATATGACGAATTTAAAAAAAAGCAGACTTGGGCCCCAGCTCACAGTTTACATACAAAGCTATAAAACTTTGTCGACGATGCTGCAATATCGTGTCCGTCGTGTCGTTGCTGCTTTTCCGACAGACTTTATGAAGCTACACGGTCATGGAGAGTAGACCTAAGAAAAAGAACTAAAAGAAAAACGTAGAACCAAATTGTTTTCTGGATTGAGAACATAAGTTATTATTTATTTAGAATTCTAACCAGAATCGTAGAGCTAATCTTTTGCTTGAAAAATAGAGAATATATGCATGCAATGTTTTATTTTCTAAATTAAATTATTTTTGGTCATTGGCATCAAAGGCCATGACACCCGTAGTGCCACCATAGAAAACGGCGTCTTGGCGAGAGAGACAGATATATTTGTTTCAAATTGTCATGTCTCGTTTGCTTTTCTACCAATTTTGTTATTGTTTTCACAATTATTATTTTATTTTTTACTGGTGAGCAGTGGTGGCCGAGTGGTAACGGCCCCAACTTACGAGTTGTAGGTTGCGGGTTGCATCGTGAGGAAACCGGCATGTCCTAGAACCAAAAATTCGAAGACATGTAACATCCACCAACCCGCACTGGGCCCGCGTGGTGGATTACGGCCCATTCCCTCTCCTAGAGAGGAGGCCTGAGTCCCAACAGTGGGAACATCGTAAGGCCGACTATGCTGTGCTATGCTATTTTATTTTTATATATTTATTGATAAACAAATATTTTTTCACGCATATTCTCTAAAAAGTGTTGAAAAGTTTAATACAAATTATTTAGTTTTCATTATAAGAAAACCTTTACGTCTCAATGAGAATCTTGCCTATACATTAAGTACAAATATTTATGCTTCAAAGTTTAAAGAGCACAATGCTTCTGAAATAAAAATAAAAAAGTCTCCAAACCAATTATATTTTATTCTAATTCAAAATATTATTTTTCTTGATAAATACTTGTGATTTAACGAATGAAAAGTGTTTTATTGTAAAGTAAAGTAGCGAACAAGATACAGGGACTATTTAGAAAAGTATCTACACTTTCGGTCTACTATTTTGTACGACGTTCTAGATCTCTTGAACCAAACGTGTTGTATATATTTATAATAACGTAAGTACAGTACTTGGCTGAAAATATGGCACTGCGAGAGATTGCCACATTGAAAAGAAGTGACAGAGACAACATTGTCTGAAACTAAACAAGTTAAACTTATGTGCGTTTATGCTTTCACTCCATAGATATTTCACTCGTATTCGATTTGTAACCCAACTAAACACCAACCAATTAATTAACCAACCAACCAATCAACTAACCAACCAATAAACTAATCAACCCACCAATCAATCAACCAACTGACCAACCAACTAACCAACCAACAAACCAAGCAAAACCAACTAACCAACCACCAATCAACCATAGAGCCATTTTTGAATTTTGATTTGAGCAAAAACCTAAAAAAAAAAAGAAAACCCACACACCGTCTTCAATGACAGTTTTGGTACCTAATTTAAAGTTTTACATAATCAAAATCAATTTCGAAATTCAAAAATGTCTCGATGGTTTAAGTATATGCTTACAATTCGTTACACAATAAGGCTACATGTGCCGTACTAAGGCCAGGTATTGTTATAGTATATAAGTGAATATTGTATGTTCAAAACATTTATTACAACGTCTAGTATAAAGGTGCCAAACCGGATTGGAGTCAAACTCTAGTCACTTTGTGTTTTACGTGTATTTTAAATATATAATAATAAACTTCAAAATGTCGTCTGACATGATGTTTTATTATATACCTACTTAAATAAAGTAATCCTCGAAAAACTTTTTGATGAGAATCACAAAAGAATTTTAACATATAAAATAAAAAAAGTAAAAATGTTTCTTTTTTGTTAAAATACCATTTTTAAATCCGTAACACTGTTTATAAGTACACTGTATCAAAAAAGAACATTAGAATAAATGTATGGAATCTATATCTTTGTTTTTCATTTAAAATGTTGTCCTCGTACCCTTAAAACGGTCGCCTCCTTCTGCAAAGTAGTAATGCTGACGAATTAAGCAGACTAACGCGTGAGGAAACGGACTTCCCAAAACCTCAGTCGCTGGGATCCCGACGCCGATTTCAGCAAAACCGTAGGGGCCTTCTCGGCAAAATTTTCAGCTCCATTTTACCGAGACCACGCCTGTTTCAATGATTCCACATATCGTACAATAGCACAGACACTTAAGATACAAAACTACACCAATTTTACATCACAATATCCGCTAGGAATCAGATTGCGGATAAAAAGTGTGTATGTGCTGTGCCTTTGTGCTACTCCAGGTCTACCCGTGTGCCAAGTTCCATTCAATTTTGCGTTCAGCCATTCAAGCGTAAAGAAGCAACAAACGCACACACACTTTCACCTTTATAAAATAACAAAAGGAAATTTAGTTGACATGATACCAACCCTAAGAAACAAATAATTACGAAAAGATTTTTCAAATGTAATCTCAGCTGCCACCCAAGTTAATGTGTTCTTACCATTAGTTACAGAGATAAAAACAGATTACAGAATTTATCTGGCATAATTTTTTTTTTTTTTTTTTTTTTTTTTTTTTATTCTTGATAGGTTCGCGCTTGACCGCTAACTCACCTGATGGAAAGCGACGATGCGGTCGACGATGGAACGCGCTTACCTAGAAGTAACCTATTCACTCTTGACTTAAAGATTCCCGGGTTGTAGCCATCAGGAAAAACAGATTCCGGCAAGGAATTCCACTCCTTAGCTGTACGCACTATGAATGTGTTCGCAAAACGTTTTGTGCGTATAGGTGGGATGTCCACCATGTACCGGTGGCGCATTGCCGTACGCCTGGTGGTCCGATGATGGAACGGGCTAGGCGGAATTAGGTTATGCAATTCCGACGCACACTCCCCGAAATGCAACCGGTAGAAAACCGACAGGCTAGCAACTCTGCGTCGATGCTCAAGACTTTGAAGCCTCGACTCAACGAGTGCATCATTGCCAATGATCCTCTTGGCTCGCCTCTCAATTGCCTCAAGTGCATCAAGCTGGTATCGGGCAGATCCGTCCCAAAGATGAGAGCAGTACTCCATACACGATCGAACTTGCGCTTGATAAAGTTTGAGCAGCTGTTCCGGCGTGAAGTACTGTCTGACCTTCGCGAGGATTCCCAGCTTTTTTGCTGCCAGTTGAGCCTTTGCTTCGATGTATGGCCCAAAGTTGAGTGTTGACGTCAGCGTAACACCAAGGAGATCAAGATGGTCGGTTATTGGCACGGTTACGCCCCGGAAAGTTGGAGCAGGGCTGAATTGGCTCCTTTTAGCGGAAAATAGACACGCCTGGGTTTTAGCAGCATTGAACTTGACCAAATTGGCATCGCCCCATTCAGAGACTGCCTCCAAGGACAAGTTCAAGCGCTCGACCATAGCCTCTCGGAGAGACCGGATCTGTGACCCACTAGCCTGCGCGCTGGATATGTAACTCTCAGCAACAGTGCTGTCGTCTGCATACCCAAAGGTACCGGGCTTAAGCAGATCATTTATGTGCAGCAAGAACAATGTTGCCGAGAGCACTGACCCCTGAGGGACCCCGGCATTAATGGCCATTTGACCGGACGAGCAACCATCGATTACCACTCGGATGGACCGGTCACTCAGGAAATCTGCAATCCAAGCACACAAACCAGCAGGTAATCCGAAAGAAGGAAGCTTACTAATAAGGCTTTCGTGCCAGACCCTATCGAAAGCCTTCGAGATATCGAGGGAGACGGCAAGAGCTTCCCCGTGTTTCTCGATGGCCTCACTCCAGATGTGGATGGCATACGCTAGAAGATCACCAGTTGACCGATTTCGGCGAAAGCCGTATTGTCGGTCACTTAGGATGTCATTAGCTTCTAGGTATGCCAGGAGCTTACTGTTGAGTACACGTTCCATTGTCTTACAGAGAATGGACGTTACTGAGATTGGCCTGTAGTTAGCTGGGTCAGCCCGACTACCCTTTTTGGGCACGGGCTGTACGTTAGCTTGCTTCCATGCAATCGGCACTTTTCCAGCCTCAAATGAAAGCCGAAATAGGCGTGTCAGGATCGGAGACAGTTCAGGCGCACACGTTCTCAGAACAATTGCCGGTATCCCGTCTGGACCGCTAGCCTTGCTCACGTCAAGGTTACGCAGCACCCTACGGACGTCCTTCTGATGGATGCGAATATCCGACATACTCGTCTCGCAACCATCAGGATTAACAGGGGGCCGCGCGTCACCAGAATCTAGACGCGATGATTCCGCGAAGAGAGAGGCAAACAAATTTGCTTTCTCCTCAGCGGTATGGGCCAGCGACCCGTCGGGTTTCAGCAGTGGCGGTAGTGAGGGACGGCAGAAGTTCGATTCAACCGACTTAGCCAGGGACCAAAACGCCTTACTACCAGCAGGGTATGATGCAAGTTTGTTCCCGATGCGGCTAATGTGGTCGAACCGAGACCTCCGCATCACCTTCTTGCAAGACTTGGCAGCTCTGTTGAAGGCTCTCTTCTTCTGACTCACGTCACTCGCCTTATGCATACGAGCGTCGGCCCATGCCTGGTATGCCGTGTGCTTAAGCGCGTTAGCGCGATTACACTCCGCACCAAACCAAGGGCGAGCATGGCCAGACATTGTTACGTCAGAGAATGGAATGTAATACTCCATCCCCCGCCGCAAAACATCTGTCACAGCATCTGCGCACGACGATGGATCATCCGAAGAAAAGCAAGTAGGCTGCCAAGGATAACATGCGAAGAAAGATCGCATGCCATCCCAATCTGCTGACCTATATCGCCAAACCCGCCTGGTGCCTCTAAGGCAGGGATCAGGCGGAGAGTAGACTGATACAGATTTCACCAGACAGTGGTCGGAACTACCTAACGGTGATGATATCGACACTGAATAGCGGTCTGGATCTGTTGTCAGCAGAAGGTCCAAGCAGTTGGCCGTGTGCGAATCAACATCCGGCACCCTCGTAGCTCCCTGGACCAGCTGGGTGAGATTTAACGCTAGCGCAAGCTTTCGCATCTCTCGACCAGCATGGTCTGTGCACCGGTATGGGAAAAGCCACTCCTGATGGTGGGCATTAAAATCCCCCAGTAACACCAGTTGTGCGGAAGGGTACCTCTGCTGAGCCGCATCCGCCGCCTCACTAAGGTACTGTGTGAGCCTGGTCGTCTCCTGATCACCACTGTGCGAACGGTAGACACAAGCATAGATAATTTTATCCATGCCTGTGTCCACCAGAGCCCAAAGCGTTGAGAACCTGGTATCTTCAAGGTTACGGAGACGCCGATAGCAGATGTCGTCCCTGACGTACAAACACACACCAGCGTGTGGTTTAAAATTGTGCTCCAGGGTAAACCCTGGGTAAGACAGGTACGACACGTCTAACGGACTTCTTATCTGCGTCTCCGAAAGGAAAAAGAGGGAAGGTTTTTCAGTCTCCAGGTGATGATGGACTGCTGCGAGATTTGAGTGCAGACCTCTAATATTGCTGAGGTGCACTTTAAGTGAGAGGGAGTGCAGCCGCTGTTCAACTTTTCTCTTTTTCAACCTTGGCATATTGTGAGTGAGGTAGGAGAGGAGAAGGAAGTGAAATGGAGTCCCATGCTGCTAACCTTCGTCTCGCACTGGCAGGACAACATCATTGGGGCACTAGTCTGGAGACTGCGGGGACGCCCGAGCCCCCCCGGAAATGACCATCGGGCCCTCTCATCTGGTCGCCAACCAGCACGATGGTGCATTCCGGGATTTTTCGTCAGTTGGCGGGGCAGCCTTTCATGTGTGGCTAGCACATTACTTGGGCCCCCAACTAACTGCGGTCGGCCAGCGGTGCACCGTGCCTCGGATCCCGCTACCCTCCGCGACTAGTCTCCCGATATGTCAATACCAGCGCGGGTCCGGCTGGTCTGCATACATTAGAACCGCCACTTCGACCCAACTCCTCAAAATTGGCTACACTGGGCATCGTACCGGAACACGGCTAGGCCGCTTGGCGGTACGTCTTTGCCCAGTGGGTGGTCACAAGCCATCGGTCGAAACCTACCACCAGTTAATGTCACCTGATTAGCACCACCCGGGGACCACGTGTAGGGCCTATCTATGGGTATTCTCCTACGGACGCGGGTGACTCAGCCCCCATTTATTAGGTGTCAACTTGTAACGTAATCATATCTATTCAAAGACTTTGGAGGAATTAACTTATCTTAGAATTCTACTGTGGACTGTGGTGAATAATGTTGTTCAAGTCAGTGCACGAAACCCGAGGGTCGACTTGGAGCAGGTCGTGAAATCAAAACACGACTGGTAATAATCACGTATCATCATCATCCAGCTTTTGTCCCGTTTTATTTGGGGTTGGCACAACACGTTTTTTTCTTCCATTCTGTCCTGTCACCCGTCATGCTATCACTAACTTCCTTTTTTTTCACATCACTCCTCACACAATCCATCTATCTTTTCTTTGTCCTTCTCCCTCTCCATCCATCCACGTATAATGCACCTTATACCGAATCAAACAAACAAAATTCTTAACCTAACCTACTAGCGGTAACCATAGCGACTTCTAATTCGACGTCAACGCCATCTACCGAATTAGTGGGTACTAATTTTTAATATTGATCACTTTTTTTGGTGGGAATTCATCTAACGACTTTCTCTGCTCTAAAGCGAAGCGGGAAGGTGTGTCTGACCTTTACTGACTATAGCCCACTCATATGTCACTTTCTTGCCTTTCGCGTTCCAGGACCATTTTCCCAGCGGGTTTTCCTTTCAGAAGCCAACCCATAACTCCTGTAGGGTTCGACCCTGCTGGGCCTCGACGGTTTAATATTGATCGCTATGATTTCGTATCCCTTTTAACCTAAATAAGCAGTAGTACGAAAAAATCCTTGATGTACATATGTACACATGTAGTGACATCTAGGGCGCCACATAGGAACTAAACTACAAAACCCTGCATCGCGTATCAGAGATTTCCGCGTGATTTGAACATATGCAACTGTATACTGTGTACTGGCGCCTCGCGTTTTTTTTTTGTGTGCCCTCTCGCAGGTCAACCTAGGAGGTTGTCGGCTGCTTAACCGGACTTGCCTGTGGCGGCCTCAATTCAAGAATCAAAGCCTCCAGCCAGGGCTTACTTAACTAACTTACTGGCGCCTCGCGCGCCGCCCGGAAATATTTATACGCGAGACACACTAGCCGCACTTGAAGCGAGCGTTGAGCCCAACAGTGAGCCGTTTCGACAACAGCGATCCGCGCGCCCCTGCACCTATTTCCTAGGAACCATGCTTCGGAAATTAGATAGTCAACGTCCACTACTAATTGAATCTATGTATTTAGTTATAAGCTCTGTACATATTTCTGTAAATCCATTCCCTTCTGAATTCATCAATATAAATTTATCATTACATCTGGAGTATCATTACTGCACACCACCTAAGCGCTACACTAGCAAAGGAGGTGGCCGCACGCGTGAGGCAACGGTCCTCACGCCCCAACCACCGCCGGGATTCCGATCCCGATTTCCGGCCACCGTAGGCGCGGGCTTGCGGAAGCAAATGGGTAGTTCGCCGTCCGACCGTCCGGTAACCGTCCGGACCGAGTCCAAGTCGTCGACGGCACGTACTGTTCTACGCGCGCTTCAATGAGATGTCAGCAAATCGTAGTGGCCTAGTAGGGTCGAAGCCTACTGGGGCCAAGGGTCTGCTTCTGAAAGGAAGACTTGGCCCTGGTATGAAAGGCAACGAAGGAACAGGAGTGGGTTTTTAGTCAGTAAAAGTCTGACACCCTGTTGCTCCACCCAAGAGCGAGGAATGTCATTGGATAATTTTCGCACCGAAAAAAAAAAACCATCATCTCAATAAACCAAAATTAATATCTAATTTACTCGCACAAATAAACTTAGTTAAAAATACATTGCCACGCCATTAAAATCCAATCCGCAGTAGATTACCATGGCAGCGACGGAAGAGCCGAGCAATTTTTGTGAGAAATTGCGTTTTTCCGTAATTAATTTTCATGTCAGGATGTCGGTTGTGATTTTTAGAAGCAGTTTTAATAATTTTTGTGTGGATGTTCCTTGATTTTTCAAGCTTGAATGTTTTAAAGGTTTTCTTAGCTGAAATATTGTTTCGCATTTTGATTTTCTTTTTACGGTTTGTTTGTTTTTAGGGTTCTGTACCTCAAAATGAAAAAAAACGGTCTGTCTGTCTGTTAAGACCCTTTATTTCAGGAACGCGTGGAGGTATCGAGTTGAAATTATAACCATATACTCAGGTCTGTGGTCCCTTGAAGCTGTGAAAAAATTAAACATCTGAGTTTACGGAAACGGCTATTTATGTCGCAAAAACGTGTATTTCGACTCTCTCAAGGAAATCAAAATTCATAGGGTACTTCCCGTTGACCCATTATCCTGAAATTTGGCATAAAACAAGGTTTTATAGCACAAGCAACATTATTTTCCTCTACACTATGACAAAGAAGGCCTATGTCCAGCTATGAGGACAACAAACCAAAAAAAAATACAAAATAAAACAGATTTTCTGTCAAAGACAAATAACAATCTGTATATCGTCCTTGTCATATTTTATTTACATCACAAAGCCCTCCATCCTCAAAATACTCTACTGAAATAACTGACACAATTACCAGATAGTTCACTAACAAATTACATGTAGGCGTCGATATAATTGACGATATATCATCCCAATCTATTCTACTATAATAATTACAGCTAAAACTTTCATAACTCAATCTTATAACTACTAACTACCACGTATTTACTTATCCGACGTCAATAAATAATTGCCACACTAGTAGGAAAACAACAGTGTTATATATGATAAATCATGTATCTAGCCATAGAGCATTGAGATACTTGGCCGGCTGCGATTGAGGGTGTTGTCGAAACTTACCATAAAATCCAAGTGTGTCATTCACGGGTAGTGGGAAAGCGAAACCCGGGGTCCTGGGACGAAGGCAACGAAGGAGCAGGAGTGGGTTTTTAGTCAGTAAAAGTCTGACACTATTTCCAGCTCCGCCCAAGGGCGGGATTTGTCATTAGATGATTTTCCCACCTAAAAAAAAGTGTGTCATCATATTTTAGAATTCTGTGCATATAAGCATAGCATAATCAGCCTTTTTTTTAATGTTCCCACTGCTGGGACTCAGGCCTTCTCTCTCTAGGAGAGGGAATGGGCCGTAATCCACCACGCGGGCCCAGTGCGGATTGGTAAATTTCACGTCTTCGAATTTTTTGGTTCTAGGACAGCCTCACGAAGTTTTCCTTCACCGTTTTGAGAGCAATGGTGATGAAATAAATTACACAAAGTAATGCGCCTGGCTGGGTTTGAACCCGCGACCTACAACTCCTAAGTCGTGGCCGTCACCACTCGGCCACCACTGCTTTCAATTCCGTACATCAGCCGGCAAAACCAGAACTCCATTTATATAATTTGCTTGGCTGCGATCCTTCCTAACGGTAAACAGTGCTGCAAACATTGATGGTGAAGCTCACAAGTTTATTAAGAGCCTTATTCACTCTTGCCTTGAAAACACTTAAATTATTATTGGACGGAAAGACCACTGAGGGCAAATAGTTCCAGTCTTTCGATGTATGCGTTATAAATGACGTGGCGTAACGTTCAGCCAGACCGTAGAGGTTTCAACAACGTAAGGGACACTCGCAGTACATCGGTTTGTCTGATGGTAGAAATGTGATGGCGGAATCAAGTCCTGTAATTCCTGCGCTGACTCTCCAAATATATATATTACAGGATTTCAGGAACGCGTGGAGATATCAAGCTGAAAATCAAGTACTCTGGTCTTTATGTCAGTAAATAAATAAAACTTCTAAGTTTTTTTTTTATTCTTGATGGGTTCGCGCTTGACCGCTATCTCACCTGATGGAAAGCGACGATGCGGTCAACGCAATCCAAAGATGAGACCATTTTTACCCCCGTTTGTAGAAAGCACAAGAATGATGAGACCCGTGAAGGCGAACCTGTCAGGGTTGCGAGATTTTTCGAAATTATCATCGCGGCCCCGTAACGCAAAGGGCAACACCTGAGTGAGTTTAAATTAGTAAAAGTCTGATACTTCCTAACGGTGGAGGGGATATATGACGATTTCTCATCTCAAAAAACAAACCGAGCCATGGTACATGCCAGGGTCTGGAGCGAAGAGAAATGGCAAGCGGTCGCCTCCTTACGTGAAACAGTAATGCTAGTGAAGGCCGCACGCGTGAGAGAACGGACTTCCTCACGCCCCAGACGCCAGGACCACGCGGGAGCGGAATAAGACCTTGGATTATTCCCCACCTTAAAAAAAGAACCCTAAAAAAACAAAAAGGACATGAATATTATTATTAAGATCTCTAGTCGCCACGATTCCTTACTCTGTATTTGTAGTAGATTTATATCCAGTATATGTATGATGAACTGGGCATAAGGTTGAGTTATGGCGATATTGACCTTTCCCAAGCTTTGTTTGCGCACTGGATTGGGCAATGTCCAGGGACCGACGACTTATTTCAAAAGGTTTCTGTGACGGCGGGATGATGAAGGTATTTTTCATTTAATTGAGTTACATTGTGTTTCGTTGCTTATTATTGAGGTTGCATAAAACTTAAAACAGTTTATTTTTATTTTATTTTTATAGGGATAACAAACAGCAGTATACAATTCAATAATATCGGCACTTAGTCAATATAAGTAACATATACACTACTAACGACGTTATCCACAGATTATACTAAATACTATATTATACAAAACAGCTGGCTGTTAAAAGACAAAATCAATTAAATTTATTTGTTCGGAAGAAAGAGAGGGCAAACAAAGAAAAAGGAAAAAGTAATCCAGCTCTATATAGACTCCGTAGGCAGTTAAACGACTCACAGAGTTAACATGTATATCCTCATTGACTACTGTTGGACTTTTAAGATGTTATAGATTGTATGTTTTAGATGTTAACAAGTTACTTATATTTTTTTTTAACCTGTGTGTGTCTTAATGTTTCTCACTAGATCCTTTGAATATTATTTTTATCACTACATAGTATAAAACAAAGTCACTTTTCGTGTCTGTCTGTCCCTATGTATGCTTAGGTCTTTAAAACTACGCAACGAATTTTGATGCGGTTTCTTTTAATAGATAGAGTGATTCAAGAGGAAGGTTTATGTGTATAATACACGCACAATATAGTAGAGGAACACTGATGATTTTAGAGGTTTCTAATGTGATGTCGTAAATAAACACATTTTTTTGCGCTTACATTGCAAACGCTGGCTGAACCCTAAGAGCTAGATCAAAATAATGTACTACAGTATTGTACACCTTAAAAAGATCTACAAAAAAGTTTGCTATAGTATATGTCTATCTTTTAGGTATAACCCACAATAACCATTTTTTATCCTTTACTTTTTACGAGAAATAATGGCTTATTTACGAAACGATTTTAAGCAATACAGCATTGATCCTTATCCAATTAAGCACCTTAAATAAATTGTGCATTTAATATAGATCAATGTGGCCCTTTACAGCGTGTAATTTAAGTGAATATTTTCGAAGATATTACAGATTTAAAATGCAGGGACATAGCGGTTGCGATAAATAACTTGATTCTTTCAAAGATTGATGTGCCGACGCAAGTATACTACTCGGTTACTTCCAGATTGTTCCCATTTTTTTCAAATCCAGTTCTGATAATGGAATCCATGAAGAATCGAGGGAACTCCTCAAATATTCTAGGCACTATATAGTGATTTTGGTATTTTCATCGAGAATACAAAAAAAAAAACATTTACAGTCAAAAAGTAACGTTTGATGAAGTAGAACTGATGAAGAAGACCAGAAATGGCCAACGGAACTTCGCCCTCACATAGATATCACAATGAAGATAGTTAAGTAACTATGACAATATAAATAAATAAATGGTTCTGAATAGTTATGTTGAAAATGGTGTCATCGAAGTGATCTAATGATGATGATGGAGCCGGAAGGTAGGCACTGGAACTCCGTAATTAATCAATGGAACTTAGCCGTATTTGGGCTTATTAGAATTGTCATTATATGCACTTTGGCTTTAAGGTACCTACTATCGAACTAACCTGATGATGGAGCCGGAAGGTGGATGGGAACTTCATAATAAAATAATGTATCCTAGCAGTGTTTGGGTTAATTCGAATTGTCATGAGAAATAGGTACTCTGGCTATAAGTGCATCACAACTAAAAAGTGTGTTATATTTTTATTTTTTACAAAAAAATAAAAATTACCGACTTCACTACAAAAACAATAAAACGATCAAAATGACTTTAATTTCGGAAGTCGGTGTTAAATAACAAGCAAACAATACCAGAAATACCGACTTCCGAAATTAATGTTATTTTGATCGTTATAGCGTTTTTAACCGACTTAAAAAAAGGAGGAGGTTATATATTCGATTGTATGATTTTTATTTTTTTTGTGTGTTACCTCAGAACTCCGTGATTTATGGACCTATTTGCAATTTTTTTTTTCCTCTTAAAGGATATGCTTTCAGATTGCTCCCATTTTTATCAAAATTTAGTTCTGATGATGGGTTCCATGGGGAATTGAGGGAACTCCTCAAATATTATAGGCAACTATATAGTGATTTTGGTATTTTCATTGAGAACATAAGCCTTAGACATCGCCGCCGAGTTGCTAACCTGTCGGTTTTCTATCGTTTTCATTTCGGGGAATGTGCACTGGAATTGCACAATCTAATTCCGCCAAGTCTGTTCCATCATCGGACCACTAGACGTACGGCGTTGCGCCACCGGTACATGGTAGACATCCCACCCATATGCACAAAACGTTTTGAGAACACATTTATTATGCGTACAGCCAAGGAGTGGAATTCCTTGCCGGAGTCTGTGTTTCTTGATAGCTACAACTTAGGGGTCTTTAAGTCAAAAGTGAATAGGCTACTTCTAGGCAAGCGTGCTCCATCGTCGACCACATCATCGCTTACCATCAGGTGAGATGGTGGTCAAACGCGAGCCTATCATTAATAAAAAAATAAATAAAAAATGCTTATTGCATTTACAGTCAAAAAGTAACATTTGATGAAGTGGAACTGATGAAGAAGACCAGGATTCATACTCACATAGATATCACAATGAAGACACTTAAACGACTATGACAATACAAATAAATAAATGGTTCTGAATAATTATGTTGAAAATGGTATCATCGAAGTGACCTGATTATGATGATGGAGCCGGAAGATAGGTACCGGAACTATGTAATTGATCAATGTATCCTAGCCGTGTTTGGGCTTATTAGAATTGTCATGAGATGCACTTTGGCTATAAGGTACTATCGAACTGATCTGATGATGGAGGAAGGTGGAACGTAGACACAGGAAATTCATAATAAAACAATGTAACCTAGCAGTGTTTGGGTTAATTGAAATTGAATTCTAATACCATCGAATTTACCGTTCCAATATAAACGCCTACAATTTCCGCTAAAAATATATTTTGCAATGACCATTAAAAAATCGCAGGGTCAAACTTTCAACGTTACAGGCTTAGATTTGAGCGTTGAATGTTTTTATTACATGGCCAATTATATGTCGCTCTTTCAAGTGTAACCTCTAAAGAAAATATGTTTGTATTGACTAATGACAAAAAAACTGTGAAAGTTGTGTATAAAGACATTCTGTAGTATATTTAGTACTCGCGACCCGCCCTGGTGCAATGCTGGACAAAACCGCATCAAAATCCGTTGCGTAGATTTAAAGATCTAAGCGGACAGACAGCTGGAAGCGACTTTGTTTTATACTATGAAGTGATCAGCATTGCACCCGTGCGAAGCCGGGGCGGGTCGCTAGTTTATAATATTTTGAGATAGACTTAGCGTTATCTAAGAATTATTTAACTTAAGATTAGGTAAGTCAAGAGGTCATCATCATTTCAGCCAAAAGATGTCCACAGCTGAATCCAGGCCTCGCCCAACCGTCGCCACAACGATCGGTCCTTTGCGTCGTCACCAGTCGACCATATGGGAGGTCTTTAAACCCTGCGTCTTTCGGGAATCGAAAGTCAAAAAGTAATACGTACATATACATGCACGTCGGAAGCAGCCTGCAGTGGTGGCCCGGTGGCAAAGACTCTGACTTACCTGCATGTAGAAACTGGCATGGTTTCAAAAAACCGTCATGTCCTAAAACCAAAAATTCGAAGTCATGTGACAATCTTCAACCCACTCTGGGCTCGCATAGTGAATTACGGACCGTGCCCTATCCTAGAGAGGAGGCCTGAGCCCCAAAAAAAAAAAACCAGTGGGAACATAAACAAACTGATTACGTTATCCTTATGCTAATACACTTTGTTTAAAATTCAACACTCAGACTTGCTCTAAGCACTTCTTGTCGAATATTACTACGCACAGCTAAAATTAAATCCACCCACTATCAATTATGCTCCATTATTCCATTCTGAGAGCATGTTTTTGAGATTATCAGCACTTATCCGTCATTATGATAATGTTATTTATAGGCCTGAGATCAGCATGTGATGCTAGACTGTCATTATTTTAGTACTACATTCAAGTAACAAAGGTCCAAGTAATTTGCAAAGGTCATTCGAGTCATACATACAACAGTACTTTGTAGTTTAAGCAATAACGTCATTCAATTCATAGGGCCACCGCCGTAACACAATCACGGCGATCCGCTCTTTGAGGAGTCATGGCATGGCATCCTCACTCTCTGCATGACGCAGGGTACTCACCGGACATGGCCATTTCAGGATGTTCCTGTTTCAGATTCAGACGGAAGTAACACCCGGGTGTCACCATTGTACCGCTCATATACGGAGTATACGGTGGAGGTGTGCCCCGCTTGGGTAAAGCACCAGTGCGTCTTCGTGGAGGTGATCGGCGGTGGCGACCTCTCGTGCCCAGCCCAAGTTCAGGCCATGGTCCGGGGGAAAGAGAATGATAAACGGACGTCTTCTTTTGCGAAGCAGTGCCTAATGCTAGCGAAGGAGAGGGCCGCAACTGCAACTGTGAGGGAATGGATATTCTCACGCCCCAGCTACTGCCTGAGGAATCGCCCCGGATGTCGGAAGTCGCAGACCAGTATCGCTTCAAAAGTTCAAAAAGTCATATTCGGATGTGAATCGGCCCTCACGATTAAAGCAGATTTATTTTTAATGATATAAACTAGTGCTTGACTGCGATACCACCTGATAGTCAGTAGTAAAGCATATTACCTTGTCAATCCCATACCACGAACTAGCCGAATTTCAAACAGCAATCTTTCGCCGGGACCGCGCAAACACTTCTGTTAGATAAAATTAACTTTGACGGAAACTGTATTTTTTTATTATTATCACGCTCGCGCTTGACCACTATCTCACCAGAACTTAGGCAATGATGTGGTCGATTATAATGTAGCTTTTGGTGCAAACCACTTTTACAGTTAAAGCATTCAGAAAACAAACATTACACTCACGCATTCTCATTCATTCTTTTTTTACAAGCATTTGCATAACCAATTTCATCTTATTTAAAGTGTTTTACTCCACAACGTTGTCAATACCCGCATAGCATAGCATAGTCAGCCTTATAATGTTCCCACTGTTGGGACTCAGGCCTCCTCTCTATGATATTTATCATAAGTACATATCTACCTGAACTTTTCCGAACGACATATTTTGGTATCAGTTTTTGAGCAATTACCTATTTGACATCCAAAACCCCAGTAATTGAGTAACACGACACCATTTGGCAAGACTGGTGTTTTTTTTTTTTTTTCGGTGGGAAAATCATCTAAATGACATCCCGCGATAATGTCAGACTTACTGACTAAAAACCCACTCCTGTACCTTCGTTGTCTTTCGTACCAGGGCCGAGTCTTCCTTTCAGAATCAGACCCTTGGCCCTAGTAGGCTTCGACCCTCCTGGGTCCCTACAGTTGCTGACATCTCCTTGAGGCGCGCGTGGAACAGTACGCACCGTCGACGACTTGGGCTCGGTCCGGACGGTTACCGAACGGTCGGACGGCGAGCTACCCATTGCTCGCTGTCCGCAAGCCCGCGCCTACGGTGGCCGGATGGTGTCCGATTTTCTGGCTTTTGACTAGATATCAGTATCTAATAACTGACAAAGATCTTTAAATGATAGCCGGGACCATTGGCTTAATATGCTTTCCGAAGCACGGAAGAATCTTAATACCTTAGAAATGGACCCGTTCGACAGTTATTAATTTATGCAGTGGCTAAGTATGTGTCCATTCAAGAGACAAAGAGTCACGTCCGTAGTCATATCAAATAAATAACCCACTTTCCGCATATGTCGTCCTCTTTGACACTCCAAATGTACACATTGTGGCTAAAAAGATAGAAGCATTGTGTTCAGCACGTCCTGCGCCTGAAAGTGCGAAATAATGTTAGTCACTTCCTCGGAATTGCGTAAAAACTTCGTAAAAGGACGGTCCCAAACCGCAACGATGTGTTTGTACCGTCCTGGCCGGAACCACTATGGCAAGCGGCAGGGAAATGGTAGAAGGTCCAATTTGAGAATATGTCTCAACTGAATAATAGGCGTCCATGCCACGATAGGTTTTGCTGTCAGTTTTGCCACAGTCAAATATTTTGACTGACGAAAAACCTACCGTGTAATGAGATGACTGACGTTTGCATGACGAAAAGCGTATGGCGATAAAGTTCCGTCATTCAAACATCATTCATGATTGATTGACGCTTGCATGACCGTGTAATGGGCGCCATAGAATAAAATAGAAAAAACTTTTGTTTACAAAAACTTTTAGTAATATATTATAAAAAGTACAGAATGCCCCGAGAGTGCCTGTACTGAAAGGGTGAGTACCTCAGCATCTGCTGGGTGTCAGACACCCAGCGCTGGTTTTTAGTTGGCACCCTGCAGTATTGCACGGACGAGGTAATCATTGATCAAACTTTTTTTTTGAAATGCGAATACAATGATTTCTCTCGCTCTAGAGCGGAGCGAGAGGGCGTGTCGGTATTTAACTTATTATAACCACACCTCTGTCCTTCAGTTACCCTTCGCGCTCTAGGACCGCGGGATTCCTTTTAAGAAATTTCCGCTGGCCCTACTTTACCTAGGTAACTAGTTTGATTCTTCACTTTCCAAATTCTATGTTACCAACCAAACGTTTTTCTTGCAGATAGAAACTCACACTGGGCGTGGTATTATATTTATATTATATCATATCCTTTCTTGCAGTATATTATACAAGATACCCCCACGGCTTTTTTTTACCCACACAAAGAATTACTCCTGTATCTTGGATGTATTCTCATATATGTACATTCATATACACAAGACACACAGAATAACTACCTATCTGTATATTATACAAATATTTCCGTACGGGAATCAAATCCGAAGCACTGCCGCAACCATGCCAACATTAAATAAATAGTATATAAATTATAATTCTAATTTGTTACATTCTTTTTTTCCTAAACTTTCACACAACGCCATCTAGTCCCAAACTAAGCAAAGCTTGTGTTATGAGTACTAGACAACTGAGAAACATACTTATATATTTCTAAATACATACATATTATAGATAAATTACACCCAAACACAGGACAAATGATCATGCTCATCACACAAACATTTGTCTTGGGTGGGAATCGAACATGGCATAGCAGTCAGGGTCACTAACCACTAGACCAACAGGCCTGCAACATTGATTAAAAGTTGTCATGGAAACCCTTCATAGAGGCCATAAAGCTGATCTGCTGACTTCTGCGTAAAAAGATCCCCAAAATTATTAATGGACATATTTTTCTTATTTTTAATTGATATAAACTAGTGCTTGACTGCGATCCCACCTGATGGTAAGCAGTGATGCGATCATTAATGGTGAGGCGCACTAGTTTATTAAGAGCCTATTCACTCTAACCTTGAAGACACCTAAATTATAATCGGACGGGAAGACCGCAGCAGGCAAATTGATCCAGTTCTTCGATGTACGTGGTATTAACGACGAGGCGAAACATCTCGCCCACTTTTGAAACAAGTCTATCCTTCTGCACTTTTCTTTCTCAATATCTTCAAGCCTCATTTACTAAGAAACTAACCATAATGTAAGAGACATGCATTCGTGCAGCGAGCGCTTTAAAGCGATGCTGGCTTTGGGATAGCTTGAAGTGCATGGAACTAATGATATCTTTGTTTAGTGCGGTATGAATTTGTGAAGCGCTTTATTGTGGCTTTATGGTTAACTAAGTTGTATAATATATTAATAAAGCTGTAGAACTGTGTGTTGGATAGCTAAACGACTAACCAAAAGCGAGAGATACAACTGATTTATAATGAACATGGTATAGGTAGGCCCTTAAAAACGGCTGGATCGATTGGTGTAATGTTTTTTTACCCGACGGTGTGATGCAAAGTAGAATAATGTGTTTATCAACTACCCCCCAACCCCTACCCTACCCTACTTTAGAGTTAGTCGTTGAGCTCCATAATAGTCCCAAGTTTAAGCTACAGGAATACTGACAAATGCTTGCACTGACTGGACAGGTCCACTCAAATCTGTGTGGTTTTTTCTTCAAAAGACCATCTGAGACACTTATCTGCATGGTTCTCATATGATTTGACCACTACATGTTTACTGTATGGACTTTAAAAGAGACTTTGACCCCTGAGCTTGTTTCGGTGTTTCTTCTCAGCGTAGTCAGCTAGGAAAAAAATACGTGTAAAAGTGTTTTTTTTTTAACTTACAAAAAAGTTGATGAAATATGTCTATGAGAAATCACTGGATAACAGTTTGAATTTGTTTTTCATTATTTTTATTGATAGGATCGCATCTGTCTACTCTTTCACCTAAATTGGTAAGCGATGATGTGATCGACGATGGAGGACGCTTGCCTAAAAGTAACCTATTGACTCTTGACTTACAGACCCCCAGGTTGTAAATAACAGGAAACACAAAAAAGAATTCATTTTGACTGACGATTTAGGATTTAAAACTATTTAAAGTTAGTTAGCGACCATTATTTTTGTTTTTGTTACATGATCGGATGGGGTAGGTATCAAAATTAAATGCTTGAAGTGACGATTCCAAAAAAACTGGCAAATAAAAACTAAAAACTTTTAATCAAGTCAGTTTTCAAGCAATCTCATGCAGTTGGTGGCAGCAAATCTGTGATTAAATTAAAATATTATAAACTAGCTTTTGCCTGCGGCTTCGCCCGCGTAAATAAAATATAGCCTATGTCACTCAGGAATAAAGCAGCAACTTTTTAACCGATAGAAAATCGGTTAAAAAGTTTTAGCAATCGGACTAGCGATGAGCGAGTCGACTTATATTAATCGGGTTTTTCGAGTCAAACAACAAACAAATCAATTCGAGTTGCTTTTTCCTTCAATTCGAATTGATTATTTTTCCTTCAATTCGAATTGATTCGTAAGTCGACGCCGAGTCAACGCAAGTCGTGACACTCCGCGCGAATCTACTCTAGAATGTGAGTTGACTCGACGACGCGAGTCGCGACGCCAAACGATTTAGGGACCGAGTTGATTCGACGGAACGAGTTGAGTCGGCGGACCGAATTGACTTAGGCCCGTATTACAGAACCTTACTCAAGTACTACTTAAACTGCGTTCAACCGATTACTGCTTGAGCGAAGAATCTCGACTTAGGCGTTCTGTTTATTTTAGAACTATCCTCAAATTCAAATCAAACGAAACTACGCTTGAGTAGAGATTTTGATCTCTGATTTAAATCCACAATTTCCATGAGATTCTATGCGCAAGCGTGGTCTCGACTACACTTGCGAAAACAAAGATCAAATCTCGCCTCAAGCAGAGATTCTGAGCTGATTGTAATTTTAAAATAAGGACACATTGAGTGGAGCTCACTCAAGCACTGTTCTATAATACGTAAAAAATGTCATTTTAAAGTGACACTGCTCAGGTGATTATTGATTGTAGTTTCTCTGCTCAAGTCAAGTTCTAAAATGAAAACTCCAACTGAGACTCGTTTTAAGTAATGCTTGAGTCTTGATTGTAGTTCTATAATATGGGCCTTAGTGGAACAAGTTGAATCGGCGGCCCGAGTTGACTTGGCGGAACGAGTTGAGTCGACGGACCGAGTTGAGTCGACGGACCGAGTTGACTCGGTGAAATGAGTTGAGTCGACGGACCGAGTTGACTCGGCGGAACGAGTTGAGTCGACGGAACGAGTTGATTCGAATCGAAGTTTGAATCGGCCACCATTCCAATTCGATTAACTCGAATTGTGGAAAATGTGACTTCACTCATCGCTATATCGGACCAGTACTCCGCGACATAGTAGACAATTATCTGAAAACATATTACTCACTGAAGATATAGCTTTCTAATGGTGATAGAATTTTTACAATCGGTTGAGTCGTTTAGATATTAATTAAATCGTAACATACAAACAAACAATTAAATCAATCAATTAGTTTAGATGTGACAGTTGCCCATAAAATTGACTTTTGAAAGTGAGTTAATACTTTCTTCAATTCCTTTTTTTGTATGAACTCGGGGAACGGACATCGGTCGGGTCAATGTTTTGCCTATTAATATACCTATGCAATGAAAGGATGTCACTGTCAAGCATAAGAAACATCTACAAACCTGAAAGAAAGAAGTAATTAAATATATATGCTATTTTTATATCCTACAGTTCCAAAAAGCAATATAAATTCAAAGCATCTTGTAACAGTGCCCTTTAAATCCGATATAGCTCGACGACGGCAAATGGTAATTTCTTTTTATAGTTCATTGAAATGTGATCGTCACCAACTAAATTAGTTACTTTAATTCGTAGTCCCTTTTCTTTATTCTTGATAGGTTCGCGCTTGACCGCTATCTCACATTTTTTCTGAGATAGGAATATAACTTCTCCCGTTCTTGATGTTGCGAGAGGGAGTGGCAAACTATTACTCTACCCATTGCGTTCCAAAACCACGGTAGATCGCGTTTGGCCATCATCTCACCTGATGGTAAGCGAGGATGTCATTGAACTTGCCGAGAGGTAACCTATCCAATATTGACTTAAAGACTTGATCCCCAGGTTGTAGCAACCAGGAAAGACGTACTTTGGCAGGGAAAATCACTTCTGGTAGTTCGATGATAGAACGGGCTTGACGGATTTAAGTTATTCAATTCTGTTGCACACTCCCCGAAATGCAACTGGTAAAGTAAAACCGACATACTAGCAACTCGGCGTCGATGCTCAAGACTTTGAAGCTTTGACTCGACGAGTTTATCAATACCAACGATCTCTTGGATCCGTTCTGTATCAAGCTAGGTATCTGGCAGATCCGTCTGAATAGCTATTCAGATCTGCCAGATGTCGCGATGTCAGTTGACGCCGTGTCCTCGTGGGGGTGATCGGTGGTGGTGATTTCTCGCGCCGGGCCTTGGTGCAGATCATGGTCCGGAGCGAGGAGGAGTCGCATGCGGTCGCCTCCTTCTGCGAGGCAGCTAGCAAAGGAGGCGGCCGATCGCGTGAGGCCACGGGCCTCACGCCTCAACCGCCACCGGGATTCCGATCCCGATTTCCGGCTACCGTAGGCGCGAGCTTGCGGACGGCGAGCAATGGGTAGCTCGCCGTCCGACCATCCGGTAACTGTCCGGACCGAGCCCAAGTCGTCGACGGCGCATAGTGTTCGACGCGCGCCTCAAGGAGGTGTAAGCAAACCGTAGGGGCCCAGCAGGGCCGAAGCCTATTGGGACCAAGGGTCTGATTCTGAAAGGAAGACTCGGCCCTGGTACGAAAGGCAACGAAGGAACAGGAGTGGGTTTTTAACCAGTAAAAGTCTGACACTATCTCACGCTCCGCCCAAGAGTGGGCGATGTCATAAAATGACTTTCCAAACAAAAAAAAGAACCTAACCCAAAAAAATATTTTCTCTAAACTAAATCAGCCACACCCATTATACCGTCCGTACATGTAACACTTGATTACCAAATAAACTCCCCCTTATAAAGCGGCTTCGAAGATTTGAAAACCAGTATTCATAAGAGTAGCTCTGTTCTTTGCGGGCTACATGTGTTTATGCACGTGTTAAGAAAATCACGGGGAGTTTATGACCACACTATAGTGGAATCCGGAGTACCGCAAATATTTGTCATGAGTTTATGAAGGTGTCGGTCACGCTTGTATGAGGAGTCAGTAAAGGGAAATGGAGATTCTAGTAGCAAAGGCATCCTAATGATGTTTTTTTAAGTGGGAAATCACTCTAATGGTTTCTCCCACCCTTTCGTGTCAGACTCCTGTTCCTTCTTTGCCTTCATTCCAGGGCCCCGGGGTTCTCTTTCGTATCACCCATGGCCCCAGTAGGCTTCGACCCTGCTGGGTCCCTACGGTTACTGACATCTCCTTGAGGCGCGTATGGAACACTACGCGCCGTCGACGACTTGGGCTCGATCCGAACGGTTACTGGACGGTCGGACGACGAGCTACCCCTTTGCCGTCGTCCACAAGCCCGCGCTGACGGTGGCTGAAAATCGGGATCGGAATCCCTGCGGCTGGGGCGTGAGGGCCCTTGCTTCGCGCATGCGGCCGCCTCCTTTGCTAGCATTACTGCTTCGTAGAAAGGAGGCGACCGCTTGCCACTACTCCTCGCTCCGGACCATGGCCTGTACCAAGGTCCGCCAAAACTCCATATATTTGAATACGACTTTTTGAACATAAAAAAATGAAAATCTTCATGTTACCAAGGCTACCAAATATTTTAGGGCTGCGGAATTATTTGAGAGAGGAACACGGCACTTCCTCTCGCTTTTGGACTTACTCCGCATGCAGAAAACTTCAAAATGCAAAAAAAACGCGTGCGTATCCCACGTATTACAATAAATACTTGTATGAAATGGATATTTGCGGGGGTTACGCGTGCGGTGCAATCCCGCATGCATGATGAAATCCGCACGATATTAAAAACACCCATTTTCTAGTGTTGGCAATGTTTATAAAAAAGTGGCATATCCACTGCCATGATAAACCTAACATACAAATCAAAATCATATTAAATTGCAAAATTTTGCCCTTCAACTTGAGGGACGTCCGTGGGTCGTAGGTTGTTCCCGTAACCTGTCGCCATTTTATGATGATGATTAGCGAATACAAGTACCTACCTACCTAAGTACCAACTAAAGGCTCGGTACAAAAGACATTAGAATCTAGTAGATATTTTTAACTCAACCTAAATTCCATCACAAAAAATCTTTCTCGTAAAAGCTCCTTTCATTTTTATTTTTGAGACATCTTTATTCTTGTATTTTTAAAACTTCATCTAAATTATTCTCAAAATATTCCAGTCTTTCTGGACATAACATGTCACCAGTAATAAAATTTTGAGTAAAGCCTAGATTTTATTTACTCCGAACAAGCTTCTTATTATTCTGCTAACATACTTACGTAGTACGCAATGAAAATAGAAATATTTTAAAAGTAGTAGTATTAAATGTATTTATGAAGTTATTCAAAGAATGTACCTAGGTATTGAAGAATTCAAGTTCTGAATTCTAATTGTCTTGTAAAAATAAAATTATATTTTCATAGAAAAGGATTTTTTGATAAAAAAAAGCCTTGTGCAAAATTTCACGTTCCTAGACCTAGTTGTTTCGGCTATGCGTTGATAATTATGTCAGTCAGTTAGTTTCTCTATTTAAATATATAGATAGTAGATAAATAAAATCATCCGCCAAGTCGCACTGGGCCCGCGTCGTTCACTACGTCTGATTCCGTCTCTCAGTGAAGAAGCCTGAGTCCCAGCAGTGGGAACTTGATTGATCCCCATTGAGCGAAGAAAGCGGTCACAAAAGTGAGGGAACATACATGCTCACGCCCCAACTGCGTCGACAGAAGACGCCTTGAGCGTCGTTAATCGCAGACGCAGAGTGATCTCCGGCCATTAAAAGCGCGAGCTTGCAGACGACGATCATTGGGTAGCTCGCTGAACTCCTTATGAACTGAGCCCGATTCGTTGACGGCGCTTACCTAGTATTCCACGCGGACATCAAAGAGATATCAGTAAACCGTAGGGGCCCAGCAGGGCCGATACCTTCTAGGGCAAAGGGGAAAAGAATGAAAAAGATACACGTGGTCCTAGAATGCAAAAGACAACTAAAGGAACATAGGTGTGGTTTATTCAGTAAAAGTCTGACACGCCCTCCAGCTCTTGAGCGTGAGAAGTCATTAGATGATTTCCCGCCTCAAAAAAAGCCCTTACACTAAAAGTTCAAATTACCATCATCATCATCATCATCATCATATTCCTGCCCTTGTCCCGTAAAAAGTTTAAAAGTACCATATTAAAGCCAAACAAAATATTATTGTATAACAATATTACAACATTGGAAGTTGTTTAATAAAATGCAAATCCTCGAATGTAAAGGTACATAACGCAGTCATGAATAAAGATGGCAAAGAAACTGATACATTCTGCTCTGAATTATTCAATATTGAAGCATATCAAAGCTCATCCGTACTTTGTTAGGAAAAATAAAATATTGTTGATATTTTCCTTATGAAAACTTTTTGCTATTTTATTATAAAAATAGGGAATAGAAAGGTATTTTCGACTACCAAATTAATGTACAGCTGTTTAAAACCGCATATTGTGAATATTGTGATTAGTTTTAAATCATTTTTTTTTTTTAATCGTGTGAAAATACAACTACCTATACAAATACAAAATAACCGGGCAAGTGCGAGTCAGACTCGCGTGTGACGTAACTACAAATTTACAGTTTTCAGATTTTTTCCTATACTTGTGCTATGAGGCCTTTCTTCATGCCAAATTTCAGGATTCTAGGTCAACGGGAAGTACCCTATGAATTTTGATTCCCTTTGGTTTTTGTGACATATCTTTTTTTTTTGTTAACTCAGAAGTTTGATTTTTTCACAGCTTCAAGGGACCGCAGACCTGAGTATATGGTTTTAATTTAAACTTGATACATCCACGCGTTCCCGAGATAAAGAGTCTTGATAGACAGACAGACGGACAACAAAGTGATCCTATAAGGGTTGCGTTTTTTTCTTTTGAGGTACGGAACCCTAAAAATACAGGTGGCCCGATGACCTGGTTAAGGGTCGCGGAAATCCGATAGATGCGAGGCACACAGGACTTTCCCCTAAAAAAAAAAAAAAGCCGGTTTATATATTTTCACCAAATTGTTCTAAAAGCTTCACTTAATACACCCTACAGCATTTTTAAACTAGGCAACTGATGTTCTTTGATTTGAATGAGTGTATGTCATTAGTATTCGAGAGCAGTCACTCTCATGACACTTGTGACACGGGTCTACGTGTTGCGTCCAGACCTTTTGACTGTATACTACGTGATTAAGCCAACTTTACTCTATAGATATTTATTGAAACGTTACGGTGTTTCTAGGTTAAAATTATTTAGCTTGACATTTTTATCCGAAAGTTTGGTGTAGAACTTGCCCTTCACTAGGAATTATTTCTATCCATGGGTGCGTTCACAAACTTGTAAACTTATACTAAACTCCCAGACCCGGAACACATATAAGAAGGTCATATAAATATTGGTTTCATGTGGAAATCGAGCCCGCAATACGCCTATCGCTCAACCACGCCGTCAAACGCACAATAAAATTGGAAAGGACAATACTTGTTACGGTAAAAGTTATCACATCAAATCTATTAATAACACCTGGTAGGGTGAAATTTGAAATCACTTCGAACCGAAGCTGATGTCGTTGAGTTGTGTCTGTAACCGCCTTTTTATCAGCACAAAGTACCTAACCTTGCCGTGGGCGAGGGCCCTAAGGTACTTTCCAGAAAACCAATATAATTGAAGTACCGACACTTCACATGTGCAGAAGAATACAGTAAATTGTCAATTTTCTGTCTCAATAGCACCAATTTCGATAAGATCTGTCCTTTAACACAATTTAATGTTTCTCTGATTGATATTGAATTTGTATGTACTTTAATTTAATGACAAGGGACCTCAAAGACAATTATGGGTACATGATCAAAGGAACTATATTTACTATAGTTGTATGTTTTATATAATCGTCTTTAATATATTACACTATCAAATTTTTATATATTTCATTCTTATCTGATGAAGCAACTTACTTGTAGAATGATCTGACAAACAATCAGTTTGATCGTATACACGATTAAATTAGTCCGGTTTTTAATTCATAAAAGTATTTTTAGAGGCTTCTTCGTGACTGTTTTTTGTCGTCTTAAATTAACTGTATTATGTTTTGAACACATTATCTATCCTGAAAAATAAGATATATTATTCTGACACTGTTTACTGCACTGTACCATATTCTTTTGCCCAATATAAAACTCGCGATTAGCTCCTGTAGGGACTTAATTAAAGGGTTAAATAATAAGTAAAATACCTGTAAACAGACCTAGTTCCACCGACACATTTTACGTAGGTATATAAATTTTCCATCACAGGGGAACTAAAGTGCATAATCTAATCAAATACTTTGTCTCTTTTTGTGAAAAAATCTTTTACAGAAATAAATTCTCAGATATTGAAAAATTAAATTACATTCAACTTTTCATGTTGTAAATTGGGTTTTTAGAAGATATTGTACATTATTTATCGTCAGCTTAGTAACAGTGATGAAATGGGGTTCCCTGTCACTGTTCCCTAATGGGTTATTAGGTCCCGATATGGAGTGTATTGACATTTTACTTAAGGGTATTAACCCTTAATTGGACATTGCCGAACAAGGTCTACGGGATTTTGCTATTACGATAAATCTTGGGAAAAGGATTGCCATTTTCTTTAGTCGAAATTATTGTTAATGTTAGCCCGTATTGTCCCACTGCTGGGCAAAAGCTGTCATATAGCATCCTCTATTCTTCTCACGGATATCGAGGGATATGCCTTGGGGGCGTGGCACGTGCCGCCTCGATAGAACCAAATTGGTTGTATGATCGAACGGCGGCTGTACGCGTCATTCAGTCGCTTTGCAATTGCGTACAGTGCTCTATTGATGCATAAAAAACCAAAATGCCGAGTTGTGCAGTATTTATATGTAAAAATAGGCCAAATACCATCAACCTGAAGACAACTGGCGTGTCCTACCACCGGTAAATAATCAATTAAGTCACTGTTTTATATTTTAAATCAATTTTTAAATATTTTACTAACTTGCGTTCAGAGCGACACAAACTAGCCCGAATTTTCCCGAACGCAACGACCGTTTAAGATTTAGAGATGTGCAATCGAGTGTGTGTGGTCGATTTTATCGATATGCGTATTATTGCAGTTCGATATTTTTTTTTTTTTACATTTCGATGGACATTGTCGTATTACATGTTAAATTAGTTATTAATTTAATGTTGTTTGAACCAAATAAGACATTGTTATTTCAATACAGTTGCCCGTGAACTGTAAAAACTTAAATTGACATTATACCTAAAGATTGAGATGATCAAAGTGTTTTTTTTATTTATAGTACAATAAGATAAGTAGCATGATAAACAAATATAATTTCATAGTTTTTTTTTTTAATTTTGGCCTAAATTTACAATAATTTGTGTTCGCTATGCAAAAATATTCAATTATTATTTTAAAAAATCTGGCTATTGGGCGGTGTCGTAAGCTAAGCCCTAAAAGATTAATAATATTGCTCCATATTATTGACCGAGTAGGCAAGCCCACCTTAGTCAATCATAAGGCTGAGCAGCCGTCAATGTTCGAAGTTTGAATTAGAAAATTTGCGATCCATCGCTATTTTATTAAATCTTCATTTATGAGGGTTTCACATTTTATTTCTTCGCAAATGTGGTAAAAATGTCGTATAACTGGCGGAAGCATTGTATTATTACGCTTTCGGCTCTAATCCGGTCTCAGACATAGAAACAAACTTTTACAAAGTCATTACTGGTGTCAAAAGCTTTTAACCACTTCATCGGATCAAATGTGTTTAAATCCATTGATTTTCATCAATTCGACCAGGAACCACTACATAATCATATCATCCAGTTGATAAAATGTGTCATGGAAAAATACATTTACATAAGACTTCACTCTTTGGCAAAAAATGTGACACCAAAAATTTCAAAGCGTCAAATCTTATCCAAATATTTGCATATTACTGGACAATAAATAATTCCATTAAAAGATTTATTTATTGACATTGTGTTCACATAATAGAAGCGACAAAAATATATAACGAAGATTTTTGTAACTCTTAACATGATTTAAAAGAGTGCCCATGGAGTTTCTTGCACGTTTTTCTCCATAGAGATCTACACTTTCAAACGTGCAACTTAATTTCACTTTTTTTTTGACTGACCGACATTTTGACTATTCAAATGCCTGTTATTGATCTATTTGAAATAAAGTTTCTGATTTTCAGTTTCGATTTTTATTTTACATTCCCTTATTTATATAATATAGGTAAATGCCTACTCTCTATTATAACCGCTTCATTCTCACGAACGACGCGACGTAAAGAAATTTCATTTGGCATAAAGCAAAATCTTATAGCACAGGTATAGGAATAAATCTGAGAACAGTCACAAAAAAAAAAATTTTTTTGCTATTCGGGAAAATCTTTGAGAATCCATTCGGAAATTGAACTATTTACATAAGTAAGTTTGTACGGAACTCTCAGAGCGAGAGTCGGACACACACTTGCCCAGTTTTATTTTGTTAAAAGTATTTATATTGAGTGGTTAGTGTGAGTTATTTCATCTTATGAATTCGATCCTGTCAGCATCAACTACCTACAATTTGTCTAATTTATCTAAAATTATAACTAGTTTGCTAGATGACGCTATTTATTCTGCAGTTAACGCGTGTTAACGCTATAGAGTTTGAGTATAAAACTATATGGGTATAATTTACCTAACTGTTTAAACCAACCCTGAATGTAGGTAGGCTTTTATGATTAATTTTTTTTTTTAAGAATAAGTAATATGTTATATTATAATAATACAGCATGATATAATAACAGAGAACGTTCCCTTTAACCAGTAATACGAACAAAAAAAAAATATTTTTATTATAAGGTAAACTCTTTTCGGATAGGTATACATACCTATATAAAAAATAAATTATTTAAAGAAAATCAAACGAAGTAATTATATTACAAGAATATGCTGAAATTCAATATCGATAAATATTATCGACCATCGCGTTCGACTCCCTAATTGCATGCGTGTGCATTGAATGTTTCCAAATAACAAGTGTTTACAAGTCCATGCTCCGCCCATTCTATTTATGTGTGCTATTAGAAATTGATTTAGTGTAGCTGCTTTCTTCTTAGTGTGCGTGTGCAAATTTTAAATATGTGTCGTAAATACACTATTTGTGAATGTTGTAATTATTTTGGTGGGAGATAAGCGGCATCACTAGGACTCCTTACTAATCGGCAATGAAGGCATATCTCCGGATATCTATGATTCTTCTCCTTTTATTCTAATTCTTAAGGAATGCTTCGTGGTATGCTGCGGCCTCATGAAGCTGTGATTTACGGGCTCGTCAGGTATGTGAGAGACATGTCCTGACCAAGTCCCATGGGGCCATCCAAATATTACGTAAGCACTATAGGGGGATGGGGGGGTCGTTGTTTTGCTTTTTTACAAGCTTTTTATTAACTTGCAATGTATGTATATAAATATGTATGTTCGGCTCAAATCTTGCAACTCAATTTTGGAGCAGATATCTTCAACCGATTGACCTGAAATTTTGTATACATATGTAAGTTGCATGACAATGCAATATTATGATGACATGGAGCTGATCTGATGATGGAGCTGGAAGGTGGCTATAGGAACTCGGCAATAAAACTACACAAACTCATCGAGTTTAGACTGGTTTGATTCGGATTGATGAGTACTTTGATCCTATATGGTAACCAGCGTCTGATGATGGAGCTGGAAGGTGGCGAGCATACCACGAAGGTATGCTGCGGCCTCATGAAGCTGTGATTTACGGGCTCGTCAGGTATGTGAGAGACATGTCCTGACCAGTCCCATGGGGCCATCCAAATATTACGTAAGCACTATAGGGGGATGGGGGGGTCGTTGTTTTGCTTTTTTACAAGCTTTTTATTAACTTGCAATGTATGTATGTAAATATGTACGTTCGGCTCAAATCTTGCAACTCAATTTTGGAGCAGATATCTTCAACCGATTGACCTGAAATTTTGTATACATATGTAAGTTGCATGACAATGCAATATAATGTCTGTGCATAGACTTGTTTATGATATAGTCAGAAAAATTTGACATGATAAGGTGACACACGATAAATACTTTGATATAAGATCCGTCTATACAAATATTTCCAGAATGATGTGAATCTATAGCTGAATTTGGTTGCGCAAGGCAAGTTTTAGAAAAATTTAATCAATTTTACTGTTGAACAGTACAAGGTTCTTGTGAAAGGATAACGTATCCTTACAAACTGCAATGGATGGTAACTCAAAATCTGCCCAATCTGTAGATAAGTCTGCATAAACTCTTCACTGACAACTAGTACTTCTTTAACGGATTCACGCAAAAGACTACATCGCTATTAAAATCTATATAATCTATACATATAATAAAACAGTAAAATTATTTTGCGATGGTATTAGTTGGCGCAAAAACTACTGAACCGATCCTGTTCAAATTTTGCATACATAATCCTTATAGGTCAGGGCAACTTATAGGCTATAAATTATCACGCTATTTGCTATGGGGGGTGAGCAATAATCCAAAATGTCGATATTGAACGACACGCCACGAGTTCGATCCTCAGCTACAGTTAAAAATTTTGTCATTATTTTATCTTCTTTTTTGTAATAAAATAACTTTTACCATTTTTTCAAAATAAAATTGACATTTCTATTCGATATCTTCTAAATATTTTGTAATAACTAATCAAAAACATAATAAAATCAAAGCGGCGAGTAAAATCACGTACTAAAATGTTGTAAATATGACACCACACGCAATTCAGATACTCGCAACGCCATCTAAAGACTGAAAGTAGCAATAATGATGACAATGATAGTTGAACTTCATATTTGATAGATGGCATTGTGTATTTTACGTAATTTTCTGAGTAGCGGAAGAATGACCATCGCCCAAGTTTGCAGACAGTTTTATTGTTTAAAATTACACGAAAACCGTTATGGTTAAACTGGAGTTAGACGGAGGCATTTTTAATCCTACTGCTTTTTTTTTTCCCTTGGTTGTAACAAGCTAATTGACCGTGATTATTCAAGGGATACCAACCAAAGGCGATAAAAGTAAATACTTAGTATTTAATTATTGACTTTAAAAAAACACGGTAAATTTTCGGAAGGGGTAGCAATATGGCACCTTGCGTTGGAAGGCCCCCAGGTGGACCGATGACCTGGTGAGGGTCGCGAGAATCCGATGGATGCGAGACGCACAGGACCGGTAATTATGGTGACACTTGGGGAGGCCTATGTGTAACAGTGGACGTCTTTCAGCTGAAATGATAATGATAATTATGGCACCTTTATTTTTCTTTTTTTAAGGGTGGAAGTCATCCAATGACTTTTCCCACTCTGGTTAGAGCGGGAAGGCGTGTCAAACTTTTACTAACTAAAACCACACCTGTGTCCTTCAGTTGCCCTTTGCGACATCTCTTTGAGGAGAGCGTGGATCACTACGCGCTGTTGACGACTGGGCTCGGTCCGGTCAATTACCGGACGGCCGGACGGCTGTGGACGACCCATTGCTGGATGTCCGCAAGCCCGCGTCTACCGTGGCTGGTCGTCGGGGTCGGAATCTCGGCTCGGCGTGAGGACGTTCGTTCCCTCACGCGTGCGGCCTCCTCCTTCGCTAGCATTACGGCTTTGCAGAAGGAGGCGACCGCCTGCCATTCGGGATTGCCATTTCGATTGCCTTGCGGGGCACACCTATGTGTGCTCCACTGTGTCCTCCGGGATGATGGCACCTTGCGGCCTATTATTGGTGTGTTTTGTTATATAAAACGGGGTCGAAAGGTTTGCGTTCCTGATCACAGTTCGCCAACGTATGATGTATCTCAGATTCCTTGCAACCTTACGTTGACATCCGTACGTTACCTCCTTGCAGTGAGTGGTGACCAACACTGAAACAACCCTCTGAGGGAGGCCAGTCTCAGGGATAACACTGATCGGCTGCTGCATTTGTTTACCGGAATTTCATTGTTTTATGGATACACAAGCTCAGGACTGTTGAGGGTGCTTCACGCGGTTTCTGCTTCAGATTCGGTTGGAAGTACCCTGATATTACCATTTTGCGAATCGCCCGGAGGACCCATTGTAGCATGCGGTGGAGGTCTATCCTGCTTGGATGAACCGCCGTGTCTTCATAGAAGCAATCGGCGTCAGTGACCTCTCGGTTTGGCCATCAATATGCGAGTTCGATTGGACGGGGATACACGCGTTCAAGATTTCACCGAAATTCATTCAAAAGTTGGAGACTCTTCATAGGGTAGTTCCCACTATGGAATAACATTTGTCTGATATACGAGGACGTCAGTCAAATACATACTAAAAACTCCTAGGTAAATGAACAAGTAATTTTTACGCCCCAAATGATCAAGCTGCAACAATCAATACAAGCATACTCTCGCAAATTCAAAATTATAAGCGGGTAGGCGCTAGATGTGTCAACTAGCTTAATTCCAAGTCTCGGTGTAATTTAATTTCTATAAATTCGAAACTTATGCAAAGTTCCGTGTATTGTGCGTTAGTAGTGAGGGAAAGACATATATTTTGATATTTATTGTAGTCAAAAATTTGGTGGGAACGAAAATTTTTTGTGCTTACATCGGCCACTAACACCGAATCTGTGTAAAAGTGTTGCTAATCTAAGGATCAGGTCAGTAATAACACATTTTACTTATACATTAGAGAAGTCAGAGAAAATAAGTAAGCAATAGTAACAAACATAACACAGATGTGACATTTATCAACAAGGTGACATTAAAGGTTCTGGAATACTGTCATGACTGATACCTACATCTATATATATAAAAGAAAGTCGTGTTAGTTACTTCACTTATAACTCAAGAACGGCTGAACCGATTTAGCTGAAAATTGGCAGGGAGGTAGCTTAGAACCAGGAGACGGACATAGGATACTTTACTTTACTTTAGGGTAGAGTAGGGTAGAGTAGGGTAGAGTAGGGTAGAGTAGGGTAGAGTAGGGTAGAGTAGGGTAGAGTAGGGTAGAGTAGGGTAGAGTAAGGTAGAGTAGGGTAGAGTAGGGTAGAGTAGGGTAGAGTAGGGTAGAGTAGGGTAGAGTAGGGTAGAGTAGGGTAGAGTAGGGTAGAGTAGGGTAGAGTAGGGTAGAGTAGGGTAGAGTAGGGTAGAGTAGGGTAGAGTAGGGTAGAGTAGGGTAGAGTAGGGTAGTGTAGGGTAGAGTTGGGTAGAGTTGGATATAGTAGTCAGTTGACGGGAGCGAAGCCGCGGGCAAAAGCTAGTACTAGTAGTATTCTTAGGATTTACGTTCTACATTATCTTTTGGCTTAGGTTCTATTCGCAGAGTAGGAAAGTGGTGTAAATTTGCAAATCCTGTCATACTCTGTGACACTAAAACGCTTGAAGTTTAAGTAAAATAAGTGATTGAGCTATTAATCGAATTTGATGGCTTAATATGATCATTGCGCTCTCTATCTATGAGATCAGTCTCTGCTACAGTACGCTAGTAATTGAAGATAATTATGTAATAAATCCATTTGCTCTCTACAATTTAATGCTGTAGCTCAATTTCTAATAGATTTATCATAGATAGCGAGTGTTTAAATTTCTATCTACAGCTTTTTTACTTAATATAATATCCGTATATAAGCACTGATTTGTCATAAAAATATTCACATAAGTTTTACCTGAAGTCGTACCAGTTAACATTTCTGCTTGAAACTGACCATAATTCTGCTCATTAGAAAAATTATTGTTAGTTTAGTTTACCACTTCGTCACTAAATACTACACTTGGTAGGGTTTCGTAACATTTCTATTTTCTTTTTGGTAAGCCTAGCAAGTTTTTGAGACAAAATGTATAGTCAGCTTCTGAACGTATTTGCATACAAATCAATTACAATTACTCTTTCTAATCCAACTTAAATACTCTCAAAATTTACTGGAGTGATCGAACTCCCGTATTACATTATTCTAATGGTTTATGTTCAAACTTCGATACTTTTAACGTTTTTCTCTTTGGAAAATCATTCAACCAACATGAGGTACCTCTTTGCTTCTTGCGTCGTGGTGGTGTAGTCGACAAAGAGGTTGAATTATAACTCCTGCACTTCCTTCCAGATCGTCTCTTTGCATCATTCCTCTTCGAGTCTGTTTTGTTCGAAACAGGAACTATCAGTTTGCTCAATAAGACTGATGTTTCTCTTCTGTAGTCCTGACGCAATCGGACTCCAAGGCTTCAAAAATAAAAGAAATCAGTGGTTAAAACATTTACATGAATTATAACTTGTACCTACCATTCATTTAGAACTCGCTTTTTTCAAAAATAAAATCTCAATATAAAAATCTTCTTTCAACTCATTTTATATCTTCATAAGCTATAACAGAATGTTCAATTAAAAGAAACTTATGCAATAAACAGGTCAAAATGATATGAAGCAATAATAAAAAATTAATATGGAAATAAACTTAATAAATTATTCAATTCATTAACATCATTATTAAGCCAACATAGTCACACTAAAATCACTTAAGTAGGTAAATTCATACGTTACTTACGCTCTTGATGATAATTTCGTCTGCATTGGGCACACTTAACTCGAATCTTTATTGGCTCACTTGGCCTAGTCCAATGTTACATGTGGCCAAATCTAATGGCACACTTGGCCTCAAATGGCGCACTTGGCCTCAAATGGCACACTTGGCCTCAAATGGCACACTTGGCTTCAAATGGCACACTTGGCTTCAAATGGCACACTTGGCTTCAAATGGCACACTTGACCTCAAATGTCACACTTGGCCTCAAATGGCACACATGGCCTCAAATGGCACACATGGATTCAAATGGCACACATGGCCTCAAATGGCACACATGGAATTATCTAACGGCACACTTGGCCTCATTAAGGCTCGCTTGTCTTCTTCAAAGGCTCGCTTGTCTTCTTCAAAGGCACGTTTTGGCCTCGTCAAGGCACGCCCGGCCTCGTCAAGGCACGGTCGGCCTCATCAAGGCACGGTCGGCCTCATCAAGGCACGGTCGGCCTCATCAAGGCACGGTCGGCCTCATCAAGGCACGGTCGGCCTCATCAAGGCACGGTCGGCCTCATCAAGGCACGGTCGGCCTCATCAAGGCACGGTCGGCCTCATCAAGGCACGGTCGGCCTCATCAAGGCACGGTCGGCCTCGTCAAGGCACTGTCGGCCTCGTCAAGGCACGGTCGTCCTCGTCAAGGCACGGTCGGCCTCATCAAGGCACGGTCGGCCTCGTCAAGGCACGGTCGGCATCATCAAGGCACGGTCGGCCTCACCAAAGGCACGCTCGGCCTCACCAAAGGCACGCTCGGCCTCACCAAAGGCACGCTCGGCCTCACCAAAGGCACGCTCGGCCTCACCAAAGGCACGATCGGCCTCACCAAAGGCACGCTCGGCCTCACCAAAGGCACGCTCGGCCTCACCAAAGGCACGCTCGGCCTCACCAAAGGCACGCTCGGCCTCACCAAGCACTCTTGAATTGCCAAGGCAGTCAGTCAGTCAGTCAGCAAATTGACGGTAATTGCATATTCCTAAATCCACAAACACGGTTTCGTATTATTTTTTTTGCGTCTAAATTCAAATCAATTTATTGTTTTTGTGGTGGAAATTCATTTCATAAAATTATTATTATAACATACCCATAAGCGGTACAACATTTAAATTTACAATTATATGTCAAAAGGAAAAGAAAATTATCGTAGCACACAAAGTACTCCAAGGCAACATAATGACAATTACCGCTATGGAAAATAGGTTAATTATACATATCAATTGTCTTTTGTCATAATTTAGCATTATGCATGATCAATTAAAACAAATAAAGAAAAAACAACCCAATTTAAAATATAGGAACTAAAATGAACCACTAGTAGTTAAAGTGATGTCCAGTTTTAACTGTCAGCGTTCGTTTACGAACATATCAATACCACTCAGTTCACACATTTGAAGGGAACCGAATTCAACACACGCGCCACCATCAGTATGAAAATTGAGTGAGTATAACACTTGTCTAAAATAACATTAGCACTATTGGAAAAAATATCTCGATTTCATTTAGCTTTAATTTAAGCACACATAACCTAACATTCCTGTTATCACAGCACATATTTGTAGGCTTTTTGTAGGCATGTACCACTTCTGAAATGTGATGAATCATAAACATCAAGCTTCAGTTATATAAATATTTAATTCACTTTGATCAACACAATTTCGTATTTATCATTCTATTAACAATCATTTGAAATACACGGATTAGTAGGACATGTTCACTGTTCAACAGCTCAAAACAGACTGACTCTGTCCAAAATGACAGTTACAAGCTCAATGTTTCCCCACCACAAACTTTCACAAACACTCGGTCCGACCAATTAGAGCAAAGTAAACAGTACGTAACATCAATTGACTAACTAATATACATAAGGGTTTATCAATAATTAACTGCAAGTAAATATTTCATTTTAACAATTATGATATATTTATACAAAACAAATACATAAACTCTATTACCATAAATTATTACTTAATGTCTACAACGAATGCCTTAAGTTAATGTAACTACTAGCGCCATCTATCGCTTATAGATGGAAGTTGAATGATTTATGAATATTTTCTTTAAAAATCATTACACTAGTTATCCTTATGCTACTCTTAAATTAATATCAAATGTAGTTTTCTAGCTACTTGAAATCACATAGTATAACGCCAGCCCCCTTAGCCAAGTTACAACCGTTTCGTTTCGATTCTCTTTTCGTTGATTACCTTGAGTCGGCCACGCCTCCTATTCCTTTGTTCTGACCACATGACTGAGCGTAGAGATTTATTTATTTTTTATTGAGATGACGTCAGAACAAAGGAATCAGAGGCGTGGCGGACTCGAGGTGATCGACGAAAAGAGGATCGAAACGAAACGGTTGTAACTTGGCTAGGGGGGCAGGTTAGCCCGCAAACGACGATTGACGTCGAATACAAAATTGAAATTGCAAAATGCAAATTTTTAAATTCTGTATCGAATATAATCATTAAAATCGCCATTACAATCCTCTCAGTTCGTGTAATTCTAATGAATGGCTATTTCATGAAAAATTCATTCTATAGGGTTAGCTAAATATCACGGAGAATTATGTATAACCAGACCGTTGTTAGATCAGTGAAAAGATCGAATTCAACACTATACAAAACCAAATAGGACGTCAATCCAACTGGATGAACAAATTACTTCATGAGCTGATGGCATCTTTCAGCTAGAAAAATAACAAGTTTCAATAATAATAAAGAAGATAAATCAAATTCGCTCGAGCAATCGACAGAACTCATGTTGTCGCAGAGAAAAGTTTAAATTGAAGAATTGAATCGTGGAGAAAGTTGGATATGTCGTTGTGAACTGAACGATTCGATAAACTTTCCGTTCATTCATTTAGATAAAGGCTTGGTGATGTGGAAATGTGAGGACGAATTGTAAAGATTACGGACTATTTATCAAGATGGGATATTTTCATTTCAATAAGTAAACTTCGTCATACCAAACTTAACATGATATCAAAATTTGGTTGTATAAGTATCACCAAAACCAGAAATGTCTACATGTACTTTTATTTCAGAAACAGAGATCAGAATAGGCAGAGTATACTAAGATAACTGACTGACTGGTTGACTAGTAGAGAGTGCCTAAGGCACTAAGTCTGCCTTTGTACTTTGGGTTGCATGAAGATTTAAATAAAAAAATAAATAAATAGAAATCGTGGAAGTAAATAACAAAGAATGTATAGGTGATATACCTCCTCTAAAATCTCGGAATCATAGGCGTTCATTACACGATAGGTTTTGCTGTCAGTTTTGCCACAGTCAAATATTTTGACTGACGAAAAACCTACCGTCTAATGCGATGATTGACGTCTGCATGACGAAAACTTATTGGCAATAAAATTCCGTCATTCAAACATCATTCATGATTGACGGAATAGACTGACGCTTGCATGACCGTGTAATGGACGCCATAAACATGACGATTATATGATGAACATACTTATGACGAATTTATATTATTAATTTGATAGTAAGTTTTCATAGGTTCAATCACCTAATTCTTAGGCAATCCCAAAGCAATCAATTGTTACATTCAGAAAGCCCATCGCCAAGTCCATACTTCGTCAAGTCACGTTTTTACTATTAAGTACTTCCTCTTTTGCTTTAGTTTCTGTCTGTTTGTTATCTCCAGATGTGACAAGGATAAATTAGTTGCCATTTTAATTTGGAAACATATTGTTGTTGACTTTCGGTTTTGTTAGAGGCAAATTACTATGAGATGATAAAAATGACAATGAATTGAATGATACATGAAAACAAAAAGTTTGAAAATATATTATGTGAGTTGAATTTCTATAAGTTTGTTGCAGAAGTATGTAAATTATAGAGGTGTATATTTTTTTGTTATAATTGGCCCCACACGAAGAATCACTTCTGTTTCGTAGGTTTTTATTTCATTCATGGTAAATTCTGTATTATTTAGTAATTATATATTTGTTTCAGTCCAATACTAACCCATCAAGTTCAACTTTATCAATCCAATTGTATGTCAACAGTTACTGTCTTTTTCATTTTTGTTATTAATAATAAATACACACTTGCTTTTCCAACTTACTTAAACATTGGCAGAATAATTGACATCGTCTCTACTTGCCATTAACAAAAAATAGAATAGAATAGTAATTATTATAGTAGCCGAGTCACTTGTAAAGTCACATACACAAAACACTCATTTCGGAGTAATTATCTGTAGGCTTTATCAATACTTGTTCTGTGCGGAAATCAAAACCCGTGACACGCGGCACAGCAGCGAATCGCTCAATCAATCTAGCAGCAGTTGAAAAGGCGATAGTGCGAGAAAGTTCCACTCTTATAAGAAAATATATTACATTTTGACACAAGTGCAGAAAGTTTGGGTTATGGAGCCGAGGGCTGCAGTGATAAATTTGCACGTGTATCAAACGACTTTTTTCAATACACCTACGAAGAAATTAATAAATGGGGGTTGATAGGCGAATCGTGGTGGTTGACGCGCGCCTGATACGATAAATGTAATAACATTGTGGCGGGGGAGAGCACGCGCTGTTTTCTGCACTAGTGCGGAAAACAGTCTATTTCGTGCCTAAAAGCGGTGGGATAAGAGCGGGTTTTCGAGTAAGTGTATTGAAAAATATTATTCCATTCTACAATTCCAATGAACTTAGGAGAGCAGTGGTGGGCTGGTGGCCCAGTAGTTATGGCCCCGACTTACGATTTTTAGGTCGCAGATTAGAACACGGCCAAGCGTATATTACTATGTGTTTGTGCTCTCAAAATGGTGAAGGAAAACATCGTGAGAAAACCGGCATGTCCTCGAACCAAAAATTCGATTATGTGTCATCCACCAATCCTCGCTAGGCCCACGTGGTAGATTACAATTTACAGCTCTTTCCCTCTTCTAAAGAGTAAGCCTGAGTCCCAGCAGTGGGAACATTATAAGGCAGATTATGCTATATTAAGCTTTACTAGCTTCTGCCAGCTGCTCCGCCCGTGTGAATGTCGGTTTCTCTATTCAAACTTTGGACCCCCGTTTCATCCCCTTAGGGGGTGAATTTTGGAAAATCCTCTCTTAGTGCTCGCCTCCGTTATAACAGAAAACTGTGCAAAATTTCACACTCCTAGTCCCCATAATTTCGGCTGTGCGTTAATGTGTCAATGAGCCAGTTTCTCCTTTTATATATAAATTCATCTTTATAGGGAATAACCCACCTAATCTACGTACCCGAAAATGATCACCTAAAAATATTCTGTTATTTAGAGAACTGTACCCACAATGGCAGACCGATTAAATATTTGTCTATTTTAACAGCAAAATAAAACAAATACTCTGCAAATGTAAACGTATGCCATTATTGAAGATATCAGACAACAGAGTAAACATTTAAAATCGACGAAGGTTTGTTGAAACTTGTACATTTACATAAATGTAAATGTCATTCAATATCAATTCTAATCCCTATTATTGCCGATTTGTTACATAAACAAATATTCACTAAATGGATGCAGGCTTTTAAGACATACTCGTAGAATAGGCACTTGGTACATTCAAAACACATTATCCATTTTTTTTCTGCAAATCACTAATTCAGATTTTAAAGCGGTACGTCATGATCGAGTTTTATAATTTAGTGATACGTTAAGTGTCGTGATGGCCTAGTGGTTAAAGCACCCGCCTCTCATGCATCAGCTTGGCGTTCGAAACCAGGCAAGTGAAAATGTGAATATATCAATTCATATATCGTCGTATCCTATGAATAGTGCCCTAACGAACATGGGGGCTTCCTTTTTTATTGCATAATCCAATTCTGCTCATCATACCACATATAACCAGTTCAACAAAACAATTAAAAACGGTACAGGTTATCAAATAATTAAGTTTTCTAAAAAGCCACAATTTTAAGCACTACGTTTTCATCGAAGAAGAAAGCTACAATCGCCGTCGCGCCCTCTTTCTTCGCGAGTAGTGGGGGTGCACGGGCGCGGATAGAGCGTACTAGTGCCGCTCGGCCACTAGTCGGCGGAACGCGTTTTGCTAAATTGTAGTATTGAATAAGTTCAAACATCATAACATCAACGAGTTTGTACTTAATTAAGTCATTCTAATTACATAATGCGAAGTAGTGCTGGACTTGAGCAATAAGTTACATTATGCCTTTTATCTGCGGAAGAATAAAGACAAAAACATAATTAAATTAAATTATATTCCAATGAAAATTCAATGCAATTTAATGATAATCGAATGTAATTTAAAATTAATTTAATTTTAATTTTAACATTTCATTGTATGTAATTTTATGATATATGTTGTCTGTATGTGTTTATGTAACTAAGATGAGTCTTTGGTACTTGAAATAAATAGATAAATAAATAAAAAATAATTTGAAACATAGAAGAAAGACACAAACGTAATTAGGGCTTCGTCTCGCAATATAGCCATTCCATAGAACACGGCCACAATCACCATTATGGTTTTTTTCTATGTACCCAATATTGAAAATTGATTAACACAACAGAGAATATGGATTTAAGGGACAAAATGCGTTTAAAATATAAAGATAATTTATTGAAAATAATCCTAGCCGAATCATAAGATATCAATACATAAAATATGAAAGCACTAATACATATTTGATAATATTTAATTTAATTAAACACAAAAAAGTGTCTCCTGAAAAGTTGCTATTATGCAGTTACGCCCCTATTCGTAGGATAGGACGATATATGTACATTTCTAAGTTTATCTCGGACATTACTGACACCCTGTACCTCGTAAAGCACGTAAAGCCGTTGGTCCCGATTGTCATTCGTAGATCTTTGACAGTCGTTACAGGTAGTCAAACGCCAGAAAATCTGACCATCAGTCTATCCAAGTATCGTGTTGCCCAGTAACTGGGTTTTGGAGGTCTGATAAGCAGTCGTTCCATGTAAAACACAGGTATTCAGCCGCATCCGGGTTGACTGGAAGGACCGGGGGATCAGCTTCCAGTTTAAGCTAGTATTCGTGCGGAAGTAACGCTCGGGTGTCACCACTGTGTGTACCGCCCGGAAAACACGGTGGAGCATACAGTAGAGGTGTGAAAGAGCACCGCCGTCTCCTCATTGGCGGACAACGATCTCTCGCGCCGGGCCTTGGTGCAAGCCATGGTCCGAAGCGAGGAGGAGTGGCAGGCGGTCGCCTACTTCTACGAAGCAGTAATGCTAGCAAAGGAGAAGGCCGCACGTGCACGCGCAAGGGTGCGGCCCTCACGCCCCAGCCGCCGGGATCCCGATCCCGATTTCCGGCCACCGTAGGCGTGAGCAATGAGTAGCTCGCCGTCCGAACGTCCGGTAACGGTCCGGTCTCGTCCATGGTATGAAAAGCAACGAAGGAACAGGAGTGGGTTTTTAGTCTGTAAAAGTCCGACACACCCTCTCACACCGCCTGATGCCTTTCCCACCCAAAAAAAAGTCTAAGTTAGCAGGAAAAAGTCTAGTGAGATGATGATATTATTTAGATACATAGATATATACTAGCTTCTGCCAGTGGCTTTGCCCGCCAAAAAGTAGGTTTCTCCATACAAACTTCCAACCCCCGATTTACCCCTTTAGGGGTAGAGTTCCGTAAATTCCGTTCTTAGCGGATGTCTACATCCTATAAGGAACCTACCTGCCAAATTTTAAGTTTGTAAGTGTTATAGTTTCTGAGTTTTCTTGATGAATCAGTGAGTGGTATTTCGCTTTTATATATATAGATTACTCAGTGGTCCGTTCCCCAATGAAAGTTTCCCATCCTTGAACTAATACCTTACAAAGATTAGAACCGATATCAATCCTCTTATCTCTATAGCAATAACGATAATGTCAGTAACCGTTATTAGTCTCGTTACTAACCGAAACTACTTGATACAACTGTTATTTGTAACGATGTTAGGAAACTATACTGTTAGTATAAGTACTACAAGTGAAGTTATTGTCTAGTCAAGCAGTTACGCCGTTTATATTGTAGACGTTATGGCTTTTCAGCTATTTGGTAATGGGACTTATGATTGCTTCACAGCAATTTATGAAAATGATTATTGCTATTACTAACAAATCGTTTTCATTCAAATGTAATCATTTAAGTAATTATATATCATTTTTACATTATAATATAGTACTAGTAGTGACTCTAGCTTCGAATGGGTGTTATATATGTTTTTTTTTTAGGTGGAAAAATAATCTTGGGCGGAGCGAGAGATAGTGTCAGACTTTTACTGACTAAAAACCCATTCCTGTTCCTTCGTTGCCGTCGTCCCAGGGCCCCCCGGGTTTCGTTTTCACACTACCCATGGCCCCAGTAGGCTTCGACCCTGCTGGGCCCATACGATTTGCTGACATCTCCCTGAGGCGCGCGTGGAACAATACGCGCCGTCGACGACTTGGGCTCGGTCCGGACGGTTACCGGATGGTCGGACGGCTAGCTACCCATTGCTCGCCGTCCGCCAGCCCGCGCCTACGGTGGCCGGAAATCGGGATCGGAATCCCGGCGGCGGTTGGGGCGTGAGGACCGTTGCCTCACGCGATCGGCTGCCTACTTTGTTAGCATTACTGCTTTCTTTGCTAGCATTACTGCGCCTTCGCAGAAGGAGGCGACCGCCTGCTACTCGTCCTCGCTCCGGACCATGGCCTGTACCAAGGCCCGGCGCGAGAGATCGCCGCCGCCGATCGCCCCCACCAGGACACGGCGTTGCGATCGGCTGCCTCCTTTGCTAGCATTACTGCGCCTTCGCAGAAAGAGGCGACCGCCTGTTACTCTTCCTCGTTCCGGACCATGGCCTGTACCAAGGACCGGCGCGAGAGATCGCCGCCACCGATCGCCCCCACCAGGACACAGCGTTGCTCTGCCCAAGCGGGGCACACCTCCACCGTGTGCTCGTGTTACATATGTTTGAAAATGTCGACTTTATTGCAATATGCATTATTACATTTAAACATTTTTCAAGAATCACTCTGTCTATTGGTGAAAACCGTATGAAAATTCGGTCAGTAAGTTCCTGACTTTATCGCAAACATACAGACTAACACGATGCGGAACTTCGTTTTATAATTTGTAAGTATAAAACAAAGTCGCTTACCGTATCTTCGTCTATCTGATTATCAAACTCCTCTTAAACTATGTAAAAGATTTTTATTTGGTTTTTATTCATAGAAAGTGAAATAAAAACCTATCAATGTGTATGTGTTTTAAAACATACACCTATCTATGTGTATGTTTTAATATAATACATTTTAAAAGGTTAACGACATGATACTTTGCGATTACACAAAAATAAATTCAACACAGAATTTTGAGAAACCTTCGAAGTACAGGTTGCCAGTTCACCGGGGTCGGTAGTTTGGATACTTGAACTTAAATACTTAGAATTTTATCATCATTAATTTTATCCCTGAAAGCAGAATAGAATAGAATAAAACTTTATTGTACACCAAAATAGTAACAAAAAATTTCAGTAGCTAACATTTCATAAAACAACAAACATGAAAAATCTGCCATCCATTCCAGCAGGAACAATTTTACGTTTGAAGAACTCTCCTGATTTAGAAACAAGCGAGCCATGAAGATTGAAGACCCTTTTAATTAGAAAGCACTTCATAATTACACTTGAAGAAATAAACGTATTTTAATTGCCTTAGTAACTTTAGCGTTGGCTCTTGCGAGAACCTTAGGAAAATTAATATAATACGTTTATTTTTATTGGTATCTACCGTACTATTTTTAACTTACCGTAATTTTTAAATATCGAAAAAAAAAAACCTTTTAGTGACTTTTATATTATTAGACTAGCTTCTGCCAGCGGCTTCGCTTGCGTGAGTGCTCAGCCAGACTGGCAGCGCGGTGCGGGGAGCGGTGCGGGTGCGGGAACGCGCGCGTTGTTCCTGTTCGCAGTCGAGCCATCATAACAACGCACGCGGTTAGCTCGAACTTATTTAAGATGCTCGCTCGCCGCCCGAGCACTCACTGCGGCCACTTGTATGAACGAGCTATGGCGGGAGTAGCCCGCGCGCGTACCGCATCGAGCAGCCCGCGTCGCTTCCCGCGCTCACGTGCCCACTATGGACACTCCAAAGAAGTTCTTATGTTTGAGTTTTACGCACCGCGCCCGCCCCGAGCCCGCGTTTGCAGTATGGCTGAACACTGAAAGTAAGTTTCTCCATACAAACTTTGGACTCCCGTTTCATCCTCTTGTGGACGTATATTGTTTTTTTTTTTTTTTTAAATCCTCTAAGTCATAAAAGGAAACCTTGTGCAAAATTTCACGCTCTATAGTTTTCGTCATGCGTTGATATGTTAGTCAGTCAATTTCTCTTTTTAGATAAATACATAGGTACAGATTGAAATCCTCCTTCTCCATACAAATACGCGCTTTCACGGTTACACTACTGAACTGATTTTGATGAAATATTGTACGGAGTAAGCTTGAAACCCAAGGAAGGACATTTCCTGATCCTGAAAGTGATGTAGTACGCCTAGAATATGCTCCAATAGGTACTCATTTTAGAACATACATGGTGTAAACTCTTAATTTTTTGAAGATTCCAAATACGATTTTTGAACACCAAAAGTAACAAATAGGTATCAGATCTCTCGCGCCGGGCCTTGATACAGCCCATGGTTGGGGAGAATTGGCAGGCGGTCGCCTCCTTCTGCGAAGCAGTAATGCTAGCAAAGGAGGAGGCCGCACGTGCACGCGCGAGAGAGCGGCCTTCACGCTCCAGCTGCCGGGATCCCGATCCCAATTTCTGGCCACCGTATGCGCGGGCTTGCGGACGGCGAGCAATGGGTAGCTCGCCATCCGATCGTCCGGTAACCGTCCGGACCGAGCCCAAATCGTCGACGGCGCGTACTGTTCCACGCGCGACTCAAGGAGATGTCAGCAAACCGTAGGGACCCAACAGGGTCGAAGCCTACTAGGGCCAAGGGTCTGCTTCTGAAAGGTCGGCCCTGGTATGAAAGGCAACGAAGGAACAGGGGTGGGTTTTTAGTCAGTAAAAGTCTGACACACCCTCCCACTCCGCCCAAGAGCGGATGTCATTGGATGATCATAATCGTACAAAATTTATGACACGCTCGTAAACATGTAACAAATAGTGACAGCTGCTTTACCACTTGCTAACGTCGTTATAAACCCCCTCCTCCTACTGTCAATCCTTCTTCATAGCCTTTTAGAACTGTAAGGACGAGAAGTAGGTACATAGGTTCATAATCATTGTTAAAATGATTGTATAAAGGTCTTTTAATTCTAACCCTGACGTAAAAAGAGGCGTGTTATAAGTTTGACCATTAAGTGCATGTGTATATGTGACACTGTAACTCCTAAACGGGTGAACTGATTTGGTTGCGGTTTGTTTTCATTTGAAAGCTGGTTCAGCCAATTTCTAATATCTGTTTGTTCTATGTGTTGTTTGTAAGTGTTTGAGTGTACAAAATGTTTTGATTCAATAAATTATTATTATTATTATTATTCATGTTTCACCGAAATCAAATGAAAATTGATTTAACGGTTTAAAAGTTATGGTGGAATATAACTTTCTTTTTTAATAAGTGTGGAATAAAAGGGCATGATTCGTACTTTAAAATTAAAATATTTTTTTAAAAATGGAGTCATGGGTTTTTCACATTTTTAAGTTTTATTAGATACTAGCTGCTGGCAGCTCTTGCGCTTCTCCCACGAGTTTCATCGAAATCCGTTCAGCCGTTCGAGCGTGAAGAAGTAAATAACTTATTTCTACAGTCATAAATTTTCGCTTTCAAATTATTAGTATGATTCGTTTATTCATCATTATAACATACAAATTATATTTTTAAATATTTCAATAAAAAAAATAAAAAAGCATTTAAAAATATAAAAAATAGTGTCCCACCGGTATCGGGAACAGGGTCCAAGCTACCGGCGGTCAGGGCTCCAGAGAAAGGAACCTCCTAACAATACGAGCCGTGTCCAGGAGTACCGCTTTCTGAATCAAGCCCTTGATCCAGTCGCCTAACGCGAGCCTCCTAAAGTGTTGGTCGAGGCTCTTGGCTATTAAGCCATTGCCCGACACGACTATCGGTACAATGATCGCCGAGTCCACATCCCAAATGTCGACAACCTCGCGAGCCAAGTCAATATACTTGATTTGTTTATCTTTCTCGGCTTTCACGAGGTTCTCGTCATGCGGAACGGATATGTCATTAGTATGATTGTTTTTATGTGATCGATTATATCGTTATTATGAAATAAAAACTAGTTTATTAAACAATTTTTTTTTTATATATTTTTCACTAGGTACCTACTAAAAGAGGAGGGATGAAACGCATGTTACTAATAGAGTTATAAGCATACATGTGGATGGATGGAGAGAGAGAGGGAGGCCAAAGAAAAGATGGATGGATTGTGTGAAGAGCGATATGAAAGAAAAGGAAGTTAGTGATAGCATGACAAGTGACAGGGCAGAATGTAAGAAAAAAAACGTGTTGCGCCGACCCCAAATAACACTGGACAAGGGCAGAAAGATGATGATGATGGACTAGGTACCTACTAAAACATGCGAGATTTATCCTTCCATATACATACATGCATTATAAAACAATGTACCATCGCGGCTATCTATTGCCGATAAACATATAAACTACTGAACAGATTTTCATGCAGTTTTCGCCAATAGACAGAATGATTCATGTAAAAGGTTTAAGAGGGCCCTCTTAAACCTTTTACATGTATCATTCTGTCTTCTATCATAAATTAGTTTTTATAGTTCTAGACTTGTCTATCGTCAACGTGAGTATAAAAGTTTGTTGTTTCATCCAACGCAGTCCACCCCAATGATTGGTAAAAAGGCAACGTGAAATAAGACAGTTAACGCCTGAACGCTGTTGGACCGGTGATTACGTTACTCACTCGAATATTTTACAAAATTTGTTCCAGGAAATACGTGTTTAAACCTTAAAAGGGTTTGGGAAAAATCAAATTCTTGATTAAATATGCAAGGTTTCTATATTATCTTTCCTTTTGTAATTTATAAGTAGGTACCTATGTACATTATTTAGGGCCAAAGTTCATGCAAAATAGCAGATTTTCAGAGGTATTTAATGAAATAATTTTGAAATATCCACAAGATATCTATATTTCTAATATAATATGTAAAGAAAGATTTGTGATAACGTCATAATCACGGGAGAGCGTTTGTATGGAAATATATCTCGAGTTGAGCGATCTTAAGTAAAAAGCCTGTAATTTCAAGGATTTCTAACACCCATACGAAGCTGGCGCTAGTTTTTATTAATTTGGTTATGAACCTACTAAAAACGATGATAATTTAAATCATCTACTCAGCCCCCTAGCCAAGTTACAACTGTTTCGTTTCTATTCTCTTTTCGTCGACCGCCTCGAGTCGGCCACGCCTCCGATTCCTTTGTTCTGACGTCATCTCAACGCTCAGTCACGTGGTCAGAACAAAAGAATAGGAGGCGTGGCCGACTCGAGGCGATCAACGAAAATAGAATCGAAACGAAACAGTTGTAACTTGGCCAGGGGGGCAGAATACAACCCATAAATAAACAATCGGAGCGAAATACAGTGTTAATCTTTTACTCACTAAAAACCGGAGCTCTGTCCTCCGTGTCGCGTAATATTTTTCGAATTTATGAAAGAAAAAGGCCCCGCTGATGAGCCTTCGCCCACGTCTAAATTCATCCACGCTACGGCTCTGGTTTTCTTAGTTGTAGTATTACCAGTATTATGACTGTGCTTCTCCAAAAACTATTCGACAGGAATTTAATAAGAATCAAACTACCTTTGATTCGTCTACTCTCTGAAGGTGTGGAGTATCGCTTCATGCTATAAAGAGCGAGCGGTTCATGGTTCGTGGCTCGACAAACGACGCCCGGCTAGCGGTAGAACCCGAGACAACTTGTTATTGGCTGCGCTTCTATTCAAATATATCTAAGAATATGTACGGGTAGAGAGACCATGTTACTAGAAAAGTGAAGAAAAATAAATGAAGCTCAATTTGCAAGCTTCTATTGTGATTTTGGAAATCGAAATTTTCTAGATTTTCAAAGATACGAGTAGTTTAACGCCGGTATTAAATAACAAACAAACAATACAAGAAACACTGACTTCCGAAATTAAACTTATTTTGATTCTTTTTGTTTTCTTTTTTTTTCTCAAAGGTCTCGCCGATAGTGGTGCTTGTGCTAAATCATTCGATTCCTTTAAAATAGTTGAGCTTAGTGGCGCCAGAGCATGAGTCATGTTTGTGAACGGGCGCCGTCAGTTGGGACTGGTCATATCTCAGCTGCCACGGTTTACTTCAAGAGATGACCACAATCATGCAGGAATGGATGAGCTTGATGTTAGACGCGGGCCTGAGGATGACCAAGTAAGGACCAATCCCAAGTCGACCGCACGTAGTTTTCCACGCGTGCCTCAAAGAGATGCCCACAAAAGCGTAGGGGCCCAGCACGGCCGACGCCCGTTAGGGCTACAGGGAACGTTCGATATAGTTACCGTGACTTTGGAACGCAAAGGTTAAAACTAAAGGACATAGGTAGGTTTTAGTCAGTAAAACTATGGCACACCCTCTTACTCCACCCCAGAGCAAGAGAAGTCATTTGATGGTTTCCCACCTCAACAAAAAAGGGACGTATGGCAAATGAGAATAGGTTTAGTGCGACCTTAATACATGTATTTCCCGAATCTTTAGTGATATCGTCGACCTACCCATGAGTCTCTTTCAAAAAACAATCCTATACTTTATCCGAATCTGAGCTAACAAAATAATAATAATAATAGTAATGTAGGCTGTTATTAAACTAGTGTGCTTCACCATCAACGATTGCATCATAAATCATCATCATATCAGCCGAAAGACGTCCACTGTTGGACATAGGCCTCCCCAAGTGCCGCCACAATGAACGGTCCCGTGCGTCTCACATCCATCGAATTCCCGCAACCCTTAAAAGGCCTTCCAAGACTGCGTCTTCCGGTACGCAGTCGCCACTCCAGAAGCTTTCGGCCCCAACGGCCATCTATTTTGGTGCCCTGCCTATTGCCACTTAAGTTTGGCGATTCTTCGTGCTATGTTGGCAACCTTGCATCACTGGTTCATATAAATAAATAAAAGATCTAACCGAAAACTTTTGTCACCCGAAACTCCCTTGTCGCTCATACAATATCTAGACAGTTTTTACAAGAACCGCTCTGTAAGCTAGAGACATAAATCTCGATCTCTACGAATATTCTAGATATCTAGATCAAGAATAGTGCTGTTGGCTCAGCAGAACTTTACACTTGAAGTTTTCATAGAAGTCATAAATATTGATAATAAATTGGTACTCGCGATTATTACGGCTCTATGTGATTTAGTTGTCTTATAAATTCGTCACATGTGTATAGATATGATTTTATTTGTTCGTAAAATATATGAATTTTCGACTGTGTAATATTTTTGGTACATTTTTTTTAAATAAAACTTTGTCCCACACTAGGACTGGTTTGTCTTGTGGAAACAATTTCCCAGAACAGAGGGCAAAAAAACTAATTGACAAAGTAATTAATACAGGTATTGTTGTTAATTAAATTAATAATGAATTGAATTGTAATAAATCCTGAATTCTTCTTCTTCTTTTCGATTCGATGGTAAACTCGTCAAACTGTTTGTTTCAATACTGAATTAAAGTATAGGCATTAAATGATTGTGATTATTATAATAATATAAACGGTTACTCTGGTAACTCAACGTATTCCTTGCAGGACGTCATAGTAAGACTAAAATGCAACAAATTACTACTGAATATCGGTAGAACATTTGGTGGCTTCCAAATGTTCTACCAATATACAGTAGTTTTTGAGTTAGTAAGATTTTTAGATTTTTTATGCTAAATCCCAGATTTAATCATTTGAAACCAATTTAAAAACTATTTACGGCGCGACTGTACTAAAATTTAAGTTATTATAGTTATATACAGGGCCGACATTTGAGCACGCTTGCTTAGAAGTTACCTATTAACTTTATACTTAATAGCCTCAGGTTATAGCTAAAAGGCAGCCTTTAGCCGAAAGATATCCACTTCTGGTCCTTCACCGTCTTCAGGTCTTCCGAGGGCTCCCTCAATCAATCGGTCCTGAGCCTCTTGCACCATCCTCCTCGTCTATTCAATCTACCATTATTGTATCATGGACCATTTAAAAAATCTATATACATATATAAAAATGAACAGCTGTTCGTTAGTCTCGCTAAAACTCAAAAACGGCTAAACCGATTTGGCTAATTTTGGTCTTGAAATATTCGAGATAGTCCAGGGGAAGGTTTAAAAGGTGAGAAAAAATCACGAAAAAAAAATCCGAATACAACGCCATCTCTAATTATAATGTCATTTTAAAATGAATTATGCTGTTCTGGTAATGCCAGTAGATGGCGTTATCCTTACTATTAGGTGGTACGAAGTTCGCCGGGTCAGCTAGTTTTCAATAAAAATTCAAATGATTTTCTCTTATAGCATAGCATAGCATAGTCGGCCTTATAATGTTCCCACTGCTGGGACTCAGGCCTCCTCTCTACGAGAGGGTATGGGCTGTAATCCACCACGCGGGCTCAGTGCAGGTTGGTGGATGTCACATGTCTTCGAATTTTTGGTTCTAGGACATGCCGGTTTTTTCCTCACGATGTTTTCCTTCACCGTTTTGAGAGCAGTGGTGATGAAATAAATTACACAAAGTAATGCGCCTGGCTGGGTTTGAACCCGTGACCTACGACTCGTAAGTCGGAGCCGTTACCACTCGGCCACCACTGCTCTCATCTCTGCTCTCATCATGATTTTCTCTTACAAAATAACAATTTTGAATAAGGCTTGTTTCAATAACTTCTAGGTCAATTAAAACTGCCTCGGTCAGTATTTCAATAATATTATTCTTTGATTACTTTATAATTTATTCAAAACCTAATTTTCAATTTTTATCTAGAATTGAAATTAGTTTTCCTTTGAGCTAAAAGCTAACAATGTATCTTATTGCTATTATTCAAATAATCTTATCAATTTCAAACGTTTAACTATAACCATTATAGTACTTGAATCCAATGGATGCGAGATGCACAGGACCGTTCGTTGTGGCGACACTTGGGGGAAGTCTATGTCCAACAGTTGACGTCTTTCGGCTGAAATGATGATGATGATGTTAAAAGTTAAAGGAAAATGTTAACTATTTCAAAAACATTAACCTGAAAAGAAAACTTATCAACAAATCGATGCCTTGATATCGAGGGTTGCAGGATTGTTCGAAAGAGTTACCGCGGCCTTATAACGCACAGGCAACTGAAGAAACACCGGTGGGTTTGGTCAGTAAAAGTCTGACACTCTCTCTCGCTCCACTTAAAGTGAGAGGAGTTATTTGTGAATTCCCATTTTTTTTTAAAAAACAACCAATAAGTACATTATTTTTCAACACACTTGCTTGGAAAGTGACTATAATTGCACTACACTTAGATATATATTGGCACTTGTAACCAAACTATAACTTTTTGATTACCATTATACACTAGTGCGGTAATGTAGATAAAACCTTTTTGTTAAACATCTCTTCTCAAAACAAATTTTTAATACGAAAAAATTTAACATATTTTTTTTTCGTAATGTTTTTGATTTGGATACAAAGTCCTTTAAGCCATGTTTTTGTACTTGTATAAATAGTTAATTTACTAATAGAATATAGATGTACACATTCTGATGTTTTTTGTAGTATTTGGCAGCAAATGTATCAAGTTAACCTTCTCTTATCGATACCTACTTTTGCTGCCAAATATGGCAATAAATTAGAATGTGTTGCATCCGCATTACTTATTTATTACTGACTAGCTGATCCGGCGAACTTTGTACCGCCTAACAGTCAATGAATGTAGTATTTCTTTAGATATAGTCAACCGATTGCGATAAAACAAAACCTAAGTAATACAAGTTTAACAAATTACACACAATAATTTTAATGTATAAAAGTTATCTACATCGATTTCGTACTGTATTTTACGTACTTTTTTTTTTTATTTGCGCGCACAACTAAAAATTTCTACCGGTTTTTTTATATGTACAGATGATGAGGCGGTATGGTCTAAAGGCCTGCCCAAATGGAGTGAAGAAAAAGAAATTAAAATGCGCGCGCATTAAAAAGATTAAATTTCTTACCGCCATATCTCAAAAAAACATTACAATTATTTTACTGTATAAAAAATTGGTAATTAAATTATTTTTCTTCACAAGTATGTTGAAAAACGTTGTATGATACACGTGAATATTGGTCATTACCGTCCTCAGCTCTCTTAAGATCCTCGCCTTCAGCTCGGATCTAAATACCGCCTCAGGGGTAATCACCAACATTACACACTTGTATCATAATGTACCTACTATTTAAATATACTTCGTTGAAGGCTAGTTCTTATATTGTGCTACGATTAGGTTCAACATGCAATGTATCATCTTTTCATTTATCACTTCAGGGTTTTATTTTTTCTGATTTCTTCACAAATAACAATAAACAACCGTTAAATACTTTACACCTAGGTATACAAAACCAAGTTTCTCCACTTGTATCAAAATACTATTTCCACACGCCAAATAAAATTAGTCATTTCTAATATGTAAGTGAAATAAAAACGAAAAACCCGGGACAGATTTGATGACAAAACTTTTAAATTTACCGGCCGCTTACACCATCGTAAACCATCGGTTAACCAAACAAGGTTGTAAAAGTAACGGTTATTCGAAGGTATAGCACGCACTAGACACGATATGACATCGTGCTTACGACGTATTTACGATAACATCACTCACCAAGTTGCTACTTAGCTTTATTTGTAAAATTTGGCACTGAATTCTTCTCTTCTACACTATGTACCCATGTGCATTCATGTAGAGAGCTGGTACAGGCGGCACGAATCTTGAGCGCTCGGCTTTGCGCATCGTATAATATCGGCGAGCCAATCAATGTACAAGAATTTCACTCCCCGCCCCCGCATCTCTCTTCATACCACTAAAGAGACCCGATATTTTACTTCTGCGTGCAGCAGATCCGTGCCTGTATCTATATCAAGCGTTGACTCGCCTTGGCTGTCAACTCTGGATGGCACAGGTATTTTTACGAATCCGTAAAACCAGCGCCAACAAACCTTTAACAGCTCTGTTCAGATATTTTATTTTTATTTTTTTTATTACTAACTAGCTGTTCCCTGCGGTTTCACCCGCGTCTTTTTCTATTACCAGTATTTGGCACCCCCGGATTTCCAAATAACGGTAGGAGGAGTTCACATCGGCGTCGAGTCAACGATAAAGTACCTGGGACTCGTCCTCGACAGCCGATGGATTTTCGAGGAGCATTTCCGTCGTCTGGCTCCCAAACTGGATCGGAATGGGACTGCCCTCAAGCGGCTCCGGCCCAACCTAGGGGGTCCAGACGCCATCTGCCGGAGGCTCTATGCAGGAATCGTTCGGTCCAAGGCCCTTTATGGAGCACCGGTATGGGCGCCGTCGCTACGAAATCGACCGGCGGCCAAGCTGAACAAGCCAGAGGGTCATGGCCATCCGGATGGTGCGAGGATACCGCACGGTTTCCTGCGAAGCGGAGAGCCTCCTCGCTGACCTACCACCGTGGGATTTGGAGGCAACAGTCCTTGCACGCATGCACGATCTGCGCATGCAGATTCAACCGTACAATCGTCCAAGTCGTCGACGGCGCGTTGTGTTCCACGCGTGCAAGGTTGAAGCCTACTGGGGCCATGGGTGATGCGAAAGAGATCCCCGGGGCCCTAGAACAATGACAAAGAAGGAACAGGAGTGGGTTTTTAGTCAGTAAAAGTCTGATACTATCTCCCGCTCCGCCCAAGAGCGCGGGATGTCATTACATGATTTTCATACACGGAAAAAAAAACATTATTTGGCAACCTGTTCAACTCTGTCATGCAGGTTGCGCAGGACATGCATGTCCTACGAAGCGGCTCCACACTGACTTTATTTTTAAGAGATTGATCAAGGAACCCTATTTAGCCATTTAAATACTGTTTCAAAACAGCTTGATATGCCTACTGTATAATAATAATAATAATAATAATAATAATAAGATCTGTGGCTCGGCTGTCAAACTGACTGTCAGCAAATATTTTCTCGCTAAAATTTTTCATTTAATTTTATTCTACAATACACAATAATAATGTACAATCACCGAAAAACCCGCAAGAAAAAATAATAAAAAAAAAATATCACATCACCATGCAACTGTATATAATATCTCCGACAAAAGCAATATACCTACCTACAACAAACTTAAATGACATGGCGATGAACTGAACAGGAAGAATGTTGACAAGAAGCCGAGCACAAAAACTACACACACACCCAACATCTTCGGGCTCGTCGCTCAGCTCCGCCTCGCAGCCGCCGGGACCAGCGCCAACCGTGAGTCCAGAGATTCCGGTCGCTGCAGTTGCGTCGAGCTCGAGCGACGAATACTTCTCGCCGCCGACGACACCACCACCTGCGCGTCGACGGGGAAGAGGCCGACCTCCGGCCAGCTTGGGACCTCGAGGCCCGCCGGCCTCTGATAGGGTCCCCGCTGCCGGTGGAAGTGTGCAGCGCATGCGATGGACATCATCCATTAATGAAAACGTCATGCGCTCATACTTTGGGGCTACAGAGGGGGGATTTAACCTGACTGCGTATCGTGGTCGGATGCTCTCTCTGTTTCAGGTGCTTGAGCCAGCTGTCAACGTTTCGGCCCAACGACTATCGGATCAGGTGCGGGTCATTCAGCGTAATCGTATGTTGGATGACGCCGTACTTGATAGACTGCGCCTGGAATCACAGAGTAGCCGTGTTTCACCTGCCACAACACCGGCCGCGGTGCAACGTCTACCCACTGCTTCACCGCGACCCGACCAGGTTGGTGACGCCGATGATGACGCGGCTATATCTGTGAGTACCCAATGTAATGATCGATTGAGGGGCGCTTTGGAGGACGCATTTCGAGAATACCGTTCCACACCGCCGGGGCTTAGACCTCGTCTACCTCGTTTGCCCATGCACAAGAGAAATAGGGCGCTGGTGTGTGCTCTAGATTCGCAGCTATCAAATTGCTTTGATAGCAGCAAAGACCTCACTGATACCCACTCAATCTTGTACTGTGCGGCTGTAGCGGCATGTCGTGTAGCTCATGTTAAATTTCCTAATTGTGACAGAGCTACACGGCCAGCTGTGCCAGCTTGGCAGTGCAGGATAGAGCACCGTATCGGTGAGGCTAGAGCACTCATCGGTAAGCTTATCTGCTTCAGGGAGGGCAACACTCGCCCTAGGGTGATGCGCTTTGTGAGGAGGGCATTCTCGGGGACTAATATTAGTTCTCGAGATTATCTGCCCTGCGTCACAGAGCGTATCGACTTCCTGAAGCAGAAAATCTATGCATGGGCAAACCGTATTCGTCGGTACAAGCGGCGAGTGGAGCGGTACACTCGGAATCGTACATTCCAAAGCAACGAAAGGTGGGTTTACAGGGATTGGGAGCGACCGGACCAAGGTGTGACTGATACGCGCCTGCCGGATGATGACGCCATGTGTTCATTTTGGCGCAGCATTTGGTCGGCGCCTGTCAGTCACACCGAGGGTGATTGGATTCGAGAGGTCGAGCGCGCATGCGATCTTTTACCAGAAATGGGGGCAATTACCATCAGCCCCCAAGATATAGCCCGTGCAGTCCGTCCATTGCCTAACTGGAAATCTCCTGGACCGGACGGGCTGCACAATTTCTGGGTTAAATGGTTCCAAAGGTCGCACGCTCGCTTGGCATCTCAGTTCCAGTCTGCCTTAGAGTCAGGGTCGCTGCCCCAGTTTCTAACGACAGGAATAACCCACCTGCTCCATAAATCAGGTAGTACTGCGGAACCCAAAAATTATAGACCGATCACGTGTTTGCCGACGGTCTATAAAGTTCTTACATCCATTCTGAGAGCTAAAATCAATAGTCATATTGAGACAAATTCTATCATGTCTGCCTCTCAGAATGGATGTAGGAACGGGTCCCGCGGTACTAAGGAGCTGCTCCTCATCGATATTGCCATTAGCCAACAGGTTCGACGTTCTCGGAAGAATCTGTCGGCATGTTGGATAGATTATAAGAAGGCATATGACTCTGTTCCTCATACATGGCTCATGAGGGTGCTAGAACTGTATAAAGTTGATGCAACTCTGCGCACCTTCCTGAAGTCATGTATGGGGCAGTGGAGAACAGTCCTTCACTATCCGGGATGTCGACAGATTCAGGAGAACAACGAACCGATAAGGATTGAGCGTGGCATATTCCAGGGTGATAGTCTGAGTCCACTGTGGTTTTGCCTAGCCTTGAACCCGCTCAGCACACTGCTGGAGGGTTCTGGCTTAGGTTACCGGTTGAAAAGAGGCGGTCAGGTCATATCTCACCTTCTTTACATGGACGATCTGAAACTCTTTGCCCCCAACAACTTGCAACTGGTGGAGCTACTGAAGGTAACTGAAACCTTCAGTAGTGCCATCAGGATGGAATTTGGTTTGGGCAAATGTGCAGTCATACATGTAAAGAGAGGTGAGATTATGGAATCCGTGGGAATTCAACTTTCGGATTCCATACACCTTAGATCCCTCTGCTCAACCGAAACTTACAAATATTTGGGTATGTCGGAATCGTTAGGCATCAATACTGATGACGTGAAACAATCGTTGAAAGAGCGCTTCTTTGGACGCCTGAATAAAGTACTCAATAGTCTTTTATCAGGCGGAAACAAGGTGCGCGCTTTCAACGGTTGGGTCATGCCGGTATTGATGTATTCTTTCGGCATACTCAAATGGACTCAGACAGAACTTGACGCCCTGGATAGGAGGGTCCGCACACTACTTACCGCAAATCGGATGCATCACCCACGGTCATCGGTGATGAGACTGTATATCCCTCGGAAGTGCGGGGGTCGTGGCTTCTTAAATGCTAAGACCCTGCACAACCGCGAGGTATGCAGTCTCAGGGAATACTTCCTAAAAACCGACGTGGGTATGCACCGAGATGTGGTAGCGGTGGATAAGGGCCTCACTCCGCTCTCCTTGGCTAACGAGAACTGGCGCAAACCTATAGTACTGGATACTAATGACCGCAGGGAAGTATGGCAGAGCAAGGAGCTTCACGGACGCTTTTACCGGGCCTTACACGGGCCCGATGTAGACCTGTTAGCGTCCGTATCTTGGCTGCGTTTCGGTGACCTCTTCGGGGAAACTGAAGGTTTTGTCTTTGCGATTATGGACGAAGTTATGATGACGAACAACTACCGGAAATACATTGTGAAGGACGGTACGGTTGACATCTGTCGGGCATGCCACCGACCCGGAGAATCGATCCGACACATTATTTCTGGGTGTTCTCATCTAGCTAACGGAGACTATTTGCATAGACACAACCTCGTAGCCAGGATTATCCACCAGCAACTTGCTCTTAAATACAATCTTGTGGAATCAGAGGTACCGTACTATAGGTATGTGCCCGACCCAGTTCTCGACAATGGCAATACCACGTTATATTGGGATCGATCTATCATCACTGACAGGACTATTGTTGCCAATAAACCTGATATAGTGGTGATAGATCGACTAGAGCGTCGCACAATGATTGTTGATATAGCGGTCCCTCATGACGAGAACCTCGTGAAAGCTGAGAAAGATAAGCAAACTAAGTATCTTGACTTAGCTCGCGAGGTTGTCGACATGTGGGAAGTGGATAGAGCAATCATTGTGCCGATAGTCGTAACGGCCAATGGCTTAATAGCCAAGAGCCTCGAACAACATCTGAGGAGGCTCTCGTTAGGCAGCTGGATCAAGGGCCTGATCCAGAAAGCAGTACTCCTAGACACGGCGCGTATCGTTAGGAGATTCCTCTCTCAGGAGCCCTGACCGCCGGCAGCTTGGACTCTGTTCCCGATGCCGGTTGGCTACTATTTTTTATATTTTTAAATGTTTTTTTTTTTAATGTGTTTTTTCTAAAGAAATATTTAAAAATATAAATGATATGTATATTAAAATAAATAAATATAATAATAATAATAATAATAATATTTATTCAAAATTCTTTACAGGATAAAGTAATACAGTCTTAAATATAAATCTTAATTCTGAGTCTTACGTGCCTGAACTAGGAAATCCTGTGTTTCAGGCGAGAAGAGCTAAAATAATTTAAAATTAACAAATAATCAAAAGGATTTTATAGTACAATACAAACGTGTAAAAAATCTGTAAAGTAGACAAGTTATCTTATACTATTAATTTATAATGTTACCAAATCTTAACTTCTAGTTTCTTAACTAACAAGATACTTAACCTAGGTCAAAAATTGTATAAAAACAAAAAAATCACCTTAGCACAATCAGTAAATTCTCTGTATCATCGTAGGACATTCTTTGAAGAGCCTCCTTAAGAATTTTCTTACAGTTAATTTGATTCAAGCTATAAATGTTTGCTTTCGCGTTCAACCTATTGTAGAGGAGAGGACCGAGAAACAGGTAAAATTTTGACGTGAAAGCATGTTTGGTATGATTTTGAGGACAGACTAGATCTTTACGTCTTTTGTTAGTAAACTCCGTGCTATATGTTAGATCTGCGTGCTGTTTTAATACAATACCCATTATAAATAGCTGTCGGACTGTTAGTACTTCACATTCTTTGTATAGGAGGTTAGTGGGAAAAAGGAATGGGCGAAAAGTAGCCACTTTGAGAATGGCCCTCTGGGCTCTCTCGATGGTTAGTAACAATGTTTTACCCGCTCCACCCCATGTGGTAATACAGTATGTTACTATCGATTGACATAAAGCAAAGTAGACTTGTCTAACTATTTTTGGGTCTGCAATGTAGCGTAACTTTTTAAAAACAAATATCAATTTACGAATTCTATTATTTACAGCTTCTATGTGATGTTTAAACGAAAGTGTTTCATCGATTATAATTCCAAGGTACTTAACAGTATTTGACATTTTAATATTGGGACAAACACATTGGTTATTTGTGCTAGATGTGCAGTTATGAGCATACAATGTTGAGGTAGTGCCAGTTAGTTTTTGCTTTCGCATCGAAAACTTGACGTAATTTGTCTTGTCAGCATTTAAAGTCAGTGAATTATTTTGAAGCCATTTATTAATAACATTGAATCCGTGTTGCGCAAACTTGTAGACATTTTCTTCTGAGTCAGCCGAAAACAAAAGAGCAGTGTCGTCAGCATAACAAACGATATGGCCGTGATCTAAATTTAGTTTACAGAGATCGTTTATGTAAATTAAAAAAAGTGAAGGTCCTAAAATACTTCCTTGGGGAATTCCGAAAGCTGTGCTTTTTTCGTCATCGCTGATAATATTACCAATCTTTACACATTGCGTACGTTCTTCTAGATAGCTCTTAAATAGTTTCAGCTGCGTTTCCCTAATGCCTATGGCTTCAAGCTTGCGCAACAAAATGGGAACAGAAACTGTGTCAAAAGCTTTGGCGAGGTCCAGGAATATTCCTAGGGTGTGGTTACCTTTATCAAGTTCTTGTGCTAGATAGTTAGTTAAATTATGTACAGCATCATCTGTAGACATTTTTGGTCTAAATCCAAACTGCCGCTTAGAGAGAATAGATTTATCCTCCAAATATTTATAAAGCCTGTTGTTTATAATCTTTTCTAATATTTTAGACATAGAAGGCAGTAAGGAAATAGGCCTATAATTAGTCACTTGATCTTTACAACCTGATTTGTAAACTGACGTACTACGTACGTGACTGTATGACTTTTCAGTACAACAATACAACGCCTAACCATTTATAATCCTCCTTCTCCTCGCGTCGTATTCCTCATTATTGAAGGTCGTGAAGTTCCTGTTGGATTAGTTTCTTACTGATGGTGTCTCACCACCTGATTCGGTTCTTGGCGTCATGAAGGGCGACGTGCAATTGGGTATCCAGTGTGGAGCGGACCTAATCTGGCCATCTTTTTGGGGTGCGACCTCCTGGTTGTTTGCCATCAGCCATGCCTATTACAATGAACTGTTCAAGGTGGTGGCCAAAAACTCCAGTAGATACTCTGCGCTGTGTCTAGCATTGATTCTGAGGCCTTACCATGTCGTTAAAATTTCAGCCCCCCTGGCCAAGTTACCACCTTTTCGTGTCGAATTCCGTTCTCCAATCGGTACCGCCTCGGTGTCAGCAATTGTAGAAAACGATAAGTTGGTAGCCATGTTGACGCGCCTGAGTCGGGCGCTCGGTGTACAATGTCGTTCTACAATAACAAAGGATGTAGCGTTGAACATTGTAGAAACGATAACAATTCATTCTGATTGAACGATGTGAACTTGGCTACGAATTTTCTATTCGTTTGTTCTGACCACGTGACTTAACGTTGAGATGATGTCATTCCCATATATTTGATTAGTTTTCGACTAGCGTTAACGATTGCGTCGTTGTCGGCGCGTCAACATGGCTACCAACTTATCGTTTTCTACAATTACTGACACCGAGACGTTACCGATTGGAGATCGGAATTCGACACGAAACGGTTGTAACTTGGCTAGGGGGGCAGTAGTCCAAGGAAATTGAAGCATTTGCCTCTAACACCACATCTCAACAATCCAGCAACAACAACAAAAAGCCTGTGTCAAATAATAAAAAAATAAGTAACTAGATCATCCTCACCATTTTATTTAACAAACCATACGTAAACCTTTGAAGACCACATAAAAATATGATTAGTTTTCAGCACATACCTAACGGAGCGGCATAAAGGTCACTGTCAATCACGTCGTATATTTTAACCAAGCTTTTTTATGGTCCACTAAATTCCGCCCGCGGGTTCGCCCACGTAAATCGTGTTCTTAAACTTTACTGCGAAAGTTTTTCAGGATGTTTCTTTCTCGTAGAGGAATGGTAGGTATATAATTTAACAAAGTAAAATATGTACGTTTCTCACGAACCAATCATGGCTCGGATTCGGGTCTTTTCCTGTAATGAAGGCCAGTAGTAAGGGTGTTTTTAATATCGTGCGGTTTTGATCACGCATGCGGGATTGCCCCGTACGCGTCACCCCCGCAAATGTCCATTTCATACAAGTATTTATTGTAATACGTGGAATATGTATGCAGGACGCGATTTTTTTAATTTTGAAATTTTCTGCATGCGCGCAATCCCGCATGCGTGATGAAATAAAACGATACGATATTAAAAACACCCTAAGACATTCATTGTTGGTCATAAGTCACAACAACGACAAGTTCAATTTAATGCAATGCAATCCAGCCAGCTTCCACAGACTCCACCTGGTCATCGTAAACTTAAAAGTAGAAAACAAGCATATGGCCAATGGTGGATGAGATGGGATGAGATGAATGGATCAACATCAACATTACTCACTTAGTTCGCAAAAAACGATTTGACTTTGTCTTTAGCCCACGCCCTATGGGAAATTAACCACAACTCCGATGAAAGATATCTTCAATCCCAGATTATATCGTGTGCCATCTCAAATAACATGCAAAAATCACATAAGTATAAGCGCTCGAACCGTACACAATACTCGGTGGTTGAAATTAGTGTTCGAGGTAAAACTTCTCGACACGAGAATTTTCTACACTACACACCTTTGTACACTTCCCTGTTTTACAAAGAGAACTACTAGTTAACTCCACCATCGGCAGTTACTTACGTGATCCCTCAGAATGAGCTGCTTACTGCTTACTTTATTAAAAAAAAAAACTGGGCAAGTGCCAGTCGGACTCGCGCACTGAGGGTTCCGTAAAAACTTACCTATGTAAACAGTTCAATTCCTGAATGGAGTCTCGCAAATTTTTCCAAATAAAAAATAAACTTAAATTGACCGTGGTGTTAGAACGCAAAGGGCAACTGCAAGACACTGATGGGTTTTAGTCAGTAAAAGTCTGACACGCTCTGTCGCTGTCTTGTGGCTCCTGTCGCGAGAGAAGTCGTTGGATGATTTCCAACCTCAAAGAAAATGTGGGAACACCCAAAAACTCCGAAATATTTTATTCCGAATTTCGATATTCCGATTTTCAAAAGTCCGAATTTCATAATACCTAAGAATTATAATGTCTATTATTAAAAATCACAAAATTTATTTTACCGAAAGTCGTAAATGCGATTTGTTAGTTTTCCGATTTTCATACGTTCGAAGAATCAAGTGCTCGAAGGGTTCTCGGTCCGAAAAACGATATTCCAATTTTCAATATTTCGAATAAACTAAAAGTCCACATGTTGTGCTACAAAATTTAGTGACAGAAACAAATCGCTGCAAAACCGACTTCACGCAGTCTTGTCTGCCCTACCCCTAGAGTGTAATTTAAACCCGCGTAGGCGCGGAGGGGTGGGGCGGCCCGCGAGCTGAGGAGTAGGTGGTTTGAAGGACCGCCGCCGCGGCTGAGGCTGGCCGGCAACGCCGGCCAGCAAGCCGAAGCTGCGGTGGTGAGCGTTAAAACCATCTGCGATGATAAGCTCGCGTGGGGCCGCCCAAACCCCGCAGCGCCGGAGCCGTGACAGAAACAATGCTTGCTGCATGTTGCATGCCTGCTTGTATGCCTGCTTTCATGCTGCATGCCTGCTTGCATGTTGCATGCTTGCTTGCACGTTGCATGCCTGCTTGCATGTCGCATGCTTGCTTGCATGCTGCATGTCAGCTTGCACGCTGCATGCCTGCTTGCATGCTGCATGCCTGCTTGCATGCTGTAAATCCCCTGTATTATTGATGAATCACTTAGGTTAGGTTAGGTTAGAACTATGACTAATAAAGCGCGAAGGCGAGCAAGCTAAGCGAGCGTGCCGCGGCAGCGGCAGTCGAGTGCCAGATCCCCTCTATTGTTGGTGAATCATTTAGGTTATGTTAGGTAAGAATTGTGACCAGGGAAACAAAATATTTTTATTGCACATTACATGGTAAAACAAGCAGTATGATACCTAATTAATTACTCAGGATATATATACACAAGGATAATAACTGTAAACAATCTATGCAATTATGAGTAGGAAAACGCATCGGTCATTAGTTTTTTAATTCTACCCCCTCATACTATACATAATATTACACTTCTCTCTGATGAGCAATTATGTGTTTATTTGTCTTGCTATACCGTTTTACAAGGCGTTATTATTTCGGATTTATACTAATCGGTATTTTAATAATCGGAATTCGTATTTCTGATGTTTCGAATTATCATTAAGTCGGACTTTTTGTTATTCGATCTATTGAAACTCGATATTTTGAGAATAGTAATTATAAACGTTAGGAAAATTGAAATTTAGGAATTATAAAAATAGGAGTAATGATAAGTCGGAGATGTTATATTCGGAATTTTGAACCATTCGGAATTATGAAAATCGGTATTTTGAAATTCGTATTTGTGACTTTCGGAATAAAGTTTTTCGTATTTATGTAGTGTACCCAGAAAATGTAGAGACTGTTGGATTTTTTGAAAGAATTACCACGGCCCTGGGAACGCAATGAGCAACTGAAGGAACTCGGGTGGGTTTTAGTCAGTAAAAGTTTAACACTCCCTATCACTCCACCCAGTGCGGAAGAAGTTATTCGATGGTAACGGAATCACAATAAAAAAAAACCATTTTCTCAACCGACCGTGAAAATGAAATCAGTAATTCAGGTATCAAGTAGAAACAAACAGATAAACATTTCTACATAGTTACTATAGATAGCAAGAATATAAAAAATGTCCATAGGTTTATTACATAGTGAGTGCTTATGTCCAGAGATATCGGTTTGTGGTCGTTTCCCTCCGTTTATGACCGCTAGTGCTGTTGACCCCACTATGTTTTATGAGTGGAGCAAGTGGCTTTTTGGTGGGTGAAGGTAAAAACTGTTTGGATAGTAGCTGATTGAGCAATGGAGGTTTTTTATAAAATGTTTTTGTATTTAGGAGATTCCTTACATAAGGTAAGGAATCTCCTAAATACAAAAACATTTTAAAAAAACCGATACTTGGCGCTGATTACATTACCTGTTCGTACCGATGAAGACGTTTGACTGATTCCAGGTGATTTAGATTAGACCCCTAAAGGCATTTTTTTATATAATTATTGGACATTTACCTAAAGTTCGAAGAAGGAAGTATCATAGAGTTAATAATACCACCTCTAAAATCTCGTAAATTATGATTAATCAAATATAGCAAATCACTTAAAGCACTTTAAATGCATTTGAACTAAACTATTATATTAAAGAATCACATCATATTTTTATAGTTCTGCACTTTTAAATTAAAAAGCTTTGTTTAACATACAAAATGAATTTTTGAATTACCTGATTATATTGTAAAAAAAATATCTAAAATATAAGTCAATATACTCTATCTCTACCTATTCTCATCATCATCATCATCATCATTTCAGCCGAAAGACGTCCATTGTTGGACATAAGCCTCCCCCAAGCGTCGCCACAACGACCAATCCTGTGCGGCTCGCATCCGCCGCACTCCCGCGACTCTCACCAGGTCGTCGGTCCACCTTGTGGGAGGCCCTTCCAACGCTGCGTTTTCCAGTGCGCGGTCGCCACTCTAGAACCTTTCGGCCCCATCGACCATCCGCTCTACGAGTAATGTGCCCTGTCCACTGCCACTTTAGTTTGGCGATTCTTCTACCTATTCTGATCTCCGATAATTACACAAGTTTAATTATAAGTGCCAAAAAGACTTAACACCTTCTTTAAGATTTTTTTTTTAATGCAGTCATTCCTAAATCAAATGAAGCTGTCAAAACACAAGTCATTAACGTTAGTCTGAAAATATGCCAAACTAGTAAAAATGTTCAAAAATCCATTAAAATATGTTTTTATTGATAACAGTGCAAAATAATATGGAAACCTAGAGACCATCATCCCCATCTCAAAAACGAGACAGTTCATAAACATTTAAGGACATGGATGGTGAGTGTAAAATAAGTTAAAACGGTTAACCTACTGTTAAAACCCTAAATCTATCTCCTTTATTTCAGTCCATCCAAAGGTTGTCTGTAAGAAATTGCCCTGTGCAATAAGACCGCCCATTGTACACTTATTTTTAATTATGTTTGTCCTGTATTTTTGTTTATGTGGTGTACAATAAAGAATATAATAAATAAATATATTAAATTAAAACGGTTCCCAAATTTTAGCGATATATGAATTGAGTGTTTCTTTCATTTCGATAAAAACGTTTTCCCTGCACAAAGAATTACTCCTGTATCTCTGTGAGAGATACAGAGCACCCGGACCCAAAACAATTATCTGTAGGCCACACAAGTATTAGTTACGTGTGGGAATCAAACATGCAACGCAGCAGCCAACCATGCCCTAAATGAGCTAAAAAATAATAAAAAAGATCTGAAAAACTATGAGCATTTGTGAATCTAATTGGCCAAGACAATGTCTGGGTACAGGGAGTTTTGGATATTACATGGCCATTTTAATTTCTTTGTTTGGCTTGTCTTGATATGGTCATGTGTAGAAGAGGGATGAATCGCATGTTACGTAAAGTGTTATGAGTATTCATGTACATGGATGGTGAGGGAGATGGAGGCCAAAGAAAATATGGATGGATTGTGTGAGGAAATAAACGGGATATGAAAGAAAAGAAAGAAGAAGAAAGAAAGAAAGAAAAACTATTTATTCGCGCGAAATGACGCAATCTTAAAACTAGCAAACAAACATTGTCAATTGATAGGGAAGATATGCGTCACATCCGCGAAAAGGGTTAAGTTAGTGATGACGCGACGGACTTCTAGACAGAATGGAAGCACTAAAGGGCCTATTACACTACTCGATATTCCGACAGTCTTAGTCTACGTAGCGTCACACAAGAAAAAGATCTAATTACACCAATGTCGTGTAAAACAATGAAACAGAACGATGAGATAAATAGATATACATAGACTAAGACTCGAACCAAAAATTCGAACGAAGACATGTGACATTTACCAACCCGCACCGGGCCCGCTCAGTGGATTACGGCCCATTCCCTCGCCTAGAGAGGAGGCCTGAGTCCCAACAGTGGGAACATTATAAGGCCGACTACGCTATGCTGTGACTGTCTGAATATCGAGTGGTGTAATAGGCCCTTTAACGTGTTACGCCGATCCAAAATGACACGGGACAATAGCAGGAATATAATGACCATTTTAGTTAAAAGAATTTCATCATCATCATTATTACAAAAGTTGGTCAAAACATATTTTCTACTGTTATTATCTTTGAGAATTTATAACTCATATAAAAGTTATAGACTTGTTAGTTTTAATGAGCAGTAATAATCAAAGTTGTTATGTCGTTATTGACCATTATGTAGATCGTAAAAAAAGTATATTAAGATGATAGTGTTATTATGATAATAGTTACATAATGACTTCTCTTTAGTTTTCTTCGGGCTGTTTAATTGTAGGTATGGTCGACTGCATGTCAGTGGTAATAAAAGCAGTATAAGCAGACATAATTTCTTAAATCTTCTTCTTCTTCTTATCGATTCGATAGTAAACTCGTCAAACTTTTTGGGCCCAATAGGTGGCTATATTAATAGCAGCATCGGTAGCACTCATCAAATCCTCCAAAGTGCAGTTGTATGTAATTTCTTAAATGAAAAGAAAGAAAGAAAAGGAAGAAAGAAAACATTTATTTGAGACTCGCACAGGACAAACAACAATAAAATAAAAAGTATCTACTTAATCTATAAATACTTAACTTAGAAATAATAGAAAACAATATTAAAAGATAAAAATAAAAGACCTGTGCGAGGCCAAAAAGGCGCCTATCTCAGCATATGCTGCGATGTTTAACTAAAAAGTAAAAATAACGCAGCGCTGGTAATAATGCTATAGTAACTTCGTACTACGCCACGCTAGCTCTAGATTAGTGTTGCTAGTACTCTTTCTTTATTTGGTTAATCATCTCCTGCTCTGGGTGGACCGAGAGGGAGTGCCAGACTTTTACTAACTACAACATATTATCATAGTGTCGCCGCACATGGGCCTCATGCCACAGCCACAAACGCCGCCACTAGAAGCTAGAAACGGCCACAAAGGAAGCTGAAGCGCGCGACAGCCACTTGTGGCCGGTGGCTGCTACTTTTTTTAACCCATACGCGCAGTATCATAGTGGACTCTGACGAAGAAGGTTCAAATGCGCGAGTGGCGTTTGACGGCGTTTTGTTCGGCGTTTTGTGGCCAGTGCGGGCCACAAGAAGCGCGCAGCGGCGTTTTGTAGCATGTGGCGGCCACTGGTGTCAACCGTGTGCGGCGAATCCATATAAAATGTATGAGACCTACAGCGCAGCGGCGGCGTTTTGTGGTTGCGGCCGGGTGGCACGTGTGCGGCGACCCTTATGATACAGAAACTCATCCATAATAATCTACTACTACTAATCTACTTATCTAAATCAGATCCACCTGTGTTCCTTGCCTTAAGCGACCGCGGTAAATCTTCAAAACAATCCAGCAACTTTGGCAAGCATCGGCCTTAATGGGCTGCGTCAATTCGGGTTCCTTTGGGCGCGCGTGGAACACAATGCACCATCGACCCGAGCGTGGCCCTTATCGAACGGTGAGCTACTCATTGCTCGCCGGCCATAATCCAACGTTTATGATGCCCGGAAATTGCCCTACAACTTCCGATGCGTGGAGCGTCTCTTGTGATGGCTGGGGCGTGAAAATGTCCTCTTCCCTCTCGCTTTCATTATCATCCAGCTCTAACATCCAGTTATGTTAAAGAACTAGAAATAGACTATAAAATAACCTTAACTTTTAATTAGGTACTATAGTGTCACAAAAACCGGTCAAGTGTGAGTTTTATGAATTTTTCCATGAAAATGTCTAATGTCTACCTATCACGGCTCATAAGATAAAGCCTGCTGAAAGTCTATCTGCGGACAGACAACTGAAAGTTACCAATACAGATCGTCTGTTTACCGTCGAGTACGGAACCGTAGAAAAAAAAGTGTTTTAAAACAAAACCTCAATCAGAAACTTGACTTTCTTTAAATTTCCAGCTCACTAACATAAATTATTTTCCAGACCCGGACCTCTACATAGATGAACTCACTGACACATCCGAGTCTGACTCATCGGAACCTTCGTTACCATCATCAGAAGAGGGACCATTCAGGACAAACATCCCCTTTGTCCTAGAACTGCATGACATTAGAAAAGATGATCCATCTACGCCACCTGCACCACACACGGACACCGACCCTCTTATAGGAGCAGCAGTTGCAAAGATCAAGAAGCATAGAAAGAAAAAGAAAGCAAGTGATGCTGCTGCTTCTAAAGGACGTCGTTCTAGTTTGTCGACTGATAGTATGTCTGATGCCACTTCTGTAGATCCCTCGGCTACAAATGTTAAGGAAGAGTTCTATGATGCGCGTGAAAGTTATCATGCCATACCAGGTGGATTTATTATTTTATCTATCTATGCTTTAGTAATACGAAGTCTTTAGTAAGTTATGAAGATATCCTCAGGAGAACCAAAAAATCGGCAAACTTTAGTGACAATGGGCAGGACACAAGGTTCTGGAGTAGCGACTATGTACCTTAAGACAGAGCGTTGGAAGGCCTTCCACAAAGTGGTCCAATACCACGAACCCCACCAGGTCTGGTGGGGTTCGTGGAAATCTGATGAATGTGAGACGCACAGGACCGGACGTGGTAGTAACACTTGTCGAGGCCTTTGTCCAGCAGTGAACGTCTTTCGGCCGAAATGATGGTGATGAGAATACTTTAGTTTGTTTATATGGCTAAATAAAGAGGAACATGTGGCCAAGTAATACAGCAGCCGAAATCTACTAAATGAGTCCATCCATTACAATATACCGAATTTCGCAAGTATCTGATGTTTTTTTTTCCTAGCCTCGGAAAGCACGTTAAGTTGATAGTTCCCAAGGTCATACGTAGTTTTTTGGCAGTCGTTATAAGTAGTCTGAATGAAGCCAGAAAATCCGACACCAGTCTTGTCTTGTCAAGGGGACTTCTTTTACCCGATTATTGATATTCGGCTGCATCCGATTAGACAAGAAGCCGACTCCAAAACAGTCGAAAACATGGCTTAATGGATTGATTTGACCATGTGTTAATCAACTTCTTTGTGGAGGACTAGAGGGCTACATGCTATAGCCTGCCCCCCTGGCCAAGTTACGATCGTTTCGTTCGTGTCGAACGCCTCAAGTAGGCCACGCCTCCGATTCCTTTGTTCCGACGTCATCTCAACGCTCAGTCACGTGGTCAGAACAAAGGAATCGGAGGCGTGGCCTCCTCGAGGCGTTCAGCGCAAACGAAACAATCGTAACTTGGCTAGGGGGGCTGATCTCTCGATAGGATTTCCCACCGCCAGAACGCTTACCTTCGTAATAAAGCGTATTTATTATGCACCAAGCATTGCTGCCCATCGATTTAGGCTATGCGTAACAGTGTCCTACTTTAGGTGGAGTGAGAGGGAATGTCAGACTTTTACTGACTAAAACCCACCCATGTTGCTCCTTACATTCCAGGGCCGCTTAATTTTGGCCGTTGGTAACTCTTTCAAACAATTCCCGTGCCCCATAAAAATTAATTAAGAAAATTATATTCAAGTCGGTTCTGATTTATTTTAGAAAACGAAGTATCAACCGTCGCGCAATTGACAACTCAGCCTGAAGTCACTCTGGATCCCAAGGCAACTCAGCCTGAAGTCATTCTGGATCCCAAGGCACCAGACCTGGAGTCATCGTCCCAGCAACAGACTTCACAATCAGCACAGAAAGAGCCATCGGCCATTATTGTTAGTATTGACCATATATTTAAGCCTTATAACGTTCCCATTTTTGGGTCTCGAGCTTCTCCTGTAAAAGAAAATTAGCCCTAATCGACCACGCGGACTCAGTGTGGGTTGATGGATGTTACATTTCTACAAGTTTTTGGTTCTAGGAGTAGGACATTCTGGTTTTGTCACGATGTTTTTCTTGACCGTTTTGAGAGCAGTGGTGATGAAATAAATTACACAAAGTAAATCGGGTTTGAACTCACAACTCGTAGGTCGACCCAGCGTATTTCCATTCTATAAATGGCCTGAAGGCAGCCATAGGAAACTGCTCGCGTATACTTTATATTGCTATTTTTAAATCTGCAATTGTGTCGTTAGATTTCAAATCGCATCAAGTCCACTTTTGACATAAAGTTAGCTTTTATTTTTATTTAAAAGGCAGGCGAAGTATCTTTCACAATATTTTACCGAATTGAACCAAGTCCCTGTAGTTTTCAAGCAAAATAAGTTTAAAACACACCCCTTTTTCAAATTGAACAAAGTCCATTTGACATGTTATATCAAAACGCAGCAAGTCGCATTAAGCCAATCAGAGCGACTCGATCGTTCAAAATGGCGCCCAGTTGTGTGTTGATTGTCACATATTTTGATTCAAACTGCACTAAGTCCAGTATTCTGTTAGATCAAATGAAGCTAAGTCCGAAGGACTTGGTTCATTTTGACAAAATAAACCTAAATCCAAATTAGAAATTCGTTTTTTTTCGTAATCTATAAACATTTCATAGAAACAATGATAGAAAAGATGATAGAGAATCCGATTTTTGATAGTCACACCACCCTTAAAATGAGATAATAACGAGCCTTACTCGAACAGAAAAAAAACCGCTTTTTTTGTGATTTACTTCATAGTAAATCATTTTGGACTTACTTCAATTTGAAATCTAATGACACAATTGCAATGTATACAGGAATTCTCCGTACTGGTCTTGTATAGTTTGTAACTTGTACGCGCGCGTCCTGGTTCCAAACTATACTATAGTTAACTTTACTTTCGCCTGAAAAAATCTGAGATATATATAAAATCATTTATTCATACCTATAATGGAAAAATGTTTAGATAAATAATAACCCAAATGATTCTCTAACATTCGAAGGGATCTAGCGCTCGGCGGCCGCTACCGCGGCATACACGCTTCTCTCGCTCGCCTTCGCGCTTTAACGGTCACTGTTCTAACCTAACCTAACCCACATCATCGCTTCGTTCGCTCGCCATCGTGTTCTAATGGTCACTATTCTAACCTGACCTAGGAAAAATGTTTAGATAAATAATAACCCAAATGATTCTCTAACATTCGAAGGGGATCTAGCGCTCGGCGGCCGCTACCGCGGCATACACGCTTCTCTCGCTCGCCTTCGCGCTTTAATGGTCACTGTTCTAACCTAACCTAACCCACATCATCGCTTCGTTCGCTCGCCATCGTGTTCTAATGGTCACTATTCTAAAAAAAAAAAAAAAACCTGACCTAATTGCGATTATTCCGATCTACGCACGATTAGTCCATATTCACACTGGCACTGTATATTATGGAATAAGGTTAGGTAGTTAGGTCACTACGAAGTATACGCGAGTATTTGCATACTGTTTTGGCAGACCTTAATTAAAAAGTGATTTCCAATCTATACGCGACTAGTTTCACTACCCTTGCGTTCTGGCCATGTACCTACAGAACGTAAATACGCGTCGAGCCAGCACTGCTCTCAGTTTACATTACTTCACCGCTGCTTCGTTCTGAATTATCACAAACAAAATGCCATGAATAAAGTGGACTGAGGAGCAACTTGCGGTGCTAAACGGGTCAATCTTTATGAGCAAGCATTTTGCGCAGGTCACTCCATGCGAGGACCACTAATTAAGAACCCCAGCCTTGCCAAGATGTACGATGTTGTGTGTGTTTGTGTGTGTGATGATTATAGTAATTGTATTTAGGTTGTAAAGTTAAGAAGCAGTCACTCGTATGTAAAATATTGGTATACCGCTGCATGTGATTTCACTGAAACCAGGCTGAAGCTAGACAAGTAGAATTACTACATGATCATCATCATTATATCTTAGGCTTTGTAAGATGATGCCTACAAACTACGAAGATATATCTAATTGTTGCAGCAGTACGATATCACTGTCGTACCATATGACAATATAGTATAACATTGTTTCTTCTGATTAAGTAGTTCTTATTATTAGAAACTCATAAGAATGTACAAACTCACACACACAAGCTATCATAATATTATGTCACCAGATATTTAGTATGTCTTTTTCTGTCACTTCTTTCTTTTACGCCAATCTTTCCTGCTTTGTGTCAATTACACACAAGTAAGAGAAGCTTACTTAGGTAGGTATTTAAAAATGTATGGTTATGATAATTATTATTATACTTGGTTCTTATCATTTTGGGGCCACTACAGTAGAATATCTAAGTGATTTCTTGTAAGTTATGAATAAATAATTAAACTCTTAGGCCGGGATTGTGAATGAAATGTCATGTTAAGAACATCTCCAACCCTACTTTAAATATAAATTTTGACAGGTTTTCAGTAGAATTTGAGAAACAATCAACTTGAAATGTTTAAATCAGAAATCGGGGGTTAGAGAAACTTCAAACATTAACCTCTGGTGCATATATGGGTATTATTATTACGTAATTGCGCGTTTTTACGTAAAATCACCAAAAAAACAAAAAATCTTTTTTGTGTATTTTTCTAGGAAAAACGAAAATATAGATATATCTTTGTTTTTCCTAGAAAATATAGACTAACGTCGTCGATATAGAATAACATTCGGCCGAATAAATTTCGTACACCCATGTGTACAAAACGACGATTAAGCGTTTTTCAAGGTCACTCAAGTTGTACAGGCGTATGTACAATCGGCTCTCAAGGGGAGAAGACATCATTGCACCACCAAAACACATCTCATTTTATTATCAATCACTGAATCATCTGAAAAGAAATTTAAAAACCAACCCAATGCTAAGAATTCTTTTCAGTCCGTGCCATCGGGCAAAAGAAAACGTGTGGGCGAAAGGAATCTTCCCACACCTTTTCCAAGACAGTGAGCAACTCACAATATACAGACGACACAAACATACGCTCGATTTAATTCCAATACTGATGGGAAACACCTGTACATACAGTTTCTTTATTAAAGATATTTCTTCTGAGATCTCTCAAGTAAACTAATCGTGTTTATGTTTGCAGAAACCAACCTCGCCGCCGTAATAAGCAGTTTAACTGGTGTGTTGAATACCGAATTTTTGTATTTGAGAATTATGTTAGAAAAACAACGAGGGTACGTTTCCATTGAAGGGAAGCTAGGCGGAGTGGAGCGAAGAAATGCAGTGAAAAGTGGCAAATGTTTTCACTGTTAGTGCGCGGTGGAGTTTTTTTTTTGAGGTGGGAAATCATCCATTGACTTCTTCCGCTCTAGGGCGAAGCTGGAGGACGTGTCAGACTTTTACTGACTAAAACCACACCTATGTTCCTTCTTTGCCTTGCATTCCAGGACCCCAGGGTTCCCTTTCGGACTAGCCATGGCCCCATTAAGCTTCGACTCTGCTGGGTCTCTACGGTTTTGAGTGTGGGGTGATCTCTTTGCTCACTCCGTTCTGTCGGGCTCGGGGTCGCATGTTTATTTGTTTTATTTGAAAGTCCGCACAGCTCCACACCGCTCCACTAAGCATATTTTTAATATCATATCGTGCAGTTTTGATCACGCATGCGGGATTGCTCTGCACACGTAATCCCCGTAAATGTTCATTTAATACAAGTATTTATTGTAATGCGTGGCATACGCACACGGGACGCATTTTTTGCATTTTGAAATTTTCTGCACGCGGGGCAAACTAGCATGCGTGGCAAACTAGCATGCGTGATTAAATCCGCACGATATTAAAAACACCCTTACACTGTTTCTATTGCGGAGTGGAGATTTTGAGCACTGTGATTGGCCAATTCATGGTCCGCTCCTCTCCACTCGGCCCAGCTCCGCGTGTGAAGTGGGAACACACCCTTATTGTTCTAGTGATACTAGTTAAGAAAGTACAAAATGTTTTGTTGGGAACACATTCTTGTGCGTACAGCAAAGAAGTGGAATTGACGACTGGAGTTTTTGTATCCTGATAGCTACAACCTAAGAGTCTTAAAGTCAAGAGTGAATGAGTTATCATGACCTTTAGGTTGTAGCTATAAAGACATAACTAGGTTGCAGGCCAGGTTGTATGTATCCTAGAAGTAACCTTCTAGGCAAGCGTGCTCCATCGTTGACCACATCATCACTTACCATCACGTGGAATCATGGAGGACGACGGTAACCAAACGCGAGAAAAATAAATAAGCGAGAAATGCCACAATATTGGCAGACAGATTATAGTGATTGCTCCGGTCACGTACATAAGCCTCATAACCTATCCTGCCGTATGTCATGATTCTTTTGTCAGCCATCAAACTCGCAATATTGGAAGCCATAACTTCCGCAGATTGAAAAGGGGCGATAAATATTTACGTCGGCAAAATTTAAGGAGTATTACATAAAGGTTTATTTAAAATTTCGATCGTTTCAGATAACTCCATATTCAGCCGGTACATGCAGCAACCAAATCCATTCATGAATCTTCAGAAAATATTTCACACACAATATTATTTACAAATGATTTAAATATAGTATCAATTTCAACTCAAACTATTGTTTTAATTATTCCTGTTTCTTTTCATTATATGACTTAGATACTAGGGGCGGGTTTCTGAATTGAGTATTTTAAGTTAAGTTTCTGAATTGAGTATTTTGAGTTAAGTATGTCTCAAACCGTACTTAGGTGCCAAATTTTGACAGGTTTGCAGGCTAAAGTAGAGTTTGAGAAACACTCAACTTCAAATGCTTAAATCAGAAATCGGGTTGACTTAAGAACGTCTCAAACCATTCTTAACTGCCAAATTTTGACAGGTTTTCAGGGCAAAGTAGAGCTTGAGTAATTCTCAACTTCGAATGCTTAAATCAGAAACCGAGGGTTATAGTAATATTCAACTTCAAATGCTTTAAATCAGAAATCCTGAGTAAGTAAATCCTATAAGTTATGAATAGAATAGAATTTATTTTATTTCGGACACAAAAAGTTCATACAGTGTTAGTAACTTATAAATAACTTATTATCTAATTTTAGTACCCATTACCCTTTTTGAAATTTTACAATCTGACAAAAATTATATCTTCATATTATGGCGTTATAGTTCCATTGGAATGCGGATGAAACACATTCTAATGTTTTTGCAGTATTAGGCAGCAAATATATCAAGTCAGTCTTCTCGGCAAGTTTCGGTGAGGTAGTCAATAAATACTACAATAAAATTCTGAGCTTTATTTTACCAAAAAAAAGTTTAAATGATTCTACATAGACGAGATACAAAACTACACAAATTTAAATCCTAATATTCACTAGGAATCAAATTGCTAATAAATCGTGTGTGTGTGTTTAAAAGCACTGTTTTAATAATACAATTACGAGAAAAGCAGAAGAATGGACAATTAATGAATGGATAACTGAAAAAGTCATACAATTATAGACAATGCAGATAAGACTGATATAGCTTTTGTATAGAAAATATTTTTTTAATATTTAGTCTGTACTCCCCACTGCTAGCTAGCGGCTACTATCTAAGGAAGATATCTAATTCGTTCCACCACCTCTTTTATAATATCTGCATGCCTATTTTGTGTTTTACTGGACCACCGCTCAATCGGCATGCAGCAGACAAGTCCAGTCTAGTCCTACTTTAGCTGGGCAACCTTCTGAGCCACTTCATCTTCTGTTTGGCGTGTTATTTCCTTGTCTTACTTTTTCTAGAAAACTACCTTTTTTATTATTAATGATAGGCTTGCGTTGCCTTGCCCAAGTAGAGATTCTAGAACAAAGATGGATGAAAAATAAGGTTAAGACGTGCCGCCAAAAAATTATGACTTTGTAATAAGAAAAAAAAAGCTTTATTTTCGACCGCAGTCCATATTATGTTAGTAATCACACACCTTAAAAACTATGTTAGTAAAAGATACAATAGGAGAGAGATCTTAATATAAATATATTTTGCGTACACCTGACACACCGGGCACATGTATGCCACAGTGGCGCAGCACGGCTTATCACTAATGATGGACAAATATTTTAACTAAACGCAATTAACTTGTAATGTGCAACCCAAAATTCATATAGCGTTGATGTTTTCAGTTGTTTCTTTATTTAATTAAATAAAATATAAATTTTAAGTGTGATTAGATGACTGTTGTTTTGAATTGCCTTGATACTATACATCTTACACTGGCGTGCCCGAATCATTTTGTCGCGTGCCACCACTGGCACGGGTGCCATAATAGTGTCGCCGCACTTGGGCCACATGCCACAGCCACAAACGCCTCCACGGGAAGCTTGAAGCGGCCACAAGCCACTTGTGGCCGGTGGCTGCTACTTTTTTTAACCTATACGCGCAGTATCATAATGGACTCTGACGAAGAAGGTTTAAATGCACAAGTGGCGTGTGACAGCGTTTTGTATCGGCGTTTAGTAGCCAGTGCGAACCACAAGAGGCAAGCAGCGGCGATTTGAGGCGTGTGGCGGCCACCGGCGTCAACCGTGTGTGGTGAACCCATACAAAATGTATAAAACCTACGGGTAATATGCTGGTGGCGGCGTTTTGTGGTTGTGGCCGGTGGCATTGTATATTCTTCCCGCCAACACTATGTTTTATATTTAGAACTGTTGTTCATGATCTTGGTCTTTGTAAGGTCCATCCAAGGCTCGAATATACCCTACGGACTAACTGGATTGATTACGAAGCAATATTACAAAATCTAAAGTTTACTTTATTCATATTCTAATATTGTGTAATCTAATAATTTAATGATTTTACCACTGTTTTTTGTGCTAGCGGTGTTAACCTATAATTAATTGTTGCACCCGCAATTGTATCCAACTATAATTATTAAGTTGCTAATGTACTGGTGTAAACAGTTGTTGGTTAACCTAAATAAAATAAATAAATAAACATTATAATTAAGTTCATGTGTGTTATTGACACGCAAAAGGGAAAAATGGTTCCGAGCAAGACAACGAGAAAAAGGTAGTGTGTCCCTTTCTTATCTACTATCGGATTAAAATAAGAAGCAGTTGGTAGTTTTTAAATTGTTCAAGTAATCGATAAATAGACTATGTTCATGCATTTTGATAGGTATGCAACATAAAATCAATTGCAGCCAAAATTTTTATTTCAAAATAATGCTTCTTGAAAATCTATTAAGAATGCTTCTTGTATTTAATGATGATTTCATTTAAAAATATTAGCTATTCATAGTAAATTTTCAAATTATGAAAGGCAACACTTACGAGGCTTCAATTTGACATCAATAAACAATATGGCCGATGCTATATCGCGTTAAAATCGTATTTTTGTTTGTTACAACACAATATATATTTAAGTTTATAGTGTGCGACATGGTTAAACTTTGCTGTGTAAAGTTCTGTAATAGTGAGGGGTATCCTGGTTGTGGAATTTCATTTTTTAGGTAATTTTTCTGTTTTGTTTACTAACTTATGTAGGGTGACAACAATACATCGTTTTGAATTTTTTACGGGAATTAAAACATATTAATTACCTGTAACAATAGATAGAGAAAGTCATCATAAACGACTGAGAAGACGGAATGCAATTTTATGAAAATAATTTGGTTGTCTACTGTTCAAATTTTATATTATTAAAAGCAAAGCTTTTATATTATTAAATGCCTGAGGAGGCTCTATATTCTTTTTTCAGTAAATCAAGTACCAATTTTACTAATCTTCTCTTCCCCGTTGATCGCGTGCCTGCGGCCGCTCGGCAGTCTTCGGCTGCTCTCGTGACAAAACGGAAGGCAGCGAGCGGCGGCGGCGAGAGTGCAGCGTGCGGGACGCGTGCCTTTGGACCACTTCGCAATCGATCTCTGAAAACGATGCGCGTGCACTCCAAACGTTTCCCAACATCGATATTCATTTACATTCGAGAATTATATTCATTTTAAATTACAGTTCACTGTCTTTTAGTCCTTGGGTAGGTCCCTAAAGGTGTTTTTTATATCGTGCGGATTTCATCACGCATACGGATTTTTTCCGCATGCGGGGCTACTGCCCGATATCACGCCCCCCATCTCGCGTGCGTATTCCACGCATTACAATGAGTACTTGTACGAAAAGAACATTTGCGGGGGCTACGCGTGCGGAGCAATCCCGCATGCCTGATGAAATCCGCACGATATTAAAAACACCCTAATAAATGCCGCACGCAATGCTGCACGTATGTGCCTTAGCCGTTAAATAATAGTAATACATAATTTTTAATGTTTTGTTATAGTTTTCCAAGAAATGAGAACCTGCGGCAACAGTGGCTTGAAGTCGTACCATTCAAAAATAAATATTCAAGCTACAGTTATATTTGTAGTCGCCACTTTAAGACTGAAGATATAATAGTCCATAAAGTTAAATCAACAGTAAAACCTAATTCTATTCCATCTATATACCCTGTTGTAAGTTCATCCGCTGTTGAAAATCCGTTCAATAGTTTTTTTTAAGTTGATTGCAAACAAATATGGACAGACAGAAATGGTGAGGTACTTTTTTGATGCGGAAAAACCTCCAATAACTTATCGCCCTCTAAGGTGGTGCGAGAGGGCGTGGCAGGCTGAATAAAATCACTGCAGATATCTCTTTGAGGCGCGTGTGGAACACTACGCGCTGTTGATGACTCAAACGCCCACACCGGTGCCCCGTGAAGGGCCATGGACTAGACGATTTCCGGGTAGGGCCTCCAGGTAGGGCCGGATAAGGCAGGTTGATGGCGGAAGACTTGTTTTTATAATATGTACGGATTATTTAGTTTCAATTAATATATTGCACAATTATATTATTTGTTTTTATTTTAGGAAATACCACCAAAAAAACGCATAACCATTTTGAACGACATCAGTTTAGGACCAGCTCAACAGAATATTCAAATGGTTAGTTAAAAAAAACACAAACTAATTTTCAGCCTACTAGCAATGCCGGCTCTAACTCTATATAAGCGCCCCGGATGAATGATTCCTTTAACGCCCTTTTATATCTAACTAGTATTATAAACGTAAAAGTTAGTAAGGTATGTTAGGATGTACGGATGGATGTTTGTTACTCTTCAACCTAATAACTACAGAACGGATTTTGATGAAACATTACAGTAAAATAGCGGGTCAATGGCTTACCCGGAAAAGCTTGGGTCCCGGGCCTCGAATAAGAGGGCTCCTTAGCACATGCGGTTCCCACTTCGTTGGAAATTGGAGATACTAGTCCTCATCGGAAAGCCAGGGTACCGGCCTGCAGACTCTCCGTCCGCAAAACCGGCCAATCGTGCTGCTCGACGAAGGGGGCAAGCTCTTTGAATGAGTAATTGCAGACATCTACAGCGACAGATCTTACGGAGAGCTAGTTCGGCTTCTGCAGGAGGCTCTCCAACCGTGAGGAAGCGAACATCCTTACGCCCTAGCTGCCGCCACAGAAGTCGCCCTGGGTGTCAGGAGTCTCAGGGTGATCTCCAGCCACCGTAGGCGTGGGCTTACGGACGGCGAGCAATGGGTAGCTCTTCATCTGGTAAGGACTGATTGACCATTAGTGGTTATTAAATAAAATTGTTTGATATGCTACAAACATCTTCTGCAACCTATCTAAGGCGATTGATTGCGTAATTCATAAAACATTACTCCTGAAACTTCAGCATTGACATTTGACTAGGCAAAACAGCGCTAAGCTAAATAAATCTTATTAGCATGATATACAGCAATTAGTTCAGATAAACGGTGTCAATTCGCTGAGATCAAATTCGAAAACCCCAAACCTTAATTTTAGGTCCTTTTTAGCTTTTATAAATTAATGATCTTGTTTGCCGCAGAAAAGTCTGTCTAATGAAAGTGCGACCTAAAAAAATAAGGTCAAATCAGTTCTATTTTGAACTTTAATATTTTTTGTCGGTGTTTCTATAATAGTTGTCTCTTCGTTATTTAACACTGACTTCCGAAATTAAAGTTATTTTACAGTTTTTAGTGTTTTTTTTTTTACATTGAAGTCGGTTGTATTTTTTTTTTGTAAAAAGTTTTTTTTTTTTTTTTTGTGGTAACTAAAAAGTACCCCTCAGCCAAACTTAAATAGTATACCTACAAAATTTACAAGCCAAGCCCAGGCCCTACCTTCCGGCTTACGTTATGACAGTTCTGCTGTGATCTGCATATCTTCGAAGTTCATCATCAGATTATAACAATATTTCTGTGGGACCAACTTGGAAACATAACCTTACAATCAAAAAAAATATTTTTCAAAATTGGTCTACAATTGACCGAGAAATCGGTGAACATACATAAAAAAAAATACAGCCGAACATAGAACCTCCTTCTTTTTGAAGTCGGTTAAAATTTTTATTCTCCTGCATTAGCATTGGGATGGGTGAATTTCATGACAACATCAATTAGTAGGTGGTAATTGAAGCATTTTATATTAATTGATGCATATATGTGACACCAATGTAAGTATACACAAAAATCAGCATTTCCTAATCATTACTGAGAAAACCCGTTTTCTTTGGTAAGCATATTGGGAACAGTTGTTGATACATATTAATTAATTGTTTTTGAACTTGCATGTCTCTATAATGTATCAAAAATATCTTGAACTTCTTTAGAGCAAAATTGTCCCGTAGTACGTAACTAGTGTATGGACACACTAGTAGAACGAGATGACATTTATCCATTTGTAACTTTGGTCTTCGGTACGCTTTTGAGGTTGACGTAATCAATCCACATAGTATTTTTTTCGGTGGGAAAATCATCTTATGACATCCCCCGCTCTCGGGCGGAGCGTGAGATAGTATCAGACTTTTACTGACTAAAAACCCACTCCTGTTCCTTCTTTGCCTTTCGTACCAGGGCTGAGTCTTCCTTTCAGAATCAGACCCTTGGCCCCAGTAGGCTTCGACCCTGCTGAGCCCCTACGGTTTTTATCCAGATAGTATAAAAAATTCTTGGGCCCATCTTAAGTTTGTACCCTTAAAGCTTATATCAGTAAGATTTTGTAACATTTCTTTCTGAAATTTTATATTTATTCTTATCTGACATCAAAAAATCAAGCCTGGATGCTTCGACAAGCATAGTATGCAATATAGGAGTTTGAGAAGGTTACTGCTATTTTAAGCCCAAGCCTACTGAGGCTAAGGGTATGCTTTTGAAAGGAAGACACGGCCCTAGTACGACAGGCAACGAAGGAACAGGGGTGAGTTTTTAGTCAGTAAAAGTCTGACACTATCCGCTCCGCCTAAGAGCGGGGGATGTCATTGGATGATTTTCACACAGAAAAAAAAAGCCCAAGGATGAAGATTGTTCGAAAGAGTTACCTCTCGCAAAAGGTAACTGAAGGAACACTGTGGGTTTTAGTCAGAAAACATTTGACATGTCTCTCACTCCACCTAGAGCGTTCTTCTTAGTCATTTGATGATTTCTCGCGTAAAAAAAAGCTGTATGCCAAGTAAATGCAGCATAAACTCAGTCACAAGGAAATTATGTTTCTTACGTAGAAATGCAAAGAACGTTAAACTTTTCTCAAGAACTCTGTCATCCGCGATATTTGTATAATTTTATGACTATACACTTATACAGCAAGAGCGGTAAAGCCGGATTCAGACATGCCACATTCACATCCTTTACTAACCATAAAAAAAAAACAAAGAAGAGACGGCAGCGGCGATCGCCTCCAAGAGGAAACGGCGGCGCTCCGTCGAAGCGGGGCACACCTCCACCGTATGCTCCTCCGAGCACTCCATACTATAGTGACACGCGGGCGTTTCTTCCACACGAATCAGGTACAGGAACCTCCCGAACTTGCCATGTACGGTGAGGACCTGCGTCATGCGGAAGGTGAGGATGCCGTGACGTCTTTCTGGCCACTCCTCAAAGAGGGGACTTACCGCCAAGATTATAAGCGTGCCCATTCTACTTCCATGTCGGCGAAGCCGCTGGCAGAAGCTAGTATTTTATACAAATAAGTGAATAATAGTAAATAGTCTGAGTCGAGCCATAGGGCATTACACTCTAAAGAGGTTTACTACTCACTCGATGCTTCAAACTATACAACCTCTGTTGTTGCGCAAACCATATCTCCGCCACCGTCATGGCGCCTGTCACTAATACGTCAGTTTTACAGTAAAATTTCTAGTGTCGCTATTCGTAAGTAAGATAGCAATAATTTATTAAACGGAAGTCCCTATTTAAGGGACTTCCCGAGACCAACCATCGAGTAAGTATGGTTTATATCGTCATCCATATTTGTTTTAGTCAAGTTGAGGAGTCAACACTTTGAGCCTAATCAGTATGTGAGAATAAATTGTTATGAAACCCCTCTTTCTACAACAGGTAAGAATGTAACATTATGTTAAGAGGGTCCTTTTCCACTCGCCTATCGTCAACATCGAGCATGGTTTAAAAGCTTGTTACTTCATCTTACGCAATCCAACGCAATGTTTGATGAAAAGGCAATGCAAAACAAGAGAGATAACGCCTGAAAACTCTGTTGGCATTCGATAATACCGTAATTTACTCGAATATTTCACTGAACTTGTTCCAGGAAATAAGTGTTTTATTTAAACCTTTAAAATTTTTATAGAAAAATTTTCGTCGTTTAGAATCTCGATTAAATGTGCAAGGCTTCCATTGATGTACTTTTTTATATTTTTAATATATGAGTACATTATGGAGTGTCAAAGTTTACGTAAAATAGCAAATTTTCAGAGGTCTAGATTAGTTTCACACAAATTTATGTATTGATTTGTATAGAAGCTTGGATAATATTCACAAAATAGCTGTGTACCCATAATATCTATAGAAAAAATTAGAATAACGTCATAATCACTTATGAGCGGTTGTATGAAAATGTACCTCGAAAAGGATACTCTTAAGAGGACTGCAGAAGCATGGTCACTCTCACACTGCATACAAAAGAAAGAGAAGCACACAGACACAATGCTTGTAATTTATGAGCATTTTAGCGATTTACTACAAATCTATAGATTTCATTACAAAATTTAAATACTATTTCGGTATAATGTTGCTTGTAGAACGATATGACAAACAATCAAAATGATTCCATGTATATATTAGTCTGGTTTTCCATCGCTAAAAGTAATTTTAAAGGCATCTTCGTGATTTTTTTCTGTCATACAAAATTAGCTGTATTATATTTTGAGCACACTATCTAACTATACTCCATTTGTATAGGTAGTTAACTAAATGTAAACAATCTTACCATGTCTTTTATCTAAAAAATTGTCTAAGAATTTTATCTAAAAATGTTTACAATGAGGTATTTTCTTAAACCGATGTTAGGTAATTAACGAAATTTAAATAATCTTTATATGTCTTTTATACGATTTATTTTAAACTAGTTTCTGCCAGCGGCCACGCCCGCGTGAAGTTAGGTTTCTCCACACAAACTTTGGACCCCCGTTTCATCTCCTTAGGGGGTGAATTTTGGAAAATCCTCTCTTAGTACTCACCTACGTCATAAAAGGAAACCTTGTGCAAAATTTCACGCTCTTAGTCCAAGCAGTTTCGGCTGTGCGTTGATATGTCTGTCAGTCAGTTTTTCCTATTATATATATAGGGTGACTGGTAATTAGTGACCGATACTTAAACACGTGATTGTACTCATGATTACAAACAACTTTCCCAAATAAACTTTTTTTTTTATACTAATTTATTATAGCATAGCGCGCTCGTGTAAAGTACCAAAATACTAGTCTTTGGATATTATTTTACCGAAACATGTAGGTACATTGCTTACGTCATCAATAACGTGGGCGCGGGCGCCGCGCTGCTAACAGCTGATCGGGTAAAGGCGCGCGCGAAATTCAAAGTTTTAAACAGCTGTTTTGTTATTGTGATTGAACTAATTAGTATAAAAAAAAAGTTTCTTTGTAAAAGTTGTTTGTAATCATGAGTACAATCACGTGTTTAAGTATCGGTTACTAATTACCAGTCACCCTATATAGATAAAAAGACATACCAAGATTGTTTACGTTTAGTTAAGTACCTAAACAGATGGAGTATAGCATTTATCCTGAAGAATAACATATATTTTTCTCATTTTTCACATCATGTAGTCCTTTTAAACCTCGCATTATGTATTTCTCGAAGGGTATGCAGAGGCGTGTAGCACAATTTAAGTTATGTTAAGGAGTCACGAAATAAGGAGCAAGTCTTCTGACATCAAGCTGAGCACACATCAGAAGATTTTGTTGGTGTAAAATATTATTCCAGAGTAAGTCAAAGTTCATAATTAAAAACACCGGCTTCATCACCAGCAGGGGCGGAGCCTACTTTTTTTTAGGTTGGAAAATTATCTAATGAAATCTCCCGCCCTCGGGCGGTGTGGGAGGGCGTGTCAGACTTTTACTGACTAAAAACCCACTTCTGTTTCTTCTTTGCCTTCATCACCCGGGTTGCACTTTGACATCACCCGTGGCTCCAGAAGGCTTCGACCCTGCTGGGCCCCCCTACGGTTTGTTGACATCTCCTTGAGGCGACTTGAGACGACTTGGGCTCGGTCCGGATGGTTACAGGAAATCGGGAACGGGATCCCAGAGCCGAAGCCTACTGGGGCCATGGGTTGACTTCTGAAAGAGACATCCGTGTTCCTAGAACGCAAATGTTCAGTTACTGAAGGAACATAGGTGTGGTTTTAGTCATTGAAAGTCTCACACGCCCTCCTACTCCGCTCTTGAGCAGGAGAAGTCATTAGATGATTTCTCCTCTTAAAAAAAAAAATGTACAGTATAGTGATGATTTTATTTTATTTTCACCCGTGTAAAGCTGAGGCGGGTGCCCCAGGTTTGCACGGGTGTTATAAATCTGTGAAGTTCTCGGCTTTATTCCACTATCTATAATGTAGTATTACACACTGAAACCGTCCTCATGAATCACTCTGTCGATTAGTGAAAACCGCATGAAAATCCTTTCAGTAGTTTATGAGTTTATTGCCAACAGACAGAAGTTATCGGAGACTTTATTTTACGTATTCTTTTCTAATTTAATTTGTTGATTCAAAAATTTATATTACAGTTCATTTGTTCATACGAGTTGAATTATATACGTAGATGCTAAATATATACTACAAACTTTTGCCCTCGGCTTCGCCCGCGTACATAAAATATAGCCTATATCACTCAGGAATAAAGCAGCTTTCTATCGGTGAAAAAAAATTAGCATTCGGACCAGTACTTTCAGAGATTACCTCCTACATACAAAAAAACAAAATTTACCTCTTTATGATATTAGTGTAGATTATTTAATCAATAAAATTTACGATGCTAACCATACGCTACCCCACAAATTACATCATGTTATTCAAAGATGATAGAACGAGCATTCCACAAAGATCGACATCCGAATTACTTATTAATATTTGAACACGACCTCACCCTGTAATCGCCAAACAAATTAATTTGTGCCTCTCGAACCAAGAGTCTGGGGAACCGAGCTTTATTGAATTTCCTTAGCAAGTCAGTGTCCCCATCGACAAATACTTGCGACGCTCCACCGAAAATCTTGTGGCAATCAACTTGCTTTTGATTTCAAATAATTTGTTATTGACTTTCGATCAATCAACATAAGGGGCTCCCTTTGAAAATATACGTTTTTCAACTTATATAAAGTACTATAAAAGGGCATCATAAAATTCTAAAAAAAAATATGCAATTCTTTGATTCATGGTCTTCATGAGCGCTAATGGCTGCAACACAGTTTTAAACTAATGTAGTTGTTAACGAACACTTAAAATTTTGTTAACAAGTTTATTGTTCCAAAAAAAACAAAAAAAAATGTCTATTTGCGTTTGTTTCAACTTTTTTACCTAAGAAATTACCAACACGAAATTTATACCTGTCTATAGAAAATAATATATAATGATTGTAAATATTGTTCAAATATTTTTTTTACTAGCAGAACATTTTTTTTTTTGAGATATTTGCTTTTTTTCAATTCTCGGTAACAAATTTTGTAAATCACGACGCCACATCATAGGTCGCCTAGCTCTTGGACGGGTGGACGTACTTAATTTTTCTCGTCAAAACTCAAGTGTAATAATATAGAGGAAAAAGGGTAGAAAAATGCTCAAGGTCATCGGCTAATAGGAGCCTCTTAATGGCTTGGAGTTAGATATTAATGTATTTATGCTGCACCCACATTTTACAGTTATGTTTAGATCCCTTTTTTATGTAGGACATCATCAAATGGCTCCTCTTGTTTTGGGTAGAGCAAGAGAGGGTGTCAGACTTTTACTGACTGAACTCACCCACGTCCCTCAGTTATCCTTTGCGTTCCAGGGCCACGGTAACTCTTTAGAACAGTTCCATGAAATCACATGCACCTAATGGGACGAGCAAATCTCTTGCCCCTAGTTGGACGAAGAAATCTCATGCACCTAATGGGACAAGCAAATCTCATGCCCCTAGTGGGACGAGGAAATCTCATACACCTAATGGGACGAGCAAATCTCATGCCCCTAGTGGGACGAGAAAACCTCATGCACCTAGTGGAACGAGGAAATCTCATGCACCTAATGGGACGAGCAAATTGCCATCATCATAAAAAAAACCATAGACACGTACATAAACTCAACCTTTTTCCCATGGCGTTTGGTTGAAAATTCAGAACATGACCTGCCACGATGAGTGCAGCGATGTGTATCATCAACCGGACATCCAAACTCTAGGTAGCTTGTCTAGTAAGACAAGCTTCTGACGTTTTACAAGTGCCCCTAATGGTCTTTGTGAAATAAAATACGAGTATTTTTGAACTGATATCGGAGTATCAGTTCCCCTTTGATTTTAAGAATAATGATGATACTCGTCCGATGTCCGGTAACAGTCCGGACCGAGCCCAAGTCGTCGACAGCGCGTAGTGTTCCACGCGCACCTCAAGGCAAGCAACCATAGGGGCCCCGCAGGGTCGAAGCCTACTGGGGCCAAGGGTCTGATTCTGAAAGGAAGACTCGGCCCTGGTATGAAAGGCAACGAAGGAACAGGAGTGGGATTTTAGTCAGAAAAAGTCTGACACCATCTCCCGCTCCGCCCAAGAACGAAGGATGTCATTGGATGATTTTCCCAACGAAAAAAAAAACTAAGTAGTTATTGTTTTTATTTTATTTTCGTACAGTTTGTGCATTTAGCTAGATTCTTCAGGACCTAAGCTCTTTTAAGAATGTTATATTAACGGGTGACATAAATATAAACATTAACCCTGAAATCTTTGACTCAGGAACCCAAGAATACCTCAATATCTGCTCATACTATGGCTATCTTCCGGCACACACTCTGCCGACCCATCAAAGCGGTTCCTGCCTTGATCATATGATTATCAAATCCAGCCTACCGTATGTTACGCTTGTTACTAACTCGTCAATTACCGACCATCACGCTGTTCTACTAACCCTAAACTTAACGCTGCCTAAGCTAATTCGTCCCCAGACCAAAACGCAATTAAACACAAACAAACTCGAACATGATTTATGCAACCTTGACTTTAGCCCAGTTTACAATTCAACTGACGCGAATTTTGCTTTATCGTATCTAGTAAAAAATGTCCAATCAGCAATATTACATAGTACAGCTGTTATTAAAGTAAACAAAAAACTTTATAATTTGAAACCATGGATTACTCCTGGCCTAATTCGGTGTATGCGGCAAAGAGATAAGCTCCATCAGAAAACGAGGAGATTTCCAGACGATCCTATTATTAAAATAACCTATAAACGCTACAGGAATTATTGTAACGATCTCTTAAAGAACCTAAAAAGGAATTACGATAAAGATGAATTAAAAAGTGCAGGAAATAATTGCAAACGTCTTTGGAAACATATTAAAAACGTCACTTATATGACAAAACGACGTGAATCAAATTCGAGTTAACTGCTTAGTAACCATCCTTTGCCACTCTTGTCAGCTAACCATGTTAACAACTACTTCGTGAATGTCGGGAAAACTCTTGCTGAACAAATTTCAAAACATTGCTATGTTCAACCTTTTTCCCCAAATATGTGTGATAATTGTCCCTTAAAATTTTTTGGCTTGCTAGACACTGACGAAGACGAAATTACTCGAATAATTTGTGCTCTCAAGGATGACTGTGCGGTGGGCTGGGATAATATTAGCAGTAAGATCCTTAAACAATTTAAACATATCCTGGTACCTCCCTTAACTCATATATTTCGTCTCTGTTTTTCTGAAGGTATTTTCCTTAAATGCTTGAAAAAAGCAGTTGTAGTCCCTATCTTTAAATCCGGAAACAAAGACTTGGTTAATAATTATAGGCCAATATCGTTACTGCCATCTATATCTAAAATACTAGAGAAAATTATTAATAGCAGACTAATTAACTATTTAGAGAAAAATAATCTTCTATCATCTTCGCAATTTGGTTTTCGTGCCAAGCTATCCACGGACGACGCGGTGCACAACTTGACCGATCATGTCTCCGTGGAACTTGCTAAAGAAAACCAAACCCTAGGGGTCTTTTTTGACCTCGCGAAGGCCTTCGACACGGTATCTGTTTCAATACTCCTAAACAAGTTAGAGGCCATGGGAATTAGGGGAACGCCGCTAAAACTTTTAAGCGACTATTTAGACGATCGATACCAATGTGTTAGAATTGACGATATCACAAGCGATGAACAAAAAAACACTAGTTTTGGTGTTCCCCAGGGAAGCATTCTGGGCCCAACCCTATTCTTGATTTATATTAATGATTTGTGTAATTTGAATATTAAACAAGGCAAAATTATTTCATATGCTGACGCCACAGCCTTAATCTTTTCCGCTAAAACCAGCAATGAATTATACGAATACGCTCAAGTAGGTTTAAACAATGTGACTAATTGGCTTCAAAGCAATTTACCAACATTAAATGCTGACAAGACTAAATATATTCACTTCTCCATGCGCGACCTTCAATCTAACACTACTAATTCTCATCTTTATGCCCACAAATGTGGAATCCACTCAGTCAATACATGTAATTGTCCTTTTATCCTTAAAACATGCGACATTAAATATCTCGGGGTTATAATTGACAAAACACTCTCCTTTAGACCACATATTGAAAGTTTAGTTAAAAGAGTGCGAAAATTAATCTATATTTTTTAAAAATTGCGAGCAATTGCAGACTCAAAATTGATTAACCAAGTTTATCTGGCACTCGGACAATCTGTAATTCAGTACTGTATTACTTCGTGGGGTGGAGCACCAAAAACTTATTTGTTACCTCTAGAAAGAGCTCAGAGAGCCATTTTAAAAGTAGCCAATTTCCATCCGTTCCTCTATCCCACAGATTTGCTATACAAGTCCTGCAACGTACTGACTGTTCGCCAGCTTTTCATCATGCGTCTGGTATTAAAACAGCACACCATGCTTCCCTTCTACCCTGAAATTACTAATAAGAGACGGAACGATATTGTATGCAATTCCAATAATTTTTCAAAATATGTCTTTGTAAAAAGGTATTTCACATTTTTAGGCCCATTTTTGTACAATAGATTAAATAGAAAATTAGGTTTGTATAAATTAAATTATTATAGCTGTAAAAAGATTATTGTGCAATACTTACTCAGCATCTCGTACGGAGAGACAGAAGATCTCCTTTTAGTTTGTAAATAAAACATGCGTTGCTTTTAGTTAATTAAATTTAGGTTATTTAGTATAGTGAATTTTAATGATTGTTAATTTATTATTTCTTAGATTCTTAGTACTTTTTAGCCTGACATACAGGTCCAACCTAGTTCAGGCAAAAATGCAATGTATGCGTTATAATTGTTTTTATGTATCTTAATATAAATGTGCCACTTTTATTAAATAAACGATATTCTATTCTAAAAAAAAAAAAAAAAAATTTGCTAGATTCAAGTTTAAAAAGTATAAAGTTTTCACAGTTACTTTGAGTTTCACTATGATGAGGATATAACACTTTCTAATGTTCTTTTACAGTATTTGTGAAGTAAATATATCGAGTCAACCTTCTCGGCGTGCTTCGTAGATGTAGTCAACCTATATATATAAAAGCGCAATACCACTCACTGATTAATCACGAAATCTCAGGAACTATATCACCTACTTAAAATTTGGCAGGTAGTTTCCTTATAGGGCGTAGACATTTGCTAAGAACGGATTTTACGAAACTCCACCCCTAAGGGGGTTCCGAAGTTTGTATGGAGAAAGTTACTTGTACGCGGGCAAAGTCGCTGGCAAAAGCTAGTACTACAATAAAATTCTCAGCTCTATTTTACATAGATCGCGCCTGTTAATGATTCAGAAATCAGAAATCAGAAACGTTTATTTCAAATAGACCAATTACAGGCACTTTTGAATTGTCAAAATGTCGGTCAGGCAAAAAAAAAAAATACAAGTGAAGCTAAATTGCACGTTCCAAAGCGTAGATCTCTATGGAGAATAACGTGCAAGAAACTCCATGGACACTCTTTTAAATCATATTATGAGTTACATAAATCTTGGTTACATATTTCTTGTCGCTTCTAATATGTGAGCACAATGTAGATAAGTAATAATAATTAAAAGAATAAAAAAAAATAAAAACTAAAAAAAAAATAGATATTGAATTAAGTCACTGGCAGCTAAGAGATGACCAGTCTCAACTGACGGCACCCGTTCACGAGCATGACGCGTGCATCAGCCCCACTCAGTTCAACCATTTTGAAGAGAACCGAATGACCCAATAACACGTGCCACCATCAGCGAGACATTTGAGTGAGCATGAAAAACTCTCAACTGCCATGCTCGTAATGACAAACAAGTTGTAACCTAATAAAAATGCTCCATGGTACTTCACATTCACAAAACTTGAAAAACAAAGTGCTTCTACATTATTCAATGCTATTGTTTCCAAATACAAAAGGTAATAAATTATCATAAGCTCTATTGAAATAGAAATCCGAGTGGTAACGGCCCCGACTTACGAATTGTAGGTCGCGGGTTCAAACCCAGCGAGGCGCATTACTTTATGTAATTTATTTCATCACCACTGCTCTCAAAACGGTGAAGGAAAACATCGTGAGGAAACCGGCATGTCCTAGAACCAAAAATTCGAAGACATGTGACATCCACCAACCCGCACTGGGCCCGCGTGGTGGATTACGGCCCATTCCCTCTCCTAGAGAGAGGAGGCCTGAGTCCCAGCAGTGGGAACATTAAAAAGGCTGAATATGCTATGCTATGCTATGCTATTGAAATAAACAAATAAAATAAAATAAAATAAAACATTTCGAAAATAACAATACAAAAAGGGGAACAGTAAGTATCTCTTCCAAAATTATAAAAAAAAACTAATTTGAAGGTAAAAGTGGCTGTGGCTGCGGAGCAGGACCGGCATTTAGCCAAGCGTTTTTATCAAGGATATAATCTTCCAGTTTATAATACGCATGTCTACATAGTGTGCGTTTAATGCATGCTTTATATGATTCTACACGTTGTCCAATTCTGTAGGCATGTGAGAAACAAAACTACACCAATTACACGTCACAATATCAACTAGAAATCAATTCACCAGTAATTAAAACAGCCACTGAGCTTCACTCGAAAAAATCCCGCCTAAAACCTATACAATAAATATACAAAGCAGCTAAAATCCCCCGACTCATGGTTGCGGTAAGCCTGACATAAGCTTTGCCCCCCTAGCCAAGTTACAACCGTTTCGTGTCGAATTCCGTTCTCCAGTCGGTAACGCCTCGGTGTCAGCAATTGTAGAAAACGATAAGTTGGTAGCCATGTTGACGCGCTTGGGTCAGCCGCTCGTTCTACAATAACAAAGGATGTAGCGTTGAACATTGTAGAAATGATAACAATTCATTCTATCATTTTGAACGATGTGAACTTGGCTACGAATTTTCTATTCGTTTGTTCTGACCACGTGACTTAACGTTGATATGATGTCATTCCCATACATTTGATTAGTTTTCGACTAGCGTTAACGATTGCAGATTATCAACTTGGCTAGGGGTACTGCCCCACTAGCCAAGTTACGATCGTTTCGTTTGCGTCTAACGCCTCGAGGAGGCCACGCCTCCGATTCCTTTGTTCTGACTTCATCTCAACGCTCAGTCACGTGGTCAGAACAAAGGAATCGGAAGCGTGGCCTACTCGAAGCGTTCGACGCAAACGAAACGATCGTAACTTGGCTGTTCTCCCTCGACGGAGTAGCTTACCATGGAGTTGCTTGACGGTTTTTCTCCGTAGGAAACGACCAATTAGAATCGTGAACTAGCTTCTGACGTTTAATAGTAGGCCTACATGCATAGGTATGCATGTAGGCCTATGTGAAATAAAATATTTTGAATAGAAAAAAAAGGTCTTTATCAGTAGTCTGTTTCGGGCTGACTTGTTTTTTTTTATTATTTAGCCTATACTTTCCCACTGCTGGGCAAAGGCCTCCCCCAACTTCTCCCAGGTGTTCTTTTCTCGGGCCACCTCGAACCAGCCCTTGCGGTAGGCATCTAGATCATCTCGCCACCTCTTTCCAGTTCGACCTCGGTGGCGTCGTCCATGACTGTTGAGGTTCACTTTAGTGCTACTTCAGTGAACCTCAGCAGGCTGCAGTGAAATAGATCTACGTCAGTAACACTAATAATTTAAATAATTTGAATATATTTTCGGAATTCTTAATTCTCAACAGACAAGCTTGATCATTCCCGAGTAGATCAATGACACTGTTATGGTACAGCGATGTAATAATATTTTTAGAACATGATGTTAACTTTTCATTTCGCTGTTTATTATAGAACTCGCAAAATAATTTTATGAAACACGAAGGCATACGAGATGTATAATGAAAGGTAAGTACCTACCTATCTAAATTATTCTTCAGATCACATTTTTCTTTTGTTTTACAGTCATGGAAAAGCCTGCACGCTACAAAGCAAAAAGTAAAAAGTCAGCCGCGAAACCAAAAACGGCCAAGAAACGTAAAAGTGACGGTAATGAAACTGACGTAATGATATTCTGTATCTAGATAACTTTAAATGCACACCTAATGGAGAAAATAGACTCACCAATTTGCACAACTTGTACCGAAATTGAAGACGTGCAACATTTGCTCATGGACTGTGTTTGGAACGAGGTAGAGAGTCAGTGATGAGAAAGTCTAACATTAATAGGGTTATTATTTATTTATTACTTTCTTGCACACCTTAACTTATCAAGACAGAGTCATTCAGCGTGCTTTAGCTAATCCGGTATCGGAAATGGCGAAGATGATTTTCCTACTACTGTCTCAGCCTCAACACCGACTCCCTCAGTAGCCAATAGAGATGTAAGATATTTATTAGGTTTTTATAGATATGTAGTCCTACAAGGAATAATACAACCTTAAACAAAAAAAAAAAGACTCGCTCACCTCAATCACTTCGTCACAAACTTAAAAGGAGCATAACCACAATCAAGATTTCCCTCTTTCGCTTATAAGGTGCTAGGCGGCACTGTACCCTCACATTTTGCCTGACAATGGTCCTCACCGGATACCGTTGTTCAAGGAGAGTCCTGTTTGAATCTGGCGAGAAAAAACACCCTGCTGTAACCATTGTACGCATCACCCGGAGGTTACGGTAAAGCATACGGTGGGGGTGTGCCCCGCTAGGGATGAACACCGCCGTTTCCGTCACGGCGACGTCCATCACGAAGCGAGAGGGATATAATAGGAAGCAGTCACCTCCTGCGAAGCAGTAATGCGCAAAGGAGGTGGCAGCAAGCGAAGCGAAGTGAGGAGGAAACAATCCTCACGCCCCGGCCCCCACTGGAAACGCCTTGGGTGTCGGAAGTTGGCGCAGGACGAGTCCTGGCTACCGTAGGCAGATTAACAGAAACTATTATATTTAAAAACAGATTTTATTCGATTTCTCCAGGTCCTACTTGTTCAATGTTTCTGGCAGAATTAACTAGAAAACTGGCTTCTAAAAGGAAACAGGTAGAGGAAGAACCAAGAAATATTATCCGTAAGTATAATGTAATGATTATTATGAAGCTTCGGGCTTTGGCACTGTGGTTTTTTGTAGTTTTTCAGCCCTGGAACGCAACGAACCTGCCTTTCGCCTGGAACGAAAGTAACTGAAGGAAGACTGATGGGTTTTGGTCAGTAAAAGTTTGACACGGCCTCTCGCTCCACCTTAAAGCAGGAGACGTCATTAGATGATTTCCTACCTCAAAAAAAAGGGATTGGTTTCTGAGTGTTGTCTACGTGTTGAACGGGATAGGCACTTACTTAGGCATCTAGATGGCTTACACAGCGAAGCAGCAAACCCTAATAGCGACATCTAGTAAGAAATTTCCGACATGAGGTTTTAAAACCCTCAAAAAAAGAATAACCCTTCCCTGCGCTTCTCGATCGCTTCACTTTCATAGGCGTTGGTTCGTTTTGAAACAGCCAAACTGTCGATTGACGATTTGTTTCTGGATCGTATTGATAAATGCAAGATTCGTCATCTGTCAAAATGTCGTAAACGCGCTGAGACGAGCCTGTTTCAAATTTTTGAATCATATCACGGCACCAGTCTACACGGGCCTGCTTGTGAGCTTCGGTGAGGTTGTGCGGCACCCAGCGGCAAACTATCCTCCTCACGCGAAGATGCTCGTGTAGAATCTTGTGAACGCTTCCCGAACCAATCTGCAGTGTATGCTGAATCTCTTCTTATGTAATTCGCCTATTTTCTTGAATTAATTTTTTAACTGCCAGCACTTTTTCTTCCGTGACACCCGTCGTAGGACGACCACTCCTTTGTTCATCCCCCAAAGTTAGGTGACCGCGCTTGAACTCGCTATACCAGCGGTAGATGGTTGCTTTTGAAGGTCCTTTATCCATAAATGCAATTTGAAGTCGATCAAATGACTCATCAGGTTTTAGGCCACATTTAAAAACGTAGAAAATCATCGCATGAAAATGTTCTCGCTGCAGTTTCATTTTTAAATGAGACACGATAATTTGATTTGGCTCTCAAAAAAATGTGGAAGAAAATTCAAAAATCAAACAATAGTATTTTTATTCTAAATAACCAAAGTTTTCAAGATAATTACAAATGGCCCGTGCCTTATACTTAAAAACTTTTTTTCGCAAAACTGTGATGATACATGCATGCATAATGTGAGTGGCCTGGTACATTTATTATACTAGCGACCCGCCCCGGCTTCGCACGGGTGCAATGCTGATACCATCGAAACCGCTATGTCCCTGCATTTCAAATCTATAATATCTTCGAAAATATTCATTTAAATTACATGCTGTAAAAGGCCATACTGATGTATAATTAATGCACAATGTATGTAAGCTGCTGATCCCCGCACGAACGCCGGCTTTCGTGCGCCATTGTCTTACTATTGTGTCTCTAATTACACTACTCAACGAGTTAAGGTACTTATTTGAATAAGGATTAATGCTGTATAACTTAAATTCTCTTCGTAAATGAGCCATTATTTCTCGTAAAAAGTAAAGAATAAAAATTGGTTTATTGTGGGTTATCCCTAAGAGATAGACATATACCATAGCGGACTTTTTTGTAGATTTAAGGTGTACAATACTGTAGTATATTATTTTGATGTATCTCTTAGGGTTCAGCCAGCGTCCGCAATGTACCTAAGCGCAAAAAATGTATTTATTTACGACATCACATAAGAAACTTCTAAAATTACCAGTGTTTCTCTACTATATTATGCATGTATCATACATATAAACCTTCCTATTGAATCACTCTATCTATTAAAGAAAACCGCATCAAAATCTGTTGCGTATTTTTATAGATCTAAGCATACATAGGGACAGACAGCGGGAAGCAACTTTGTTTTATACTATGTAGTGATACATAATGATATTAAGAGTGTTTCTTTTTATTTCTAGAGACGATAATAGACAGCATCACAAATGCGTTACCCATAAGGCTTTCCAAAAAACTCTCCCCACAAAAATGCCCATCGCCCATGAAAATAGAAACGTTACGGACATTTGCTCCAGAACTGACTCCGGCTAGTGATACGCTAGTCTATAGCCCTGTTAATTATAATGGGGATGTGGAAGTAAGCAGTAGCGATGTGTGTATGCAAGAAGTAGAAGTAACTGCGGATAGGCCATTAGCATTCAAAATGCCCAAAATGCCATTAGTCAGTAGCGAAGTACTAAAGATAGCAGTGTCGAAAAAAAAGAAAACGGTAGTGCAAGATCAAGGAGTGAACACTGGGACGGAACTCGATGTTGCTGCTGAAATATCTAAACATGTTAGCACGTTGAGGAGGATATCGTTGATAGCTGAAGAGTTTAATCAAAAAACCGGTAGGCATACTATTAATTGTACTTTGTTCATACTAGCTTTTATCCACTGCTTTTCTTGCGTTAATTTTGACTTTGATAAATTGAAATGATACGTAGCGCCATTTAGCGTAGTAAAGCAATTGTAACCGTCAAAAGTTACTGTTCATTCCTTTGGGAACAGTAGCTTATTTCTAGATAAAACTGTCATTGATCGTTCATAATTCTTTCCGTTTCTATACTTCTGACAACGTATTTGCAAAATTTAATGATGATCCAGTTGTTTAGACGTAAAAAGGTAACACATGAACTCAAGATTTAGAAGCACCGCTTGTTAATTTCTTTTTTGCTCTCATTGTTGGCAATGGGCTCTCCTTTTTCCTTCCAAACTTCTCTGTCTTTGACGATATCTACATGCCCCGCAAGCATGATCAGATCGCCCACACATGATTAAATGATCATACCATCATTGCCGGTATCGAACTTGATTTCGACGTCCTCCCCAGTGTTTGATGATCTTTCCCTATCTGCCTACATGACATCTATGTGCATTTGTATACTATGATCCAGTCTACCTACTTCAGCCTAGAAGTTTTTATGGCTGTTGGTTACATCATATAAAATATGTGTTTATTGCTCTATAGTTGTCTCAGGGTAAAGCCACAATGATATAAGTATGCATCCTTCCCCTTATTTCCAAAAATGATCAATTGATCTGTTTAGTTCTTTAAAAAGCGAATGAGCACTCTGACCCCACGGCCCAAGAGTTTCAAACCCAAACGGCTCAAAAATATAACTGCCGACGAGGTTGTTATATTTCCGCCGCTTGAGGTTCTCCGCAGCGGCATATATTCTGTTTAGTATATTCCCAAATATATTGCAGTCGGCTTGCAATCTAATCGGATACAGCTGAACACCACGATTTTACCGAAAGATTCTGTTTATCTGACCACAGTACCCAATACTCCTTGTAAATAAGCATTACGACTGCCAAAGATCAACTAATAATAACCATGACCAACGCCATAAATTTTCAAAAAATATAAAATAGAAATAATATTGTTCCAGCTAAAAATCTAAAAGAAATAGTAGACAGTGTGCAAGAGGATTTGATTAAGAAATTAGCAGAGATACAAGCAGAGCAGAATCGCGGTTCAGAGAGAGCATTTCAACTTCCACCAAAAGAAAATGAAGAATAACTTGGAAACCCCAACCCTGAAGATTAACTACCAAGAAGATTAGTTATCATTTTCCCAAAAATTTAAGAAGAAAACATAAATTGACTTTTGCAACCCATGTCAAATTTTCAGTGTCAAAATAAAATGCAATAATTTTTAGATAAAAATAAAATTATTGTTGTAAAAAAATAATAAACAAAACAAAGCAATACTTCTTTGGTTTTCTTTATCGAAATTCTGTAAACATATTTAAAAAGGAATTTAATTTGGATTTCGTAAGTTTGGATTCCATCTTCTCATACTAAAGTCGAAACTGAGCGCAAGCTATTTTTCAAATTTTAGTGTGGAAATGTGAATAGCGCCAACAGTTATTTTGTCGAGGTTTATCAACAGCATGGAATGCATGCGTTTATTGAACAGAGAACGTAAGCAAGATCAATTTGTTTTCAATACACAATAAAAAATCTAAGTTATCTATAAAAATAAAAATAAGCAAGCAATATTAATGTTAAACACACAATGGAAAAGAAGGCACAAGATGAAAGTTCGAAGGAAACATTTAAATTGCACGTCTCCTCACCAAGAATTAGGATGAGCAGAACCAACTCTAAAGAAAAACTATGTAATGGTATGATATCTTCAGTTTTCAGTATCTGTTGTACACTTGTGTACATTTTTTTTATTAATTTTGTTGTTGATTACATATACTTTACATACATTTTAGTTAAATCTATACTTACAACGTGTGATTTTAATTCATTACCTACTTTATTTGCCAATACTCTATAGCCACATATTTACACAAATTATATATATTGTGTTTATCTAATCATAAATCAATATTAAATTTAAAAAAGCTTCATCCAAAACAGATCAACAAAAAATAAAATCTACTAGTAAACTGCCGAGAATTATTCGTATGCCGACAAGATACTACAAACCAATCGAGAATTCCACCAAGTTGTATGACGACTCCGGCAAGTTGAAGACATTATTAATATTCTTATATTAGTATGACTTCCAATATTTGATTAGAATTCTATTTTAGGTGACTCGTTGCCAGGCCCAAGTAAATTGGAAGCGGTTCCAATAAAAATGAAGAAAGAGGATGTCATGATGCGTATGTATCAGCTTTATCATGACAATCTAAATTTCATTAACTTGATTCAAAGTCAAAGTCAAAAGTTTTTATTTCACATAGGCCTACATGGGCACTTATAAAACGTCAGAAGCTAATGCACGGTTCCAAATTGGTGCACGGTTCCAAATTTGTTTGATCTCTTGTTTCCCGTTGTTCAAATTGTCTTTCGATAATTTATATTCTTACATTAGTTTCACTGTATGGCGAAGTATCCATAGGCAGAGCACATTGCTCGCAGAACAGATGGTCGATATGAACGAAAGGTTCTGGAGTGGCGACCACGTACCGAAAAACGCAGCGTTGGAAGACTTCCCACAAGGTGTCGAGATGAGAGACGCATAGAACCAGTCGTTATGGTGACACTTGAGGGAGGCCTGTGTCCGACAGTGGACGTCTTTCGGTTAAAATTATGTGTGGCGAATTTGGTTTTCTTTGTAATAATATTCACTACTTTTTCTACATAGCTGACAAATCAAAAATAAGTCATATACCACGGTTAAAATCCCAAAAGGATGGATCTAAGGAAAATAGCGTACCACTGAATAAAAGTCGTGCAAGCAACTCCCCACAAAGCAATCAATTTATACCAGAATGCAGAAACGTACAGAGAGTTAACCTTTTGATCAATCCAGGTACCTACTATTAATAAAATATTGATAAATTAGTTCATCTTTTTCTATTAGTAGAAGACAGAGACTCGCCGTGACCGGCCCACGCTGAAAACCAGCGCCGTATACTCATCGCATTTTGCGTGTGGTCACGGCATTATGCTGAGCGTTCGGCCGTTTTGCGCGGATGTGGCGCATATTTCTTTCACATAATATACTTATAATTTGTTAGTTCTAAATTTGCGCCTTGTTCCGCCAAATAAATTTTTTTTCTTTCTTTCTTTCCGTGATCCAACAATAACAAGTTACCTACGCAGTTAAAAAATATTACACTGCACAAATATTTGCGCAATCACAGTCTGTCTCTGTTTAGGACAATAAGATAATGAAATGAAAATCCAACTTTGTCGGAATGAGATTGGGCACAGGATAATACCAAACACAAAACATGACTAAATATAGTCTACCTAGCTTTCCCCCTTATGGTCAGAGGATCCTCCCTTTTCAACGGAGGTGTATGGGAATTTAAACTCTGTTCCACATACCTTTATACATTCATACTATCACATCACACTATTATTATAAAGAAAGGTAGTGAATATGTTTGTTATTAATTCACGCTCTGTTCAGCTGTTTCTAAATGGATTTGGATGAAATTTGTTACCAGGATAGCGTATATCCTGGATTAATACATAGAGTTTAATTTATAATAAAGGAAGTAGTAATTCTACGCGGGTGAAGCCTAATATCATAAATGCAAAAGTATATCTGTATGTCTGTATAAAATTGGTATAGACGTTTAGATTACATCCTTTCTTCTTCCTGGCATTATCCCATATTACTTGGGGTCGGCGCAACACGTTTTTATTTTTCCATTCTGTCCTGTCACCCGTCACACTATCACTCTATCACTCTATTACCTTTTTCTTTCATATCACTCCTCACACAATCCATCCATATTTTCTTTGGCCTCCCTCTACCTCTCCATCCATCTACATGTATACTCAGAACTCTTTTAGCAACATGCGTTTCATCCCTCCTCTTCACATGACCATATATTGAACTTAGAAAAACACCTAGGATATTTTTTCCGAGTATAAAATTTCCTTGTGATATTTAAAAAAAAAAAGCGCAGGCAAAACCACTGGCAGAAGTTAATAACTTAATATTACATATATGAACAAGACAAATAACAGCAGAGCTTGTCTCCAATTCGATATCCCAAATATTAGTTTACATATTTCTGCTCCATTATTTTGATTTCCAGAATTCTGTCCAGATGATCACGGTCCTCCGGCGTCTGTACAAGCAACGAGACCTATACCCACTCTGGGACAGATTTATGGTCGCATGAATATGATTGATAGTGATCGACTCAATGGTAAACCAGTTGAAGTATTGTGTTGTTTGGGAATAAAAAATAGGATTAAAATATTTGATCCGGACACTGATAAAATGACTGAAAGAGCTAAATTTTTTGTAGAATCTCTTGTCGTTCATCAATATTTGCTATATTTTGTTATTTTTAGGGTTCCGTACCTCAAAAAGAAAAAACGGATCCCTTATAGGATCACTTTGTGGTCCGCTCGTCTTTCTGTCTGTCTGATTGTCTGTCTGTCGGTCAAGACCCTTTATCTCGAGAAAACGTGGAGGCATCGAGTTGAAATTAAAATCATAAACTCAGGTCTGCGGTCCCTTGAAGCTATGAAAAAATCAGACTTCTAAGTTAACGAAAAAATAAGATATGGCCGTTTATGTCGCAAAAAAACATACATTTCGACACTCCGTTGACCCAGAATTCTGAAATTTGACATAAAAAAGAATAAATGTAAAAACTGTAAATTTGTTGTTACGTCACATTTTTTTTTTTGCTATTCGGAAAAATCTTCGAGACTCCATTCGTGAATCGAACTATTTACATGATAAGTTTGTACGGGACCCTCAGGGCGCGAGTCCGACTCGCATTTGACCAGTTTTTTTTTTACTGAGTTTGTGAGCATCGACTATTTATTTTCTTTTGTTAATGTACTCAAATTTTTCTTTGATCACTATTTGGCAACCCGTACAGCTCTGTTATTGGCTTCGTATAGATCCTGAAAAGTGCAGGTGGTTGTGCAGGATGGGCAGCATAGCAGGTGACGAATGTCCAATGCAGCTCCATAAGTACTGGCACTGTGTTAGAGGTCTCAAACTTGACCCAGCATCGACTATACATTATTGCTTTGTTTAAGCTGAAAAATAAATCAGCTTCTGCTCAAGGTTTATGGGTTGATTTCATATTAGCCAGCTTTCAACATTCCCATATTTTTATCTATCCCATTTATTTTGCCAGCAACATGAAGGCGAAGCTAAGTCGTTATAAGCTGATAAGGTTATGGGTATATAAGCCTCTAAATCAACGTCAGCTAGGCCAAGGTATCTGAGAATTTTTAGGCTTGGGACCCGCCTTCAACACATTATAATAAATTTATGAAAATTTTTATGTCTTTTGTAAATTATGAATTATTTAAATTTTTGTTTTATCTTTAGACTGGTTTATGGAATTGAGGACACCAATAAATTCTATTGGTTCATCAGTTGCTAGAACTACGACTTCAAGTGCTCAAAATGATTGCAATACTTGTAGTTCAAGTACCGGTTAGTAAAAATATTTGTATTTATATATAGATCTAGGGCAATGGAAAGGGCTATGCTCGGAGTTTCCTTGCGTGACCGAATCAGGAATGAGGATATCCGCAGGAGAACCAAGGCTACCGACATAGCACGAAAAATCGCCAAGCTAAAGTAGCAATGGGCAGGGCACATTGTTCGCAGAACAGATGGCCGTTGGGGCCGAAAGGTTCTGGAATGGCGACCACGTACCGGAAGACGTAGCGTTGGAAGGCCTCCTACAAGGTGAACCGATGACTGGTAACGGTTGCGGGAGTCCGATGGATGCGAGACGCACAGGACCGTTCATTGTGGCGACACTTGGGGGAGGCCTATGTCCAGCAGTGGACGTCTTTCGGCTGAAATGATGATGATGATATAGATCTGCTTTCCAGTCATCATATAGAATTTTACTTAACAAAAATCCTAAAAATTATAGTTTGACGTGTTTTGTATAGAAAAGCAGTCGAATCGTCATTTTTTTTTTAGGTGGTTAAATCATCCAATGACATCTCTCGCTCTTAGGCGGAGCGTGAGGGTGTGTCAGACTTTTACTGACTAAAAACCCACTCCTGTTCCTTCTTTGCCTTCGTCCCAGGACCCCGGGTTTCACTTTCACACTACCTTGGCGTGGCCCCAGTAGGCTTCGACCCTGCATAGCATAATCAGCCTTATAAGATTTCCACTGCTAGGACTCAGGCTTCCTCTCTAGGAGAGGGAACGGCCCGCAATTCACCAAGTAGAAGTACGAACCGCCATTTATAGGAACTATTAAATAAAACAACGGTTAAACAATTAAACAATAATAAATTGACAATCATTTACAAAACCAAACCGTTTAACGTGTTTACTTTTTGTTTTGTTTCTTAAAATTAGCATATCCTGCAAATTCCCACCATGACGACCTGCAGAAAACGTCCACCATAGTTCTTCAAGGAAGTGACAAGAAGAAAAATTTGTCGAGTCAATCCAAAACTACCAATGAAAATATCGATGTATGGCTATCTCCCGATACAGAGATACCCACAAGGGATAACGAACCAGGTACGTAAAATTTACAATTTATATTATCACGTTACTCTTCCTAAGTCTTTAATGTATTGACCCAAACTTATGAAAACTATTTTTTACACCACCTGCTCGATAATGCCCTTTTAAACTTCATACAACCATCACTTAAAGCAAGTCATTATGTCCCTAGGGAGATAATGCAGTATGGGCGATCCCTAGGGAATAATGAGATTTGAATTTGGAACGTGAAAAACCGTCAGCATTATGTGAATTAAAATGTAGTGCATCAAACAAGTTTATTCAAATTTCAAACTGCCCACTAACAAAAAAAAAAACAGAATACAAAAAGTTACTAAAAAAAGTAATGAACAACCGGGGCGTTATAGAAAACTATAGAATCTTTGAGTAGTGAATTTTGTTTGTTTCAAATTTCAAAACATTTTGAGTGATAGTTAAGATTAACTCGTAAATAATACTTATATTTCTCTAAATTGTCTTTTAATTATCTCACAGATGGTGTAAAAAATAGAGTATCCAACACGGTGATAAAACTGTCTTTGTCTAGGGCGGCTTGAATTCCTCACTTCACTCAGGTTTCTTTATTAACTCCCGAGCAGTGCTCGGGAGTTAATTATATAAATCCCTCACTGACGTTCGGGGTTAAAATTAGCAACCTTCGTTTCGTTCGGAATTCAACCATGCCGCCCGTGACTTAAAGACACTGCTTTATCCCCTAGTCACATAGTCTACTATTACTATCTTATGATATAAAAAACAATAGTTTTAATTTTTTTTTGTTTCATTTTAGTTTTTTTTTTCTCTTTCTTTTAACGTACATTAAATTTATTCGTATTGTTAATCATCATCATCATTATCATTTCAATCGAAAGACGTCCACTGCTGGACATAGGCCTCCCCCAAGTGTCGCAATAATCATTAATCATCATCAATCATCATCAGTAATCATTTTCCTAAATATTGACATAATGCCAAGAAAATAGCATAGCTATTTTCCAATAACTTTCACAAGAGTAAACAAGAAGTTTGCCTGCAATTGTACCATAACAAGTGATAATTGATGATTGATACAATAAAAGGTCGATGGGCTGAAAGGTTTGGTACTGTGTATCGGGTGACGGAGCATTGGAAGGTTTCTCACAAGGTACACATTGTACGTAGCCCTCTTTAGGGGTGTCCAGAACAGCGCTCTGACACTTCACTTAAAGTCACGGACTTTACAAACTTCTGTTAAAAAAGGAGGATCTTTCGGCCAGACGGGTATTGTGTCTGATCCTGGCAACTGCCCAGTAGTTGATTTCTGGCTTTTGTATATGTTTATCGCACAGAGAACTCTAACACAGCGATAGAGGATTTTGAATTTTAGCTCCTATGTAGCTTCGTAAATCTTCCTATACTTTCAACCTAGTGAGGGCCTCGGAGGTCTTCTTGATTCAAGAAACACTAAACTGGTCGATGTACGATTGGGAGTAACCTAGGTATGGCTACTGTGGGCGTTTTTCAGCTGAGGTGATGATGATGAAAATGGCACACAAGTACCAAATTTTTGTTTAATTTGCTGATACGAGTATACTTACATATATTTCCATTTGCAAAGGTATAGCACTCAAGGCAATAAGTCTAAACAACACGCAAAAATCGAAGATATTGAGTCTGAATAACTCACATAAATCAAAGACAATGATCCTCAAGAAGTCACAGGAGTCGCAGGCAGAAGAAGGCTTGACGATGAGCACAAACCAAACGTATTGCGTGGGTTTGTCAATAGATACTGCTCCAAAAATCTCAACGCCGAGAATTGGAGTGGAATGTAGCACAGGTTAATTAAAATATAATTTTTCAATACACTTTTAAACCCGTTCTTATCCCACCACTTTTAGGCACCCTATTAACTGTTTTTTTCGCACTAGTGCGGAAAATTGCGCGTGCCCGTGTAAATTTATAATATCAGGCTGGGCGCGCGTCAACTTTTATATTTGTCTTCGCAAGTGTAATAAAAAACGTCGTTTGATACACGTGGGAATTCGTCACTGCAACCCTTGGCTCCATAACACCCTCGTAAAGGCTCGTGTGGAATGTCGCCTCGGACACAATAATAAATTTTCTCCACTTGTATCAAAATGTGCTATTTATAAGCCTATATTTTCATCATCTTCATGAAATGTCCAATTATACTCGTACACCACTTAAATTCTTTCCCGGCTACTCTAATTCAGATGCCACCACTAGGCACCCTGCACAGATCGTTGCTTCGTCTTCATCTAACTACTCGCCTACCATCGCCATTTTAATTTGCTAATTCAGTGAACTATGTTGACTTCTTTGGGATTCTGTCGGAAAATTTCAAATTCATTTGTTTATCAAACCTGGTTTAACTTGTAGTTAAATATACACTAGGTATATAAAATAATCTCACACTCAAATAAATTCAGCTGCTGCAAATTATTTTAAAGTAGAAAATCGACTATCAATACTTTTGTGTCACTTTAGTATTTATGTATGCTGAAGAAATATTGTCCGTGTATACTCAGGAAACCAGCAAGGGGATCTGGTACTATCTTCCCCTATGCTATGATGATGAGTTTCTTTAGAAAATCATTACATGTTGAAGAAATATTAGTAACAAAAATATCATTATTTACTGTACTTATAAACTAATTTGTTGATGATAACTTAAATTCAATTTTTTTTTTTGTACTCTACTACCACTATTAGTAGTAGTACTCTACTACCAGTATTACTACCAGAACAATAATTATAGTTTTATAAAACATTACAGGCACAAGCTCGATACTAAGCCGACCGACCGTAGTAATATGCGGCACTCCAGCTCCACAACGAGTTGAGGAAGGAACGTTTACTTCCAAAAGTTATGTGTCTTTGAAACCTTCACGGCTATCCAAAATAGGTATTTATGTATATTTCTTTACATTGTCCAGAACTTAGTCTGTATACTTCTTGATCTTATTCCAAAATATTAATTCATTTGAGATAGGTGCAGCATATTTTCTCCATCGATCTATACATCTCTATTTACCGTAATCTCAATAGTCAATAGTTAGTTGAGAGCAGTGATGACCGAGTGGTAACAGCCCCGACTTACGACTGTAGGTCACGGGTTCAAACCCAGACAGGTGCATTACTTTGTGTAATTTATTTCATCACCTCTGCTCTCAAAATGGTGAATGAAAACATCGTGAGGAAACCGGCATGTCCTAGAACCAAAAATTCGAAGACATGTGATATTCACCAATCCGCACTGGGCCCGCGTGGTGGATTACAGCCCATTCCCTCTCCTAGAGAGAGGAGGCCTGAGTCCTAGCAGAGGGAACATTAAAAAGACTGATTATGCCATTATGCTTATGCAATAGTTACCATTTTCCAGAAATGCCATCTCTAATTTTTTTTTTATTACCTTAGAGTCAGTAATGTATTCTTAAAATTGTTTGTCACTTTAGCAAAAATAATATTTAATATTTTTTTTTTTTTTTTGAATTGGTTGTGCAATTGTGAGGCTTAGGTACTTAAGTAAATGAATAATATAGAAACCTATTTGTCATAAGAGCTTAGTAAAAGAGAGTGGAAATTTGGTGAGTTTACGTAAGTATATATGGATCGGCATTTGAAAGGTTGACACTAAACCAGATGGGCATAGGCTATATCATACATAGTTATAACCCAGATAAATAAAGTAGTAGATAATATCATAGAACACAGTAAAGACGCAAGCGATTCTCAAATGGTTTCAGATGCAAACAATAACACTTGCTGTTCAAACGCTCATCAACCTGGAGTTACACCCGTCCCCAGGGTGCCCGTACCGTCTTACACAGATTGTTTCTCAGAGGTTCTTCAGAAAACTACGAATTTTGAAGTTTATCAAGGTAAGTTTCTGTAATTAAACTTTTTATTATTTTGAACTATCATATAGCTGAGCATAAATAAAAACAAAGTTTGTTGATCAGGGGCTTGAATGACTCACGCAGAAAACAAAAATGAAAATCTTCGGGATTCAACACGTGCCATATGGGTACTGCATGTTAAGCCAGTGCATTTTTAACTTATCTACGATCATTATATAGGATATAATAACACTTTGTCTATAGGCTCGGCAGAAGATTAATAAAAAAAAATCTTATCGTGTTGCAAAGTGGACTAATCATAATTTGAAAATTTTTGAAAATTTCCACTACGCATGTGGTCAATACTAAAGATCTCTAGACACTGCACAATTGGTCATAGAGCTACTGATTATGTCTAAACTCTATACTTTATTTACTAATTTTAGACTGAAATGCGATCTTTAAATTAAATTATAAATTAAATTAAAGTGTGGAAGTGGAGTGAGCGTCAATAACATCAGCTACGCGGACGACATAGTGCTGCTGGCCCCGACTGCTGGGGCTATTACGGCATTGCTCAGAGTTTGTGAATCCTATGCTGCCTCATATTTATGGACTTGTTTATAATGTCACCAAGAGTGAATCGTGTGATCTTTAAGGCCGCAGATGTCCAGACTATGTACCGGAACTTATTAAGCTAAATGGCCTCCCTTTAAACAGAATGTCAAAGTTTAAGTACCTTGGACATTTCATCACCGACGACCTTAAAGGTGATTCGGACATCGAGAGAGAGCGTAGGGCACTGGCGGCCAGAGGTAAAATATTGGCCTGTAGATTTGCTCGGTGCTCTGACCAGGAAAAAAAGAAAAGAAAAGATTACTCTTTTCAAGGCCTATTGTCAGAGTTTTTACACGAGCAATCTATGGGTCAAATATACTAAAAGACCGCTGGATGTCCTAAGTATTCAGTATAACAATGCTTTTAGGATGTGGTTGCGACTGCCCCGTTTCTGTAGCGCCTCGAAAATGTTTCCAGAGTCCCACACAGACGGCTTTCAAGCCATAATTCGCAAAAAGAAGGCTTCGCTACTATGCAGAGTGCGGAGTAGTTGCAACTATATCCTAAAAGCGGTGGCTATAAAATATGGATCGCTGTTGTCTGAATTAAATGAATTTTATTTGACCTTGGCTAGCTAACAAATTATTGAATACTAGATACTAGCTTCTGCCAGCGGCTTCGCCCGCGTGAAAGTTGGTTTCTCAATACAAACTTTGGATCCCCGTTTCACCCCCTTAGAGGGTGAATTTTGCAAAATCCTCTCTTAGTGCTCGCCTATATCATAAAAGGAAACCTTGTGCAATATTTTACGCTCCTAGTCCCAGTAGTTTAGGCTGTGCGTTGATATGTCAGTCAGTCAGTTTATCCTTTTTTATATTAAATATACATGTCAGATAATAATATAACATAATATCTAACATCAGATATTACAAACTAACAAGTCAACAGATCAAACTTGTCGTTCAACGAACATTTTTTCGTACAACTAGGTATTGAAGTAACAAAGTCACCAAGCAATGACGTCGCTGATACTGAAATGCGTGATAAGACATCTATCATAGAAGGGACCAAAGATGCCATGGATGAGTGTGAAGCAGACGACTCGACAACTTTGGATACTCTGACGAAGCAGAGCAAGTCGAGTGACGACACAACGTTCCTGAAGTCTGATGCTACGGTCACTGAGTGGTCCTGCCGATATCCAAGTGACCATAGTTCAGGTAAATCTTATAATCCCACAGTACAGTACTAGGTCAGGACTAATTTGAGAAAGGGGCTACAGGGATCTTGTGAACACATCTTTATAGTATCATAGTCGAGATTGGATTTGTAACCAAAATTCGATAGAATGAGTGTTATTTTTAATTTCTCTCTCAGGGCAGTCTATTCAGGTGCAATGCTTGCTATTGTATTTCCGGCTAAACTAGGCTCCAAAACCTGAAGTCCAAGTTTTACTACACCAATCGGGACAATTTTTTTTTTAATATTTTACTCGCCCTTATAAATTATGATAGGAGACGCAACTATTAAATTATCTTTAAAGAAATGTTCTCACAAAAACTGGGCAAGTGCGAGTCGGACTCGCGCTCTGAGGGTTCCGTACAAACTTGAAAGGTAAATTGCGGTTTACGGTTTATGACGTATTAAAAAAAAACTACTTACTAGATCTCGTTCAAACCAATTTTCGGTGGAAGTTTGCATGGTAAATGTACATCTTATATTTTTTTAGTTTTATCATTCTCTTATTTTAGAAGTTACAGGGGGGGGGGGACACACATTTTACCACTTTGGAAGTGTCTCTCGCGCAAACTGTTCAGTTTAGAAAAAAAAAATATTAGAAACCTCAATATAATTTTTGAAGACCCGTACCTACACGTATGGGTTTGATGAAAAAAAAATTTGAGTTTCAGTGCTAAGTATGGGGAACCCTCAAAATTTATTGTTTTTTTTTTTCTATTTTTGAGTGAAAATCTTAATGCGGTTCACAGAATACTACTACTTACCAAGTTTCAACAATAAAGTTCTTATAGTTTCGGAAAAAAGTGGCTGTGACATACGGACGGACAGACAGACATGACGAATCCATAAGGGTTCCGTTTTTTGCCATTTGGCTACGAAACCCTGAAAAAGAAACTTCACATCTCATGGAGGCCTAAAATTATAATTATCATAGTCATCCAAGAGCTAGGTAATTTTAACTTAGCTGCAATATGTGTAAAGATTCTCCTCTTCGAGTCGTATTCTTCATTACTGAGGGTCGTGAAGTTCTTGTTGGATTAGCTTCTTACTGATGGTTTCTCGCCATCTGGAACAGTTCTTGGCATCGTGCAATTGGGTGTCCAATGTGGAGTGGACCTGATCTGCAATCGGTCGTTTGCCATTAAACATGCCAGTTACGATGAGCTGTTCAAGGCTTATGACTATTTTTCCTGGCTATGTGGCCAAAAAACTCTATTACTCTGTGCGTATAGGTAGTTGAAGGTAGGGTAAAGATCAAGTAATTGTTTGTTGTCTTTTTTTAGATTACATCTGTCGAGACAGTTACGGACGTGAGCTGAGCAAGAGGTACTACGGTAACAGCCGCCATAATGAGATGAGAGAACGTTGCAAAAAGTGTCACAGGTTCAAGAGGTTTCCTAGCACCCGATATAAATGTGAGTTTTGTATCAGTTAAAGTAACAATAAACAGTTCCTTTAGTAAAAGCACAAAGTTATCCTGCGCAGTTGGGTGACATGAACTGAACATGTGGTTTTCTTAAATTTTATAGTTTTCTTTAAATAAAGACTCTGTGGAAAGTTATTAATAGTGAAATTGGTAGGAATAAAGTACGCAACACGGACTTTTTAATTGGAGACTTCACATGTTCCCAAAAGCTCTAACATGAAGTAGCCCAAGAGTTTGTGAATTATTTCACCGATATACCTCTTAGGACAACGGAAGCTCTAAATTTCTCCCCTGAAGCTTCAATTGCTTTATTGAAAGCAAACTTGCCAGGCTGTCCGGTTGAATTTCAATTCTAACAAATAAACCCTTTGACAGTCTTAAAGGCTTTCCGGAAAATCAAAGTCAAATTAACCGAAGACCTATGGGGATGATGTATATATATAATATCTATATGTTTATATATTTTCTTTTATATATAATAGCTATATTATATCTATGTATAGTCTAGTATATAATTTTAATCTAATATTTACTGTATTCATTTGCAGTACACCACAGACTACCCCCTTTTTCTATTTCGATTTCCATCCTAAGGTTGTCTGGTAGATATCGCTGTCAGCGATAAGACCGCCTTTGTACCCATAGATTTAAGTTGCCTTGTATAAAAGTTTTGTTACTATTTTGGTGTGCAATAAAGTTTATTCTATTCTATTCTATTCTAATGCCGGTTAAAGCATGCACATTCATAATTGAGACCATAGCACCATACTTAGCTTTAATATTTAATTTGTGTGTGGACCAAAGAGTCTTTCCAGATATAATGAAATACAGTAGGGTTATACCACTTTTTAAATCTGGTGGCCGTTATGACACTAATAATTACAGACCTGTATCAGTATTGCCGGTGATCAGTAAGGTGTTTGAAAAAGTTATGCTTAATCAAATGTTTTACCATTTTAACAGCAATAAAATCTTTCACGATCAGCAGTATGGTTTCACCAAAGAACGTTGTACGACTAACATTTTATTAAAACATATATTTGCATCGTGGGAAGAGGCCCAAGATGTGATAGGAATTTTCAAAGACTTGATTGTGTTTATCACGAAACCTAGTTTAAAAGCTGGAACATTATTGGCTAGGTAAACTTGCAGTCAGCTTGGTGAAATCTTATTTAATTGACAGGCAACAGCACGTTCAGATAAACGGTGTCAATTCTCCGGGTTCGAAAGTCAAAATGGGTGTACCACAAGGCTCAATATTGGGTCCTTTCCTCTTTTTAGTATATATAAATGATCTATCGCATCTATTAAAAAAACAACCACATATTGTATTGTTTGCTGACGATGTGTCGTTAATTAGACCTTCAAGAAACCTTGATGACGAAAACAATGCTCTACAGCAAAGAGCTATCAGAGCCATATATAATCTTCGCAGACGCGATTCTCTTAGAGAACTATTTAAGGAAATAAACATCCTGACGGTCCCTTATCAATACATTTATGAAAACATTATGTACATATGTCATTATGTAATGTGAAGTACCATGAAGCATTTTTATTAGGTTACAACTTGTTTGACATTACGAGCATGGCAGTTGAGAGTTTTCATGCTCACTCAAATGTCTCGCTGATGGTGGCACGTGTTATTGGGTCATTCAGTTCCCTTCAAAATGGTTGAGCTGAGTGGGGCTGATGCACGCGTCATGCTCGTGAACGGGTACTGTCAGTTGAGACTGGTCATCTCTTAGCTGCCAGAGGCTTAATTCAATTTGTATTTTTAATTAGTTTTCTTTTAAATTATTATTACTTATCTACTTTTTGCTCACATAATAATATTAGAAGTGACAAGAAATATGTAACCAAGATTTATGTAACTCATAATATGATTTAAAAGAGTGTCCATGGAGTTTCTTGCACGTTCTTTTCCATAGAGATCTACGCTTTGGAACGTCCAATTTAGCTTTACTTTTTTTTTGACTGACCGACATTTTGACAATTCAAAAGTGCCTGTAATTGATCTATTTGAAATAAACGTTTCTGATTTCATATAGAGAAATTCTAACTAATAATATACTAATCAGTGTTTGACCTAAACATATGGTTAGAAAGCTTTCATAAACAAGGTTAATCTGTTCTAAAGCTAACGATGATTTTCCGTAAGTACTATGTAACGAAGTCTGTGAATGCTGCGCCATGAATGGAGTGTCTTAACATCCTAATCATCCTTATTTCGACGTTATTATTATCATTCACGCTCAAGTGTACATTGCTCTTAACAACGTCCTAAGAATAGACACGTTTTATAAATAGATTTTGAAGAAAATTAGAAAAGGAATCAGTAGGTTCATTTACAGTAATTTGATGTGGACGAGACGATCTAACAGCAAATGTTTAGGTACTATTATAATATAATATTACGACAACTATAAATAAACTTTCATGACAACAAAAATCTATTAGAAAAAAATACCGCTCAGTAACAAATATAATTTCAAGAAAGTCTTTTATTGTACGATACCAAATAAATTAATATCAATTCCGGGAAATTCAAGGAAAAAGTAGCTCAAAATTAAATTGTCCAAAATCTATTTCAGATATTTCAAATTGTCCCACTTATTGCCTGATATCGCGGAATTTTCCGAAGCATTCAGGTGCTCAAGTAATATGTAGGTTTGTAAAAATGTTTCTTTTCGCCAGAATTTTTAAATTTATGTGTATTTCTTTACAGTACCGAGATCCTTCGGATCGTGGCGAAGTGGTGGGTCGATCCGTCGCTTATGCTGCCGACGATTTAACCACGTGTGGAAAAAGACCACTGAACGATGGGCCATTTGGTCCACAAGGTCGAATGTTAAATCAAGAATGTGTAAGTAGAAACCAAAAGATAATATTAGCTGCATTGTAGCTAGCCTGTATTCAGCAGGTAGTGCAGGGGCATGCAATTTGACAGTTTTCTTATCATCTCCTTTCTTTGGGAATCACATAACATCATGACCGCTTTCTTCGAAGGATCGGGCAGGGGTCTTAGGGGTACCGTTTTCCTCAAGCACTACCTCGGATATATGGGCGAGAATATCGAATTCTGAAGATAGAAAATTGTTACCAAAGACGACCTTTTATTATACCTACTTGCGAAAAGATTGTATCACAGCCAATTGATATTTTTTTTAATCAAAATTTGTTTATGAAAACAATTTCACGTATGATTTTGCGCTAAAAATCTTGAAGTTGTTGAGTGGTTTTATAGCACCTACCACTATTTTTCTCTACATCACCCAAAGGTTGTCTGGTACAAAATGCCTAAGGCATTAAGTCCGCCTCTGTACTTTAGTGGGCATAAAGCATTTAATAAATAAATGATCATTATGAACAACATAATGATTGTGTTTTATGAACACTTTATGTACCTGTATGATATGTGTGTATGATCAATTTGTTTTGCATATGGATAACCATATGCAAAACAAATTGATTAGTGACATAATTATATTGTTTATTTTCAGTTCGCAAAATGTTTGTGCAAAATTTTGTACGAGCGGTGGTATGGGAAGACGTCAATGTACAAACCAATATGCTACTTTACAATGAAACAGGTTAGTTTTTAACCTATTAGACAATGATACGTCGACTTACTGCAAGAACTCATTAACTGACGAATACAAAATTTTGAATAAAGTCACAGGACAAATTATCTTCCTCATCACACAAACGTTTACCTTGTGGGTGGGAATCGAACCCATGACCTCCGGCATAGCAGTCAGGGCCACTGACCACTAGACCGTCTTAATATACAACTTGATAGTTAGTTTTATTTGGAAGGGCTCTCAGGCTTTCAATTTTCAATAATTATATCTAAACGCCTTGTCGACACGTCGTGTAACTCAAGGGCACTTTACCCGGTCAGAGCATAATAATATGCATTGCTATACAGCCTGGCAATGCCGCCAGTCTTTTGAGTATATTACTTTTTTTTTTTTTTTTTTAATTGATATAAACCAGCGCTTGACTGCGATCCCACCTGATGGTAAGCAGTGATGCAATCATTGATGGTGAGGCGCACTAGTTTATCAAGAGCCTATTCACTCTAGCCTTGAAGACACCTAAATTATAGTTGGACGGGAAGATCGCAGCAGGCAAATTGTTCCAGTCCTTCGATGTACGCGGTATAAACGACGAAGCGAAACGCTTAGTCCGGACCGTTGAAGTTTCAACAACGTAAGGGTGGATACTCGCCGTACGTCGGGTTGTCCGATGATAGAAAGGAGATGGCGGAATCAAGTCATGCAATTCCTGCGCACACTCTCCAAAATGCAACCTGTAAAATACCGATAGGCTGGCTACCCTGCGCCTGTGCTCGAGGCTTTGTAGACTGGACTTAACCAAATCAGGATCCCCAATTAGCCTTTTCGCACGCCTTTCCATTGAGTCCAAAGCTGCTAGATGGCATTTTGCAGCACCAGCCCATATGTGACTGCAGTACTCCACACACGATCGAACCTGTGCTTTGTATAACATTAGAAGCTGTCCCGGTGTGAAGTACCGTCGGACCTTTGCAAGAACGCCTAGTTTTCTAGCAGCTACCTTGGCTTTGGACTCAATGAACCGCCCAAAATTGAGGTCTGAGGAGATTTCAACTCCCAAGAGCTGAAGGCGGTCGGTGCATTCCAGGGATACATTCCGAAAAGCAGGAGCCAAGGTGAACGGGCTCCTTTTGGCGGTGAACAGACACGCTTGTGTTTTGGCGGCGTTGAATTCAACTAGATTGGTTTCGCCCCACTTGGAGACTGCCTGAAGTGAGACATTCGTACGCTCCACCATAGCCTCTCGTTCGGACCGGATTAGTTCCTTACTAGCCCGAGCACCTGGAAGGTATCTCTCTACAACTTATCATCTGCATACCCATAGATACCGGGCATCAGCAGATCGTTAATATGCAGCAGGAAAAGAGTTGCAGAGAGAACTGACCCCTGAGGAACTCCGGCATTAGTGGACATGGGCTCTGATGAGCATCCATCGACAACAACTCGGAGAGACCGTTCACTCAGGAAGTCTTTTACCCAGTTAATCAGACCAGGGGAAATGCCGTACGCTGGAAGCTTACTCAGAAGGCTGGCGTGCCATACCCTGTCGAAGGCCTTCGAGACGTCTAAGGAGACAGCAATCGCTTCTCCATTCTTCTCGAGGGCCTCGCCCCACATGTGAGTGGCATACACTAGTAGGTCCCCAGTAGACCGATTGTGGCGAAATCCGTACTGTCGGTCACTGAGGAGATCGTTACCTTCCAGGTATGCCATGAGGCGCGAGTTCAATACACGCTCCATAATCTTGCAGAGTATGGAGGTTATTGAAATCGGCCGATAGTTGGCAGGATCGGCACGACTGCCCTTTTTGGGCACGGGTTGCACGTTGGCAAGCTTCCAGGACTTGGGCACTATACCAGTCCTAAATGAGAGGCGGTACAAGCGCGTCAACACAGGAGACAACTCGGGCGCACATGCCTTGAGAACTATTGCTGGTACACCATCTGGTCGACTAGCTTTATTCACGTCTAGGCGACACAGTGCTCTCAAAACTTCTTTATTTCTTATGCGAACCTCAGGCATCGAGGTGTTGCAGTGAGGTAGAGCCGGTGGAGTAGCACTGCTAGTATCAAGACGAGAATTATGGGCGAAGAGAGATGCAAAGAGACCTGCTTTCTCTCTCGCCGAGTGAGCCAGTGTTCCATCAGGCTTAACCAGCGGAGGCAATGTGGGCCTACAGAAGTTCGCTTCGACCGATTTGGCAAGGGACCAGAACGCTCTGCTACCGGACGGCTGTGCAGAGAGCTTTGTGCCAATATGAGTAATGCGGTCGAACCGAGCCTTCTTTAGTGCCTTTTTGTAGGACTTGGCAGCATGGTTGAAAGCTCTCTTCTTTGAGCTCAGATCCGGAGCTTTGCGGTCACGAGCGTCAACCCAGGCGAGAAACGCCGAATGCTTACGCTCTTCAGCTTGAACGCAATCGGCGTTGAACCATGGGTGAGCTGAGCCTCCAACGGGTACGTCTCTATAAGGGATGAAAAACTCCATAGCTTGACGTATCACATCGGATATAGCATCCGCACAGCTCGACGGACTCTCAGAAGAGAAGCAGACCTGCTGCCAAGGATAAGATGCAAAGAAATGCCGCATCTCATCCCAATCTGCTGACCTGTAACGCCACATTCGCCGTTCACCGCGTGAGTCGCAGTCAGGTGGGGAGAAGGACGAAACAGACTTCACCAGGCAGTGATCTGAAGTTCCAAGTGGTGAGGAAACTGTTACGATACATCTGTCCGGATCGGTGGTCAGCAGAAGGTCCAGACAATTGGCAGTATGACCAACTACATCAGGCACCCTAGTCGCTTGCTTGACCAGCTGGGAAAGGCCCATCGATATTGCAAAGTTTCGCGCTTCTCTCCCAGCGTGGTCGGTCCTCTGGTATGGGAACAGCCAGTCTTGGTGGCACGCGTTAAAGTCCCCCAGAGCGACGAGCTGCGCATCAGGGTGCCGTTGCAGAGCCTTATCGGCAGCCTCACTGAGGTGGTCGAACAACCGAGTCGTCTCCTGATCACCGCTGTGCGAACGGTAGACACAGGCATAAACAATTTTGTCCGTACCAGTGTCCACCAACAGCCACAGCGTAGATAAATTAGGGTCTTCAAGGTGACGGAGACGCTGGCAGCAGATGTCATTACGGACGTACACACAGACCCCGGCACGCTGCAGGAAATGATGCTCCAGTGAGTATCCCGGGTAGTTGAGGTACGCCGTACCTGACGGACATCTAATTTGGGTCTCCGTCAAGAAAAGCAAGTGTGGCTTGTCAGTCTCAAGATGGTGGTGGACCGCAACGAGATTGGAGTGCAGCCCTCTAATATTTGAGAACTGCACTTGAAATGAGAGGACGTGCATCCGCTGTTGACACTTGCCTTTCTTTTTACCTTTCATTGTTTTGTGTGTGGAGTGAATAGGAGAGATGGAAGATGGCGGTTGAGCGAGGTGATGCGATGTTGAACCCAACAACACAACCAGAGTTGCTGTGCCAATGGAGGGTTGATCTGGAGACTGCGGGGACGCCCGAACCCCCCCAGGGATCGCCATCGGGTCCTCTCGCCCGGTCGCCAACCGGCACGATGGGGCCACCCTGGGATTTTTCGCAGTTGGCGGGGCAGCCTTTCGTGTGTGGCTGGCACACTACTTGGGCCCCCAACTACCTACGGTCGGCCAGCGGAGCACCGTGCTTCGGATCCCGCTACCCTCCACGATCAAACGTCCGACACAACAACAGCTGGCGCATCATACCCGGTATACGTCACAACACAACTGCTCAGACCCATCTTCCACCATACGGCTTCACCAGACATCACGCCGGAACACGACGGATCGCTTGGCGGCATGGCTTTGTCTGATGGGTGGTAACCTTTAAGCCGGCAGCCGATGCTATGGCCTACCACCGTCTTTACTGCTCGTTTAGCATACCCAGGGGACACGTGTAGGGTGTTCATAACTAAGTAAATCCTACGGACGCAAGCAGTTTATCCCCCAAAAAAAAAATTACCAGTCGACAATGATACGAACGAGACTTTCAGCGCTGTTTTAGTTGTTTTTTTATTTTCTTTTAAACCACTCCTCTTTAGAGCGAATAAAACCAAATAAAAATTATTAAATCGGGCAAGCCGTTTTTGAGTTTTAACGAGACTAACGAAAAGTAATTTGAATTTTTCAATTACTTATAGTCTTTTAAGTTTCTTTTTAATATGTAAATAGTTTGTAGCAATTGTTATATCTATGTATACCAGTAAATAAGCAACGTTATATGGGCCTCATAAATGAAGGTTTAAAGAAACCCAAAGGGCAATGAAAAGAGCTATCCTCGGAGTTTCCTTGCGTGATCGCATCAGAAATGAATATATCTGCAGGACAACAAGGTTACCGATATAGCCCGAGGAGTCGCCAAAATTAAGTGGCAGTGGGTAGGGTACATTGCTTGCAGAACAGATGGTCACTGGGGTCGAAAGGTTCTGGAGTGGTGATCGCGTACCGGAAGACACAGAGTTGGAAGGCTTACCACAAGGTGGAGCGATGAGCTGATAGTCTTCATACTCATCATTAGCTTTTTCAGGATGTCTTTCCTAGACAATGGTGACGGTCGTGGGAATCCGACGGATGCGAGACCTTTCGCTGTGGGGGGGGGGGGGTGAGGTACTTGAGGGAGGCCCATGTCCAACAGTGGACGTCTTTCGGCTGAAATGATGATTAATGAAGCAACGTTATTAGCTATAGCTTTAGTTATCTTGGAAAAAGGAAAAAATGTTTTTTGTTGAAAACTTATCTGTTTTTATTATTTGTGTTGTTGCCTGCATCGAATAAATCCTATTCTATTCTATACATTGCTTTACGTCTCTTGAAAAGTGATCAGAGTCACTCAACGTTAATGTCCCTAATATACGATCTATTTCCTCCTCTAAGTACGTGTAAACCGGCCACTATATTAAAGTACTTCCCCTCGTAAATTGTAAGAACCCTTCACGGAAGAGATATTCCATTGCAGTGAAACCATTTGAAATTGTTGCCACCAATATGTACCTGTATTCTATCAAATAAATTGCGCGTACAACTAAGAAATGGAATTCCCTGCCGGAGTCCGTGTTTCATGATTGCTACAAACTAGTGTCTAAATTAAGAGTAGGTTACTTCTAGGCAAGCATGCTCCAACGTGTCGCTTACCATCAGATAAGATAGTGGTCAAACGCGAACCTATCTCATCACCATCTTAAGGAAAGAGGCCGAGAGATTCGACTGTCACTATATTAATCATTGTTGTGTGCTTAATGTGGTTACGATATAATTATTATTTTTATCAAATTAAATATTAAATATAATCAATTCAATTTTACATTTAACCTAATAATGGTTTTAACGTGAATTTTTTTAAATGAGTAATTAAGTGAAGTAATTTATATTTCTATGTAATTTAGTAATAATTTCCTGAAATAAAATGATTATTATTATCTACAATAATATGGATTGGACTGTTCCCCATACACCAGTATCTGCTCCTCGGGCTATTAAAACTATTACTTATATGTAATATTAATGAATAAACGGAATAATAATATATTTTTTTATATTATTAAATGTTTTTTATTTGTTTTTTAAGAAAAGTATTCTATAAGTTAATATGACTAAATAAAGAAATAATAATAATTAAAACATTCTTCATTATTTTTCTTCTAGGCACGGATGGTGTGTTGATGGAGCAGAAATCGGCTACGATGAGCACTATGTGCAACATGGATACCTTTCAGGCTATATCCAACTTAACTGATTTAGGTAAAATTTTATTATTACTTGAACTCGGTCCTGGGCGTAATTTGTAATTTCAGAGAGTGAATTTCAGACCCACATTATAAATCTGCGCCCACATTGATAATTGCGAATCGATATAATGCAGTTCACGTGAATTGAACGCAATATGATTGTTTTTTTTACGTGCACCCGAAGTCGCGCTTAAGTGGCATTTTTTTTTAAACAAGTCACCGCACCACGAGAGTTCGCGCAAAAATGTACAACTAACAGCAGGCGTCCGCTTCGCTTCACTTATCGCCGCACCGCACCCACGTGGACACCGCAATAGAGTATCAATGCCTATGCAGGACACCGCGTACGGCATTGAGTCTGCCTTTGTACCTTTGTGTTGAATGAAGTTTTAATAAATAATCAAAGCCATCATTTTATTTCAGGTTCCAAGGCGAGCAACAAGTCCAGACATGTGAACTCAGGCCCGTCGATGTTTCCCTTCTTCCTTAATACAAGTACTTATAAACTATTTATTAGTTTAAAAGCAAAACAATCAGAAATTAGCACCCTTGATAAGAAAGCATTTAGAATTTTATTGCTATGTCCCGGTTACTATATGCGCGGGTTTACGGACGACGAACAATTAGAAGCTCACCGTCCGATAAGGAAGTCCAGACCAGGAGCGAAAGCGTGTAGTGTTCCACGCGTCCTTCCGCTCGCAAAGGTGTGGGTTTTGTGTCAGTAAATGTCTGGCACGTCCTCTCGCTCCACCCTAGGGCGAGAGAAGTCATTTGATGATTTCACACCTCAAAAAAAAAGGCGGAAACCACGTGAAATTCGAGAAAGATATACGCAAATCAAGTACTTGACTCGCAGCTTTTATTACCCTACTAATATTATAAACGCAAAAGTTTGTATGTATGGATGTTTGTTACTCTTTCACGCAAAAAGTACTGAATTGATTTCGATGAAACTTGGTACACGGGTAGACCATATCCTGGAATAGCACGTAGGATACATTTTATCCCTGCCCCCTAGCCAAGTTACAACCGTTTCGTTTCGATTCTCTTTTCGTTGATCGCCTCGAGTCGGCCGCGCCTCCTATTCCTTTGTTCTGACCACGTGACTGAGCGTTGAGATGACGTCAGAACAAAGGAATCGGAGACGTGGCCGGCTCGAGGCAGTCGACGAAAAGAGAATAGAAACGAAACAGTTGTAACTTGGCTAGGGGGGCAGGAATATGTTCCCTTGGGCTAATTTTCTTCTATCAAGCGGGCGAAGCAACTTCCAGTAGCCCGTCAAGTATAACTTCTACAGCTAAAACATTGTCTAAAATATCTATTACAGAAGGAAAAGCTTCTAACATTATAACAACGGATAGGAACCTATCGGGTTTCCAGTTTCCCAACTGCCAACAGAATCATTGTACAAGTTTCAATATCAATTTCCCTTGGAACAATAACGCAGCCATTGGTATCAGCAAGTCAACTAAAAGTTGTCAATATGAAGGTAGGTCGCACTAATTTCATCTATCTATATAATTTATATATAAAAGAAGAAAGTGACTGACTGACATCAACGCACAGCCGAAACTAGGTACTGGGACTAGGAGCGTGAAATTTTGCAGTTTTTTTTTACGTTGGCGAGCACTAACGGCCTTTTCATGACTTCGATCTTAGTTGCGAGCGACGCGGCGAGCGGGGCGGCATCATCAACATTTTCATACTTTTGATCTCACCGCTCGCCACCCCGGGATTAGCTACCGCTCACAACGGCAAGTTCGTGAACGGGCCGTAAGAGTATATTTTCCAAAATTCACCCCCCAAGGGAATGAAACGGGGATCAAAAGTTTGTATCGAGAAACCTACTTACATGTGGGCGAAGCCGCTGGCAGAAGCCATAGTTACCTTATAAAGTTGCTGACACAACTAGGGTCTGATTTTACTGCGGATGATGAGCAATGGGTGGCTCGCCGTCCAGCCGTCAGGTATTCCTCGCACGCGCCAAAAAGATATTAGTAAATTTGGAGGGGCCCAATAGGACCTACTTGCTAAGGATGCGAGAACGTTGTAAAGAGTGAGCATGGCCCTAGAACCCAAATGGCAACTGAGGTTGATTTTAGTCAGTAAAAGTCTGACACCCGTCTCGTTCCACTCTAGAGCGGGAAAAGTCATTAGATGATTTCCTCACCTCAAAAAAAAGATCTGCACCCCTAGCCAAGTTGATAATCTGCAAGTTGATAATCTGCAATCGTTAACGCTAGTCGAAAATTAATCAAATGTATGGGAATGATATCATCTCCACGTTTAGTCACGTGGTCAGAACAAACGAATAGAAAATTCGAAGCCTGAAGAAAGAAGAAGTTCACATCGTTCAAAATGATAGAATGAATTGTTATCGTTTCTATAATGTTCAACGCTACATCCTTTGTCATCGTTTTCTACAATTGCTTACACCGAGGCGTTACTGATTGGAGAACGGAATTCGACACGAAACGGTTGTAGCTTGGCTAGGGGGACTTATTTTACTAACGCCAGGGGCTTTGCTATTACGTATTAATGCCAGTGTAAAAGAGAGTCGGCGCAATACAAAACAAAATTTTCCACAACGGAATTGCGTTAACATCACACGTCATAGCTCCTAATATCTTTAGTTGATGAATCACAACAATATAATAATTCTATTATACACTAATTATTAAATAGTACAAAAAAGGTCTTGTTATTATTTAAGTAAAGTCTCAATAAATATATTCCAAAACAGCAAAGTTATTATCGTTTATTTATATCCCAAAATGTCACTCAATTTATGGAAATATTGTACAGGCGATTCATTATAAATGAATGAATGGCGATCAAAATGGATAAACACTGCACGTAGTATTATCTAGTAGCATTTTTTATGAATGACTAGCATCTGCCCGCGGCGTCGCTCGCGTTTAAGTAGGTTTTTTTATACAAACTTTGGAACCCGTTTCATTCTGTTAGGGGGTGTATTTTGGAAAACCCACTCTTAGTGCTCGCCTACGTTTTGAAAGGAACCCATGTGAAAAATTTCACGCTCCTAGTCCCAGTAGTTTCGGCTGTGCGTTGATATGTCAGTCAGTCAATTTCTCCTTTTATATAAATAGGTATAAATTGATTCAATTATGAATTTACCAATTATGACTGTAGGGGGCAGAGGATGTAAATAATTACACAACACAATGGTCACGCTTGAAAGGCCTCAGCCAATTTATTTAACACGTATAAAAATACAGACTTCACATAACACGTGTAAATACTTTCACATAATCGAGTCCTTTACGTACATACGCGTGACGCTAACTCACAAATAGTTCACAGTTACTTTACAATACTTCACTGACTCTAATACGTTAGATAACTTAGGAAATCTGGAAATCTAGGGCCGCTCCAGGAGCGTAGGGTGCCAAGACAAACTGTCGCAGTGACGCTTCGAGTCGAACTGCAGAGAGAGAACGTCGTCTTCAACGAAAGTGCAGCTTAAGTACTTTTTCAGCCGGTCGCAAGTCGTGGGAGAGAGTCCCTTTTCCTCTAGTCTATTTCCTAATCCTGTTGAGGCCGGCTGACGTTCACCTCCCGACCCCCCGCATACGGCAAGCACACCATTGGTCATCAGTAGTGGCGTGATTTTCTCCGTTGTATTCTACCAATAGAAACCCAGATTATTCTTAACGGTTTTTCTGCTCTATTTACTTCTAAGAACCGCATTATGTACTTCTAAGAACTCAGTACATAGCCTTATATACCATCCCAGTAGCTGATTGGACAATAGTCTAGCCTCTGATAGGCTTGCTCTCTATTATGTACAGCGCTTATGTACATACATTACGCGTCTGTGAATGACGTAATGTTGATTATATTTAGTGATTCTAAATTACATGCTCGTGTCCGTAACAGCCTCCCCCCGGCGTAGCAACGCGAGCCTAACTTCCATCGGCCAGGACAACGAGCCTTCTAACTGGGCGTCTGAAAACGCCTCCACGCGTCTGTACCTCAGCGCTGCGTATGACACCATCAGGTCCTTGTATGGTGCGCACTATCTTCCCATATGGCCATACATTTCGCGGCAGTTGACCATCCGCAATGACTACTATATTTCCCGGTGCGAGTTGCGTGCGTGAATCTCGGACGTCGCCGCGCGGTGTCAACGTTGGTAGGTATTCGTTTATCCAACGAGTCCAGAACTTGTCCGCTAGCGCCTGTGTTGCGCGCCATGTCTTTCGATCGGCGACGTCGCACTGCCCTGTGGTTGGTAGTCCAGTAGCCGAGCCTAATAAGAAGTGGTTCGGCGTGAGCGCCTCCTCGTCGCCAGGTTCAACACTTACGTGTGTGAGGGGTCGCGAATTGACGGTGTGCTCGATCTCGATTAGCAACGTGGAAAGTACCTCCTCCTTTGGTGCGCGTTCCTTCAACACGGCCGACAACGCCGACTTTACACTTCTTATTAGTCGTTCCCACGCGCCGCCCTGATTTGGGGCCCCGGGGTCAATGAACCGCCATTCCATATCTTGCTTAATTGCGAATTCATTGAGGTCATTCGCCCACTGCTTATATGCCTGTTGGATTTCAACATCGGCTCCTCGAAAATTAGTCCCGTTATCGGACATCATAGTTTTAGGCCATCCGCGCCTAGCCGCCATTCTTCTTAGCGCTAATATAGCTGAATCGATGTTCAAACTTGGCAACAATTCTATATGTATTGCTCGCGTGACAAGACAGGTGAACAACATACCCCATCGTTTTTCATGCCGTCTTCCTATTGTGACTGTCATTGGGCCGAAACAGTCTACTCCGCAACGGGTGAACGACCGCAGGTGGGTGTCCAATCGTTCAATAGGTAAGTTCCCTTTGACGGGCCGTATTGGCGGCTTCCTTCGTCGCTTACATGTCACGCAATCTCTTATCAGTGCGCGCACTGTCGGTCGAACCTTTAAAATCCAAAAGCGTTCCCTCGCTTTGTTCACTATATATTCACGTCCCGCGTGATGATCCCGTTCGTGAATCTGACGTAAATATAGTGACGTCATCGGATGTTTGCCTTCCAAGATGGGTGGGCACTTCCTATCTTGAGAAACGTTCGCGGCATTTATGCGACCGTTTAAACGAATGACGTCGTCTTGAAAAATCGGGTCCAATCGGTAGAGTCGACTGGTCCTGTCTACTCTCCTACCTACAGCGAGTCGCGCTATTTCCGCTGGAAAACACTCTCTCTGAGCCTTCCTTATCAGTAGCAGCTCGGCCTCCTGCTTGTGACGCAACGTCAACTGGGTAGCGCGTTTGCGGCATTTGTCAACGAACAGCAGGACATACGCAGTCGTTCGTAGTAATCGTTCGTATGACGAGAAACGAGTCGTGTCGACGAGGCTGGTGATGTGCGCTATGTGCGTGACGATCTCATCACCCCCCTCTCCCTGCGCGATCTCCGTTGGCCAGATGTGTTCTGGTCCGCCCAGGAAGAGGGGACCAGTGAACCATCTGCTGTCGCTTTCCAGTTGCGTCATTCCGGACCGAGTTGCGTCATCGGCTACATTGTGGGCTGTAGGTACCCAGCGCCATTGTTTTGTCTGTGTGAGTTCACATATCTCCCGAAGTCGGTGCGCGACGTACGGCGTGTACTTTGAAGATTCGTTCCTTATCCAATGTAGGGCGGTCTTGGAGTCACTCCAGTATGTCGTATCTAACGACTCAAAACGATGTTCCCGTTTAACTTGCTCGGTTAACCTCGCACCTACTAGACACGCTTGCAATTCGAGCCGCGGTATACTTTGCGCCTTCATTGGCGCGACCCTTGCTTTTCCTGCGACGAGTGTCACGATCACTCTTCCCTCAGGGGTCACTGACCTCATATATACCGCCGCCGCGTACGCCTGCTCGCTCGCGTCGACGAACGTGTGTAGAGTTCTATTCACTACACCACCTTTAAAATAACATCTCGGGAGTCGTAGGTTCGCTACGTATTTTAAATCACCTAACCATTCTTCAAAAATGCAAGCCTCTTCCGGGGGCAAAGGTTCGTCCCATCCGGTCTGTTTGCGCCACAGGTCTTGTAACATTATCTTAGCCGTTATCGTATACGGACTAAGCATGCCTAGCGGATCAAAAATGGACATTACTGCTGCTAATGTCTCTCGCTTTGTCGGTGCGCGTTCGCGCGCTTTCACCTCGGCGGGCACTCGTGGCATTTCCACGTTGAAGGCGAACTCGTCGGTCGTCGGTAGCCACATAATACCCAACGTCTTTCCGTAGGGATGTGCGTTCGCTCCTAACTCCTTTGGCGAACTGGACTTGTCGCTATCGCTTATCTCGCATAGTAGGTCGGCCTCGTTGGTTTGCCACCCTGCCAACTGAAAACCGGCTCTTGCGTGCACGGCGACCACCTCCCTCATAGCCTCAGCCGCTTGTTCCCGGGTGTCGTAACTGTCCACCCAATCATCCATATAGTGAGCACGCGTGATGGCGTAGTGCGCGTGCGGGCGACTTTCTCGGCAATCGTCCGCGTTCTTATTGCGCACGCTGTGTGCTAGAAAAGGTGAACTCCTAGCACCGAAAATCATGGACGCCATCTCGTACTTGATTGGTGGTCCGGACCGATCGTTGCCACGCCACAGGAACCTCTGCGCTCTTCTATCTTCCGGCCGAATCTTGATTCGAAGGAACATCTCTCGTATGTCCGCGGTGACGGCTATCGACCTTTCACGAAATCTAAATAACACGCCATAGAGAGTATTCAACATGTCGGGCCCGGAGAGTAACTCGTCGTTCAGACATTTCCCTGCAGAGGTTGCTGCCGCGTCGAAAACTAAACGTATCTTCCCAGGTTTATTCGGGTTCGTGACGGCAAAATGTGGTAGGTACCATTCCGGTATGACACTCTCCCTACCTACATTCTCGGCTACTTTGTTCGCGTACCCCTTTTCTATGAGGTTATTGACCTGCGACACATATGCTTTTTTGAAGTCAGCTGACTTATCCATTTTCCTTTCGATGGTTTTGAGTCTACGAAAGGCCATATCGTAACTCGGTGGTAGGTGTGGCTCATCACTCCGCCACGGCAACCCTACCTCGTAGTGATCGTTAACCAGCCGAGCAGTCTTCGTGAAAATATCCTTCGCCCGTTCGTCTGCCAGCACTGGTCTCGGCTGGTGAACTATCCCCAGAGCGTCGATCGAGAAATGCGATGTGATGAGGTCCTTTAACTCTTCGCAATCATCGGATATTTCCTGTGGGTGCACGTGCAATGCTATCCCGCTGCTCGCCTCGAATCCAGTTACGCGCCGTGGTACCGTTCCGTGGACCACCCATCCTAGCTGCGTAAGTGAAGCGGCTGGCTCGTTCTGCCGTCCCGTGAGCAAAGTTCGCGACACTATCAAATGCCAATTATCGGCGCCTATCAATAGGCGTGGCTTCGCATTCTCGTAACACACGTCACGTGCAGGTATACGTTTCATGTGTTCGCAGCGTAGATAGCTCGCTTTCACGGTCTGACCGGTTATATTTAAACTTTTAACGGTACGCGCGCGTATGTTAAAATACTCTGAGCGTTTTCCCTTGATGTCTATTTCCACGCAACGACTGTCGTTCTCTTGTCGCGTGGCCGTAATCCCGTGGACGCGTAACGCTCGCTTAATTCCTTTTGCGCCCATTTCGTTAGCTATCTCTTCGTCGAGTAGCGTAATAGTGGAGCCCTCGTCCAGTAACGCATGCGTCTCTATTTCCTTGCCGTTCGGCCCCCGCAACGTTACTGGGCACACTTTGAGTAACACCGCGCTTATCTCGCTGCCGGCATGGGCAGATGCGGTGGTCGCCGATTCTTCCCTCACGCTCCTGGTCCCACAGTTGGTGGAGGCGCTAGCCGCGTCCGACGTTCGGTCGGCGGTGTGGAGTAGCCTATGGTGCGATCTACGACATTCCTGCTCTCCGCACTTCCTCGCGGTACACTTGAATCGACGATGTTTACTCGCCAGACATTTGAATCATGCTCCAGTTTCCTTGGCCCATTCCCATCTTTGTTGGACCGTCATGTCACCAAGTTTCTTGCAGCTTGGCGTGGCATGTCCCTCGCCACAGCACAAGCACGTCTTCTTAGCCCTCTCTCTCTCGTCCTCGCCAGGTCGCTCGGCGGCGGCGTACGTTGCGGGTACGCGCGCTTTGTTCCTCCTAATGACCGCTTGTGCTCTGGCGGGAGCTTGCTGACGCGTCGCTTCCTTTGAAGTCGTAGTCACGGTCGACGAGTACGCGTATCTTACGGCCCGATCAGCTTCCCTCATTAGGTAGCGCGACAGCGTAACGATCTCTGCTTCCACGCGACTACCATGCTCTTGGGCGTAATCACACCAACGCGCGCGCATGTGTGGGCTAAGCTTCTCTACCACGTGTCTGGACAGCATTGGGTTCTGTAGGTACCCCCTATCATCCAGACACGATAGCACGCTGACGATGTTCTGCAGCTTTATCGCGAACGCGTTGAGTTCAGCGGCCGTCGTACCGAGTCGCGGTAATTTTCTTAACTCGTCGAGCGACTTGTCGATTATAATCTCGGGACGTCCGTAACACTGTTCGAGTGTATGCATTATCACGGCGGGGTCAGCAGCGGTGCAAAGTAGCGCGGACACGGTCTCTCTCGCTTCACCTTTCAGGCTGTTGCGTAGGCGCGCTAAGTTCTCTCCTCGTGAGAATCCATACTCTCGTGTCGAGTCTCGCATTGCTGACTTGAACAGCAACCACTCGTGCGGCGCTCCCGTGAAAATTGGCAACTCTATCGCTTGACGCGGCGGCGGTCGATAACGTGTCATCCTATTTAACGCGTCGGCTAGCTTATCGATATCTCGGGATCGAGATCGAGATCTATGTCGCGACCTAGGCGGTGACCGCGACCTAGGTTCGCGGGGCTCCTTATTCTCTACGCGGGGCGGCTCCTCCCTCGGAAAGTACGCGTGTTCTCGCTCCTCATACTGTGGCGTACGCGGCCTCGTAAATTCCTGCCTACCCCGGGCGCGCTCAGCTTCCTCCCCCCGTATGTGAATCGGGGCGGGTGCGCGTATCGCTGACGACGTTTGATCTATCGCAGTCAGCGATGGTAATTCCTCGTCCCCCGTAGGCTGCGCGCATTGCAGCCAATTCGTGATTCGATTATCGGTGTCCGCGACGTCCTGGGCTATATCACTATCTCGATCTGTTTCCTCGCGAATGGTAGCTACATCTATCGCTAATCTCTTCTTAACCAGCTCGGCTTCGAGTCGCAATTCCTGGCGGCGTATCGCGGCGAGGCGCTCCTCAGCATCTAATTCTGCTTGCCTAATGCGCAGTACAGCACTAGCGGTGGATTGGCGCGATCGTACGGATTGGACGGGCGACCTACTATTTATCCTATCAACGGCGGGCGCGGGCGCTGGGATGGCGGTCGCGGCGGCGGTTGACGTTATAGCATCCATCGTAATGTTCTCGGCTGTCGGCGCGTTCGTAGGCACTGTTGCAGGAACTGGTACAGACGCGGGAATCGTAACGCGGGGGTTAGCGCGTGATAATATTGTCGCGCGGGACGACGGTGACGCGGGGGGATCCTCAAACATGCGGGCTTGCGTATCTTCGTTCTTCTGGCTTCTTGTAGTCGGCATCCTTCCTCCTCGTTTGGCACCCTAGCTCTATCAATGCCCTAGCGGCCCTATCAGACCTACCGGAGGGCCCTATGAGAGGGATATGCTCCGGCAGGGATGGAAAATGTGCAGGAAATGGAAAGGTGGGGACTACCCTGCAGAGAACTACACGCGGTACGAGGTGCTCAGCAACCGGTGGGAACGACCGGTTGCCTCGGCAGTGCCTACAGTCCGGCCCTCGCAACGTGCGCAGCCTTACAGGCGCAGTAGTGCTGTTCAACCACGTTTGGTTGGCGACACCGCACAATATGTCGCACCGCCTTGAAACGGCGTTAACTCAGGCACGCACCTTTGACACCGTTAGGTGGCACGTACCTGAGCCGCGGTCCACCCGCTTAAAAGGTTCTTGACGCGACGGCGTAAAGGACCCGTGGATCCCTCTCTGCAGCTCGACACGACGGCTTGACTCGACGGCTTGACACGACGGCTTGACACGACGCTGGCGGCTCGAAGTTCCCGACGTGGCGACAATCCTAAGCACCTACTGGGTCGGACTTGCTGCGTTCCTGTGTTCCTTTTCCCTCTTCAGAATAGGTATTCTTCGTAACGTGACTTGCTGCGTTCCTTTTCCCACTTGAAGCGTTCCTTTTCAATCTTGAAAGCTTTCCTCTTCTTTCTTGAAAATAGGTTTCTTCGAAACGTAACTTGCCGCGTTCCTATTCTTACTTGCAGCGTTCCTGTTCGAGCTTGAAGCGTTCCCTTCTTCAATCTTCGACACCCAACTGTATTTCTTCACGTCTCCCCAAAGACGCACAATAAGCCGCTCGATATTCCTTACCAAAGGACCAATATCCGGCTCTCGAAGGACCAAAGTTCCTCTGTTGGGGGCAGAGGATGTAAATAATTACACAACACAATGGTCACGCTTGAAAGGCCTCAGCCAATTTATTTAACACGTATAAAAATACAGACTTCACATAACACGTGTAAATACTTTCACATAATCGAGTCCTTTACGTACATACGCGTGACGCTAACTCACAAATAGTTCACAGTTACTTTACAATACTTCACTGACTCTAATACGTTAGATAACTTAGGAAATCTGGAAATCTAGGGCCGCTCCAGGAGCGTAGGGTGCCAAGACAAACTGTCGCAGTGACGCTTCGAGTCGAACTGCAGAGAGAGAACGTCGTCTTCAACGAAAGTGCAGCTTAAGTACTTTTTCAGCCGGTCGCAAGTCGTGGGAGAGAGTCCCTTTTCCTCTAGTCTATTTCCTAATCCTGTTGAGGCCGGCTGACGTTCACCTCCCGACCCCCCGCATACGGCAAGCACACCATTGGTCATCAATAGTGGCGTGATTTTCTCCGTTGTATTCTACCAATAGAAACCCAGATTATTCTTAACGGTTTTTCTGCTCTATTTACTTCTAAGAACCGCATTATGTACTTCTAAGAACTCAGTACATAGCCTTATATACCATCCCAGTAGCTGATTGGACAATAGTCTAGCCTCTGATAGGCTTGCTCTCTATTATGTACAGCGCTTATGTACATACATTACGCGTCTGTGAATGACGTAATGTTGATTATATTTAGTGATTCTAAATTACATGCTCGTGTCCGTAACAATGACAATTTTCGCGGACAATTTTGGGACTTCGTTTTTTTTTACTTTTGATTACACAATATGATCAGTGACGGGTACGGATAGAACCCCATTTTTTTTGTACTAATTAAAAATTGGGGTGTTTATGAAAGTATGAATGCATGTATGTGTGTTCGCCTATGTTGGTTAATCTTTCACACTCAAATTACTGAACTGATTTGGATGACGGTACATGGGTATACCATGTCCTGAAATAGCACATAGGATAGTTTTGTATCCCGAGAGTATGATCCCTCAGGATAATTTATCTACACGGGCAAAGCCGGTGACACAAGCTAGTTACATAATATTGTTGACAGTATTTCCACACGGAGGTTTTAAAGACAAATAAAATACTAATTATTATATTAAATTATAATAATATATATACGCAGAAAAGTAACAATTAGACTAATTGTTAGCATTTTTTTTTTTTGTTTTTTCCAAAACATGAAAATATGAATAATTTAAGTTTTTTCATTTTACACTACTATAAAGTTTAATGCAATAATTACATTTAAAATAAAGCATTTTTTTACTATTATTATCTTTTTATACATCTCAAAACCCATTAGAAGGGTCTAGGGTCCAGGACCTTTAGAAGCTTTACGAAGGGAAGAATATAACTCGCATTGGCCCTTTAGACACTTTTGCGCGCCTTGCACTCAAGGACAAACCCCGCTTGATGGGAAACTATTGCGACGTAACTGAGAACAAACATAGTATCCCATACAAACCGTTCTTTAATCACGCTAAGAAAGGATGACGTGTCAACGAAACAGTGTTCATATAAATGTTGATTGATGGAAGGGGAGAGTATATAATCAAAAGAAAAGATAGATAGATGGATGACTTGTTTCGGGTATTAAATGAATGAAAAAGAAATGTCTGATAGTGTGACGATTGACAGGGGAGAATGGGCGAATTATTTTTTCGCTCTTACCCTCTACGTTTTAAAGGACAGAAATAACAAGAAAAGTTTTTATGAAATTTCAGTTGAAATAGCAGAGCAGGTGGAACAAACAACAAGTCTGTTGAAAGAAATGGAATTTAATTTGTTTGATCAACCTACAGGTAATTATTATTCATTTATTTTATAGCACGGTTGGCACAGTGGCTTAGCGATTGGCAGCTGCGCTGGGAATCGCGAGTTTGATTTCCGTACGGAACAAATATTTTGACAGTTGTTTCAAGTCTGGGGTGCCTTGTGTTTAAGTACACTGTACAGTAGCTGCTTTATTCCTGAGTGACATATGCTATTTTATATATACGGACGAAGCCGCAGGCAAAAGCTAGTTCCTAATATAGAGCAACGTATTTCTCGACGTTGTGAGATATTGGGCTCACACAAATGAGACCGTTAAAAATTGGTTCATTATTAAATATCACCGACTCAACCAAGTCCCAATTTCTAATTACAAATATATCAGTTTATCAAATACCAGTATCTACGGCAGATAAATAAAAATCGTGATGAAAGGTTGATTCAGCTAGACTCTGCGTTACCGAGTGCTAGCTGTCAGACAGAGTTATCCAGGTGATTAGGTCGAATCGTCATGAAAGAAGCTAATATTAAGCTATTGCTGCTATTCCTTGTCACAACTTGTCAACATAGTTGGTGTAGTGGTGAAGCTGCGTGTTGAAGATTCGATTACCGCACAAAACAAATATTTGTATGGCCTGCAGATAGTTGTTCCAAGTCTGGGTGTCTTGTATATGTGAATTTACATGTTAATGAACGCACCCACAACGATACAGGAGTAAAGCTAGAACTACACTGCGCACACGTGTGCCACACCGCACGCGCCGATGTTGGCGCGTCGGTCTCCATACATTTTATATGGAAACTAGACTTATAGACCTACATTTGATCCGCGCCAACATCGGAGATCCGTACAAATCAGGAGTGTAAGTTACACGTGTGCGTCAGTCTAATGTAGTTCTAGCTTAACTCTTACAACGTTTTTCTTTAAATAGAAAATAAAAATTCATTTCATGTATGTACCCACTTCCTACATGTCGAAGAAAATGTCTTAAAGTGAATATGTCGATTTTTTTTTCATGCACAACATCACCTGCTCGACTTAGGCCCAATTTCTAATTATAATTATTTCGGTTTACTTGTTTGTTTATGTGGCTATGGTTACTACGGTCAGGACCGAGGGAAAGGCTGCTCAAAGTCCCGGTAACCTACACGAATCTTTTAAAGTTCGCGCCCGGACTCGGGCAGTAGAAATCCTAGAGGGCCGGGTAACACTCGCCTATCGTCAACGTCGAGCATGGTTTAAAAGCTTGTTGCTTCATCTAACGCAATCCAACGCGATGTTTGATGAAGAATCAACGCGAAAAAAGAGAGAACGCCTGAAAATTCTGTTGACATTAGGTAATTCCGTGATTTGCTCGAATATTTCACAAAATGTATTCCAGGAAATACGTGTTTTTTTTTTAAACCCTCAAAAGTTTTTAAAAAAATTGACGTCATTCAGAATCTAGATTAAATGTGTTCTATGGGTGTATTTTTTAATATTTTTATTATATGAGTAGACTATAGAGGGCCAAAGTTCACGTTAAATAGCAGATTTTCCTAGATAATATCCACAAGATATCTGTGTATCCAAAATATCTGGAAAAAGATGTGTAATAACATCATAATCACGTCAGAGCGGTTGTATGAAAATGTACCTCGAGTTGGCCGCCCTTAACATCTCTCTGTATTTGGATATCTTTGATAACTAAGTGTGTTGTTCTCTGGTCCTCCAAGGCATTGCTTGAGACTGACCAACTATGTATGTTGTCTGCACTAATATCTATGTGATCGGTTTGTGAATGGCGTCTCCGAGTGGGGCCATTATGTGAATACATTTGTTAACCAGTAAAAACAATTGTGTATGTTAATAATAAATAAATGTATAAATGCAAGGCAAATACCTATGTCACATAAAGAATAAATATTATGTCGTATTATTACGAGAAGGAAAACCATGACACATCACATAACCATTGCTGTTACTCCCTATCACAACTACTAAACAGTTAAGATAGAAAGAACTACATTAAACCGACGCACACATAACACGCCTGATTTGTACGTAGAACGACGTCGCGTGGCGTGGATCTAGTGTAGCTCTACAAGTCTAGTTTCCATATAAAATGTATGGAGACCGACGCGCCCAGATCGGCGTGTGTGACACACGTGTGCTCAGTGTAGTTCTACCTTTATACTAATCATACTTATGAACAGATATTGAAGACCTTCCAACCTCAATGGCCGATCAGAAGACGAGCATGCCCACACCGGTGCAGACACCGATACTATTCAGTTCGCACGAGATACAAACTAACAAGGATATTTGTAACATAGACACCATCTCAGAGAATGCAGGTAAGTCTACCTGGGCACGCCACAATCCCCTCTTTGAGGATTTTTTTTTATTGATAGCCTCGCGCTTGACCTCTATGTCACCTGATGGAAAGCGACAATGTGTTCGACAATGGAGGGCGCTTTCCTAGAAGAAACCTATTTACTCTTGACTTAAAGATCACCAGGTGGTAGCTTTCAGGAAACACTGAGTGATTACAAAGGCGCCACGGCGGCGTCCTCACTTTCCACCTGATGCAAATCCTCTCCGGACATGGTTGTTTCGGGAAGTTCCTGTTTCGGATTCAGCGTGCAGAAACGCCCGTGTTTCAAGGCAATACGTTGCTAAATACCAGTATTTTACTTGGAGCAACTGCCCATCTGATCTTCAGGACCCAGTAACCCTCAGAAAGACTGGTGTCTGTTTTTCTGACTTCCGACTACCCGTAATGAATATAAAAGAGTGATCCTTTGAAATCAAGAGGGTGGCTCATTCGTCTGGCCTAGTTTTTTTTCTTTACAATTTGATATTTGACTGGTAGAGAATGCCTTGTTGCATTAAGTCCGCCTATGTACCACTACTGTACATGAAGTTTAAATAAATAAATAATAAATAAATAAATAATATTTTTATTTGCATATTAGTTTTCCCCGATCACTAAATAGATCAAAGGTACTCATTTGCGCCCAGTGGCTTACGACACAAAATAGATAGGTACGAAAGCTAGGCCAGATGAATGAGACGTTCTCTTGGTTTCAAAGAATCACCCAAAAGATCTACAAATGACAGCTGGGATCATCGGCTAAACATGCTTCCGAGATTCAATGGAACCTCAGTAAGTTATGGATGGTCACTCATCCAAGGACTGACCTAGCTAACTGGTGCTTAACCTTGAGGAATGACACGACCTTCCTATAAATCAGTAATAAACTTTAAATAAACACAACACAATATCATGTATGTAATCTCCGAATGGTTTTACTTGAAATCGATATTTTAATTTACAAAATATTGAAATTGTATTAATTTATAGATACCGAAGACCTACCAAACTTCAAAACTGATGAAATGACAAGTACACCTGCGCCTGCGCCAATTTTATTTAGTACGCACACGATACAGACCAACCAAGATGTCTGTCACGCGGACACCGTCTCACAGAATGCAGGTACAATCTAGACTTTAATTACATGTTTGCTGTATGGACTTGAAATGATACTTTGACTCCTGAATTTGTTTCGGTATTTCTTCTCAGGGTAGTCAGCTAGAAAACACCGGCCTCATCTAGTTTAAACTGACGAAAAAATTGACGTGTAAAAGTGTTTTTAAAAACCTATTTGCAATATAAAGATCATTTATCATAAGTACTAACTGACTCACTGATTCATTGACTCACTGCTTCACTGACTCACTGATTTACTGACTCACTGATTCACTGCTTCACTTATTCACTGACTCACTGATTCACTGCTTCACTTATTCACCAACTTACTGACTCAGTAATTCACTAGCTTAATTTCAATAAAAGCAATATTTTGAAGCGTACTTTATTACAGATACCCAAGACCTACCAAATTGTATGACTGATGAGAAAACAAGCACTCTCGCGCAGGCGCAGGCATCGAAACAATTCAGTACGCACCAGATACAAACCATTCAAAGTGTTTCCAATAAACACGTTATCACTGTGACACAGAATTCAGGTAAGTGATCCTTTATATTACGGCAATCAAACTGCTTAGCCTGACGACTTCCAGTCTTATTTTAGTACCATTATTTTACATGGAGCGACTACCTATCTAAAGTCCACAATCCAGTATCTGAGTGACACGGTATCCCTTGGCAAGACAGGTGTCAGATTTTCTTACTTCTGAATATCCGTATAATTAAAGAAATCCAGTTTCAAAAAATCCTCAATTTTCCTTCATTTGTGACTACTTTTTTGCGTACTTATAAGTGTCAAGCTATCTTACTTATAGCGAATCTATAAATATCTTTCATCGGTATTTCTAACAATAAAAAATGTGACTAAACAGTCACCCTAAGTCCTATCTGACTCACTGATTCACTGCTTTACTTATTCACCGACTTACTGACTCATTAATTCACTTACTTAATTTCAATAAAAGCAATATTTTGAAGTATAAAAAAATTCTTCTACTCGTACTTTATTACAGATACGCAAGACCTACCGAATTTTATGACTGATGAGAAAACAAGCGCACTGGCGCCGGCGCAGGCGCCGATACAATTTAGTACGCACCAGATACAAACCATTCAAAGTGTTTCCAATAAAGACGTTATCACTGTGACACAGAATTCAGGTAAGTGATCCTTTATATTACGACAATCAAACTGCTTAGCCTGACGATTTCCAGTCTTATTTTAGCACCATTATTTTACAAGGAGCGACTACCTATCTAAAGTCCACAATCCAGTATCTGAGTGACACAGTACCCCTTGGCAAGACAGGTGTCAGATTTTCTGGCTTCTGAATATCCGTATAATTAAAGAAATCCAGTTTCGAAAAATCCTCAATTTTCCTTCATTTGTGACTACTTTTTTGCGTACTTATAAGTGTCAAGCTATCTTACTTATAGCTTATCTATAAATATTTTTCATCGATATTTCTAACAATAAAAAATGTGACTAAACAGTCACCCTAAGTCCTATCTGACTCACTCATTCACTGCTTCACTTATTCACCGACTAACTGACTCAGTAATTCACTTGCTTAATTTCTATAAAAGCAATATTTTCAATTATAAAAAAATCGTTCTACTCGTACTTTATTACAGATACGCAAGACCTACCAAATTTTATGACTGATGAGAAAACAAGCACACTGGCGACGGCGCAGGCACCGATACAATTTAGTACGCACCAGATACAAACCATTCAAAGTGTTTCCAATAAAGACGTTATCACTGTGACACAGAATTCAGGTAAGTGATCCTTTATATTACGGCAATCAAACTGCTTAGCCTGACGACTTCCAGTCTTATTTTAGCACCATTATTTTACATGGAGCGATTACCTATCTAAAGTCCATAATCCAGTATCCGAGTGACACGGTACCCCTTGGCAAGACTGGTGTCAGATTTTCTGGCTTCTGAATATCCTTAATTAAAGAAATCCTGTTTCTAATGAGTACAAAATTCCTCAATTTTCCTTCATTTGAGATTCCTTGTATACTTATAAGTGTCAAGCTATCTTACTTATAGCTAATATATAAATATCTTTCATCGATATTTCTAATAATAAAAAATGTGACTAAACAGTCACCCTAATCGTACTCATCCACCCCAAGTCCTATCTGACTCACTGATTCACTTATTGACTGACTCAGTAATTCGCTTATTCAATTTAAATAATACAAATATCGATGTTTTAAATTGATAAAAAATAATTGATAAAAAAAAACGGTTATTTAATTATTTTAGAAATATTTATTCATAATTGATTATTACTATTCATTCTAATCCTACTTTTTTACAGACACCCAAGACCTGCCAAATCTTATGACCGAAGAAAAGACAAGTACACCTGCAGCAGCACCAATTCTATTCAGTACACATCAGATACAGACCAACCAAGATGTCTGTAGTACGGATGCCGTCACACAGAATGGCATTGTGTGTCATAATGCAGGTACAAAGATAAAAAGATCTTTTTTTAATCAAGACACCGACAAAACTATTTTCAAGAACACATCGCCTCAGTGATAAAACTAACTTGAGAACTAAACCTGATAGCTTCAAAACCCTCAACCTCAAAATATTTAAAAATAAGTTATTTAACTTTCTTCTATGCAAATGTTTATTACTCGACTGAAGATTTTATGACTGAAAAATTTACCTAGATAATTGACATTACCTGTTACCTATGAATCATACTTTATCTCCATGACTTTATTAAAATTTTAACTTATATAATTAATCTCTCTTATAAATAAATAATATTCTAGCTTCTGCCAGCGGCTTCGCCCAAGTGAGTGTAGTTTTTTTTCATACAAACTTTGAAACCCCTTTTCATCCCTCGCATACGTCACAAAAAGAAGCTCTGTGCAAAATTTCACGCTCCTAGTCCCAGTAGTTTCAGCTGTGCGTTGATATGTCAGTCAGTCAGTTTCTCCTTCTATATATATAGATAATAAATATTGCTCAATTATTTTCAATTATTTGTAATTCTAATAATAAATAATGTAATTTTAATGTATTGCCCCATAATTTTACAAACCATATTAGTACGCCAGTAGAATATTATGATCATAATATATAATTGCTCATAACAACTTTGTACGATATTCTGACAAATAAATGCATTCTATTCTATTCTAAAGGATGCAGAGGTAGCGAAATAAATAAATAATAGGAATAATATTCTAAGAGCTTTTCTTGATCATCAATCTCCCTAACTTTTTCCCAACCAGCTTGGGGTCGGCTTCCAGTCTAAATGGCTGCGGCTGAATACCTGTGTTTTACATGAACTGACTGGTGACTGCCTATCAGACCTCCACAGCTCAGTTACTGGGCAACACGATAGTCCTTGGACAGACTGATGGTCAGACTTTCTGGCGTCTGACTACCTGTAACGACTGTCAAAGATCTATGAATGACAACTGGGACCAACAGCTTTGCATGCTTCCCGTGGCATGGAGTCTCAGTAATGTTCTAAATAAACTTAGAAAGTATATAGGGTGACTGGTAATTAGTGTACGTTACTTAAACACGTGATTGTGCTCATGATAACCAACTAATTGCCAGTCACCCTATATATGTATTGAAAAATTCACATGGTACTTGCCCGATTTCAAGCACACACAGAACCACTGGGCTATGACGATACTTTCTTGACATGTATCTTTTTATTATTTTGAACGTTCTTTGTATGTTGAAAATCTAGACAAAACATACAAGTGTACCTGCCTCCCTTTCTTAAGGAAAAAAAGATGGCGGCATTTGTTCCAGTTTTTTTTACGCAGCAAAAGATCCCTTATAGCTATAAATAATATATTTAAAAATTCTCCCTATGAATTTATACGGCCTAGGCGTTTAAGGTGCCAGTTCTACGAGCGAATGGATCGCTGCAAATTCGCCCTGCTATCATCAGGTAATCTACACGGGACGATTATGAGCGCATCCACAAGAAATTGCAGACCATTTGTTTTGTTTAAAAAAAAATTTGAAGCAGTGCGCTGCGAGCACGTCGCATCTCATAGCTGGCAGGCGGCTGGTCATTGTTGTCACGATAATATACTCGTAGCTGTATGGACACACGTTCATAAAGTTGTTATAGAATGAAGTAGCAGGACCATAATATCATCTCGTGAAGGTAGCACCTCATATATACGAACCTAACATGTTCCTGGCGTAGAACAGAAAACTTGTTTATTATTACTGATAAGCTCACGCTCGTCTACTAGGTGGCCGACAAGAAGTAACCTTCAATAGGTCCCTTCTAAGCAAGCGTTTTTTTTTTAGGTGGGAAAATCATCTAATGATAAATCCCGCTCTTGGGCAGAGCGGGAGATAGTGTCAGACTAGTTTACTGACTAAAAACCCACTCCTGTTCCTTCTTTGCCTTGGGACGAAGGCTACCGGGTTTTGCTTTCACACTACCCGTGGTTCTAAGCAAGCGTGCTCCATTGTCTCGCTCTTGACTTAAAGCCCCCAGGTTGTAGCTATCAGAAAACACTGTTTGAAGCTATCTTCAGAGAGTGTTTTCAGCGGTACGAAAATCATTATCCATAACACGTTTGCTATAAACATCAATAACCATAATGTTCAAAATCCCGAAATTTTATTTAACATAATTATCTTTAGTTCTAAAAGTATTTTGTCATAATATCGAGTACTATAATTATTGAATCTCCTAATTTTGCATGACCTAAAGTCATATGTCCTAAGTTTTGTGTTAAATAATGTGTATATTATTCCGAATGTTCATTTATAATATTTTTTTAGTCATAAATCATTTGCTAAAAATTAGATTTTAGTGACAGAAACGAATCGCTGTAAATCCGACTCCACGCAGTCTTGTCTGCCCTACCCCTAGAGTGTAATTTAAAATCGCGTAGGCGCGGAGGGGCGAGGCGGCCCGCGAGTTGAGGAGCAGGTGGTTGTAACACCCGCCGCCGCGGCTGAGGTTGGCCGGCGAAGCCGGCCAGCAAGCCGAAGCTGCGGTGGTGAGCGTTAAACCCATCTGCGACGATAAACTCGCGTGGGATCGCCGGAGCCCCGCAGCGTCGGAGCCGTGACAGAAACCATGCCGCTGCATGTTGCATGCTTGCTTGCATGCTGCGTGCTTGCTTGCATGCTGCGTGCTTGCTTGCATGCTGCGTGCTTGCTTGCATGCTGCGTGCTTGCTTGCATGCTGCGTGCTTGCTTGCGTGCTGCATGCTTGCTTGCATGCTGCTTGCTTGCATGCTGCTGACTTATAACTTTTATTGAAAACATAGTTTTATGTCTATAGTTTTATGTCTTTTGTATATTATTGATTGTAATATTTATGACAAACGGATTTAGGACATATTATATTTAGGGATTTCAATTTTATGGCATGTGATATTATGTGATTTTAAATTCGGGTAAGTTATCATTCGGACAAATGATGATTAGGACAAAAAAAGTTATGGCACTTTAAATTATGGATAAAAAATTTAGGTGACACAATAGAGAACCGTTTTCAGCTTGACTCAGCTTGTAAAATTGCAATTTATGCAAACAAACATGTTACGTAGTTGGCAAAACGGAATATGGTACAAACTTTCTGCTATATTAAAATCGTACTTATTCACAGATACTCAAGACCTACCGAACCTTACGACCGATGAAAAGACAAGCACACTCACTCCGGCTCCAGTATTATTAAGTTCCCACGAGATACAAACCAACATGGAACCTTGCAAAACAGAAGCTAGCGCCGTCGCACAAAATTTCATCATGTGTAATAATGCAGGTGAGTGTCCTTAAGTAATTAGATAAATAACTTTTAGTTGTATAGTATAGTCGGCCTTCTAATGTTCCCTCTGCTGGGACTCAGGCCTCCTCTCTAGGAGAGGGCATGGGCCGTAAACCACCACGCGGGCCTAGTGCGGGTTGGTGGATGTCACATGTCTTCGAATTTTTGGTTCTAGGACATGCCGGTTTTCTCACGATGTTTTCCTTCATTGTTTTGAGAGCAGTGGTGATGAAATAAATTACACAAAGTAATGCGCCTGGCTGGGTTTGAACCCACGACCTACAACTCAGTCGGGGCCGTTACCACTCGGCCACCACTGCTCTAAATAACTTTTAAATAATTGGATCAGCTATAGTCTTGCGATAGCTTACGCGAACGCGAATGCGAATGCGATTGCGAAACGATTCGGCACGGTGCACGCAAATTTGCGACTTTGTCCTACGTGCGTGCGAAGTCACCACTTCAGCCACAATTTATTTAAAACAATCCACCGCGCCGTAAGAGTTTGCGCGAAAATATCAAACCGTCACGTCTGCTTCGCTTCATTTCTCGCGGCACCGCACCCACGTGTGGTTTTTTACGTAAGCAACTGCAATAGTGCATTGTTTGTTTAATTCGCGCCGTTTCGCTTCGCGATCGCGTCCGTGTTGAATCATGTCATTATCGCGTTACCTAGTTACTGGGATGTGGAAGTCGAATTTACCATCACTCTATGTAAAATACTAGTGTTCCGTTGGATCCGGTTAGACTGGAAGCCGATACCAACGTACTCGTAGTTTGGACAGGGCTAGGCAGAACAAGACAAAGGTGGAGAGATGAACTAAACTCCACTGGAGAGACTAGCTCGCAATTGCTGAAGACGGACAAAAGGGTGAGGGAGGCCTTCGCCCAGCAGTGGCATATAACGGACTAATTAGATTAGATTTGAATGACCTGGTGAGTGTCGCGGGCATCCAATAGATGTTAGATGCAAAAGGACCACTTGTTCTTTCGCAAAGGACCGCGGCCAGTGACGGAGACAGGAGACTGAGACTGACGACTTGTTATGACGATTGACGATTTAGACTTTGTTAGGGTGCCAGTTCGCTCGTGAGACGGAGACATGAGACAAAAACGCGAGGCCGGAAACAACAAGACAGTCTCCGACCCCAACAAGTAGTGTCACGTGTCTTGTGTCGCGACTGTAAGACGTGCTATTTCTGACGGAAATATAATAAAACTAATCACTCGGCGATATACAATAAATAACTGAGACACTACAGAGACGACAATTTAAAGGACAATATCGTATTGCAAAAACCAACTAAATGCACCAATATTTTTGTATTATTATATTATGTTATTACTATTATATTCAATCAAATTTGTTATGTTATTTACTTTTTGCCGAAGCTATCTTTGTAAATAAGTGTCGTAGCTAATAACCGGTTTTACCTGTAGATTCATCTTGATGAGACGAATAGATGAATGGATTTAACTTTAATTTGGCTAAAAATTGCAGATAGTTGTTTTTGCAATAAGAGTACAATATTTATAACTCTCTTAGCATTCCATTACAGTAGAAAATGACTCAGTTCAACTCAACTGACTTCATTGACAGATTCTACGACACTGAATGAATAGTAGGTACCTTTTAGTAACGCTCATGGCCGCGGTCGCGGCGCGAAGTACCACGTTACCAAATGAGTGCTAATAAAAGTAAAAAAATACTCGCAAAATCTTATAATAAAGTAGCAAATATTAGCGATTCAGGGTTTTTACGGTAGGTACCTAACGTCTATGTATGTTTGTGTAACAGAAGCAGATTTGAAGTTCCCAATTTTTGGCAGCAACTCTTCGGAAACAATGCCTTCTGGCTCCGATATAACTTATTATCGACCCGTGGCTGGCTCAGGTGAGCTTTAAAAAAAATATACAGTAACTCTCTCGTTAATCAGGCATGTACTACATAGCCCACGGTTTTGTAAGTTTAAAATGATTTAGATATATATTAAACAATAAGCAAATCCGCTTTTGTACCTTTAAGTTGCATGAAGTTTTAAATGGGGACCACAAATTAATATTAAATACTTAAATTATCGAGAATATAATAGGCTGGCTAATATAAGCCAAATTAGGAAACTTTTTTCACAAATCTTTTTTTTAATTCTTTCCTTACACCACTTTCTAGTTAACCTAGTTTTATAAATGCCGTGAAACTCTGTAATTGGTTTAAGTGATAATTGTCATCATTTCGCTATCACTGTGCAGCGTGTGTAGACCACACTTTTACATGCTAGTAACTTTCACGCAGCTGCATTGGGCTGTTCATTGATAGTGGGGTGGGCCTTCTTAACTCATGTAACTTTATAAATAAACTATTGAGTTTCCTAAAATAAATAAATAGACAAAACTTGTGTAATTTGAATAACGTTCTTATTGATTTTTGTTCTGTCTATAACCCGTGGAAATTTTGAAAAATCCTCTATGACAATTTCAGTTTCCTACTAGGTTAGTGTGTAGGTTGTGTGCTCATTAGTCCGTCAGTAAGTCAGAGCTTTTTCATTTTCAGATATAACACACCTTATTAGTGAATCAAGAACTCAACAAGCCTTGTTCCCCATTTTGCGGAAATACTATTCAAACGCAGCATCTGCGAATAGAGATAGAGATCATTTAGGTAAATAAAAATAAATTAGTTTAGGTTAATTAAGTTTAAGTTATCTATAATTGGATACGTAAAAAATAATAGAACGAATCGAAGTTTCCAAAAATATAATGCATATTTAACTATTTAGGTCAACATTGTGGTTCAGTATAAGCATAATCAGCCTTTTTTAATGTTCTCACTGCTGGGACTCAGGCCTCCTCTCTCTAGTAGAGGGAATGGAGGATGGAAAGGAAGGGGTCATTTTTCAGTATTTACGAACAATTACGAGAATCTAAGAAATAAGATCTGGTTGCATATTTTCGTCTGAACAAAACACAAAATTGAATTTACCCTTTTTGCAATTTCTGTGGGTAACTTCAATCTGGGGATATCAGAGAATCATTATAAATTATTAGCGACTAAACGCCCGGTTTCTCTACAATGAGTCCAGTATCCGGGAGAAATTGGACTCGTAGCTCTGAATAGTATAGCATCCTACCATATCTACCGACTCCCATCACTACATGTGACTAGTCCGACAGCCACACATTACACCTCGACGTCATCTTAGAATACAAAACCGTGTCAAAAAAAAAACTGTAGTCACTCCCCGAATCTTATGAAGATCCCCCAACTATCCTGTACTTCTTAGCGGAGCTAGGTTGGCTATTTTAGTCAGGATCACCAAGCACAACGGACCGAAACTATCTCTCAAGAAGCGTAGCATGTGAAGATACTAAAAACGTTCCGTGCTTCTGGGCGGAGGTAGGCTGGCTATGTTACCCAGGACACTCACGAACAAACCAGCTGTCGTAAGCTGTTGATCCCCGCATTAACGCCGGCGTTCACGCGCCATTGTCTTACTGATGTGTCTCTAATTACGCACTCAAAAGGTTAAAAAAAACTACCTTCTCCTAAAGTTACAGAATCTGCAACCCAAATAACACCAGGAGATTCCGTAGAAACGGTATCGATGGGCGTGTCCACTTCCAACGCACCGCTTGCTGAGCAAACTACCAGCATTTCTACTGACGCCATTACCGGTAACTAAAACTGTATTTGAGCTATTTCATCGAACAGCTTCATGAGGCAAAAAGAAATTAAAACAATTGTAGCAGAAGATAGAAGCCACCAATACATAACAAGCGATCTCACCAGCATCAGCCTATTAGGCTCGGCCTTCAGTCTAACCAGATGCAGCAGAATACGAGTATTTTATATGGAGTGACTGCCTATCTAACCTCCACAATCCAGAAACTTGGTACAACGTATCCGTCACCAAAACTCGTGTCAGGTTTATTGGATTCTGACAGTTCACGGTTAAAGATCAACAAATGACAACAGTGGCCAACGAGATTTTCGAGTTTCAGAGGAAACTTGGTTAGATCGTCACCCAGCCATGGACCGGTTACCTCTTCAAGTCATGCTTAACGTAATTACTTAGCCACGATTCGAACCCTCTTTCAAGCGATATTTATAAATTTTAAGTAACATAATTACAAATATTCTGCAAACAAATAGCCTCATAATCTCCAGTCATGTACGTTTGGCCCTCGTTTAGTACAGAACTCTAAACAGTTCTAATGCTAACTGAATTTTCAGGTCCTCCTCAAACATTGAGTGGAGAGTTCACAAGTAGTACACAACGTTTTAATATGGCTACACAAGTCGAAGAGTTCGTAACGATGCCTGCACAAGGTAATAAGCATTACATAATAATTATAATCAAAAAAAATATTTATCTGTTCGAAAAAAAAAAAGTAATGTTACTAACATCAGTTTTTTTTTTATGCCAAATAAAGAGTTCAATTTTTTTGTGGATATAACTAAGAAAGAAATAAAAATATATTTATTTGGCGACAGTCACCAGGATCACACAACGTAAGCGCACAATCTATCCCGCTATACGTCATGTCAAGCGCATATACGATGCTACTATTTCCAAGAACAGAGTACTCTTTTGTAGATGTTAAAAAAAACAGTAGAATATTATGTATTTTTAAAGATGCGTTAAATTACAAATTCAGAAACTGAAGATATAGGAAAACTATTTTTTGAAAGTAACATTATTGCTAAAACTCAGTAAAGCCATATTACTTAAAAAACATAGAACCTGACACTGACCTGCAAAATGCAAAAAAACTTAAGAAAATTTGAAGTTTGCGGGTTATCCTGGTGCTTTCACCTTAAGTGGGTTGTTTGTGACTTAAGATTTTTTCCCACAGATTTAGAAACACAAATTACACCCTTGAATGCAGCTAGTGTAATATCGGCTGGCATCACACCTTCCCGAAAAGAAGACGAAGAAGTTTTTATGTCACGTAAGATGCACATCTCTCTCTTTTATTCTTTCTATCTCTGGCTAGAACAAACGCTTCATCTAAAACAACGCTCAGATATGAATCGATTAAAATTTGATAGATTTTAGCGATTGTTCCATCTTTCAATTTTTTTAAACAAGTTTCGAGTGTTTGAGGCTGCCCTAACTACGAGTATATTGCGGGGCATGATTGAGCGATTGATCACATCACAGCAACTTATATTTTTTTTGCAGTGGAAAATTATCTAATGTCTTCTCCCTCTCTAGGGCGGAGCAGGAGGGCATGTCAGACTTACTGACTAAAACCACACCTATGTTTCTTCACTTGCCCTTTGCGTCCCAAGACCACGAGTAACCGTTTCAGAAGTTGACTCATGACCTTAAAAGCAACTTGTATTCGAGCTGCTTGTGATTAGAAGGTCTTATTAAACATGTGTTCAGCTTAGGTTAAAACGGAGTATTCATTAGACCAAACTATTCTAGAAGTACCTGTGCTCATGCATGCAGACACGGCGTGACATTGCACTGAACTAATATAGCCGCATTTAAAGCCATCCAGTGAATCCCATGATCTACATCCGTTGAAAGACGTCCACTGCTGGACATAGACCTTCCCCAAGGGTCACCACAGTGACCAGTCTTGTGCGTCTCGTATCCATCGCATTTTCGCGACCCTCACCAGGTCGTCGGTCAACCTTATGGGAGGCCTTTCAACACTGTGTCTTCTGGTACTTGATCGCCACTCCAGAACCTGAACCTAACGTTGAATTAATTAACAAGTTTAATTTTGTTATAGAATGTGTTCTTATGAATGCGGAAAAAGAGAATTTGGCCGTCCAGACACTGTCGTCTCTACCGAAGCTTGCGTTTACTGGTGAGTGAATTTCTTATAACTCGCTCTTAGTAATTATCAGTTTGAACTCAAGTTTTATAGTCACACAACACCAATCCATAGTTGTTTCGGATTTAGGTGTCTTGTGTATGTGACTTTACATGTTTATGAGCGCACCCACGATATAAGAGTAATTCCTAGTGTGGGGCAACGTTTTTAGGGTTCCGTACCTCAAAAGGAAAAAACGGAACCCTTATAAGATCACTTTGTTGTCCGTCCGTCCGTCTGTCTGTCTGTCTGTCTGTCAAGACCCTTTATCTCAGGAACACGTGGAGATATTGAGTTGAAATTAAAACCATATACTCAGGCCTGCGGTCCCTTGAAGCTGTTAAAAAATCAAACTTCAAAGTTAACGGGAAAAAAAGATACGGCCTTTTATGTCGCATAAAACGTGTATTTCGACACTCTCAATAGAATCAAAATTCATAGGGTACTTCTAGTTGACCTAGAATCCTGAAATTTGGCATGAAGCAAGGTCTTAGAGCACAAGTATAGGAAAAATCTGAAAACTAAATTTGTAGTAAGGTAACAAAAATAAAAATATTACTCAATTCGGGAATTGTACTGTTTTCGTAAGTAAGTTTGTACGGAACCCTCAGTGCGCGAGTCCGACTCGCACTTGGTCAGTTTTTTTTTAACTTTTGTGCTTGTGACAGTGACACTTCTTCAGCTTAAGAAATGACTCAAAGATGCTGCAAAAAAAGTGAATTAAGTTCGCACACTTTTTATATGCTGTTCCTCTTGGACACTCCCCGTCTAGGACGACTCTCCGGAGGGTTATGACGGACTCATACCGACAAAATCCCAGTTACTACCTCCACCATGAGTTGCGTGCCAGGATACAATTAAATTTAAGGATACCCGGGACTAGTATTAACCGGTCGTTTCTGACCACATGACCTAGGGAGGCCGACTTACAGCACATCTACACTAATATTATAAAACTGAAGACCTTTTTGTTTGCACGCGCTAATCTGAGGATCGGTTGAAATTGAAAAATTACTTTTAGTGTTGGAAAGCCCATTTAGCGAGGAAGGTTATAGGCTATAAACATGTTTTCTTTCTTCTTTCTTTTTTTTTCTATATGACGCTCCCACCCACGGGAAAAGAGCAGTAGTTACAGACTGCTAATACTCCCATAAAGCGCTCATATAAAAACTGTGCGCTGCCTCTACAGCCCTGACGATCAGGGACGACTAAATCCCAAGTTCTAAGCCCTAAGGCCAATATACATGTTAAGAGGTATGCAAAAGGGTATAAAAATCTGCAAACCTCCATTGAAAGGGAGGATCCTCCGACCAGACGGGTATTGTGTCTGGTCCGGGCTACTGCCCAATTGTTTGATTTTGGACTGTTGCAATCACGCAGAGCACTCTGATACCACGATGAAGATTTAAAAATGTGTCTGACATCGACGCACTAACGAATACCACGCATCCAGTACATGATTCTGGACCGAGTGGTGGAATTTTTCGTAGGCTTTTTCCTAATTAAAAAAAAAAACTAGTTTTTAAATTAAAACTGTGTAAAATCGTTATTCTAACCAACCCCGATAATATTTTCAGTAAAAAGAAAAAAAAAATTAAAAATTAATTAATTAAAAAGTCATTGGGGTAGATAAAATCGTTATTCTAATCTCTTCAACTTTTAAATTTTCTTTTAATTTTAAAAGTAATTCATTCATTTTTTTTCACTAAAAATATTACGATTTTATACAGTTTAAATTAAAAAAACATAAATATAGTTTTTTTAAAAAATAGGAAAATTCCGACGAAAAATTCCACCGCGGGGGGGGGTCCAGAATAAGAGATGATGTCCTGTATAAGAGTACTTTACTCCCCTAAAACTGACTAATAAATTAAAAATCATCTCGTATATTATTTCACATCACATGATTTTTTTTTTTCAGGTACAAACATAATGTCCATATCGTCAGGCGAGCTGTCTAATGTTACACCTATGTCAAATACAGGTAAAATTATCCATTTATCTTTGATTTAAATTACACTAATTTGAACTGATGTAATCCACTAAAAGCTGAAATTTAGTTTTTATTGTCAAAATAGTTAGCATTTATATTGAATACTATGAATACCGCGTCAATACAGGTCAGAATTCTGGTCGACTTTGATCTTTATGTTTAACGCAATAGAATTGTGATTGGAATTAAAATATTTTTTGGTAGCAACTTTGTTTTGAATAAATAAATATATCGACTCAGGAAGCTAATCACAGTAAGATTCTCCTTCTCTTCAGAGAACATTTATGTGAGTGATTAGTGGGTAATGAGCAATAAACAAACAGACCACGCCACTGATTTATACGTTGTATCTTACAGTATCGTGGCTTAGATTAGTCATTTAAAAGCTCTCGATTCCTAGTTAGTTTAACTAGTCTTAGGATATTATTTTACCGAAACATGTAGGTACATCGCTTACGTCATCGATAACGCGGGTGCGGGCGCCGCGCCGCTAACAGCTGATTGGGTGAAGGCGCGCGCGCGAAGTTTGAAGTTTCAAACAGCTGTTTTGTTATTATGATTGAACTAATTAGTATATGAAAAAAGTTTATTTGGGAAAATTGTTGTAATCATGAGTACAATCACATGTTTAAGTATCGGTCACTAATTACCAGTCACCCTGTATAATGTAGGCTTTAGATATTCAATTTACAACGAACCTTGAGACAGTTTCTAGAATAGTCTTACCAACGCGGCTGCCAACAGAGAAAAGGGAACGGCGTCAGTGCGGTTGCAACCTTTAACTGCCCGGCTCGCGTGACCTCAGCCCCGACTCTGTCAAGCGGCGTGTACGTCACACAAGGCTTCATCTTGTTGTCAAACTGGCTTCCGTACTATTGACGTCACCGACACAAGCTTCCATACTATTGACTTCGCCAAAAAATAAAATAATAAAAAAATTTACTAACGACATAATATGTATAACTATTACACTTTGCTTGTTTTGTTTTCAACAGAAGATAGATCTCTAGGAAGCGACTATATTATTGCCTCAAGTTCCAAGGCTGTTGGAAGCAATTCCACTATGCAGCCAGTACCCAGTAATGCAGATGTGCAGCTTGTACCCAGCAATGCAGCTTTGCAGCCTGTAACCAGCTTTGACGCTGCTTCCTCACAATGTTTTTGCGAGTTTAACGAAGAGAATTCGATCAGCCCTTGCTTCGTCTCCTGTGGTAAGACAATCCTACTAATATTATAAACTAGCTGACTCCAGCAAACGTGGTCCTGCAATGCTACCACGAGCTCCATCCCCTCGAGCGCCGATTGTACATACGTCTGTACAACTTGAGTGACCTTGAAAAACGCTTAATTATCGTTTTGTACACACGGGTGTACGAAATTTATTCGGCCGAAAATGTTGGCCTCTATCTTCGTTTTTCCTACAAAAATCCGGAAAAAGATTTTTATTTTTATTTTTTTTTGGTGATTTTACGTAAAAAGGTGAAATTACGTAATAATAATACCCCTATACGCGCGACGGGTTAACGCGATCCATTTTACGGCCTAGACTGAACCGTAAAAGGGATGGAGCTATCTTTATAGCTCCATCCTTTTTCTCGCTCACACAACTGACATATTATCACGTCACAGTAAGTCCTTTATCTTAGCAAAGAACTGTCAAACGCTCAAAAGTTAAATAGTCGTATTTTTTTATGCACAATTTTCTTAATTTTTCTATCCGTAACAACCTTCTCCTGAATGATAAATCATTCAATGATTTATCGTTTAGAAAACGATTTTTTCATAATATATCGAGAAATACTATTCTAATAAAGATTTATTACAATTTTCCGGTGATATATGAGTATATAAATGAATCCTTATTTCCCTTGGCCCCGTGATCACGCGTGAATTTTTGAACCAATTTTGCTTATTATTTTTTGTTGTGTTTATTAACTGTATCTGTTGGCCATAAACATATTTGTTTCGTGTGAAACACAAGCGACATCAGCGCAGCAGTCAATCTCTCAACCACTGCACCATCCGTGTTATCAGTTGAACTCCTTTCTACCATCGGACAACCCGACGTACGGCAAGTATCCACCCTTACGTTGTTGAAACTTCAACGGTCCGGACTAAGCGTTTCGCTTCGTCGTTTATACCGCGTACATCGAAGGGCTGGAACAATTTGCCTGCTGCGGTCTTCCCGTCCAGCTATAATTTAGGTGTCTTCAAGGCTAGAGTGAATAGGCTCTTAATAAACTAGTGCGCCTCACCATCAATGATTGCATCACTGCTTACCATCAGGTGGAATCGCAGTCAAGCGCTGGTTTATATCAATTAAAAAAAAAAAAAAGATTCTATGTCAGCAATTGTAGGGGCCATCAGGGTCGAAGCCTACTGGGGCCAAGGGTCTGATTCTGAAAGGAAGACTCGGCCCTGGTACGAAAGGCAACGAAGGAACAGGAGTGGGTTTTTAGTCAGTAAAAGTCTGACACTATCTCTCGCTCCGCCCAAGAGCGGGGGATGAGAAAAAAAAAGACCTTAAGGGGTTAGTTAGAATAACGATTATATACAGGTTAAAATTAAAAAAGTAGTTCTTTTTTAAATTAGGAATAACCAGACGATAAATTCCACCACTGGGGGGTCGAAAATCATGACTGGATCCATGATATTCTTGTTTGCGTCGATTTCGGTTAGACCCTGTATATATTTAAGTTCCAACAAAAACATGACGAACCGAGATCCAGTATTGATCAAGTATTTTATGAGTTTGAAAAAGAGAAAGATATGGTTGATTGGTCGCTACAGTTGCTATTAGACCCTGCTAAATCTGCTGTAACCAGGAGACAGGTAGTCAATTTGCTAAAGAAAAGACTTTATCCGTTACTAAAGATACCTCCTATACTAGAAAAATTATAGATAGTTTATTCATTACAAACGAAAACACAATTTTTCTTCTTTATTATAGGAGTACCTATATAGATAAAAAATTCTAGAGCTCATGCTCAGCAGTAACGCTTTAGCCGCACGTATACGCCTTTGTAATCGTACAAAGGATTTTTATTCTAATTTCCTTTTTACGTCTGTTAAAAAGTCCCTTTTAAGCGTAAAAGTTACAAGTCATTACCATATTCGGTACAAATACTAAGCCGTGATTTCACAGATAAGGTGAAGGCGATTTGGAGTATTAAACCATGTGAAACTGCTAAGCGACGAGCAATGCGTAGCTTGCCGTCAGGCCGTCCAGTAAGGATCAGGTCCGAGTCAACGGCATATAATTTTCAAAGCGCACCTCTAAGAGATATGAGTAAAACTGAACAGGGCCGATACCTGCTAAAACTGAAGGGGCCTAACAGAGCCGATACCTGCTAAAACTGAAGGGGCCTAACAGGGCCAATACCTGCTAAAACTGAAGGGACCTAACAGGGCCGATACCTGCTAAAACTGAAAGGACCCAACAGGGCCGATACCTGCTAAAACTGAAGGGGCCTAACAGGGCCGATACCTGCTAAAACTGTAGGGGCCTAACAGGGCCGATACCTGCTAAAACTGTAGGGGCCTAACAGGGCCGATACCTGCTAAAACTGAAAGGACCCAACAGGGCCGATACCTGCTAAAACTGCAGGGGCTTAACAGGGCCGATACCTGCTAAAACTGAAGGGGCCTAACAGGGTTGATACCTGCTAAAACTGAAGGGGCCTAAGAGGGCCGATACCTGCTAAAACTGAAGGGGCCTAACAGGACCGATACCTGCTAAAACTGAAGGGGCCTAACAGGGCCGATACCTGCTAAAACTGAAGGGGCCTAACAGGGCTGATACCTGCTAAAACTGAAGGGGCCTAACAGGGCCGATACCTGCTAAAACTGAAGGAGCCTAACAGGGCTGATACCTGCTAAAACGGAAGAGGCCTAACAAGGTCGATACCTGCTAAAACTGAAGGGGCCTAACAGGGCCGATACCTGCTAAAACTGAAGGGGCCTAACAGGGCCGATATGGTTGTCAGTAAAAGTCTGACACGCCCTCTTATTCTACCCTAGAACGGGTGAAGTCATTTGATGATTTCTAACCACATGTATCCTTCAGTTGTCCTTCGCTTTCTTGGACCACGGTATCCCTTTCAGAAAATCCCCATGGCCCTAGCGGGCATCGAACCTACTGGGCCCTTACGGTTTTGCTGACATCTCTTTGAGGCACACAAGGACCACTACGCAATGTCGACAACCTCTGTCCTTACCGTACGGCCAGACGCCGAGCTATCCATTGCTCGTCGTTCACAAGCCCACAGACCGAGAGAGGGTTGTATGTGTTAGATATTCTTCCCGCTCTTGCCTTACAGTATGTTAGCAGCTTTAAATACACAAGTATAAATATGGTAGCATAATGTCACTGTTCCAGTTGTGTACTTTAGGAAGGGTTTATGCCAAAAAAGTTTTAAAAAAATCCTACGGGGTTCATCGGCCCTGTAAATATTTAAATTTCGCTGGAAGTTGAGGCACATGTTTTTTAAGTATACAGACGTGAACTGTCACAACAGTAACTTTTTAGTGTTTCCATAGTTAGTATTTGATTACATTTAAATTAGACTAATATTATAATAGGCTTAACTAAAAATGACTAAAAACTAAAAGTGGCTTTATTAAAAGTTTTGTAGAGTTCTTGCAGTAAGCCGACGAAAGGCGAAAATTTATATATATTTTTTTTTTTTTGTATGTGAATGTTTGTTACTCCTAGACGCTCAAACGGTTGAACGGACTCAGATGGAAAATCACAAAGGATACTTTTATCCCGAGAGTATTTTGTCTTGCGAAATTTTTCTCAGGCAAAGCTGCTTCTAAAACTGCAATGCGATGTGTTACGACACCGCACCGCACAAACCTGCGATGCAAATTGCTGTGATGCGATTTTATGCGGTAAAGCGTCGATTCAGTAATCATAAAATGTGCGATGCGAATCAGTTCGCAAGTTCTTGCAATGTGTCGTGCGATCGCGCAGATTTACACGATGCGACATCACAGCTTTGTGTTTGGACCCATAAAACAATACGGGCTATTCCTGTGTTAAAAAAATTCCTTTTGACATTTTTATACGGTTTTATGTATCACGCTAATGATTAAACTTCTCTTTATAATGACTAGTGGTCCCCTACAGGTTCACCCGCATATTTGGTTTACTATTTCACCTCCGTGGGTCGCAGTGTCTTCTTCTTCTTTTCGATTCGATGGTAAACTCGTCAAACTTTTTGGGCCTAATAGGTGGCTACATTAATAGCAGCATCGGTAGCACTTATTAAATTCTCTAAAGTGCACGTGTATGGGCACTTGGTGCACTCTAATGTGTGGCTTATGTTTTGAACAGAAGCACCGCACTCAAATACGACGGGAACCTCGTGAAAGCCGAGAAAGATAAACAAATCAAGTATATTGACTTGGCTCGCGAGGTTGTCGACATGTGGGATGTGGACTCAGCGATCATTGTACCGATAGTCGTATCAGCCAATGGCTTAATAGCCAAGAGCCTCGACCAACACCTTAGGAGGCTCGCGTTAGGCGGCTGGATCAAGGGCTTGATCCAGAGAGCGGTACTCCTGGACACGGCTCGTATGGTTAGGAGGTTCCTTTCTCTGGAGCCCTGACCGCCGGTAGCTTGGACCCTGTTCCCGATACCGGTGGGACACTATTTTTTATGTTTTTAAATGTTTTTTTTTTTAATATGATTTTGTTAAAAAAAATATTTAAAAATTTAATTAATATGTATATTGAATGAATAAAGAAAATAATAATATTCCACAACTATCACACAACGCTGTCTAGTCCCAAGCTAAGCAGAGCTTGTGTTATAGGTACTAGACAACTGATAAATATACTTATATATTTCTAAATACATACATATTATATAGATAAATTACACCCAGACACAGAACAAATGATCGTGCTCATCACACAAACATTTGTCCTGGGTGGGAATCGAACCCACGACCTCCGGCATAGCAGTCAGGGCCACTAACCACTAGACCAACAGGCCAGTCGATACTTTTCTCTGATATTAAGTACTTTTAGTATCGATACTTTGAAATTAAATATCGAGTAGGTATCGGTCAAAAGTACTCATATCAGTATCCCAATATGTGGGGTTTTATAGACCCGTCGGATACTCAATGTGAGTGCGGTGCTCCTGTTCAAAACATGAGCCACACATTAGAATGCCCCAAGTGCCCATACACCTGCACTTTGGAGGATTTGATGAGTGCTACCGAAGCGGCTATTAATGTAGCTTCCTATTGGGCCCAAACAGTTTGACGAGTTTACCATCGAATCGAAAAGAAAAAGAAGAAGAGGTATCCCAATGTCACTATTTCATTTTAACATTGATAAAAAAAAATGTTTGGTTTTCCAAAGGTGGCACAACAATAACTGCTTCCAGAAATCGACTAACAGGCAAACATTTGGTAAAACTAATAGTATTTTTGGAAAGCACTAAAAACAGACTTTTTGGATAAAGTTATAATTATTTTGTACTTATCAATAAATTATAACACCAATAGTTGTTACGGTTTTTATTCGAAACTTTCACAAAACGATTCGATACGAGTAAGTATCGATACTTTGCAATTGATATCGAGTTAATATCGATACTTGACGACCGATACTGCCCTCCTAGCCAAGTTACGATCGTTTCGTTTGCGTCGAACGCCTCGAGTAGGCCACGCCTCCGATTCCTTTGTTCTGACGTAATCTCAAAGCTCAGTCACGTGGTCAGAACAAAGGAATCGGAGGCGTGGCCGGCTCGAGGCGTTCGACGCAAACGAAACGATCGTAACTTGGCTAGAGGGGCTGTATCGAGTAAAAGTATCGATACCTCAATGGTATCATATCATCCCTAGCTGTGATAAAAAATGTTTTCATCAAAAAAGATTTGGGAAAACTCGTAATTTCTATTTAAATATTATTCTCCGCGAAATAATTTCACATCGGCTTCAGATTGACATAGCTTTCTCGTTTCATTGACTTATTTTAACAGCAATACGGAATTTTCCGGAATCCATTTCACGGTTCTACCTTGTTTATATGCTTGTTTGACAAATAATTTGTGATTAAAATTTATTGATTTTGGTAGATTACTTTGTAAATATCGAAATTTTGTTTTTGATCTTTCATGTTTATCTACTGTTAAGTAAATTATGTTTACACTTTAGTAGGTACCATCAAACTTAACCTCAATTTGGCTGGGCTGTTGGTCTAGTGGTTAGTGGCCCTGACTGCTATGCCGGAGGTCGTGGGTTCGATTCCAACCCAAGACAAATGTTTGTGTGATGAGCACGACCATTTGTTCTGTGCCTGCGTGTAATTTATTTGTAATATGTATGTATTTAGAAATATAAATGTATGTTTATCAGTTGTCTGGTAACACAAGCTCTGCTTAGTTTGAGACTGGACGGCGTTAAGTGAAAGTTGTGGAATAAAATTATTATCTATTATATTAATTTGAGTTCGAAACAAATCGGTTAAACGGGATATGACACTTGACACTTAATAATAGTATAAAGGCGAAAGTATGAATGTATGTTTGTTACTTCTTCACGCTCGAACAGCTGGACGTATTTGTATGAACATTGGTCCACGGATAGACCATATCCTGGCCCCCTAGCCAAGTTACAACCGTTTCGTTTCGATTCTCTTTTCGTTGATCGCCTCGAGTCGGCCACGCCTCCTATTCCATTGTTCTGACCACGTGACTGAGCGTTGAGATGACGTTAGAACAAAGGAATAGGAGGCGTGGCCGACTCGAGGCGATCAACGAAAAGAGAATCGAACCGAAACAGTTGTAACTTGGCTAGGGGGCCTGGAATAGTACATAAGATGCTTTTAATCCCGGGAGTATGTTCCCTTAGGTCAATTTTCTACTTCCACATGGGCGAATCCGCTGGCAGTTGCTAGTGACACTAATCTACACTATCTACACTAATAATATAAAGGGGTTAAGTTTGTTTTTATTATTTTTAGGGTTCCGTACCTCAAAAGGAAAAAACGGAACCCTTATAGGATCACTTTGTTGTCCGTCCGTCTGTCTGTCTGTCAAGATCCTTTATCTTGGAAACGCGTGGAGGTATCGAGTTGAAATTAAAACCATATATTCAAGTTTACGGTCTCTTGAAGCTGTAAAAAAAAATCAGATTTGTAAGTAATCTGAAAAAAAAGATACAGCCGTTTATGTCGCAAGAAACTTATATTTCGACACTCTCGAGAAAATCAAAATCATAATTGTTGATTTTAACAAGTTTGGTAATCTACTAATGGCGGTATTATGACTTTCCAATGGTCAACCACTGACACTCCATTGAAAGAAGTGGCATAGAATGGTAATCTCGTACATATTAACAAATGAAAGTATGACGTATACGGTAATCTGCTAAAATTTTGATAGTTCCTTTGATCAGTGATCTACCATTACAACGTCATTGGGCAGTCATTGCTTTTAATAAGCTCGATATTGTCATTCTACCACAACTCTATTACGAGACCATTGACCGAACAATGAACGGTCATTATGAATTAGCAGATTACGAACTTTTAGCAAAATGATAATGGGATCGTGTTGGAATGACGAATTCATAAAAATAGCAGACTTGGGCCCCTGTTGACCCAGAATCCTGCAGTTTGGCATAAAGCATGGTCTTATGGCACAGATATGGGAATAAATATGAAAACTGTAAATTTGTTGTTACGTAGCAACAAAAAAATTTTTTTGCGATTCGGTAAAATCCTTAAGACTCCATTCGGGAAATGGGCTGTTTACTTAAGTAAGTTTGTTCGGAACCCTCAGGGCGCAAGTCTGACTCGCCCTTGCCCAATTTTTTGTTTGTAGGAGGCAATCTCTGAAAGTATTGGTCCGATTGCTAAAATTTTTTTACCGATCGAAAGCTGCTTTATTCCTGAGTGACATAGGCTATATCTTATGTACGCGGGTGAAGCCGCGGGCAAAAGCTAGTAAGTTTATATGTATTTATGTTTGTCACTCCTTTACGTGCAAACGGTGGAACAAAATTGGATGATATTTGCCCCAAATTACTTGGGGTCGGCGCAACACGATTTTATTCTTCCATTATGTCCTAACAACCGTCACGCTATCCCTGGCTCCCTTTTCTTTCACATCACTCCTTACACAATCCGCCATTTTTTCCAACATAGTCACGAATGTTTTGTTAATTTTATTCTTTGAAAACAGGCACAGACCCGAACATGGATGCTTTCAATTATACTAGATCTACTTCAGCAAGGGGGCTGGATTCCTATTATGAAACAGGTAAACGCATTTTTATTAAGATTTGTTTTCGGCAAACTCAAGGTTTGCCAACGTGTCATATAATAATAATAATAAACATTTTATTTCAGGTAACAATTGGTAACCTTACACAAATATCTTATAGACTTACCCTCGGTTTCTGATTTAAGCATTCGAAGTCGAGTATTACTCAAACTCTACTTTGCCCTGAAAACCTGTCAAAATTTGGCAGTTAAGTATGGTTTGAGACGTTCTTAACTCAAAATACTCAATTCAGAAATCCGCCCATAATATTATGAACATACATAACTATATTAAATTATTTTATTAGTAAATATTATTTAAAACTATGTTAGTAACACTTCACTTTGCACTATATTGTCTTGGTGCTGTCCTGTGGTACTTGTCCACGGAAGCAACGGAACACCACGCCCTGTGGCCAACATTTTTTAATTCTTATTTCATAACACGGTGCAAAAAACAGTTCGGTACTCGCACCACTATGGAGCGCAACATTTTCCGTCTAACACTCTAACATCGCGTTCGCAACACTATATTGCTTTCCAAAACGCAATTCGTTGACGTGGTTTCGAAGGTAGCTCAGCTTAATTGAGACAAGCACCCCTAGCCAAGTTGATAATCTGCAATCGTTAACGCTAGTCGAAAACGAATCAAATGTATAGGAATGACATCATCGCAACGTAAAGGCATGTAGTCAGAACAAAAGAATAGAAAATTCGTAGACAAGTTCACATCGTTAGAAATGATAGAATGAATTATTATCGTTTCTACAATGTTCAACGCTACATCTTTTGTTGTACAAACGCTAAATTACACGCTACCAACTTATCGTTTTCTACAATTGCTGACATCGAGGCGTTACCGATTAGAGAACGGAATTCGACACGAAACGGTTGTAACTTAGCTAGGGGGGAAGGTTAGACATGGTTTGATCGCCAAACTTAAGTGGCAATGGGCAGGGCACATTGCTCGCAGAAAGGATGGCCGTTTTGGGGCCGAAAGGTTCTGGAATGGCGACCACGTACCGGAAGACGTAGCGTTAGAAGACCTCTACAAGGTGGACCGATGACTTGGTAACGGTTGCGGGAGTCCGATGGATGCGAGACGCACAGGACCGTTCATTGTAGCGATACTTGGGGGAGGCCTATGTCCAGCAGTGGACGTCTTTCGGCTAAAATGATGATGATGATAATGATGATGGACATGATTGCCACATAGACGGCAAAAAATACAAAATTGAACCTCCGTAGTCGCAAAACGAGGTCTCGGCAGATCACGAAGGAGATGGCTGGACGACTCGGATGTCTCTCTTGGAAACGGGCAAGGAGTGACCCAGAGGCGGGAACAATGGAAGGAATGGAGGAAGGCCTTTGCCCAGCAATTGGACTATGGCTAAATATGTATTCTTTTTTTGCCTGTTAACCAAATCCTTTCCTTGTCTAAACTGTATTTTGACCGAATATCTCACTCTGCTTCATTCACATCATTAGGTACTTTAATAGTGTTTATTTTTTGTGTGGGAGAGTCGAGACTTTTACTGACTAAGGGCGGGTTTTGAATTGAGTATTTTGAGTTAAGTACCTATGTCTCAAACCGTACTTTAATGCCAAATTTTGACAGGTTTTCAGGCTAAAGTAGAGTTTGAGAAATACTCAACTTCAAATGCTTAATTCAGAAATCGGGGGTAAAACCCACCAGTGTTCCTTCATTTGCCCTTTGCATTCTAAAGAGAGTTACCACGTAGTAATTCTTTTGAAAAATCCCACAGTGACAAAGATCTCCAGTCTAGATTATAATGGACAGAATCTGTGGTAAAAAATTGTGTTGAAATGTTTTTTTTACCATATCTTTTTTACAGAAATTTTACTGAACAATTTAATCAAGAAGGCGTTAACTGGTTCGAATGTCGGATCCCGTCATACACATTTCTCTGAAAAATCAAATAGTAGCATTAGTAAGTACATAAACATAATTAAGTCAATTCGCGGTTATTTTTAAACGGAGAGTGTTCTCTGTGGAATTCCGTGTGGAATTGCCGCACCAGCGTTTAGAAACAGCAGTAGTGTAGCGACATATCTGCTCTATTACGAAGAAGATTTTCAACAGTCCGTAAACAACTTTCGGGCAGTTCCCCAAACCAGACAGACCACCCGTCTGGTCGGAGGATATCCTCCCTTTTCATCTGAAGTGCCAGGTTCCTCCTACCTCTACAAGAACTAATAAAATTCAAGTCGAAGTACGCACAAATGACAATTATGCACTTGTCGAGTCAAAACTCCAAAGTCTTGAGCATCGACGCCGAGTCGCTAGCCGGTCAGTTTACTATAGTTTACATTTCGGGGAGTTTGCACTGAAATTGCACTATTTAATTCCACCAAGTCCGACCCACCATCGGACCACTAGACGTACGGCGTTGCGCCATCGGTACATGGTGGACATCCCACCCATACGTACAAAGCGTTTTGGGAACACATTCATTATGTGTACAGCTAAGAAGTGGAGTCTGTGTTTCCTGATAACTACAACCTAGGGGTCTATAAGTCAAGAGTGAATAGGTTACTTCTAGGCAAGCGTGCCCCATCGTCGGCCACATCATCGCTTACCATCAGGTGAGATAGTGGTCAAACGCGAGCCTATCAATAATAAAAAAAAAACATCTTTAGCACCAACCGCTTTCAATACCCTTAGCTTATATGCGTCACTTGTGTCGCATTGCAAGTAATTGATGGCATTTCCTAGTGGCGGCCGCTAAGACGTCACGTGTATATTGTTTTTCTATACTCCAAGTTAGTTTACCAAGTTTTCTAATACAAAATATCTTGACTGGATTGCCTTTCTTTAGGTAGGTAATATCATCATCAAACGACTTCTCTCGCTTTGAGTTGAGTGAGAGGAGATTGTCAGACTTTTACTGACTACAACTTATCTATATTTTTTCACAGTAACTCTTTCGTACAATCTCGGAGCCCTGAGTGTCTGGGGGTAGATAATTTACTGTAAATCACAGGGATGCGTCAAGTGACTCTAGAACCTGGTCATTGTAATCCATACTAATCTTTCTATTCAAGTTTTGATAAATTTTAGTATAGAGATAGCTTGAAGTGGCTTTGAAGGACGTAGGTTTTTTCACACCGAGTATGTTTATTTAGTTCCCGATTTTTATTAGATTTCAGAAGATAGTGAGGCATAAATTGAAATGAATGACGCACGTTTGTGAATAATGTAAACATGTTTACTCACATTTTCAGAAAGCCGACACAACATGATATACGTCAGTACCAGCACTAATACTCGTGTTGGATTGGAAACCAAATCCATAGGACCAACTGCGTCAGACATCAGCAGACTAATTAGTACGAACAAGACCGATGCCGAGATACAGTACATTGAACAAGAAACGGAGAAACCAGGTCAGCTTTCTTCGCGATTCTTTTGTTTTTCAACCATGTTTAAGGCGCTTGCACACGCTAAGAAATTTCACCGTGACTGCGGCAGATAGTATCATTGATCATGACACGAAAATAATTTTGTCGTATCCAGGCACGAAAATTTATCTTAGCACCCCCTCACCTACCCCGCTCCCCTACCGCACCATAGCAACTTCACGCATCGTGTCTGGTGCAGACAAGATTTTTTTCTTGCTCAACGCCAAAGCGTTGTACACAGTTCATGTGTAGAAACGACACGAATTCTTGCATCGGCCCGACGACTTTTTTTAATGTGCACAAGCGACCTTAGGGCGCTTGTACACGCTAAGAAATTTCACCAATTTATCATGTACACGATAAGAATTTTGTCGGATCTAGGCACGAAAATTTATTGTGGCACCCCATCGATATATAAATGTACTACGCACTAGATTATGCGTGCCGAACACTCACTTCATTCGACTCAGGTGTAGTGTAATCCATACACCTTGAAAATTACACTACTGAAGGAAACGCGTAAGTGCCATGAAATTCATGGCGCTTAAGACATTTTGGTCGCGAAAAAAGTATCCTCTAAAAGCTACCATAGTGCTGTATGTTTTAATAGTTCTATTAAACGGCGTAATGCCAATGTAGCGCCGCAGCGAATTTTTGTTTTAACTTTTCAGTATTTTGACAAATATTTTCCATGAACGTGCTTGTTTATCTCTAGAATATAAGTCGATGTGGCACCCACTCACCTACCCCGCCCCCCTGCCGCACCATAACAACTTCACCGTCGTGTCTAGCGCAGACAAGATTATTTCCTTGATCAGCGCCAAAGCAGTTTACACAGTTCGTGTGTAGCAACTACTGGAATTCTTGCATAGGCCCGGCGAATTTTCTCAACGTGTACGAGCGGCTTTACTATGATGACAATAAGTCTAGGGCCTCCGTTATGATTCTAATGTATATTCTAATTTTTAATTAGTTGGCTTAAACTGACAGCAGTGGACAATGCCGAGCTATCAAAGAACACAACGCCCCGCTGTTATTAAACCATTGTTATAGCTGTCACTTTGGTCCATCTAATTAAAAATTATGGTATAGTTCACTTCAGTTTAAATTTTCTTAGTAATTGGGTAGTTGAGTATTTTTTTTTAACATTTACATCAAAAAGTAACATTAGCCAAATTCGCAAATAGTTTTTTTTTTTTAATCAGTTCAATATTATTTAAGTTAGAAATCTCTCAAATGTGGTAGGAGAAACTGTCTAGGACCAGAATATGGATGCATACACACTGAAATGGGACGTCATCGCCATTACGTTACGTGTATACAAAAGGGATAGTGAAATGTTTCCACTACGCCCCCACTCTTTCTCATACCAATATTTCAATTTGCTGCTTCATTTAATAACCAATTTTGTTGGTTTTCAGAAAAAGATTTCTGTTTGGTTTATTTGTTTTTAGTATAATGCTTACATGCATAGCTGAGCATAAAACTCCAAGCAAGCATCATGCGCGGGCTTGCGGAAGCCGAGCGATGGGTAGCTCGCCGTCCGACCGTCCAGTAACCGTCCGGACCGAGCCAAAGTCGTCGACGGTGCGTAGTGTTCCACGCCCGCCTCAATGAGATGTCAGCAAGACCATACCCAGCAGGGTCGAAGCCTACTGGGGCCATGGGTTGTGCGAAAGGGAACCCCGGCGTCCTGGAACGAAGGCAAAGAAAGAACAGGAGTGGGTTTTTAGTCAGTAATGATTTCCCACCTAAAAAAAAAGCAAACATCGTCACATTGTCCGGTCCCGTACTTAGACCTCAGCTGATCGTCGGTGTAACTTTTGAGAGGCCATGCTAAGGTTTTTTTTCAAATTGGTCATTGTTTTAGCCGGCTAGTTACTAGTAGTGGTAGTTTATCAGGTAGTTTATCAGTAGGCTGCTATTGTTTTCTGGTATTCAGGATCACAAAGTGCGAATTGATAAAGTACCTTACTCTCCTAACCCAAATTCGGCGTTCGCACGGCACGGCTATTTTTTTCCTTTTTTAACCCAAACTCGACCGCTTCCGTCATTTTTCCTGCATATTTATTCAAAATACATGCATTCTTGTAACAGCGGTTGTAACTCTTCTTTAGCGAACGTTCGTAAAGTTAAATATAAACAGCCTATTATTCCAGGGGTAAAACCCTGCACGCTATGTTATGTGACATGTCATAAATATGTGTATTTGTGTAATCCATTTTGGTTGTCATTTAAGTGTGTCAAGGGTGTATGGGGTACAGATTTGTAAGGATAACATGTATTAATATAAAGGGTTACATTATGTGATTGCATGATAATTCTGAAAGGCTCACTAAAGTAAGGATATCCCTGCCGCACGCAATTTACTGTTTTTCGCACTAGTGCGGAAAACTACTATTATTACTTTTGTCGTATCAGCCTGGGCGCTAGGCGTCCCCCACTAGTTGCTCGTCAACCCCCGTTTATTTATATATTCGTAGGTGTATTGAAAAATTTAGTTTTTTTATACACAAGTCACTGTAGCACTCGGCTCCATAACACCCTTGCCTACGGCTCGGGCAAATTCCGTCTAGGTCGCAATGACAAGCTTTCTCCACTTGTATCAAAATATACTGTTTCAGTTTAATTTTACAGTTAAAAATGATTTCCGCGAAAAACTGTTATTACATTGTCAATGCATTGCGAGATCCTTAGGTTAGATGTTAAAACACTTAAGTAGTTAAATACTGGTCATCATCATCATCATCATAATTTCAAGCTTCGCCACTACGACTGGTAACGCGTAAATTGGATTCACACGACTCTCACCAAAAAAAACATCTGATCAAAAAAAAATCATACATATATCCTAAGGTAAGGTGACTCCGTTCCGATCGTCACCGAGTTAAAGTTGCTTGAGAGCCATATCTGTGATAACCTCATCCCTTTCTCCACTCACGGCAGAGTCCCCTCTGTGAGGAGTGGCTGGAGAGACGTCACGGCGTCCTCACCATCCGCATGCCGCGGATCCTCACCGAACATGTTAAGTTTGGGAGGTTCCTGCATCGGATTCAGGTGGATGAAACGCCCGGGTATCACCATTGCGCAGACTGCCTAGAGGACACCGCGGAGCATACGCTGAATCCGATGACACCGTGGAGGTGTGCCCAGCTTGGGTGGACCACCGCCACGTCCTCGTAGAGGTGATCCACTGATCCACTCCGCCACTGCGGTGACCTCTCGCGCTGGATCCACCGGAACATGGCCAGTGAGTGTGAATGGCAGGCAGTCGCCTCCTTCTGCGAAGCAGATATGCTAGCAAAGAAGACGGCTGCACGCTTGAAGGAACGGACGACCTCGACCACCAGCCATGGTAAGCACGGGTTTACAGACGACGATCAATGGGTAGCTCGCCGTCTGGCCATCCAGTAACCGTCCAGATCGAGCTCAAGTCGTCGACAGCGCGTTATTCACAAAAATTATAATTTCTATATTAAATATACTTAACTTTGTCTTTTATCACATTCATTCATTCATTTCATTTCATTTTGTCTTTGTCTTTTTTGATCTTTTAGACACAAATAAATCTATTGGTCACTAGCAGTGGAACGAGTAACGTAATTACTTTTTTTTCTTACACATAGACAGTTTTTTGTATCCCCAGAATGATATATTTATTTTGGCAACATTTGTGGCCAATGTATTGGGTGGCAAGAAATACCTACTCAATTGATAGATCGACTCAACTTGATTTATAGTGTTTCTTCATAGCTGGTGAGTTTCAATCAATAAAATGGCAACCTCAACCGCCAGATTAGACCCTAGTTTGGCGTCACGTTAACCTATAGTAAACGGCTGTTTTGACACATTGTGGTTTTGAAATGTCATTCTGAATTTGTGTGTTATTTTCTCATTTTTTACACCAAGATTTGTCTTATTTAGGCCCGACTAGCTTCTGCCAGCGGCTTCGCCCCGTAAAAAAAGGTTTTCATCATACAAACTTTGGCCCCCCGTTTCATCCCCTTAGGGTGTCAATTTTGAAAAATCCTCTTTTAGTGCTCGCCTTCGTCATAAAAGGAAGCTTTGTGCAAAATTTCACTCAGTAGTTTAGGCTGTGCGTTGATATGTCAGTCAGTCAGTTTCTCCTTTTATATATAGATACTGTTGAAATTATTCTCTCTATATTTCCTAAGTGTACATTTTGTGTTATCGCACTATATACTGAGTTTTTATTTATGTTTCATCTCTTATGTATTTTTAGTTTTAATAAATTCTTATGTGAAGCACAATTTTTGTCTTTATTTGTTTTAATTTAGCCTAGGCTAAACAGGTATCAGCCCAGGCATACCTGTGTATGGCTTTTCCCACTGCTAAGCAAAGGCTTCACCCAAATCCTTTTAAGTAAGATTCTTTAACCATTTGAACCAACCGTTTTTTGAGGTAGGTTTCGCTCTAGAGTGAAGCGAAAGGTCGTATCAGACTTTTACTGACTAAAATACCTGGGTTCCTCAATAGCCTTATGTGTGGAGGACTATGGTTACTGTTTCAATCGTTTCCGAGTTCCCGAGCAGGCATCTGCCCTACTGACTGCTGACTAATGGACATCTCTTTGAAACACGCGTGGAACACTACGCGCCGTCGACTCAATCTCGGTCCTTATCGAACGGCCGAACGGCAAGCTACCTATTGCTCGTCGTCCGCTTAACCAACGCTTGTGGTAGGCATCTAGGTTGTCTCACCACCCACCCCTTTCCAGGGCACGCCACAATTATGGCGGTAAGTCCCCTCTTTGAGGCGTGGTTGGAAAGACCTCACGGCGTCCTCACCTTCCGCATGACGCAGGTTCTCACCGAACATGGTAAGTTCGGGAAGTTCCTGCACTGGATTCGTGCGGAAGCGACGCCCGGGTGTCGCCACTGTGTGGACCGCCCGGAGGACACGGTGGAGCACACGGTGGAGGTGTGCCCCGCTAGGGCAGAGCAACGCCGTGTCCTCGTGGGGGCGATCGGCGCCGGCGATCTCTCGCGTCGGGCCTTGGTACAGGCCATGGTCCGGAGCGAGGAGGAGTGGCGGGTGGTCGCCTCCTTCTGCGAAGCAGTAATGCTAGCAAAAGAGGTGGCCGATCGCGTGAGGCAACGGTCCTCACGCCCCAACCGCCGCCGGGATTCCGATCCCGATTTCCGGCCACCGTAGGCGCGGGCTTGCGGACGGCGAGCAATGGGTAGCCCGCCATCCGACCGTCCGGTAACCGTCCGGACCGAGCCCAAGTCGCCGACGGCGCGTATTGTTCCACGCGCGCCTCGAGGGTGGGGGATGTCAAAAGATGATTTTCTATTATCGCATTGGCTTACATGGTGGACGGTTCGTATTGATCTTTTCCTGTGATTCTTAAATAGTAACCCTTTTCTTCGTTTTAATTCCAGGAAATGATCGTGAACCCATTATATCCATGTGCATGCTGAACCAGCTCAACAATGAGACTCCCACTCAAACTGAAGAATTTGACAAATTCGAAGGTGAGTTTAGAACATTTTAAAACATATTTTAGAGACCGACCGAAGGTGCAATTTTGGTCAATTTCTGCCAAAAAAAAATACTGGTTTCGGCTGGAGTTTTATTTCAGTGAAGAAGGAGAAGGGAGCGACTATTCGACTCGACTGAAACTACATAGCGTCTTTGAGCTGACTACTCGAATATTTCATAAAACTTGTTCCAGGAAATACATGTTTTTTTAAAACCCTTAAAAAGTGTCGTCATTCAGAAACCCGATTAAATGTACAAGGTTTCTATTGATGTACTTTTTTTATATTTTTAATATAATATGAGTACATTATGGAGGGCCAAGGTTCACGTAATATAGCAGATTTTCAGAGGTCTTTACTAGATTAGTCTTACACAAATTTATGTTTTGATTTCTATAGAAGCCTAGATAATATCCACAAAATAGCTACCTACCTATAATATCTGGAGAAAGATGTGTAATAACGTCATAATCACGTATAAGCGGTTGTATGAAAATGTACCTCGAAAAGGACGCTCTTAAGCGAGTGAAACCGCTGGCTGAAGCTAATAAAATATTCCGATGATGACAGAAACGAAACTTAATAAATAAAAAGGCTTCCTGAATCCATTTCAACAGAAACCTCAACCATAAAATCTGTGTAAATACACTTAACATTCCACCACGCCATACATTTTTCCGCCTTTGCATTTTACAAGCGGTGTTTGGTAATTTTTCACGGCATTTATTCCCAAAGCCCTTTATGAATCTGTTTAATGATATGGAAGCATTCCGCTTGTATGGGAAATAACACGCTATGTGACGCTTCGTTTTTCATTGCTTTGCCGCGAAAATTGACGACATTTCATTGATTTATAAGGGGCCATCCATAAATTCCGTCAGGGTGGAGAGAAGTCGACGATGTGTGACATTATGTGAAAAGTGGTAGGACGTCACATTTTCAAAATCTATATCTAAGTAGTGAAATGCGAAATTTTATCTATTATCGAAAAACTTTAAATATTTTGAACCTTTGATTTCATATTAATTTTGTCGTATGGATCAGAATGTTGAACTGTGAAAAAGATGGATGAAAAAAGATTGTATGTAACTGAGATGAGAATGTTGAGATGACGTGTCGTGTGACGAGAATAAATAAAGTGAGAAACGAGTACCTATGTTAGAGGAAGTTTGAAAAAGACTGAAAAGTTGAAGGGGAATTGTTTGTCTTGGTATGGTCATCTGAATATGAGGGATGAAACGCATCTTACTAAAAGAGTTATGAATAGGTCGGTCATATGGATGGATGGAGAAATGGAGAGGGAGGCCAAAGAAAAGAAGAATATATTATGTGAGGAGTGATATGAAAGAAAGGGAGTTAGTGATAGCCTTTCGGGTAACAAAACAGAATTGAAGCCGTTGTAGTCGCCGCAACACATTTTTTTTTTTCTTAAGGTAACACGGAACAAGGCCAAAAACTGATAATTTCATATTAATAAAACTATTTTTGGAACTGCTGCTTCAATTTAATCGTTTATGGATGTAAAATAAAAATATATGAATTCACAATTTCAATGGCGAGTCTCTTATGACCACTGTGACAACGACAAACGGAGGAGTCATAAAATCATAAAATTCGGGTGACGTAATTTATGGATGCCCCTAGGTGGTTTTAGGAGTGTTTTTTTTTTTGTAATTAAAGAAATCTACGATTCTTTGCATTAATTCTGTCTTCTTGGTTCAAACCATGCTTGCAATAGTCTAGTTAATTTTTACTCAAAAAATATATTACGTTCGGAGCCTTCGTTCTTGGACAGGCCTTGCGCAACAACTCGATTAGAAACAGAAGGTAATATTTGAAACTTTTCGTTTTTTATCCTGTCTTTACCTTTCATAGTAAATATTATATTAATCGTAGGATATCTAATTTCTCAAATTCGATGGCACGAGATCGAATTTCAGTTCTTGTTTTTGAAGTGGAAAGTCACCCAATGACTTCTTTTGATCTAGTATGGAGCGAACTACTAAAACTGCACCTTTCTATTCAACGAATGAAAATAACCTAGCCCATTTACTAGATTATTGAAAAGCAATAAACATCATTGGAAAAATCGTGTGAATATCTTTCAAGGCATTTAGTACGACGTAAGTTTATCATCGTCGTCGTATTTATGATTTATAAAAATCTTTTAAAATAACTTATTTATTTATATATTTTTTTTATTTTTTTTTTTTATTTAGGGTTTTATTGTTCCTTGTAGGACATATCAAACCCATTGTACTAAACAATATCTACTTACATTATTCCTTAACATTAACTTAATAAATATATTTTTCTATTGGCTACTGAGGGAGTCGGTGTTGAGGCTGTGGCAGTAGCAAGTAAAACTTTTTCGCCATTTCCGATACAGGATCAGCTAAAACACGCTGAATGACTCCTACATCCATCCTATTAATATTAAACTTTCTCATCACCGATTCCCTCTCCACCTCGTTCCGAACACACTCCATAAGCAAATGTTGCACGTCCTCAATTTTACCACAAGTTGTGCAATTTGGAGAGTCTATCTTATTCATTAGGTGTGCAAACTTTGCTGACGGGTAGTGGCCAGACCGAATTCTAAATGCTATCTTTAACAAATATCTACTTAAACTACTATTTGAAAACCAAGGCACTCGAGGAGGCTCGGATTGTATAGTCTTATACCATATTCCCTTAACCTTACTGCGTTCATCAAAAGATACTTTCCAAAGATCCCAAGAGATCAATTTATATTTTGGTAAAATCTCACTATAAAAAGGTGCAACAATTTTGTGTATTCCTTCCTTGGAAGCTAGTTTCGCAAGCCGGTCAGCCTCCTCGTTACCTGCTAAACCTATATGAAGCAAACCTATATGAAGCTGAAGTTGCAATGGGTTCCCCATTGCAACTTCAGCGATTTCCCATTTTGACTAAATTTATGTATCCAGTCTAAAATTGTGTAGGCTATCGAAACACCTCTGACACCAGAGGCGCATCGAGCCAAATGTTGTAATGCACTTTTGCTATCTGTTAGAATAACTACTCGGTTTGAATTTACATTATCGCAGTGTGAAATGGCTTCTGAAATTGCAACAAGTTCCGCCGACATTATAGTTATGTTATCACAAATTTTTACACATCGAGATTCTCTGTAAGTAACATCATAAAAGGCAGCACCCACCGAATTAGTACTCTTTGACCCATCCGAAAATATTTTATGGAAATTTTCATATTTTTCGTTTAATTCTTTGATAATGTTGTACTTAATCGAATTTAAGTCGTACATTCTTTTAGGGCAGTTGGTGCTATCTAAATTTAAAACTATGACATTAGAGACATTACATTATTATTATGATTTATTTATATACACACAAACGCTTAAAAGCGAAAAGAACAAAATACAGATAGAAGATTACAAAGTTGCAGCTTATTTCTTACGAAATTAAAAAGAATAATTTACAATTTAATAATATTTTAAACTCGGAATTCATGTACCTTTTTATCTTCATTTCTCATCTATCATATGAAATACCCAGTTTTGATTCACATACTTTGCAAAAAGGACAAAGGCTTGGCAAAGATCTGCCGCCTAGGGCCTCGTAACGGTTAAGGCCGCCCTTGAGAACCTCTGATTGAAACCTTCAACTGGCCTATTGGTCTAGTGGTTAGTGGCCCTGACTGCTATGCCGAAGATCATTGGATCGATTCCCACCCAAGACAAATGTTTGAGTGATGAACACGATCATTTGGTCTGTATCTGGGTGTAATTTATTTATATAATATGTATGTTTTTAGAAATATATGAGTATGTTTATCATTTGTCTAGTATCATACCTCTGCTCTGCTTAGTTTGGGACTAGATGGCGTTGTGTAGAAGTTGTGAAACATTATTATTATCTTTTCTTTACTTCGAAATCCAGTTGATGAGACTTCGAACGAAATAAAAAAACGTACAAGACGGCAGCTATCGCATATTCTCGCCACGCTATCGCATATTATCTCTAGTCATAGCATAATTGTCACCACTCTTTGCATATAAACTCAGTTTATAATACTAAACTCTACAGAAGCTCATCTGCTTCTAAGCTGCGGAGTGGTTGCTAGATACAGGACAAAGTACTTCGAGAGCCTCGCTGCTGGCCTTCCTTAAGGAGTTGAGGTGTATCGAATGACACATTTGTCCCACCCGTACGCAAAATACGCGCTTTGAACGTAGAGCTGCGGACACCAGCCCGTTATACAAATACAATACTAAATTTTAAAATGGTCTTGCAGCAATACCTAATAGAAGCGCCTCAATGATGACGTCATACTGCGGGCTGCCTGCAGCCATCCAAGTGCCGGCGATGTCAGCGATGTCTATCAAGAACGACACCTCCAGATACAGTGGTCAGTGTCATCAAGATTTTAAATATTTAGGGTGTTTTCAATTTAGACGTTTGATGTGGGACCGCTACCGCACGTTTATATCCCGCAACCGGCCCGCTGCCGTACGGTAGCAGTCTGACACCAAACGGTTTAATTGAAAGCGTATTTGACTGCCGTGCGTTTGTATACCAGTGACGCGACAACAGTCAAGCCATAGACTCTGACGAAGAAACATTACTGTTAGTGCTTTTGTTGAAAATCATCAAGTTGTCGAGCATTCGCGGTACCGGCGCCACGTTGTTGCCGCACCGCGCTCTTTGTATGAAGAAAACTATCGTCCGTGCGCAGTACGACTAACGTACCGCTTCGGTACCGCAGCCAGCCGTCAAAAAACGCATAAATTTAAGGATCATTCGACGGCGTCATGGTAGACAGCGGCGAAAATGGTGTGACGATTTGATTATGTTCGCGGAGAAAACTTGGCCAGAGATCGCCCTAGACAGAGAGGTTTGGAAGGTGAAGGGCCTCCCCCTTTGCCCAGCAGTGGGAAACAAAATAGGCTATTAAAAAAAGGTTCATACACGTATCAGTCACGTCACCGTCACAATATCGCTGATCAATCACTGGTCGTATGTGGATAAAAGAAACACACCGATATCGTGACGAGACATGCCTACAACGTCAATGGAACTATATTATTGGACCACTAGACTTGACTAGACGTACAGCGATGCCCCGACGTTCCGGCTTTATGTCGACACCGCCACCGGCCCACGTTAAAAACCAGCGCTGTGAGCTCATCACATTATGCGTGAGGCCGCAGCTTTATGCTGAAGGTTCAGCCGTTTTGCGCGGATCTTCCCTATCTATTGATTGTGTTTGTTAGCTTGTTTTAGGATTGCGTCATTTCGCGTAAATAAACTGTTTTTCTTTCTTCTTTACATTGCTACTTGGTGGACATCCCACCCATACGCACAAAACATTATGGGAACACATTCATTGTGCATGTTAACGAGCGGAATTCTCTGTCGGAGTCTGTTTCCTTTTTTTGTGGTGGTAAATCATCACATAACTCCTCCCGCGAAAGACTTTTACCGACTAAAACTCACCTCTGTTCCTTCAGTTGCCCTTTGCATTCCAGTTTCCAACAATTCTGCAACTCTTTCTAACAAACCCGCAAAGTCCGTGTTTCCTGATAGTTTAAACCTTTTTTAGGGTTCCGTACTTCAAAAGGAAAAATTTGAACCCTTATAGGATCGCTTGCTTGCCCGTCTGTCTGTCTGTCTGTCTGTCAAGACCCGTTATCTCGGAAAAGCGTGGAGATATCGAGTTGAAATTAAAACTATATACTCAGTTCTGCGGTCCCTTGAAGCTGTGAAAAAATCAAACTTCTGAGTTGACAAATGAGTGAACAAAAAAAAAGATACAGCTGTTTATGTTTCAAAAAACGTATGCTTCGACATTTCAAAACTCATTGGGTACTTCCAGTTGATCTAGAGTCCTGAAATTTGGCATGAAGCAAGGTCTTATAGCACAAATATAGGAAAAAATCAGAAAACTGTAAATTTGTAGTTACGTCACAAAAAAAAACTTTTTTTTTCGATTTGGAAAACTTCGTAACTCAATTCGGGAATTGAATTGTTTTCAGTGGTAAGTTTGTACGGAACCCTCAGTGAGCGAGTCCGACTCGCACTTGCCCGGTTTTTATGTGGAAAATCATCAAATGACTTCTCTTGCTCTAGGTATAGCGAGAGGGAGTTTCAGACTTTTACTGACTAAACCCCACAGTGTTGCTCTAGTTCCCCTTTCGAGGGCCACGCTGATTTTTTAGAACAATCCGCAGCCCTGGCAGGTATCAGCCCTAACTGGCCCCGTCAATCTTGCTGTCATCGCTTTGAGGCGCGCGTGGAACACAACACGCCTCAAAGTGATGTGATGAGTTTCTACTTATTATAAGTCATTTTATTCTTAAAATAATAGTTGAACTGTTACGGCTCGTTCACAACCTTGTCGCTGTGAGCGGTAGCTAAGCGCGGGGCGGCGAGCGGTAAGATTAAACGTATGAAAATGTTTGAACCACGAGACGCCGCTCATAGCGCCCTCCGCGTTCGCTTACCGATGCCACCCCGCTCACCGCTATGACCGAAGTCGTGACTAGGTCGTTATATTTTCAAATAAACTGGATCCAACTTCAACGGCCATGAAATGTAAATATATTTTTAATTTTTCAGTTCCACCACACTCTTCCAGCGGCATGATGGCTCTCGATATAGAAACTAACACCAACTACGAACAAGGCCCAGGTAAGTTAGTTTTATAAAGTACCTAGAACCTTTAGTGAACCCATATAGCGCTAGTGCCAGTTCAAGTTCCGTATAATAAGATGGGCTTAAACCATAAATTGCTATCGCGGAAAAGTGTGTTCTATGCTTTATCTACTTCTCTGCTGCTCGTTTTGGACTAATTTCAATTTGAGATAGTTGTATCATTTTTCTGGGACTCTCCAAGTTTCATTGCTTTGGTAAGCACCTAGATTTTGGTAACTGTAACAATACATTGCCTGCCCCCCTCTTACCCAGTAACTCAGGCTCGAGACTCGTATTTATGGTTATTGAGGCCTACAAAAATCAATCGAAAACTTGTGTTCTTATGCTCCAAGAAAAGCAAGCGCGTAGCAGTTACGTAGCAGTCGTAGCGGCTTAAGGCTACGCCTTTGGCTTGCTACGATGTAGCAAGAAGGTTAGACTCAACTCACACTGGAGCAGAGTCGAAGCGTCGCGTCGCGTCCAGTTTTTCTAATACAACGCGTGGGGACGCGCGTGCGCAGTGCTGGTCCAGTTTAAAGACTTTTGAACATCTGTGAATGGCGCTCGTGCTCGAGAGCTGACGTGTCACTGCGCGCAAGTATGGCTTACTGTCCACGGACGCGTAGCGTCATAGACGCGTATTCGTCATTATATGCTTGCTGTACGCCTGCGTGAAGCTTTCATACAAAACTACAAAACTGTGTCGACGAAGCGGCAAGGTTGTGCCGTCGCAACGCACGGCAACACGCGTAGCCGCACGATTCTAACCAAGCGTCAACGCGCCAGGAAAATAGAGATTCTTGGCGTTACGCTGACGTCAACTCTCAACTTTGGGCCATACATCGAAGCAAAGGCTCAACTGGTAGCAAAAAAGCTGGGAATCCTCGCGAAGGTCAGACAGTACTACACGCCGGAACAGCTGCTAAAACTTTATCAAGCGCAAGTTCGATCGTGTATGGAGTACTGCTCTTATCTTTGGGACGGGTCTGCCAAATACCAGCTTGATGCACTCGAGAGTCGATTGAGAGGCGAGCCAAGAGGATCATCGGCAATGATGCACTTGTTGAGTCGAAGCTCCAAAGCCTTGGGCATCGCCGCCGAGTTGCTAGCCTGTCGGTTTTCTATCGTTTACATTTCGGGGAGTGTGCACTGGAATTGCACAATCTAATTCCGCCAAGTCCGTTCCATCATCGGACCACTAGACGTACGGCGTTGCGTCACCGGTACATGGTAGACATCCCACCCATACGCACAAAACGTTTTGAGAACACATTTATTATGCGTACAGCCAAGGAGTGGAATTCCTTGCCGGAGTCTGTATTTCCTGATAGCTACAACTTAGGGGTCTTTAAGTCAAGAGTGAATAGGCTACTTCTAGGCAACCGTGCTCCATCGTCGACCACATCATCGCTTACCATCAGGTGAGATGGTGGTCATACGCGAGCCTATCATTAATAAAAATAAAAAAAATTACTGATTAATTTTAGCATGGTAAATAGCGGTCATTGCTCTTTCACCAATATCTCTTCATAGGACTAGGAAGCCGAACAATAACTATGCAGCGTTTTTTTTTATTATTAAACATGTTGAGGATCACGAGATATAATCGAATTAGGACGGGTAAAAACTTATTTTGAAGATTTTTATAAATAGTTGCTGGGTCAATGACCACATTTTTCATGCTAAATAACTATGGTTTGTGATTTTTACGTCTTCTTGAAGGTCTAACTCTAAAATTAAATAGAGGTGCACATATAAGTCCTTGTTCGGCTATACCTTCTATTTAGACGTGTTTCGTATTATCCTACTAATATTATAAAAGTGAAAGTTTGTATGTATGAATGTATGGATGTTTGTTACTCGTTGACGCAAAAACTACAGGATGAATTTCGATGAAACTTGGTACACGGGGAGATAATGTCCTGGAATGACACATAGGATACTTTTTAACTCAGAAGTATATTCCCTTGGGATTCTTTGGAAGCCGATGGCAGCAGCTGTTATTAATAAATCAGTAACATATTTATTTTGAACAGTTGCAGAGAATCTTACGCAGACTTCCTTAGTAAAAACTCAGCAAAAGTCTCTGGAGGTGAACACTTTTAGGATCTGTGCGAGCAAGCCAGTCGTCTCCAAGGACGATATAAAAAACAGTAATCACTATTTCAAATTCTTTATTCTATCCATATTATACCATACGGTACGGTACCCGTATGGTGTCCGGACCTAAAAAATAGCACCATCCCATCTCTTCCCGTGTGTGTCGTAAGAGGCGACTAAGGGACACACCAGAGAATGGCCAGTAGCATTTTCTGTGCATTGCAACAACCGCGCTGCGATCGCCAACTCGCTTGCCAAGCGTGGCTATTATGGCAAACCCCCCTAATGAAAACCACAACAAGGAAATGGCCCCTAGTGCCCGGCAGCCTGTCTACCCTTAGACCGAAGAAAGAGTCGCGGGAATGCGATGAATACGAGATGCACAGGATCGTTCGTTGTGGCTATACTTGGGGGAGGCCTACGGCTAAAGTGATTATGATGATGATGATTCTATTCATATACAGCTCTTTTTGCTGTAACCTTATTGTATGTTTTGTTATTAATTCTATAGCTTTAAATAATTTAGTTGAAGAGAACACTAACTTTTTTGTGATATTGACGATGCAGTCGTAGGTTAATGATATCGCAGTCAAGCACTGGTTTATATCAATTAAAAAAGTAAAATATCACGAATCACTATAATTTTAACACTATAATTTTTTCGTAACATTGCGGTATTATTTTTCCACGGTGTATTTTTTTAAGTAGTGTTAGCTCCGGTACCTATGCAGACAAAGGTGCAATATCTCGCAACCTCTATTGAAAAGGGAGGATCCTCCGACCAGATGCGTGTTGTGTCTGATCCTGGCAACTGTCCGCGAGTTGTTGTCGGGGCGTTGTACTTTGATTGCGTGACGTAGGATTTGTGTGATATCAAATCTGTAGTTCACATAGTCGATGTAGATGTCGCTAAAGTACCAACACATTTTTTTTTTAATTTCCCAGGTGTTCACAACCAGTTGATGTCCCTATCCCGTCTAATCGGTAAAAAGAGGACAGATTGTAGCATCAACTCGCAGATAGAAGACAAATGGATAAATGAATACTCTCCTGTAGAATCAAGTTTGTATTTAAAGTTTATTATTTATTTCTATTTCTAGTATTTTGAAAACACCAAAAATATGTACGGTTTTATTGATAGGTAGTCGTATTTTTTTTTTATGTATCGTTTCGAGTGCTAATAGATTCTGTTTGCTAAGGGTGTTTTTGAGAATCTTCCTTTTGGCTGATATCGAGAAAGTATTGGATTTATCCAATTTTAGCTCAAAAACAAGACCATGCTGCGTTACCTGTTTTGGTTAAGCAGCAATCGAGAAAATGTGAGCAAATAGCAACTTATTTTCGAGTGAAAAGAGAATCATTTGAACAAATGTGTAATTTTACTAAACTGAAACGAGAAGATAATAATTAATAAGCGGGACAGCATACCTATCTGTAATTTTGAGGTAAGAAAAAAATATTGCATAATTTATATTTTTCTCTTCAGGTCCTCAACAAAAGAAGTTTTCAAATACGTTCAATACTTATAATTCCAAGAAGGGTATGTTAAAGTTTTGGTTTTAGATATATTATTCAGTAGTTTTATTTTAATATTGTTTTTCACTCCATTCGTAGTCCAATCACACGAGACTGTAGTGCATTGGTAGGCACATCTATTCTTCAACAATAAGACGCGCTAACGCAAGCGCATCTACTGATCATCTCCTCAATATTGCATGCATTAAGCGCCGAATACACTAGCGAACATTTTGTCCCGCAACATGAAGCGCGACACTCCATATACGTGACGCTGCAACGTTGCATAGTGTCCCGCAACATGCCCCACAACATTGTACGTGACGCGGGGCATGTTGCTTGCTCCCGCCTCGAGAGCGAGCGCACGTGTCCCGCGCCATGTCACGCCATTTGTCGCCGAGTGTCTTTCTCGTTGTAGTAAGAAATTCCGCATCCACCACCTTCTCTTTCTCTTACGTTTCAACACACTCGATATAATTACTATGTAAGCAGCACTAGTACCCACAACCTCCTCGGGCGACATTTCTATGAGCACTGACTAGTGTGGCCGGCAAAATGTTCCGCGACAATTGTCTCGGGACACTTCACGTAGTTGTTGAGGGATATGTTCCGCAACATGTTTCTTCATTAGCCCCCTAGTGTATCCCAGGCTTAAAGCCTCAGATACATTAGGAGACAAAATGTCCCAACATCCTCAACATGACGCGCAACGCTGTCAAATTGTCCAACTGCAAGTTGCAGGACACTGCTATAGAGTGAGCGCTGCGTGTCATGTTGGGGGACGTTCTGTCTTCTAATGTATCTGAGACTTTAACATAACTGATAGCCGGCAAAAAACCTTTTGAGTGAATAAGCTCCTGATAAATTAGTGCGCTTCATCATCAACGATTGCATCACTGATTACCATCAGATGGGATTATAGTCAAGCACTAGTTTAAAAAAACAAAAACCACAATCACGTTAGCTTTCTTATGTGTGATAAAACTATTTTTACTTTCCAGCCTTCGAATCATTTATGCACTCTGATGAAGAAAATCAAAAAAGAAAATCTTGCACTTTTTGCTTGAAAACTGAATCTAATGATAACAATCCAATACCATACGGTTAGTTTTACATTATTATTATTTATTTGTCTCAGGACCTTGAGGTCCTGGACCTTTGGAAGGCGTACGAGGGGCCGAAGCCAACTAGCAGAAGCCTTTTAGACAATTTTCATGGAACGTGATACCAACCGACAATTATCCCTGTACACACTATGCTAGTACACCCAAAGGCAACCCTTAGTTGGTGGGAAACTAATGTGACATATAGAAAATAAAGATATAAGGCTATGGTTTTGGGAGGTTTAAGTGGACTGGTTACTAAGAACTATGTTAAAACTATGGCCCCTGCCTGAACAATGTTATTAATATACATCGATAAAAAAGGCAGGGGGTGACTTGCACACTCAATAAACGGGTCCCAAAAACGGCCGCTAGCACGAAGTGCGTCGCAACTGAGGTGATTGAGGAGAGGAGAGGTATACCATTGCTATCAGGACAATCCAGGAAGTATTGTCAAGATCTCTACCAGCAACTTACTGGACTATAAATCCGTCTCCTGAGCACGTTTACTCTTGCGAATCTCCACTTAAGCCAGTCAATAAATGCAAGAGGGGGTGGGAGCTCTGTTCTTCGTCAGTGTTCACTACGGCCGGCTAATTAAGGCAAACCGGAGATGAAAAACAAGAATTCTCCCGGGAGATTGAGTCTATAGGGTCGCTTATTGTTACTATTTTTCATTTTATTATCATGAGTACCTACTTTGTCCCTGGTTAATCAGTTGTTGTACTAACCTTGGCGATAGGAAAATATTTTCACCAGCATTATTACCGAGGCGCTAGTTTGTTTTTGATCAGCACCAAATGTATTTTGTCAGCAAAAAAAAAGTTAATATTGAGCTGTTTCTAGACGTCAACAAAAACTTTTAATTAAATTATATTAAGGCAGCCTTATGGAAGAAAAAAACATGTTGTGCCGACCCCAAATAAGATGGGACAAGGGCAGGAAGATGATGAAGGCAGCCTTATAATTAACTTCATTGGAAATTAAATAAATTTGCAACAATATTAGTGGTAGATTAGCAAATCTTGACTTGAAATTTTTCAAATATTGGCAAGCTGTATAATTAAACCCATTAGAACCATAATCCATCCCCTTGAGCTTGGCCTATCCATGTCGATCGTGAAATCCTGTTGACCAAATATTTTAATTTTTTTCTGACCAATGATAAAACATATATAATCAAGCTGACCAAATAGTTAACTGTTTTATAATAATCTTTGATTTAGTTGCTGATCAGTTAATGCTAGTGGATTGCTTTTTACGAATATGTTGAGAAATACTTACTTCCCATTTGCTATAAAAATCTTTTTTTTTACAGAACTCCCAAAATTAGTATTGTCAAAAGATAGTCTTGAAGATGTATTACCCATGCTAAAAACTAACGACATATACAATAAGAAATCGCAGACTGAACTCGTTCTGTCTCCACTAATGGTTGACCAATTCACGTCAGGTATGTTTTAACCATAAGGGAAGTAGTTGTAATAAAATAGTTTAACTAACAATCAACGAGGATTTTCCAATTTTAGATAACTATGTTTCCAAAGATGTGAAAGAATCTATGCTACAAGCTTGTCCAGAGATTTGCGATACAGGTATATTGATGCCTTACAATAAATTTGTTTTTTCTTCTGTACAAAAAATCATTCTAGTTAATTTCTCCTCTAGAATCTCCAGGTCGTTTCAACACGGGGTCCAAATTGAGTATAATTGTAAAGTTGGACAGTTATATTAAAAGTAAATGTGTGATCTCGATAAACTTTACAAAATCGAAGTGTATGGAATAGGTAGGCGTTTTTTTGCAATATTTATTATTTTCATTTACAAGAGTTTTATCGATTAATTTATTTTGTAACATTATTGTGTGTAAATAATTTCAGGGCAGTCAATTTAAATCACCCAAAAGTTTTTCGAATTTGGTAAATAATTTAATAAAAAAAATAAAAAAATTCCCTCTTACAAAAACTTTTTATTATTATTATTAAACTAGCTGAGTCAGGGGGGTTTAGGGTAGGAGGGTTAAAAATACCTTGCGACCTATTCTCATACCTAACACCAGTACAAAAAAAAAATCGGTCAAGCCGTTTTGGAGGTGTTAGGTAACAAACACTGTTACACGAGACTTTTATATATTAGATGATGAAAATTCACTGCCCTTAGATTACTTGCATCTGATAATGTTACACCACGTTGCCATGGTAACCGATGACGTGTTGGTTTAGGAACGGAGTCGCTATCCCCGACCTGCTCCAAGAAGTCTGCGTGTGTGTTGACGACTCAGTGTGTCCTACCCCCATCACCGCCGTGCAGTGGTGGGAAAGTGTTTAAGCCGAACAATCGTGGTAATATTTGTTCATTATCATCATTTCAGTCGAAATACGTTCACTGTTGGACATTGGCCTCTCCCAAGTGTTGCCACAACGTTCTGTGCGTCTCGCATCCATCGGATTCCCGCAAACCTCACCAGGTCATCAGCCCCACCTTTCTAACGATGCGTGTTCCGGTACACCGTCACCACTCCAGAACCTTTCGGCCCCAACGACCATCTGTTCTGCGAGCAATGTGCCCTGCCCACTGCCACTTAAGTTTGGCAATTTTGTGTCTATGTCGGTAACCTTGGTTCTCCTGCGGATAGCTTCATTCCTGGTGCGATAACGCAAGGAAACTCCGAGCATAGCCCTTTCTATTGCCCTAAGATTTGTTAGAAATACTTTATTTACATAAAAATACCAAAGACAGGTCTGATCAAATCCAAACCTCATTATACATTAATGGTGGATTTCTGAATTGAGTATTTTGAGTTAAGAGCGTCTTAAACCATACTTAAATGCCAAATTTTGGCAGGTTTTCAGGGCAAAGTAGAGTTTGAGTAATTCTCAACTTCGAATGCTTAAATCAGAAATCGGGGGTAAGCCTCGGAAGCTGAGCAAATACCTAACAAAACGTTTTGGTAACACTTTAAGTATGCGCACAGTTAAGGAGTGGAATTCTCTGCCGTAGTCTGTTTCCTGATAGGTACAAACTAGGGGTATTTAAATCAAGCGTGAAAATGTTACTTCTAGGCAAACGTGCTCCATTGTCGACCATATCTTCGCTTACCATCAGATGAGGTAATGGTTAAACGCCAGCCTATCAATAATAATAAAAAAATCCTAAAAGCAACCGTTCGGCACCACTTCCTAACTCTCTAAATTTATTTTTCTCAAATCTATTGGCACACAAATCCGTTGCCGACGTCTGTTAGTCGATACCGCCACCGGCCCACGTTGAAAACCAGCGCTGTGGACTCGTCGCATTTTGCGTGTGGACACGGCATTATGCTGAGCGTACGACCGTTTTGCTCGGACGTGGCGCATATATTTTATTGTTATTTATTTTTTTGTCATGGAAAATGTTCGCAATATGGTTAGCCTTAAGTTTGCGCTTTTTCTGGCAAATGAAAAACTTTTCTTTCTTTCTTTTTCTAACGTTTCATTTGAGAAGAAGTGGCGCAACAAACTACCTATTCTTAATGCTATAACCGCCTTTCTTTTCAGGTTGTGTGTTTGTGTACGGAGAACCCCGGTGTGTTGTCCATAAGGGTTGTAGCGATGCTGCAACACAACATGAACCTTCAGCCGATAAAGGTATATATAGCTACTGACTTTTGACTTTACTTGTAGCTCTCCTCTATTAGAAACGACAAATTGGAATCGCGCACTAGCTTCTGACTTTTTATAAGCCTATGTAGGTGAATTAAAATATTTTCCTAAAAATTTGAAAGCATCAAAAACTTTAAATAAACTATTATTTGCTGAAAAGTCACAAATATAATACAAGTCAAATTGCTAATGCTCAATATTGTTTGTTTGTCCACTACGCTGCCATAGAAAATACACTACCAAGTTAACTTCACTGAAGCAATGTCACTATCTCACTCGCTACGCTATAGCAATGACACCATCACGTGTGCTACGTCGTAGCAATGACATTAATTTCCACTACGCTGCCATAGAAAATACACTATCACATTCACTTCACTGAAGCAATGTCACTATCAAGCTCGCTACGCTATAGCAATAACACTATAATGTCCATTAAGCTTATATAGAAAATACACACGTCCGTTTCTCTGAAGCGATGTCCTCATCACGTTTACTACGACGTAGTAACGACACCGTCACGTGTGCTACGCCGTAGCAGTGACACTATAATATGCATTACACCGCCATCAAAAATTCCCGTCTATTTCCCTGAAGCAATGTCCCCATCACACTCGCTACACTATAGCAATGACACCATCACGTGTGCTACGCCGTAGCAGTGACACTATAATATGCATTACACCGCCATTGAAAATACACACGTCTGTTTCCCTGAAGCAATGTCCCCATCACCCTCGCTACACCATAGCAATGACACCATAATGAGTGCTACGCCGTAGCAATGACCCTATAATATGCATTACACCGCCATTGAAAATACACACGTCTATTTCCCTGAAGCAATGTCCCCATCACACTCGCTACACTATAGCAATGACACCATCACGTGTGCTACGCCGTAGCAGTGACACTATAATATGCATTACACCGCCATCAAAAATACACACGTCTATTTCCCTGAAGCAATGTCCCCATCACACTCGCTACACCATAGCAATGACACCATCATGTGTGCTACGCCGTAGCAATGACACTATAATATGCATTACACCGCCATCGAAAATACACACGTCCTTTTCCCTGAAGTAATGTTACTACATGTCAAACTGACAATGATAGTATGTTGAAATAGTTCTGTAGGATTTTGATTTCAGTGTTTTATTTGCCCAACATTAATATCTAAAATTGTTGTCTCAATTTCATTATTTTTCGTTCCACAATAATGAAACAACTCAGCGAGCCAAACAACAAATTCTAGTAAAACATTTTTTCCAAAAACTAGAACTTAAACAAAATAATAAATCACTCAATTGAGTCAATTTGCTAATGTAGCGAACACAGCATCGTCTACGAATAACATAATTCAATTTCAGAAGTGAATCAGAGACGGGAGTATGTAACTCATTCGGTGGGGCAGCTGACATCTCACTGTTCTTTGCGAGACGGTCAGCGGAATCCAAGCGCGATGATCAGAGAAGTTCTCTCGCCAAAAGGTAAGATAGAAAGATGAAAGTTTTTTTAATGAGTATTGCTTCACACTAGAAATAACTCCTGTATCGTGGGTACGTTCAGAAATATGTAAACTCGCATACATAGACCCGGAATAACTGTCTGTATGCCATACAAATATTTGTTCCGTACTTTCTGGGATCCATGATGATGTTTATTTTTCATAGAAAACAGACTAGCGGAGTGCTCTTAACTCTACACATATGTACACAACGATATAGGAACACTTTCATCATGCGTACAGCTAAGGAGAGAATTCCCTGCCGGACTCTGTGTTTTCTGGTAGCTACAACCTAAAGGTGGTTAAGTTAGAGTGTCTTCTAGGCAAGCGTGCTCCATCGTCGACCACATCATCGCTTACCATCAAGTGAGTAGTGGTTAAACGCGAGCCTATCTATAATAGTCCGAGTCGGACTCGCGCACTGAGGGTTCCGTATCAACTTACCTCTGAAAATAGTTTAATTCCCGAATTGAGTTACGAAGATTTTTCCGAATCGCAACAATTTTTTTTGTGACGTAACTACAAATTTACTGTTTTCCTATTTTTTCCTATACTTGTGCTATAAGTCCTTGCTTCATGCCAAATTTCAGGATTCTAGGTTAACAGGAAGTGAATTTTAATTCCCTGGAGAGTGTCGAAATACACGTTTTTTGCGACATAAACGACGGCCGTGGCTTTTTTTTTCGTTAACTCAGAAGTTTGATTTATTCACAGCTTTAAGGGACCGCACATCTGAGTATATGGTTTTAATTTCAACTCGATACCTCCACGCGTTCCCGAGATAAAGGGTCTAGACAGACAGACAGACAGACGGACGGACAACAAAGTGATCCTATAAGGGTTCCGTTTTTTCCTTTTGAGGTACGGAACCATAAAAATGGTAATAATTTAATACACTAGCTGTCTCCCGCAGTTTCAGCCGCGTCTTTGATTACTGCTTTGCTTCTTTACACCGTAGCGTGATGTTATGTACCTACAGCCTTCCTCGATAAATGGACTATCTAATACCATCAGATTTTTTTCAATTCGAATGCTACTCGTTCTTTTATTACTAGCGATTCACCTCTGCTTCGCACGGTTTTTAGAAATCTTACCAATTAAAATTCTCGGGATTTCTCTATTGTAATATGCATGTATTATACACATAGACCTTTCTCATGAATCACTCTGTTTATTGGTGGAGCTAGTTGTTAATAATTCAATTTATCAAATAAACGCAAAGCAGAGCAAAAACCCTCGAAAAGCTATTTCTTATACCTACGTATGTCTCAACCAACCTTCTTTAGCTTAAGTCTGACGCTATAAAATATGGGAACATAAGGTTTGTGGTACATTCTCAGTGCCGAAACAGTATGTAATTTGCCCTTTATCATCAGGGGAGTGCCCTAAAATACGCCCTCGGATACTTTGGCCGCTGATTTATTAAGCGTTGGCAAGAAAGCTACAGTATTGGCACAGAATCAACGGCTTCCTCTCTATTTACAAGGAAATGTGGGTGCTTTAACTTGTAAAATATTCACAATTCGTACTGATGCGGAAATCTTGTATTTGTTTGCGCTGTTCTTATTAACAAATAGAGAGGTACCTATGTATTGTCAGACTCTACGTCTACAAGAATAATACATGTGGAGAAACTTTGTTATTTCGACCGAGTGGAATTCGCCCGAGCCGTAGGCGAGGGTTTTATGAAGCCAAGTGCTGAAGTGATAAATTTCTACGTGTATCAAACAACGTTTTTTAAAACTCTTGTGAAGAAATAACTAAACGGGGTTTGATCGGCGAATCGCGGGGGACTCTTAACGCCCGAACTAATACGATAAATATAGTAAATTGTGGCGGGAGCGAGCTGGCGAACTTTCCCGCACTAGTGCAGAAAACAGTAAATTACGTGCCTAAGAGCGGTAGGGGTAGTAGCAGTTTTGTGATGCAAGATATACATGGGCTTTAAAATAGTATCTCAGTGAAGGTTAGGTTACGGCTAGTATCAGCCAAAAACGTAGCTTGGACTATATTTTCAGTTTAGGCCAAAAAATAACCGAATATTCGACTGACTGACGAAGGTACCTGACAGGGCCCTAAAACCAACTTCGTCTGCTTCGTCAATGTGTATAATCATCGTTTTATTAATTTACTAGCTTTTGCCCATAACTTCGTCCGCGTGAATGTCGGTTAGCGGACGCAAAATCGAAGCGAGATAAAAATGAGCTATGTCTATCCTTGGGGTTCAAGCGTACTTCGTACCAAGTTTTATCAAAATCAGTTCCGTAATTTAACCGTGAAGGCAACTGATAGACAGAGTTACTATCACATTAAAAATTGTAACGACAAAAAATTGTAATAGACCTATGAATGGATTTTTTTTTCGGTGGAAAAATCATCTTCGACCTATGTATGGATCTGATTTTTCAATGATTTGATAAGTTTTTCAAGACAACATTTTTAATTTTTTATAGTCTTTCCCTCGATTTCTGATTTAAGCATTTGAAGTTGAGTATTGCTCAAACTCTGCTTTAGCCTGAAAATCTGTCTTAATTTGGCATTTAAGTAGGGTTTGAGACGTGCTTAACTCGAAATACTCAATTCAGAAACCCGCCGTTAGTGTTCTCACATGAGTTTGGGTTTAGGTTTCTGAAACTAGAAGAAGCTGCCCGCATGAAAAGTTTTATCCCTAATTTTCTGAAACAAAAAGTGCCTACCCTTTGTTCTTTCACGATATCAACCTACCTCTTTTTAAAACAAGTCTCCGAAACTAACAAACTTCTAATGAGAATACACTGCTCATTAGAAGTTTGTTAGCTACATACCTATAAAAAAATATTAAATTATTTATAATCGTTTTGTCATTTGTTTAGTATACAAGGCGCTGTACGAGACAACGAAGCTGGTGGTCAGTAAAGACACGAAGCCCTCTTCTAAACATTCAAATGTGGTTGCCACCCGAGTTGATGCAGGTCAGTTCTTATTTTACAGGCGTTTAGAAGTACGAGTGTAAAGTCCAAAATACCTCCGTTGAAAGGGGAGGATCCTCAACCAGACGAGTGTTATGTCTGATCCGGGCAACTGCCCGATAGATGATTTCGCGCTGTTGTATATGTACAAATCGCGCGGAAAACTCTAATTGCGCGATGCAAGATTTCGTAGTTTAGTTTTTATGTGACGCCATAGATGTCGCTACAGGTGCGTTAGATGCGCGTTTGATAACAGCACAGCTCCTCTAGCCAAGTTACAACCGTTTCGTTTCGATTCTCTTTTCGGTGATCGCCTCGAGTAGGCCACGCCTCCTATTCCTTTGTTCTGACCACGTGACTGAGCGTTAAGATGACGTCAGAATAAAGAAAGCGGTTGTGACTTGGCTAGTGGGGCAGATGTACGTTTCTCACGCACCTTTGGACTAGAAACGCACCCTCACACAGCTGTTACTTTGAATTGAATAATAGTTCAAAATAGTGATAAAAGGACAATGGGCACTTTTGTATGGACTCCGTACCCAGTGTTGTATTTTAAAACAGTGTAGTATGTCATTTGGAAGGTTATAGTAACAACATTATTTAATTGTATCACTATAACAACCAGACTGGTGCATATTGGTGATGTATACATTCCATACATTTTGAACAAACTTGATTTATCAAGTTTGTGTACCTACTTGTAGCACTGGGTCCAAAACGCGTATTCTCTTTTAAAGTGAAATGAGATTTCTCGAACCAGCTACCTACTTTATAATAATTAGGCAGATTATTATTTAAGTTTACGGTTATTTAATATCTATCTAAATATGCTTTATTTGTAGCACGATCACAGTTGTCACAGTCACGGCCTCACCCTACTGGTACACCTTTTTTATGCTAATAAATTTATCTAATTTTATCTGAGACTAAAATCACACGGCACGTTTTTGATTAGGTAAGTTACTCGTACTTACCTCGATAATGACACCTGACATTTCATTCAAATATCTTAAGGATATTTGACTGAATAACTAATATAGTCTTTGTCTACACATTCGTATTCAATAATAGCATCAGTATCTCCACCTACATAACGTAGATAGAATTATCTAATCTGAATTCATTATCATTCGTAAACATTCCATGGTGAATGTTCAATATACCTACTCCAACACATTATAATGAATTTATTAGTATGTATAACTTTAATATAGCTTGATTAAGGTTGACATTAAGGGTTTTCAACGAGTGGGAGTCCCTGTGTTTATTAATTCAATGGGAACCAGGGAATGTCAAACAATGAGTTCCACTTGATTAACGGTTGACATTGTGAATGTCAAACTTTCAAGTTGAGATCAAATCAGCATCTACTTCCGCCAAACAATCGAAATAATGAATAAATAGGTACCTACTGCATTAGGGCTAAGGGCTATATTTCACCGGGACACCATGGCAGCGCGACCAGTTGCGTCGCCAAGGTGTCCGTAAGCTACCAAACTAGACATCATACAGACACCAGTCACTACACCACACTGAGACAGTATCAAAATGGACCTTAAGTACACGCGTCCGAGTTGGTCGCGCCGCCAAATTGGTTGCTCAACCAAACGGACACCAGGTGAGTAACTCTCTATAGAGCTGTAGGTATACATTTTGTTGGTAGCGGCGACTGGTCGCGCCGCCGTAGTGTCATGGTGTTGAATTATAGCCCTAAAAGAAATTTCAAAAACTTTGTTTAACCTTTGGATTGATCCGAAGACCTCAGAATCCAAGCGCATAGAGACGCAGCTCCAAAGTGGTCCACGGCTAAGCGCTGTAAAAATGTAGTCTTATGTCCAAGAAACTACAAAAAAAATGCGAGCATTTTGATAAGTAGGGTGAAGAAAGTTTGTCATAGTGACCGAAGTGGAATTCGCCCGAGCCGTAGGCAAGGGTGCTAAGGAGCCGAGTGCTGTAGTGACACATTTCCACGTGTATCAAACGACTTTTTGGAATAGATTTACGAAGATATAAATAAAAGGGGGTTGACGCGCGACTTGTGGAGGTTACTTAGCGCTTAGTCTGATACGATAAATGTATTAAATTGTGGCGGAGCGAGCTCGCGCACTTTTCTGCACTAGTACGAAAAAAGAATTGACCGAGGGAGATCGACTTTAAATATGATTTCTTTTGTTTCATATAGAAGTGGATGCCGCAAAGTTCAACACGCCAAAGCTAATGTCAGCCTGCGTATTGACATCCGAAATTATGATGGAATCCAAATCGCGCTGTCACTGCAAAGACTGCAAAGACTCTCAGAAAGGGTCTCATGCACATTTCAGTTAGTACCTATTATTATGATTACCTATTAAATAATATTTATTAATAATAAATATGAATTTACTTAACCTTTATCTTTAGATATAGTAGTCGGAAGCTAGAATTCTTACACCTGTCTGAAGGGTATCGGATTATTAACACTGTAATTTGGAATTCATATAGTCGCTTCATGTAAAACTGTATTGGTAGGCATTTAGCGGCATCCATGTACACTAAAAGGCGACGCCAAATTAGTTAAGCAAAGGCTAGCCATCGTAAAATGTTAAAATTTTAAGTCTCAAGATTTGATCGACCTTAGAAGTAGGTAGTATACTTTTCGGTATTTTCCGATACGAATTTCAAATAGTCCGGAATCTGATTTGAATCTGAACTGGAATCAAATTCAGATTCCGGACTCCTTGAAATTCGTATCGGAAAATACCGAATAATACCAAACCTACTCCTAAGGTCGATCAAATCCTGACACTCAATAAGTCTCAATCACACAGTAAGACTCAGTAAGTCTTAAGATTTGATCGACCTCAGAAGTAGGTTTAGTATTTTTCGGTATTTTCCGATACGAATTTCAAGTAGCCCGGAATCTAAATTTGATTCCAGTTAAGACTTGGAGGTAACTGGATGTACCTACATATAACTCTATCCAACACCTCGTAATAAAAAGGCGTAATGTTATTATATTTTTTATTAAGTCGGAATGACACGGAAATTAAGAGAAACTATTCTTAAGTACGATTTTCTACGTTTGAACATGAGCGTAATGTTGAGTTTTTGTCCGCTTTCTAAATAATTTTGAAGAGTTTCTACCTTATCGTAAAAAATATTATATATACTTACCTACTCGAGCTCGCTATTTTATCCACAAACTTATTATAAGACCAAGACAAGATCAAAAGCTTTTTGAACAGGTTTAACAGGTTCCTGGTCCCAGCTACTTAACATCAGGTTGATGACTTGCTATTTTGCCACGCTGTAGTATTAAAGAAAAAATAACAGTCTTGGTTTTATTTCAGAGCGTACAGTGCAGCTGGCTAAAAAAAGCGAGGAATCCCACGGAGATTCATCTCTTGAGAGCCATGATGAAAATAACGACGGTAGGTGCCTACAAGTAGTCTAGTTCAGAATCTGTTTATTCACTAATACTACCCGTACCACCTAATATTATAAATACGGCAGCATACGCACAAAACGTTTTGAAACACATACGCACACGATAAGGAGTGGAATTCCCCGCCGGAGTCTGTTTCCTGATAGCTACACAACAACAAACTGATACAACCTGGGGGTATTTAAGAGTGAATAGGTAACTTCTAGGCAAGCCTATTTTATCGCCGACCAATCTTCAACTTGCCATCAGCTGAGATAATGGTCAAGCGCGAGCTATCATCATAAAAAAAGGAAATATCCTCTGCTGCGTACATGTTCACTGTAATTGTTTTATTAGGTGTTTCTACTAAATAAACCTAAAAAAAAAAACAAAACGGCTTAACACTATGAAATTGTGAGAAAACCATTTGGAAATACTTCTATATATCTGGGCAACGTTTCGTCCTAAACCGGTCAATATCCTTTTATTTATTTTTCTTTGTCATTCTTTCTGTCCTTCTAGTTATTATACTTGTAAAATTTATATATTATTATTCTAGAATGCTGCGAAGCTTGCATGAGGAGACATCTAGTAACTTCGTGTCGATACTACAGCGGCCTGCTAACAAAACAGCTTGACCGCGTCAGACAAAATCGTAAGTGACACCGTACCGTAAAACGTGGTGAATAGAAACGCAGGGGTGAATAGATACAAAACTTTAATTGGGATTGTCACGTAATTGAAAAATTGTTTGCAGTATTTGAGTACTTAAAATTATAGAAATGGTATATTAAAACACATTACTTTATTGAAACCAAAAATATGATCATAAATCAAAGTAAAAATCTTAATCAAAGTTTTGTTTCCATTCACCCCCGCGTTTCTATTCACCCCGTTTGACTGTATCTACATTTTAATACAAGCGCGGAAAGTTTGTCATTGCGATCGAGGCGGAATTCGCACGAGCCATGGGAGTAGGGTGTTTTGAAGCCATGTGCTGCAGTGATAGTGTTAACCACGTGTACGACGTTTTTCAATACACTTAGACATAAATAAACGGAGGTTGACTCGCGCCTCGTAGGGGTCAACGCGCGCCCAGCCTGATATGATACATTGTAATAACATTGTGGCAGGGGCGAGAATGCGCACTTTTCCGCTCTAGTTCGAAAAATAGTAAATTGTTTAACCTCCCGAGTCCGAGGGTATGCTATTTTGGTTTATTGCTTTAATTTTTACAATATGATATCTTACCATTATAAGAAAAAATAAAATAAAAATTATAGCATGTGGAAAACTAATTTTTCGCGATGTTCTATATTAAGAACACCAGTTTTATACAACTATGATCATGAATTTTTGATGTGCTTAATTTAGGATAGTCGTTTCTAATATGAAATGAAACACTTCATACTTTAACATAATTATATTTAAGTATTTGAAATAATCACTCTCTGCTCCGTAATTGAAATATATTTTAAACGTAAACCACTATTGTTTTGGTTGCTAATCACAAAAAGGCTAATCTACAGGCTACAAAATATTTGAAAGAAAAACAAAAAATAATCAGAACTAAATTAACTTTCTTCATGAACTAATTATATTGTTTTACTTAACTTTAATCAGTCTTGTCACGTTCCTTTTTAAGTTTTTAATATTATATACCTACGTTTGTTTTTTTTAATAAAACGACAACGTAACAAAAAAAGAACCGCTATATTTTAAAAGTCTAACATAAAAAGAATGAGAGGGTAGAAGAAGGAAAGGCCCGGTCAAAGGTCGGACTACGTAGGAGGCCCACTGTAGACGCGGGCTTGCGGACGTCGAGCACTCGGTAGCTCGCCGTCCGGCTGTTCGGTAATGAACCGGACAGAGCCCAGTCGTCAACAGCGCGTAGTGATCCTCGCGCTCCTCAAAGAGATGTCAGCAAACCGTAGGGGCCCAGCAGGGCCGATGCCCGCTAGCTAGAACCGCGGAGAATATCTGAAAGGGAAACCCGTAGTCCTAGAACGCAAAGGGTAATTGAAGGATACAGGTGTGGTTTTAGTCAGTAAAAGTCTGACACGCCCTCCCGCTCCACCCAGAGCGCGAGAAGTCATTTGGATGATTTCCCACCTTAAAAAAAAAAAAAAAAACTTTGGAGGCCGTCGATACCGCACTCTCCTGCTTGGTGACAGTCGGTGGCATCGTTGATGGCTTCGTAGTCCGTCCAGCAGGATATCGTTCCTCGGCGCAGGGTGCCGTCCAATTAACCAGCTATGCTGATCTCCAGCCGTGTAGAAATTCCTGGAACCCCATTCCAAAATGGCATTAGCACCTTATATTGTTAAGCCATAGTTGCAGGCCCACACCTTATAGAAAGAGGTTGGCATCTACTAGAAGGCAAGTCTAGGTCCAGCAGGCAATGAGATAGAAAATACTAATTGAGCGACTAATTAATAGAAAGAAAGTAAAATGAAGGCCAAAAGAATTGGTGTTAGCGATAGTGTACAAAATTAACCCTTATTTTACAGACGTAGGTATCATAATATTATATTACAAAGCGTTTAAAATTAGCCGTTATAAACGGCCCAGATAAAGGAAGCTTACAAGGAAAGTAACAAATTTAAAACAAACATCTTTAAATACAAAGCACTAAAAGCAGTTATTTAGTGGCCTAAAGTACACATTTTTATCAAGCTTTTTGAAATATACAGTGATTTAAATTGTACAACTTACCCAGTACGGGAAGAACACTAGACACTTAATAACCCTTGAATAACCAAGTTCATATATTTGTACAAGTTTCCAGGTATTGTCTAGTTAATACTTATATCGAGTAGGTACGAGGGTGCAAAGATAGGTCAGTTTTAGAAAATTTAGTACGCGTGGTTCCTCGATAGCCGGTTGAGTGCCACTGACGGCTGCCGCCGCGAAATGAATGCGCGCGCGCTTCATGTAGATCTATGAGAGGTAGGGATTTTAAAAATATATATAAAACCGCGCGCCGCAAGCTGTGGCTGTGTCTGTTTGTTCATAGCATAGTCGGCCTTATAATGTTCCCACTGTTGGGACTCAGACCTCCTCTCTAGGAGAGGGAATGGGCCGTAATTCACCACGCGGGCCCAGTGCGGGTTGGTGGATGTCACATGTCTTCGAATTTTTGGTTCTAGGACATGCCGGTTTCCTCACGATGTTTTCCTTCACCGTTTTTAGAGCAGTGGTGATGAAATAAATTACACAAAGTAATGCGCCTGGCTGGGTTTGAACCCGCGACCTACAACTCGTAAGTCGGGGCCGTTACCACTCGGCCACCACTGCTCTTACACTGTTTGTTCATAATTTAATTTATTTGCATCATTAGATAATTAGATAAATAGATTATTTATATAGTTTTAAATATTTATAAATTAAGTAGGTAAGTAAACCGTGACAGTCTCACAATTTTAAATAATGGAGATCTTAAATTAATAATTAATCTGAATCAGAATCAGCGGCATACCCATGGAATTAAGCAAAACAATTCCTAGAACTACATAAACATAAGTAGACACGACAGAACACTTAGCTGTAGCACTTAGCTGTAGTTTTCTTATTGCAGCCTTCCTTGCGACATCTCTGCTGCTTTTTTGTAAATTGTGGCATATGTCGTGCATTCGATGTTCTTTTTTGTACAGTTGGCAAGGGATTTATTGTAGTTCACCTATTTTTTTGCTGGCTTGGTAGATCTAAATGCTCATCACATGATTCCTCTTCAGCTAAGGATACCGAGTTTTCCTCTATCAATTTAAAGCCCAACTTTAACTTGTACTCACGCAACTGAGGTATTTTATGCAAGGGGTCATTCTGAAGCTTATGTTGCTCACGATAAATAATCCAAGAGTTCGACACAGCAATGTCAATCATAATTATGAAAAATAAACCTGATAGTCCACTTACGAGTTCGCGCCCGTATCGGGCAAACTGCTATCATTCTGTCTGCCAAATCGACGCCACCCATATTCGCGTTGTACATTTTGATGACTTCTGGGCGTGGAACTTGGATATAACTTGGACCACGTGTTTAGCACGTGAACTCGTACATCGAGTCATGTCTGCACGTGAGCAAAAGAGGCAAGTGGCTGTCCTATGCTGCGACCTGTCCAAAGCATTCGACGTTGCTGACCGCGCCGTGTTAGCTGTAAAACTACAGCACTACGGAGTGGTGGGGCCGTCGCATGCTTTAGTGACGGATTTGCTGCACGACGGGACTCAAATTGTGGTAGGTGGCCAAGGAAAGGTGAGGTCGAAACCTCTTAAATCGAAGATGGAAGTGGCTCAGGGGTCATCCGTATCCAACATTCTCTTTTCGCTGCTGCTGAATGACTTGCCTGATGCTGTGACTGACGCAGAAGTACTCATGTACGCTGATGATGTTGCAGCGTTGGTAACAGCTGAATCAGTGGATCAGTTGGAGCAGAGGCTAAACGATGCCGCGAATCAATTGGCGTTATGGTTCCAAGGAAATGGTCTTGCTCTGAATCTGAAAAAGACCCACTTCATTCACTTTGTTCTGTCAGGGCGGTCTTCACGACCACTGGCGGTATCTGCGGGTGGAGTGGCTCTGGTTCAGGTGAAGACAATAACCTTTCTTGGATTTGAAATTGACGGGTGCCTCAAGTGGGATGGTCAGATTGGCAAAGTGTGTGGTAAATTGGGTAGTGCATGTTTTGCTGTTGGCAGAATATCGCGCGTCTTACCCGAACGCGATGTACGGACCTGTTATTTCGCGACGGTGCACTCGTTACTCCAATACGGCGCTGAGCTATGGGGACGTGCTGCCGATTGGCAGCGCGCCTTCCGAATGCAGAAGCGTGCCGTGCGGGCCATCGTCGGGATACCGCAGGACATGTCCGCTAGACCCCATTTTGCTAGACTAGGCATCCTCACGTTACCTACTATACTTATATATCAGGTCGCACTGTACGTGAGGATGAACCTCGACCTTTACTTAAAGGTAGGCAGCCGTCATTCATATTGCACCAGAAGCAGGGGTCAGTTATCGACGGTCTCAAGAACGCTCACCAAATCTTCCAAGACGACTCATGTTATGGGCCCGACAGTTTATAATCAGCTGCCTGTAGCTATTTCTGGTGCCCCAACTATAGGGAGCTTCAAAGCTCGTTTGAAAAAATGGCTTATCGAGCAAGCTTTTTATTCTTTTGACGAATTTATGATTTAATTTAATTTAACTTTGACGCGAATGTTAATTTGAATGAAAATTATTTTGACTTTTATTTTAATTTGTAATTTGACTTCGATTATTATTATTTTATTTTTATTTTTATTTCTTGTATTTTCTTTTATTTGTTTGACATTTTTTATTATTTGACATTGTTATGCACATAATCATTTGTTTTCATATTTTATGTAACATTCTATAAATGACTTGTAAGAATCCCTTACCAATAAATTACTATGACTATGACTATATCTTTTAGTTATTTTATTCCAACGCTTACATGTATCAACATTTTCGTTAAACAAGTTGACATTAGTAAAACGGGCTTGTTGTCTAACCATTTCGTTACAGCTATTTTTCCATCTTGCGAAGCACGAACCTCAGTAGTTCCACGGCTCTGTTTTGAGAACTCATTGTTAGGTGTCATGACGCAGTCGCGAGGTACACGATTCTTCATGATAGTCCCAGTAGCATTAAAACCACGATGGGTTAAATCTTACATCAACTTCATAGATGTGAAGTAGCGATCAAAGTACAAATAGTGTCCCGGAATTAATGACGTTGTCAAGTACAAAACAGCGGACTCTCCCAAACTGAAACCATCATAACCTGGAAACGTCGTTGTTCCCTCGTATACCTTCATGTCACAAATACATCCGTTAGGGTTGGCCAAAACAAATACTTTTAATCCGACGGGATTGGGCTTATTAGGGCAGTACTGCCTAATACCACATTGACCTGAGAATGGTATAATCATCTCGTCTATTGAGAGATGCTCGGACTTTTGTTGAACTTGACATCCTTCGCAGATACGTTCAAATAGAGGTGTTACTTTCCAGATTTTGTCGATTGCGCGCTTACTGTCTGGGATATCATTATCGAAAACTACCTTTAACCGGGTTCTTAACAAGAAATATCTGTCACGGGTCATATTATCTGCCACTATTGGAAGTCGCCAAGCTTTTTCCCAGTACATTTTAATTTTAGGATAGCCAATAGTGGTCATGACCATAGATATACCAAATAATGTCTTCAATTTTGATTTTGATTCTTCAGCATTTCCGTTTGGTTGGTAGCTGTTACCATTTTCTCTAGAATTGTATCGTCTATATAGTCTTCAAAATATTTAAACATTTCGAAATCATTAAAAGATCTTTGAACATAATTAGGTGAATGTAAGTTGTGTTTAGTTGGGCTAAACACTCCTGTCCAAGTATTACTGGTTTCATTGTTAGCTTGTACAATCCTACCTCTTCCCCGTGCTCGCATGAAACGCCTTCCACTTCCTGAGCCTCTGCGTGAAGATTGTCTTACTCTGGATCCTCGAATCAATGAAGATGATGAAAGCGCTGGCGATGAAAGAGGTGGTGTCGATAATTCTAGATCTTCTTCTGAATCAGAGCTATTACACCTATCAGAATCAGAATTTGGTTTTAACTTCAGGTGGCTCGTACAGGTCGTCATCATCAGAAGCACTAAAATCACCCTCACTTCGGTCTAACTCGTCGAGAATTTGATCTTCATATAAAACTGAAAGAAAAAAAACAACCATAATTTAAAAACGAACGTTCTAATATAAGTACATCCAAAATGACAAAATTACTGTATAGAAACCACATGTACTAAATTAAGGACATTGATCGAATTCCAGTCATGGAGTAAGGTTATTTGAGTAAATCGGTGAAATAATTGTGATTAGTTACTGTACAAACATTAGTTAGCATGTACAAACTCCGAAAAACTAGCAGGTTGCAAAAAAATATACGATTCAAATGGATTAACTTACCCCGTTGTCTCGGCGCACGCGTCCCTCGTTGTTGCGACGCCATGTTCGGTTTGACACAAAGGACTGAGTGGGGAGAAACTTTTTTTCTTTAAACTAAAAATTACAACGTTTCGTTTTACGAAAAAACCTTGATGCTAAACTGGTGCACTTCGGTAAAATATTTTATTTTTTGGTTGTCCTAAATTTAGAACTTCAGTACTCAGGAGGTTAAAAAGTTGTAATTTATTGAAAATTATTTTTCAAAGTCGAAACCCGCCTTTATCCCTACCGCTTTTAGAGGCACGCAAATTAATGTTTTCGCACTAGTACGAAAAAGTGCGCGGTACTGAACTCAACATTTTTAGTTCTTTTGTTTTGAATGTATGGGAGTATTATTAAATCAAGGAAATGATATTTGACCCTCTATTGAACTTAATTGCCTCGAAATCTATCTAATTCGTTAAATTTATTTAATTTTAATTTTCAGTGACGAGACACTTAGGAGCGCCATCTATGGACAAAATCGACCAACCTGTAACAAACAGTGAAGCTTGCACCATGAAACCTAGCGGTCGAAACGCGTTCGCCACCCAGACACTCAAACATAGCGCTTTTTATCCATCGAGACACATGTCCTGCATGCTTTCCCCTGCAACAAGCTTAACAAACATCTGTAAATACGATAAAGCTCATTTAAAGTCAGTGTATTATATGTTGTCGGCCATAGAGGGGAGATTACGTAGGATGAAACTGAATTCTCCGAGTTCGTATTGTCAATAGATGTCACTGTTTGAGGTTTTTACATTTTTCAAGTTTTCGTAAATTAAGCTGTTGATACGGTGAACAGAGTTTTCCGAATTCGGCTTTGTATACCTTCGTCTTTGTAATTTTTATATGTGCTTAAAAACCCCATCAGCTTTAACAATGCCTGAATGTATAGTTCGTTAGTTTTATGACCGGTAGATGTCACTAATTGTCATGAATGGAATCGCCTTTGTAACTGTTTAACTTTAGCAATCATTAAAGCATTTAAAGAAAACTGAATCCTCATAACTCAATTCACAGTATTGTTTCAATATAAAGCAGTACCCAATTGATCGGTAAGAAGTAAAATAAAAATCTTAGTAATTATTTTTCTGTTTTATTTGATACGATATAAACTCTGTAGCAAAACTTAAAATGATATTTATAGCTAAGAAAGTTTTGAAATGAAATAGAAACAAATGTATGTCCCACAGTGACTAGAAAAGAGATGTTACAACAGAAAATTTTGAAACAAGAAAGTCAAAAATGTACATATCAAACGTCAATTTACATTTCAGCCAATATTTTAGAGCCATTACCACGTAAAAATCAGCTTAGAGCATACAATGCCAAAGTCGATAGTGTACTTAAATATATGGCAATGAGAACCCTTATTGCCATATTTACATACACCCCAGTTGGCACCACTTATCCGAATGGTCTTCTTAATTTGAAAACGTATACATGACGTTCAAGTCAATTTAACTAATGTCTTTACGAGCATGGTTTAAGAGCTTGTTGCTTCATAAAACGCAATCCAACGCGATGTTTGATGAAGAGGCAATGCAAAAAAAAAAGAGAGATAACGCCTGAAAACTCTGTTGGTATTCGGTAAATCCGTGATTTACAATATTTCACAAAAATCGTTCCAGGAAATGCATGTTTTTTTTAAACACTTAAAAGATTTTGAAAAAAAAAATTAGTCATTGCACGTGTTTAGTCTTCACCACAAACATTCAGTTTTGTTACGTAATAATATATTAACACTTTCATTACCACTACGATTTTCGCGATGTTGTCCCGGATGCCGCCTACATTTTACGTTGGACTCGCTGGGCGAGTCGCCGGCGCTGTAACACGAATTGAATCGACTCGCCACGCGAGTTCAGTGGCATAGCGTTAGGGTGAAAACAATGTTTTGTTATTTTTGTGGCCGTGACAGTGTACGTTACGTGTTTAACGCAATTAAAAAGTGTTTAACTAACATACGGTGTAATTTAACATATAAAAATGGCAAGAAACACTATAGATAAAAGAAAAGGTAAGTTTGTTTCGTAATTTATGCAGTGACTGTCAATCTTATAAATGTAATGTAATGTTTTTTTATGTGAATTGGTTGGGAATGCTTTTCATAATAATAACTATGCAATTTATTATCCTTATTGTGTTTACATAAGGTCGGCAATTGCGTGATAAAGTAGCGTGTAAGGTAAAATTTGCCTATATAATAACACCAAATTCGAGCCCCTACAAGATGTAGAACACAATCCGCCGTTGTTTTACGAGTGAATGTGACTTTTGGTAAAATGAAAATAAAAGTATCAACCGTACATATAGATATTTCATTAATAAAAGTTTGAGAATCTATGTCCGTGAACTCGCCTAGCGAGTTCAAGGCATTGCAGAATAGTTTATTTTCTTTCGATTATAAACTGGGTCTGCACACCCGGCCCACCACGTAATTCTTTAGATTAGGGTATATTTAGTCTTCAGTATCATTTTAACCAGAAAATACACATGCATTTTGGAAAAAAATAGCAAACACATTGAACTCGACGGGCGAGTCTACGGCGCTGGAATAAAATTTACGTGGACTCTCCGGGCGAGTCGGTGGCACTGAACGTGTTAAGATCTCCATCGACACGACTACATGCACACCATTAAAGTTGAACTAGCAAAGCTGCGTTGGTAATAATCCGGTTTCCGCTGCGGGGACCGCCCGTGTGAACACTCGCGACCGATGCCCGTCGCGGGCCTTGCGGGATTTGGGCCTTAGAAAGTATTTATCAATTATTTTATGGTTTATTTTTTATTCACATACGGAGTGGTCAAGGAATAAGCATAAAGTGCGTGTCTGGGGACATGCATGACTAACTATCAGCTTTTATAAAATGACGAAAGTCTGGCAGCCACGGGCTCTTAGGCTAATACAGGTGGCAAGGTTTTCTGACTATATATTAACTACACTTTTCTGTTTCTATGGCTCTTAACAAATGAATATAATATGGCTTTATATTGAATTGTTTTACAAAGGAGTACAAAAACTCGGAAATATTTCAGCTATACAATATCCGATAACATAACAAGTTATCTATAATATACATAGGTTTAACACCCTGTGGCATATATATTTGGATATATAATGATGATGTTATATATGTACAAATCAAGCACCTATGTATTTACAATTGAAGAGAATATATTAGTTTTGAGATCAAAGCAAATTTATACAATTTAAGTTGTAAATGAGTGAATTATACATATTTAAAGTTTCTGAAGAAACACATATTTGAGATCGGGCAATAAAAATATATATAAATCTTCCATGTCTTGCGTCATTAAGTTTAAATTTAAACAAACACCAAAAGCGTAGAGTTAAAAATTTATAATGAATAATTATTGCATTTTACGGGCAAAGTCCAAGGCAGGATGTAAATATTTAACCATAGGCAGAATCAACTTTTCAATACCATAGTGTGATTCTCCTTTTACGAGGTTTTATTAACCGACTTCAAAAAGGAGGAGGTTATATGTTTTAACTTGTAATGCTTGTACGTAAGTTTAAGCCAAATCTTGCAAATGAATTTTAAAAGTTACTCCTAACCAATTGAGCAGACACATACTAAGTGACGTCATTCTAAATCCAATATGGCGGACTCCTGAAGATGACTGTTATTTTTTATGCAAAACCCCCATGATATAGGTACTTACCAAATAAAAGAGTTTTGTTGAGAAGAATAGGAAAAAAAAACTACATCACGATAAATGCAATATGGCGGACATTTTTTTAAAACCTTGTGATTAAAAATGTTTTTCTTTTATAATAATAAAGAATATTTTTATACAATCAAACACAATCAGTGTACGGTTATAGAAAAATAATCCTTGAAATTTAAAAATCAACTTTGCCCGGACAATGTTAACTTTGCATCAACTACTTTGCCCGTAAGTATTGCTAACAGTTTTACCACTCTTTTTAATAATATTAGTGTGCACATAGCCTAAGAAATAACCTACCACCATATTTCAACAGGGTATCAATCAATACATTTCATAATAACTATTTATTGGTCTATATTAGCTTAAATATAACATTAACTTGCTATACTACAAAAAAGTTAAAAGAGACCTTGTTACCATCACAATAAAGTCTGTATTGGTTTGACGTTCATAACCGATATATAAATGTAACAAATAAAAAACAGTTGAATATCATCATACTATAAAAGGAATGTAACAAATACGTTGGTTAGAACAAGCGATAATAAACTTAAACACGTTAACTTAAAGTCTAAAATAAAATGCACATTGTTGTAACATAATAACAGTACATAGGCGTAAATTCAGTCGGTATAATAAGAACTAATTCGTATTGCTTTGCGTATGCCTTGCGTTAAGTACAGCTTTCACAGAGTTTGCGTAAAATATTACAAGCGTAACTTGAATAAATCACATTTAAGCCATGTCTAAGGTGTATCGAGGATTCAAAAGGACATATCTATATATCAACCCGGGAATCTTTAAGTCAAGAGTGAATAGGTTACTTCTAGGTAAGCGCGCTCCATCGTCGACCGCATCGTCGCTTTCCATCAGGTGAGATAGCGGTCAAGCGCGAACCTACCAAGAATTAAAAAAAAACTCATCTATCTATACTCCATTCGCGTTAAGATTAGACATTTAAATACAAACCTTTCTTATTGTCCGTTCAACCGATTTTAACCTTTATTGCGTTGGTGGCATAACAAATGGCGGCTGCAGTAAAAAGTTGGTATTGTAACCACTTTTTTTTACTTTTAATGCCATCCTTATTTCTGTGGAATAAAAGCTAAAATCGGTTGAAGAGACAGTAAAAAAGACTTTTTTTTTAAATTATCATCCTCATCATCATCACTGTCACACTGTTGGACATAGGCCTCCCCCAAGCGTCGCCACAACGACTGGGCCTGTACGTCTCGCATCCATCGGATTCCCGCGACCCTGACCAGGTCATCGGTCCACCTTGTGGGAGGCCTTCCAACGCTGCGTCTTCCGGTACGTGGTCGCCACTCCAGAAACTTTCGTCCCCATCGACCATCTGTTCTGCGTGCAATGTGCCCTACCCATTGCCACTTAAGTCTGACGATTCTTCGAGCTATGTCGGCAACCTTGGTTCTCCTGCGAATATCTTCATTACTGATGTGATCACGCAAGGAAACTCCGAGCATAGCCCTTTCCATTGCCTTTTGGGTGACTTTCAAGTCTTCTTATGAGGCCCATTGTAAGCGACCACGTTTCGGAGACATGTGTCTGACAACACGCACTGGTCACAGACTTTCGTCTTGAGACACTGTGATATATGATATGAGACGAGAAGATATCGTGGAGCTTCCCGAACGCTGCCCAGACGAGTCGGATTCGACGATTGATCTCTTTCTCGAAGTTAGACCTACCCAACTGGACCGTCTGTCCCAGGTAAACGTAGTCGCCCACAACTTCAGAGTGTAGAGTCTCCGATCTTGATAGGAGTGGGTGCTACATGGATGTTTACTATGACTTTGGTTTTGTCCATGTTCATTTTAAGTCCCACTCTTTCGGAAGCTCTACTTTTTTTACATATAATCTTAATGCGAATGTATTATAGATATAAATATGATCAGTTCCCTAGCCTTTTACCAACTAGTTTGGGGTCGGCTTTCATCTAACCAGATGCGGTTGAATACCTGTGTTTTACATGGAGCGACTGTCTATCAGACTTCCACAACTCAGTTTATGGGTAACACGATACTCCTTGGATAAACTGATGGTCAGACTTTCTGGCGTCTCACTTCAAATCTACAAATCTACAAGCGCGGGTTGCTGTGATTGGTAGAATGATTTTTCATTTGACTATTATGACGCGATGATTTCTTTCCAGAAATCGGGATTTATAACTTAACTAGTGACCCGCCCCGGCTTCGCATGGGTCCAAATTACATACATAAACCTTCCTCGTTGATTCCTCTTCATATTCGTGAAAACCGCATCAAAATCTATTGGAGTAATTAGCGGATTAAAAGACAGACGTTGAAAACGAATTTGGTACGCTCTGTTGAAAAGGGAGGATTCTCCGACCAGACGAGTGTTATGTCTGGCCCGGGCAGCTTCCCAATGGTTGATTTTGGACTGTTGTACTAATAACTAAGCGCGCGGAGAACTCTACTAAGTTTAGAGTTATGTGGAACAGAGTATAAAGTCCCGCAAACCTCCGTTGGAAAGGGAGAATCTTCCGACCAGACAGGTGCTATGTCTGGTCCCGGGTAACTGCCCAATAGTTCATTTCGGACTGTTGTATATAATCGCGCCGAGAGCTCTGATATCGTGATGCAGGATTTTGAATTTTAGTTTCTTTGCGGCGACATAGGTGTCGCTACATGTCTGATGTTAAATTCAACAGCCGAAATGTTTTTTTTTTGCGTATACACCATAGACAAAGCACTACCTACCTATCCTTAAGATAATAACAAATAATAATTTACAATACACGATTCGACTATCACCAAAAACCTCGATATCCCTGTTCACCGTAACCTGCACCGAGTGAACGCTTGCAAGCGATTATGACCCTGATTGTCTTCGCAATAAACACTATTATGGTTTGGCACGATACTCCTCCACATACACTTTCAGTTTAATCACAGACGATCCAATGAATCCTGAAACAATTGAAATCACTGAATAGGGTAATTGACTATTTTTTTATCATTTGTATCATAAAGTAACTTCAGCCAAAATCGAAAATAGACTTTTCAAATCCATTCAATAACAAGTAAGTTAAAAACTATTCAGAGCAGTGGTGGCCGAGTGGTAACGGCCCCGACTTACGAGTTGTAGGTCGCGGATTCAAACCCAGCCAGGCGCATTACTTTGTGTAATTTATTTCATTACCACTGATCTCAAAACGGTGAAGGAAACCGGCATGTCCTAGAACCAAAAAATTCGAAGACATGTGACATTCACCCCATTTGCAGGGGGCCCGCATGGTAGATTACGGCCCATTCCCTCTTCTAGAAAGGAGGCCTGAGTCTTAGCACTGAGAACATTAAAAGGCTGATTATGCTATGCTATGCTAAAAACTATTCAATTGTAATGTGAAAAGGCAAACTGTTAAATAACTGAAAAAGGATTCACAAACTGACATGCGACGTCACCGCCATAAGATTACGCGCGTACTCCCCACCACACCTCCACTCTTTCTCATACCAATATTTTGAAATGCTAACTGCTGTTTTATTTAATAACGAATGTTGATGCCGTTTGCGGAAAAAGATTTATTGATAATGTAGTTTTATATAAAATATTGTACGAAAAAAAAAACACAGGATATGAAAATAAACAAAAACCTAAGTGTAAACATGTAAACGGCGGCATCTAACAGCGTGCAGTCAGCTATCTGATGAGGCCTCAGGGCTTTCCAGTCTAGACCAGTGCATACGAAAATTCTAATTATAGTAAGTTTGCTAGATACACTTACTTCAGATACATTCTCAGGTCAAAGACAAAGGTGTAAAAACATGGTCAAGCAAACCCCATCGGCAGTCGGCTATCTAATGTGGCCTCAGCGCGTTCTAGTCCAGTCCAGTCCATATGGGAATTATAATAATAGCAAGTTTGCTAGATATACTCACTTCAGATAAGTTCTCAGGCCAAAGACCTAAGTGTAAACACATGGACTAGAGTCCCATTCGCAGTTGGCTACCTGATGTGGCCTCAGCGCATTTCAGTTCATACCAGTGCATACGGGAATAATTAAAATAACAGTAAGTTTGCTAGATATACTTACTTCAGATACATTCTCAGGCCAAAGACCTAGGTGTAAACACATGGACCAGAGAGTCCCATCCGCAGTCGGCTATCTGATGTGGCCTCAGCGCATTCCAGTCCAGTCCATACGTGAATTCAGAGTGATGCCTTATCGTTTCTAGAGGCTCACAGCCGCGTTTGAGGTCCCATATCCTGGAAAAAAAAAGAAAATACATAAGAAATTTAAGTGATTACCAATAAAGTATAGTAATATCACGGAGATTTTATTATTCCCCATAACAAACAAAAACAGCGTTATTAATTTGTTACCTTGTAGTAAAATCATAGGAGCCAGCCGCTAAAATGGAGGGCGCGTGAGGAGAGAACTGTACTCTTCTTACTGCACATTCACATCCTGAATTAAGAAACAACGAATTAGGATTACAAGGTATTTTAATTTTATTTCATTGCCACTTACTCTTTTAAGCTATCTTAATTCCTGAGAAATTAAGTACAAAATAATATATTTTCACTAATATTATAAAGAGGTAAAGATCGTTTTTTTGTTTATATGTTTTTTTTTTTTGTTTGTAGGAGGTAATCTCTGAAAGTACTGGTCCGATTGCTAAAATTTTTTCACCGATAGAAAGCTGCTTTATTCCTGAGCGACATAGGCTATATTTTACGTACGCGGGTGAAGCCTCGGGCAAAAGCTAGTAATATAATATAATATTCCACAACTTGACCTGAGAACTTATCACACAACGCTGTCTCGTCCCAAGCTAAGCAGAGCTTGTGTTATGAGTACTAGTACTAGACAACTGATAAACATACTTATATATTTCTAAAAATACATACATATTACAGATAAATTACACCCAGACACAGAACAAATGATCGTGCTCATCACACAAACATTTGTCCTGGGTGGGAATAGAATCCACGACCTTCGGCATAGTAGTCAGGGTCATTAACCACTAGACCAACACGCCAGTCAAATGACACTAAAACATGTCCACTGAGGACAATTGCCCTATACAAGTATTTGCTACTAAAAAAAGACATCACAAAAATTTGCCACTTTCAAATAGAGTAATTAAATATTTTTTTTGGTGTAATAAATTATTATTACTATTATATTATAATTTTTTAAAGATATTTTATTTACCTTTAAGTGTGAACATAGGTGAGGTGAGCCTCCTTAGATCCCACCCTCGGATGAGACCGTCAGAGCCAGCCGTGGCGAGGGCGTGCGTTTCTGTCCTACTCCAATCACATGACAGTACCTGCAAATTTCATTTATTAACCATTTGTAGGTATACTTACCTACTTATTAAATACAGATTTAACTAATATTTTTTCTTAAATATAAAAAGACTAACTCCAAGATACTGGCGAGAACAGCTCCTAACTAACTTTACGAACCGTGTCCAGAAAAAGTTTTTTTTAAATCAAGCTCTTGATCTAGCTGCCTAACGAAAGTCTTCTAAGGCGTCCATTAAACAATAGGTTTTGCTGTCAGTTTTGCCACTATACTGACGAAAACCAAATGGCGATAAAATTCCGTCATTCAACATCACCGTGTACAGGACGCCTAAGATGTTGGTCGAGGCTCATGGCTATTAATTCATTGGCTGTGTCAACTATCTTTCGGTATAATGATCGCTGAGTCTACATCCCACATATTATGGACCATCTCGTGAACCAAGTACTTGATTTGCTTTTCTTTCTCGGTTTTCACGAGGTTCTCGACATGCGGACGCGGTTATATCAACAATTATTATTATTATTTAGTAGGTACAGCAAAATAACACAAAAATAAGTTAATCTTTTCACTCATAACGTAGGTATGTATGTGTAATGTTTTCTCACAGAACTGCAACGTTTCTAACAATATCGTCTTACTGGCAAATTAGTCCAGTCCACGGTTGGCCCCCACGTGGGCGTCTTATGCAAAATTAATAAGATTCAAATTACCTCAGCATCATGCGCTTTTACTACCGCAGCAGGTCTGGAAGGTTCGGTACACGTCCATAGTTTGAGGTGTCCATCTCCAGACACCGACGCAAATGTCGCCGGAGAATGAGGCGAGAAAGCGGCCGTGTACACCAGTTGAGAATGGCCCACGAATGTACTGAGACATGCTTCGGATTCAGGGTCCCACTGAAATGGTTGTATTAGGTAATTAGTCAACCAAAATATTATGTATAGGGTTACTAAAATGAGTGGTTTGGAATAAAATTACAAAGGATAATATGAAAAGGGTAATGGATTGATCGTCCATCCACGGACGCATAGCTTCATAGACGCGTCGTCAACGTCGTTGCCGCTTCGTCTAAGGGCGGAATTCACCAATAAAACTAATCGCGTTTTAACGTTTGGCTCGCATAATCGCGTTTAGCCGCTGTCACTAATGTCACTTGTCTGTATTTTTCTTTTGTGGTATTTTTATAAGTGACACTAGTGACAGCGGCTAAACGCGATTATGCGAGCCAAATGTTAAAACGCGATTGAATTCCGCCCTAAAGAGTTTCACAATTTTGTATGTAAACTGTGATCAGGTGAACACCAAGCGTGTAATGACGAATACGCGTCTATGAAGCTACGCGTCCGTGGACAGTAGGCCTAAACATGCTTACTCATTTTACGAATTTAAATATGTCTGAAATTTTACAGCTTTTCGCTCACTAAACCAGGATTTTAACAATACTTTATTGAAATGAAAAAGATAGGTAGATTATTTATAACAAATCACAATGTCATATTTGACTTCCTTGTGACTTTTTTGGTGGAAAAATCATCCAATGACATCGCTCGCTCTTGGGCGGAGCGTGAGGGTGTGTCAGACTTTTACTGACTAAAAACCCACTCCTGTTCCTTCGTTGCCATTCATACCAGGGCCGAGTCTTCCTTTCAGAATCAGACCCAGGCTTCGACCCTGCTGGGCCCCACCTCCTTGTGACTTGTGACCATCAAATTATACACAAGCATACGCATAATCAGCGTATTAATGTTTCCACTGCTGGGACTCAGGCCTCCTCTCTAGGAGAGGAGTGGGCCGTAATCCACCACGTGGGCCCACTGTGAATTGGTAGATGTGTTGTATGTCTTCGAATTTTTTATTCTAGGATATGCTGATTTTCTCACGATGTTTTCCTTCATCGCTTTGTGAGTGTTGGTGATGAAATAAATGACACAAAGTTAAGCGCCTGTCTGTTCACAAATTATTCAATTTATTAGAAATCTTTGATTGACATTCTAATGAATCTAGTATTATTTACTTTAGTACTTAATAGTAAGAAAGCCTACATCTATGTATATAATAAAAATGAACCCCTATTTATCATGGTCACGCTATAACTTAAGATGGAGCTGATTTTAATAATTCTTGTATTTTAATAATTCTTTTTTTTTGTTCACCAGCATACAAGGAAGGTTGTAATTAGGGTAGGGTAGACAGGTAAGTAGCATAGGGTAGAGTAGGGTAGATTAGGGTAGAGTAGGGTAGAGTAGGGTACAGTTGGGCACGCCACAATTATGGCGGTAAGTCCCTTCTTTGAGGCGTGGTTGGAAAGACCTCACGGCGTTTTCACCTTCCGCATGACGCAGGTTCTCACCGAACACGGGAAGTTCGGGAAGTTCCTGCACCGGATTCGTGCGGAAGCGACGCCCGGGTGTCGCCACTGTGTGGACCGCCCGGAGGACACGGTGGAGGTGTGCCCCGCTTGGGAAGAGCAACGCCGTGTCCTCGTGGGGGCGATCGGCGGCGGCGATCTCTCGCGGCGGGCCTTGGTACAGGCCATGGTCCGGAGCGAGGAGGAGTGGCAGGCGGTCGCCTCCTTCTGCGAAGCAGTAATGCTAGCAAAGGAGGCGGCCGATCGCGTGAGGCAACGGCAACGGTCCTCACGCCCCAACCGCCGCCGGTAACCATCCGGATAGAGCCCAAGTCGTCGACGGCGCGTATTGTTCCGCGCGCGCCTCAGGGAGATGTCAGCAAATCGTAGGGGCCCAGCAGGGTCGAAACCTACTGGGGCCATGGGTAGTGTGAAAACGAAACCGGGGCCCTGGGACGAAGGCAACGAAGGAACAGGAGTGGGTTTTTAGTCAGTAAAAGTCTGACACTATTTCTCATAAGTTTCTGACACTATTTCTTATTTGTCATAAGATGATTTTCCCACCTATAAAAAAAAAGAGTAGGGTACAGTAGGGTAGAGTAGGGTAGAGTAAAATAGAGTAGTCAGTTGACGGGAGCGAAGCCGCGGGCAAAAGCTTGTACAACAATGAATAAATAAAGATTAAATGATAAAAAAAATAAACAGTCTAAGACCAGTTGCAATAACTTAAAAATTATACTATCCAAAGGGCCTCACGAGGAGACTCACCAATTTAACAGTAGTATCCCAACTAGCACTCAACAGATGAGTCCTCGGCCAGTCCACGGAGCAGACCTCACTGGTATGTGCCCTCAGCACCCTCAGTGGGGCTGCACAGCCAACTCTCCACACTATTACTGCACCATCTCCGGCACCGCAAGCTGCTGCACTTTCTGTTGTGCCTGACCAAGTCTGAAAAGGGGATTTTATTTTTAGGCCTTTCTACCTACCATCGGACAATCCCACGTACGGCGAGTGTCCTGTACGTTGTTGACACCGTACGGTCCGAGCTAAGCGTTTCACCTCGTCGTTTATACCGCGTACATCGAAGGACTGGACCAATTTGCCTGCTGCGGTATTCCCATCCGATTATAATTTAGATGTCTCAATTTGCTAGAGTGAATAAGCTCATATTAAACTAGTACGCTTTACTATAAATTTTTGCAACCATTTATGGCTAGTTTATTAAGAGCTTGACTTGCTTGACTGCGATCCCACCTGATGGTAAGCAGTGATGCAGTGATGTAGAGTCGCTACTCCAACCGTTCAAAAATGCTTCGAGATGCAACCCCGGATCGTTCTGTTATAACTCGAGTAGCTACCCTAGAGTTAACTCAACTAACTCTAACTCCGAGCAGGGTAGGTTGGTGTAAGCGGCCATAAATGACACTTGCTTGACATTGACAGTCAAACTCTACATTCGCGTTCAAAAATGCGCGCGTAAAGTATCTACTCTGATGACGTCCTTAGAGTTACCTCGAATGCAGGGCTAGAACTAGGAGCGTGAAATTTTGCAGTGTTTCATTTTATGACGTAGGCGAGCAGTGCACGAGGATTGTCCAATTCGATCGAAGGATGAGCATTTGGTGTTCTATAATCTCTGCTTAACCCTATGAGAAATAGGCATGGTTTTGTATGTGATTTTTTTTTTCATCAAACCCATACGTATCTATGGATAGGTCTTCAAAAATGATATTGAGGTTTCTAATATCATTTTTTTCTAAAGTGAATAGTTTGCGCGAGAGACACTTCCAAAGTGGTAAAATGTGTGTAGGGGGGGGGCCTGTAACTTTTAAAATAAGAGAATGATAAAGCTAAAAAATATGCAATGCAAACTTTCACCAAAAATTGGTTTGAACGAGATCTAGTAAGTAGTTTTTTTTTAATACGTCATAAATCGTAAACCGCAATTTACCTTTCAAGTTTGTACGGAACCCTCAATGTGCGAGTCCGACTCGCACTTGCCCAGTTTTTTTTCCTTTTGAGGTATGGAACCCTAAAAAGTATACATGTCCCTACTGCATCTATAACAGGCCAGTTTACTAAAATAGCCCACAAGCAGTTTTGAACATATTGCATTATACAATTTTATTTTATTTGTAGGTAGTTTTTTCTTATTTTTGCTTTTGATTGATTTTAGTTTTAAGTAGACTAAATTCACAAAACTATAACTGGAAGTGACTAAATGGAAGCAGTCAGTGGCTCTTGAAACACAGGTTTTCTAACCTAGCTCAAAAGACAGGGTTTCACTTTTTTTAGTAACCAGTGTTGTGTCAATAACAAATTGATTTAATACACAGTTTCAATTCGCATTATCTTTTAAATGCTTCAAGGTAACTTAACATGAGAAAACTGCTAAGAAATAATTAAAACAATGACCAACAATGAGTAAGAAAATGACAGTGATGACCTGGACAAAAGTAATTGTGAAACCTACAGTATACACAATTAGGTAGTCTATTCAGAATTCAGAAAACTGTGGTAATAATTTTTAACAAATGAATTTAAAAAATTAAATAGTGATTGGATTTACCTAATACTTTACTTGAACTTAGATATTCAAGTTTTTGAAACATTTAAGTGGTTCTGAAAACATGAGAGCTCCAAATTCAGTGACAGACATATAATAATATTTGCAAACCATTGTACTACTTTTCATTTAAAAGAAAAAAGATATCTAATTATGTATTCTCAAAAACAGCTTAGAGTCTATGATCACATAATATATAATAAATAATAATAATAAAATTTTATTCAAGTCTAAAATAGGTAAAATTATGATTTACATTAAGTACAGTTGAGAAAAAAGTACTTAATTCTAAATGTAGTAGTGTATACCTGCCTGATCTAGGTTAATGAAAACCTGTGTTTCAGGCCAAATGAATGTGTAAAACATAAGCATACACTACAAAACCACAAATATATTTCTTTGCAAAGGACCTCCCATTATCATCATAATATAATAAACAGCTACATTAATCATCAAAACCATACATTAAGTAGAAACAATAATAACCCTGTAGAGAGGAGTCCCTGGTGTCCTAAAATACAAGCCACGGCTTAGTTTAGGCGCCAGTCTCCCACAAATTAACATTGTTATATCACATCGATATTCTAAGTTTTAGTTTCCTACTGATACCGTTATTTGTGGAAGATAAATAAATATTATTATTATTATTATTCTCTTTATTTATTTTCTATACATATTTTATATATTTTTAAATATTTCTTAAAAACACATATAAAAAAAAAAATATTATTATTCAATATTTATCTCAGGACCCTGAGGTCCTGGACCTTTGGAAGGCGTACGAGGAGCCAAAGCCAACTCGCAGAGGCCCTTTAGATAATTAGGTATAATGGAACATTATTATTATTATAATATCAAAACTGTATCACTATTTCACTACTCTTTTGCAATAAGTATTCCTTTTTATTGGTCTGAGTCTTCCTAATTCTGTGCTTACAATGGCTGATTATTTTTTATTGTAATATCTACCAGATAACCTTATAATGCACTAGCTGGTGCCTGCAACTTCTTCTGCGCAGCATTAGACACAATAACTTAATAAATTATAGCCTGAGTTGTGCTGACATATAAAATATATTATTGTAAAGTTTTATTAGAATCCATTCAGTAGTTTTTTGCATGAAAGAGTAACAAATATCCATACTTCCATTCATACAAACTTTCATGCTTATAATATTAGTAAGATAACACAAACTTAAAGAGAAGGACAAATAGAATCCTAATACCAGAAACAAATTAAACAACACAGTCCAAAATCTAACGTACCATTACATGATAAATCCCATACTTAAATTAACCAGGAACTTAACTTAATTGTCTATAAATAAATAAAGTAATGCTAACACACACAAGTAAGCCAATTATGTGATGATACAAATGTCATGTAGGTATATATGTGTTGTGGGGCTTCAGTGTGTGAATAGACGGACGCTATCTATGTTTTTATTGTTCTCCCTTTTAGGGCTGAGAATATGGAGATGGAATGGGCTTCAGTGTGTGAATAGACGGACGCTGTCTATGTTTTTATTATTCTCCCTTTTAAGACTGAGAATATGGAAATGGATTAATGAACTCAATATTGAGTTGACAATGATGTCAAGTTCATAGGGTACCAAGTAAATTGGGGTGACTTTGGCACAAGCTTATTAACCAATAGAAACACAGTAAATACAGTTTCTCACATTCCTATTGGTTAATAAGCTTGTGCCAGAGTTATATCCCAGGGCCAAAGTAACTCCACTTTACGGTACTAACTATTGATGGTCAAAACTATTTGATGTTCAGTTTAAAATGTTCTGTAATAAAGAATTGAAGTTACAATTGCTTTTGTAGTTTTAATCTCTAAGAAACACTTTTTTATTCTTACTTTCGGCCAGTGGGTCATCTTAGGGGTTCAGTTCTTACTGTATTTTTTTTTTTCTAATTAGAAGAATAAATTTCTGATTAGAGAGAATATTGAGGCCAGTATTTAACATTCCAGACATGATAAACGTCGAATTCAAAAGGATTACCCGAGTTATAAATTGTTATCAATACAAGTAAGCTATGGCCATGAATTTAGTAGCCAAATAAAATTAACTTACCACATCAAACAGTCCATCACTCCACTCTAGTTTCTGAACTTCAATCAAGCCGCTACCATCAGGAGACAGCTCTAAGAAGAACAAGGTTCCACCACCAGCTAAGCCGTAGTACTGGCTGGTTGCAACCGCGAGGGTATCTGGCCTCGTCCGAGAAAAACGGACGCTGTAGCCGTGACGGCCAGGCGTCAGGAATGTCGGCATGCTGATGGTATAGCTAAAAAGAAAAAACATATATACTGAAAAGCACCTTTATTGAAAGCTGCAACATCGTCTTTGTAACTTACGATTCTCCTACCCAACACGTCACATTGCTTTACATAAAACTGTGAAAACACTAAGTTGGGTATTTAGGTCAAGTTGTATTAGAATCCTATTAGTTTTTGCTGTGTAAATAATATTACAATCCCCAATTAACGCAACATAACCTTTCAAGGCTGTCACAACAACAAATGTCAATTTTTGACGTTTGGGAACGCAACGATTTCTTACCTAAACTTAGTGAGGGGCATCAAATCGATTCCTATACGAGTATGCGTCATTGGGCTTAAATCTTATTAGTTCGCTTACGAACAAAATCCAATTAGCCGGTTAACGTATTCTGCAGGAAACCTCACATGTTACCTATATAAACGCAATGTTTCCTGAACCAAATCATTTCTGGTGAACACCTCAAACCTTCACACTCAATTTATTCAAACTAAACACTTGAATAAAGTTATTTCTTTTACTTATTTCCCTTTACTCATCCCTTACTTGAAAATCTAACAAAATGTTGGATTACTTCGCTTTGGCGTTTGTGGTTGCAGTAAAAGTATTTAAGAAAACTACTCCAAATGGAAAAGTTACGGTTTACCTTGGCAAGCGTGACTTCATTGATCATATGGATTACTGCGATCCCGTAGATGGAGTTGTGGTGGTGGATACCGAATATCTGAAAGGAAGAAAAGTGTATAGCCAGGTGCGTTTTTATATACGCAAAGTGCAGTGTTCAGTGAAATTAAAGAAAAGTGCAATGTGTGTAAAACGGTTTTTGCTCGATTTCGTGCATATTTTTATTATTATTTGTTCTTGTTCAGCTCGTGACCACGTACCGCTACGGTAGGGAGGAAGATGAAGTGATGGGATTGAAGTTCTCCAAGGAAATGGTCATCGGCCAGGACCAAGTTGTACCAATGATCAACACTAAAATGGAACTAACACCTGTGCAAGAGAAGCTGCTGAAAAAGCTTGGGCCTAACGCTTTTCCTTTTACTTTCAACTTCCCTGAGCTGGCCCCAAGCTCGGTAAAACATTTATATTTTTTCTCATAACAAACAATTCAAATTAAAAAGCGAATGCTCACAAAATAAACCTTTCTTCTATAGATAACACTGCAGCCCTCTGAAGAGGATCAAGGCAAACCCATGGGCGTAGAATACTGCGTCAGGACTTACGTTGCTGAGCAAGAAGACCAGAAGAGCCACAAGAGGAGCTCAGTCACCCTCGCCATTAAGAAGGTATTTTTAGAATCGACCAGCAGAAATTTACACGTCATCTAGGTATTTAAGGTTTTAAATAATAATAATGATATGTCTTTCTTTTTATCCAGCTTCAACATGCACCAACTTCCCGCGGCCGTCGTCTCCCTAGCTCTCTTGTAAGCAAGGGATTCACTTTCAGCAATGGAAAAATCAACCTCGAGGTCACTTTGGACAGGGAGATCTACTACCACGGAGAGAAGGTTGCTGCCAACGTTATCGTATCCAACAACTCCAGGAAATCTGTCCGTAACATTCGTGCGATGGTTGTACAGCACGTCGAGATCACCATGATCAACTCCCAGTTTAGCCGTCATGTGGCCTCCTTGGAAAGCCGCGAAGGATGCCCTATAACTCCTGGAGCTAGCCTGTCCAAAACATTCTATTTGGTACCTTTGGCTCGCAGCAATAAGGACATTCGTGGTTGGTGTTTAACTTGAGACGTTATTTTGAATTTCGGATAATTGGACTGTTTTCGATTATTTCTAATTAACTTTATCCAACAGGTGTGGCTTTGGACGGTCACCTCAAGGAAGACGATGTCAACTTGGCCAGTTCTACCCTTGTTCCTGAAGGCAAATGCCCAGCCGACGCTATTGGTATCGTTGTCTCTTACTCCGTAAGAGTCAAGCTGAACTGCGGAACTCTTGGAGGAGAACTCGTTACCGATGTGCCTTTCAAACTTCTCCACCCGGCTGAAGGTAACTATTTTTCAAAAACTGATGGGAATATAATAACCTAGTAACTTCTTGATCGATATTTTCCTCATGTTTTGTTGAACTTCCAGGTTCTATTGAACGTCAACGCTTTAACGCGATGAAGAAAATGCAATCCATTGAAAGACACCGTTACGAAAACTCTCTTTACACCAACGAGGAAGAAGATAACATTGTATTCGAAGACTTCGCCCGTCTAAGGATGAACGAGCCCGAGTAAAGCCTCTATAAAAAACTTACGAAAAAAAAAAACAGAAAAATAATTAGAAAATACAAAAAAAAAATGTAATCAAGCAAGTCAGTATCAGAGTATTTCATGTGTGGTTAATATCAGACGAAATAAAAGGTTATTAAAAACTTTCAACAGATCAGCAACAACACCATCACATCATATAACTTAAACTATAAACGTCATTTTCATCAGATGTTGTGTATTCAATTAATTATCATCCAGTTTTATTAATCTTAAATATAAAAATTTATCAACTAATTATGAACACATTGTACTCTCGTGTTTAAAATTGTGAGAAAAAAAATGATTTATGTACCTTCCTGTAATCTTCTTATAATAAATTAAACTTCACCAGATTTTTTGGCTTTTCTTACGCCCTCGCTATAATCACAAACTAACACTGCTTCTAACAGTTCGAAGTCTCTACTAGCACGACTTGTACACCACTGACATTGAACTGAAGATGCAATAGAAGTAACTTACTTTTTTGCATATTCTATTGTTACTCGATTAAAAGGGGTTTTGATTTCCCCGCCCTATTTGGCGCCCCATGCATGGATTATAAAAGATGATTATGCAAAGGCGTTGTACATGTCAGCCACGGTCTGGTCATGTGCATTCAACTTAATAGATCTTATCAAAAAAACTGTTGTTGGGCGATAGTGGTGATTAGCTTAATACCTACTGAGAACTTGAGAAATAGTTTTGTGAATTAGGTACATAAATAATCTCAAAATCAAGTCAAAACAGGATTCATGTTTAATTTGAATAGGGGCCTTTTTAGAGTAGAAACCAAAATTAGATAGTACTTTTGTTAAACATAGGCCCCGGGTAGAATGACGCCCTACATTGTCATAATAACTATCTACTTATTACCAGATTGTAGTGAAAATTACAACAGGCGCATTACGCTGCTGTAGTTCGAGGGCTCATAATACATGGGTCAGCATCAAAATAACAGCAAAAGAAAGTTAATGTGGGCCCATGGCATATTTTTTATGAATAGGGTGAATCAAAAAAATTATTCACTCAGAATTTCTCCAACTCAAAGTTCGTTCGATGCAATTCTCACGTTTAAGAGGCAAAACTAAATAAAAAAAGAAAAAAGATTCGTTATTTAAATTCAAATATACGTTTGAACTTTTCAACAACACGGCTGACCCAGGCAAAAATGATATGATGCAAGCTTAAAGGCTGCAGACAGAACTGGTCCACGCTGATGTAAAAAAGATGTTTGAAATAAAGAAATGTGGGACAAACAGACTGAAAGAAATACTATGCTATATAATTAAGTATATTGCAAAAGTATACTATAAAACACCAATGTACGTAGGTACCTATTTCTTTTAAGATTTAAGAAGACAAAATATTATGTAATATATCTACCGGTTTTTTAAAAAGCGATATAAAAGAACTGTTATAGCGAATCAAAGCCTATATCGCTATATAATTATATGAGAATCACCTCCTTGCTTCCAATTTTTTTTTAAATAGTCGACCAGTGTTATTATTATCTGTCCCTCTTCCATAATCCACTTTTTATTCTATTTACATGTCTTCTTTATGTCGCCGTACCAGTAATAATCATCATCATCATCATTTCAGCCGAAAGACATCCACTGTTGGACATAGGCCTCCCCCAAGCGTCGCCACAACGAGCGGTCCTATGCGTCTCGCATCCATCGGATTCCCGCGACCCTGACCAGGTCATCGGTCCACCTTGTGGGAGGCCTTCCACGCTGCGGCTTCCGGTACGCGGTCGCCACTCCAGAACCTTTCGTCCCCATCGACCATCTGTTCTGCTTGGTCTATTTTCTCATTCATAACTATTCAGATAACTAAGGTGCGAGATGACCAAAACGCAAGGCTAGAGTAGGCTCTTAATAAACCAGTGCGCCTCACCATCAATGATTGCATCACAGCTTACCATCAGGTGGGATTGCAGTCAAGCATGTATGCAGGTTTATATCAATTTAAAAAAAAACTGGGCAAGTGCGAGTCGAGACTCACGCACTGAGGGTTCCATACAAACTTACTCAAAAAATAAATAGTTCAATTCCAGAAGATTTTTCCGATTCACCATTTTTTTTGTGACGTAACAACAAATTTTCTGTTTTTAGATTTATTCGAGATTAGATTTTTTAGATTAGATTTATTCGATACCTATTTAGAGTGTCGAAATGTACGTTTTTTGCAACATACTTAAATGGTAGTATCTTTTTTTTCGTTAACTTAGAAGTTTGATTTTTTCACAGCTTCAAGGGACCGCAGACCTGAGTATATGGTATAATTGCAACTCGATACCTCCTCGCGTTTCTGAGATAAAGGGTCTTGACAGACAGACAGACAGACAGACAGACGGACGGACAACAAAGTGATCCTATAAGGGTTCCGTTTTTTCCTTTTGAGGTACGGAACCCTAAAAAACGCCTACCACTAGGGATACTGGTTCTAGGTGGGTCAGGAAAATATGGTAAGATATCTGGAAGGATTTGTGAGAGGATTTTATCCAGCTCATTACTTCCAAGCACCTAATCAAAAAAAAAAATTGTCACCTGATGGAAAGCAACGATGTGATCGTCGTTGGAATTGGAAACCACGATCATCAAAAACGAAATCCGATTGATGAGATGATAGATAACAGTAGATACCAAATACTGGAACGTAGGTAGGTATCTACACTATACAATCAATAAACTTGTGATGCTGACTGTACTTACAGTTATGTTCCCATTACAAGTAGATAAATAGGAATTCTCTTGGAATTCCATTACGTGTAGCTAGGCAATTGTAGGCAGCTCCGTATCGGAAAGATTACAAGTTTGTTTGTGGGGCGGTAAAACAAGTTTGCATTTGTCTCCTTTGTTCTACAATAGCAGTGGAGGAGACAATTTTGATCTGGGGCCTTAAGGACCTATTACACTACGCGATATTCAGCACACGATATTCAGACTGTCTTATTTTTTGTTCCCAGTAAGACCGGTCTAACCCTTAGGTATTACCTACACTACGCGACATCGACTAAGACTGTCTGAATATCGAGTAGTGTAATAGGCCCTTTACAATGATGTGTTTAAATTTCAGTCTTACGGGCGAGAAAGTGAGCTTTACACTCTTTATAGCTCCATCCTTTTTACAATTCAGTTTAGGTCGTAAAATGGATCGCGTTAAGAGCTCGTGGCCTCAGGCCAGTGGAACATATTAATAGTTTGCTAAAATATATTTAATAATTTCCAGCTTTTTAAACATACCTAAATATCTTGCTACATTGAGCTGCTTTAGCTATGTTCCAGATCAATAAACATGAACTAAATACCGCAGCAATTAGTAACAGGTAGGTACTTAACTCAAATACCGGCCAAGTGCGAGTCGAACCCGCACACGAAGAAACCAAAAATCTATTCTTGTAGGAGTACATTTTATTTTATTTTTATTTTTACACACTCAACAACACACTCAAAATTTAATCGTCTACCTGTTATTGTTCATGAGATGCAGCCCGTTGACAGATAGGCGAACGGACAGCAGAAACTTAATATTAACCATGTTTTCTTTCTAATAGTAGGACTCCGCTGGTTACCCCTCTAGCACAGAACTTTAAAAATATTGAACTTTTATATAAAGTTGTATTCTTTTTAGCGTGTCAGCGTGTAGCGACACAGCTTGGTTTTAGCAGCATGAAGCTGACCAAATTGGCATCGCCTCGTTCAGAGACGGCCTTCAAGGACAAGTTCAAGCGCTCAACCACATTCTGTCAAAAAGACTGGATCTGTGACCCATTAGCCCGTTCGTTGGACACATATGTCTCAATGACAGTGTTGTCGATAAATAATAATTAGGTTGGTACTGCTTATTACTCTCTTTTCATATCTTAAAACAAGTTTTGGACAAAGGACTAGAAAGACACTGTCCTTCCTCACATCTTCAATTGCGAAAAGGGTTCGTCCAAAAACTGGTTTGACCACATCCTTAGTGTGGGAAAGGATAGTTTTGACAATGACCCTTTATTTTTATGCGATTTTTTTTCTAATTTGGTCGCAGACATTTGGTCTTTAATTATTTTCTTTAGGGCTCCCATTCTTTGCGGCTCGGTTTTAGGACCATGACCAAATTGGCATCGCCTCGTTCCGAGACGGCCTTCCAAGGACTAGTTCAAGCGCTCAACCATATCCTCTCAGAGAGACTGGATCTGTGACCCACTAGCTCGTTCGTTGGACACTCCTATAGCTCAACGACAATGTTTTCGATAAATAATACCACCGCGGTTGGTACCGCTTAATACCTACTCTCTTTTCTTATCACAAAACAAGTTTTGGACAAAAGACTAGAAAGACACTGTCCTTCCTTACATCTTCAATTGCGAAAAGGGTTCGTCCAAAAACTGGTTTGACCTCATCCTTAGTGTGGGAAAGGACAGTTTTGACAATGACCCTTTATTTGCATGCGAAGTTTTTTTTTAAATTCTGTCGCAGAGTACTGAGTACTGGTCTTTAATTGTCGCCTTTAGGACTCCGATTCTTTGTGTTAGCTTTTACGATATTGCGATATTTTAATTGCCTCATTGGTCTCGTGGTCACAAGCGCGACAGCTGAGCGTGCGGTCCTGGGTTCGATTCCCGGGTTGGGCAAAAAGTGCTATTGGGTTTTTCATTGCGAATTACTCTGTAACAGCCCGGAGTTTAAAAGTTGAGTGTGACACCTTCGTGCCTCGACAAGCGGGAACACCCAAATACTCCGAAATATTTTATTCCGAATTTCGATGTTCCGATATTCAAAAGTCCGAATTTCATAATACTTACGAATTATAATGTCTATTATTAAAAATCGCGAAATTTATTTTACCGACAGTCGTAAATGCGATTTGTTAGTTTTCCGATTTTCATACGTTCGAAGAATCAAATGCTCGAAGGGTTCTTGGTCCGAAAAACGATTTCCGATTTTCAATACTTACTTCCAATAAACTAAAAGTCAACATGTTGTACTACAAAATTTAGTGACAGAAACGAATCGCTGCAAAACCGACTTCACGCAGTCTTGTCTGCCCTACCCCTAGAGTGTAATTTAAACCCGCGTAGGCGCGGAGGAGTGGGGCGGCCCGCTAGCTGAGGAGCAGGTGGTTTGAAGGCCCGCAGCCACGGCCGAGGCTGCGGTGATGAGCGCTAAAACCATCTGCGACGATAAGCTCGCGTGGGGCCGCCCAAACCCCGTAGCGCCAGAGCCGTAACAGAAACAATGCTTGCTGCATGTTGCATGCCTGCTTGCATGCTGCATGCCTGCTTTCATGCTGCATGCCAGCTTGCATGTTGCATGCCTGCTTGCATGTCTCATGCTTGCTTGCATGCTGCATGGCTACTTGCACGCTGCATGCCTGCTTGCATGCTGCAAATCTCCTGTATTATTGATGAATCACTTAGGTTAGGTTAGGTTAATTATAAGTAGGAAAACGCATCTGTCTTTAGTTTTTTAATTCTACCCCCTCATACTATACATAATATTATACTTTTTCTTTTATTCTATTCTATTCTGTACTTCTCTCTGACGAGCAATTATGTGTTTAATTGTCTTGCTATACAATTTTACAAGGCGTTTTTATTTCGGAATAGTATTAATCGGTATTTTAATAATCGGAATTCGTATTTTTGAAGTTTCGAATTATCACTAAGTCAGACTTTTTGTTATTCGAGTGTACCCTCGACAAGCCCGTAAAGCCGTTGGTCCAGCAGCTGTTCTTTCTCCCAGTCGTAATGAGACTAAAGGAACAGAGAGTACACCTGTGTTTGCGCACGCACTTGTGCACTATATATCTCCTGCATACTTGGCTAATCTATGTTAAGAGTGGTCACCGTGATCGACATACGGTCAAGAGGATTATTTTGATACGAAAAGAACGTTTTTTAGAGGTTATTTATTACCAGAGGTCGGAATTAGGTAGAGTTATTTAAGTACTTAAACCGATTTCATACAACGAAATAATAAAGTGGATATGCCTCAAATCCCGAGATTAATTTTAAAGAGCAGATTTTTTTTATGACGCATTAATGACGAGGAGGAGGAAGTTTATAAATTTGTTAACCTCACCTCAGTTGATGTAGAGAGATCTTTTTCAATGAAAAATACTAATAAAAATTGTATGTTAATTATCTTTGTTTTATTTGTCATATCTATCTCCGAGGTTTTTAATATTTTATTTATTTATTTATAATATTATTGGCCACACGGGATTTGTCATTAGAAATTCCGGGAAGATTCATATTAATATCAACATTTCGATGCAAGTATATGAATAAGTCTACCTAATTCCGACCTCTGTTTATTACAGATCGTATCGAGAACATATACCGTTATTTTATTACCTACCTACTTTCCACCATTCAAGGTGCTCTTTCAAAACTTGAATTCCTTCAGGTCTTGTAATAAATCGTAAAGTGTTTCGTCAATATTCGATAGTTCTGAATTCTATCACTATATACACCCATGCGCGACCGCACACCGGAAGACACAGCCTCTTGGAAGACCTCCCAGAAGGTGGACCAGGAGTCTCGAGAATGCGATGGACGCGAGACACACAGGACCTTCCGTTGTGGTTTTATTTTATTTTTTTAGGTGGGAAAATTATCTAATGCCAAACCCCTTTTTTGGGCGGAGCGGGAGATAGTGTCAGACTTTTACTGACTAAAACCTACTCCTGTTCCTTCTTTGCCTTCATCCCAGGGCCCGGGTTTCGCTTTCACACTATCCGTGGCCCCAGTAGGCTTCGACCCTGCTGGGCCCCTACGATTTGCTGACATCTCCCTGAGGCGCGCGTGGAACAGTACGCGCCGTCGACGACTTGGGACCTTCCGTTGTGGTGACACTTCCATTATCACACAGATACACTGTATCAATTTTTAGTTTAAGTAAGGGTTATATTTACATAGGTTAATTTATATGTTATATTTTATTTACCATCATCCGTGCGTCACTGCGGGGTGCCAGCTGAAAATCAGCGCTGGGTGTCTGACGCCCAGCAATTGCTGAGTTGGCGACCCTTTCGGTTCGGGCACGCCAGCGCAACTATATAAATTGTAAATCTGTACTTTTTTTTTTGTTTTTGGTATGTTGCATATTGTATTGCCTGCATCGAATAAATACTATTCTATTCTATGCTTGGCGGAGGTCTATGTCTAACAGTGGACGTCTTTCGGCTGAAATGATGATGATGATTTTAGCCATAGCTGTTGTAAACTTTTCTTCAGACATTTCTCAAGATCATCAGCCTGTACCTGTACTGTTTTTGGATCCAATTGAAAATACAGTGACTTCATTTCCTTGCGGGAGGGCCATAACTCGCGAGTTCTTTAGAACACAAAAGACCTCGCGATTTACGAGCCTGGAACAGAAAAGACAACTGAAGGAACACAGGCGGGTTTTATTCAGTAAAAGTCTGACACTTCGGAAGGAGTGCGCGGTCCTGCGGACGGCGAGCAATGGGTAGCCCGCCGTCCGACCGTCCGGTAACCGTCCGGACCGAGCCCAAGTCGTCGACGGCGCGTACTATTCCACGCGCGCCTCAAGAAGATGTCAGCAAATCGTAAGGGCCCAGCAGGGTCGAAGCCTACTGGGGCCACGGGTAGTGTGAAAGCGAAACCCGGGGCCCTGGGACGAAGGCAACGAAGGAACAGGAGTGGGTTTTTAGTCCGTAAAAGTCTGACACTATCTCCTGCTCTGCCCAAGAGCGGGATTTATCATTAGATGATTTTCCCACCTTAAAAAAAAACACTTTGGAAGGAGTTGTTTAATGATTACTTAGGTGATTCCCAAAAAGAAGTGCCTTAATCTTCTCTAGTGCCTACCTACTGAAATTACTGTGTTTGTAGTACAACAGTCAGTTATGAAATAATCCACAGTTGCACATAAACCTCTTCAATCACATGTTAACTCGATCCTCAACCACCCAGCGGAAATTGTCCCTCTAACCAACCTGAAAGTATCCTATCGCCAGAAGCTGCAACACTTTTTAGGGTTCCGTACTTCAAAAGGGAAAAACGAAACCCTTATAGGATCACTTCGTTGTCCGTCTGTCTGTCTGTCTATCCAGACATCTCGGGAACGCGTGGAGGTATCGAATTGAAATAAACCATAAACTCAAATCTGTGGTCCCGTGAAGCTGTGAATAATCAAACTTCTAAGTAGTTCTAAGTTAACGAAAAAAAAGATATACGGCAGTTTTCGTTGCGAAAAACGTGTATTTCGACACTCTCAAGGGAATAAAAATTCATCCCGTTGACTCAGAATCCTGAAATTTGGCATAAAGATATAGGAATAAATCTGAAAATAGCAAATTTGTTGTTACGTCACAAAAAACAGTTGCCCAGTATTTTTTATTTTAAGAGACCAATTGTCAAATAGCTCCCTCCGTTCTGGAAGGAGCGAGAGGGAGTATTAGACCTTTAGTGACTAAAACCCACCTGTATTGCTTCAGTAGCCCTTTGCATTCCACGACCGCGGTAACTCTTTCGAACAACCCTGCAGCCCAAACTACAACACCTTTTTTTAATGATTTCAACCAATGCTTGACTACGATCCCACCTGGGTCATGCCATGTCAGTAAACCGTAGGGGCCCAGCAGGGTCGAAGCCTAGGTACTGGGGCCATTGGTTTTTAAGTGAAAATGAACCCCGGGGCCATGTAACGCAAGGCAAAGAAGGAACAAACGAGTGGGTTTTAGTCAGTAAAAGTCTGACATGCCTCCTCCTGACACCTCCCGCTCCGCCCAAGGGAGCGAGATTAGATGATTTCCCACCTAAAAAAAACCTGATGGTTTTTTTTTTTTTTTCCGGTGGGAAAATCATCTTATGACATCCCCCGCTCTTGGGCGAGGCGGGAGATAGTGTCAGACTTTTACTGACTAAAAACCCACTCCTGTTCCTTCTTTGCCTTTCGTACCAGGGCCGAGTCTTCCTTTCAGAATCAGACCCTTGGCCCCGGTAGGCTTCGACCCTGCTGGGCCCCTACAGTTGCTGACAACTCCTTGAGGCGCGCGTGGAACAACACGCGCCGTCGACGACTTGGGCTCGGTCCAGACGGTTACCGGACGGTCGGACGGCGAGCCACCCATTGCTTGCCGTCCGCAAGCCCGCGCCTACGGTGGCCGGAAATCGGGATCGGAATCCCGGCGGCGGTTGGGGCGTGAGGACCGTTGCCTCACGCGATCGGCCGCCTCCTTCGCTAGCATTACTGCTTCGCAGAAGGAGGCGACCGCCTGCCACTCCTCCTCGCTCCGGACCATGGCCTGTACCAAGGCCCGGCGCGAGAGATCGCCGCCGCCGATCGCCCCCACGAGGACACGGCGTTGCTCTGCCCAAGCGGGGCACACCTCCACCGTATGCTCCACCGTGTCCTCCGGGCGGTCCACACAGTGGCGACACCCGGGCGTCACTTCCGCACGAATCCGGTGCAGGAAAACCTGATGGTAAGGAGTGATGCAATCGTTGATGGTGAAGCGCACTAGTTTATTAAGAGCCTATTTATTCACTCTATCCTTGAAGACACCTAATTTATAAACGGACGGAAAGACCGCTGCAGGCAAATTGTTCCAATCCTTCGATGTACGCGGTATAAACAACGAGGCAACACGCTTCGTCCGGACCGTAGAAAATATAGACCGTAGAAATACCTAGGTACCAAAATCACTTGACATTTTTTTTTTTCTGTGGGAAAATCATCCAATGACATTCCCCACTCTTGGGCGGAGCGGGAGATAGTGTCTGATTTTTACTGACTAAAAACCCCAATCCTGTTCCTTAATTGCCTTTCATACCAGGGCCGAGTCTTCCTTTCAGAAGCAGAAAATCACTTGACATAAAAACTAACTTCAGCTAAAAATAATTACCTACACACAGCCCATTAGTATCTCTTTTCTCATCACAAAACAAGTCGGACAAGTTTTGGACAATGGACTAGGAAGACAGTGTCCTTACGTCTTCAATTGCGAAAAGGGGTCCGGCCTAAAACCAGTTTGACCACTTCCTCAGTGTGGGAAAGGACAGTTTTAGCAATGACCCTTTATTTGCATGTTATGTTCCTTGCGTTTGTGACACACGGACGTGGAGTTTGTGGAGCGGGTTTATCAATTTTATTAATATTTTTATAAGTTTTGAAAAAAAAAACTTATTTTACTAATAAATTCTTCATTAGCATTGGAGAAAAGGAAATAAAGTACTAAAATAAAAGAAATGCAAGGCATGTTTTTTAAATAGGTACCTACTTTATTCTTTTTAAATTATTGAAATAACAGAGTATGATATTTCCAGATTTGACTGGCATCGTTCCTGGTTATTCAGTAATCATAAGTTTAACGCAGAGTCTCAGCATTATTTCAATATATTCAAATTTGAATTACACCACACTTATACAAAACATCCTCTATTCAAAATTATAATAACACACTTTTAAAACAATTTATCTTTACTAACCATCGATTCTTCCATCACCCCTTTTTTCAAAGGGACATCCTATTCACCGTTTACCCTTTTCATGAAACAAGTGCCATGCAAGGGGTCACAATACAAAACAAATGCCATCTACCTCGGGCCGTAATATTTGCAAAGAAACTGGACAATGGTTCCCACAGTTGCAACTGGTCAAACTGGTTATTTCTGGTTTGGTTTGTCTATCCATCCTTAAAGGGTGTCCACCCTGTGACCGTCTTGGGCATTGTCTGATTGGTAGTTACGTGACAGTGGATATTTTGCATGGATTAGTGTGTGGGAACGTTTGAAGTCCGTTATGTAGGTAGGTACTTCTCCTTGTTAAGGAAGTAATAATATTTAGGAGCAAGGGATATGGTTGATAATAAAATAAAAATGATAAAATAATTGATTTTCTCATTTGCATTTTCAAACTCTGTGGTTAGGCATTAACGTTGGGAATAATGTTCTGGCAGCATTTAATAAACCTAAATTTCAGTTTTAATCGCCAATCGCCATCATGAGAAAGCAAGAACATTTCTGTCCATATTCATCCCAGATACAAAAATCCTTGCATATTTTTCGGAAATCATTCCATATTTTTAATGATATATGACTAGTGCTTGACTGCGATCCCACCTGATGGAAAGCAGTGATGCAATCGTTGATGGTGTAGTCTATTAAGAGCCTATTCACCCTAGCCTTGAAGACACCTAAATTAAAATCAGATGGGAAGATCGCAGCAGGCATATTGTTCCAGTTCAATGAAGTCCAGTTCTATGAATGTTGAAAATCCAACTGACTTTTCCTAAATCTTTAAACCGTGTGTCACCAAGTTTATCGAAGCATGGAACAGTGCAAGATTTGACTTTCTGAACCCAGATGTTACGTGGCCATCACGCCACGGAAGTATTAGTGCCGCCACGCCTCGCACTTAACACATGGTCGGTACCGTAACGTAGAGGATTTAGATGGGTTTAAGACATAGGAAAGTACACTTATGCATGTTGTTCCAAAAATATTGTACCTTTGCTACGACAAATAGCCATCACTCTTTACTGTATTCTCAGAGGAATCATTCCTAATTAATTTTGAGTGTGTAATTAGAGACACAATAGTAAGACAATGGCACGTGAACGCCGGCGTTAATGCGGGGATCAACAGCTTAATTGGATCTGACTTAAATAGCACAATTATTAATTGCTTGCTGACTGCTCCAGTGTTAGTTTAGTATTATATTTTTTAATTTTACTTTTATTCTTTTTTTTTAAAAACGTTACCCCACACTAGGAGTAACTCTTTTATCGTGGTTCGTTCACGTCACGTCAAAGCATGTTGACGTATCGTCTACGTATTTTGTTGATGGATCTACACTATCTTGTCATACATATTAATATTGTAATACGGAAATATTGTAAAACTCAATCTTTGTTTTTCAACAACATGAATTTTTACCTTGGCTTCACATATACATTTTATAAGTGCCTATGTATACTATGTCAAACAAAATTTAGTGTATTGAATAAATTGAGTCTTCAGTGCTTCCTTTTAGAACTTATTTATCTCTGATATCCTTATTTCCTAAACCATGATTTGAATTGTAACCATGAATTCTCCTCAATGTTTTCAAAGATGACTTCATTCGCATAAACAAGCATTGGATATATTGTGAAATTATTATCAATTTAGAGTTTTAAATAACCCCAGCATCAATATCCCCATAAAATTACAAAAGATGCAGATCTATTCACCAAAATTGTTCATCTAAAGGTGATGAAATATGAATTTTTACACTAACATTGCACTTAGTACAATAAACGGGGTTCCACACAGCAGCCCTTATATTTTTTCTTCTCGTCCCTTTGGTTTTTTCATCTTAGACGCGTGCGCAATTTGCATCCCTATAGCGCTAGATCCGTGGAGCATTGTGTACTCTCCCCTGGTCCAGGGCGCAAAAAATCAACCTGTTTGACTTATTTATAATTTTATACAGCGATTTGTGGAGTGTTGATGGAGTATCATGTTTATGTTTGTGATTGGTTTATAATATTATGTAGATAGTATGGAAATTTCAACATGTGTTAGATACTTAGTTGTTTTTATTTGGGAATAACATTAGGTCTGTTCCTGTTCATTTTTGCGTGTGTTTAAAAGAAAATAATTTATCATTAACTACCTGTACTACTTTACTTGTATTGATTGTCTCACTCAGTTTTAATCACGTACATACATATATCTTCAGTTAATTTAAGATCTCGACGTCTGCCCGCGTCTAACTAACTTTATGTTATCAACTGTTATGCAGTTTCCGGCACACAATAAAAACAAGACGTATCGAAATCTTGATTTAAAATTCGAAACGAAAGAACTCATCACCCGCATCCAACAAATTATTATCAGACGGTAACAAAATGGTTACAATTAAGATCAAGATTATCCATTAAAACCTGTTGGTCCACTAGGGACATGGGAAACCACTGACCCTACTGAATAACCCATTCAATGGGGCCCTAGTGTGTGACCCGATGAATACGTTAAAGATTCCATATGAGGGTATATTGTCAGACAAGAAAGGTGAATACACTTTGAATGTGAATAAAATACAGTTAAGGAATCATATCTTTTTTGGGTGACGATGTTTATGAATGAAATGGCATTATATTTTTAGCTCACTTCAAAGTTGAATTTAAAGAAAAAAAATTATTTCATAGTTATGAAAATTGTTATAATGAATAAATATATTTCCACGTTACTTAAATAGAACCACCTAAATTTTCTGACATCTGCGAACTAGAACATCTAAGCAAAACCACCGTTAGTAGGATGTTTCATTACCTTTAACAAATAAGACTAGTTAATGTTAAAGAAACTATTAAAACCAAGTGCCGTTATAATGTCTAAGATATAATAGCTAACTTCTACTAATAAATGAAATAGCTACCTAGATCGTGCTTCAGCCTAGACGGATCTTAAAAGTAAAAGGCAAAGGAACTCAACAAGACACGCATAATAATTATATCTAAGTATAAGGTGGTATGCAGATTATATCAAGAGCAAAATGTGACGTCATAATGTTACTCGTACAATACGGGTTATGTAACACTTGTTGTATAATGTTAATATTGTTGCCCTATAGCCCGATTCGGAGCGATACAGTTATTATATTCGATCAAATTCTTGAAGCAAAAATGTTAACGAACACAAATTTTTTTTTAAAGATTAATTCCATGTACTGTGCTGATTTTATAGCAACGTCAACATTGGCAATTTTCTCAAAAAAAAAACAAGCTTTTAGATCAGCTGAGAAAATTTACTGTTTTATTATTCTCATCATAAATCTCGTTGTCATCGTTGTTTTTGCCGTCTACTGAATGATTGATGTCTACTAACATCAAAATACAAATAGATCGAACTTCTTCAGTGACTCCACAATGAATGTTCGTTGGCCTTCTGTTAATAGGAAAGTGTTGACAAAAAACTACAAAAACTAAATCTGCTGATCACGTCTCAAGAGCATTGAATTTTTTTCTAATAAGTTTTTATCTATCTAAACGGTACTTTAACTCATAAAGATATTTTGAGATAATACCCGCACAGTCAACACGATTTTCCTTAAGTTATTAACTGGAAAGCTGGTTCCTTTCCTGTCTGGCTGTCCGACTGGTTAAGACTCTACTTTCCAGCAATAAAGACGTTAATTTGCTAATTTGCATTTGCTGCAGAACTTGTGGTATGGCTCATAATGTTACGAGTGTATTCACTTGATGGTAGATAGTAGCGATAACATCTAATCGTCTTTAGATAGAGTAACCTATGACACAGGTTGCCAATGGTATATAGTCGATGATCACACTAATACTATAAAGACCATGGAGTTTCTTGCCGGTTCTTCTCCATAAGAAACGACCAATTGGAACCGTGCACTAGCTTCTGACGTTTTATATGTGCCCAAGTAGGTCTATGTGAAATTTTTAAAAAAGTACTTTATGTTTGTTACTCCTTCACCCTCAAACGACAAAATGGTTATGGATGAAATTAACTCGGATAGACCATGTCCTAGAATAGCCCATATGATACTTTTTATCCTGAGAGTATGTTCCCTTGATTATGTGTAGAACATGACTACAACAACACGTTGTAGGACGAATGCTGGGGTGCGGGCGCCTCTCCGCCAACTAGTGGCAACCTATAACTCACATTTTATAGATTTAGACATTTTCGCGTTTTCTCAATCTAAATTTAGAAAAATGGCTTGTCATTTGCTGGCTCACCGCCCTTAAAATAGACTTATATGTATTTGCTTCTCTTATAATAATTGTAAGAGTATTTATACCTATATATTACTCTTATTTAACGCGCGTCCTTTATCCTATTTCACGTGTTTTTTCGTGGACAATGGTGTGGGTTATACTTTTTTTTACTTTTCTGATAAAACTACTGTATATTGATTCTGTATTGTATAACTGTTTTTTGTCGCAAATAAATAAAATAAAATCATAACCCTCCGTAGTCGGGTAAAAATAAATAAAACATTTACGCGGGCGAAGCACCTAGCAGAATCTAGTTGCTTATAAAAAGATAAAAATTGATTATTATTTATAAACGGCAATAAGAAACAAATTACTAAATAGATTACGAAAGTTCTTTTTAATGGTACCTCACATCCATAGGGACAAATTAAGTAACATAACAAACGATAGCCCAAATTCTCATACTACAAAGAATGCTGTAGAAAAACTGACAACACCAAATAACAATAACAGAACTTTAATTGAAAAAATAAATAACTATAACAAAACTAAATTACTAAACTAATATGTTAGTACAACTTTCTAATTGTAATTATTAGGCGTAGCTATCGGCTGCAACACGTAAGCTTGGCCGGTCGCCCTGTCCACGACATGGCCTGTTGAAGGCTCTAAAAACAGTCTTGGTACTGTGGTTGCCGCACTTACTTCTGGTTGCTGATGCTGCCTCACTCCAGCTCCACCTTCATATGGAACAAAACGAGGAGGTTCTAAATGCTGCTTAGGCACTGCGTATTGGGGCAATTGAGTTGGCTGCTGAGGTAAATACGGTGGCAATTGAGCTTGACTTTGTGGCAAATACTGGTTTAGTTCTGGTTGGTTTTGGGTCAAGTATTGTGATTGTTCAGGTTGATTTTGATCAGCATACTGGTTTTCTTGTTTCTCTGAGTCGTCTTTGTGGCTCACAACTAGTACGACTTGATTCTTTTCCTTTGGTTTTGGATCGTCTTCTTTCTTTCTGTGGTGTTGACGGCGTGACTTTGGTTTTTCAGTCCTCTCATAAGATTCTTCATCCTCGTCATCCTCATAATCTTCTTCGTGAGATGTCTCAGCTGCTTCTTGTTCTTCCCTGTTTTTGTAGTTTTGTTTTTTAGGCCTAGGTTCTTCTTCAGGTTCTTGTTCCGATGATTTTGGATGTTTGCGTTCTGCCTTGCGTGCTCTTTGTGATTTAGGGTAGGCTCGTTTAGCTCGTTCTCTTTCTTCATAGCTTGATTTCTCTGCATCATAATCATCGTTTCCGTATATTGGGGAATCATCATGACCATAACTTGGAGAGTTATTGCTGGGTTCATCGTAATGCTCATGATTGTACTTCTCGTTATAGGAACCGTCATCGCCTTCATCTCCGATGTTATCAGTGTTTCCTGCATGGTTCAGATCCCAGTAGTGTTCTCCATACCCTCCCTTTTTGTCACCCCATCGTACCTATATTTAAGTAGTAATGTTATTATTTGTTCCTTTTTATTTTTTTGTCGATAATAAAATTATGGCATTGTTATGTGTTAGTGTTTAATAAAAGATTATGTTGTAAAATTGTAACGCTGTTAAATTAATAATTAGTTAAGTAAGTAGGTAGATATCAGAATTATTATAATAGAACATTAAAAGAAAAGAGAGTTAGCATTACAAACAACTGTTATTATTCAACGTAATTTAGGAGTTTGAAAATTAATAGCTATAGTGTTATTAAGAAACAAATTCATATGCACAATATAGACGTCGATATAAATAAATAAAATTTTCGTAGAGTTAGCATAAATGATACGGTTATAACATATTTTAAGTAAATTAATGCAGTTAATGAGTTTCAAAATGAATAGCTTGAGTTTAGTTTCTTCATTGAGACAAGTTAAATGCATAAAGGTATAAATAGTAATAACGTCAATAAATAAATATAATTTTCGCAGGATTTTCCTTCGGTTTCTTAACCATGCTTTTACTATTATTATAAACGGATTGTTAAATTAACGTCAAAACAGGTAACCTCATAGTACTCCAAAAGAAAATCCAACGATTAACCCCCTTATTTATAAATTTCTCTGAACTGTGTAGAAGTTATTAAACAACTTATAAGTTCTTTTTTCTACTTAACAGTTCAGGAGTTTTTATGAATAAGTGGGTGTGTTAATAAATATGAAGCATAGAAAGCATACTTTGGCAGAGAACACTCCTTCAGAGGGCTTGGCCCTCTCGTGTCTCTCAGTGAAGTGTCGATCGCTGCCCAAACGATGTCCCTGATCAAACTGGTCAGCTTTCGGTAAGTGTCTATACCTTCAGCCAAGCGAAGCAAAGCGGGAAAGAGAAAGAAAATAGAGAGAGGTTAGAGACAGAGCGAGATAAAGGATGTGTTTTACTTTTCCCATGTCCCTGTGGTTCTTAAAGTCTTTCTTCTCGTATCGTTGCTCCCAAGTGTTGGGGTCCTCGCACACGTGACCGAACTCTATCTTGTACGGACTCAACTGTACTGAGAAAAAATCCCTATAAAGCAAAGTATTTTCCATCCTTACTTATAATATTGTGGAACAAATTAGGGGCATATAATAAAGATCTGAAGTCAACCAATCTTCACAAAAAAAACTTGGAAGATAATGACACGCATATTTATAGGTATTAATCAGCTAACAGTACCTAACCCTATTCTAAATATTCCTCTAAAGACACGATCTATTGAAAATGATTCAAAATCTGACCATGATCTTACTAAGCATTAGTTTGTCGTAGACAAAAGAATAATGAAAAAGCCACAAAATAAACATTTTGGTCACCAAACCCCTTTCTCTAATTCCGTAAAGCGTAAAGTATGTCAATGTTTGGTTATGTTGAAATTTATTTGCATGCCAGCGACAATAGAAACCAATTAGCTTGAAGGTTGATACTAAAACAAGGTTGCATGTCACGAGAGTTAAACCAGTCATTAAGTGATTGGACCTCAATTCAGTGACATGAAAATCTGGCTATATTATTTGAAAAATAAGTAGTCAAGAGAAATTACTGGGCTAAAATTGGTCACAATAGAGGACATCGTATCTATTTTCAAGATTTTGTAAGTGTAAGATTTGCTAGTAGAGATGAAGGTGATTTAGAAGTAGCGGTTAATTTACTTACTGGAAAAACTTCGCTTGTGCTTCTATAGTCGAAGGATTGCTTGGAGGAGTCCGGACTGTGACAGGTCTTGCAGTTCCCCATACCGACCCAACGTGCAGTGCTAGCAGACACCAGAGCCATTTCTGAAAGGTCCAAGAAGTTCAAGTCAATAACAGAGAAGTATCACACATGGCATATACACAGGTAAGCATAAATAAACTGTAGTTCATAATGTAGGAACAATGTTTTAGACGTAAACACAAACAAAACAGCACAGTTTTGTAGCCAAGATCAAGAACTACTTGAATTTAAATTAGGTTACTGACAACTTGTCTCAAAATAAACAAATCGAAAACGAAAACACTGTAAACACGAAGCACTTTCACTTAACTGAACAAATATCTATTGAATTAAATTTTGTTGTTATGATTTTAATTATACTATTATTAATTTTAAATGGAGTATACCGTATTGTCAAGACGTTGTGACATCTTGGCGGCTTGATTGAAGGTTTGGACTGAACTCTGCTTGTAGTACATTTATAGACAAGACTGTTACAATTCACTGTATGCAGTGGTTGACAACAGTTATCATCAATCTATTGCAAGTTTCTTTGTTACTTGTGACACATGTCAATGAAATATTGCACAGATTGTAAAATTAATTAAATTTTTTGGAAAGTTAGCATTGATAAAGACAAACAATAGACGTAACGAATTGAATCTATAACAGAAATAGTCACAGTACTGAAAAGTAAATCATTTGCTGAATCAAACGATAGATCTGGTATCCTTGATCCATTCCAAAGACAGTACTAGTATGAAGCTCCTTTTCAGGATATACGTCAATTGTTCGAAAGATTCACCTTGACTCAGGACTGCAAAGGGCAACTGATGGAACACGGGTAGGCTTCAGTCAGTAAAACTCTAACATTTTCTCTCGCTCCACTCAAAGCAGAAGCATTTCGATAATTTTACAACCTAAAAAATACATCTCTTTATTGCCTGCTCATCGCATCATATTGTGCATACAACCATCAGCTACTTTCACGATTTCAGTGAGGAAAATGTTAGTCAATAATTTGACTAAGTTCAATAAAGTCGAATGTCCGATTTTAGCAAATACCATTTCTTTGAATTAATAATGCTCTCATATTTTACAAACAAAATAAACTAAAAATTTTGAGTACTGCGCCATCTAGCATGGCCACGCTCGAGTTCAGAGTGATTTTAAATTATGGACCTTACTAATTTTCAGTTTAATAAATACTTTTTTAAATCAATATTCCAGTTTTCTAACATTTGGAAACATGACATCGGCTCGTAATCTGGATTTACGTAACAAAGCGATGACGATCCGATAAGATCTACACAAAAATGGAAGAAGATTTGCTCACCGGATTAGCTTTTATTTTTATTTTTTTAAAGAAAAAGTACACTGACTGGATGCGCCATCGCTAAAACTTGAAAAAATTTGTGCCACAAGACTTTCTAAAGGATTTGGGTAGTGACAGTTGCTTAAATTAATCATATTTAAATGCATCAAAACAAATCTCGAAAGAAAATTTTCACCATTTTCTATGTCAAATGTTGTCGATCTCTGGCTATCTCAGATGAACCCATTACGAATCGTGCCGCGTCATTGACTTCAGACTCTTGTTCGCCTTTCCGTAGCCAATTGTGAAAATATCCATTATAGGCTATTATTATGGATTAGGATGTATAAAAACTTTAATCCATATTTACTCAACAAACGGCAAAACAAATTGGTTCCTGTTTCTCTTCATTGGTCAAGGAAATTGGTTTGAGTGCTAAGTGATTTCAGCTGAATGAAACCTCCAGAATCACTATAATCTAATCAATGGATATTACTACTACTGTAAATATGCTTTTAAAATACATCTTATATTACATGTAATACAAATATAATTGGTAATAATTTAGGTACATGTACCTACACTCAAAATCATTATGATCTAGCTTCAGCCTGCGGCTCCTCCCGCGTAAAATTATTGCATTCCACCTTCATTAATTTTAGCATATATGTATGTATAAGCATAATCAGCCTTATAATATTCCCACTGCTGGGACTCAGGCCTGCTCTCTAGGAGAGCGAATGGGATGTAATCTACCACGCGGGCCCAGTGTTGGTGGATGCCACATGTCTACGAATTTTTAGTTCTAGGACATGTCGGGTTCCTTACGATGGTTTCCTTCACCGTTTTCAGAACAGTAAAGGTAATGCGCATGACTGGGTTTGAAGTCAGGGCCGTAACCACTCGGTCACCACTGCTCTTATAGCCTAAGATATGTCTATCCAGGATATTAGCTATCCTAATATCAAATTATAACAAAATTTAATCAGCCATATGAGCGTAAAGAAGTAACAAACATACAGACTATTACAGACTTATTATTAACATGAACAAACATACAAAATTTCGCATTTATAATGTTAGTGTGAAAGTGTAATTTTTCCCCCCACAATTCTGTTTTTGAATGGAATGTCAAACATTTCTCAAAATACGTATACTATTTATAGGGATGATTGCACATACATTCTGAAAGTTTAGAATCAGCTACTGAATCAATTTCAGCTATTCATAGGTATTTTTTATCCTAAAACATTCTACAATTATTTTAGGATAAAGATAATATAAGAAAAGATAATCTTTATTTGTGTAAACATTGTATACATACAATAGCATGCAAGATTGAAATTTATTATTATTGTCCAGTCATGTTTAGCCGTATCGGCGTACAAATATTTATAACATTGAAAATTTAACTAAAAAATAATTAATAATTAATAAATCTTCACAAAAAATATTATCTAGGATTTCAATTACAACATTTATAACTTAAAGACCATTCAATTCGAAGTTATTGAAAAGAAAACTATTTAGATAAATTCTTAATAAATACCGATGCGCCAACCATTAATAACATATTTAAAAAAAACGCTATCTAATTGCGTTGTACTTAATTTTCCAATTGTAGAGTGTATAAGTGTGTGCATTATTCCAGTTATATGTTGTATTTTAATTAAACTTTAAGTAAGGATTATTATTTAAATAAATATAACATTGAGATTAATAAAAAACAACTTAAATTTAAAGAAAAACATCAACTTACGACGATAAAGTAAATCATTAAAACTAAAATTGAGTCATCCAATGTTTTAGCGATTGAGTAATCACTGATTGGCGTTTCGAAAAAAACTGTTTGAAAATAAGGCTGCACGCAATTACGAAGAAATGGAGCGAGCGAGCCAAAAAATGAACCTCCGTTTCCAATAAGACATTATTACCTGCTAGCTTCTATTTTTAAAATCATCATTTTAGCCGAAAGACGTCCATTGTTGTACATAGGCCTCCCCAAGTGTCTCGCTGTGTGTCTCCAACTCTTACTAGGTCATCGGTCTGCCTTATAGGAGGCCTTTCAACTCTGCGTCTTCCGGTACGCGGTCGCCACTCCAGAACCTTTCGGCCCCAACGGCCATCTGTTCTGCGAGCAATGTGCCCAGCCCATTTCTTCATTGCCCTTTGGGTGACTTTAAGCCTTCTGATGAGTCCCTTTGTGAGCAACCACTTTTCGGAGCCATATGTCATCACTGGCAACACGCACTGGTCATAAATTTTCGTCTTGAGACTGCGGTATTTTGGACGAGAAGATACCGCGCAGCTTCCCAAACGCTGCTCAGCCGAGTCGGATTCAACGGTTGACCTCTTTCTCGAAATTAGATCTACCCAACTGGACCGTCTCTCCGAGATAAACGTTATCGTCCACAACTTCGAGTGTAGAATCTCCGATCTTGATAGGAGTGGGTGCTACATGGTTGTTTATCATGACTTTGTTTTTTTTTTTTATATTATTACTACCATATTTATATTTTAACTAGATTCTACCAGCGCAGCGTCCGTTTCATCCCCTTGGGGGGTGAATTTTGGAAAATCCTATCTTAGTGATCGCTTATGTCATAAAAGGAAACCTGGTGCAAAATTTCACGCTCCTAGTCCCAGTAGTTTCGGTTGTGCGTTGATATGTCAGTCAGTGTAGTATCATCTACTTCTTTAAGGGAAAGATAATGTCGGTTAAAGGCCTACCTATTACGTGGGGCATACTGAAAGTTTAAGTCTGGGTCTGGCTGGCCACTTACACTATAAGAATGAAAAAAAATTATCGAATTCGAAAATGGAACTCTTTGCGAGCATGTTACTTTTTAATTTGCGAGACTCATCTGTTATTTCATTTTGACGTCCTTTCGAAGATAATGAATTTAACTCGTGAACATTTTCGTTCAATGATTTTTTATGATTTTCGTTGTGGCTTATGTCTACAAGAGAGTGGCCACAGACTTCAATTGGTATTTGGAGACATTACACTACAGTATCGCTTGAAGATCAAAGGACAGTGACTGCAGATTGGTTACATAGAAAAAGTTCGCGAAAAGTGTGCTCGAAACAATGTACTCCTCCACCACGATAACGCATCCTCATATTCCGCTAAGGTAACAGAAGCCTATTTGAAGGCTTCAAATGATAAACTGATGACGCATCCGCCTTACAACCCGGACCTCGCACCCTGCGACTTCTATTTGTTTCCAAACATTAAAGACAAACTTAGAGGCACACGTTTTACGAGCCCTGAATCGGCGGTGAATCGTTCCATAAAGCCATTGAAGAGGTTCCTAAAGAAGACTGGTCCAACTTCTTTGTACAGTGGTTTCAGCGAATGCAAAAATGCATTTATTGCGAGGGAATATACTTTGAAAAACAATAAATGTATCGTAAGTCTTTTATCTAAAGTCTGTTTTTTAATTAGAGATAATGATTTGACAATTCGAATGTTGCATGTTTTTTCCATTTCATAAATAGTGAGGTACCGCAACCGATATTGAACAAAAAAACCGAAAATATTCGTAAAAATAGTTTCATTTTAAAATGCAACTAATTATGGTAAGTTTTTGTATTTTCTGAAGGTAATTTGAAAGATGCAAATGTCTAACTCATAAAATAAAATATAATTTAAGCCTAAGAATTAAAGACTAGCAAAAGCTGCGTCATTTTATTTTTTCGTCTCGATTTGTTATCACCAAACCCAGACAAAAATATAGAATTACTCAGTGATATTTTTGCTGACATTTTATTACAACTTTAATAATAGGTAATGATAGGACTTCGGTTTGAAAACTAATAATAGTTAAAATTAAACAATCATAAGTCCTCTTTTTGTACTATTTTCGCATGGATCTCTTATAAAATTGTAGCGATAAACGAATCAAGTGTCCGTTTCTTGTAATGCAGTCATGTGAATTCACAGCTTGACGACCAATGGGCACGCCATAATCATGACGGTCAGTCCCCTCTTTGAGGAGTGGCTGGAGAGGCGTCACGGTGTCCTCATCTTCCGCATGAAGCAAGTCCTCACTGGACATGGTCAGGTTCTAGTACAGGCCAAGGTCCAGAGCGAGGAGGAATGGAAGGGGGTCGCCTCCTTCTGCGAAACAGTAATGCTAGCGAAGGAGGAGGCTGCACGAGTGAGGGAACGAACATCTTTTCGCTCCAGTCGCCGAGACCCCAATCCCGACTACCACAATGTCAATACCAACGTCGAGCAATGGGTAGCTTGCCGTCCAGCAGTCCGGTAATTGCCGGGACTGAGCCCCATTCGTCGACAGCGCTTAGTGATCCACTCGCTCTTCAAAGAGATGTCAGCAAACCGGAGGAGCTCAGTAGAGCCGATCTGGTTTTAGGCAGTAAAAGTCTGACACGCCCTCCTGCCCCGCCCATACCGGGAGAAGTCATTGGATGAATTCCCATCTTGAAAAAATATTGACGACCAATGATGATAACTTTTTTAATTCTAAAGTATAAACTGAGACTGTCTCGTTCCGCTCTTGTAAACCGGATATAAAATTGTGTTGTGACTGGAGCTCCCTGGTAAAAGAAAGTAGCTAAGAATTCATGATTTTCAACCGCGCCCGCCACGGTGGAGCTAGTTTATTTCTAAACTCACGAGACCAGAGTTTTGTGTGGTTATACAGCCGTCGCAGTTGGGGTTATCGCTTGAAAACTTGGCAGATGACAATCGCAAGACGGGCGGTTCATAATCAATTGAGCTCCAGACCACCGTGGACATACACCAGAAACGAGCTGTTGCGTTATACTTACTTCACAGAAAAATTAAAAAAAGAAGGCCTATAAAGTTCTGGGTGCATCAATCGATTTTTGGATTTCGCATCGGATTTTTCTACCCCCTGAAGGCCACTACGGGTGTTAACCGACCGCAGAGAATGCGGGCGCAACCTGCTGAGTCTGCGGTCGACCGTGGCCTACACCATTCTACTAGTTGCCCGCCGGTGCAGCGGGGAGCGGGATACATATATCTCTAGCATACTACAGAAGCTGTGGGCCCGCAACCGCAGCGGATGCGGGTAAAAACGGTTTTGTGAGTTCTCAGTATAAGTAAAAGTCCGAGTGTAAAAAAATCTGGTAATATTTTTGAATATTTCTAATTATTTCAATCTTCAATTCATATTAGACTTTGCTATTAACAAACACTATCGTATTTTGGGCCTACTTTCCTTAGAGGTTGTATTATTAAAAGAACCGGTATAAAAAAATCGAATTTGGAGACATCACTTGTATCAAAAAGCAGGCAACATATTTCTGGAGTTTGACATTTGGACTTGTCAAATCATTATCTGGGATTAAAAAACGCACTTTAGTCTTATTTATCAGAATCCATCAACTTTCAGTATGCCCTAAGTATATCTATAGATACGTCTAAACACGATGAGTAAAAGAATTTTGAATATTTTTTTCACTCGATACTTACTCAATAATTTGTATAAAGAGAAACCCAACGCACGAGAACCCAAACGCTTATTTGCGAGGCCAAAAAGGCACCTAACACAGCATATGCTGAGTTAGGTGCCTTTTTGGCCTCGCACTGATTAAACCTTTCTTTTTTTTATTATGTAATTTTAGTTTATACGATTGTGTGAGGCACTCTTTCTTTTCTTTTCTTTAGAAATCTATCAAAATTTCTGAAGCATGCAAAATTGTTTTTAGTTCACCAAATGTATTCGAATCTATGTGATCAACAACTTGATGTATTCCCAAACCGATACTTTACACTTTTTAAAGACACTTTTCGTTAACCTCGCTCATTTCTCGCTTAGCTTCCTATTCTATTACGTTAAAGTTGGCGTAAAATAAAATAAAAAAATAAACAATGTAATAACTGAGTCGTTTACCGTGTAATGAGAGAGTAGTACAATATTACGTAAGCTGTAATTACTGCTTCTGTTTTAGGTGCTTTTTTTAAAGGAAAATCATCAAGCAACTTCTTCTGCTTTGTGTGTAATGAAACGAGAGAGAGTGTCTGACTGTTAGTGAATAAAACCCACCTAGGTTCCTTCAGCTGCCCTTTGTATGCCCTGTGTTGCCCCGGGTAGGTATCTGTTTTAGGCTTATAACCAGTGATCGGAGTAGGTAGATTGAATTGGGGTCATTGATCCGAAACGTATATATTAATATGGACATTCCTCCGGAATTGGTTGATTATTAAACAAAACCGGAACTTAGGAATTGTATTAAAATGAGCAATATTATATCATCTTTTTTTTTAACAGCACACAGTCACGATTTGATACAACCCAATGACCAATCAGAACATTATACCTTCCTTTAAATTTTGAATTGAATAGTAATAATATCACTACCAACATTAACAATATTTAATTGAATCCGGAAATACCGGAATTACTTTCCGGAAAAATGGCTTATCCATGTTATTCTTTCTGTGTGCATTTATGATACAAGTACCAAAAATCAAACTACCTACTCCGATCACTGCTTATAACACGACTGTAATAGGAGAATAATAATTGGTCGAATAATTGTGATTCGTTTTGAAATTTTTTTTTTTATACATGCTCGCGGTTTGACCACTATCTCAACTGATGGTAAGCAATGATGTCGCCGACGATAGAACGAAGTAACATAAATATTCCTATTGTAGCTATAAAAAATACAGACTCCGACAGGGAATTAATGAGAAAAGCTAATATTTCAACCAAATTGAACAACTAGCAAAGTCGATTCTTCACTTAACTATTAGGCTGGGCTTTTCATTAGTCCTGGAATGGCATAGCTTTTCAATGTGGCAATGGGTTATTGTAAACTTGCCACAGTATGATTTGCCACAAATTTGTAAATTCCATAAATTCATTGTAAATTCGTCACAGCCATTAAAAAATGCTATTTATTCATAATAGGTAGATACATCATTCACATTTAAAAAATATTAGAAATTAATTGCATGACTCATATTTTTTATAAGAAAAAGTTGTGCCTGCATAACAAAGGAGGAACTACACACCTTTTACTCTCGCTTACTTAATTTGTTTTTAATAAGTTAAGTATATATTGTGTAAGGTCCAAATAAACATTTTTTCTTAGCATAGGCTACGATATTCAAACAATAAAGCTAGAATAGAACTACATTAGACCGACGCCCACGTGGACCAGCTTGATTTGTACGTAGAACAACGTCGCGTCGCCGTCGCGTCGCGTGGCGTGGATCTAGTGTGGCTCCACAAGTCTAGTTTCCATATAAAATGTATGGAGACCGATGCGCCCAGATCGGCGTACGTGGCACACGTGTGCGCAGTGTAGTTCTACTTTGAATCAGCTAAGCTAGCTACTAATAGTAGTTTTTGTATTACTACTAGAAATACAAAAAACTGACACGATGTGTCTAACTGACGTCGCATCATTGTCAACAATGTATACCCCTATTTTGAATTTTCAGGGCTGCACGTTGCTGATGAAATACAATTTTTTTGACAATGATTGTTGCAACCGTGTGTACCTATAGTACAAATGTCAAATAATCATCGTTCGTTGCTTCGGTTGCGAAACAGTGCCGTGTGAAGATACATTATAAAATGATAGAGCATTGTTTGTTTGTTTCAACACTTTATTGATATGACTCGTTACAATGATGTTAATGACATTATTACTGTGAGAGAGTGCTGATGTGCTTTGTACTATGAGATTATTAGGAGGCTGATTACTATGTTAGACAGGACCAGCAAGACTGCTGGTCCTGTCTAACATAGTAATCAGCATAGTAGTGATCGGTAGACACCGATCCTTTGTCATCTTTTCTGGAATCGACTTCCAATCTAAGCGATGCAACAGAATTCCAGTATTTTAGTCTGTCGGCTTCCAATCTAACTGATGAAGCGGAATAAAAGTATTTTGAGTATTTTGAGCAGTGGTGAAGGAAAACGTCGTGAGAAAACCGGCATGTCCTAGAACCAAAAATTCGAAGACATGTGACATTCATCAACCCGCACTGGGCCCGCGTGGTGGATTACGGTACGGCCCATTCCCTCTCCTAGAGAGGAGGCCTGGGTCCCAGCAGTGGGGACATTAAAAGGCTGACTATGCTTATGCTTATAACAGTATTTTACTCTATGCAACCTCCATGGTTACTGGTACGATACCTTGAGTCTACATATGTGCCATGATTATTCGCTGCTCAGATTGTCCGCCATGAGCGAAACTCGATCCGAAAGACTTTTTCCCCTTCTGATCAATTATCAGACTTTTGGTCTTCAAAAGTCGATGACTTTCTTCACACAAAACAGTTGTATGGTGTCATACACCTTACACGAGTGTTCATCCTCTGTTGACGTAGCATGTCTTCGTCTCTATTCGCTGTCATTTAAATGAAACTTTGTTTTCGAGGTGGAAAATCATCAAATAATTTCTCTCGCTCTGTGTGGAGCGAAAGAGCGTGTTAGACTGTTACAGACTACAACCCACCATCAAACATATCACCACCTCCATGAAACATCTGTTTCAGACATATTTCATGACTGGGATACTTAGGTGAATTATAATTGGTTGAATAATTAAGAATTATTTAGAAATTAGTGAGAAAGGTTAGTTATTTCAACCAAATTGAATAACTAGCAAAGAGCTAGTCGATCCTTCACGTGACCAGATAGCTGGCGCTGTCTTTGGCCAACGAATCAGCATAGCTATTCAACGAAGCAATGCTGCCAGCATTCTGCGCACTTTTTCCACCGACTAAAACCCACCTGTGTTCCTCCAGTTGCTCTTTGCGTTCCAGAGCCACAGTAATGCTTTAGAATATTCGATTTTGTGTGGAGTACTGCAGCCACATTATGGGCTGGTGCTGCAAAATGCCATCTAGCAGCTTTGGATTCAGTGTAAAGGTGTGCGAAGAGGCTAATTGGTGATCTAAGCTTAGGGTCGCCAGCCTTTCAGTATTCTATAGTAGGTATGTATTTTGGAGAGTCAGCGAAGGAATTACATAACTTGATTTCGCCGTTGCCTTTCTACCATTGGATAACCCGACGTACGGCAAGTGTCCACCCTTACATTGCTAACACCTCTACGCTCCGGTCTAAACGTTTCGCCTCGTCGTTTATACCGCGTACATCGAAGGCCTGAAACAATTAGCCTGCTGCGGTCTTCCCGTCCGATAATTTAAGTTTCTTCAAGGCTAGAGTGAATAGGCTCTTAATAAACTTGTGCATTTCGCCAAACTTAAGTGGCAATGGGCAGGGAATATTGCACGCAGTGTGGACCGATGACCTGGTCAGGGTCGCTGGAATCCGATGGATGCGAGACGCACAAGACCGGTCGTTGTGGCGAAGCCTATGTCCAACAGTGGACGTCTTTCGGTTGAGATGATTGCATCATTATTTACCATCAAGTGGGATCGCAATCAAGCATTAGCTTAGGTCATTTAAAAAAATTCTCGTAGGTGATCTAAATGCAATTTACGAGGGTACTGTCACAGAACACGTATTTCGTCGTAAGTAGCTTCTTACGGAAATGCACTCACAGACCACACAAAACTAATTGTGATCGTTACGTGATATACGTAACATTTTGTAAAACTTTCACAAAATTCGCTCATTAACTTATGTGAGGCAGACAAGAGCCACAAAATAGATAGGTACAGAAGTCAATCTCATGTATGTTACTTCACTTTTCGTACCTACGCTCGGCGATCGCGCTAGGGTCAGCGAGTGGCGCGGTGATAAATGCCTACCTCATCTGAATTGTAAAAATATTACATGGCCACTAAATCTTATTCTCTTTCTCGGCGCGGGATCTGTTCTGTGTTACGTTAAAACAAACCATCAAAATACAAGCAAATGTCTACTTACCTCTCTAAAACAACTGGTAGCCTAAAAAACGTCAATTCACTGTGTAATGTTAAATTTAAACAACCGTCCACTGAACAGTTAGAATGAGGTTTTTTTGTTGGTCCATTTTTTCACAAAAAAGTTCACAGACGCATGTCCCAAACGGATAGCACTCGAGCCCGCATCGAGCTGAATTGAGCCGAGAGATATCGTGTCCGTGAGCGGTGTCTATGTGTGTGGTGCTCGAGCGCGCTTTGTATGTAGATTGACTTCTGTACCTATCTATTTTGTGCAAGAGCTGAAGCAAAATGAATATTATGACTTTTCTATCAAGATATTATTTAATTTTAATCGTTGCAACTAGCTACCTTTTTCTTGTATGTAACTTCCTGGAAGTTAATTTGAAAGATAGTTTTTATATTTGCATATTATTGTGTTCTATGTTTTTTTATGCAATGCAATTTTATAATGGTCCCGACTTATGAGTTGTAGGTCGCGGATTCAAACCTAGTCAGGCGCAATAATTTGTGTAATTAATTTTCTTCACCACAGCTCACAAAACGGTGAAGGAAAACATCGTGAGGAAACCGACATATCCTAGAACCAAAAATTCGAAGACATGTGACATCCACCAATCCGCACTGGGGCCGCGTGGTGGATTACGGCCCATTCCCTCTCCTAGAGAGGAGGCCTGAGTCCCAGCAGTGGGAACATTATAAGGCTGTTTATGCTTTTATGCTATTTTATGCTTTTTTATAGACTCTAAGTAAGTCTTAGTTTCGGCTTCATAATCGTCTTAATTTCAGCTTATTTTTTTTATTTTACAACAATGTTGCCCCGCACTGGGAATTACTCTTGTATCGTGGATGAATTCACAAGCATGTAAACTCACATATATCAGACACCCAGATCCAGAACAACTATTTGTCCCGTGCGGGAATCGAACCAGCGACACGAAGTACAGATGCCAATCGTTCAACCACTGCGCCTACCGTGGCGTCAAGCTTGAAATCACTCTCTACTGTGTAGATAAATTAAGTCTTCGTTTATTCCTCGAATTTGACTATATTTAACCTTCTCCACTCTCCACAGTTCCAAGCATCCCTTGTCTGGTCTGCCTACTCGAATAAAACAGCATGATAGTGTTTTATGTACTTTTCAGAAGTTTTGTCTTTAGAAACCGAAATCACAAGACAATATGGGTGAAGACATCAAGATTGACACAAATAATCATAAATAGCGCGGGGCCTATAGCAAATTCTACCAAAGAGGCCCCTAAATCTTTATGATAAAGAATTAAAATTTATTTAATTTTTTTTTTTCAAACAATCCATGTTTATATATGAGTCCAAAGGCAGTTGCTTATTATCTTTATGGAAAATCCGGAACAAATTAGAATTCAAATGGTATCTTGACTTTATTTTGTATAGTTTACGCCGCCGTCAAACTTATAAACTGACCAGATCGGCTAGAATAAGCGCCTACGCACATCTACGCATATATATGACATCATCATCGGGACATATATATGACTGGTTTACCATAATACCTAGCATCCTAAGACTAACGGAAAAATATGATTAAATTCATTCCTTTGTTTCACATTGTCTTAAAGCCTATAAAGCAAGTAATGGCCAGAAGCTTACAAAAGGGTACAACTTACAATCTGTTGTGAAACGTGGTCGTCAAGAAAGTATGTCAGTGTAGAACAACTGTACGATTTCCGATCGAGCTGCATAGGCCGACATCACGATTCACAAGCCTAACAACAAATGATTCAGCTGGTGCAAGTTGTGAGCGAACAGCAGGAAACATAAGCCTTTGTTTATTAAGTATTTATTTAAATTTTATAGGTAGTTTTCTTCTTCTTTCGTGTTGATCTGACTCAAATCTGCCCCCCTAGCCAAGTTACAACCGTTTCGTTTCGATTCTCTTTTCGTCGATCGCCTCGAATCGGCCACGCCTCCTGTTCCTTTGTTCTGACCACGTGACTGAGCGTTGAGATGACGTCAGAACAAAGGAATTGGAGGCGTGGCCGAATCGAGGCGATCAACGAAAAGAGAATCGAAACGAAACGGTTGTAACTTGGCTAGGGGGGTGGACCGACCAATATTTTCTTCTTCTTTCGTGTCGATCTGACTCAAATCTGGACCGACGAATATTTAGCCACCTGGCCCGCTGTCTCGCTGACCTCGCATAAGTCGTAGAAGGTGCAGGTAGTTATGCATGCTGGGCAGGATAACAGGTGATGCATATCCTGTGAAGGGGCTCCACACTGGCACTGTATTTGCGATGGGTCAAGGATACCTCATTTGGCCAGAATATCTCTGCAGAGGCCAACCTGAGCCCGCAGTCGGTTCAGAGATTTGAAGATTGACTATTGCAGTTCGTGTCCCGGTAGCAGATGTTCTGCTGGGAAGATGCCAGCACACTTTCTTTTTTGACAGCCGTCGTAGGACGACCACTCCTTTGTTCATCCCCCAAAGTAAGGCGACCGCGTTTGAACTCGCTATGCCAGCGGTAGATGGTTGCTTTTGAAGGTCCTTCATCCATAAAAGCAATTTGAAGTCGATCATCAGGCACCACATTTAAAATCGTAGAAAATCATCGTACGAAAATGTTCTCGATGCAGATCCATTTTTAAATGAGTCACGATAATTTGATTTGGCTCTCGAAAAAATGTGGAGGGAAATTCAAAATTCGAACAATGGTATTTTTACTTTTAAATAACCAAAGTTTTCAAAATAATTACAAGTGGCCAGTGCCATATAGATAAAAACTTTTTTTCGCAAAACTTTCTGAGTGGCCTGGTATACAATTATCGAAGCAAACTCTTCACTTATAGGTCACCTGATTGACGAGTTCTCTATTACAGTACTTACAGAATTTGGTTAACTAAAATTGGTTAATGTTGTGTTCTACCCTACTTACACTTATATTGTTATTTGTGTCATCTATGATACAGTATCAATGAGAACACCAGGAAGCGTGGCCGCAGAAAGGGGACACTTATACCCACCAGTAGATAATAAGGTCCTAAAAATAATTATGATGATGATTAAGCTCCATCCTGCTTAATTTCACCGTCATCTATTTTGATTTGGAGCCTTACCATACGTGCTAAATGTCAGGTGTGCAAGCGAGAAAGAAGAACGGAGCTATACACCCTATATAGCTCCTTCCCTTTAACAGCTCAGCTTAGGTCGTAAAATGGATCGCGTTAATAGCTCGTGGTAGGGCTTCTGCAGGACTAGCCAAGTTACGACCGTCGTTTCGATTCTCTTTGGTCGATCGCCTCGAGTCGGCCACGCCTCCTTCCTTTGTTCTGACCACGTGACTGAGCGTTGAGATGACGTCAGAACAAAGGATTTGGAGGCGTGGCCGACTCGAGGCGATCGACCAAAGAGAATCGAAACGAAACGGTTGTAATTTGGCTACGGGGGCTGATGGGTCAAGTCTGTTTTGTTAAAAACGTAAGACCTACTTATATGTCTTAGGTTTTTTTTTTATTATTGATAGGGTCGCGTTTGACCACTACCTCACCTGATGGTAAGCGATGATGTGGCCGTTTTCAAAGAACAAACATTTATACTACTCGATTAGCAAATCTCTTTAAACTTGAGACAGTAAAACATGTTTATTTAAAAGCCGAAACTAATGTTAGTTGACCTCTCACACATTCGCAAAATCTTCACCAAATCGATGCAATACCGTATTCGGGAAAGTGTCCCAATTTTAGTCATAATTTAGGCCACGATCATAGAGATTATGGCACCGTGAATACAGTGGATTTACAAGAATAAGACTGTTTTAGAAAAAAACTCTTGAATCTTTTGTGGCACATTGTCAAGGTTCATCGGTTTAATGGTAAAAGCACAAACGAAATGCTTGTGGATAAAGCGCGACAAAGAATCAATAAGAGGCATTGTGCAAAAACCACCTTTTTCTTTGTAAAAGCGATTGTATGAATAGTGAAATTGAATTGAATTGGTCGTGCTCTCTTAAGTATATGAACCACACTGGTGCCACCACCTTCCTGCCATTGTATTCATGGTTTGCCGGAGTTTATAAGGTGACGTAAAAGTGCCAAATAACAACTTATTAGGCTCGAGAATCCTGTAAAAACTTAGGTATGTATTCACTATTGTTCCACGCGCACCTCAGGGAGCTGTCAGCAAATCGCAGGGGCCCAGCAGGGTCGAAGCCTACTGGGGCCATGGGTAGTGTGAAAACGAAACCCGGGGCCCTGGGACGAAGGCAACGAAGGAACAGGAGTGGGTTTTTAGCCAGTAAAAGTCAGACACTATCTCTCGCTCCCGAGAGCGGGATTTGTCATTAGATGATTTTCCCACATAAAAAAAGGTATGTATTCACAGTAAAGTACAAAATAATAACTGATTAGTTGCACTTAATCCTAAAGAAACTCATGTAATATTTGCAGTGGAACAAGGCACTGCTTGACTAATCATAGCAAATGTTTGTTAGAACAAAGTCCACACGTCATCTTCTTTTAAAGTCATTGAAATTGTCCGCAATGGATGTAGGAGTTTTTAATGGCATCTTAGCGAAACCTAACTGTAGTGAAGCAAAAGTTTTATATTCTTTTACAGATTTAAGAAAGTTTTTGTGATTAAAGTGTAGATAATAGTAGGTACGACGGGATTGGCATCGTCGCATTAGTGTACGAAAATCCCTTAAATAAAAAAGATAAAAAAACATCATTTCAGCCAATAGACGTTCATTGTCAAATACAGCGAAGTACCACCACAACGACCGCTCCTGTGCGTCTCGCATTAATCGGATTCTCACGACCCGTTATGATGGCTCCATCTCTGTCACTGCAGTGCGCCTGTGGAACTCCCTCCCACACTCCCTACGTGACAGCCCTTCTTTGGATGTCTTCAAGAGGAAAATTATAGAGTATTTCCTTTCACAATGACATAATATATATATTATATGTTTATAATACATAAGTATGTTTTTATTTATTTATTTAACGATTTATGTACACACAAAATAAAAGATTAGAAGAAGGAAACAGAAAAATAGGTACAGAGGTATGTATTATTTTATTCGTATTATTTGTAATTTTAAAATTGTACACTGGATCCTACCCTGTATTGTGATCTCTCTCTATCACTCAATCGTTTTCTGGAAGAAAACTCAACTTTGAGTTAAGCTCGCATATGTACATGAACTTTGTTATCTACTTATTTTGTAAGTTGTTTTAGTGTACAATAAAGAATTAAAGACCCTCACCAGGTCATAGATCCACCTTGTGGGAGGCTTTTCACCGCTGCGTCTTATGGTACGCGATCTCCACTCCAGAACTTGGCCACGTCGACCATCTGGGGCCTTAGCATGATGTATTAAAATATCAGTCTATCCTGTTGGTCTAGTGGTTAGTGACCCTGACTTCTATGCCGGAGGTCGTGGGTTCGATTCCCATCCAGGACAAACGTTTGTGTGATGAGCACGTTCTGTGTCTGGGTGTAATTTATCTATAATATGTATGTATTTAGAAATATATAAGTATATTTATCAGTTGTCTAGTACTCATAACACAAGCTCTGCTTAGCTTGAGGCTAGACGGCGTTGTGTGATAGTTGTGGAATATTATTATTATTAGTCATGCGTTTGAAAAAGACGGATGGAGCTATATACAATATAATATAGGGCCTATATAGCTCCATCCCTTTAACAATTCAGTTTAGGTCGTAAAACTGGATCGCTTTAAAAGCCCGCGGAAGGCCACTGTTCTGCAAGCAATGTGCCCAGCCCACTGTCACTTATGTTCGACGATCTACGGAATGACACAAAATAGTCCACAATAGGGTATTACACTCATTTTTTAAAAGTGTCTCAATCAGATTCTATAGTGCTAATAAACCACTAAAAAAAACTCAAAATTTTTATTCACCCGCTAAGTACCCTAAAAATGCATATAAAATTTACATTTTCAAATTTCGCGCGTAATTTTACGAAAAGGCAGAGCGCAGTGGACCCCATATCTATTCTGTGGTCGTGACGTCAGTAGGCTGTGTAAACAAATGCGCTGTTATTCACTCGGTATGGCCGATCATTTGACAGCTGTCACTTTAGTTTACACAGCCGAATGACGTAATTACATGGTGGCTATTTCGTGGTGATAAAGAACAGATAAAAAAAAACTGAAAACTGAATTGAATTTAAAATTTTATTTAACTAAAACTAACACTTACTTACCAACTGATTTTTGCCTAAGCTATCTTAATAATAAATTTTTAGACATTTCTCATATACAGCATAATACCCTATTTATTAAGGCTTACTATACCTACTCAACGACTCTAACAGAAATCTTTTTGTAATTGCAATTAAGACTGCCCACATTAACTCTATTACTACAATATAAAGCAACACTCAAAACCATTTCAAAAATTAAGAAATTATCACTCAATTACATGTATTTGGCATTGGTGCTTCTTTAAAGAATCTCCCTTCATGTCGAATTTCAAAACAAACGCTCTATAACCGTAAAAAAATCTTAATAAAAAGTATAATTAAACAGTTTAAAACACATTAATACAAATTAATTTGTTAATGGATGCTGCAACATCTAAGATGTATTAACTGATAATAGAATTACGTGAACGTTTTACTTCACTTTCAGATTTTTTTCCGAGGTGATCGTCCATCTGGAAATTCATTATAGAACCTCTTTATTGGTACATTAGTTTACCGGATCTTAGCGTTCATTGATTAGTTTTTCCGCGTAATCAATTTTCTGCCTTCTGAATTTTCTGTTTCAGATACGTTTTGTTTTTATCGATTAGATCATCTAGATTATGATGGTATTACAGCATTTTAATCGGCAGATGACGTTATGTATAGGCAATACTGAATAAGTGTTACGTATTCTACAGTTGATGAAACTATTCGATTCGTTTAATTTAATAATGATTATTCTTCAGTATTTTTAAGTACGTATAGGTCATAGAATAATATACGGACAGCATATAATGAGTTCATAAGAAGAAATCTGAAACAGTAAACAGTGATATGAAAGAAAAGAAAGTTAGTGATAACATGACGGTTGACAGGATAGAATGGAAGAAAAATATGTGTTGTGCCGACCCCAAATAAGACGGGACAAGGGTGAGATGCATAAGCATAACATAGCATAATCAGCCTTTTTAATGTTCCCACTGCTGGGATTCAGGCCTCCTCTCTAGGAGAGGGAATGGGCCGTAATCCACCACGCGGGCCCAGTGCGGGTTGGTGAATGTCATATGTCTTCGATTTTTTTGGTTCTAGGACATGCCGGTTTCCTCACGATTCCTTCACCGTTTTGAGAGCAGTGGTGATGAAATAAATTACACAAAGTAATGCGCCTGGCTGGGTTTGAACCCGCGACCTACAACTCGTAAGTCGGGGCCGTTACCACTTGGCCACCACTGGTCTCAGGGCGGGATGGGATAAGAAAAAATCTGAAAGTAGCACCGAAGACTGAGAAGTTGTAAATCCGTTGTAACTAATCACACTTCACACTGATATTATCACACTATGTCCCACACTAGGAATTACTCCTGTATCGTGCGTGAGTTCACAAACATATAAACCCACATACACAACACACCCAGATCCAAAACAACTTTCTGTAGGACATACAAATATTTGTTCTTTGCGGGAATCGAACCGCGACATGTTATGTTGCGCAGCTACTAATCTCTTAACCACTGCACCAATCATGTGATCAACGTTTAAAGACGAAAGTAAAAAAGTTGGTGTGTATGTGTGTTGGTTTGATACTCCTTTACGCTGAAACGGCAGAACAAAAATAACTATAATTTGGAACACGAGTAAATCATGTCCTGGAATAAGATACTTTTTATCCCGGAAATATTTTCCTTTGGGATAATTTTCTATTCACATATGAGGGCAAAGCCGCTAGCAGGAGCTAAAAGCAAGTACAATGCATTCCAAATAAGAATAGGATCGATTGCCATGTTGTGACGTCACGTCATACTGTCAAATCGAAGAAATTATAGGATGAGTAAAACAAGAAATTTTTAAAATTCAATTTATTTACGAACTGTGAACGAAAAAAGTTTAATCAGAATCCAGTTCTTAAATTTTGCTCATCTCTGAGTTCTTCAATTTTGCCCAATTTCTTGCGATTTAACAGTATGACGTAACGTCACAACATGGCAATCGATCCTATTCTTATTTGGAACGCATTGTAAAGGCTTATGATGTGGAGGAATGAGAAATAGATCATGAGGACAGTTTTGAGTATGACTATGGATGGCAATAAGAAAAGAGTAAAACAACAAAAACATCGAATAGACTGTGAAAAATGATATGACTATAGACATGAACACTAATAATGAATGAATCTGGAAATATAGACTACTAACCTCAAATGATTTGTCACAAAGACGAGAGAAATATCCACAGGAGAACCAAGGTTACCGACATAGCCCAAAGAATCCCTTAACTTAAATGGCAGTGGGGAGGGCTCATCACTCGCTTAACGGATAGTCGATGGGGCCGAAAGGTTCTGTAGTGATGACCGTGTACCAGAAGACGCAGCGTAGGAAAGCCTTCCACAAGATAAACCAGTGAGGGTCGCGGGAATCCAATGGATGCGAGACGCAAAGTACCGGTCGTTGTGGGAAACCTTTGTCCAAGAGTGGACGGCTGTCAGCTGAAATGATGATGATGATAAAGAATAAGATAATAATGACCGAAACTTGACGTGTTCTATTATTGGAGAAAAAATATCAAACCATTCTACCGAAGATTAAAAAAACTGAACAAGTGTGAGTCAAACTTACGCCCGGGGGGTTCCGTACAAACTTACATATGTAAACATTTCAATTCCCGAATGGAGTCTCTAAGATTTTTCCGAACAGCAAAATTTTTTTTTTGTTGTGACGTAACAACAAATTTACAGTTTTCGGATTTATTCCTATACTTGTGCTAAAGCAAGGTTTTACCTTGCTTTATGCAAATTTTCAGGATTCAAGGTCAACGGGAAGTACCCTATGAATTTTGATTTCCTCGAGAGTGTCGAAATACACGTTTTTTGAGACATAAACGGCCGTATCTTTTTTTTCGTTAACTTAGAAATTCGATTTTTTCACAGCTTCAAGAGATCATAAACTTGAGTATATGGTTTTAATTTCAACTCAATACCTTCACGCGCCCTCGAGATAAAGGGTCTTGATAGACAGACAGACGGACGAACAACAAAGTGATCCTATAAGGGTTAAGTTTTTTTTCCTTTTGAGGTACGGAACCCTAAAAACAGTTATAACATTACATCCGCTTGAAACTTTAATAAAAGCAAGTGTAACATAAAACATTTCACCGTTTATATTCAATAACTGCGTGTCTTCAATCATAGTATCCAGTTTCGAATAAATCTACCAACGATTAAATATTATCCAATATTACTTAAATTGTATAACTGGCTCTTAGATAACTTACCTCGATTGCAACGATTAATAAAAACAGACCTACTACAATTTCTATTTGTGATCCAAATTTATTGCTCATGCGTATATTTTCATCGTTTGAAGAGGACTATTTTGTATTTTTATCTGATTCGTCGATTCGTCGATCTCGGCCGTATCGACGCGTCCAAGCGTAAAATGGCTAGTAGAAAGTGTTATAAATTCGTTTTCTTTCTTAGTTATAAGAAGCTGATTGACATCGTGGTCGCCATTGGTATCGAGTTCACTTACACTATAGTACATGAATTTAGAAATGGACACTAGAATATTGGTAAGTTTAACTTTTGTTACGTTTTTGTCAACAGAAGCATTTTTATTGTTAGTGTTTTTATCGGGAATCGTTTTGACCTGTTTCAAAGTCCAAAACTCCTTAGATACTTGTTATTTATCAATTTAGCCTATTATATTATTATAACTTAAATATTTGCTTAAATTATTTTTTAAAGACATAATATTCTTTGCGTGTTTGTAAATCAGTATTCTCTGGAAGTAAGTACTAATTCGGTGTGAGAGTACCGAAACGGTTAATAAACGGTTTGTGTAGCTCCATGTCTCTCTTACACCGGAAATATTAATTTATTATGTCGTTTATTCAAATTATTTACATATCATTTACATTTTTTTAATGTTAGCTTATCAAAATATAAAAGATTTAATTTTTTTAAAACATTATTCCATTTATTCATTTACTATATATATTTATTGATTATGTTTTTAAATATTTCTTAAAAAATCTTACAAAAATGGAAAACATATTACCTACTACGTGTTTAATGATCCCAGGACCCTGGGGTTCAAGGCCTTTGGAAGGTGTACGAGAGGCCGAAGCCGACTCGCAGAGGCTCCTTAGACACTTTTCATGAAACGTGACACCAACATTATTATAATGATGATTTTAGTTTTTTAATTAATTTATTTTTTTCATTTCATAAAGATTTACTGTCACTGTCGGCTCATAGGCTAGTTTTTATTCCAATTCATTTGATGTTTGTCACTAAAAATTAAACTTAATATCAATATAGTCACAGTAACCATTTAATTTTTTTTCTTTTAACAAAGCTATCTATATTATAACTAGTACACTAGCTTCTGCCAGCGGCTTCGCCCGCGTGAAAGTAGGTTTCTTCATACAAACTTTAGGTCTCCGTTTCATCCTTTTAGGAGCTGAATCTTGAAAAATCCTGTCTTAGAACTCGCTTACGTCATAAAAGGAAACCATGTGCAAATTTTCACGCTCCTAGTTGATATGTCAGTCTGTCAGTTTCTCCTTTTATATATATAGATAACATAGATCATAGTCAATTGTAGTATGTCACATATACCTAATTAAGTCATACTTATACCTAATTAAGTGTATATTAATCTCTAATTCGCTTACTAATTTAATTAGCATATTATATATAATTAATCAAGTTATGAACGTTTTAACCCATTTATAACGACCGATCGTTATAAAGATCAAAAAAAATACTGTGGAATACCCTCAATTTAAAAATAATAACGTGCGGTTAACTTTTGCTTATTGTATACCAATCGTCGCAGTGATCGCTTGACAGTGTTTTAGTGCATAGAAAATTATCATAAGATCATTATTTTGAAGTGATTTTGTATTTTAGTGCGTATTAGCGTAATCAACTTTCACTATGTCTTCAAAACGATAAGTGTTTACAAATTTACTTGTGATTGAAATTTATTTTGTGCACGTTTTTTATAAATTTATAACCTGTCTAACAAAACTGTGAATTAAAATTTGATCTTGTCACATCTTTTATAAAAAACAAATGGTATTATATTTGATGATCGTTTTAACGATCGGTCGTAATTTGGGGATGTATTTTTGTCTTTCAGACCCAGGAATACCATTTATTGGCATTGTCTCTCAATGAAATCGTTGACGAATTGGGACAATTAGATGATGATGCCCCATTTCTTTGTATCCTTGCTATACTTTTTTACAGTGGATATATCGTAGTTCCCCGAAGATACACATACTGGGAAAAATCATCAGACACTGATTTTAGTCTTAAATAAAACGCCATGTCGAGGGATAGATTCACAATTATCATGACTCACCTCCACCGTTGTGACAATGCTCAGATAACTACTGAAAGTGACAGATTTGCAAAGTTGAGACCGCTTTTCAATATCCTAAACAAAATATTCCTGAATATGGGTCCTTTAGAAGAAATGTACAGCATAGACGAGGCTATGGTACTTTATTATGGAGGACACAGCTGTAAACAATTTATACGTAGGAAAACCAATTAGATGTGGATATAAGTTCTGGATTGGAGCGACTAGATTGGGATACGTACTATAGTTTGATCCGTACCAAGGCCATGCTGCAATTATTCCACCGGCTTCTAGGCAGTTAGGTATGGGAGCTGGTGTGATTTGGGTTTTGCTGATCATTTACAATTTCGTCACCCAGGTGTGCCTTGTCACTTATTCTTTGACAATTTCTTTTCTTCTATTCCACTCTTCCACGAATTGAGTAACAGAGGGCTCAAAGCCACTGGAACAATTCGTGAGGACCGTACCAAAAAGTGTCCTTTGCCGTCCAATAAAGAATTCAGAAAGAGGCACATTCAAGTACAAGTCTAGCCAACCAGAGCATATTTTGGTTTGCAAATGGAATGATAATAGTGTGCTGTCAGTAGCATCCAATTCAGAAAACATCGAGCCCTTATATAAAACTAAACGGTTCTCGCAGCAGCAGAAAAAATATGTATATAATATCGATCAGCCTGCTATTATAAAAAGCTACAATGAAAACGTGAGGGGAGTCGATAGGTCCGACCAAAACATTGGTCTTTATCGTACATCTATCCGTGGTATTTCTCATTGTTTTGCCACTGCTTGGACATGGCGACTCACAATGCGTGGCAACTTACAAAACTAATGGAGGAGAGTACGATCATCTCACATTCCGGAGAACTATCGCCAGAGGTATCTTGGAAACGTATAAAAAAAATGAGCAACGCGGTCCTTGTCCCACTCACTCCTAGAACTTACAGGGAAACTTCACGCTACGAAAGAGTTGATCATCTAGTAGAGTACAATGACTCTCAGCTTCAATGTTCGCTTTACAAAAAAAAAATACAAACTTCACCTGTCAAAAATGTAAAATCCATTTGCGTTTTTCATTTAGACAATAAAGCCTTTCTCATGGTAATAACTGTGTTACTTTAATTTAAAATAGGATACAATCGATTAAGTGGCAGTTATATGAGCGTTAACCAGTTAACCTACCTGCCTATTACTACTGATCGTTAAAACGATCCGCATTTTCCGAGCTTTCCTGAAAACTCGGTTTTTTTTTAGTATTTTTCCATGTTTACTATATGCATCAAGGTAACAATACTAAAAAATTACTGTGATTCGAGATAAAAAAAAGTTTCAGTAATAACTGGGTTAACGCTTGGGGCTATTGAGATAAGGATTTGGCAATTAAATTGCAATTATTCGTGCATATATTAGTTGTAATGCGTAATGTTAGCGCTTGTTATACTAGTTTCTTATGTGTTTAGCAATTTTGAAACCTAATAGAACCGTATCTAAGTAAGACTATAATATAATATAATCTAATCTAATCTAATATAATATAATTTTCCACAACTATCACACAACGCCATCTAGTCCCAAGCTAAGCAGAGCTTGTGTTATGGGTACTAGACAACTGATAAAAATACTTATATATTTCTAAATACATACATATATAGATAATTTACACCCAGACACAGAACAAATGATCGTGCTCATCACACAAACATTTGTCCTGGGTGGGAATCGAACCCACGACCTCCGGCATAGCAGTCAGGGCCACTAACCACTAGACTAACAGGCCAGACAAAAGACTAATTTCCTGTTGTGCTTTTTTTGTGACTTTTATTGGAACTAGCAAGAACGAATTAATTTAATGTAGTGTATGTAGTAACCAGAATAATGACATCATGTCCCTAACCTTTTTCCAACTAACTTGGGGTCGGCTTAAAGTCTAACCGGATGCGGCTAATAATAATAATATTTTTTTATTTAAGACTACATGGGTCCAATGTTTAGTAAAAAACTTATCAATTAAAACGGTTAGTAAAGACTTAAACTAATGCCGCACTAACAATTGCAACCAGTGCTTGATCACTACCTAGATCTGCTTAGCAACGAGGCAGCCTTCTTTCTCATTATAGCGTGGAAATCATTCACATGCACTAAAGCGAACATACCCGATGCACAGCAGCCCCAACAGCATCCTGAAACCATTACTATATTGACACCACAGACCGCCCGTGTAGAATGATAGGCAAAAAGCTTTAAATAAAGTAATTTTGACCTCATTGCTACAACGATCAAACCTGTGAGCCAACATATTGCTAAATACCCGTGTTTTTAGGAGTCATGGAGCTACTACCTGTCAGACTTCTATAACCCAGTTACTAGGCAAAACGATACTCCTTGGATAAACTGATGGTTAGAATTCTGTCCCCCTAGCCAAGTTGCAAACGATAAACGTGAACGCTTAGTAATCTCCAATAGATTTTCAACTTTAAATCTAAGAGTATAAAGTTGAAAATCTATTAAAGACTACTGAGCGTTAGCGACCGGAACGAACGAAAACACTATGTAATCTTCAATAGATTTTCAACTTTATATCCAAAAACATAAAGTTGAAAATCTATTAAAGACTACTGAGAGTTTACGTTTATCGTTTGTGACTTGGCTAGGGGGGCTGACCACCTACGAGTATAACGACTGTCAACGATCCACGAATTGCAACCGGGACCAGCGGTTTTACGTGCTTTTAGCAGCAATAATAATAATGTAGGACATTAATGATAAACTTAGAAAAGTACATATGAATGAAACTAACCAGAATAGTGTAAACTGAATTTTATTATAGATTTTTTTTAAAAGAATGTTCTTGAAGTTTCTTGACTGTATTTTCTGAATAAATATTATTTTCAGTCGAAATAAATTCTTTGAGGTTTTTACTTAACACATAAAATTATATTGTATTATATATACATGTTCAGCATTTTTAAGAACTCAAAATTTTTAATATAGATTTTTGTTATTTGCCTACTTTATTTTTTCGGTGGGAAAATCATCTTATGACATCCCCCGCTCTTGGGCGGGGCGGGAGATAGTGTCAGACTTTTACTGACTAAAAACCTACTCCTGTTCCTTCAGTGCCTTTCGTATTATGGCCGAGTCTTCCTTTCAGAATCAGACCCTTGGCCCCAGTAGGCTTCGACCCTGCTGGGCCCCTACAGCGTTATTTACCTACTAGCACTTGAGTTTTGTTATCATTAATCTACAATTTGGGTAATCCATTATTCACCAAAACAACTTGTTGTTTTATGCAACTAACAAGTTATTATTGTACTCCAATTAGTTCATATTTTTTTAATTAAACGCTTCAACTAGGGTTCCCACCTTTTTGGGAGAAATATTGTATTTTACATCGTAATTGCAAAAAATAAACGTAGCTCTTTCAGGAAAATCAGCAAACAAATACCTAGTATGCATTTGCTTTTAATTTATAGTTTAATTTGCAGTAGCAGTTAGGGGGTGATTTTTGGAAAATTTAATCCTTTCTTAGTGCTCGCCTACGTCATAAGAGGAAACCATGTGCAAAATTTCACATTCCTAGACCCAATAATTTTGGATGTGCATTGATATGTCAGTCAGTCAGTTTCTCCTTTTATACACTAGGGGTGGTGTTTTAATTAGTACAAAAAATAGAGCTCTATCCGTAGACGTTACTGAACATATTTGTGTAGTCAAAAGTAAAAAAACGAAATCCCAAAATTGTCCACGAAAATTTGTCATACTTAATTGGTAAATTCATAATTGAATCAATCATTCATAACAATTGCTACTAGAAAATACTACGCAGTGTTTAATTTTTATCGTCATTAATTAATTCATAATCCTGTACAATATTTGCATAAATTGAGTGACATTTTAGGATATAAACAAACGCTCACAGCTTTGCTGTTTATGAATATTATTTATTGAGACTTTACTTAAATAATAACAAGACCTTTTCTAATGAGCGCTTTAAGTATTTGTACTAATTAAAAATTAGTGGTGTACATATAGATTATGTAAATACTATTATTGACTAAAATATAGTACGATACAATGTTATATAGTTCGTGTGAAACCCCTAACTCCAACGTATATTTAAGTTCTTGTAATGAGTTCACTACTTCTGGTCAATTTTCTTGCCATAAAAAATTTGAAACTGGTTATTTTTTTTATTATTGGGCATATGTGCATTATATCATAGTGATAAATTATCTTAACAAAGAGTATTTACAACATTTACTCATCCATTAATTAAAATAACAGTCATGCAGTTCGTTCAGCCATTTTGCGCGAACGTGACGCATATTTTTCATAATGAATGTTAATAATTTGTGTAAGTTAGTCCTAAGATTGTGTCTTTTCCGCCAAATATTTTTTTTCTTTCTTTCTTATTTATTTATTAGTTGTTTGATAGTGAGTGTGTCGTAAGAGCATTCCAAATTTTATAGACTAGGTACGAACATTCTCCAGTATCACGTTTAACATGTCGGAAATAATTCACTAGATTTAAGTGTAGTATCGGTCCTTGGTTGGTTGGTCCTAACTTACCTGTGTTCCAAACATTGCCAAATCCATTACGATATAACAATCACCCGAAACATCGAAATATACATCCACTTATTATAAGCTTTTACGTTTGTTACAATCAATATGTAGATATGGACCCTGCTCCCTACAGACTATAGGTACCTACAGATTTCTTACATTTATCAAAAACAAACATTTAAATATTTGTTTTTAAAAAGAAATATTCAAAAATATAACTGACTAGCTTCTGCCAGCGGGTTCGCCTGCATTCCTTTGTCACTCAGTGACAAATTAGCATTCTATTGGTGAAAGAATTTTTAACATCGGTCTAGTGGTTTTTGAGTTTATTCATTGCAAACAAAAATACAAACATGCAAAATTGAAAACATACAAATTTTTCCTCTTTATTTATAATATTTGTATATATATATTATGTATATCTACTATTTATTAAGTGAATAAACGACAATAATATGTAGTATTACTAAACTCTTGGATATCTTTAAACCCAGTTTTAGATAATCTTGGTTTAAAAAATACTCTCATTACGGGATATCATTCTTTCCCTTGTCCCCTTCATTTCTTCTTTCTATTATCTTTAAAACGCATATTTTGTCATCTACCTTTTCTTACTTCCAGTTAATTTTATCCTGCACGATCATCGCCACCTCAGCATGGTCCAGACCGTCCCACCCAGTACCCAGAGGACCAGGGCCGATGCGGTTCACAAGGTTCGCTCCCCCACCGCCTGTATATTTACGTCAACATGCCCCCCATCATCCTCATTCACTGCAGCAGCTACAATCACAGCAGCACGGACCACCTCATTTGCAGCCTCATCATAAAACACCAGGTGAGTTCCTTTACTTGATTGTAATGCGACACGATCATCCTCTTCCCCCTCTTTTACACCGGCGGAGCTTGCTTTCTTCTTCCACAAATCTCTGTTCACTGTGCCACGGGATCGGCGCAACACGTCTTTTCTTCCATTCAATCCTGTTAACCGTCACGCTAACACTGACTCTGATTTGAAGACAGACTTCAATCAAAAATATTTCAAGGACAGATAAAAGTTATAATTCCCATCTGTCACAATTTATAAGTTCGGGGACTCGAAAATTTCCATTTATACCCCATTCCTGGTCAGATACTTGGGTACAAGAATACACCGATAAAAAGTATCTTATGTTCTATTCCAGGACATGATATATCCGTATGCTATCTGTTCAGCCGTGTGAGTGTAGAGGAGTAACAAACATACTTATACACACAAACTTTCACCTATATAATTAATATTAGTATGATTAAGTGTTTTAATAATTTAAGACAATTTATAAATTTATATTACCTATAGTCTTCTTAAAAGGAATTTGTTCGATTGTTTAGTAACGTTAAATGCAGCCTTAAAACTTTAAATGTTTGGTTTATGTTTTGTATGACTATTTACCATGAGCTTAAGGGGATGCAACTCGACATACATTTTCACTGTTTTTCATACAACCGCTCTTACGCGATTATGACGTTATTACACATTTTTCATTAGATATTTTAGAAACGCAGCATCTTGTGGATATTATCTAGGCTTCTATTGAAATCAATTTTAAAATTTGTGTAAAACTAATCCAGTAAAGACCTCTGAAATTCTGCTATTTTGCATGAACTTTGACACTTCATAATTTACTCAAAGATAAAAAAGTCAAAAGTGTAACAAGCCTTGAAAATTTAATCAAGATTCTGAACAGCGACAATTTTTTTCAAGAACTTTTAAGGGTTTAAAAAAAATACGTATTTCCTGGAACAAGTTTTATGAAATATTCGAGTAAATTACGGAATTACCGAATGCCAACAGAGTTTTCAGGCGTTATCTCTCTTTTTTCGCGTTGCCTTTTCGTCGAACATTGCGTCAGATTGCGTTAGATGAAGTAACAAGCTTTTAAACCATGCTCCATGTTGAGGATAGGCGAGTGGAAAAGGATCCTCTTAATGAGCATTTTAGGGTCAAATCGATTATTAAAGAGCATCACAAAAAAGGATATGTACATAGGCTGACTTAATACAACAAGACATTCTCTACCAGTCAATGTTTGGTTTAAAAAAGACAACACTGTAGTTGGTGTGTGTGGATATCACTTTTTTATAAAACAACTAACGCTACTTAACCTTGTCCTTCCAGTCGAGGCAGCAGACCTAGAAAAGCAACAATGGGAACGGCCAAAGCGTGGTCACGACCACGACTACGACCATCACGACCACCATGACCATCACGATCACCATGGCCATCACAACAATGACCACAAAGGGACCAGCGGTGTCACGGGCCCTGTTCACACATTTGTAAAGACAGACAAAAATGCCAACTACAAATGGGGGGTCCGACATCATGTGGGGGACAAGTACGCGTCATAAATACTAAATTTACCTCTTTTCAAGAGTACTGTTATGTTATTTATTTAGTTGTATTGTTAGATGTAATTGTTGTTTTACTTAATTAGATTTATTTAAATTTAAACAGTGTTTTATTGATTTAAGTATCCAAGTGAGTGGACGTCTCTTTTTTTGGATGGTTTTTTTTAGGTGGGAAACCATCCATTGACTTTCTTCTTTGCCTTCGTTTCAGAAGGGTGGGAAATCATTAAATAACTTCTCCCGCTCTAGGTGGAGTGAGAGGGAGTGTCAGACTTTTACTGGTTTCAAACCCAACCGTGTATCTTCAGTTTTCTTTTGCGTTCCAGGGCCACGGATATTTTGTTGAACAATTCCACAGCTCTGACATATTATATCAGCCCTAGCGGGCCCAAGTGAGTGGAAGTATGAGGCAACAGTCTGATAAAAATGTTAATGTGTAGCTGGAATTCGGAATCTAGCTTATTCGGTATGTGCTTAGACATTTCTTCGCAAATACTACCTACTAACGTTTTTAGGGTTCCGTACCTCAAAAGGAAAAAACGGAACCCTTATAGGATCACTTTGTTGTCCGTCCGTCTGTCTGTCTGTCAATTTATCTCGAGAACGCGTGGAGGTATCGAGTTGAAATTAAAACCATATCTCGCTCACTCAAGTCAGTGGACTCTTGAAGCTGTAAAAAAATCAAGTTAACGAAAAAAAATATACTTCGGTTTATGTGGCAAAAAACATACATTTCGACACTCTCGAGGAAATCAAAATTCATAGGGTACTTCCCGTTGACCCAGAATCCTGAAATTTGGCATAAAGGTAGGTCTTATAGCACAAGTATATATAGTACACCTTTTCCGGCAAATAAAATGTTTTTCTTTCTTTCTTTCTTTCTAAGTATACGAATAAATCTGAAAACTGTAAATTTGTTGTCACGTCACAATTTTTGCTCCATTCCGGAATTGAACTATTTACATAGGTAAGTTTGTACGGAACCCTCAGGTCGCGAGTCCGACTCGCACTTGCCCAGTTTTTTTATTATACATTTAAGAAACTTGTGAATGTAATGCCAATTTAAAGTATGATAGCGTTATAGCGACATTTGTGTCACCATGGAACTCCTACATCGCGATATTAGAGTTCACCGCGCAATTGGAACATGCAACAGTCCGAAATCAACTATCGGGCAGGTGCTCGGACCAGACGCAACATCCGTCTGGTCTAAGGATTCTCCCTTTTCAACGAAGGTATGTGGGACTTTATACCCTGTTTAGCATACCTCTAAAATATTGTAGATCGTGCATTTAAAGTCAAAAAAAAATTATTGATTAAAGCTAAAGACAAACTCAGCCCACGTATGCCACGTATGCAACGCGTTATTGACATCTAGACTCTTGAATTTACTTCAAAATAGACGACTAACGTGGGACGCTTGTGATTGCGCATGACAAGTATGTTTCTAAATCATCTGTTTTCAAGCAAATTCAACCACACTGCATCACTGCTTACTAGTGGAGGTGGGATAGCAGTCAAGCACTAGTATATAACAATTAAAAAAAAACAAGAGTCTAGATACCATAATGTGTAGCATACGTGGCATACGTGGGCTCAGTTTGTCTTTAGCTTTATTGTATATCAAAACTTTCTCTTGTATTATAATAATTTGTATTTTTTTTTAATACATAAACATAAAATAAACTGAAAATAATAATATGTACAAACGGGTAGAAAAAGAACTCATAGGGCTTCAAATAATTCTTCCACATCGATGTCAAAGGGAAAAGTGCCAAGAACGCTGGCAGTATTGCCACGCTGGATGGCAATACTGATTCGTTGACCGAAGAAAAGCCCAGCCCTCTGGTCACGCTGATATCCCGAACAACTCGATGAGCGCTCGGACCCCAGAAAACAGATATATGTATACATAAATTATCTGCTCCGAATAACTGTAACTTTTATGAAATTGCAATAACTTCTCAGAAATCACATGGCAAATCTTTCACATTACGCATTCTTTTATAATCGAGATCGTGTTGGTAACTCAATTTATTCGCTCCAGCGGTCGTGTCGACCACGCCTGGTCGTTGCACATTGCACCATCTAGTACAAGCTTACGTATTGGGGACTGTCACTGATATCTGTGATACCGATGATATAATTGAGACTACGTGTATTCGGATTGGGAGCAGTGGTAACGGCCCCGACTTACGAGTTGTGGGTTCAAACACAGGCAGGACCTGTTTTTTTAGGTGGGAAAATCATGTAATGACATCCCCCGCTTTTGGGCAGACCGGGAGGGCGTGTCAGACTTTTAATGACTAAAAACCCACTTCTGTTCCTTCTTTCCCTTGTTCCAGGATCCCGGGGATCTCTTTCCAGGCACCTACGGTTGCTGACATCTCCTTGAGGCGCGCGTGAAACACTACACGCCGTCGACGACGGCTTGGAGACAGGCTCTATACTTTATGTAATTTATTTCATTACCACTACTCAAAACGGTGACGGAAAACATCGTGTGGAAACCAGCATGTCCTAGAATAAAGACATTCAAAGGCAATCACGAACCTATACAGGTTTTGAATTCCACGTGCGCGTCAAGGAGATATCAGCAAACTGTAGGGGCCAAGCAGGGTCGAAGCCTACTGGGGCCAAGTGTCTGCTTCTGCAAGGAAGACTCGGCCCTGGTATGAAAGGCAACGAAGGAACAGTAGTGGTTTTTTAGTCAGTAAAAGTCTGACAGACCCTCCCGCATCGCCCAAGAGCGGGGGATATCATTGGATGATTTTCCCAACAAAAAAAAACCTGTACAGGTTTTGAATGGTGGATAAGGGCCCATTTCCTTTCCCAAAGAGGAGGGCTGTGTCCCAGAGTATAAAGAGCCATAGAGAAATAAGGCTAATAATTATGCATGTTATTAGTAGGTACTTAAAGTGGCCTAAGTTTATTTTGAGAGCATTCTAAGGTTACAAAGGAATGCATATACAACAAGTCTTTACCAGCAGCTACCTCGAATATCATCCCAGGAAATCTTACTACCAGGATAAACTATCCAAAAACTTAATCCAAGAGATAGATTTGTTCTAGCCTACGGGACTGTTTGAAAGAGTTATCTCAACCCTGGCAATTTAAAAAAAAAAAACAGGGTATTCCTTAAATTTAAAAAATGCATACAATTAATAATATTCCACAACTATCACACAACACCGTCTAGTCCCAAGCTAAGCAGAGCTTGTGTTATAAGTACTAGACAACTGATAAACATACTTATTGTATTTCTAAATACATACATAAATATGATAGATAAATTACACCCAGACACAGAACAAATGATCGTGCTCATCACACAAACATTTGTCCTGGGTGGAAATCGAACCCACGACCGCAGGCATAGCTGTCAGGGCCACTAACCACTAGACCAACAGGCCAGTCGCAAAATAGAATTTTAAAAAATCGTTAAATTAGATCCCTGGGGTCTGTCTCAGTATGCCACAGCCTGATAATTGGCCAGCGCGCTATTATCAGTCAAGGACTGCTGAAGCTACTCATCATGTGGGTTTTAGTCTGTAAAAGTCTGACACTCCCTCTAGCTCCATCCATAGTTGAACAAAGTTATTAGAGGATTTCACACCAAAAAAAATCTATACTATATTATAATAGCTGAAGAGTTTGTTCGTTTTTTTTTTAAATTCTTATCTCAAGAACTACCGGTTTGAATTGAAAAATAATTTCAGTGTTGGATAGCCCATATTTCGAGGAAAACTATAGCTTATATAACATCACGTTAACGCTAATAGAAGTGGAGCAGTAACCAAAGATGTGGGCGAAACCGCGGGCGGGCTATCTCACGCGGTTTCACTGTAAAAATAAGGAAAGGTCGCATGTCACTGATTATTACCTCAAGTTACTTTAGTCCAGTTTCATTTCAATCAGAAAGTTCGAAAGCAAAAACGGAAATGTTACTTAAAAACTCTTGACTCAAATAGCTTTAAATGTTCATTTAAAGTACTTTATGACGCAATTCGCAGTTTTTATGTCACTGTTGGTACTTCAAAGTTGTCGGCGCTATAGCGGGTCGGATTTCCGACTGACTAATTAGGGCATTATAAAATTTATAGTTTTGCTAATTTGATTACGCAAATCTTGGGTATTTTTAATGTGAGTGAAAAAGTTTACATGAGTTTTGTTTAAGCATTCAAACTATTATTCTCGGTGCTTACATTGCGATGTGCAGCTGTAGTGAGTTTTTTTTAAGGTGGGAAATTATCTAATGACCTCTCACGCTTTAGGGCGGAGCGAGATAGTAGGAGGGACAGCGTGTCAGACTTAACAGATCACAGATAACTTTTTCAAGTGTATGCAGGTATACTATTATTTATCTCAAACCGACCCAAAACCTAACTGTATTTTTTCTCGCTCCACCCAGAGCGGGAAAAGCTATTTGACGATAATCCACCTCAAAAAAAGGAATCATGAAGATTCTATATCTAGAGATTTATGTTAAGGTGTTTGTTTTATGAACCCCATACCTATATAGGGCTATATTTCACCGGGACACCAAGGCGGCGCCGCCATGGTGTCCGTAAGCTACCAAAGACAATATAGAGACACCAAGGTCGTTACACAACACTGAAACAATATCAAAATGAACCTTAAGTGCATGCGTCCGAGCTGGTCGCGCCGCCAAATTAGTTGCGCAACCAAACGGACACCAGGTGAGTAACTCTCTATAGAGCTGTATACATTTTGTTGGTAGTGGCGACTGGTCGCGCCGCCATGGTGTCCCGGTGAAATATAGCCCTTAGAGATCCTGCCTTGTGAAGTATTCAAGAAGTAACTTCAGCACTCTGTCTTCAGCCAATTTATATAATTACCTCTAAAAATGTCAGTTAACACAAAAGTCGTGTAGCAACAAAACCCATTTCTATCAGAGAAACAGCTGGCCCATAATATAATATCATGCGATTCCTAATGACTGCACGTGCAAAAGGCTATTTAATAACCATCTAGGTATTATCTCACTGAGAAACTAGATCCAACCAAAACTTTAATACAGGATAGGGATGGCGATTCTTTTAAAAAAAAAGCGATTTTTTTAATCGATTCGAATCGAAGCGCAATGAATCGATTTAGTGATAAAGATCGATTTATTAAAGATCGATCCGTTAGTTACCCTACAGGTACTACATGGTAAATAGCAGGGTACAGTGGTCCTACAATGCACATGTAGATGTGGTCCATAACTGGTGAGTATACAGGAGGGTATTACAATATTCACATAAAAATGAACTTGAGGTAAATAGGTGCTTTGTACCTTTTTAAATAATAATGTAGTTGCATTCCGCTTTATAAATTTATATTAAGTTTCTGAGATCGATTCACAAATTACTGAATCGACCCATTCTCAAAGATTGATTTAAAAATTCGATGTTCTTGACTATACAATCGATTCTTCGATAAATCGATCTCAGATCGCCAACCCTAATACGGCATTGTTCGAAAGTTTAACCGTGACCCTGGAATGCAAAGGGTAACTAAAAGAACATAGTTGGATTTTAGTCAGTAAAAGTCTGACACTCCTTCTCGCTCCATCCAGAGTGGGAGGAAATATTTGATGATTTCCCAGCTCAAATAAAAAAGCTAATACTTCAAAATACGATATCATAAATCTCGTATTAGCTATTTCATTTCAACATCCAAATGTCAAACTGTGAGATCACGAAGTCCGATTGCATTACAATTACACTGCATTACAGTTAAAAAGTCCCCTGGTTTTTATCAGCATTTATTAACACGCCAGTGTATAAAAAACACTTCATACTTTCACTGTTGTAATGGAATTAGTGTAATAATGAGGTAATTAATTCCTCATGCATTGTCACTGCCATTGCGATTATTTCATTGTATTTGTTCGATATTTCAAAATAACAATAACAATAGGGCAGAATAATTTTAGTTTTACCGCTGACAAAGAAATCATTGCAGACCGTTTTTAATATTTTTATGATAGAATGGTACCTACAGTCAGGGGTCAAAAGTGCAGTTACGCTCTACCGATATTAAATTGTTTAAAATTTGTTTGTAGTAGAAGTTCAATGGCCCACAACTATTTTATTAAATACTTTAGATTCTATGCTACAAATTATATCAGTCATGAATCATTGACCCCCTCTTAGAATAAATTTTAGACACTTTAGCATTGGTAGAGTGCAACTGCACTTTTGACCCTTTTTTTTAGGTGGGACATCATCTAATCACATCTCTCGCCCCTGGGCGGAGTAAGACGGCGTGTCAGACTTTTACTGACTAAAACCCACTCCTGTCCCTTCTTTGTCTTCATTGCAGGGCCCCAGGGTTCACTTTGGCACAACCCATGGCCCCAGTAGGCTTCGACCCTGCTGTGCCCCTACGGTTTGCTGACATCTACTTGAGGCGCGCGTGAAACACTACGCGCCGTCAACGACTTGAGCTCGGTTCGGACAGTTACCGGACAGTCAGACGGCGAGCTACCCATTGCTAGCCGTCCGCAAGCCCGTACCTACGTTGGCTGGAAATCGGCATCGGAATCACGGCGGCTGGGGCGTGAAGGTCGAATCCTGCCGGTACGCAATCACAACTCAAAAACCTTTCGGCGCCATTGACTATCGGAGCAATATGCCCTGCCCACTGCCAATTGAGATTGGCGTTTCTTTGGGCTATGTCGGTAACCTAACCAAGGTTGTTATGTCTATCTCCTGTGGATATCTTCATTAATTCTGCATTGCCCTCACCCGTTGGGTGACTTTCTGATGAGGACCAACGTGAGTAACCACGTTACAGAGACATATTTTGTCAATACGAACAGGTTCAAGACTTTCATCTTGAGACACAAGAAATATGTTAGCTTCAAATAGAGAAGTATAGAAGGAAAATATGAAAAAAAAAAAACTTTACCCAAAAAAGGTTCACAATTTAACCAAAAAATAATTAATATCCATCTTTCACTAGGTAACTAGCTAATCTTATGAACTCGTATATTAAAATATTCGTCTAGAATCTCCGACAACGCCCAGCATTACACACTGGACTTCTACTTAATCTAAGTCCGCTCTAAATTAGGTTATAACTTACAACTTATAAGTCTTATAACACTTATAGGCAAGCGTGTTCCGCAATGCACGTAGCGACCGGTTACCACTTACATATGACAAAAAGTCGGCCATGTACTGACCAACCTACTTGTTAAATATGTCTATGGTTTCAAGTCGAAATGATAGACTTACATACTCCAAATATGGGAGTATCTCCTATCACTAGTATGTATGTAACTATCTATTTTATAATGACATTTTAATTAGAGATGGCGTTGTATTCGGTTTTTTTTTTCTATTTTTCTCACCGTTTTGACCTTCCCTGAACTATCTCGAATATTTCAAAATCAAAATTAGCCAAATCGGTTCAGCAGTTTTTGAATTTTAGCGAGACTAATGAACACCCATTCATTTATATAAATATGGATGTATGCTTTCATCCATAAAATCTTTAAATCAAGAATGAATAGGTTACTTCTAGGCAAGCGTGCTCCATCGTCGGCCACATCATCACTTACCATCAGGTGAGATGGTGGTCAAACGCGAGCCTATCAATAATAATTAAAAAAAAATCTTAAAGGTTCTTTCGTTTCCGTACCCTAGAAATTGTTATGGTACTATTCTCATAGTTCTTAGAAATAAAGAGATAATTGCTCGATTCATAATAAATCGATCAAATTATAATAAAAATTGAAATAGCATATATAGGCAGAACAACGTTTGCCTGTCAGCTAGTAAACCGATATGATTTAAGGCGAACTTATCATAAATCCAACCAATATTAAATGAAAATTTAAATTTAATGAAAAGTTAACCAAAATAAAGCTTTATAACCAAAATAAGGCTAAATCAAAATAAAGCTTAAACAACACAGATTCCTGTCGTCAAATATCACGAACCTACCGTACTGTTTACATCTTCTGACTATACCTGGCTATATAATAAAACTATGTACCTGTAAAATCCTTAATCTAGTACGTACTAGATTTACAATGTTGCGAGCATCTTCACGATGATGACCCGAGATTGTCTGGCCGTGGAAATGTCAGGATGTTGTACTAGTTTTAGTGCTCTAACCTATTCCAGTCCTATCTACTTGTATGTTCAGGGGCGCCGGCTTTTAAAAAACCTCATGGGTGCTCATGCTCATTTGATGGACTCGAAAAAGTGGCAAAGTGTGAGAAGAGAAATGCACACTGATCGATCGACAAATAAATAAATGTGTAGGACATTTATTTATTTGTCGATCCGATCAGTGTTACATACTGCGTACTTAATTACTAATTATGTTTGATAAAAATATAAAATTAAACCATTATATAAAAATTAAACTAGTTTTTATTATCAAGAAATATTATAATTTATACGTAACCTTAAAGGCGATTACTGATCTATTTCTTGATGTCTGTTCTCAGGGGTGCTCGGCACTCACTGTTTATTTCTCATGGGTGCTCGAGCCCCCGAGCACCCACGGAATCGGCATCCCTGTATATGTTTATCCATCAGGAAGAAAGGCCTTCAATGAACTGAAGACTTTCTAAGAATGTTTATTAAATATATTTATACGTATTATGACAAACAGTAAGTATTTCCCGTACTTAATTCTATAAGAGAAATGGCCAATTAATATAGATTTATTATGGAAATACAAATATGAATAAAATATTCTGGGCAAATTTCCGGATGACAGCGATGTGGAGGAGAACTTCGACGCCTGAGTATATTTTGTGTTTTTGTATTATATGTACATAGTTAAGTTTAGTATAAAAGTATTTATAGTTAATATTTAAGTTTGCTACGTAGTTTTTTAAACCCATAAAATAAATATTTTTCACTAAAATTTTATTAAACATAAAATCTCGCTACGACGACTCACTAATTGTTATTAAAATTAAGATAAAAGCGCCAGGGCATTTTTTACATTTTACAGGTCAGTGTCAGATTCTATGTAAATTAAAATATGATCAGCAATCGTAATCGGACGGAACTGAACCAATATAATCAACGCATTAAAATGAATTGAATTTAATTAATTTGTTTAAGCAGAACACACAAGAAAGTCTTTGATAAATAAAATAGATGCGTATTTATTGCCCATAAAAGATTGGGGTAAACAGCGCATTTTAAGATAAACATAGCATAATTATCCTAATATTGTTCCCACTGCTGGGACTTAGGCTTTCTCTATAGGAGAGGAAATGGGCCGTAATCCACCACGCGGGCCTAGTGCGGGTTGGTTCGATTTTTTTTCGAATTTTCGAACATAAAAAAATATAATAATAATAATAATTTGTATATTATATTAATTATATTTATCCAAGAAGTGTCAATGGGCCTTATCAGAAGACTTAAAGTCACCCAAAGGGCAATGGAAAGGGCGATGCTCGGAGTTTTCTTGCGTGATCGAATCAGGAATGAGGATATCCGCAGGAGAACCAAGATTACCGACATAGCACGAAGAATCGCCAAAATAAAGTGGCAATGGGCAGGGCACATTGCTCGCAGAACAGATGGCCGTTGGGGCCGAAAGGTTCTGGAATGGCGACCACGTACCGGAAGACGTAGCGTTGGAAGGCCTCCTACAAGGTGGACCGATGACTTGGTAACGGTTGCGGGAGTCCGGAGGATGCGAGACGCACAGGACCGTTCATTGTGGCGACACTTGGGGGAGGCCTATGTCCAGCAGTGGACGTCTTTCGGCTGAAATGATGATGATGATGAAGAAGTGTCGTGTCGCCCAGTAACTGGGTTGTGGAGAGGTCTGACAGACAGTAGCTCCATGTAAAACACAGGTATTCAGCCGCATGCGGTTGTACTGGAAGCCGACCCCAAGCTAGTTGGTAAAAGGCTGGGAAGATGACGACGATATTAATTATATTAATTATGTATATAGAAATAAATTATTTTGTTATATATATAGGGTGACTGGCAATTAGTGTACGATACTTAAACACGTGATTGTGCTCATGATAACAAACAATTTTTATTATGGGAGCAAAGCCGAAATCGCGAAGAAACTATCAGCTGTTCAGTACATTAGGCACACATACATGTACTCAACAGCTGATTTTTTTTCGCGATTTCAGTTTTGTTCCCATAGTAAAAGTTGTTGGTTATCATGAGCCCAATCACGTGTTTAAGTATCGTACACTAATTACCAGTCACCCTATATACACCCCTATTTTTAAATTAGTACAAAAAAAAATGGGGCTCTATACGTATCCGTTACTGATTACATTTTTGTAGAAGTTAAAAAAACGAAATCCCAAAATTGTCCACGGAGGACTTTACTTAAATAATAACTAATTAAAAACTAGTGGTGTATAGAGCTTTCACAGAAGGCTGTTCTGCAGAACTCAGAGTTTACAAACTCTTAACACTCCTTCATTTCTGTTATTCACATGGATATTGGAGTGAGTTACATGTTTGTGCATCTAGTTTTAAGGATTTTTGTGTTTTCTCTTGCATGTACCTGTTTATTGTCTCAAAAAAAAAAACCATACAACTTGACTCATACTGCAAAATGCAAAAAACTTAAGAATATAAAAATTTCGCAGACTAGACGGGCATTCACCTCATAGAAAATTGTAGCTTTAGAAAAGAAAAGAATAGGACAATGCCGACACTGTTGGCGCAGTGGTTGAGCTATTAACTGCACTGAGTTTCATGAAATTTTTGTCATGCTCACTCAAATGTCTCGCTGATGGTGGCACGTGTTATTGGGTCATTCAGTTCCCTTCAAAATGGTTGAGCTGAGTGGGGCTGATGCACGCGTCATGCTCGTGAACGGGTGCCGTCAGTTGAGACTGGTCATCTCTTAGCTGCCAGTGACTTAATTCAATTTCTATTTTTTTTAATTAGTTTTTTATTTTATTTTTTATGTTAATTATTATTACTTATCTACATTGTGCTCACATATTAGAAGCGACAAGAAATATGTAACCAAGATTTATGTAACTCATAATATGATTTAAAAGAGTGTCCATGGAGTTTCTTGCACGTTCTTCTCCATAGAGATCTACGCTTTGGAACGTGCAATTTAGCTTCACTTGTATTTTTTTTTTTGACTGACCGACATTTTGACAATTCAAAAGTGCCTGTAATTGGTCTATTTGAAAAAAACGTTCCTGATTTCTGATTTCTGAATTCGATTCCCGCGCGGAACTAATATTTCTGTGGGTTATAATTGTTTTAGGTGTCGGTGTCTTGTGTTTTTTATACATAAACCAGTGCTTGACTGCGATACCACCTGACGGTAAGCAGTGATACAATCCTTGATGGTGAAGCGCACTAGTTTATTAAGAACCTCTTCACTCTAGCCTTGAAGACACCTAAATTATAAACGGACGGGAAGACCGCAGCAGGCAAATTGTTCCAGCCAGTCCTCTGATGTACGCGGTATAAACGACGAGGCGAAACGCTTAGTCCGGACCGAAGAGGTTTCAACAACGTAAGGGAATGTCGGGTTGTCCGATGGTAGAAAGGAGATGGCGGAATTTCTAATGTGAAGTAAAGTTTACCTCTCCACCATAAATTACTTATGACATAACTTACCTACATATTTTTGCAGAGATATCCACGAACAGAGGTATCCACGGATCCTTACAAAATTAACTCATTTTAGAACAAACGTGCTACGAATACATAACAATAGACACACGTGCATAATTTTGTCATAAAGTATAACAGGCAACACAGCTTACTTTCCACAAGCTAACGCCACGTAATGCTACTTTGCTTGCAGATGCTCTACAAAGATAACTTCGTATTAAAGGGTACATTAGAGGTCTTAGTAAGACATTATAATACAGATTTAGTTCGGCGATTGTTTTTGCTAGGGTTCCGTAGACAAAAGGGTGCCAAGACCCTATCTAAAGTCAAAGAAGAAAAGTCTATCACCGGTTCTTCAAATGAAAATTTTCACAAAATGATGAATGATTGGGGTGTTGCAAAATCGGCGGGCATGCTTTTCTAAATTTAGTTTACGATAATTATTGATAGAAAACTGGGCCAGCCTTTATTCTGTCTTTATCACTCAACTAACTTTATCTAGCAACTGTCAATTTGTCAGGCACTTTTTTTTTAATAGGCTCGCTTTGATTTTGCTGAACTGGACCGGTTTTGCGTAGCCCCGAGACACACAATGCACAGACACACAAATGCTAGCTTCAACCAGCGGCTTCATAACATAGCATAGCATATTCAGCCTTTTAATGTTCCCACTGCTGGGACTCAGGCCTCCTCTCTCTAGGAGAGGGAATGGGCCGTAATCCACCACGCGGGCCCAGTGCGGGTTGGTGGATGTCACATGTCTTCGAATTTTTGGTTCTAGGACATGCCGGCTTCCTCACGATGTTTTCCTTCACCGTTTTGAGACCAGCGGCTTCGCCCGCGGGAATTTAGAATATTATCCCAAGGGAACGTACTGCCGAAACCAAAAGTATCCTATATGCTATCCTAGGATACGGTCTACCTTTATACCAAATTTCATCAAAATCCGTATAGCTATTCGGGGCATGTAAAAGTAACAATTATACACACACACATTCACAAATTTTTGCGTATATAATATTAGTGGGATTTATTTTGAATTAACGTTTCTTCATATTTGTTTCCACTATATTGTGTATATCTGTGTATGCCAAAAAGAAAGAAAGAATTGATGAATTTATTTGGCACAATACAAGCAAGGCTCACACACAATGGTCAAGTTAGCACCTCTTTCATCTGTTCCGTGGATTAGCACATGAAACAAAAAAACAAACTGACAGGACTGTGTCTTTTTAACCGTAATAGGTGGCCATTAGAAACATTTAAAAAATTACGCTGAACCATTTCAAAAAAATAATGAAATGGGCATTGAAGCGAACCCATAGATGCAATCAACCACAAAAAAGCATTTTCAATGACATAAGACCAACTACTTTATTAAGATAATAGAACAATAAAATCAGTGAAGTGTAACAAGACGGTATAATCCAAACTTATCTGTACCTACCTAGATCGAATTTGTACAAACATCTCCGGACCGGACACCATCCATCACATTTTAGTACGGACATTAAGTCGACCCTATACTGCTCTATGTATAGCAGTACATCACTCATAAATGATAAATAATATTTATTTTACAAATAGGTTTAAAAAAACACTTTTACTCGTCAATATTTTTTTTGGCCCTATACTGCTACATATAGACATCACTTAGAAAGCTTATCCATATAGGCTGCGAGATAAAACGATTTTTTATTTGTTATAGAAACAGGAACATGCAGTACATACAAATTGGAGTTAGTACTTACGGCAAGATGTTATGTTTAGTTAGAACAATCATTTCTCTCTCTCTCTGAAAGACGTCCATTGCTGGACATGGGCCTCCCCCAAGTGTACCAACGACGATTGCTCCTGTGCATCTTGTATCCATCGAGTTTCCGCGACCCTCACAAGCTCATCAGTCCACCTTGTGGGAGGCCTTCCAACGCTGTGTGTTCCGGTACGTGGTCGCCACTCCGGAACCCTATCCACCATCTATTCTGTTACCATGTGCCACTTAAACATAAAAAGTATCCTATGTGCAAATTTAGGACATGGTCTATCTGTGTACCAAGTTTCATCGAAATCCGTTTAGCCTTTCGAGCGTAAAGAAGTAACAAACACACAAGTACACACTCGCAAACTTTCGCCTTTATTATATTTATGTGATGCGATGTAATGATAATGTAATTATATGATGATAATAATGGCTTGACTGGCCTATTGGTCCAGTGGTTAGTGGCCCTGACTGCTATCAAAGAGTATGTACTGCTATGCCGGAGGTCGTGGGTTCGGATCCCACCCAGGACAAATGTTCGTGTGATGGGCACGATCATTTGTTCTGTGTCTGGGTGTAATTTATCTATATATAATATGTATGTATTTAGAAATATTTAAGTATGTTTATCAGTTGTCTAGTACTCATAACATAAGCTCTGCTTAGCTTGGGACTAGACGGCGTTGTGTGAATATTATATTATATTATATTATATTATATTATATTATATTATATTATATTATATTATATTATATTATATTATATTATATTATATTATATTATATTATATTATATTATATTATATTATATTATATTATATTATATTATATTATATTATATTATATTATATTATATTATATTATATTATATTATATTATATTATATTATTATATTATATTATATTATATTATATTATATTATATTATATTATATTATGTCATGATATATAGTGTGTGCGTAGCTTAGCTTTGTACTGACGTGTACCAGTGCCTTTAGACTGCTTTCGCATATAAACCCATACGCATAGCCTCAAGCTATGTTACATAGATGCCCATATCCGTCGCATTATCGTGTATCACTGCATGTTACAAGGCAATTATAATGTATCGGCTAGTACCTTACTTTTACGTAACAGTAATAAATTGTTCTGATTTGTAAGTGACTCACCTCTCATAGTTGCAGAGTTGCAAAAGCTTGCTTAGATAAGCCGCGAGGCTTTTTTCGTATTGTAAACTTGATTTGTATGCAATTTGGTGTTCTATAACTATTATTTAAATACTAGCGACCCGTCCCAGAGTTGCATGGATTTTAAAAAAAAATTAAGTCTTATTTTGCAAAAAGGTTTTAAAAAAACCGGGACTCGCGCACTGAGGGTTCCTCACAAACTTACCTATGAAAACAGTTAAATTCCCAAATTGAGTTACGAAGATAATTCCGAATAACAAAAAGTTTTTTTTTTGTAACGTAACCACAAATTTTCAATTTTCTGATTTTTTTCTATTCTTGTGCTACGAGACCTTGCTTCATGCCAAATTTCAGGATTCTAGGTCAATGGGAAGTATCCTATGAATTTTGATTTCCTTGAGAGTGTCGAATTATACGTTTTTTGCGACATAAACGGCCGTCTCTTTTTTTTTCATTAACTCAGAAATTTGTTTTCTAATTTGTGTGTACAGCTTCAAAGGACCGCAAACTTGAGTATATGGTTTTAATTTCAACTCGATACCTCCACGCGTTCCCGAGTTAAAGGGTCTTGACAAACAGACAGACAGACGGACGGACAACAAAGTGGTCCTATAAGGGTTTCGTTTTTTCTTTTTGAGGTACGGAATCCTAAAAACACTTTTACACGTTAATTTTTTCGTTTCAACTAGATGAGGCTGGTGTTTCCTAGCAGACTACCCTTTGAAGAAACACCAAAACATAGTCAGAGGTCAAAGTCTCTTATAAAGTCCTTTCTGCAAACATATATTGGTCAAATCATATAAGAAAGAACCATCCACCAGATACCTTTTTGTCCTCAAGATAGTCCTATACAGTACAGGCAGGTAGAAATCTTCAAAGGCTTTTCTCTACTATAATATGCATGTATTAAGTATATACTTAAATCTTTTCTATGAATCATTCTGTCTATTGGTGAAAACCACATGAATATCCGTTCAGTATTTTTTGAGTTTATCGTGAACAGACTCACAGACAGACGCGGTGGGGATTTTGTTTTATAATGTGTATAGATTCTGTTTAATAACGAGCAGTTACGTTATTGATTAATTAGTTTTTTCAACTTTAATTTCCGGTAGACAAGCCCAAAAATCTGTCACCAGTCTTGCGAAGGAGTATAGTCTTACTCAGTTACTGGGTTGTGTGGTTGTGGAGATCAGATAGGCAGTCGCCCCATGTAAAAAACTGCATTTAATTAGACTGGTAACCGTACCAGCCCCCCGTAGCCAAGTTACAACCGTAACTTGGCTACGGGGGGCTGATATAATCAAGAAAAGACTAGGCAGATGGTTTGAGTTCTTTTTGATATTCCTACCCTACATGTGGATGGGTGGAGAGGGAGAGGGAGGCCAAAGAAAAGATGGATGGATTGTGTGAAGAGTGATATGAAAGAAAAGGAAGTTAGTGATAGCATGACGGGTGACAGGATAAAATGGAAGAAAAATCGTGTTGCGCCGACCCCAAGTAAGATGGGACAAGGGCAGGAAGATGATGATTCCTGCCCTATTACAACCACCATGGGACAATGTTCTGATTTCAGGCCATTTTTATCGTTTACATTTCGGGGAATGTGCATCGGAGTTGCATATTCCGCCTAGCCCGTTCCATCGTCGAACCACCAGAAGTACGGCGTTGCACCACAGGAGATCCCACCCATATGCAGAAAACATTTTGGGAACACATTCATTATACATGGTGCTAAGGAGTGGAATTCCCTGCCGGAGTTTGTTTCCCGATACCTTCAACCTAGGGATCTTTAAGTAAAGAGTGAATAGGTTACTTCTAGGCAAGCGTGTTCCATCGTCGACCACATCATCGCTTACCATTAGGTGAGATAGTGGTCAAACGCGAGCATATCCCTAATAAAAAAAACCATAGACAATTTCCACTTTCAAATAAATTAATTTAAAATCTGTTGCATTTGCTTAGAAAGGGAGAGGAAAGATGAAGTTACCTAACCAACTATCGTATGGTCATTATGATTCAACAAAGTTCAATCAATCAATAATTACTGCAGAAGTTAACTGTCGTAAACTTTATTATGTCTTTGTTACGGTCTGGCAAAATTACCGAGTTGCTGACGATTCGTACACAATATATTCGGCCACAGTGTTCGAACCGACATGGCGACACATATATTTTTAAAATTTTTTCGCTGACGTTTCGGACCCTATCAAATTTATTGAAGTTGTTTAGCACAGGCAGATAAAGTGTTTTAAAATATAATATAAAGAAATTTATTACAAGAAGTTGCCGCCTTAAAAACAGCCTAAAATAGTTTTAATAATCCTGTTTTTCCCATATATATTATATTTTAACACATTTTATCTGACTGTATTAAATAGTGTGTGTCCGATTTGTCAGTGAAAAAAATATTGAAATAAAATGTGTCAATCGTTAGTAACACAAATTACTACGGTGCAGCATGATAAGCATATGTAAGCGGAGGGGGCTAGAGGGCCGTGTCCAAAATATCCTTCAACTGCCACACTTAAAGACTCAATTATATCTGCCCCTAAATAAATACCAAATTAATTCTATCATACATTAATATATATTAACATCAAACAAATGATTAAAACAAAAGTGAACGCATTTGAGCTGTTGAGCAATTGATATTTTGATCATCTGAGAGTGCATTGGCATTAAGAACGTTGCAAGGCTAAAACCATACAGTGTGCACTTAGGTACCTATTCAACTATTGTCTAAGTAGTAATTTGGTTCCATTTTGTTCTATTTTTAGAACTAAATGATTTAGTTATAAGAACTGAGTGAAATTTAAATTTTCAATGTCTAAACGTTTGGTTTTTACATCGCTCATTATATTAGGAAATATTGAAAATTGGCTGTAAATTAGGGTTCGTCAACTCCTCGCGCGCCGATTGTACTACATATACGTACGTCTGTACAAATTGAATGACCAGGCTGTTAGTATTAAGGGTGAAATTTAGTTATATACTTATATGGAATCAAGGGATTCGTCGTTTGAGCTGGGTTTCAAATAAATCCGAGCCCATATTTGGTGCTCGATACAATGGAAGTCGTATATTTAGAATGTCAGTATAAGTAGCGCCATAATTTTGTTTATTTTTCAGTGTGAGTTGATTCAAAGCAAATACATATTATTTTGTTTTCGAACTGTTCTTAAGCTGTCACAGTTTTTTATTCAAAGGCGTTTAAAGCATTTTCTCTCTTACTTTGAAAATGAATAGCGCCCGTTTATTAAGAGGAATGGCGCTTAGGCCATTTTGTCTCACCCTGTTGAATGACTGTTTTGTATTACGCGCATTTTTTTACGATATACTGATTATATTCAGTAAAGAATTGAACCAATAGTTGTAAATCTTAAAACAAAACTGATATGCAGCGTTTTCGTGTAAAAATACCTAATCAATAGTTTATTTGTAGTGATTAATTCCTATTTTTGCAATATTTAAAACGTTTTCCTGAACATTAAAAATAAAAGTCGCTTAATACAAATAGCATTTCACCTCTCTATACACCACTAATTTTTAATTAGTACAAATACTTAAAGGGCTTATTAGAAAAGGTCTTGTTATTATTTAAGTAAAGCATCAATAAATAATATTCATAAACAGCAAAGTTATTGGCGTTTGTTTATATCCCAAAATGTCACTCAATTTAAGGAAATATTGTACAGGCTATTGATTATGAATTAATAAATGACGATCAGAATGGAAAACACTGCGCGTAGTATTTTCTAGTAGCAATTGTTATGAATGATTGATTCTATTATAGTTTACCAATTATGACCAATTTTCGTGGACAATTTTGGGATTTCTTTTTTTTTTATTACTTTTGACTACAAAAATATGATCAGTAACGGGTACGGATAGAGCCCCATTTTTTTTGTACTAATTAAAAAATACGGGTGTATAAATAGAGACATTTCTTCTAAAATGAGACTTCGATTGTTGAGGAGGAGAGGAGAGAGAGGTGACAATTTTTTCAGTAATAGGATTGTGCTGGTTGTGCAGGTTAAATAAACAGTAGTTTAATGCAAAATATTGATATTCAGCTCATCCGGCTAGACTGGATGCCGTACCCCAAAGGAGTAGGGAAAAACATAGACAGTTGGCACAGGCAGGGGAATATTTTTAATTATATGAAATTACCTACGACTACGACTGGCCTGTTGGTCTAGTAGTTAGTGGCCCTGACTGCTATGCCGGAAGTCGTGGGTTCGATTCCCACCCAGGACAAATATTTGTGTGATGAGCACGATCATTTGTTCTGTGTCTGGGTGTAATTTATCTATATATGTATGTATTTAGAAATATATAAGTATGTTTATCAGTTGTCTAGTACCCATAACACAAGCTCTGCTTAGCTTGTGACTAGACGGCGTTGTGTGATAGTTGTGGAATATTATTATTATATTTTATTATTACCTATTATCGTCATTTTACAGCAGCGCAGCGTGACGTAATCTGCCAAACATTAGATAGGTACCTATCTACATCTACTGCTGAACAATATTCCCGTTGCCGGAAACCAGACTGAAACTCTCACAATTGTGGATTTGCTCATCTCGTTCATATAGATACCTACAAAGGACTGTATAAAGACCTATTGTACTTAAGTTTGTATGCAATTCCCTGATGATATCACTAAGTTGAAGGTCATGGGGCCGAGCCCATCCATCGATATTTATTGGGCACGTTTTCAATAAGTTTATTCGTGAGATTTATAGGTGTTACAGCCTAAACAGGATACTGAAACCGTGACCTCGTAGCCCGCCTCTGCTAAGAATGGAATTATTGAGCTAAATGAACAGAATACCTCATCGTGTGGTCGCCAACGTAACTGTACTGCTGTACATGAAGTCCTGTTTTTTTTTTTGGGTAGGATATCAACATATAACTTCTCGCGGTCTCGTTGGAGCGAGAGTGATTGTCAGACTATTACTGACTATAACCAACCCGTAATCGTTCAGTTGCCATTTTCTTTAGACTAACCCCGCAACCTGTTATTGTTTCAGGTGTAATGTAGGTATTTTCAAACTTAACACGCCTTTACGGCGTAGTAGATTTGAACGAAACACGGCACTCGGATAGCCCATGTTTAGGCTGTAGGATACCTCAGTTGCCCTTTGTGTTCCAAGGCCACAATGTGTCTTTCTAATAATCCCGCAGAACATATGGGTATGGTTTTCAGATCAGGCAAAGTGATATTGGGTTAATAGAACTTGTAGAGATTTCATTAATATATTTTTACAAAATTTTCACAATGTGTTAAAATGGAGTCCAGTCGAGATCAGTGCGCGTGCGCGAGAGAGAGTCGTTTGTTTCTTTTTGTTAGGAGAGAGGGAGTTTGCATGTGCGAAAGGGCGTTAAGACGCTACCATTAGATTGGTAACAATGTTTCGCCAACCTAACAACGATGTTAAGGAATGGCCATACTACAAACTGGAATTTCACGATATTTATGTTTGATGGAGCCTTTGTTAATGGATAGGACCGCTCCTCGTAAAACAGGTCTTAAAGCTTTTTACCTACGAACTATAATAACTATATATATACCTTAGAGAAAAATAGTCATGACGGTATAGATAGCTATTACCACCACCACAGATTTAAGTATCAGTAAAATTGACACTATTTTTGTGTCTATTAAAATTTATTCTATTCTATCTTATATTTAGTTTTAGAATATTTTTGTGTACATATATTTTCTGATGTACCCATATCTACGTAATATTTAATGAGTTTAACTGTTAAACAAGATATAGTATCTGATCCAGACTTAGATAGAAAATCGGAGAGATTTAAAATAGAAAATAGGCGCCATCAGCAAGTTTGCAAATTATTTCAGACTACATCATTTGCAGCAATAGATGCTTTAATTAATAGGACTTGAAACGGAAATCTTGTAGTTAAATATACTTGAGTACGATACCGAGTTATGTAGTTGGGGAAAACATAATTTAACGACATTTTTCTTTACGATTTTCGTTGGCTATCTTTGGTCATCGTAAGTTAAACACGTAATTTTTTTTTTAGAGAAAGGAAATTTTAATTTAAAGACTCACCTCAACAAGAAAGACATTAGTTGCACTTCCCAAAAAAAACTTCATTTTTTAGGGTTCCGTACAAAAAAAACGTAAATGTAAAAACGGAACCCTTTTGGATCACTTTGTTGTCCGTCTGTCTAGACCCTTTATCTCGGAAGCGCGTGGAGGTATCGAGTTGAAATTAAAACTATATACTCTAGTCTGCGGTCCCTTGAAGCTGTAAAAAACTCAAACTTCCGAGTTAACGAAAAAAAAAAGATACGGCCGTTTATGTCACAAAAAAAGTGTATTTCGACACTCTATGAATCAAAATTCATAGCGTTGACCTAAAATCCTGAAATTTGTCATGAAGCAAGGTCTCATAGCACAAGTATAGGAAAAAATCTGAAAACTGTAAATTTGTAGTTAATTAAGTCACAAAAAAAAATAGCAATTCAGAAAAATCATCGTAACTCAATTCGAGAATTGAACTATTTTCATAGATAAGTATGTACGGAACCCTCAGTGCGCGAGTCCAACTCGCACTTGTCCGGTTTTTTTTTTATAATGAACACAACGTTAAAATTATAACAAATCCGAGAACGCACTCAAAAAGCCAGATGCTCCAATTTAAATTTCGAATCACACACACATACATTGATTTTGCCACACCACTCCCGCCTTTACCACCTACGAGCTAGAAGGGGTGCCCCTATATATAGTCACAGTTACTTACACGCACCGCATGATACCTACGTAAATACGTCGCGAGTGCAGTGGCCATTTTAAATTCTTTTTTTGAAATAAATATTTTTTTGTGTGTGCAACATGTTACGTCAGTGCGTCACGTTGGCAGTATTGGGGTGTGTTTTAGCGATTCCCGCGCCCCAGCATCAGTACCAACCTCAGCAACAACAAGTGAGTTATTTTTTATTATTTAGTGGTGATTTTATTAATTGTTAAATATTAGGCATAATCCCCGATGGGTAGAAAATAAACGTATTAAATAAAAAAATATATACCTATATAAAATATTTTTGAATTAGGATAATTATAGTTACAAAAAAGTTTTATAAAATTAATAACAGCCCTGACTAACTAATAAATTGTACAAAAAAACCTTAAATATTATTACTTCACAAAGGTAAAAGTTGTTAGATCTTAATCGATATAGATTTTCAGCATTAATTTCATTATTTAAGCTTTTGAAACTATTTAATTAACTCTGCATAACTGTTAAAATCATATCAATTGTATAAATTATAAAATATCGCATAATTTTTAGGATTCTGTACCTCAAAAGGAAAAACGGAACCCTTATAGGATCACTTTGTTGTCCGTCAGTCTATCTGTCTGTCAAGACAATTTATCTCGGGAACGCGTGGAGGTATCGAGTTGAAATTAAAACCATATGTTCAGGTCTGCGGTCCCTGGAAGCTGTGAAAAAATCAAACTTGTAAGTTAACAAAACAAAAAAGATAAAACCGTTTATGTTGTAAAAAACGTATATTTCGACACTCTCAGGGGAATCAAAATTCATAGGGTACTTCCCGTTGTCCTAGAATCCTGAAATTTGGCATGAAGCAAGGTCTCATAGCGTAAGTATAGGAAAAATCTGAAAATTGTAAATTTGATGTTAAGTCACAAAAAATAAAACACTTTTTTGCGATTCGTAAAATTCTTTGAGACTCGATTTGGAAATTGAACTGTTTCCATAGGTAAGTTTGTAAGGAAACCTCAGTGCGCGAGTCCGATTCGCACTTGCCCGGTTTTTTTTTATTAATAACAAAAAACTAACTGCCTCGGCAAACGTTGTTGTCATGCAAATTATCACAGAAAAAAATTGGGGTGAGGGTGGGAGAGTAAAAAAAAGCCTACAACCTGATCTCAGACCTACCAAATACACGAAAAAAAATGCCATAAAAATCGGTCAAGCCGTTTTAAAGGAGTTCGATAACAAACACGTTAACACGAGATTTTTATCTGTTTTTGATATATAAGCTCTAAAATAACACTTTGATAGGTAAAAAGCTATATTTTATGTAAACCTTTCAAAGGAGCAGTGAGTTTTAGAGGAGCAGTGGTGGCCGAGTGGTAACGGCCCCGACTTACGAGTTGTAGGTTAAGGGTTCAAACCCAGCCAGGCGCATTACTTTGTGTAATTTATTTCATCACCACTGCTCTCAAAACGGTGAAGTAAAACATTAACCTCTCCTAGAGGGAAGGCCTGAACATTATACGGCCGACTATGCTAAACCTTTCAACCAACATCAAAACCGTAATTTTCTCGTTTTGTTTTTCTTATTCATCACGCCTGTTTTCCTCAACCCAAAAAATTCTTCAATTCTCTTTCAATAAAAAAAATTCAACTCAATGTTATTTAGAATAGAATTATTACTACATTAGAATAGAATTATTACTACATAATCTATTCAGAAGGACTAACCTTTAACTCGTCGTGTCGTTCACCGCTGAGCAGTGCAGGTCACCTCTAAGCTATTGTTAAAGATTGCGTTAGTCCCAGCCTCAATTCCATCTAAATAGCAAGGACCAAACTATTTGGGCGATAGGCTTCGTACGAACTTAGTACGGCAACTTTTAAACTTGTCAAACGACTTGAATTGTCATTTTCACAAGCTATATTATTTTGTAACTTTCAAATTTAATATTTCCGTGATGTAGGTAATTTCGTAGAAATTTACGTTTGAAATCGTAAGTTAGGGTCAGACTCGTGATTTCTGTCTCTTCAGACTTTTTATCGAGCGTTGGCGTTGGCTCGTAAGTAGTTCCTTATAATTTATATCATGTTTTGATTTTACCAAGCGATTGGCTAAAAGGTCAATTTTAATTTCATAAAAGATTACAAAAGAGTTGATTATAAAATAAATAATACTAAAGGTGACGTAAAAAAATAGAATAAAATTGAACAAAAAATACACTTAAAAGAACTAAGGTGAAACCTTAACACATCAGTAGAAATTGAAACACATAATTTTAAGCTAAAAACAATGAAAAGCACAGTCAGATAATGCCAGCTAGGGCCGCGGGGATTTTCTGAAATGGAAACCCGTGGTCCTAGAACGCTAAAGGAAACTGAAGGAAACAGTGGTTTTAGTCAGTAAAAGTCTGTCACACCCTCTCGCTCCACCCTAGAGCAAGAGGAGTCATTGAATTATTTCACACCACAAAAAAAAGACAGAAACAGCAGTCAATAAATTTCAATTAAGCTGTTGATCCCCGCAATAACGCCGGCGTTAACGCGCCATTGTCTTTCTATTGTGTCTCTAATTACGCTACTCAAAAAGTTAATAGATACTAATCCGACTGCACGACCATTGAATGATAAATTTATTGTGAAAAGCATAAAGCCAGTACACGGTCAATGGAAAGGTTATCGAATATCGATTTGCACGCGTTATCGTGTTATTTTGTTCGATTAAGATTACATATCTGCCGTTATTGGAAAGAACATTATTTCCACACACGTGTGTGTCTTGCAAAAGTTTTTGCATACTTAGAATATTTTTTTTAATTATTATGCTATGTGCATCTTGATATGTCATTTTCTTTATTAACTTATTTGAGTTTCTTGCCTTTTGCAATAATTGAATTTGTTTGATCCTTTACTATTGCTTCTTTTTCAACCTGCTTTGCACCCATGAAGATGTTTGTTGTATTGCTAAACACATCCTTCTTCTTCTTCTTCTTTCGTGTCAATCTGACTCTTTGGTCCGACTAATATTTAGCCACCTGGACCGCTCTGTCGTTGGCCTCGCATAAGTCGTGGAAGATGCAGGTAGTTGTGCAAGCTGGGCAGGAAATGAGGTAACGCATATCCTGGGAAGGGGCTCCACACTGGCACTATATTTGTAATGGGTTTGGCCAGATTATCTCTGCTGCGGTCAACATGACTCCGTAATCGGTTCAAAGATTTCCAGATCGGCCACTGCACAATCACACACAATCAAAAACACATCCTCAATTGTCTACAAATGTTTATTTGATAAATCTGTTACAGTCTTTTCTTAACAATCTTCATTCTCTATTCGGTCCTCAGAAAATTGTTCACATTCGCTTTCAACAGTGCAGTGGTGGTTACTTCATCCTTTTCAATATCTTCATTAGTATGAGTAAGCTTACGTTTGACCATATTCAAGACGTTAGTTGGGTCAAGGCATTTCTCTTTTGTTGTTTTTGCAAAATCTATGACTTAACAAAACGCATTATGGAACTATCTTCTTTTGTCTCTAGTGTAACATTTTCAGTAGTTTTGCAGTGTTACTGTTTTGGTCTAAGTTATCTTGATTATGCAACAGGGAGTTCGTTAATATAGGCACCAGATCAATTTGCTATAAAGTTTACTACTTAATTTCAAAAATGGAAATGTCAAAAAGCTGTTCTTAATTGACATATCGTGATCCTTTATATTTTCTAGTAATAAAATATTAGAGAAAGGTCAATGTACTTTATGGCAAATTAATCTAGCGCTTACCATATCTCTTTTATTATATTAACTCTTTAGGTTCTAATTAAGTCAAAGATAGACCTTGTGAACATAAAAATCATATAACAATAATCGAAAGAATCAATTATCTCCGTATGATCTTCTCTAACATTACTGGCACGCAACGATAATAACAATCTTTGGCAACATTAAAAAAAGCAGAAATCAATCAAATCTGAAAGTAGCACATCCGACATTACACATGTGACCGTGTTGCTTCACCGAGCAACATAATGAGTGCAAACAGACCGGAAAACTGAACGTCAGTTTTTACACAACAAAAATGTTCAAAACACACGTGCTTTAAGTCATGTCAAATCGAGCGAGACGTTACAAGGTACTCCGCACATACACTGATATTATATGGGAATATTGACAGTATCAAAAATTATCGATACCTTTAAAATGAATTGAATATTTAGAATTGATGATTTCACTTTCATCATTCCAAAACAATATGGATAGATGCAGTATTCTTTAAGAATGTGAATCTGATTTTTCATTTAAAAAAAAAATCATATCGAAAGGTATAAAAGCACGATTTTTCAGTGTCAAAAAGTATCGATATAGATAAATTTAAACCATTTTATTTTTGTAGTATTGATTTCATTTTCGTCATTCACAAAATAAAATAAATATCGAAACATAAAATTTTTTTGGAGACGCAGTGTTCTATAAGAATCTAAGATCCGACTTTTTATTCTAAAAAAAATCATATCAAAAGGTATAAAAGCACGATTTTTGATACTTTTCAGAATTCACTATTTTCGATATCGATATTTTTTCGACAAACCCACGCTCTGTTACAATGTTGTTACACTTTTGGTGTTTCGTAATGTCAGTGGCGCATTTTATTTGAAACAAGCTATAATTGGATTAATGTTATGTAAGCTCTTGATCGCACTGATTAACGCGAGCGAGTACTCTGTAGTTGGCTATTGACTTGATTTTTTGTAGTGGGTGATAATGCAACAGCGTTAAATTGGGCTTCGTCGTCTGGGTTAATTGGTCGTGGGTAATTAGTTGTTGTTATGGCTGTTATGTGATTTTAAGTAGGTATACTGTTAGCAAGTAGTTAGGTTTGTTAGAATAGAGACATTATGTAACTTTACATGCTCATACTTGGCTACAGAATAGGTAACTGATAAATTCGGTTTACTTTGCCCATAGGATATAACTATGGCCTAAGCTAATTAACCATTGGGAACACGGGACACTGTGTTTCTATTGGTCGTTAACCAATTGCTTATTCCAAAAGCTCCGGATTACTTTGGCCTTGAAGTGTACCTCAAGGCCAAAGTACCCCAACTTGATGGTATGGCTTTTCATTATAAGTACGATACGAATTCTATAATTAAATTAATTACCAAAAGCTTTCTAGTTAAGATTTGCGATTTTGTATAAATACAACAATAATACAATACCTGATACATTGTAGAGCTTCACAAATCCAATCGCTTGTTTCATATTTAAATACTGTTTTACATTGACCAGGCTCCAATCATTTCCAATAATAGAGTACTAACAACTATCAACTGTAACATAACATACCAAGCTCTACCCTCATTCACACTTCACATCTGACTGGCATATACATTCGTATAAAAGTCCCTAATACAAAATAATGAGAGAAAAAAATACTATAGACAAACCACTCACCACCATCTTTATATATCAGCGGCCACAGGTTCAATCCACAACCATAAGACAGTAGCACACCGATCAACACTACTGTTCTCCACTAACATACGACTAAGCTAACACTCACCACTGTCTTCCTCTAACATACTAATAAGCCAACAACTCAAAATTGTCTTCTACTAACATACCGATAAGCCAACAACTCACAACTGTCTTCCACTAACATATCAGTAAGTCAACCACTCACCACCATTTTCGTCTATCATCACGCCGCAGGCTTTGACGCACACCTGTCCTCCTAAGACAGTAATTCACCGACCAACACGACAGATTTCTACTAACATATCAATAAGCCAACAAATCACTATTGTGTTTCACTAACATACCAATAAGTCAACCACTCACCACCATCTTCGTTTGCCAGCAGGCCGCAGGTTTTGACCCACACCTACTAAGACAGTACCTCGCTGACCAGCAAGCCGCAGCACCTGCACCCGCACAGGCTCAAGTCCTTCAGCGACCACAACACGTACCACAGGCAGCACCTAGACCTGTAAGACATCTTATTTCTAATAGGCCTCAACCCAAATATAACCTGAACAGAACACCCCATATAAATAATCCTCCATCCCTCCAGTTCACATCAACCTAGGAGGATGTAGAAGACACAGCGTATGTCGAAACATAGTACCTACTCACTTTTCTCTAATTCTCATTTTTTGATGGAATGGGTAACTGATATGATCGCAGAGAGATCAGAGTGCCTAGTCAGATCGACACGTTCATGACGTTCGGCGCTCCGATTGGCCCGTTCCAAGCTCTTAACCAATCAGAGAGCCAAACGCGGTAAATTTTTGATCTCGTTAACGCAAAAACAACTTCCACAAGCGCAGATCTATCAGTTTTATTTAGCGCCTCTTTGCATACTTATCATTAGCTAAGAACTAAGATGAACAGCTACTACGATTAGAAATTGTAAGGAAAAAAGAACACCAAGAATCTACCTACTCTCAAAGTTATTTTTCTTATCTACATTGTCTACTAGCTCATTTAAAAAACTGTTTTGCAATTTACTCACACTTAGTGTACCTATTTATAAGTAGCAATAAAATCAGAAGACAATCCGTAAATCTCTTTTTAGATATCTGTACCGTTTCTGTAAGCATTACACTGTCACCAATCACAGGCAAGTATGACTACGTATTTTTGAAAATATGAGCTCCAAACCCAAACAATGTAACTTATCTGCATCAAGCTAACAATGTTTTTTTCCACCAGGCTCCCCAACAACTTTACACGGTCCAGAGCCAGTACCAGCCTCAACCTCAACCTCAGCACCAACCCCAATACCAACCTCAGCCCCAACAGCAGCAGTACAGACAACAGCAACAGTACCAGCCACCGAGGGCCCAGGAACAGAGGGAACCTGAGGAGTATGACGTAAGTTAGCGAAAAGTATACCTATACCAAATTCTAGTTTAGATAGTTAGAAGAATTCCAATCACATATTTTGACAAGCGATGAATTAGAATCTTCAAGGGAAAAGAAAACGCAGCCGCCTTGTTGGCAACGTTCATCGAAATAACACGATGTGAAACAAAATTATGTGTGAAACTCAACTGAAACCTTTCAGCGAGGAGGACTATTGTGGACGCCCTTTAACCCAACTAGGATTTTAAGGGAGGACACAGGATTTTGAGTCAATTGTAGATAGTCTAAAACAAAGTAGATAGTACCAACTGTAGCAGACCCAATAAGATAGGTGAAGCGACGGTAGTTTAATTAGTAAATAGGTTTGAAATTAAAATAGATGAATGTAGCGGTCTGACGAATTACTGGAGTGAGTAGAGGACAGAAGTGTAAAACTTGCTCGTACGTTAAACGTGTTTGCATTTTTCTGCATATGTCTGTGTATCCGCTAACTTGTCCTAATTCACACAAAGGCTTTTGATGCGGTTTTCTCTAAAACAAAGAGCAATCAATGTGGAAGGTTTAGGTAAGGTAGGTATACTTAATTTGCACCCGTGCGAAGCTGGTACGAGTCGCCAGTTAGATTCTGATATATAATTTCTCAAAGTAGAGGATGGTAGCTCGTCGTGATCAAATATACGTGGTAGTTAAAGATTAAGAACAGCTTTCTGAGAAGTATATTTCTCAATAACTAACTCAGGTCTACAAGGTCACGTAAATTGTGATACGCTGATATTTCTTGAATAGCTTAAATTGATGAAATATTATTTATCAGCGTTAAATTTAGAAAAAGAAATAAAATTTCGGCACAGCCTCTTTTTTAGGAAACAAACTGCAACACAAAACTAGGTTACAATAATTAAAAAAAAAATATCTAACAGACAAAACTAGAAAACATCATCTTAGTTTATTTTCAATCTAACGGTAAAAGCAGACAATTAAAATTAAAAGTGAGCGTTCCGCAATATTACTGCACCAACTAGTTATCAAAATACGTAAACCGACTCCGGATTACATCCAACCTAGTTTGGTTCTCATTTCCTTATAGCCGATACAATGTCCACGAACGAATGTATAGTCAACACGGATGGATCAAATTAACAAGAGTAGGAACGACCGGCTGCAACTTTCACTTAGAACTTGTATAGTCGTTATAGAATGGTGGATACTGCGCTACAGCGTACACTGCGTGAGATCGGTTTACGATAGCTGATGGGAAATAACTTTCTTTGATCATTGCGTGGCAATTTATGGTTTCTTTTGAATCTTTTGATGGTGCTGATGTATATTAGTGTAGGAAATAGGATTTAGTATTTACTGGCAAATATAATTTAATCGTAAATATAGTTAGTCCAAAAATTTAAACTTTGCTTCGATCGCATCGCACTAGATAACTTCTGCATGCGCTGAATATTTTGCAGTGACTCAACTGTTCGATATCTCTTATGGAAATTTTCTATTCTGAAGGTTTTCAGTCAAGCGACATTTCATTAGGTACATTTCGAATATCGTCCGTTCGTTGATAGTAAAATGCGTTGCTGCAATCCAAATGCTTTTTTATGAATACGTTATTATGTGTGCTATTGATCTTCGGATTACTCTATCGTTCTTTTTATAAGATGTTCTGATGTGTAAATTCATCGATGTATAATCGTCGTTTTTTTCTCATCATCATCAATTCAGCCGAAACACTTCCGCTGCTGGACATAGGCCCCCCAAGTGTCGCAGCAATGACCGGTTCTGTGCATTTAGGTACTACTACTGCACTTCTATGGATAACTAATCTATTCTTCTCTTCCAGCACAATCCTTCCTACCAGTTCGGTTTCGACGTGAACGATGACCAGTACACCAACTACCAGAACCGCAAGGAACAGAGAGACGGTGACACCATCAAAGGTTCCTACTCTGTTGTCGACAGCGATGGCTTCATCAGGACTGTAACCTACACTGCTGATCCCAAGGAGGGTTTCAAGGCTGAGGTAGGTGTTACTTAGTTCAATTTGGACAACAGCTACTACTGTATGCGATTAGCACTCACTAGGAATGCAAAAACGTAACGGGATGGTCTGCATCTATATGGCATTGGGTGACAGCAGCTGAATAATATGCATAGCGGAGGTTCAAATTAGCGTAAGGACTTAATCAACTAGTACTGAAGAGGAGGTCTCATATAGACTAGATGACTAGGTTAGCAAACTTGATGAAGATTTTCGTAAAGATATTCAATAGCCTAACATCACACCCATTTTCACTAAAGAGGGGAAGGGAGAGGGAGAAAGGGGGTAGTATAGGTCTGTTCCCAGTTAAACTCAATTCTCAAGTACCTCAATAAGAGGCAACCAGGCAGAAATCTAGACTCCTGCTAAGAATTATCTAATAGAATGGCCCATTAATTACGTTACAGTATACATTTTTTTGAGGTGGGATGTCATAAAGTCGAGTGAATGTGAGACTTTTACTAACTAAAACTCACTTGTGTTCCCTTAGTTGCCCTCAGCGTTCCATAGCCGCGGTAACTCTTTCAAATGATTGGTTTTAGCCAAGTAAAGTGTTTTGCAGCAGAACACTGCTTGGCCTGATAATTTTCTATAGTTTTAATTTACTTGTCGAACATTTAAAAGAAATAATATCAGAGGAAATGATTAGACCTATACATTGTTGGAATTAAACCATTTGGTTCTTTCTATTCTTTCTAACAATAAGTAGGTAGGTAATAGTGCAAAAGTTGGACTTGATTCACAATAAGGAGGTGAACCAGATCTGTAATGCGATTAAATAATACCAACTAAGTGTGCCCCTGGCCTAGTTGAAATGGCTTAATATCAGAATATGATTCATTGCATTGTTTGGCTGAAATTGGTACCTACTATTTGCGATAGATTTTGTAAGTAAAAACAATTAATAGGAAAGAGATCTTGATCGCAGAAAACTTATCATAATTAATCACTTTCTAAAAGCTATAATGATACTATATCATAAGCCATCTGTAGTTCATTTTGAATATTATTTATTTATTTATTTATTCTAGGAAACTCAACAGTTTATTTGTAAAGTTACATGAGCTGTTGATCCCCGCATTAACGCCGGCGTTCACGCGCCATTGTCTTACTATTGTGTCTCTAATTACGCACTCAAAAGGTTAAGAAGGCCCACCCCACTATCAATGAACAGCCCAATGTAGCTGCGTGAAAGATCATGTAAAATTATATTAGACTCTTATATTAAGAGTGTGCAAGAAAGAAGTTAATTAATTAGTCAAGTTTATTTTCTTTTTATGCTTTTTATAATTTTAATAGCGCCTCGTCATCATTATTACAGACTTATTGACCAAGACTTTTAACGTTAAAAGTCTGTATAAAAGCAATCAATAGACTGCTCACCCAATACAAATAGGCCGTTGCAAGCAACCTGGCAAAATGGGGGATTGTAGACCCCTTCGACATCGAGTACACGTGAGGAGCTCCTGGCCAGATGACAAACCACTTACTATTAGTGTCCAAAGTGTAGATTTGCACTTTGGAGACTTTAAAAACGCCACTTTCACCGCTATAAACTTGGCCACCTACTGGGCCCAAATACTTTGAGGTAAAAGAAAACGTTCAAAAAGGATATTAAAAGAAAGGTTTCCCACCCAAGATGTTCATTAGTGTAGCTATCACCGTAGGCGCGGGCTTGCGGACGGCGAGCATTGGATAGCTCGCCGTCCGAACGTCTGGTAACCGTCCAGACCGAGCCCAAGTCGTTGACGGCGCGTACTGTTCCACGCGCGCCTCAAGGAGATGTCAGCAAACCGTAGGGGCCCAGCAGGGTCGAAGCCTACTGGGGCCAAGGATCTGTTTCTGAAAGGAAGACTCGGCCCTGGTACGAAAGGCAACGAAGGAACAGGAGTGGGTTTTTAGTCAGTTAAAGTCTGACTCATCCTCCCGCTCCGCCCAAGGCGGGGGATATAATCGGATGATTTTCCCACCGAAAAGAAAAACCCATTCATAGATTAGTTGACTGGCACTATTGAAATAGGATGGCCCATTATTCTGGTAACCTATTCGAACTCTTAAATATTAATCCTAATGTTCCATCTTCAGGTCTCAAGACAGCCAACAGACATCGTAGTAAAGGTCCCCACCCCCAAGCCGCAGCAGCTGATCCAGCCCCAAGTGCAGCACGCTGCGCACGCGCAACCCAGGCCGCAGCCGCCTCAACACCAGCCCCAGATCGCAAACCCACAACAGTACTACCGTTACGAGCAATAAGTTATAGAATAGAGAACTTGTCTACATAATTTATTGTGTTTTTTTAGGGAAATTAGGACGAGAAATGAAAATAAATAATTAAAAAAACAGTTAAAAATAAATGAGAACAATCAAAATAATTTGAGTGTAAGAAGAGTGTGGAAGTTTTGAGTCAAATATAGGATGTAGTTTTTTTTAAGGATGGAGATCATATCCTCTATGCAGAAATTATAAATCAATATTGAGGTAATAGTTATCACTTAAAAAAAATACAATGTACCTATGAGTAATGCAAAAAGATCAGATCTCAAAACACCAATAAAAATATTACCTTTTAGAAGAACGGTTTCCCAATTGGTTTGAAATTCAAAGTCATAATTTTAGTAATTCAAACCAACATCGCATAGACAATGTAGACATTTTTATTTTTAGTTAGCCTGTATTATACTTGTATGTAGATACTCCGTGCCTCGTAAATTAAGCTGTGGATGAAATGAGTATTCGAGTTTTGTCTTTATTTAAACTATTAAACATAAATGAAATGTTGGCGATGGTGTGAAATTTACTTTTAGTAAATATTATTCTTATTTATAATTTCAAACCTGTATACTTAACTAAGAAACGATTGTTGATAGCATGAGTTTACTTTCTTGCTTTAGCTACTTACTTACTGTAATTTTCTGTGCTGAAAAAGTAAATTTTCTCCTTAAAATTCTATAAAAACTTTTGAAAATAAATAAATTTTGTGATTGCGTAGAAGTATGCCAGAGCATGTAGCTTATTAAATGTTAATAAAATTACTATTTAAATTAAATCGTTTTCTTAGATCTGCCCTATGACCTCCTTTTACCCGCTCTGGAGCCCTACCACGAGTTCGTAACCAGGGACGCTTTTAGAAAATCTCATGCTCATTTGATGACTCGAAAAAGTGGCGAAGTGAGAGAAGAGAAATGCACAGTGATCGAACAAAAAATAAATAAATGTCCTACTTACATACTGCGGAATAATTAAGGTACTACCACAAACACCCAGACCCAACACAAATATCTGTTTCATCAACAAACATTTGTGTTGGTACGGGAATCGAACCTTGCGTCTCAACCGGCGCTATAAACCACTGCGCTAAACGGGTCGTCGGGTAATGAAAAAACGCCCATCCCTAAAACGCGATTACTGATCTGTTTCTTGATGTCTATTCTCAGGGGTGCTCGGCACCCACTGTTTATTTCTCATGGGTGCTCGAGCCCCCGAGCACCCACGGAGTCGGCGCCCCTGCTCGTAACACGATCCATTTTACGACTTATACTGAACTGTCAAAGGGATGGAGCTATATATGGTGTAGAGCTCCATCCCTCTTTCTCGCTCGCATGACTAACATTTTAACACGACATGGTAATGCCCCTGATATGTACCTAAATGCACAGAATAATGAAACAAATATAATTATTTCCATTAAAATTTATTAAATCTTTGATACATTTCATTTCGTTGATCGTAACTAAACGTAACATGAGCGATTCGCGAAGTCATAATAAAATAAAATAAATTATTCACAATTATAAGTTCTCTCATAAAATCTATTCGTTGTTTAATAAATATTGCCGTCAAACTACGGCACATAGAATAAATATAAATATCTATAATAAATTAACAAAAAAAATAAAATTAATATTCAGTCTGTTTAATAAGTTAACTTTTAATGAAAAATGGCCGAAAAATTCATAGTCATTAATTTTTCGGCAATTTTACAGTTGAATAAATGCACCCTTTAATACCAATAGTAAAGTCTTCTTCTATAAAAAATACTTCTCTTACAACCAATTTAAATAAAAAATCTAATAAATGCTTCAGAAATCTTAAGATTTTTAGTCAAAAATATTCCATAATTTATACACGCTGTAGGTTTTGTATTTAGTTAAATACCCTGAAAAACAATCCCGAAGTAATGAGATGGTTTTCTTACACAATCTTTGTGACTTCTAAAATAAAATACAAAAAAAACACTATTACCTACTTAATTCCATTGCCAGCAAAAAGCAAGCTGATTATTACAAACTGTCGCAAAATAATTCATCTTCCCTCAATTATTATTTTAAAAGCAAAACGGCGGGAACCAGTCGCCATCTTGCAAATTATCTAATGGACGGATATTTTTAAATTCTCCTAATTTTCTTAGCAAATGGTCTATGGTCTAAGTCTATGGCGCCGGGTCGGGTCTACAGACGCACCCAGACTCTACTAGCACGTAATCTTGACCTGTTAGGGTTACTGGACCCAATGGAAGTACCAAGAATAAGTAGGGCACGTACGTTTGTGAACACGTACCTCGAATCAGGGAGCATTCACTTGATCTGGAAAAAATAAATTAAAATTTAAAACAACATGCAGTAATCCCGTTGACTTTTGGTAGTTCAAGTCATAAACAAACTTGTAAGTAGTGTGGTTCTTTTATTGTGGATATAATAAAAGAACCACACCACCTGCCTCTCCTCTCCTTTTACGCTAAGGCCAAGCTTTGACGAGTTCTATTTTGAAGGATATATTAAGATATTGTGTGATACATTGATGAAGGCCAGTAGATATGGATTTTTAAATGCAGTTTTTGTTACGTAGGTAATATTCCTATATGTACCTACTTCAGAACCAATCTTCATATTTGTAATAAGTACCAGTTTCATTCTCCATTTTGACACATTTCGACTGTCCATTCTGTAGATGCAACAGATGTACTCAGGACATTTCCCCTTTGTCTTAAATGTATTGAAAACAACTCGATGTTTTTTCTGCTACTACCACAACAAAACATAGAAACCTGCTATTAACGGAGCTGATTAATTTATAAGAATCTGTTCATCATCATCATCATTTCAACCGAAAGACGTCCACTGCTGGACATAGGCTCCCAAGTGACGCCACAACGACCGTTATTATGCATCTCACATCCACCAGCATTCCGCAACCCTCTCCAGGTCAACTGTCCACCTTGTGTGAGGCCTTCCAATGCTGCGTCTTCCGGTACGCGGTCACCACTCCAGAATCTTTCGGCCCCATCGACCATCTGTTCTACGATCAATGATTTTTCGGACTCTATGTGTTGTAAGGATTTGCTGCAGATCTCCAAATACCTAAATATTACCAATAATTTATTTAAAAAAAATGTATTATACTCACTCGCAAACCTCAAAGACGACTTGCTGCAGTAGATCAGGAAACTTCTGCACGATAGTGACGGGCTGCCCCGATGTTAAGGACACTCCGTACATGGGTGCTGTAGTGTTGTATCTCGTCCGGCATAGGCGAGTGCCGCCGCACGTGTTTGAGGACGCCGGAGATAGGCCCGGCAGGTTTGAGGAGCGACCTAGAATTGGAAGAGTTGAATTTAATACATGTTGATGAATGACCGGCCGAAGGTTTGGACAAAAAAACTGGTTTCGTGTGGAGTTTCACTTTCGGCCATAATGTGGCCAAATGCTCGGCTTGCCCGATACCAACGTCCTTGAGCTGACGTTTGTGATAGAAACCCAACAACTGTCAGTCTTGTTCGTATAAGTGTGGTTCGTTTTTTGGTATGTATTTTATGTAAGTTAGAGCAGACAATTTTTTGAATTGTTGGCAGTTTCTCATGTTCACAAATTTTGATATTTGGTAGAAATAAAAGTACCTAAATACCCAGGAAACATATTGGGAAAGGTATGTGTTCTATGTGTCCTGCTTCTTTAGACTCGTCTTGGCTGCATTCTGTTGCAAATGTTTATATAATTAATAATCTGTGGTTATCTATGATTAAAATATCCGTTTTTTTGTGTAAGAGTCGCAAGTGTCGCATTCTTCATCGTACAGTGTTTGGTCGAAATCTTCTGCGCTAAGCATGTTCTCTTTAATCGTTTTGTCGAGAATCTCCATCTTTTTAATTTTTTCTTGGAGAAACTCAAAATCAGTGATGGTGTTAGCCGCCATTTCGTGTCGGGTGAACACACGCCGTAACTGGTCGCGCTCCCGCGACAGTTTCTTGAGGTCCATCTGACTGTATTTTATTATTAACGGTCGCCAATTGTTGTGCGTACAACTTCTTTGGATTAAATACTTTTGCAGGTGGTAGGTAATACATAGACATACGTCGTCTTCCATAAAGGTTTTATTGGATCTGCCCATAGATACACGCTGCCACAAAGATTATAAAAACGGATGTTTTAATCATAGATAACCACAGATTATTAATTATATAAACATTTGCAACAGCATTCCGTGCCCCCAGCACTAATTTTATTGACTTAGCCAAAAAGAGAACCAAACATAATAACAAAATGTCTCTCAAGGAAATGCTAGAGCTTTTCATTTGTATGATGCATCGTATAATAAACAGCTACCTAAGTAATATGGGAAGTATTCATCATGCGTTTCGAGACAAAGAAAATTATTGCTTAACAAAAAATTATCACATCAATGCTATCGACGCGACACTTTCGCACCCTCTATACATCTTAATCACGACTAGCTGTCGAATTCATCAATACAATAAGCAAAAAGTACCAGAGATTCTCATCGTACACGCATAAGAAGCCGACCTCCTAGATTGAACTGCAAAATCTGCAGTAACAGCATAAAAAGGTAACGTTTGTTCGTAGGCGATCTTTTTCTTTTTGTGTCGATGTACTCAAACTATTTTTTTTCTGACGAATTTTTGGTAACCTGTACAGCTCTGTTATTGGCTTTGTATAGATGCTGAAAAGTGCAGGTGGTTGTGCAGGATGGGCAGCATAGCAGGTGACGCATGTCCTGTGCAGCGGCTCCACACTGACTTTGTGCTAAAGATGGGTCGAGGAAGCCCCATTTGGCCAGATTGTTGTTACAGCGGACAACCTGGGTAGGTTCACAGTCGGTTAAGAGATTAGACTTAGGCGATAATACATAAGTAGTATACTTCAATATGTATTGTATTATTTATATGTAAGATACAACGAATATCCGAAAAATCGCCAAACTTAAAGGGCAGTGGGCAAGGCACATAGTTCGCAGAACAGATGGTCGAAGGGGCCGAAAGGTTCTGAAGTTACCACCGCTTACCGAAAGACTGAGCATTGGAAGGCATTCTATAAGGTGGACCGATGACCTGGCGAGGGTCGCAGAAATTCGATGAATGTGAAACGCACAGGACCAGTCTTTGTGGATACACTTCGAGAAGTCCTATGTCCAGAAGTGGACGTCTTTTGGCTAAAATTATGATGATGATACCGATCCATTATTTTCCTGCCCTTGTCCCGCGTTACTTGGATAAGTGCAAAACGTGGATCTATCAACCATAGCGCGTATTCAGTTCGGGAATCCCGTTTCATTTATCTGGAAGTGTCGATTCAATGGCGAGAATTCTTTCACTGGAAAGAAAAGAAGCTAGTGCAATACAAAAACAAATCTTACCAGTTCTATTGCTGCCACTGCTATGCGCAGGCGTAAGGGAACCTTCTGAATAGCCGGCGTGTGCGTCTAGTAACGCTCGTCTCATGATGGCCGGGTCTACCGTCCGGACTCCACGACCCTGCCGCGTAGACTGCCATGGTCCCGACTTTAGAGCTCTGTTCACTAAGTGCCTGGAATAAAAAAGTTATCGTTTATTACTAAAGTTCACGACATAGATAGTTAGTCCTTTTTATTATCGATAACATCGCCATGAATTTGAATTTTGAAAAATCGATACGTCCACCCCGTTGCCATCCAGGTATCCGAACGATTCTTACCTACTTATATCCAAAAAAAATAAATGATTAGCAGTTCTTGACCTACGATAGAACTGGCAAACATAGACAAACAAAAATCTTTACTTTTCCGCAATCGGGTAAAGGTGTTTAGTAAATGCTTCTTTTTGTACTGGTATTTCTAATCGCAGCCATTGTCGACCGCCCTACGGTAGGCAAGAAGGCGAAGACGAGGTGATCCGACGATGGAAGATGGCAATCAACGTCTTCCTCAACGCATTATCTGCACTAGACACGATCATCTCAAATTTGATACAGCTATGAAGACCATAACCGCATTTTATTTGGGACAGTAGGACAACCTACAAAGCGCCATCTTTAATAGGATGTCCCAAAGTTTGAACTAAACATTAAAATAGCGGCATCTATGCGAATAACCGTAAACTATTTGCTAAACTATTTTATTGTCACCGTGTGGTGGAGTGGTGTACAACACTTACCACTAGATGTCGCTAAATCGAATAACAAAGCTTTAACGTCCCGCTGCTACGCACTGTAATCAACAGACGTAATAATCATCATTTTTCAATTACAGTAGGTAAGTGCGGAAAATATTAGGTACACTGCATTAAAGTAGCAAAAGAACAAAGATGGAGCTTAGTGAGAAAGTTCCCACGAGTGAAGAATGAATGTAGGAACATGCAGTTAAATTATTAACGGAACTTTTGCGCAGGTACCTAGATACTTCATACTTTATTACATGTCATCCAAAATTGGATTTTACATGATTAGCATGCTATTGTTTTCGCAACGTACCTACTTACTTATGCATAAATAATGTTTACAATCTAGTGACTTTCCCGTAAGTAGATACCACTATCCAACCTCGTACCTAAAACAGGAGTTTTACGGCCCGGTGCAGGCGGACTACATTAGACTGACGCACACGTGTTACACGCCTGAATTGTACGTACTCGTAGAACGACGTCGCGTGGCGTAGATCAAGTGTAGCTCTACAAGTCTAGTTTCTATACAAAGTATGGAGACCGACGCGCCTAGATCGGCGTGTGTGGCACACGTGTGCGCAGTGTAGTTCTAGCTTTAGTCACTTATTTGATAGACAGCAACTATTTGACCAATGACTGGCCTGTTGGTCGTGGGTTCGATTCACACATGAAGTCGGTTAAAAAGACAAATGTTTGCGTGATGAGCACGATCATTTGTTCTATCTCTGGATGTAATTTATAATATGTACGTATATATTTAGGAATATATAAGTATTTTTATCAGTTATCTAGTACTCATGCCACAAGCTCTGCTTAGTTTGGGACTAGATGACATGACGCTGCTTTTAGGATTCCGATTCGATATTTGATTTTATTTCGGAAATTATTTTAATATGGCCAACGCTTTATAGCAGTCTCTCAAGTGATGTTAAAAAAAATACATTTTTTTGACATTATCAAGACTAGAAATCACAGCAGTTAGGTACCTACTTATTTTATTTTTCAATGCACTTGCTCAGAAACTGACTCTTTACTTCGCCAAAACGTATGTTACGTGAGAATTGGTTATTAACGTCCTCGGCTCGGGTCTAGATAGATACCTACCGCCTCAGCGGTAATCATCAACATTATACACACTTATGTCATAATGTACCTACTAAATTAGCCCAGTTTATACCTAAGTATCTGTAGCCCATAAAAGAAAGCGAATTCAAACCAATAACCAAAAAATATAAAACAACGATAGTCTGTAATATTATATTTCTTGTTTTTATTTTTTACCTATTTAGGTACTTTACGTCTAATCTACGTTTACTAAACAATATGTAGACGTAAAAATTTATAAAAATCAGACGTTAATTACCGAATAACTACTGCTACTATTTTCTTTAATAAATTCATTGACATGTTGTAAATTAACAATTTAAACAATATCTTCTTCATCTTTCATTTCATTTTCGTCCTCCAGATCGGCCTCTAATTTGATAAAATTCGTAGGCAACATCAATGACTCATCTAACTTAAGCTGTTTTGGTGCTATAGGATCTTTATGTTCCAAAACCGTTATCAGATCTTCTTCCGTTACCAAATCATCGTATAAATTTTTTGACATAAAACCAGCGAGACCACTTTTCGGATTCTCACCAAACACCATCTCACTGGGGGTTCTACATAATAGCTCGTGAAATGTTGTATTCAGATCATGCTGCACGTACTTCACTCCATCCTGCCACTTTGTGTTCTGTGATTTAAACAGCCAATCATTTAATTTCTTAAGAATGTCTTCATTAGATTTTCCTTTAAAATCAGTGTTAGTGAATATGGATTCCGATGCGACAACCTTAATTTGGGGACATAAACTAGAAATTCGTCTACAGATAGGCTTCACCAAGGCTAGACCATTTTTGGACTGCAAAATATTGGGAGCACCAAATACCAAAAATATTTCTAATAACTCGTCAACCGCTTCCGCAACACTCAAAGATTTCATTGGTTTTAAGTGTGTATATTTCGAAATAAAATTTCTGTAAACCATCAGATATTTATATTCATCTCCGTCTTCGTTAGTGACGCCTAGTATGTCCACTTGCCCACGTGAATAAAGCTCTGGACTTTTGTAAGTTGTAGTACTTAGATCTCTCATCAAATCTTCAGAAGTCGACCAATCGGCAATCTGGTCACAAGAGGTGTTGGTAAAAGTTTCATTTATAATTCTGTCATTCATGTTATCAGCATTTTGCACTAGTTTTGGGTGTCTTTTGGAGGCCTTTTTGTTACAGGATGCGCACATTGACAAATAAACTAAAACACTCTCAGTAGTGATATTTCTGTATTTACGTTTTAACTCCACCATCATACGGCTTCGCCCACCGTGGTTCAACTTTAGATGACATTCAGATATAATGTCATACATCTCATTCATCGGTACCAACATTTGCCGTCGGTCATCGCCGGGTATTGGAGCCGCGAACAGACGTTCTCCGTCAGGCAATTCCACTACTTCGTACTTTTTCAAGCGACGATAGTCCGCCGGAGTTTTCTTCGTAGCAATTTTTGCAGCTTTAATTTTCTCAATGAGCCAGTAATACTTATCCCGAGATAACAACACAGAATTTGGCGTTTTCTTACTGCTAAACGCATGGTACAATCTCCGGTAATATGCATCTCGATCCACATCTTTATTGTCTTTTGTCGTTGTAACTGATTTAGATTCACAATCATCCATTTTGAACATGAAACACTGCAGCTAACCGGGTATTTTAGGATAAAACGTGCACAACCAAACAAAAACACGCCTTGACGGTGTATTATGTTTGTACACTGACTGGGGAGGGCACGAAATGGCAAGATGGCGGGCGCGTCAATGCCCGAAGTTGTCCGAGTGCGCGAACCGGACAGAGCCGAACATAGCGCGTGTTTCTCTAGCATACAGCCAATACAAAACACAGCACCACCTAGGGGAAACGCATAATACCCAAATCCAATTAGTAACCTGTTACTTATTTAGCTAAATTATTATTATTATTATAGCGCAAGATATTGTTACTCCTTTAAAACTACCTATCGATTTTAGTTTGTAATAAAGGGCCTAATTTAATAATAAAAATTACCTACGTGATTAGTTTTTTTTTTTGTCTTCGTTTGTGCATTTAGACAGTAGGTATTTCGTTTTTACAACCACTTTGAGTTCCATTAGAATGCGCATGTAATACATTCTAATGATTTTGCAATATTTGGCAGCAATATCGAGTCAGCAAGCCTCATTGATATAGTCGTCTTTCAATTTCATTGAACAATGATACCGCTTTATTGTCCAGATGTAGGTATAGACACTTGGGATACAAAACTACACCAATTTTACACCACAGTATTCACTAGGAGTCAATTTGCGAATAATTAAAACTGAATTTCATTCGAAAAAATCTCGCCAAACAAATTCGTAATTTAAATTTAAAATTTTCTAAAGAGACATTGAATTTAGTATCCGCTTACACTCTTACAGTAAGTTGAATTTAAACTAAGCGTAAGGGTTAGCGAATATTTTACTGCTAAATATCGTAGGTATTTTCTTGAAATCATTGTATCTGTAGCAGATAAAATATCGATGGAGGTAGGTTTTATGTTGATTTGGTTAAAATTAATCAAACTTGAAAGTTCAAAAAAATCTGAAAAATTGAAACAAAAAATCGTAACAAATGTTCGAATTATTCTGCCTGCCCAGTTAAAATAATAATAAAAAATAATGAAAACTTCTAAGCATTTTGTCTCTCTCGTAAAGACCGCGCTATCTACTTTGGACCACATATGCTAAGCTAACCCGTTAGAAATATTTTAATGCAAGCAGCTACATATCTCAATCGTTTTTTTACGGTTATAGACTTTGACAGGGTAATCTACTAAAACGATACCTTTAAAACTAAATTCAGCATTTTTTAAATGATAGAATTTACCAGAGTCGTAATAACCTGCTACCAGTTTGTGCACGGTGTGCACCTACATTTAATTCAAATAATATCGGTGATCGCAAAATTGCATTCTAGAGCCTGTTTTTATATTTTTAGCTTAATTTCTATAGAGGTCAATAACCCATTAGGTTACTATGCGTTATTTGAAGAGGCTCGTTGGGTGAAATCCCAGTAATTATTCAAAACCTCCGACTACCGTGCATCAGGTAGGTTCCTACCTACCTAAATGAGGCTGGATGGGTCATACATGGCTGCATTCTGGTTATAATTGGATGTTGATTATAAGATTTTGCATCGTCGTGCGTGCGGTCGGAGCGTCGCGCGTCGTCGTCGGGGTACCTTCACCGAGTTTGTTAAAGTCTGAGTCATTGGATGGACCCGGTTATGGAAACAGGATTATCTTCGTGACATAGAACTTGACACACTTTAGGTTTGAGGCAATATAGGTAGGTATATTGTCTTTCTTTGCTGCAAACTTTTGGGCTCAGACGAAAATTATCTATTAGGTACCTAGAGGACATGCTGATGATGATGTTGATGAAAAGCAATTAGAACGATATATGTACTACATTCTAGTACCTAATTACTTTTGGTTCTAAGTTTAATCAGTTTATTAGCAGCCTTTTTCATAATTGATTTCAAACCGCAAATTTTCGGTTAACAACCTTTTTTTTAATGACATAGCTAATTAATGAACTTTTTTTATTTTATTTTTAAAATTGACGATTAGGTAGACAACAGATTTTCGGAATTATGTTGCATGTATTACTTATACCTACTAACTAACTAAGCAAATGTCATGCAATGTTTTGCAATAAAGGATTTAAACATTATACAAAAGAGTCCAAGTAACAGCTTTTAAGTTTAAATTTTAGTGAACTTGAGTTTAAATTTATTTTAGTAAACTGAGTAGTCCTATGCTTTTTTATTTGTTAATATTTTTGGCATGATACCTACTAAATCCTTTAAGCCATTTCTTCGTAATGAATAGTTAATTTGTTTCAATGATTACACGTATTGTCCAGTTGCGCAGAAACTTGAGATACAAAACTACACCAATTTTACATCACAATATCCACTAGGAATCAATTTGCGAATAATTAAAACAGCCACTGAACCAGTTCACTTGAAGAAATCCTGCCAAAAACTCCTCTGTTGTCAGTCCTTTGCTTATTTTCTTTTTTCGGGTAGTGTTTGCAATATGGAAAACCGGAAATGACAGAACCGATAAACTATAAAATATATTACCTAGGATACGGTGTTCCGTCCGGACCTGCACAATCCGTTCCTTGTAATGCATCACCCCACGTGTACTTTAGTTGTGGACCGCAATCTGCAACCACGCAACATACTACGAGTGCCTGGAATGTACGTGAAAAGAAATGTTAGTAAATGTCATCACGAAGAATAAATTAATGCAGTGCTCGCACGCGTAATAATTCTAATTTGGTTTTGTTTGACAATAAAAGAATTTCAATTATATCTTTTGTGATTTCTGATTTTGCAGCGTGTGATCATTAATGAGATCGCGTGTGATTCGTTAAACATTCATAGAAGCTCTATAATTTTAACTTTGTTTTCAATAAAGTTTTATAGTCCTAACAATTTTAATAAACCTCTGACTTTATACAAAGTAAAAAGCTACTTTATAAATAAAATATGATTGGCCGCACGAATTCATCGGCGGCGCGTGAGTCGCCGTCAGTACGGTATGTGTGTCGTGGCCGAATGACACAGATCCCCCTGCCACGGACCATCTTTGACAAACAAAACCAGTCCTTTAACTTGTCTAATTCTATTGGATAGCTATCACAGGAACTGCACATTACAAGCTTATCGCAAGTAAAAAAAGAACATTGTTTTTGGCTTTAACCGAAATGGTGACTCAGAATGTGACTTCTTTAGTAAAATTATAACATAATCTTAATCGTGGACTTAACATACTGACTCAGTTATTTACTGTTTGTTTAAGTAAACATATTTTAGAAATAAGTTGAAGACATTAGTCACTAACCAGCTTGCGTACGTGAGTTAGGATGAATATAGTTTTATAATACAGTTCCTCAAATCACACAAGATTTAAAAAATAAAAATAATAATTTATGAACTCTCGCCAGCAATGAAGTCTAGGCTACTCTCATAACATGATAATATTAAATTCCACAGAAATCCTAAATTCAATAACTTATTTTTAATTTCTGAATTCTTATCATCTTACTGCCTAGATCTATAAATGAAAAAACCGTTGCTAGATAAATTAAAAAAAAAATTAAACCTAGTAAAAAATTCGAAATCAATATGACATGTCCGGAGTTTATTTCATTTCATTGGAAACGAAAGGGTAACGTAGTGATGTGCGGTGAATCGAAAAGACCCTCAAGAAGAAAGTGTCAGTGTCAGATTTCTAGGTCATATGTGAATAACATGTCATTGAACTCACTTCGTATTACAGGCTATATAGTGACAAGTGTACATTGTTGTATTATTTTATTTTAATTGTCCTTATTTAGTTTTCAGATATATAAATTTGAGACTACAGTGTTTTTATTTAAAAATATCAACTGCTACTAACAAAAACTGTGTTTAAAATCAGGCAACAGATTTTTTGTAAATATAATCCAGTATGTAAATTGCATTTTAGTTCCATCATAATCTTCCTTCCCGAAATTGTTATTCTCACCACGGTGTTTCCTTTGATGCAATGTTTTGGCCCCTGGGATCGATTACTTTGTTCTTATAATGCCTATTGAAAGTCTCAGTGGACACAAGGAATAGATCAAAAGTGAAATTTGAATAAGGAAAAAGCAGCGAAAGTGTTCATCGGCCTCTTGGGGCTATTGTAATGGACAACACGTTCTTGAACGACATTTTGAAGCTCGATTACAGAGCAGTAAAGATCATAGTCATTGTATTAGCATTTATCCAAATATGTGTAGGTAAGAGAGATCTCGAAAGCTTGAAACACCTAGGTGGCGTCCATGCTTACCTTACAATAGTTTCTCTGTTTATTTTGGCACGTTATCAACTCTTAGTCATGCGCTTTAATATTTACTAGACATACAACTTTCTACTATGATGCCTGTTAACCATATGAGTTTCTGGGTAAAAAAGAAAAGCTCCGTGGTAGCAACTTTATAACACAAAATTGCGGATGCAGGATGAATAAGTTTAGTGTAGTTTAGTAATTTACATGATTCTAAATGATAAAAGTTGCTGATGTTAAATAAAACATTGTAAAACTTTTGTAAAAGAAATCTGATTTTAAACTAAACGACGATTAAATACTAACTTAGTACCTATATAACTTAAAATAATACTTGTAGTTATAAGCTATAATTATAGTAATTGCCTACCATGCGTATAAACTTAATGATCTATACGTGGATCTATAATTAACGCTCTAAGCTTACGGAGGAACTGTAAATTAAAGTAATAGAACGAAGTTTGCGGTTTGTGATATTGGCTTGCATAAAAGTCTTACGACTTCCTTTTGCGGATAGTTACCATGTCGTCAAGATATAGAACATGATGTCGGTCAGCAACCTTCGACTAATGATACGTTAATGCGCCTGGACGGCGAATGGGTGCCGTGGATAACAGTAAAATAAAGATAAACTTCACCCACTGTTTTATGCTTTTTTTACCTATTTCCTGAGCGCTTGTTCGCTCCAAATGCATAGGCAATGAGTCAGTCAACCATGCAGCATAAGACTTAAGATAGCTTTATTGGTTCTTTTTAAGTTTATACTTTGTCTAGATTTGATATAAAATTAATACGGAAGCTGTCTTTAATAATAATAATACTATGAAATTATGGCAAAATTAAAATTTCAAGAAGATATTACAAACTTTTTAAACTTTAAGGTACCTAGGTAAAGTGGAATTCAATTCAGTATGAAGCAAGGAGCTGTATAATTGAAAAAAAATCATTATTCTATCGAACCCACTGATTTCCCTTATCTCATAGTAAAAAAATGAGGGCTCAAAACGAGTCAACATACCATAAATGAGCGGTAAAACTTTGATAAGAAATCGATAGGATTGGAAAACTTGCAATTATCAAAAAAAATATTTTGTTATAAGATACCTACATTTATAGTTATGAAATTGAATAATCTATTTATTAGGTACTATAATATAAGAAAATAGAAAATACTTTTATGTGCTTAACTATATAAATTATATTTACTTACCAAATTAATATAAATAGATAAGCTTTTTGAACACATTTTATGAATTAAACTTTGATTTAAATCTATAGATAATAATAATAAAAATTGTGCGGCACACTTTATACGCGAATTATCGCCCGAATGTGAAGATGATACATTCGCGTGAGTAGAAGGGCGTGCGGTCGACGCACTGCCCGCGCAGACAACAAGTGGTGTTCATTATAACGGGAGTTACGCTGGGAGTCCTCAGAGCGGGCACGGGCGCCTACTTTACCTTCCACAGCGGTAGCTCTCTCTCCGGACATTTGAAATTAGCGCCATCTATTTATCGCAACATGATTTAATTTGCCGATTTATCTTTTGCCGGTTTTACAAAACAGCATAATTATGACAGTTCGTCTTGTGATACGGAACAACATAGGACAACACTATTCCGAAACATGGCCGCATGGCTCGGTGACAGCGGCCGCTTCGATATTTCAACACAAAACACATTTAAGCCCTTTACTATTGGGCATCATTCGAACGATACTAACACAGATTTAAAGTACCTTGACTTGGATAGCAAGTTTGATAATTTTCAAGTGCGTAATTACGACAAAAAAGCTTCTGAAAGTAGCGTGACGTCGGAAAGCGAAATAAAGCCCAAGGACAAAAACACAGAAAATCTTATTGGATCTTCTTCGTAAGTTACGTTTTTTTTACTCTGGTGTATTTTTTATTGTTGCTGTAGAATCATAACAATTATTGCGTATTTCGCCGCTTTTTGGTTATTCTATCCAATTGGATCCAATCAGCTGTTTGTCAATAATGTTCTATCTCTTTCACACTTGTGGGGTTGTATATAAGTGGTCTTTTAGCCGATGTATCGTTTTTGGGCATTCTATTTTGGTACATTACCATCACGATGTGATGCGAATATCCTAATTTTGTGTTCTCTCATGAGTACACTATTGATAGGCGAGTAAGAGGTATGTTAATTAGAGTTAGTTTTTTATTTAGCACTTGTATTGGAGAAATTTGATCATAGTAACTTAAAACCACTTCAGTAACCTGTTTTGTTCCAGGACTATTTTTATTCTCCTCAATTTACCTTCACTCACCCACAATTTCATAGTAAAAGTCAATCATATCAGTTCTCCATATTAATAATTAATTTGTTTACCTTTGTTGTTGCAACTTACATACCAATTAGATACAAATTAAATTGCCAAGACATTTGATACCTTCCATAGACAAGTATGAAATTGACAAGATTTTCTTTTTCAGTCATGATGACACAGTATCAGATATGCAAAACTCGGACCTCACATCTAGCATGGATAAGGGCAAAAGGAAACAAGAAGACAGCAGTGCGAGGTACAAATGTGAATATGAGGGTTGTGAACGCACATACAGCACTGTTGGAAACCTGCGCACACACATGAAAACACACAAGGGTGAGATCATTGTATCGCAATGTGGATACACAAAGTTTTTGTTGGTTTACCCTTCATTTATGCATAACACAAGCTTTGTATAAACTTAACGGTTCATTAACAACCATATAAAAGTTGATAAAGCAGTACTTACACCAATTTATTAATTGTTAGGTACTTTAATATAAAACCAATAAACAGTTACAAAAAATTTGTAAACATTAATTTCTCATTAATTCATTATAAACAAAACAAAAACCTCACATTTCCTTATTGGTATCATATTTTAAATTAGTTAACTTTATTCACCCATTTACATTTTAAGCCTATATTTGTATGTTTACAATTTCACATATTGATATGCAAATTTTTATGTAAACTTAATTTTTTTTAAATGTACACTGTCTTGCTTTGTTTAGTTTTATTAATAGGCTTTGGTTCATTTATGTACCTATCTCATCAATCTTACTTCTTACGGCATTTTTTTTTAATCTGTAGCTAGGTGATTTGTGTTTTATTAGTAGAAGGAATTTTTGGGAGTCCCTTTTATATGGTGGTAATGGAAATATTAAAGAAGTAAAACTGTTTAGATGTTTGCTAAAGCTGATCTTTGGAAGTACTGGTTTGATACGAGAATTCTTTCACTCATATAAAATTATAAAACCACAAAATTACTGTTGTTTAAAGTTACATTTTATATAAAAAAAAACAAATAGGTTCTATGTGATAGTGCAAGGATGCAAATCTGTAGAACAACAGCCCTACCATGACGTCTTAAAATTATTATGAACCTTACCCAAGAGATGTGATATGCAACCTGGGCTGCGTTCAAAAATAACCAGAGTAGCTTCGAGTTGCAACCCAGAGTCGTTCTTTTATAACTCGAGTATCTACCCTAGAGTTAACCCGACTAACTCTAACTCCGAGCAGGGTAGGTTGGTGTAAGCTATAGGAATGACAGTTGCTTGGCATTGACAGTTGAACTCTACGTTTGCGTAAAAAAATGCGAGCTGACGTCATTAGAGTTAACTCTAATCTCATTTTTGAATGCAGGGCTGTATAGCACCATTTCTTTGTCATACTGGGATTATGATAATTTTAAGACATCATGTTAGGACCTCTGACTTCTATGTACCTATAAATTCTCAGATAATATTGTCCCATTCCTGATTTTTAAACCTTTCTGGAACTCATTTCTCATATCAATTCTATGTGCTTTTTAACAAGCTACGTTAATTGTTGAGTATGTTTAACCAAATGACTCATCATCTCCTTGATCTTGACCTTGTCCCATCTTTGGGGTTTTTGGAATTTAATATTTCTTCCAATAGTAATATAATAATATTCACACAACGCCGTCTAGTCCCAAGCTAAGCAGAGCTTGTGTTATGAGTACTAGACAACTGATAAATATACTTAAATATTTCTAAATACATACATATTATAGATAAATTACACCCAGACAGAACAAATGATTGTGCTCATCACACGAACATTCGGGTGGGAATCAAACCCACAACCTCCGGCATAGCAGTCAGGGCCACTAACCACTAGACCAACAGGCCATTGTCACACATATGTGTGCATCATAATGTGCTCACTATCATTATTTACTTTCATTCTTCACACAATCTATCTACTTTGTTCACTTTACTTTTTAAACCAACCAAAAGCTGCCATTAAATATATTTATATCGTAAAATGTTATTATTGCCAGTTACAAACAATGTTGAACCCAAGTTTTGCAAACATTTACAAAGTTTTATTATAGCTTACTCACCATGGAATGTACAGGATATTTCTCTTTTATAGCTTTAAGGAGAAACCAATTTAATAACCACCATAGTTCAAGTTTTATTCTAATACAGTTAAATTCAGAAACGTTAAAATCAGTCAATTAGAGGCCAAATATTTATTGAGAAAGTCCATCGTCTTCATTACTCCGTTGCCCTTATCTTTAGTTAAGGTTGAGAAACTATTTCTTTTTAATAGCCGTCCCTAGACATCATCATTCATGCATTCCATGATCCATCCATTGTTTCTTTAAAAAAATAATGTAATATCCCGTAATAATAAATAAACATCGTTATGTGTGTAGGTAGATACTATGGGTGGAATTCACCAATAAAACTAATCGAATTTTAACGTTTGGCTCGCATAATCGCGTTTAGCCGCTGTCACTAGTGTCACTTGTCTGTATTTTTCTTTTGTTGTATTTTTACAAGTGACACTAGTGACAGCGGCTAAACGCGATTATGCCAGCCAAACGTTAAAACGCGATTAGTTTTATTGGTGAATTCCGCCCTAAGTGTGTCAATTTTTTTACTTTTAAGAACACAATATCTAAAAACGCGATTTACTTCATCTCCTTTAACCTGAAAACATTACAAAAATCAATTAAGAAATATGGACGTAATTAGCAAAAAAGCGTTTTACTTCATATCTCAACACTTATAAAAAGTCAGTTGGATCACTTGGCTTCTACACAGTCTACACTATCTTTAAGTAATGAATAAACAAACAAAAAAACACATTAAAACAGTTTTAATGCTTATGTATAAAAACACAATGCATTTGTATTATTGGGGGCACATAATAAGAATACCAGTCCACTTAACTCTCCCAAAACCATAGCCCTTTGTTTTCCATTTTTCGCGATAGTTTCCCACCAACCGGTGGTTCTTCTTAGGTGCACTTACATAGTGCGTACAGGGATAATCGTCGGTTTGTACCACAGTCCATGAAAAGTGTCTAAGGAGCCTCTGCGAGTTGGCTTCGGCCTGTTGTACACCTTCCTTAGATCCTGGACCCCAGGGTCCTGAGATAAATCCTTACATAAAAATAATCTCTGAAATGGGATGATAGTTCGTATTATAAACACAGATGGTAAATAAAAATTTTCCTTGCCTCAGTGTATTCAACCAGAAGAAATAACTAAAGTGAAATGAAAAAAGTGCTGAGTGTAATTCGTTAATCTTGTGTTCAACTGTCTAATGCCTTGTTAACACTGATTAAAATTATCACATTATATTATATCACCTGATATGAACTGATCTAGAAACCAGTAAAAACTTGAAAAGTTCTGCTTGGCATAAGCCACTGCTAACAAATTCAAAAGTCTGATAATGTGACTAGCCAAATAGACCCGGTATCATCGCCCTTCTGGTATATGGGCATAAGGAAATCCATTTGTTTCCGAAGCAGAGGATTTCGAAACTAGCCTATCTGAAAATTAACGCCTTCCATTTAGGAGAGCTTTACATAATATAAAGCCTAAAAAAATCCTCTGCATCTGAAATATGTAGATTTCCTTATGCCCATATACCAGAAGGGCGATGATACCGGGTCTATTTGGCCAGTCACATTATCAGGCGTTTGAGTTGGTTAGCAGTGTTCCACGCAAAATATAAGTAGGTTCATCGACCTTGGACATATATGGAGAGCTTTTGTTAGGTTGTTTTTGTGTGTCTATAAGTGAGCAGGTTGTTAAATTCCTCGCAAAAAATCTCTCTGAAAAGGATGTTTGAGTGGAACCTGCTATTGTATTGTGATCTGATTGTGTGAAGTGTTTCTTCGTCTGTTTTGAGATCATTAAGGCCATTTAGCTTGAGCTTCCTTTTTTTTACGTGGGAAATCGTCAAATAACTTCTCCCAGTTCTCCTGCTCTGGTTTGAGCGATAGGGAGTGTCAGACTTTTACTGACTAAAACCCACAGTGTTCCTTCAGCAGTTGCCCTTTTGTGGGAGGTACACTGCAATTCTTTCGACTAAAACCCACAGTGTTCCTTCAGCAGTTGCCCTTTTGTGGGAGGTACACGGCAATTCTTTCGACTAAAACCCACAGTGTTCCTTCAGCAGTTGCCCTTTTGTGGGAGGTACACGGCAATTCTTTCGACTAAAACCCACAGTGTTCCTTCAGCAGTTGCCCTTTTGTGGGAGGCACACGGCAATTCTTTCGTACAATCCGCAGCCTTGGCAGCTTGAACTTCCTGATGCGGTAGGAATCACGAGTTCTCACGAGTTGATAGCTTTAATGAATTTTGAAGTGTCTGCAGGTGTCAATTTTTTCGACCATAATTAAGTAATCATAGCAAAGCCAAAGTCGATATGCGTCTTGAATGGGATCATCCCTCCTATACCGATTTCACTCGATGGCTTCCCTGATTGCGATAGTTGCTAGCAGGGATAATGGCTTTTCAAAGCTTCGTTTTTCTAAAGCTACAGCTTGCAGAGACGGATGCTGCCTAATTAAAGTTAATTAGGCAGGACCCGCATTTGAAGATATCCGCAAGAGAACCAAGGTCTCCGACATAGCCCGAAGAATCGCCAAACTAGAGTGACAGTGAGCAGGGCACATTGCTCGTAGAACAGACGGTCGATGGGTTCGAAAAGTTCTAGAGTGGCGACCGCGCACCGGAAAACGCAGCGTTGGAAGGCCTCCCACAAGGTGGACCGACGACCTGGTGAAAGTCGCGGGAATGCGGTGGATGCGAGACGCACAGGATCGGTCGTTGGAGAGACGCTTGGGGGAGGCCTATGTCCAACAGTGGAAGTCTTTCGGCTGAAATGATGATGATGAGGCAGGACCCATCTCTGCAAGCAGAACATCCTGAGTAACTACTCAGTTCTGCTGCAGTAGCGTCGTCTTTATCAATATAATTGTATCACGCCTTACATTAGCGTCTAGTCTAGGCGGCCTGATGTCAGGATCAGGGCCAAATGCTTTTCAACGGAATTGTTCAAAAGAGTTACCGGGGCACTTGAACGCAAAGAGTAACTGAAGTAACACTGGTGGGTTTTAGTCTATAAAACTCTGGCATTCCCTCTCCCCCCCCCCCTAGCCAAGTTACAACCGTTTTGTTTCGATTTTCTTTTCGTTGATCGCCTCGAGCCGGCCACGCCTCCTATTCCTTTGTTCTGACCACGTGACTGAGCGTTTAGATGACGTCAGAACAAAGGAATTGGAGGCGTGGCCGACTCGAGGCGATCGACGAAAAGAGAATCGAAACAAAACGGTTGTAACTTGGCTAGGGGGGCAGGTGGGATATTCATCAAATAACTTTGAACGGGAGGAGTTACTTGATGATTTTCCACCACAAAAAAAGCCATGCGCAGTCGTGCTTTGTCCAAACAGAGGATAACCTAGCTAAAGGGTACATTGGAGTCGTTTCTTCAAGGAAATCCCACTTTCTTAAATTTGAATGACAAAGCGGTTTTCGCCAAGTTTGCAAAGTTATGCGTAACAAAACTGATTTGGCGAAAACTTCTACATAACGTCATAACTCATTCGCTGCAGTAGGTCAATCTCGGTCACCCACGCTCTTTGTTACACTTTCCAACTGTGTTGTGTGTTCTCGTTACTTCTATAGACACTCAAATGGGCCTACTACACGCACAAACTTCACCACAGCTTTGCCTGCGCATGCTGGTTTGTAAAAAAAACTCATACAATTTTACACGGTGTTCCGTGTACAATAATGTGTAATAAGACACATACTTTTTCTTCATTTTTAGGGTTCCGCACTTACTAAGACTCCACTGTCTGTCTGTCCGTCTGTCACCAGGCAGACAGACAGTTTAAATTTCACAGATGATGTATTTCTGTTGCCGCAATATCAACAAATCTTTCAGTAAATTTCTCGTCCAGTCTTTACCAAATTGTATGTTGTATTATAAATACAACCTTAGTAAACCACATTGTAACCCTATCCTAGGAAGAGATCTTACTTACACTGTAACTCAATCTAACTAGAAAGTTTTCATCTTACACTTTCATTGCTGACGTTATTCTACGATTAATTGCGTTATATCATCAAACATACATTATACATAATATAATATTACGTCGTTGACTCCTTGAACTTTACTTATCAACTTTACAGATACAGAGTTTGCTTACCAACTAAAATTTCAATTTAAACCATAATAAACAAAACATACAAACTATCATACTTGCTCGCACGTGATCGTCTCAAAACTTCACGACTCACTGTTAACTCTTCACAGAAGCACTCACAAAGTCACAACCTTTGTTTTATAATAATAATTTTAATTATAAGACAACATTGATCCAATGGTTAGTAATAACTTATGAACTAAAGGCTTAGTAACATTTAAAAAGCCTAAAAAAACTTAACCTATTGCCGCACCTGCAACCGCAACCACTGATTGATCACTGGCACATAATGCTTATCGGCTAAGGTTTGAAGAATGCCATTGGAGCTGGTCCTAGATCTGCTTAGCAATGAGGCAGCCTTCCTCATTATAGCGTGGAAATCATCCACACGCGCCAAAAAGAACATGCCCGATGCACTGCATTATTTAGGCAGCCCCAACATCACCCTGAACCCATTATTATACTGGATCCGCAGGACGTCTAGAACCTTCTGCGTATAATTAATCCACAGACCGCCCGTGTAAAACGATTGGCAAAAAGCTTATACCACGTAAATAATTACTGCTTTGGTGCATTCGGCTTGTCTACTTTGCCTAGATTACAGTGCCTCCATTTGTCAGTCTATCTCTGCCCTTTGTTTGCATGTGCAAAATATTAATTAATGTCATCCGCCTAAGGGAAGGTCTGTCGGTCATACCGACTAGAATTCAAGCGCGGATCCGGCTCTCAAAAAAGGTTGTGGTCACAGCAAGCCACCCGAAAATCGGCCAAGAGCGAGTTGTAGAAACTCGCTTATGATCGATGTAGTAGATTTCTACAAAAGAGATGTTTACAAAATGTATCGTTTTTTTTTTTTTTTTTTTTTTTTTATTATTGATAGGCTCGCGTTTGACCACGTTCGTAAAGTCATGGGGCGAACGTAGGTAAATTAATAGACCTGAAAAATGTTAGTTTTTCGCTAAAGAAAATTACAAAAGTAGCATCATCAGCATGAAACAAAATCTGTGGCCCTAGTGGAAAAGGATCTAAGTCAAAAAATGCAACTTTACAGGAGACGCAAAAAACACTCCACGCGCTTAAAATTCGTGTTTGACCTCGTGTGACATTTAAACCGCTACCTAATGAAATACATGTGATGTTTTTTATTGGTAAACGATTAATGCTCTTTATTATTATTGGGTTATTTTTTATGTAAAGTTAAACGTTTTTAAGATAATGACTTATATCAACCACAAAATAAATTCTTTGAGGGTATAAAATAAGTTAGACCCCTTCTCCCATAAGTTAAATATTAATTCATACAAGTGAAAAGGGATACGTATTTGGAATTATTTTATAATAACAAATTACCTAATGCAAATATTTTTTTTTAAACTTTATATTGGTGAAAACGGATATAAGTCTAGTTAATATCATTACTAACTAAACCATTTTTAAGGACTAAGTGTTGTTGTATCGATAAACATCAACCAGATTAAAACGTGGGTGATTTATGTTAATTTAGATTAAAAAACACAACATATTTTTTATTATTTTAAGTACCGTTTAAATGGATATAAAATGGACTTGAAACCAACTTTTGTAGTTTTTTTTTTGGTTTCAGTTGAACCCTTTTACACAAAGTAACTTCCTTATTTTTAGAGATAGCTTAGATCCGTTTTCACCAAAACGATAGAGTATTTTTTTCTGATCATTTCGGTATACTTAAATCATTTTCGACAAAATCGGACTTATTCCCCTTTTCACTAGGGCCACAGAAATAACTGTGAACAAGGGCGGATCCAGCTTTGGCGCCAGGGGGGGGTCACATATTCATGGTCAAGTCATAAGAAGTTAATGATTTAATTTTGATAATAATAGATACGGTTAAAAATACATACATCAATAAAATACCTACTATTTTATCGATGTATGTACTGTACTTAAAAATACCTATATTTAAATAACAAAATCAATTTTTCTTTTACGTCTTCTCCCGAAACGCCTTATCACTCCATCTACTTCAACGAGAAAAGCAAGTGGCGAACTAAAAAAAAAATGGACTGCCACAAGGTAGTGTTCTAGCCCCCTTGCTGTTTAACGTTTACACCAATGACCAACCGGTGAGCCCTAACACAACCCGCTTTCTGTATACAAACGAACTGGCATTAACTTGCTAAGCCACTGATTTTGAGGAGATTGAGGCCAACCTTACCACAGTTTTCTCAGATCTACAGTAACAGACAAGCGGGTTGAATGCTCAATATCTCATGACAGGAGGTGCCAATCATTCATAACCCCCATCTAAGATATCTCTTCATCACTCTGGATAGGTCTCTCAACTACAGAAAGAATTGCGAGAACGTTAAGGGGAAGGTGCATACGAGAAACAACCTGCTACGTCGCCTAACATCCACTAGATGGGGGGCGTTTTCCCAAGTTCTGCGAACAACTGGAATGGCGCTCCGCTTCTCCGCTGGTCAATATGCCTGTCCAGTATGGAGCCGCTCCGCCCACTCTAACATAGTGGATACAGCACTTAATGAGACGTGCCAAATTGCCACTGGTTTCATTATGCCGACTCCGGTACGAATGCTGTATCCACTAATCGGCATTGCACCCCCAGAAATTCGCAGGACTGTGGCTAGCCGCATAGAAAGGACGAAACAACAAAACGACCCTCGCCATTCTATGCACTATTACAGCTCGGTGCCCCTGAGACTTAAAAGTCGTAAAAGTTTTGTTGTAAGCGTAAGCCCATCTCAAAGTAAAACCATATGGCTTTACTTAGAGATGGAAGTGATGCTCTCTCCTGGACACGAGTTGCCATGGCCAATCTGGAAAACTCTAAACAAACTCCGCACGCAGGTTGGGCGCAGCAAAGACAATCTCCACAGATGGGGGTTCCTGAACGGTTCTGACCTTCAGTGTTTGTGCAGTTTCTCTCCACAAACCAAGTCCTACCTTCCATCCTGCATGACGTGCCCTGTTACCTGTTCATGTAGGGATCTTATGACAGTATCAGTGGACGGCATTGCCGTGGCCGAATACTGGGCCAGGCAAGGAATTTAATTAGTTTTACCATTGACACGCTAAGAACGTACGACACGCTACGTTTTTATGGACATGGAGAAGTGCCAGTCCGGTTAGACATTCGACCATTGAAGCTTCTAGCCATAATTTGATTTTTCGTAACGAGAGAGATCTTCCCGCTGTCGCTACACTAACATGTAGTGAAGCCATAATAAATTTAAAAAATCTTATATTAGGATACGTCTCAAAATCACAATTTAAAATAAGGTCAGAAAACTTCTATTGATAAAATATTTTTATTATATCTTTTCAAAGAACTCTCCACCAACCTCCATACAAAGTTTTATGCGTCTGAAACAATTTTCGAAACATTTTTTCCAGTCCGCTGCAGACACCTCTTACACGGCCTTCTTGAACGCTGCTAGCGCGTCTTCCGGCGATAAAAAACTAAAAGAAGGGAATAAAAAGAAGTCACTTGGTGCCAGATCAGGACTGTAAGGAGGGTGCCTCAAGACTCTGACCGGTGCGGTGTCCAGCAAGTCCCTCGTTTTGAGCGCTAAGTGCGCGGGCGCGTTGTCATGGTGAAGCAGTAACCCGCGGAGCCCGGTGTTCGGTCGCTGGTTGCTCATTGCAGACAAAACTTCTGGCAGGGATTTTGTGGTACACCATTCGGCGTTGATGCTGCTTTGGTCTCGTAATAATTGAAATCAGATATCCAGTCAAAGTGAAGAAACTAGTGATCAAAATTTTCCCTGCGCTTCTCGATCGCTTCACTTTAGTAGGCGTTGTTTCGTTTTGAAACAGCCAAACTGTCAACTGACGCTTTGTTTCTGGATCGTATTGATAAGTCCAGGATTCGTCACCTGTCACAATGACGTAAACGCGCAGAAACGAGATTGCTTCAAATTTTTGAATCATATCACGGCACCACTCCACACGGGCCTGCTTCTGAGCTTCGGTGAGGTTGTGCGACACCCAGTGGAAAACTCCGGGCCTTGGTACAGGCCATGGTCCGAAGCGAGGAGGAGTGGCAGGCGGCCGCCTCCTTCTGCGAAGCAGTAATGCTAGCAAAGGAGGCGGCCGATCGCGTGAGGCAACGGTCCTCACGCCCCAACCGCCGCCGGGATTCCGATCCCGATTTCCGGCCACCGTAGGCGCGGGCTTGCGGACGACGAGCAATGGGTAGCTCGCCGTCTGACCGTCCGGACCGAGCCCAAGTCGTCGACGGCGTGTACTGTTCCACGCGCGCCTCAAGGAGATGTCAGCAACTGTAGGGGCCCAGCAGGGTCGAAGCCTACTGGGGCCAAGGGTCTGATTCTGAATGGAGGACTTGGCCCTGGTATGAAAGGCAACGAAGGAACAGGAGTAGGTTTTTAGTCAGTAAAAGTCTGACTCTATCTTCCGCTCCGCCCAAGAGCGGGGGATGTCATAAGATGATTTTCCCACCGAAAAAAAAAACCCAGCGGCAAACTATCCTCCTCACACGAAGGTGCTCGTGTAGAATCTTGTGAACGCTTTCCGAACCAATCTGCAGTGTATGCTGAATCTCTGCGTATATAATTTGCCTGTTTTTTTGAATTATGTTTTTTACTGCCAGCACACTTTCTTCCGTGACAGCCGTCTTAGGACGACCACTTCTTTGTTCATCCCCTAAAGTAAGGCGACCGCGCTTGAACTCGCTCGTCTTTCATCCATAAAAGCAATTTAAAGTCGATCAAATAACTCATCAGGTTTTAGGCCACATTTAAAATCATAGAAAATCATAGCACGAAAATGGCTTCTATAGATGTACTTTTTTATATTTTTATATATTAAAAAGCGTACATTATGGAGGGCCAAAATTCACGTAAAATAGCAGATTTTCAGAGGTCTTTACTAGATTAGTTTTACACAAGTTTATATTTTGATTTTTATAGAAGCCTAGATAATATCCACAAGATAACAGTGTATCCAAAATATCTGGAGAAAGAAAATGTACCTCGGGTTGGACGCTCTAAAATTAATTAAATATTGAAGGTGCACATAAAATCTATATTGTGACAAAAAATTACATAAAAACATTATGTTTAACAATTTTAATCAGTGGTCCACCTAGGTCCTGGACCCAGCCCAGGGGGGGGTCATGACCCCCATGACCCCCCCCCTGGATCCGCCCTTGACTGTGAAAGCGTGGCATCACACACAAGCCTATTAGAGTTGGCGGCATGCCTATCGTGCCCGAACGGTGGATCCGCGCTTGCTAAAACCACACTGTGTTCTCCAACTAACTTTGGCCGGGCGATACCAGAAGTATCAACATAACACTTTTACCTCGAATGTAAAAATGTCCCATATGATGATTGACGTAAGGGTCTTTTACCTTAAACGTAAAAATGTCCCTTACGTTAACCATGGTAAGGTCTCTGGTATATTGTATGCTATAAATCCCGCGTACTTGAGGACCATTGTGGTGTTTGTTGCTTAGTTGTCATTGCAAAAAAAAAAACATGGTTTTATTAAGAGGAAACGCAGATCGTTTGCCAACTATCTTGTGATTCTTTACACGCTGTTTTGTCAGTATTGTTAGTAATATTTACATCTTCATTTTCCAGGTGAATACAGGTTCAAATGTCCGATGCAATCATGTGAGAAAGCATTTCTAACGTCATACAGTCTGAAGATTCACATACGTGCGCACACGAAGGCGAAACCATTCGCTTGCACCATTGGCGGCTGCCGGAAAGCTTTTAATACTTTGTACAGGTAAGAAACTTTAGAAAAGCTTACTTTTTTTACCTAATTCTTTATTTATTCAATTGAAAATATAAGTTCAAAGTGCATGACCAAAACACTTAAACACTAACTTACGCGACACTATTTATAAAAAAAAACTTAAATAATAATGTAAATATTTACGGTACGACTTGTCATGGAATCTTCCATGATCCAGATCTATGTGCTGAGTGATTTATGTGAATAGCAAGTGTGTAACCCATCACTATTATCTGGCTGTGATCAATCAAAGTCTCAATTAAAATATATTTTGATTGAATTGTAGTCATATCAGAGATTGTTAAGTGCTTAAGCACTTGTGTTTGGATTCGATAAGAGGGCTAGAAGTAAAGAAATCATTCAGGTTTTGCCAGTGGCTTCACCCCTTCGCGCGAAAGTAGGATACTATTCCAAGGGAACATACTCCCGGGGTAAAACCAGCTGGTTTGAGCGTGAACGAGTAACAAACTTACACATAAATACAAACTATCGCGGTTTTAATATTAGTGTGACTAGATTTTACCAACACCCACAAAATATATGTCATGGTAAAGTTGTCAAAAAATAAAAGGCCCGTTTTGACATCTGTCAAAACGAATACTTAAATACGCAAAAAGAATAGTCGCAGTATATTCCATCATATTATTTAACGCGCCAAAACATGTTTGTATTTTTTTAAAACACTTTATGTAATTAATTATTATTTTATTGTTTCTTTCACTTTCGTTCCAAGTTACATTCTAGGGTATTTCTCAAATGTCAAAACGGGCCTTTTATTTTTTAATGAGTTTAACGGACTACCATGATGAAAAACTTATTATACAAAAAAATACAACCGACTTCAATGTAAAAAAAAAAAAAACTAAAAAGTGCAAAATAACTTTAATTTCGGTAGTCGGTGTTTCTATGATAGTTTTGTCTCTTCGTTAATTAACAACGAGAAATCGGTGATTTTTTTTACATTAATATAACCGAAAAAGGTCTTGATCTGCCCGTCTTCCAAGTTTCAATGGAATGGAATCCATTCCGCCCTTGGGACGTGATTGATTAAGTGACATGTCAGATATTCGCAACTATAAAATTAGTGTACCTACTATAGATAGAAGGATTAGTAGAAAGTATAAAATATATCTCCAAACCCTTCTCCTAACCTTATTGCGAGCAGGCGGTCGCCTCCTTCTGCGAAGCAGTAATGCTAGCAAAGGAGGCGGCCGATCGCGTGAGGCAACGGTCCTCACGCCCCAATCGCCGCCGGGATTCCGATCCCGATTTCCGGCCATCGTAGGCGCAGGCTTGCGGACGGCGAGCAATGGGTGATTCGCCGTCCGACCTTCCGGTAACCGTCCGGACCGAGCCCAAGTCGTCGACGGCGCGTGCTGTTGCCACGCGCGCCTCAAGGAGATGTCAGCAACTGTAGGGGCCTAGCAGGGTCGAAGCCTACTGGGGCCAAGGGTCTGATTCTGAAAGGAAGATTCGGCCCTGGTACTAAAGGCAACGAAGGAACAGGAGTGGGTTTTTAGTCAGTAAAAGTCTGACACTATCTCCCGCCCCGCCCAAGGGCGGGAGATGTCATAAGACGATTTTCCCACCGAAAAAAAAACCTTATTGCGAACTAAGTCGCAATACACAATACAGAATTTAAAAAAAAAAAACTGCATTTTGTTAGTAGCCAGTCATTGCTTCTCTGTTTTCATACAAAAAAAGAAGAAGGAAAGATTATCAATCATGCTCTTCATCCATACATTTGTCTTTGACTAGTCATATCTATGAATTCACTGACGGGTCAATTCTAAAAACGCAATCGTTTAATTTTTGTTTGCGAATTCACTTACAAATAATACCGTGACGTCATCTATATTAGCTCCAAAAGTCCAAACAGACGAACATAACCACAGACATCAAACAATTTTTTGTGGTCATGGATTTAAAATATAACATGTTTGCATATATCAATAGTCTATTGAGGCATTATATTTATAATACTAGCTGTCCTCCGCGGTTTCACCCGTGTGGTGGCTTGTAGCGTGCTATAAAGGGTGGATCTTAAGAAGGGTCAGTAAGGGCAGTTACCTTAACCGTTATAGTAACAGGAAATCGATCCTAGGAGACTATCCATAACTTTTTAAGATATTCTGAATTGCATTCACTGATTTTGGAAAAAAAATACAGTCTTAAAATTAGTAATGCTAAAATACAAAGAGAAAAAAAAAATACTGTCGATCCTATTTCATGTAGGAATCAAAAGACTATGGGACCATTGTGAGGTATGAGTACTAGAAATCAAAGAAAATGTAATGCTAGCGAAACCCGCACGCATGAGGGAACGAACCTCCTCACAGCCCAGCCGCCGAGACCGCGAGGAATTTCTGAAAAGGAAACTCGTAGTCCTAGAACGCAAAGGGCGACTGAAGGTCACAGGTGTGGTTTTAGTCAGTAAAACTGATACGCTCTCCCACTCCACCCAGACCCGGAAAAGTTATTGGATGATTTTCCCACCTCAAAAAAGATTTGCACGTTCAAACAAACAAACTCTATTATTTATAAATATTACTAAAGATTAAACAGCTTACTAGTTCTTGTCTCAAATAACGTCTTCACGAATATTGTATTGAAGATAAATTATATTTATTTTGCAAATAGGTTTTTTAAAATCACTTGTCCATTTTTTTGTCAATAAATTTGATATTAAACGACAGTCATTTTTTGCGGATAGAAACCAGGCGGAATACTATGAAATCATTTGCTGTTTTTCCTGTTAACCTTTCTGCTTGAAAAAGGCCAAAAAGCTAGGCAAACAATGAATCTTGTATCATATACAGAAAAGCCAAAATATCTTGACCGCTTCGAACTTTGAGCAATTGCTGGCTGGTAGAAAATGCCTAAGGCATTAAGTCCGCCTTTGTACAGAAGAAACATTGACTAGTGCATACAGTTGTAATAAATAAATAAATAGGTAAATGTTTATTTATTTTATGTACACACAAACCTACAGATGGAAAAGCACAAAGGTACTTACTGCTTATTATTGCGTAAATAATTCTTTTTAAGAATTGGCACAGAACACTAATGTGCAGAAGTCAATCTACATACAAAGCACGATATCTCAGCGCACTCGAACCAGTGCGAGCGCGAGTGCATCCGCTTGAGAAACGCAGATCTATGAACTTTTTTGTGCAATTTTTGAGCAAAAAAAAAAATATTTTGACAGCTGTTCATTGGACAGTCGTTTAAATTCAACATTAAATGGTGAATTGGCATTTTTTAAGTTAGTACTAGTTTTTTCAGAAAGTTATGTAGGTATTTCATTACTAGAACCTCGTGAAAGCTGAGAAAGATAAACAAATTAAGTATATTGACTTGGCTCGCGAGGTTGTCGTCATGTGGGATGTGGACTCGGCGATCATTGTACCGATAGTCGTGTCGGGCAAAGGCTTAATAGCCAAGAGCCTCGACCAACACCCGTTTTAATGTAACAACGAACGGTTTGGTAGGTAGGTAAGCGTCCGTAGGTAAACAGTTAAGATAGGAACTGTTCGGCGTGCTGGCGCCCGCCGCACTCGGGCGCGTGCGAATCTCGCGGACGGCAACCCTAGCGCGATCGCCGAGCATAGGTATGAAAAGTGAAGTAAGTACGTACATACATAAGATTGACTTATAACACTAAAATGAAATCTTTTTCTGAAAACATAACCAAAATCGGTTATTAAATAAAACAGCAATAAGCATCTTAAATATAGATATGAGGAAGAGTGGGGGCGTGGTGGGAACATCTCGCTATCTGTTTTGTACAGACGTAACCTAATGGCGGTGACGTCACATTTTAGTATGTGCAATCCTTATTCTGTTACTTGACAGTTTCCCCTTCCACCAGATTTGAAAGGTTTCTATCTTACTTATTATTGAACGGATTTGAAAATTTCTTTCTATTTGCATTCTGGATAATATTTTCTTTTTGATACAAATAATAAAACAATTGAGTCAACTACCCGATTATATGGCGAATGCGTATTTTTTCGAGTGCGCGCAATACTTCTGAACATCAAGTTCAGAGCGGCCAACATATTTTGACTGTACTGTACATAGTTTACATATCCCAAATTTTTTTCAGACTGTCGACACAGTCGTTAAACAATTTAAAGATAAGACACCCCACTTATTATTTAATTATACTAATCAAATCAATATTTATGTTGCTATCTATCTATTTTTCCTAATTGTGATAAGGAGTAATACAAAAAGATTATATTAACTCAACCGTAACATATAGCTTGAGTTAAATTATTTAGTGAACGAGTAGGAATTAGATTTTTTATTTATTTATCTCTCCCAGACCACACCCACACTAGGAATTACTCCTTTATAGTGGGTGCATTCACAAATATTTAAGCCCCCATCCACAAGACACCTAGATCTGGAACATCTGTAAACCATACAAATATGAATCCGAGCAAGAATCAAAGCCAATGAAACATGATTTGGGCGTACCTACTCAGACTTACGAAGACAAGATGTTACACTAAGATAAAAAATCACTTTTTTTACAAGAGGTCAATTTCAATTGACGAGAGGTCGAGTTCGAAAAAAAAGGTCTATCAATATGAGACACGTTTCTAAACATGTGACTAGCTTCTCATGTCTAACTAACTAACAAACCTGTTATGTCCCACAGTTGGGCAAAGGCCTCCCTCTCCCTTTTTACCAGTCTTTTTGGTAAGTGTCAAGAACATCCTTCGCCGGCTTTCTGTTACAAATATTACTCAATCAGCAAGAGAAAACCCTTTGTTGACTAAGGGTAGGTTTCTGAATTAAATATTTTAAGTTTAGAACGTATCAAACCCTACTTAAATGCCAAATTTTTATTCTAAAGTAGACTGAAAAATGCTCAACTTCAAATGCTTAAAACAAAAATCGGGAGTAAATTTAGCTTACTCAGTCAGTCGTAGCGAAGTTCTCGGCTGGCACAATGTAGATAGCCATTATAGAAGAAGAAAGAAGAGTAAAGGAAGTGTTGCCACTTGTGGTTGCTATTTTAGTACCTAATGGTTTAGCCTGCATCTCGCTTATCCACCTAATTATGAAGGCACTTCTTCAGTTATCCTTAAAGCACACTAATTACTTTACTTCTGGCAAGTTCTTGAGCCAGTTGAGTTTTTGACAGTTTTCTTCGATAAAAATCCCCTCAGTTAGCCCTAGAAGCTTGCGCAATAGCAGGTGCACGTCGTGCATTAGAAACAGGACTTGACAAAATGTTATTAAATATTCACTTTCTTCGAAGCCTGTTATGCCTTCCCTAGGGCATTACGCGAAGGATATCCTCACCATGAAAAGCATAACAAACGAAGGAATCATATTTAATATGCAAAATGGCGGCTTGCCTTGCATGAAATGAAATCGAAATGCTTACAACGAAATAAGAATCGAACACAACAACAAGTCGATCAATTTTTTTGACTTCTGTAATCATAAATAATAAAATTTTCAAACAGAACAGCGTGAGTCAGAGAGTGGTCGTAATTTATGTCTTTGGACGTTTGCCAATTGAATCAACGAAATAGCAACTACAGTTCTCATGTTGGGTGTTAATAAAGATGTGTTTATGCATAAAATGTAATTCAAGAAACTTGTGGAACGAGTGAACCGTAACAAGCACGAAGCTAGTGTTAAACAGCTAGTGTTGAACATTGCCAAAAGCTCGTCATACTATCGCTCCCTTTTTATTAACCAGAGAAGAGAAATGCTCATTCTTGATGTCAGAGACCTGGTTATTTAACCTGTTGCTGTCACCGTGGCATCGCAAAGAGCACTGAAAGAATACAAGTGGGTTTTAGTAAAAGACTGACACTCCCTCTCGCTCCGGGTGGAGCGAGAGGAGTTATAATTGATGCTTTCCTATCCACAAAAAAGGACTAACTTCCATCTTTCTTTCTCGCGGGATGTACTACTAAGTGTTTGTGTTGTTGGATTCACAACAGAATAGACATATGTAAGATACATATTAACTAAATTCGCAAGTCATTCAAACAAACCTTATATGGTTTATAAATTGTAACGAGTTGACGCTGAAAATGTCAACAAACTGTATTATTTCATCTTTCATTAGATTTGTCAACAGAACTACGTTAACCATCATTTTATGGAGCGTTATCACTTTATTAGGCTTATGGGCCTACTACACACAAGCTTCACCACAGTTTTGTCTGCGCAGGCCGGTTTGTATACGGATCGCCATGCCATGTAGTACTGCAAAACTGGCGAAGCTTGTGCGTCTGTTAGGCCCATTATGGTGATCAGGTTTTTATTCTGACTAATCCATTTTGAGCCACTGCGGGGCCTCTCACCCTTTTTTCACACAATTCTGTTTTCTGTATGTGACAGCCCTTTTGGTAGGTCCTTGAGCTCGTCTTGCAATTTTTACTTTAGTCTGCCGCGATACCGTCTAGTGTATTACTGATGCGCTTTTAGCTATTTTCATCTAAAATGTGTCAGAAATGACCGTTCCAATCTCGATAGGTTAATTATGGTGGTAAGTCCCCTCTTTGAGACGTGGCTGGAAAGACCTCAAGGCGTCCTCACCTTCCGCATGACGCAGGTCCTCACCGGACATGGCAAGTTCGAGAAATCCCTGCACCGGATTCTGCGGAAGAAACGCCCGGTTGTCACCATTGTGTGGACCGCCCGGAGGACACGGTGGAGCATACGGTGGAGGTGTGCCCCGCCTGGGCAGAGCACCGCCGTGTCCTCGTGGGGGCGATCGGTGGCGGCGATCTCTCGCGCCAGGCCTTGGTATAGGCCATGGTCCGGAGCGAAGAGGAGTGACTGGCGGTGGCCTCCTTCTGCCATGCAGTAATGCTAGCAAAGGAGGAGGCCGCACGCGTAAGGCAACGGTCCTCACGCCCCAGCCGCCGCCGGGATTCCGATCCCGATTTCCGGCCACCGTAGGCGCGAGCTTGCGGACGGTGAGCAATGGGTAGCTCGCTGTCCGACTGTCCGGTAACCGTCCGGACCGAGCCCAAGTCGTCAACGGCGCGTACTATTCCACGCGCGCCTCAAGGAGATGTCAGCAACTGTAGGAGCCCAGCAGGGTCGAAGCCTAATGGGGCCAAGGGTCTGATTCTGAAAGGAAGACTGCCCTGGTACGAAAGGCAACGAAGTAAAAGGAGTGGGTTTTTAGTCAGTAAAAGTCTGACACTATCTCTCGCTCCGCCCAAGAGCGGGGGATGTCATTAGATAATTTTCCCACCGAAGAAAAAAAAAATCTCGATAAGTACTTATTTTATTTTTATCTAGCCCTTATTGTCTTACTGACTGCTGAGCAAACGCCTCCCTCAAGTCTTTCCAGATATTCTTCACTCGTGCCATCTCTGATCAGTTACAACAAAATAGTAACAAAACTTTACACAAACCTGAATCTATGGGTACAATGCAATCAGCCCTTTTGTCCGCGTCTAAATCATCTTCCCATCTCTACCGATAAAGTACCAATTAATTAGTATACTGTTTCCTAACTTACATAATGCCAACACATTTCATTACTATTTTTGGGTGTGACCGATAAGATAAAAAAACACGCCTAAGATAAGATGTCATAACGGGATAAAGAATTCTTACATCACAATAGAACACTGTTACATTAAATCTGTTTATATTCTTCTGATAGTAATAAAATCTCACACCATCAAATCAAAAAATAATAATAATTAATATTTTGTATAAGTACCAACAAGTTTCATCTCAAGTTAGAGTTGTGGTCATTATCTGGTTCTTATCACAATATATTGGACTCGCCTTAACATTTCGCACTTCTCATCTCAGTAGTCCATTCATTGGGCCTGGGCCGAATTTCGAAAGAGACACTGCGGTCTTGGAACCAAAGGGCTGAAGAAACAGGTGGGTTTTAATCACTCAAAGTCTCGACACTCCCTCTCGATAATTTGTTTAAAAGAGTAACCAAAGGAGTTTCTTGCCGGTTCTTCTCCATAGAGATCTACGCTTTGGAACGTGCAATTTAGCTTCACTTGTATTTTTTTTGACTGACCGACATTTTGAAAATTCAAAAGTGCCTGTAATTGGTCTATTTGAAATAAACGTTTCTGATTTCTGATTTCTTTTCCTACTGTGCACTAGCTTCTGAGGCTTTATAAGTGCCCATGTAAGCCTATGTGAAATAAAAATATGTTGTATTTTTCTCCACATGAGCGGGAGAAGTTATTTGACGATTTCACAACAACAAAAATGTTCATCCATTCCTCCTCTTAGGCTCTTATAGCCATTCCTACTTAAAACTTTTTCTCATTCCTCTGCATCATCATACAAATAAGTCAACGGATTTCCCCAAAACTTATTAATCCCAAGATAGAGTAACTAGCCACGATTAAGTTATATCGGATATTTTAAGGGTGATATTGAGTTTTATAATAACCAGAGGTCGGAATTAGGTAGAGTTATTTATGTACTTGCATCGAAATGTTGATATTAATATGGATCTTCCAGGGATTTAAAATCCTCAGAGATAGATAAGACAAATAAAACAAAGATAATTGACGTACAATTTTTATTAGTAATTTTCATTGAAAAAGATTTCTCTACGTCAACTGAGGTGAGGTTAATAAATTTATACACTTCCTCCTCGTCATTAATGCAGGAAGAATTTATTTCTGCTATATTTCTGAAGAAAAAAAAAACTGCTTTTTAAAATTAATCTCGGGATTTGAGGCATATCCACTTTATTCTTTCGCTATATGAAATAAGTGTAAGTACATAAATAACTACCTGATAATAACCCAGAGTAGATATTAATTTAAGTAGGTACAGTTAACCAAGCAGATCAGTTCCTAAGCAACCATTTTACAACTCTAAGAGCCTGTACACACCACGTTTTTTAAGCGCGCCGTCGACGCGCTTTTGTAGCGATATAGCCGCGATAGGCACGCGAGTCAGACGCGGCCTGTAGACCTGTAATAGGATAAATGCGTGCCGTCGACGCACGTTTCTAAAACGCACGTCAACGGCGCGTTTAAAAAACGTGGTGTGCACAGGCCCTAAGGGCCTTACCATGACGTGTTAAAATGTCAGTCGGTTGTACGAGAAAGAGGGATGGAGCTATACACCCTGTATAGCTCCATCCCTTTAACTGTTCAGTTTAGGTTCGTAAACTGGATCGCGTTAAGGTAGGGTGTCGGTTTCAAATTTGTAGAACTGCAATCAAAACTTGAACATTGTTTTTATGAATATTATAAAGTTGTAATTGTAATGCAATGATAATGCACTATTAATAGGTACATACCTCAATATTACACTAAAGTATATCCTAGGTGGCTTTAACGCAAATCACTAAAAGAAACTGGTCAACCCGCTAAAGAAAAATAACAATCAGTAAGTTGAAGGTTGTACCGTTTAGCAGTCATGTGTAAAGTCTACATGTGATGGAATAGAAAAGATTTATTGTCATTTGATACTAATTAGCGGCTTATCATTTTCTTGCAAGGTAAAGTTTAACGACAGAAACAATGACGCAGAAAAATTAAGTAACTAAGCATAATATATTAATAACTAACAAATAATTAATTGTTTTTCTACCTACAATAGTTTGTAGTTGTGGATCAATTTTATTTGTACCAATTATAAAGTTAAAAGCAGAAAAATTAAAACTGTTTTGGTCCTTGTAACTAAAGCTTTCAGTCTCGTTACATATTCGAGTCCCGGGACTAAAAAGTCGAGACTCGGACCAGTCTTTGGATTCCCGGGATATACGAGACTTTCGAGACTGGTTTAAAAGAAAAAGATGTATATTCAAATGCTAGGCATTTATTACAAGATAATAATAAAAAACTTTTTTTAAAACAGTATTTCAATCTTGTTTTTCTTGGAACGTGGTTACAATCGAGTAAAATAATAATGACGAGTTATTTCTACTTTTTTTAAAGTGAGTACGTAAAAACAAGAAGCCTTTAATGTCATTTCAGAACGGTAGGATCTGTTATTTTGTTACAAAATTAACTGCGTCAGAAAAAGCCCTCTGCTTCCACGCTGCTCTAATGGCTTAAGAATTTGAAATCTATTTAAAAAACTGGAAAACGTTCAACATGGTTTGTAAGCCATACATAGAGTTAAACGCATACATTAATTATCTATTATTATTATTTATTTTATTTATTTTATTTCATTTGGGTTGCTTTCAGCTAACAATACGAAATACATAACGATAAAGTAGATCACGATGAGCCATTTCATTCATTTTTTCATTTCATTATGTCATATTGAAATTTTTATAAACGTTTAAGCTTATATTCTAGGTTTTCTTTTCTAGTTAAACCTAGTTACAACCTAGGGGTATTTAAGTTAAGAGAGAATCTTTCGTATTTTACTTTTAATTTCCTTCTTATTGAGAATTTAAAAGGACTCAACTTCCTCTCAATAAAGTTTAGTAGGATTGTGCAAATATATCAAAATACTCGCCTTAGTGAGCCTATTTTCATTAATAAGGTTAAAGAATTTTTCTGGAAATCTAATTTTTGAAGACAAAAATTGAGAACGGTATCTGCTGGTAAGTGTTGCGTCGTGCCGTGCAGTTTCTGGTTTAATAGATTTTTTTTAATCTACGCAAGTCTCGAAAGGTCTCGTTATTCCCGAGACTGGAGGTATAAATCTCGAGTCTCGAAAATGCGAAAAGTAAGGCTTCAAAGTTTGGAGACCCCTGGTCTAGAAGTGGTAACACTATGTTTTCTGATTTGAATGCAAATATAACCCAAAATTAGAGACTTAGGAAGAGGGTTAAATGCAAAGGAGCATATCAAATGAATCATACAAACTATAGAAGTAAACAAATCTCTCAAAAAACCGATCCGAAACTGATCCAAGTGGGGGTTAAAATAATAATAATATTCCACAACTATCACACAACGCCGTCTAGTCTCAAGTTAAGCAGAGCTTGTGAGTACTAGACAACTGATAAACATACTAATTTATTTCTAAATACATACATATTATAGATAAATTACACCCAGACACAGAACAAATGATCGTGTTCATCACACAAACATTTGTCCTGGGTGGAAATCGAACCCACGACCTCTGGCATAGCAGTCAGGGCCACAAACCACTAGACCAACAGGCCAGTCAAATATAATGTTAACTGTAATGTAAAAAGATAATGTAAACTGTAAATAGAAAGAAGCAGTATGTACCGGTGTACTTACAGGCACTTAAGACATTTCAGGTTTTTTTTTATTATTGATACGTTTACGCTAACCCTTTATCTCACTTGATGGTAAGCGAAGATGTGTTCGCCAATGGAGTACGCTAGCTTAAAAGTAACTTATTAATTGTTGACTTAAAAACACCTGGGTGGTAGCTATCAGGAAATACACGACTTCCGAGTTTCCGACAAGGAATTTAGCTTGTTGTTAGGGTTCTGTTCCCAAAGGGTAAAACGGGACCATATTACTAAGACTCCGCTGTCCGTATGTCTGTTTGTCCGTCTGTTACCAGGCTGTATCTCATAATCATAATAATTTATTATTTGTTTAACATAGGTAGTGAATACAGATCGTAAATAAGGTTCATAGGTAGAATGCCATTATGTTATACCTAGAGGCATACAAATATGGTTGCATGCATAGAGAAAAAATACATTAATCATGCAAGAGGTAAACTCGAATTATTTGTGTGTCAAAATTAAAGTAATGATGATAAAACAACCGTGATAGATAGACAGTTGAAATTTTCACAGATGATTTATTTCTGTTGCCGCTACAACAAAAAATACTAAAAAACAAAATAAAATAAATATTTAAGGGGCTCCCATACAATAACATGATTTTATTATTCTCGTTTTTTGCTACGGACGGTACGGAACGGAACCGTTCCTGCACGTGTCCCACTCGCACTTGGCCCGCTTTTTGAAGTTTCGCATTTGCGGTATCTGATAATGCAGATATTGACTGCAGTGATAAATCGCTATCGAGTTGGTCGTTAATTTACTATCAAATAAAATTAAAAATAGTTTTGCACGCAAGTTCTAAATTTTTTATTCAGCATTAAACTTGGTGTCGTCTTAACCTTGAGCACACGAATCTTAGATCTACACATTATTTATTGGTTGTTAACATAATAACCGTATTTTTTACCAAGATTAGATAACGAACACGATGTATTTTATAAGAAAACTAGCTTCTGCCAGCGGCTTCGCCCGCGTAAAATTAAGTTTCTCCATACAAACTTCCAATCCCCGTTTTACCCCCTTAGGAGAGGAGTTTCGTAAAATACGTTCTTAGCGGATATCTACACCCTCTAAGGAACCTACTTTCCAAATTTTAAGTTTGTAGGTGTTATAGTTTCTGAGATTTCGTGATTAATCAGTGAATGGTATTTCGCTTTTATGTAATATAAATAGATAATTTTAGGTGGGGTTTTTAATATGCTCTTCGTAAAGATGACTACAGATAGCGCTACTTGAGTATCATCGTCATGAAGTGCCTTGTTTAAATCACTAATCGAATTAGCCCATTATGACCCACTGCTGACTGAAGGCCTCCCTCTCCCTTTTCCGCATAGACGTCTGTCTTCGGCCATTGCGGGCTATTCCCCCGGCAAGAGTCAAATTTACCTCCTTGATCTGCCGCTATGTCGCTTAGGATTTAATGGGACCCAATAAGTACAAACCACTATTTTACTTACAGACCAGGCAACATCTATTTTTCTTTACTTATGAAATTACCGTTTTTTAAAACTGTTTACTTTGAATTGTGATATCATTAGATTGATTTGAAATTATAAATTCAAATAAACTTTATATTAAAGTCACGTTATTCTTTTTTTGAAAGACCTATTAAATGTTTGGTTCGTCTATCTTCAGGTTAAGGGCACACCAACGACTGCACAGCGGCGACACATTCAACTGCAACGCGGACGGATGCACGAAGTTCTTCACAACACTCAGCGATCTAAAGAAACATATACGAACACATACACAAGAGAGGCCATACAAGTAAGTGTTAGAAGGAGAAGGATTTTTCCTCCTCTCCTATTTCTTGTTATGTGAATCGTGATGACTTGGTAACGGTTGCGGGAGTCCGATGGATGCGAGACGCACAGGACCGTTCATTGTGGCGACACTTGGGGGAGGCCTATGTCCAGCAGTGGACGTCTTTCGGCTGAAATGATGATGATGATGAATCGTGATAAGGAACTGCGATAATTTTGTAAGCACCTGCGATAATTTTGCAAAAACCTGTGATATATTCGCAAGCACCTGCGATAATTTCGCAATAGCCTGTGATATATTCGCAAGCATCTGCGATAATTTCGCAAGCATTTGCGATAATATCGCAAGCATTATTTTGTAGCATAGGTACCATCTTTTGGGATTTGAGATCCTTGCACAGTTTACACGATCTTAAAGATTGTAAGTTGTACATCTGATCCGAAACCGAATGGAAAATGTACTAAATTCGAATGGAATTCGATTATGGGGCTGGTTAGTTAGTTACTGAACTTGGTATTTGGAGTTAAGAACGTTTAAGTTTAAGCCCTACCTTAAGGCCAAATTTAGACATTTTTTCAGGTTAGAATTTGAAAAATACTCAATTTCAAATGCTTAATTTAGAAATCGGGGGTTAGTGTATAACTGTAAAGTACAACAGGATACCCTTTTTTTATGTGGTTAAACACAAATAACTCCTTTAGCTCTGAGTGGATCGTGAGGCAATGTCAGACTTTTACTAACTGAAACCTATATGTGTTGTGTTGCCCTTTGTGTTCCAAGACCGTGGTAGTTCTTTCGAACAATCCTACATCAAAATACTTTAATAGTTAGGTACTGAAAAAAAAAAAACATTGTTGGAGAAGTGACAAAATATGCATGAGCTCGTTCATGCAAATATTTCATTTATGTATGTACTTACTGCGACTTATTAGTTTGGAGCCACATTTCTTGAATCCCGGTAGCTACTACAGGCACAGAATAAGAAATAGTACAAGTACAGAAATTGCACTGCGTGATAGCAAACATACGAATTTAAACCTAATAACAACAGCGCTAATGTTCATAATACATTGCACGGCACGGACACGACCTTGATTATATTAGCCTACCAGATCCAGTGGCGCTCGTAACAAATCAAAATGCACCGTAAGTCCGCGCTACGAGAGTTTCTTTTATTATGCCCGTTATGAACCTTTGAACAAGCCGCTTCTGTTGTAGGGTTGTGAGTTGTTGTGAGACACAGTCATTAGTCCATTGGGACCAACAGGGGCTAAGCCCTTGGTCTTAGAACGCAAAGGACAACTAGAAGAACATAGGTCTGGTTTTAGTTAGTAAAAGTTTGACACGCCTCTCGCTTCGCCATAGAGCTTGAGAAGAAATGATTTTCCACCAAAAAAGGTCGTGAGTCCATTTGTTTAGGTAGGTACTTTACTAAATGTAAACATTCTTGATAAGAAATGCCTTTTAAAGTAAGTATGTACCTAGGTATATTATCTACAAAATATATTTTCGTAAAATGCGAAATTAGTAGTAGGTACACTACGTTTTATAGCATAAAATAAATTCAGTTTTTTTAAAAATTACATGGTAGATAAAATTGATTTACATGTACCTACCTAAGTAGTAATTTCCATACTTTAAAATGTATTTATAGAGAGACATGTTATGATTGTTTACATTTAGTTAGTTAGGTATCTAATTGTCTAACTAAACAAATGGAACAAAAGTAAAGTCAAGTGGTAGCTAGGTAGATACTTGGATATTGTAATATAACTTTGTTGATTTCGGCCACAAAATTACCTAAGTATCTATTTTATGTTTCGGCTATGCGTTCGTAGGTAATTTTTAAAAGATGGTAGGTAATTCACGATTAGTAATATTGTGAACACGATTATTTAAAAAAACATTACCGCCGGCCGCCGCGCCAGCAAAAAATTACTAAAAATGATGATACGAAAAGGAACACGAATCGTCCTCGTGTCTATAAACTGCAACAATAACCTACCTGTTATACCTACATAATAATTATTATAAAATAAGAGCCACTTTATGAGTGTTGAAAATGTTATAATTACTTACCTTTCGGGATCCTTTGGAAGAGTAAAGAATGAAAAGTCCACATTTTTGTTGATAGTCATGCACCCATATGCTATGCAGTATCTTTTGGCTTTTTGCGTGCCCATATTTATAATAAAACCTCTGTAAAAATGCGAACATATTTTTTGTTAGCGCGCGTCAAGCGGCATGCGGCAGTTCGAACACGCGTGTGACACTCAATGACTCAACTGAACTAGCCCTCTATAAGAGGCCCCGAGACGTAGGTATAAATTCAAGCGCGCGCCGAGAGTGCGCCGGGCCTGCTACCGGCATTGGAGCCGATGTTAAATCGCATTGCGGCATTTGTGTTTATTAGACTAGACGATGATTAACGCCTAGTAAAACTAGAACCGAATAATTTATCTTCGATGTAGGATCTCTTTTCATGTTTTTTTTTTTTTGCGGAAATTGACTCGTTCGCTTGCTTTTGACGTTTAATAAGTGCCCATGTAGGCCTATGTGAAATAAAATATTTTGAATTTAATTGTTCTGCTCGATTTCTATAGCAATCATAACATGAAAATTAACTAAATATCTTGTTAGTTAAAAGAAAACAACATGTATCATAGATTTTGTAAATATTAGATCATCAGGAGCTTAACCTTTTTGATCACCAGTCACGTGTATGTGACAAAACAAAATGTGTCCCACACGCCACTGTCACGACTATATGACAGACTTAAAGGCTTATAAATCTTACAAGAAAGTATTGTTTTTCTTATTTGTTTTGGTAAAAGATGAAATCTGATTGATGATTTTGCTTTTTTGACGTGGCTCCTGCGGTCAAAAGATTAATCGGGGTTCGCATTATGTTAAGAGTCGACGATTTGAAATCAGCATGTATAAATTTTGATACAAGTGGAGACAGTTTGTCATTGCGATCGAGGCAGAATTCGCCCGAGCCGTAGGCGAGGGTGTTATAGTGCCGAGTGCTGCAGTGGTGACGAATTTCCACGTGTATCAAACGACGTTTTACATTATACATAATTATGAAGGAATAAAGGTGACACGTGACTCGTGAGGGTCGCTTGGCCACCAGCCTGATACGATAAATACATTAAATTGTGGCGGGGGCGACGCGCGCATTATTCCGCACTAGTGCGGTAAACGGAATTGCGTGAATAAAGCGGGTTTTCGAGTAAGTCTATTGAAAATATATTATTGTAATAACGATTTCGTCAGATACTACAGACACCGTCTACCCATTTCAGTCTTCCAACGCGTTCTACATGGGCGGAGCTCACGTCCCAAATCTATCATCCATACAGAATTACATGTAGCCATCATTAAAACGGTGTACAGAATATATATCATTACTATAAGAAACAAGACAACTGTCTGCCATATGTACGTATGTGTCTTTGATCATCTGTCAACGTTCCCTCCTCGACTATTGTCGCTTCATAATTTTAGAAATGACTGACAAGACAAATGGGTGATGTAGTTTCTTTAGGGTTTTATGTTTCTTTAGTGGGTCTACTGCCAAACGCTCTGTGAAAGTGTATCCTGGCACGTGGCCAGCTTTATAAGTTTAGTAAACATGTGTTTTCTATGATCTTATCGTTCGTTGTAGCACTGATAAATGGGTCATTATTGTCCGTAGGAGGCTGTCTGGAAATTTGGCAGACTTTGCTATTCATGTTGCGTATGTAGATCAAAATACAGTTGATGATAGGTGAAAATTTGCTCATTATGCCTAGCTTGTTACGGTCTGTGAGGACATATTGTCACCTTTCTTATTAACCATTTAAACGCTTGCGTTGAATTGGTTCGACGAGTGTTTTCGTGTCCTATTCGCCAGGGTCGTGTGTTTGCGACAGGGTACTCTATCTCGTTTAGCTCTTCAATCCCTAGGTGACAGAAGTGGGGCTATGGCTGATGCGAAAGAGAACCCCGGGGCCCTGGAACCAAGGCAAAGAAGGAATAGGAGTGGGTTTTAGTCAGTAAAAGTCTGACACGAAAGGGCGGGAGATGTCATTAGGTGATTTCCCACCTAAAAAATAAATTAAGAAAAGATGCAGGCGGTTAAAAAGACTGATAAAATCTCTGAACAGTAAATCTGCTGTCAATACTTCAAAAACAATGATGACTCATTATGTTGCTCCTTATGAGATTTGACTACATACAGGATTCTTTCAGTAATTGTAAGATTTTCACCATACGTTTATTTTCAGCAGATAGAACCCACAACGGTTAGTCAGTGTCCGAATTGAGTATTTCGAGTTAAGAATATGTCAGACCCTACTTTAATGACGAGTTTCGACAGGTTTTTAAATCTAGAGTTTGAGAAATACTTAATCTCAAATGCTTAATTTAGAAATCGAGGGATAGAAGGCCTTATATAATAACTATAAGGTCCTTATTCTATTTTACAGATGTCGAACAGAAGGCTGCGGCAAGTCGTTCACCGCATCGCACCACCTGAAGGCACACGGTCGCACGCATTCAGGCGCGCGGCCGCACGCATGCGGGGAGCCCGGTTGCGGGCGACTGTTCTCTACCGCCACAAGTCTGAAGGCGCATGCGATGAAGCATCAGGTGAGTTTGTTAACAAGATGTAGAACAGAAGGCTGCGGCAAGTCGTTCATTGCATCGTATAACCTGAAGGCACACGGTCGCACGCATGCGGGGAAGCCCGATTGCGAGCGACTGTTCTCTACCGCCACAAGTCTGAAGGCACATGCGATGTAGCATCAGGTGAGTTCGATAACTGGTAGTAGAACCGGAGGCTGCGGCAAGTCGTTCACCGCATGGTATCACCTGAATTGCCCAAGTTGCTGTGGACACAAAAAATAGCAGAGTCTAGTAGACCATCCATCTTGGAACTATTTAATTTTGAGCTTTTCTGAATGTGAGTAAGAATCGTGAATTATCATTTCAAATCGGGTCCGATACGATGCGGTCAAGGCAGTTTGATATCACGCCTACAAAAAAAGAGAGAGCAGAGACTGTCTTTATAATTACATAATATTTCTTAAAATTTAATTTTGAATGTCATGTCCATTGAAAAACAGTTCTATTATGCGGTAATATTCGAAAGCAAGTTGATGATATTTTCAATTAGCGAAAGAAATATTTTGGCTTGCACCCAAACTTTAAATTTTATAGTACAAATAATGTTTTGATGGAAAGATAAACGGTTGGCTATTCAACACGTGGACAGCAAAAAACTTTTTTTTTTCAACTTATGCAATCGTTAAATGTTTCTCTGGGTAGAAGTGCATCAATCTTGTAGGCATACCTTGTTGATTACGACCACATTACTTTAGTTTTTTGTATGTTTTGATAGTGTTTGAAAAACAGCGTGAGTCAGATCTCAAACCCCCGCAAATTGTGTGAGTCATCGGCAGAAATGCGTTATAATTGTTAACGTAGGCGGTACCGGATACTTCAGTGACTTTCAATAACTCCTGATTTCTAATTAGTTGAAGAAAGACAGCAAAATCCGGGAAGTTTGATTTAGTCACAGCTTTAAAAAAAAAATGTATTTCAGGTACCAACCAAACCAACAACACAACTAACTAACAACTAACTACCAACAACTAATTTTCCATGTCAACAATGTGACGTAAAAATGTATCATCATCATTTCTGCCGAAAGACGTCCACTGTTGGACATAGGCCTCCCCCAAGCGTCTCCACAACGACCGATCCTGTGCGTCTCGCATCCACCGCATTCCCGCGACTCTCACCGGTCGTCGGTCCACCTTGTGGGAGGCCTTCCAACGCTGCGTTTTCCGGAAAAATGTATTTATATAGACTGCAAAAAATACGAATATTAAGCTTGAACGTTCTTCTTTCACAGATAAAAGCCGAGCCGATAGTCAGCAAAGAAGTTATCGAACCTGTACAAAAACAACCACAAACACAAGCGTCCAAAACGGCCGACGATCTCATGAACTGGGACAGTCTCCTCGAATCCTTTGGCAGAATCACCACAGAATCAAACTCAACCGATGGCAGCCTAGAGGACATCACGAAAGTCAACACCGTCGACATAACCGACCTCCTCTTCCCAGATAATACTCACAACATTAAAAATATCGAAACTGATGACTTAGCTGTAGACTACGATTTGGCAAGCCTAACTCTATCTCCATTCGCGATCGAAAAGACTGAACAGAAACACCTTCACAAAGAATCTTGGGTCGACGTCAACAATTTACAACCAACAGTGCCTTTGGAATCACCTTCAATAGAAATGGGACATCCAAGATTAGAGGTCAAGTCTAAGGCGATGCAGCTCGCTTTAGCTAATGAAATCGAAGACCAGGCGCCGTGGGTAGACGTCAGCGCTCTGGCGGCTTCAATATCAGAAACACCAGTTTGCATCGAAGAAAAAACACCTGAAAGCATTTTCACTCTAGCAACTTTCGTCCCCACTCACATGCAGAGTTACATAGACCTGAATGTTGAAGTTGCACCAACCGCGAATCTTATTACACACGACTCGTTCAATTTAGATACCCCAAGCGTACTAGACGTCGGCGATAAAGTGTTCAACGATAGTGAAATAGTTACAAATCTCGATACAAATAAAATTGACACAGATATAGACCTGTTTTTAGGTTCTGATGATGATAGATCTCTGAATACTCCACCCCCATCTAAAGTACAGCAGAACATCGAAATAAACCCAGCCAACTCGGTCCTCTTCAACACTGACTTAGATTTGGAAGACACATTATTGTTTGATAATGAACCACCTTCTGATATGTATGTGGTGAGGACTGAGAATATATTTGGAAAAGTAGCGAAAAGGAATACGCTGGAGCAGTTAGCAGCTGACGTCGGTATTTGTTCGTGTTCAGATTGTAAGTGTGATCCGAGTCTCGGAGAGTGCAGGGACTGTATGGGCACAATTGAGCGTGATGATCCACCTAAGAAGCAAGGGTGTGGCGAGGATACCTGCTCCTGCGTCGACTGCAAATGCGATCATGCGGCCATGAAGTGCGCTGTCGGTTGCGGCCAGGCCACAGACACCAATCACAACACATTCTTGCATTACCATAGACGACACAACAACTCAAACTTGGAAGATTTAGGAATTTTCACTGTCCACGAATGCGACGATAGTTTCCAGTCGTCGGCGGTGGTGAAAAGTTTATCGTGTACATGTAGCTCCCACACGGAACCCAGTGATAAATGCGATCGAAATAGGGTTGAAAAGAAATCGTGTTGCAGTGAGAAAAAGTCTGCTGGTGAAGAGAAAGCTTCGTGCTGTAGCACTAAAGTGACCAGTTCGGAAGATAAGTCGTGTTGTAGCGACAAGAAGCCGTCGCCTTCCGAGAAGGACGCGTGTTGTGGGGGCGACAAGTCGTGTTGCGTTACGATATGTTTCAAGAAACTTGACGCGTTCAAACAATTTCTTTCTGACAACGACCTCATCCACGCGTTGAAAACGCATAACTTTAATCTAACAACAAGTTAATAACTGTAGCTTTTACAAAACATTGCATTTAACTACGTACAAAAGCATTGAGTTTCTTGCATTGCCATCCTTACGCTGTTAGTCTGCCCTAAGTGATATTTTGTCCAATTTAAGCAATATTTTATGTAAATAATTGTGTTTTGTTGTTTTTTTACATATGTATTTTGCTGTAGTAATTTTATACAATTATGAAATTGATAGAGAATTATATTATTCATATACAATGAATTTGTGCAATCGTGATTTTTGTCAATTGTTTTTATATGTATTGTTGTACGTAATATTAAGAGTTTTGATAACTTATATCTTCTCCAACACTATTGCTCTCTGTCCGAAAGTATTGTATGTAATACAGAATTTCCAAAGATATTTACAGAATATTATAACCAAGTTATATACATGATATGGATTACGAGGGCTGCTACAGTAATAGTAACGTAGTACCTTTACATTATACACTAATGAAACTAATGTACAATTAAAAGATTAAGATATTATTTTATAGTAATTCTTCAGTGAGACAGAGTGCCAATTGAAAGTGTCATAATATGTGAAAGCATAACTAAATATATGTTTTAGTCAATACTGTTAATAGTCAAAACTAGTTTTGACTGGGTTCAGTCTTAAACTTCCAAGTTAAAAGGTGTTTATTTCATCAATATTATATTTATGTTATGTACGACTGCTCATTTCATCCATCTTGTTAGGGTTCCGTAACCAAAAGGTAAAACGGGACCTTATTACTAAGACCGCTGTCCGTCCGTCTATCACTAGGCTGTATCTCATGAACCGTGATAGACAGTAGAAATTATTACAGATGATGTATTTCTGTTGCCGCGCTATAACAACAAATACTAAACAAAAGAATAAGATAAATAATTAAGGGGGGAGGCCCCTTAATTATTTATCTTATTCTGTTGTTTAGGCTTATCAAAGGTTAGGTTTTATCAAAGGCGTCAATGCGTTTGCGGTCTGCAGCTTTTAGCGTCCAAGTCTAGGCGCCGTATGAAAAGATCGAGAAGACCAGGGTCCGTACCAGTTTGGTTTTGGTCTTTACAAAGATGTTGCGATCCTTCCAGATTTTGTCAAGCTGAGACATGGCACTCTTAGCCATGCCAACTTCCTTCTCGCACGAACCATCATTACTGATATTGAAGCCCAGGTAAATATGCGCCAGTGAGCTCTAATTACCCAGATCTGTCTACCACCATGACCTTGGTTTTGGACTTGTTTATGGAAAGCTCCCCATCTCCTCGCTAATCTGTTCCATTCGGTCTAGGAGTGCAACCATTTCTGACTCATTCTGCGTAGCGCAAGTTGGTGATTTTTACGCCGCCGACTGTGATGCCTTCCTCCCAGTTCTCACAGGTACGTCTCATAATGTATTCTCCATAGGTGTTGAATAGAATAGGCGATAAAATACATCCCTGGCGCACTCCTCGGCGAAATTTAAAAGGTTTTGAGGCTGCTTTATCAACTCTTTGACTCCCTGGCTTGAGCCATCCAGGGTGCAAACTAGGGCAATGAGATGATGAGGTACTCCAAGTTCGTTTAAGACCTTCCACAAACGATCCCAGTTGACACAGTACTACTGAAGTACTGACCGATATTCATAGTGCAGTTATAAGTAGTTTTGACCAATAAACAGTTTTGACATTATACAAAATGATAATTAAATTCATCAAATGACTTGAGAAATGTAAATGTTTGGTGCTATCTATAGTTGTAAGTTATCCAGTGCCTTAAATGTTGTTGTACTTACAATGTGCTTATACTGTACAAATGTTGAATAATTTTATATGAGATTTTTATTTATAGTTTATTATAGATGCGATAATCTTAATGCTATAAGGTTTCTAGTCCAAATAACAAATAAAATGCTTTATATTATTTTGTTGGTTTTATTTATGTGTAATACAATGTGGTTTTCTATCAGGATAATATCTCATTAAGCATTTTTGAGTAGGGATATTAAAGGGTCTAAAAATGTCAAAATTATGCTATTATACTTCACTTCTTGGGTCTTGAATATTATAAAGTTGTGAGTATACAATACATCAAGTATAGATTTAAAATGATTTCAGATATTTCCCTAAATAGTTAAATGGGAATCAATACAGGTTATCATTGTATGTGCTTATAAAGATGTAAACATACATGATTTGAGAAACTTCTAGAAGTTTAAAAGGAGTATTGCTACATTGATCAATAACAAATACACTAGAGGAATGTTTTACAGATAACACTTGAGTAAAACTGTAAAGTATTGCACCACTTGTAAATAACTTAGAATTAAACTAGCTGTCCCCTGTGGGTTCTCTCATGTCTTCGGTTACTGCTCCACATTTATGGATTATAGCATGATGTTATAATATAGTATAGTAGTATGTTATAAATAGTATAGGATATATTATATCCTATACTATTCCTCATGAATATGGCTATCCCGTATAGATTACCAGTTAGCATAGCATAGTCGGCCTTATAATGTTCCCACTGTTGGGACTCAGGCCTCCTCTCTAGGAGAGGGAATGGGCCGTAATCCACCACGCGGGCCCAATGCGGGTTGGTGGTAGATTACCAGTTAGTTAGCCCATTTAAGTCCCACTTCTGAGCTAAGGCCTCCTTCTCCCTTTTCCATACATGTCAGTCCACGGCCATTGCAGGCCAGTCACTCCAGTATAACTAGAAACAGTGTAAGTAACGTGTACAGTGTACGTACAGTGCAGTGTGCGTACGTGCAGTGCAGTGTGCGTACGTGCAGTGTAAGTAGTGTGTAAGTGTAAAACTGTATTCTTTTGGGCTGCTTTTTATCATTTTACAAATTCCAAAAGGTTAGGCATGCTAGCTGCTAGGTATGATGGCTTCTTTTTATAACTGCAATAGATCTTTGGAACTCTCTTCTAAACTCCCTTTTCGACAACTCTTCTCTGGACGTCTCCCAAAGGAAAATGAAATAGAATGGTTAAATAAATAAATAATAATCACATTAGTATTATAAAGCCGACAGTTTGTGTTTGTATATTTGTTACTTTTCACGCTCCAACGACTGAACGGATATCAATTAAACTTAGCGCACTGGTAGGCCATTTCCTGGAATAGCACATATAATACGCCCGGGATTACGTTTTCTTGGGATAATTTTCTACTAGAGTCTGGGGTCAACTGGACCCCCTTGCTACTGGTCCCGCGGGTCCACTTGACCACATAATTTATTTTCTATATTTTTATTGGTCAACTGGATCCACTTTGAAATTAAAAAATAAATCTATTATTTAAAGCTATCGGTGGATACAGTCGAGCACAAAAGTTTTAAGCATTTCAATCAAAATCTAAAATCTTTTTTAATGGATGATTCAAAGAAGATTCATAGCATTTTATTTGAAATAAACCATTTACAAGCACTTTTGAATTGTCAAGAAGTCAGTCAGAAAAAATGATGCTAATTGCACATTCCAAAGCGTAGATCTCTATGTACAGTTTTTTCTTTAGTATTATACGCTTCAATCTTGCTTTTTTAATCATGTCCTTACTTTCTAAGACTATCAAATGAGAATCTTGATGCTTTCTTCGATAATCAGTCGAGACAATAATATCATAACCACCTATTCATAAGCGATTGTTAAAGATGTTATAAAACGCAAAATATAATAATAATAATATATTATAATATATATAATGTTATAAACTGCACTGCACTGTACTTACACTTACAGCGTACCAAGGCGAAGGTGGAGAGATTAGCTTGATATCTATCAAGCTAATCTCTCGACCTTCGCCTTGGTACGCTGTGAAGTCACCTTGCGTTTAATGGGACCCAACAAGTGGTTCTTTTAGCCCACCGCTCAACCAACATGCGGCAGACATGTCTGACCAAATACCACTTCAGAGTGACAAGACAGTAACAAGGATAAATTACCAGACATAAGATTTTTTCCAAGGCTCTCCTGTTTTATTATAATTATACTATAGATACATACCGTAAAACGGGGTGAATAGAAACGCAGGGGCGAATAGAACAAAACTTTGGTTTGGTTTTTCACTTTGATACCATATTATCGGCTTCTAATAAAGCATTGACTTTTTAGAATAACAATTCATTAATAAATTGATACAGTTAAATGCTGAAAAAAATATTCAAATATCATGAAAATACACTTTGAAGTTTTGTTTCGATTCACCCCATTTGACTGTACTTACATGATGTTCAGTCAAATGGGGTGAATAGAAACTCAGGGGTGAATAGAAACAAAACTTCAAAGGGTATTTTCACAATATTTGAATATTTTTTTCAGCTTTTAACTATATCAATTTATTAATGAATGGTTATTCTAAAAATTCGATGCGTTGTTAGAAGCCGAAAATATGGTATCAAAGTGAAAAACTAAACCAGTTTTGTTTCTATTCACCCCTGCGTTTCTATTCACCCCGTTTTACGGTTTGTTTCCAATTAAGATATTATCTATGGAAATATATAAGTAACCATGAACCTTCAAGTCTTATTTACAAATGGTGCCACATATTATATGCAATACAATATAAAGACACACAACACCTAGTAATACAAAAAGTTGCAATTATAAAAAGATTATGAGATCCATTTTGATTTGAAGCTGCCAAAGTTAGCGCCTTTTCTTTTTGTCATGTCGCCTGGCTCGAGACATGGCTGCCCGATGCCCTGGTGATGACTGCTCAGAGCTGCATTCATCACTGTCTGTGTATGCCTGAAAACAACAATAAAGGCCCATTCTTACAAACTGGAAGGAAAAATGCATAGAATAAATTGTAGATGTTAGATTAGAATGATCGGTAGATAAATTTTCTTTGTAATATCCATTATTTATTGTACTATACACATTAAACTTGCAATATGATTGTACTTATGTTTATACATATCTTATAGGCCATAATCAGCACTGTGCATAAATTTGCCACAAGTTGAAATGTCAAGACATAGGCATTAGATGTACAAATAAGCCTGGTTTTATTGACTAATTTGTATATTTAAGTCAAAAATATGCGTTAAAACAAAGGTTTACCTTTTCGTATGGATGCGGCTCGCTTTGTTCGTCGGTCAGAGTCACACAAGCCATGAGACAGACAAGCTGAAAGGCCGCACCGATGTATAAGCCATATCGAATCACTGTACTCATCAAATCTTCAGCGAAAATCTCACTTGGAATCATTTTTAGGCGATCGATAAACCAGAACTGAATTGATGCAAGCGAACGTTGAACGGTAAAGCGGACTAGTTATCCGTGTACTCTTGGAGTAATGCTAAAAGACGAAGCATTTGGTATTGATAATGATAGTAATAATGTTCCTCGGGTGATAATTCAACATTCGCATGGGCCAATGATCGGGGAAGAGCCCTAAGACCATAACAATTACTCCCGGACATTTTGAAAATCTTCAGCTGTCACTTTCAGTGGTTCAGATTCACACACAGACTAAATAAAAAATTAATACTTCGAATGTTGCCAGATTGGATCGAAGTTATACATTTAGTCGGGTCGTCGTGAGCTTGATTTGTTGGTTGTTCTTTCAATCTTAGTATAACTTTTAAAAATGAAGTCCGACGAGGTTATATGCGGCTTAATTTAGACGATAGGCGGATAATTCTTATCATTAAAATAAAAATTTACTTAGGTTCATCATCACTACATGATTAGTAAACGCAGTTAGTAAATTCATTTGCATCCTGCACAATCTTTAATAATCCTTTGATGTAGCTATTGCTGCCAAGGTTGAAGGTAGTTTTTCATGTTATGATTACCAGTACCTAACCACTTACAAAGTTTTTTTTGGTTGGCATCGATATTCCAAGTGCCGCAAAATTCAAACCTGTGAATTTTGATTTTGAGATACAATGATGCAAATAATTTAAATTTTAGCTACTAAATTATATTATTAATATTTTTTTTATTTGTCTCAGGACCCTGAGGTCCTGGACCTTTGGGAGGCGTACAAGGAGCCGAAGCCAACTCGCAGAGGCCCTTTAGATAATTATAATGGAACATGATACCAACCGACGATTATCCCTGTACGCGCTATGCTAGTGCACCCAAGGACAACCCCCGGTTATTGAAAAACTGTTGCGACATATGGAGAACAAAGATAATAGGGCTATGGTTTTTGGAATCTTAAGTGGACTGGTAACATGGAACTATGTACGGTGTAAGTAATGTAAGGAGTACACACCCATACGCGGTCGCATCAACATCAGCTCCACGTAAAAAATTTACAAATATTGTAATTTTTCACTTGCGCGTGTTCTTGCGTTATAGTGCAGTGAATAAGTGTATGATTCACCAGGATTTATGTTGGCAACACCCTGAGTCTTCTGGATCAGAAGTTGCAGGTAGGCAACTTTGGAGCATTCCTTTCGCCAAAAGGTTAGTGTTTTGTATTACAAAGCTAAATTGCCTGTAAGGCTTTTGAATTCCACGTTTAACGACACCAAGACCATAAGAATCGGAGCACCAGAAGTGAAGATATAAAGCATTTAAATCTGCCTATCTTGACCTCAATACGTGGTTTTCGACGGAACTAACCTCAAAACTCCACGAGGCATGACGTCATAGCCAAATCTACACAAGGAACGACGTCACACCACTCAATTTGTACCTGCCTTCGGAATCGGCTTAAGGACTGTGCCATTTGTAGCAGGGTCCATATCATCTGCCAGGTACCATCCAGGGTAACCCTTATTCCAGAAACAAAATAGCGGGATATCCACCCCCTCCCAATATCTCACCCCCTCCACCAGCTGAGAGGCAACACCCCTACCACTTTTAATTTTACAGTTCCATAGTTCCCGTGAAACTCCTCCCCCCCAACCCCCTTGTTGGTTACCTCACCCCCCCGAAGCTTATCTCTGGAACCAGTAGAGATAGCTAGATCGAGTTTGGGCTCATTAGACTCGAGAGGAGAAAAGGAATAATCTGGCCCCAGCGGAAAGTCCAAAAAAAGCACTTAAACGAGGATAACAGGCAAGAGATCTTCTCAGGCCAACCTTTGTCACTGCATACTAGCGTAAAGAAACAGAGCGTACATCCTGCTCTGACGCGCACCGGCGTGTACTCCGGAGCACAAAGTAGACGCAGCCCATCGAGCGTCACGTCAGCGTTACTGCATATTTCGTCAGTTGTATTTTTTAAATTAACTTTTATATAACTAGTATTAGTCTTTAGTTTTGTGTCATCATTAATTGTAGTTTTACATAATTAATCATAAGGTAAAAATAAATCAGAAATATGTCTTCCACCTCTAACATCCGAAAACTAGCTGCGGAAGTCGCACCTAGGACAGGCTCGCTGAGGACCAAGGTCCTTAAAAATGCCGCAAAGTCCACCTCATCCGAACGGCAACACACAACAACAAAAAAAAAAAAAAAAAAAAAAAAAAAAAAAAAAAAAAAAAAAAAAAAAAAAAAAAAAAAAAAAAACATGGAACTATGTCAAGACTATGGCCCCTGCCTGAACAACGTTATTAATATGCACCGAAAAAAGGCAGGGGGTGACTTGCACACTCAATAAATGGGCCCCCAAAAACGGCCGCTAGCACGAAGTGACGTAGCAACAAGAGGGCAACATATCCTGAGGTGCTTGAGGAGTGGAGAGGTATACCACGGCTATCAGGACAATCCCGGAAGTACGGTCAAGATCCCTACCAGCACCTTACTGGATTATACATCCTTCTCCCGAGCACGTTTGCTCTTGCGAATCTCCACTCAAGCCAGCCAATAAAGGCAAGAGAGAGGTGGGAGCTCAGTTCCTCGTCAGTGTTCACTACGGCCGGCCAATAAAGGCAAGCCGGAGATGAAGAACAAGAATTCTCCCGGGAGATCGGGTCCGTGGGGTCGCTAATGCCCAACAGTTCGCCACAAAACTGCGCTGCGGATTGTATCTCTCTTAGTCTGGCCCCTCACCCTAGGCATATTACGGCAAAGCAAACTTTACCGATACAGACCTAGGGTATATTGGAGCACGCAAGCCCCACCACGACGTCAACGTAGAGATACGGCGATGGGATTATTATTATTATTATTATATTATTAAAGACTTACTAAATGAACCAACTAAACAAGAACAGGTTACAACTGTTTGAGCTCAGCAAAAATGGTTACTGATTTTGACCAACCTTTATCATTGACTCCATAGTCGTAAACTAAGCCGAGATAAATATTCAACAAGCCACAATGATAATTTTCGATTGGTTTTGGTGATCGCATATCAGAAGTAACGAATCAGTTGATTGAAAAAACGTTTTTGGTGCGCTTATCAGTTAGTAGTCATGTCACTTCTTATTGTTTGGTCCACTTAGATAATCTTAAATCTTAAACTTAGTGTGGCTTTATTCATTTCAATAAAATGAAAGTATTTTTTATTTGTGAGTATGGTTTTGTTTTAACACGTACCTACTTAAAAATATTTCAATTGTTTGCTTCTATTTTTTTTGCCACGAAAGTCGAAAAAAATAAATAAAAACTCTATCAATTTCATTGGCTCTTTGGCAGTGGTTCCCAGTTGACTGAACCACGACCTACCTAACAAAAGCTTCCAAAAACCTCTTGGCCTTTATAAAGAAAAGAGGAGCATTACCTAATATAAGCTCCATTAATTATATTATTTACTATTCAGATCCGATCGTCGGTTTCAAATATTCTATTTACACTCTTGCTAAATGATCTTTCTAATCGTGTAAGCTTAAGTGAAGTGTTCATGTACGCCGATGACGTTGCGGTGGTTGTCAGTGCACCAGATCTAGACGTTTTGGAGCGGCGATTGAACGCTGTAGCGGCGGAGGTTGACACGTGGTTTAAGTTAAATGGTCTAGTTTTAAATCTTTAAAAACCCACTATGTAAACTTTTCCATAACAGGACGACAAGCAAGGTGTTTGAACGTATTCATAGATCAAATGAAAATAGATCAGGTGGAGTCGACTAGATTTCTCGGTTTCCAGGTTGACAGAGGCTTGAAATGGAATGGCCACATTGATAGTATGTGTTCAAAGCTTGGCAGCGCCTGTTACGCATTCAGCAGGTTGTCACGGGTTGTCGCCAGGGCCGTCTTTCACCTATTAGTGGCCCTGGGCAGATTAAGATATGGGGCCCCTATGACCATAATAAAGCACTATTTTTTAACCGACTTCAAAAAAAGGAGGAGGTTATTCAATTCGGTTGTATTTTTTTTTTAATCTTTTTTTTTATGTTGTTACCTCAGAACTCCGTCGTTTATGGACCGATTTGCAAAATTTTTTTCCTCTATATAGGTTATGCTTCCAGATTGGTCCCATTTTTTTCAAAATCCAGTTCTGATGATGGGATCCATGAGGAATCGAGGGTACTCCTCAAATATTATAGGCAACCATATAGTGATTTTGGTATTTTCATCGAGAACTTAAGCATTTACAGTCAAAAAGTAACATTTGATGAAGTGGAACTGATGAAGAAGACCAGAAATGGTCAACGGAACTTCATACTCACTTTGATTTGATATCACAATGAAGATAGTTAAGCGACTATGACAATACAAATAAATTAATGGTTCTGAATAGTTACGTTACGTTGAAAATGGTATCATGGAAGTGATCTGATGATGATGATGGAGCCGGAAGGTAGGCACTGGAACTCCGTAATTAATCAATGTAACCTAGCCGTGTTTGGACTTATTAGAATCGTCATGAGATGCACTTTGGCTATAAGTTACTATCAAACTGATCTGATGATGGAGCCGGAAGGTAGACATAGGAACTCCGTAATTAATCAATGTATCCTAGCCGTGTTTGGGCTTATTAGAATTGTCATGAGATGCACTTTGGCTATAAGGTACTATCTAATTGATCTGGTGATGGAGCCGGAAGGTGGAAGGTAGACACAGGAACTTTCTAATAAAAGAATGTAACCATGCAGTGTTTTGGGTTAGTTGGAATCGCCAATAGGCACTCTGTTTATAAGTGGTTCGCAACTAAAAAGTGTAAAATAAAAACTTTTTACAAAAAAAAAAAATAACCGACTTCACTAAAAAAAAACACTAAAAGGATCAAAATAACTTTAATTTCGGAAGTCGGTGTTAAATAAGAAACAAACAATACCGAGAAACACCGACTTCCGAAATTAAAGTTATTTTGATCCTTTTAGTGTTTTTTTTTTAGTGAAGTCGGTTATTTTTTTTTTGTAAAAAGTTTTTGTTAGAAGAGACCAAAAACGTAGATATGCAAAGTTATAGCTTTATTTTTATTTCTTTACAGTTCATTAGATATTACGATGAATAGGTAATATGATGTGATCCACACTAAGTAGGTAACCGGCATCCACGATTAGTCCTTATTTAAAAGTATCTATGCTGATTGAAGATGAGGTACCCTTCTAAATATGAGTTGAGCAAAATCGTTAATCACATGTTGAAAATCTGTGTTTTCGAGCATATATAATTATATACATTATATTGACACTAGCGCTTTGCCCGCGACTACGTCCGCGCGCATCGCCGTTTTAAGCGTTTGGCCCTGTGATTTTTTATTGTCATTGCAAAGCAAACTTTCAAAGGAAATTGTAGTCTTTTGAATTCGAAAGGAAGATCGTTCGGGATTAATGGAATACGCGGTATGAACTCTGTTTCTCCCTGGGCAGACCCGGTTAAAATAACAACCTCAACCATACTGCGGTACAATGCTTTTACTTGCATCCTGATACCGTTACATAACTTCGGAGGCTTCAAGTTCCTAAGCAACATCACGGGTGTGCCCACATGCAGTTCACGTTTATGGTATGGAAGGCCGACTGGATTAATAGTATTCAGAAACTCAACCGGATAGTGGAGTGCTTCGTCTGCATTTACCACAGTGTCTATAGAATTAAACACTATTTCTTCAGCTACAATTGATGTCAGCAAAATATCGCTGATAACTGCTGCTCGGTCGTTCTTAGACGTCAATATAACTCTTTCTCTTAGCCATTCTAATGGTTTGTCCTTTATTTGAGCCACACCTGAATAATTTCTTCCTATCTTCTCTTTGACTGTACTTACTCATCATTTTCCTGCCCTTGTCCCATCTTATTTGGGGTCGGCACAACATGTTTTTTTCTTCCATTCTATCCTGTCAACCGTCATGCTATCACTATTTTCCTTTTCTTTCATATCACTGTACTTACTACCGTACATAATTTTTCTGGTATGACTATAACCCCATCTAATTGTTGGTACTTGCCGTTACCTAATTGAAGTAAAAGGTCTGAAAATTCACCTGCAGAGACGTCCCCTCTGAGATGTACTCTCATGTTTTTGGTTAATTTAAGGATTTTAGTTAAACGCAGCGTTGACGGCCTCCCACAAGGTGGACCGATATCCTGGTGAGAGTCGCAGGAATGTGATGGATGCGAGATGCACAGGACCGTTCGTTATGGCGACATTTGGGGGAGGCCAATGTTCAACAGTGGACGTCCTTCGGCTGAAATGATGATGATGATGATAATGATGAAGGATTTTAGTACAGTATCTTTTAATATATGCTTTATTTCATTCACTCGTGTCCCTTTTGGTACAACTGGTAACCTTTGCTGAAAATCTCCTGCCAACAATATTGTCAAACCACTTATTAAGTTGTCATTGCTTCTTATGAGTATGTCCTGTTATCCTGTAGAGTTCTGTTTAATGATTCAATAGCTCTTTTATTTGCCATTGTACTTTCATCCCAAATTATTATTTTTGCTTTACGTAACAATTGGGCCTGATTACTATGCTTGAAAATGTTGCACATTGGCGTCTAATCATTGGCGCAAAATCTGATCTATAAAATGTTATAGTTCGTTATTTACCTGCCTCTCCATGTGTCGTTTAAAATCTTCTGAAAGATATGGTTTGAATTCATCCCACAGGCTGAATGGACTCGCTAGTTGACAAAAAACTAACATTATAATGAAAAGCTCTCTCACCATGAACGGCTATTGATACATAGCTGCCTCTCTTAGGACTGTACGTCAGTGTTGATCATCTTCAAGTAACCCTAAAGCCTTGCATGCTGATTTGAAAGTCGTATGTTCTATGATTCTGGACCTCGAACTTCATAAAAAAGCAAACGAAGGTAGTAACACTCTGTATTATTTGGATATACCGTATATTCCCTGTCTAAAGCGTTGTCTTTTTTAATGTGTAGCCAACCATCTACATTTACTCCTCTTTTCCTCCTTTCGAACCGATTACTGTTCCAAACATAGATTGCACAGATTTCACAATACAGGAAGGTCTTTGCAAAGTCATCTACTTGACATAGTTAAAAAAAAGACGTGAGAGTCGTTTTTGGTGGACAGGAAACCTTTATTAGCTAAGTTTTCTTGATTAAAAAATACTCTTTGACCATTTTTATAAGTGCACAGCAAGATGAAACACCGTGGGAAAATTCTCATGAATAGAAAACCCGAAAATTTACTACACTGCCTCTGAACTACTGATATACTTTCCACGTTCATACGTTTTGACTTCATCTTTTAAATTGTTTAAAGAAAGAGTACCTTGGTCAGACCCTTTATTCACATATTTACAAACATATTTATTCGATTTTACCGAGTTCCAGTATTCCACATTGATGTGAAAGAACTGGATTACCAACGATTATCAAGCTCTACTCCATTTATGGTCACAGTAAATCCGCCATTATCTGAAGGATGTCTCTTGCAGTTTGAATATCCGTCATCGCCGGTCAGTGTTTTTATAAGCATTGTCCGAGGATAGCGTTTAGTGCACAGCTGGTCTCTCATGCATGGCGAGTTCGCGTTGAAATTTCCACAGGGGACATGTATAATATTAGATTTCATTATCTCATAGAGCTTTGGATCTAGATGGGATCAGGTATTTCGGCACAAATAAAATTGTCAGTAGGTAATGTCAGAAGGAATGTGTCTTTTTAGCCATATCAGAATATGAATGAGCCGAAGTCTGGAAAATGTTGGTATTCTACTGTGTACACAGTAGAAAACCAACGTTTTACGTACATGTATCACGGAACTTCACCAAATATTTTTCCTTTCATTATCAAGTCCAACATTTTTTTTTACTTTGATGCGAAATATTTGTGCGATGATATCGTGGCGATCGTTCGTCGGTTTTTAGCCTGGAAACAAATTTTCTTTAATTTCTTTCCACCGAGGGTTGCACGTGAAGGTGAAAAATAAGTCTGCGCGACCATAATGACGTACATAAGTCATGGCGTATTGAGTGTGCTCGTGCATGTATCTCGGCCCACCTACCGATGGTGTCCTTAAGTATTACTGAACTAATCAATCAAAGCTTTTTGACTTTTAAAACATTAAATTAGCATAATAATTTCTATCGAAGAAGACGCCAACTATGACACACCAACTTGTTTTGTACTTAATTTTATGTTTTCGTTTGTAACAATTTGAGTCAGTAGATGTCGTTGTACGTATATAAATAACATGATTGATACGTTATTATAGGATTAGGTTATCACATGGTTGCGTTGCAAAGAAAATCTATTAGCACATTTAAAAAAGAGATATTTCATACAAACATGGAGGAATCCATTTCACCAACATACATGAATGTACTTGAACTTTTTTGTTGTTGTTGAACTGTTTTTGAGAAATAAATAATCGCTATTTGCTCTATTAGGGCTTGTTTTTCTAATTTCTAATACCGAGTTGCGAGTAAATTACGCGCAGTAACACTTCAAAAAATCTTGAACACGACCTAAACCGTAATTTGAGGGTAGTTTTGAAAAATGAATAATAGGAATCTTTATTATTTATTTAAACATGTATTCGTGCCAAGTTTCAAGTTTATTATCCCAAAGAATAAGATTCTCCCATACAAACTTTAACACCCCCTAAATCTTGCACTGAGGGTAGTACTGAAAAAATAAATATGGAAAGCTTTAAAACTAATTTAGGTTAATATTTGTACAAAGTTTGGAGTCAATTGGCCCACGGAAAAAAAAATTGCACACTTACGAAATCCCCCCTTTTTACCCCCTTAGAGGATGAATTTCAAAAAATCCCTTCTTAGTGCTCACTTACGACATATAATTAATCTTTATGCAAAATTTCAAGCTTCTAGCCCCAGCGGTTTCGGCTGTGCGTTGATATGTCAGTCAGTCAGTTTCTCCTTTTATATATATAGACTAGCGCTTTGCCCGCGACTACGTCCGCGCGCATCGCCGTTTTAAGCGTTTGGCCCTGTGATTTTTTATTGTCATTGCAAAGCAAACTTTCAAAGGAAATTGTAGTCTTTTGAATTCGAAAGGAAGATCGTTCGGGATTAATGGAATACGCGGTATGAACTCTGTTTCTCCCTGGGCAGACCCGGTTAAAATAACAACCTCAACCATACTGCGGTACAATGCTTTTACTTGCATCCTGATACCGTTACATAACTTCGGAGGCTTCAAGTTCCTAAGCAACATCACGGGTGTGCCCACATGCAGTTCACGTTTATGGTATGGAAGGCCGACTGGATTAATAGTATTCAGAAACTCAACCGGATAGTGGAGTGCTTCGTCTGCATTTACCACAGTGTCTATAGAATTAAACACTATTTCTTCAGCTACAATTGATGTCAGCAAAATATCGCTGATAACTGCTGCTCGGTCGTTCTTAGACGTCAATATAACTCTTTCTCTTAGCCATTCTAATGGTTTGTCCTTTATTTGAGCCACACCTGAATAATTTCTTCCTATCTTCTCTTTGACTGTACTTACTCATCATTTTCCTGCCCTTGTCCCATCTTATTTGGGGTCGGCACAACATGTTTTTTTCTTCCATTCTATCCTGTCAACCGTCATGCTATCACTATTTTCCTTTTCTTTCATATCACTGTACTTACTACCGTACATAATTTTTCTGGTATGACTATAACCCCATCTAATTGTTGGTACTTGCCGTTACCTAATTGAAGTAAAAGGTCTGAAAATTCACCTGCAGAGACGTCCCCTCTGAGATGTACTCTCATGTTTTTGGTTAATTTAAGGATTTTAGTTAAACGCAGCGTTGACGGCCTCCCACAAGGTGGACCGATATCCTGGTGAGAGTCGCAGGAATGTGATGGATGCGAGATGCACAGGACCGTTCGTTATGGCGACATTTGGGGGAGGCCAATGTTCAACAGTGGACGTCCTTCGGCTGAAATGATGATGATGATGATAATGATGAAGGATTTTAGTACAGTATCTTTTAATATATGCTTTATTTCATTCACTCGTGTCCCTTTTGGTACAACTGGTAACCTTTGCTGAAAATCTCCTGCCAACAATATTGTCAAACCACTTATTAAGTTGTCATTGCTTCTTATGAGTATGTCCTGTTATCCTGTAGAGTTCTGTTTAATGATTCAATAGCTCTTTTATTTGCCATTGTACTTTCATCCCAAATTATTATTTTTGCTTTACGTAACAATTGGGCCTGATTACTATGCTTGAAAATGTTGCACATTGGCGTCTAATCATTGGCGCAAAATCTGATCTATAAAATGTTATAGTTCGTTATTTACCTGCCTCTCCATGTGTCGTTTAAAATCTTCTGAAAGATATGGTTTGAATTCATCCCACAGGCTGAATGGACTCGCTAGTTGACAAAAAACTAACATTATAATGAAAAGCTCTCTCACCATGAACGGCTATTGATACATAGCTGCCTCTCTTAGGACTGTACGTCAGTGTTGATCATCTTCAAGTAACCCTAAAGCCTTGCATGCTGATTTGAAAGTCGTATGTTCTATGATTCTGGACCTCGAACTTCATAAAAAAGCAAACGAAGGTAGTAACACTCTGTATTATTTGGATATACCGTATATTCCCTGTCTAAAGCGTTGTCTTTTTTAATGTGTAGCCAACCATCTACATTTACTCCTCTTTTCCTCCTTTCGAACCGATTACTGTTCCAAACATAGATTGCACAGATTTCACAATACAGGAAGGTCTTTGCAAAGTCATCTACTTGACATAGTTAAAAAAAAGACGTGAGAGTCGTTTTTGGTGGACAGGAAACCTTTATTAGCTAAGTTTTCTTGATTAAAAAATACTCTTTGACCATTTTTATAAGTGCACAGCAAGATGAAACACCGTGGGAAAATTCTCATGAATAGAAAACCCGAAAATTTACTACACTGCCTCTGAACTACTGATATACTTTCCACGTTCATACGTTTTGACTTCATCTTTTAAATTGTTTAAAGAAAGAGTACCTTGGTCAGACCCTTTATTCACATATTTACAAACATATTTATTCGATTTTACCGAGTTCCAGTATTCCACATTGATGTGAAAGAACTGGATTACCAACGATTATCAAGCTCTACTCCATTTATGGTCACAGTAAATCCGCCATTATCTGAAGGATGTCTCTTGCAGTTTGAATATCCGTCATCGCCGGTCAGTGTTTTTATAAGCATTGTCCGAGGATAGCGTTTAGTGCACAGCTGGTCTCTCATGCATGGCGAGTTCGCGTTGAAATTTCCACAGGGGACATGTATAATATTAGATTTCATTATCTCATAGAGCTTTGGATCTAGATGGGATCAGGTATTTCGGCACAAATAAAATTGTCAGTAGGTAATGTCAGAAGGAATGTGTCTTTTTAGCCATATCAGAATATGAATGAGCCGAAGTCTGGAAAATGTTGGTATTCTACTGTGTACACAGTAGAAAACCAACGTTTTACGTACATGTATCACGGAACTTCACCAAATATTTTTCCTTTCATTATCAAGTCCAACATTTTTTTTTACTTTGATGCGAAATATTTGTGCGATGATATCGTGGCGATCGTTCGTCGGTTTTTAGCCTGGAAACAAATTTTCTTTAATTTCTTTCCACCGAGGGTTGCACGTGAAGGTGAAAAATAAGTCTGCGCGACCATAATGACGTACATAAGTCATGGCGTATTGAGTGTGCTCGTGCATGTATCTCGGCCCACCTACCGATGGTGTCCTTAAGTATTACTGAACTAATCAATCAAAGCTTTTTGACTTTTAAAACATTAAATTAGCATAATAATTTCTATCGAAGAAGACGCCAACTATGACACACCAACTTGTTTTGTACTTAATTTTATGTTTTCGTTTGTAACAATTTGAGTCAGTAGATGTCGTTGTACGTATATAAATAACATGATTGATACGTTATTATAGGATTAGGTTATCACATGGTTGCGTTGCAAAGAAAATCTATTAGCACATTTAAAAAAGAGATATTTCATACAAACATGGAGGAATCCATTTCACCAACATACATGAATGTACTTGAACTTTTTTGTTGTTGTTGAACTGTTTTTGAGAAATAAATAATCGCTATTTGCTCTATTAGGGCTTGTTTTTCTAATTTCTAATACCGAGTTGCGAGTAAATTACGCGCAGTAACACTTCAAAAAATCTTGAACACGACCTAAACCGTAATTTGAGGGTAGTTTTGAAAAATGAATAATAGGAATCTTTATTATTTATTTAAACATGTATTCGTGCCAAGTTTCAAGTTTATTATCCCAAAGAATAAGATTCTCCCATACAAACTTTAACACCCCCTAAATCTTGCACTGAGGGTAGTACTGAAAAAATAAATATGGAAAGCTTTAAAACTAATTTAGGTTAATATTTGTACAAAGTTTGGAGTCAATTGGCCCACGGAAAAAAAAATTGCACACTTACGAAATCCCCCCTTTTTACCCCCTTAGAGGATGAATTTCAAAAAATCCCTTCTTAGTGCTCACTTACGACATATAATTAATCTTTATGCAAAATTTCAAGCTTCTAGCCCCAGCGGTTTCGGCTGTGCGTTGATATGTCAGTCAGTCAGTTTCTCCTTTTATATATATAGATTAGCGACAAACATAATTCAAAATAATTAATGCTTTTTTTCTCTCGCTTCATTTGAATGCCGCGATCCACTACCGTAACTGTTGATCAAAAACACAAAATAAAAATAATTATCTGATGATTTTTTCAAAACAGTTAAATTTAACATATATGTATCTATATATCTATTATATACAATTAATTTTAGATGTATATTGAAATTTATTAAAACATGCTGCAATCGGTAAGCCTGCACTTTCAGGAGAGAGTAGTGTACTTAGCTATCGGTTATTGTTTGGTAATCGAGTAGGGAGGAGGGGGCCCCAATACATCGCGGGGCCCTGGGCACGTGCCCAGTGTGCCCAGTGGGGAAGAGGGGCCTGGTTGTCGCACCAGAAATAGTGCGGACTTGCTACTTTGCTACTGTCCACTCAATTCTGCTGTATGGAGCAGAGCTATGGGGTCATGCTGCTGATAGGTTACGTGTCTTTAGGATGCAAAACAGAGCAGTCCGAGCAATTGCTTACATATCTCAAAAAACATCTGCACGACCTTTCTTTGCATCGCTTGGAATACTAACCTTGCCAGGAATTGTAATATTTCAAGCTGCTATGTTCACGTGGGATAACATGCATTTATACAAAAAGTTAGGAGATAGACATAATTACTGCACTCGACAAGCCAATAAGCTAGCTCGAGTACCACATCGACTATCAAAGTCTGATAAGCTCACGCACATTATAGGCCCCAAAATATTCAATAAACTACCGTCGTCGGTTACCTCTGCTACGACGAGATGTAGCTTTAAGGCCAGGCTCACTCAGAAAGCGTTTTATTTTTTAATGAAATGATGAATCAATGGTTGTAATTTTATGTTATTGTTTTATTTATTTGATGAATTAATTGTATCAATAATTTACGCAACTAAGTACTTCATTTAATTAAAATATATTGTGACTTGTAAATGTAATTTTTACCAATAAATATGTTTATCTGTTTATTTTCTCTCGCTACCCATAAAAAGGTCGCGACCCATAATTTGGGAAATCCTACTGCCCTAGGAGTTTCTTATAAAACAGATCTTCATAACAGATCTTGTAGACTTCAGCAATTTACTTCTTATGAAATTACTCTATACGACCTTTGCCCTAATAAAACGGCCATCTTATGGTTGAACTAATCATGATTTTAATTTGATGTCTATTTCTACTGAGATAAATGTATTTAGTAGCACTTAAATGCATTGAAAATATGCATGGTAATTAAATTGTTTTGTACACTTAATAACCCTACATACGTATTTCATTTTTATTTTTTTTATTTGTATAAATTCTTGTAGTATAGGTATTATTATCATTTTTTAAGGAAAATACGGAAGTATGTATTTGCATCGCATTGGCGTAAGCTGTTAGGGTGTTGTTACTGAAATAAATAATTAGATAAATAAATGATGCTGGACATAAGCCCCCAAGCGTCGCAATATCAGCGGTCCTGAGCTTTTCGCATCCAATGGATCTTTACCAGGTCTTCCGAATTGTTTACATGCAATGTGACATATATTAATGATAATTGTGTTTTCTTTCGCAGTTATTTATTTGTTCTTCATAGTTTCGGCGAAAAAGTCAAAGAAGAAAACCGATTATTTGTCAACTAGTAGTAGTTCTAGTAGTAGCATGGAGAAGGAAGTTCTGCCGTTCAGCGACGGTTTTTTCGACATTAGAGGAAGCATCAGGAAATATTTCGCTCTGGTATTTATATTATTCTGAAAGCACGCAGGGGCCATAGGTACTCTTTCAAAGGGCTGCGGGGTTCGAAAGAGTTACCGTGGCCCTGGAGTGTAAAGGGCAACCGAAGGAACACAGGTGGGTTTTAGTCAATAAAAGTTTGACACTCCCTTCACCCAGAGCATTTGTAGTTATTTGGTGATTTCCTACATCAAAAACACCCTTTCAAGGTAATAGTGAACCGTATACTTGTGGAGTCACTGGTTACATTCTAAAGTCCATTTATTACAATCCAATTGCTCTGCCCCCCTAGCCAAGTTACGACCGTTTCGTTTCGATTCTCTTGCGTCGAACGCAGCGAGTAAGTCACGCCGCCGATTCCTTTGTTCTGACCACGTGATTAAGCGTTGAGATGACGTCAGAACAATGGGATCGGAGGCGTGGCCTACTCGAGGCGTTCAACGCAAGAGAATCGAAACGAAACGGCCGTAACTTGGCTAGGGGGGCTGGTTACATTCTAAATCCCATCCATCGCTTACAATCAGGCAAGATCGAAGTCAATAGCGGGCTCATCGAAATTAGAAAAAAAGCAGTAGATACTCCTGTTAACTATTATCAATTATTTCAACTTGTTGCCCTACTGTGACGTGTATTTATTTATTTATTTAAACTTCATGTACACTAGTGGTACATAGGCAGACTTAATGCAACAAGGCATTCTCTACCAGTCAACCTTTGGGTTAAAAAAGACAACACTGTGGTAGGTGTGCACAATAAATAAATAACAGATATCTGAAACGGAATGCAGTATCGTTAAATTAAGTTGCTTATAATAATAAAATACGTATATATGCTAATATAATAAACTAATAAATATTATGATAAATATGAAAACATTATAATTAAGAGAACAGACTTATAACAATTATGACGAATACCAAACTAAGGTTAAGAGGATTTCAATTTTCAATTTAGTAGTTCCGGATTTTACGCTTGAAGGAAAATTTACTTTCAGCTTTTTTATGTCAAGGGGAAGCACATTTTAGAGAATTAACATCATTAGTAATGTGCTGTAGATATAGTACCTACTATAATTATGTCCTGTAAAGCTCTCGCTCTCACAATGGAATTATGATGACATTAGCACGTCATAATACCTTGGCCCAATAAGTCTGCTATTTTTATAAATTCTTCATTCCAACACGATCCCATTGTCATTTTGCTAAAAGTTCGTAATGTGCTAATTCATAATGATCGATCAGTGATCGGTCAATGGTCTCGTAATAGAGTTGTGGTAGAATGACAATATCGACCTTAATGGCGCGATGACGCCACGCGCGAGCGCCGGCGTTCGCTTGGGTTTGAGAATGTAAGCAATGACTGCACAATGACGATCTAATGGTAGGTCACTGATCAAAGGAACTGTCAAAATTTAAGCAGATTACCGCATACGCCAGACATTCATTTGTCAGTATGTACCTACGAGATTACCACTTCTTTCAATGGAGTGTCAGTGGTTGACCATTGGAAAGTCATAATGACGCCATTATATTAATAGATTACCAAACTTGTCAAAATCAACAATTATGAAATCAATGATAGGCCATTCTGACACTATTGTAATAGCAGACTTGAGGCCCGAGAATCGAGCCCAGCAGGATTCTAGTGCAGTTGATTCTAGGCATGCGGGCACTTGATTTCATTCTACGCTGACATCGGTCGCTGATGTCGGTAGAGCGTACGAATAAACGCAATGTTCTATGGGCCATCGCACAGCATCGCTGACGTCCGCGTCAGATTTATTGCTACTTTTCTTTGTCATACGCGACCGACGACGGTACGCTCGACCGACATCAGCGACAGATATTAGCGTAGAAGGAAATCAAGCCTTAGAACAACAATGTAGTAAGCTAAGTGAAAATGTCGACAATCCATTGCTAGGTAGGTACGACGTGCACTGAGTGGTTACCACGATTTTTTTTTTGAGGGTGTGAAATCTTCAAATAATTTATTCCGCACTGGGTGGAGCGAGAGATATTGTCAGACTTTTACCTACTGACTAAAATCCCACCCGTGTTCCTTAAGTTGCGTTTTGTGTACCTTTTGAACGATCCTGCTGCACTGGTACGCGTGGTTACCGCGTCGCAGATGAATTTCGATTGATTTTTTTTATCCTATAAAAAGTTACCTATTTGATAAATTCTTGATATAATTTTGATTACGTCACAAGCGTGTTTGTGTGTGCGCATGTGGATACTATAATACCGATGCGCTACCAATGTACTGCGTCAATGCCCATATTATTTGCCTAGAATCAGGATAACTAATTCCTTAAAGAAACACTACCAAGTGCGTTTAAGTAAAAATTTCAATGCATAAATATAATTGTAACTTAATTTTGTAATCGGGGTATAATGGTGCGTATTATTCCAGTTACATGTTGTATAATACAGGATGTCTTTGATATCGACGCACGAACAAATACCACGCATCCAGTACATGATTCTGGACCCCCAGTGGTGGAACTTTTCGTCGGTTTTTTCCAAATCTTTACGTTTTTAAATTTTTAGTGAAAAAAATGAACGAATTACTTTTAAAATTAAAAATGTCATCGGGGTTGATTAGAATAACGATTTTGTCTACCCCGATGACTTTTTAATTAATTAATTTTTAAAATTCTTTGTTTACTAAAAAATCATCGGGGGTGGTTAGAGTACCTAACGATTTTACACAGTTTGAATTTTAAAAAAGAACAGATTAAAAAAAAATAAAGAAAAAGCCGACAAAAAATTCCACCACTGGGGTGTCCAGAATCATGTATTAGTATTCGTTTGTGCATCGATGTCAAAGACACCCTGTATGCGTTCCAAATAAGAATAGGATCGATTGCCATGTTGTGACGTCACGTCATACTGTCAAATCGCAAGAAATTGGGCAAAATTCAAGAACTCGGAGATGAACAAAATTTAAGCACTGGATTCTGATTAAACTATTTTCGTTCACAGTTCGTAACAAATTAAATTTTAAAAATTTCTTGTATTGCTTACCGTAATAATTCTACGGTTTGACAGTATGACGTGACGTCACAACATGGAAATCGCTCCTATTCTTATTTGGAACGCATTGTACATATGGCTACCGTCACGGTAATATTACCGTGCTACCGTCTTCTGCGAGATTGGAAGTCATGGTGGAAATCAGGGATGTGGGATCTCGATACGGATATAGGAATACTGTTATACCGGTTTCGGATACTTAGGAGTACGGATATAAAATTATTTCGATTATACGTTAGTTTTGGACAGCTTCGGTATTAGAATTTTAAAAGTATATCGGTACCTACATAATTGAAACACAAATAGTAAAATTTGCATTTTATTTCTAGTCTTTTAGATTTTCTTTTTTTTTTACAATCAGTCAGAAGTAAATTTTATTGTACATAGTTTAAGCCTCCACCTTAACCCGAAAAATTTACATCAAACCGATGTAAACCGGTTACGTTTACGGATCGTTTTTTAATTCGGATATCTATCCGATAGTTTCGGTAACAGTTATGAATCTCCATAACATCCCTGGTTTCAGACTGAGTTACAAGTCTGGAGGACCTTGTTAGATACCTACACGTGATTAAGGCTTAAAGTCACCCAAAGGGCAATGAGATGGGCTATGCTCGGAGTTACTTTGCGTGATCGCATCCGAAATGAAGACATCCGCAGGAGAACCAAGGTTACCGACATAGCCCGAAGAATTGCCAAACTTAAGTGGCAGTGGGCAGGGCACATTGCTCGCAGAACAGATGGTCGATGGAGACGGGTTCTAGAGTGGCGGCCACGTACCGGAAGACGCACCGTTGGAAGGCCTCCCACAAGTTGGTCCCCTGATGACCTGGGAGGACCTGACATGGGAGGTCTTTTGACTAAAATGATGATAAGATCCCTAAAACTTATGTTCATTTGTAGGAAGCAGCATTGCTAGATCACGGCAGAAATGTGATTTGTTCCCCAATATCAGCGTTGATGCCTCTGTGCAAATTGCTAGTTGGAGCAACAAGAAATGCAGAAAAAGAATTATTAGATGCCATTGGTCTTAAGAGAACCATACAGGTATGTGTACCTATTTTAAGATTCATGAATGGAACGGTACAACTAGTACATAGCCAGGTCGACTATTGGATAGGTACCTACATTTTACAGATTTTTTTATATGTCTATATCTCTTTTTTCCATTTTTCCTTTCGCAGCTGTATGTTTGAAGAAACCCAAACTCAAAATTATTTATTTCACATTGGTCTACATGGGCACTTACACAACTTTAGAAGAGATTTCATTTAAGAAATAAGCATAAGCTTTGTACATATTTCTCTGTATCCTTCTTCTTGTCTTTATTTTGTAAATGTGTACCTAGCATAGCATAGTCGGCCTTATAATGTTCCCACTGTTGGGACTCAGGCCTCCTCTCTACGAGAGGGAATGGGCCGTAATCCACCACGCGGGCCCAGTGCGGGTTGGTGGATGTCACATGTCTTCGTATTTTTGGTTTTAGGACATGCCGGTTTCCTCACGATGTTTTCCTTCACCGTTTTGAGAGCAGTGGTGATGAAATAAATTACACAAAGTAATGCGCTTGGCTGGGTTTAAACCCGCGACCTACAACTCGTAAGTCGGGGCCGTTACCACTCGGCCACCACTGCTCAATACTCGATACCCATAACAAAAAAATAAATAAATGAAAATGCAATTTTTTAAGTTTTGTCTTTCTGTCTATCGGTTTGCTCCGGCTAGTCTCCAAAATGACTCGATCGATTTTGATGAGAGATAGCTGATGTTATAAAGAGTAACTTTGGCTACTTTTATTTTACGTAGGGTTCCACACAAAACAAAATAAAATTGTGACCAAATGTCATTGTGCTGTTTTATGAGTCTGACACGGACGAAGTCGCGGACACCAGCAAATACCTAAATAAAAAAATGTGGTATTAATCATAATCGAATATAGCTAAATGTCACTCAGGAATAATGTAGCTTTCTACTGGTGAAGAATTTTCGAAATCGGCTCAGTAGTTCCAGTGATAATTTCCTACTTTCTCTAAACAAACTTACCTCTACCACCTCCACTCCACCTCCACCCCTCCTCCTCCTCTACTTACCTCTTCTCTCTTCTTCATTTTACCTCTTAATATAATTCTAAGTTCTGTCAGCGGTTTCGCCTGCGAGAAAGTTGCAAAATATCAGTCACTCAGTAATAAATAAAGTAGCATTCTACTCGTGAAAGAATTTTCAAAATCGATCCTGTAGTTTATTTTTTTCCTGTAGTTCTCGATGATAATATCAAAATCACTATATGGTTGCCTATAATATTTGAGGAGTTCCCTCGATTCCTCATGGATCCCACCATCAGAACTGGATTTTGAAAAAAATGGGACCAATCTGGAAGCATGTCCTATAAAGGGAAATAAAAATTTGCAACTCGGTCCATAAACGACGGAATTCTGAGGTAACAAACATAAAAAAAAAATAGTGATAATAAAAAAATACAACCGAATTGAAGAACCTCCTCCTTTTTTTGAAGTCGGTTAAAAATACATAGTGCTTACCTACTAACTCACAAAAATACAAAATCCTCTTTATAGAATACTAGCTTCTGCCAGCGGCTTCGCCCGCGGATAAGGTTTCTCCATACAAACTTTGGACCCCCGTTTCATCTCCTTTGGAGGTGAATTTTGAAAAATCCTCTCTTAGTGCTCGCATACGTCATAAAAGGAAACCTTGTGCAAAATTTCACGCTCCTAGTCCCAGTTTTTTCGGCTGTGCGTTGTATATCAGTCAGTCAGTTTCTCCTTTTATAATTAAAGATTAGTATTAGTATAAAGGTCCAAAATCAACAAGAATTTCAAAAGACCGAGTGTAATGGAAAGTTTTAAATTTAGAGGAAGTCTTTGTCAAGGACGCAAGGACAAGCCATACCGGTTCACGGTTGCCGTTAAATAAATAAAATTGTTAGACAGTAATGTTTTCAATTACTATTTTTCTTTTTTTTTCCTTTCCCTATAATTTATTTATATTTATCTATCTAATTCAAATCTATTAGCACAAAATACCCTGCCGACGTCTTTATGTCGATACCGTTACCGGCCCACGGTGAAAACCAGCGCCGTAGACTCATCGCATTTTGCGTGAGCGTTCGGCCGTTTTGCGCGGATGTGGCGCATATTTTTTTCATATTTATATACTTATAATTTGTTAGTTCTAAATTTGCGCCTTGTTCCGCCAAATCAATGTTTTTCTTTCTTTCTTTTTCATATTTATTTAAATTTGTTTTAAGTCATGTAAATAATAATCATTATATTAGCAGAAAAGCAATAAAGGTTATTTTTATTTTATTTTACTATTGTAGATTATCAGTTAGTTACAGTATAGTAGTTAAAAATATGTACAACATATTATGTTAATATTATTACGTTGTTGAAACCTCTAACGGTCCGGATCCGGACTATAAGCGTTTCGCCTCGTCGTTTATACATCGAAGGACTAGAACAATTTGCCTGCTGCGGTCTTCACGTCTGATTATAATTTACTTAGGTGTTTTCAAGGTCAGAGTGAATAAGCTCTTAATAAACTAGTGCACCTCACCGTCAACGATTGCATCATTGCTTACCATTAGGTAAAATCGCAGTCAAGCACTAGTTTATATTATTTAAAAATAAATTGTTTTTTTTTTTTAAACAGCTACATAACCTTGTCGCTCTATTAGTTACCAACATGATGTATCTACAAGGAGTAACTCTGGATGTGGCGAGCCAAATATTTGTATCTTCTGAAAAAAGCTTGAACGAAACGTTCAATCGAATCGCAAAAAAAATATTCCAGACCTCTGTTCGGAAGATCGATGTATTCAATCCAAAAGAAACTGCATCGAAAATTAACGATTGGGTAAGTAAATTGAGGTTTTATTCTTCCGCCTGAAACCCTTTTTTATGTACAAAATCATCCAATGTCTTCTCCTACTCTAGAATAAAGCGAGAGGACTTGTCAGAATTTTGCTGACTAAAACTTACCTGTGTCCTTCAGTTACCCTTTCCAGACGGTTCCCCTTTCAGAAATTTTCCGTGGCCTTAGCAAGTATCGCCCTGCTGGGCCCCTGCGGTTTTGCTGACATCTCTTTGAGGCGTGCGTGGAGCACTACGCGCTGTTGCCTGAGCCGCTAGTGCATATAGCACTAGCGGCCCATGCATGCATGTTGCATATGTGTGTATGTGTGTGTGGTGCTGTGTGTGTATTAGTTTATTATTGTTTAAGATTATTTTATGTATTTTATCTATCGGCCTCCGTTGCCTGAAAATTAATTGGTTATTATTTTTATTATTATTATTTCATGTCTGTTTCTGTGACCTGTCGCCGTTAATATCAAGTAACTAAATAAAAAAAATAAAAAAAAACTTGATGATTAAAGTATGATGCTCCGAGTCAAAAATAGAACATACCTACCTAGCTAAACTAACGATTTATACAACATTAGTTTAGTTGGTTAGTTTAGTTTAGTTTTGGTTTTTTAGTTTTTTTAGTGTTTTTTGTTCTAACGAAACCTCTTTAGAACAAAAAATAAAAATATTTAAAGAAAAACAAAAAACCCGACTGCGTCGAAACTAATTTTAAAAAATACGTAAAAAAATTAACTTAAATAAAAACTAAAAAGAAACAAACAAGCCCAGTAGTTTAGAATTCTGTTATGTAATACTAAATAACTACACAATTTAAATAGTTTTATAATCCATACACACATAAAACAAATCATAAATTCTAATGCAGAACAGACCGACTCACAGTCGGGGCCCATTCAAATTTTACCAATCAAATCTTCCCAAGGGGCCCCGACTGTGAGTCGTTCTGTTCTGCATTAGAATGTATGATTTGTTTTATGTGTGTATCGATTATAAAACTATTTAAATTGTGTAGTTATTTAGTATTACATAACAGAATTCTAAACTACTGGGCTTGTTTGTTTCTTTTTAGTTTTTATTTAAGTTAATTTTTTTACGTATTTTTTAAAATTAGTTTCGACGCAGTCGGGTTTTTTGTTTTTCTTTAAATATTTTTATTTTATTTTATACTTTTTAGTTACGATTCATTGACTTCGTTATAAGATGGTAAATTTCGCAATCTAGTCATTTCATTGAGGGAGTTAATATCGTGGGGATTATTAAGTAACTTGCGGTGGTCTAAACTACTGATGAGTAGTCCCTCACCTAACTCGGATCAAAGCTACATATGCTTGACCTTTAGCAAAAATGCGTGAACTTAAGTCAACCACAGCTCGGTCCAAAAGTCCAAAGTAGTTCCTTGGAGCTTGTGTACAGTTACACCCCAGCACAATATCACTGGCAACAATTTTCGCTCTATTTTACCCTGTCCGCGAAGTGCATCGAATTCTGTCGTCGATGGTTCGATTCTGACTCCTACTCCAGGAACATTGTTTTTAAATGCTTTGTCGTCAAATTCTATATAAACAGCTTGTGGCAATTCTCCGGGTTCCAATTGGTCCCTCCGAAGAGCTGGCCACTCAATTGTCCTTATAACACCCATTGCTCCGTTAACAAGACCATGGGTAACATTCAAATTTCTTCGTAACATAACTCGTGATCCTAAACCGATTGTTAAATATTTAACGATTCCTCCAGTTTTGTTAGGATCATCAGAAACATATACCTACATCTTTCGGTTTTTGACCATATGTTTTCGATTCTACTGATATATCAACTGCATGTAATTTATACATCCTAGTAGTTTTTGCCAATATAGTTGTCATCTTTTGCTTATGTTCATCGACCTGTCTAGTAGATGGGAAAACTCGAATGATTTGATTTACAAACGTGCATCAAATGAACAACGCCATCTATCGAGTTTGGTGGTAAACTTTTTTTTACCAAAAATATTTGTTCTTCATGCTTTTTCACTGTTTTTTATTTGTGTATCGTTTATACTTGAAATGAAAACTTAAATCAATAAGTAAGAAAATTAGCGAGAATGATTGTTTTGTTAAACAACTTTAAATCGTTATATATCCTAAACTATTATTTAAAATGAAAAATGATAAAAGGAACCTAAAGATGATTTTAAAATACCTATTCAACGACACCCCACTTGACATAGTTCATCGACTTTTTTTTTTTCATTTTGACAATATGGCGTCTGGTTGTAGCTGTGGTGAATGTTGATTACTGTCATGTCTATAGTGACACTCGCAAGGTTAAGACGAATCGATTGACGTAAGAATTATCAAAATCGGCCTACGCATTTGATCTCTAGAACGCCACATAGAAACAAACATACATACATACATACATACATACATACATACATACATACATAGACTGATAAACACATTACCCTCCTTTGCGTCGCGCAGTCGGGTAAAAAACACTATTTCACACCTTCTTTACATAAAAATACTAGACACATGTCTAGTATTTTTATGTAAAGAATCTATGTACAAAATTTCATAACCGTATCATTAAAAATCACAAAGATAATTTAACACGGTGTAAAAATGATTGGAATCGACTCAGTTACTGATTCTGAACAATCTATATTCAGGTTTCGCATTTACTAAAAATAAAGTTGTATACAGGGTTATTTGTAAAACACTGACAACCTTTTAGGACTAAGGTACTAACATCATAAACAACAACTTTTAAAAATTTATCATATTTTAGTTCACAGATTTTAATACAAAAATAAAAATATTTAAACAGAACGTTCTAAATATTACGAAGTCTATGCGAAGCAAGCGATAATACAATAGCGGAGGGGAACGGGGATCGGGCGGCGGGGGTGCTTGATGCGCTTGCATTGCGTCACGTCATACGACCTAGGTAGGTATAGCAAAATACAGAGTTGAAATGTGTTAGATAGAACAACGAAATCTTGAAGGTTTATTTTTGGTAAATGTATTATGTTTTGTAAAAAGTCGTAGAACAAAAGTTGTTGTTTATGATGTTAGTAATACAGTCCTGCAAGTTTGTTAGTGTTTTACAAATAACCCTGTAGACTAGCTTCTGCCAGCGGCGTCACCTACGTGAAAGTAGGATTCTCCATTCAAATTATACCACCTTTTTATTTAAATCATAATAGATTGTAGATAAAGTTTGTGAAAATTTCGCAATGAACCATAATCTAATTCTTTTTTCGAATCAGGTGGCTGACAAAACGAGGAATAAAATCACAAAGCTCATAAGTTCATCAGATATATCAAAAGATACCTCGATGATCTTGGTCAACGCTATTTATTTTTCGGTAAGTTTATGGTATCTATAGGTTTTTTATAAGTGATCGATATATGTATAGGAGGCAGGTACTTTTAAGTTTAGTGGCTAAAAAAAAAAACGGTTATAAACTTAGAAGCCTATAGTATAGTTTTATTTAACCTCCGTGAGTGTGACTGTGGCATCACCGCGGCCCTAACAGAATACCAGTGCTACGTTATTTATCGTTTTAAATATCACAGCATATGCTGGGTAAGCTGGGTTAGGCACCTTTTTGGCCTTGCACAGATTTTAAAGTTATTTTTTTTCATACTTAATTCTACTGTATGTGTGAGGTACAAATAAACGTTTTTTCTTTTTTTCTTTAAAAGGACGAGGTTCTCAATTCATCGAAATCGTTATTTTTTTTTAATTTTTAGGCTTTCGTACCTCAGTCGGCAAAAACAGAACTCTTATAGAATGACTTTGTTGTTCGTTTGTCCGTCTTTCCGTCTGTCCATCTGTCAAGAGCCTTTTTCTCAGGAACTCGTGGAGCTATGAAGCTGAAATTAATATCAATTCAGTTCTGCTACCCCAAGCAGCAGGGAAGAAATCAAACTTCTAAGTGAACACAATCATAAGGCCGTTTACGCTCCGTTTAGTCGCATATTTTGACACTCGCCTTGAAATCAAAACCTATATTTTCCCGTTAACTTCGAATTTTAATAACTGTAAATTTGTAGTTACGTCTTAATAAATAAAATTTAGAATAGAATAGAATAAAATAAACTTTATTGTACACCAAAATAGTAACAAAACTTTTAAACAAACTTAAATCTACGGGTACAATGGCGGTCTTATCGCTAACAGCGATATCTACCAGACAAACTTAGGATGGACTGTAAGAACTTAAAATAAAAAGGGGGTAGTCTGCGGTGTACTGCCAACTAATTAAGTATTAAATTTTACATTAAAAATATATATTATACTATAATAGATATACAATTATATTATACTAGGCAATGTATAGAATACCTAAAACATGTAGATAATGTATAAAATATTATTTATTAAATACTTTGCCTATAAATTTAATATATGTTATTTCTTTTTTGTACGGATACGTGTCCTTGGGCCAAGTTTCTTCTATGTATTTGAACACATTTATTACTATCTGCTTCTCAGAAGACGAAAGAGGCCCTTTTGGAACGTTTTTTCTTGGGTGATGGAAATGTAAGGGCGGAGCTTGCCCGGCTCGTACCAGGCTTAGGTTGACTCATTTTTCGATAAAATACGAATTTAAAAAACAAACAAACACGAATGAACGACAAAAACTTACAATAACCAAATAACAAAAACAAAACAAAGAAAAAAGATAAATTCAACAAAACCGAAACGTAAGCGCAAATGACGACTGATCGCGCTACGTCACAGTTGTACTCTTCAATTTGATGGCATTATCTAGTTCATCGTTCTTATACTCTGTGGTTCTTATAGAAAGGTTTTGGGATCCTGACATTTTAAGCTCTTTACAATAGACAGATTATAAAATATTATATTATTTTGTAAATGTAACTAAAAATTGTGCTCAAATTGTATCTACGGAGGAAGTTATCTACGGAGAGTAGTTCAGGAATTAATGAAAAAGTTTAACAAACATTAATAAAACAGAAAACTATCGTAAAATCGTAAATAAATTTAATTTGGTTGTTACGTATTTTGAATCATGGAAGTGTCATCTATAAACAGCCCTTTTTATGATTTGTTTACCTTTAGTTAACTACCTAAACCGATGGAGTATAGGTATTCTATACAATACCGAAGGGTATGGAATGCGAAGGTGTAAAAGACGAGACCAGGGAAGGAGGTGACATAATTTTAGGGCATCCCGACACGGATAGATTAGTTTAGAAGGTTAAGGCGAGAGCGGAGCTCTCGCTTTAATGTTTTTTGTGGGTATTTTTTTTATAACTACCAGGAAATAGAAGCGTTATTTTATATCCCACGGGCAGAAATAAGAACCTGAGTACTTGTAAGCAAATTTAGCCAGAAGAATTTTTAATTCCAAGTTAATTTTATTATGTATAACTACTCAGGTCCTCTATTCCGCGGGGTTTATTAGTAAGGTTCCTATTTCAGGGTGGATAAAAAAAAATACCACGAAGGTTAAGGCGACCTAACCTAACCTGTCTGTATCGGGGTACCCTAAAGTGACCTCAATTCCTTCACTGCTCTCGTCTTTTACACACATTGATTTTAAATAATAGAACATGTTTCATTTGCCCGTCATTTTATAGGTAGGTCGGTTAACACTGATATATATTTACCAAAATCTATTTATTTTACACATTGTCGGTGGGCGGGCAGGTACTCTATATAATCTCTAGGAATTGTATACATTACCTAGGTAAAGTGTGTAATGGACAATAATGTTCTTAATATTTTATACATTGCCAGGACGCCTTACGTATTTTGTACATTATTTATTTATTTTTTACATTGCCTAGGTATTGTATAGATTACCTGAATTATACAGATTGCCGGCAACATAATATCGGAACACATCATCGGAAAAATCTTTGAGACTCGTTTCGGGAATTGAACTATTTGTACGGAACTCTGAGTGCGTGAGTTTGACTCACGTTTAACCGGTTTTTTTTACGGGTACCATAGTACCCCACAGCGCTTGAGTGGCGGTACATGAACGTACAACGATTTCTTTAAGCGCCTTGAAACACTTCTGCAGTCTGCTTTTAGTAGTCTTGAAGTGTCTGAATTGAATATTAACTAGTGGAAATTCAAGGAGTACACCTAGGTACCTACATGTATATCCCTTTGTTCAATAAACGCAAATGCTAATGCTGAAAGTGAGGGCCTAGATTCTAATCCCGAGCTGGAGAAATGAGGCTTTTACTGAAATTAGCACTGGCTGCCTTATAAACATAATTGGTGAACAATTTTGGTGTACTAAGTAGGTACCCTCTGCATATACAAGGGCGGAATTTTATATTGTACTAATAGTCAATATTCTTCAAAACTTGCTACGAAAAATGATTATTTTGTAGGGTAAATGGAAACACGAATTTGTAAAATCGTACACGGGAGACTTCCACTCGCCGTCTGGAATCCGACGACTTCCGATGATGAGCCGTGAAGGGCAGTACAAATACTGGAAGTGTGACATCATAAACGCAGAGGTAGGTTATAATATTTACTCCCGGTACCCTCTCTTCTCTTTCGCATGAAGCAGGTCTTCACCGGACATGGTAGTTTCGGTGCAAGAACCTCCCTGCACAGGATTCAGTTAGAAGAAACGCCCGGGTGTCACCAGTGTGCGGACCACACAGAGGACACGGTGGAGCATACGGTAGAGAGGTGTGCTTCGTTTGGGCGGAGCACCGCCGTGTCCTCGTGGGGGCAGGCGATAGGCGGCGGCGCTGAGGGGCAATAATGCTAGCGAAGGAGGTGGCCGCATGCATGAGGGAACGGACATCCTCACGCCCCAGCCGCCGAAATCTCGGCCCCGATTACTAGCCACCGTAGGCGCGGGCTTGCCGATGTCAAGCAGTAGTTAGCTCGCCGTCCGGCCGTTAAGTAACCGTCCGGACCGAGCCCCAGTCGTCGACAGCGCGTAGTGTTCTATTGTTCTACGCGCGCCTCTCAAAGAGACGTCAGCAAAACCGTGTGGTCTTCTGAAAAGGTTATCTGTGGTCTTAGGACGCAAAGGGCAACTGAAGGAACAAAAGTGTGGTTTTAGTCAATAAAAGTCAAACACGCCTCAAGTCAATGAATGAGTTCCCACTTTAAAAAAAAACCCACCTCTCCCCCGTATTCCAATCCATTGTCTTGCCTTGCCTTTTCGGAACTGTAATGGAGTGATCGCAGAGATGGTCGATATAGCCGAAAATTTCTAGTGTGGCAACCGCATACGGAAAGTTCGGTGGACCGTACAAGGAACGACTACCTGGAGAGGCAAGTGTTGTGCAATAACACAACACAAACAGAGTAACACGATGCCTTTTACCATTAATATAAATTATTAGCTACTTTTTACTCCTGAAAATTCAGTTTCTGTGCGAAAGGACACAAGAACAAAAACGAACGACAAAGTCACTCTTAAATAAATATGGGTACGTTAATGTCTTTCACCAGCTCATAGAAATCCCCTACGAAGGTTCGCAGTCATCAATGGTAATAGTGCTACCGTTCAGCAACACGGGCTTGCCAGTTCTCTTAAGATCTCTAAAACTCTCGATCAAATTGTTGAACGAGGCGTTGGAAAAAATGAAGTTCACAAAAGTAATGTTATCGATGCCAAAGTTCAAAATAGAGTCGGAGCTAGACTTGAAGCATTTGTATGAAAAGGTGAGTTTTTATTTAAACTTATGTGTACGTTCTGGTACATAGGTGAACTTAACGCAACAAGACATTGTCTACTAGTAAACCTTAGGATTAAAAAAGACCACACTGTAGTAGGTACTTATTTATAAAGCACATCTATAAATAAGTTTTTAGTTTAGGAGGTCTAATAGAGGACAAGCACTAAAAATAACGGAAAACCTGTAAATGAGGTGTCACTTCGAAGTTTCAAACTTTCAGTACCATGTCAGCTACTGTTTTTTGGAGCCAGTAAACTTTATGAATCCCTAAAAACTCGCCAAGTTTGCACCTACTAAGATATTTTTTTTAAATATAATCTTTTTAGTTTATGAGTTATATTTTCACCTCTGACTTCGTTTCCCTTTATTTCCCCATAGGCCAAGCTTTACCTTCTACTACGAATTTACCTCCACTAAGATAGCTTTCGTTATAATCTATATCTACTGTGTACTAATGTAGAGTAAAGTGACGGGAAGCCTTTCGTTACATCTAGTCAATCATTCAGATAAGTTACAAGAAATAACGAATAAATAAAAAGCCAACTTTATTAAAATTTCAGATTGGGCTACGTTCTATATTTAACTCTAGATCGTCAGGCTTATCCGGAATAATCGAAGATGAAGAAATGTATGTATCTAAAGCAATACACAAGGCAATTATTGAAGTAAATGAGAAAGGGACAAAGGCTGCTGCAGTAACTGGTATGTCTATGATTAATATTTTCATCAATCTGGTTTTCAAAGTAGTCATAGCTCTGAAAAATCGCTTACATAGAAAATATTACTTTGTGGAAACTGTGGTTGAATTTATCATATATGGGTACATCATACATAATAATATAATGTTTTGGACCGGTGACTGCGTACCAGGAGTAGAGCGTTAGAATACTTCCCATGAGGGCTAAGGTGGTGAAACACAGGAGTTCACTGGATACGAAAGAACAGAGGATCACACGATGTGGCGTTGGTGAGAGGACAGTTAACAGAATTTTCCAGATAATGATGGAATTCCTTAAAATTTATTTAATAGTATTGTAAGCGTGCCATTAACTTCCTATTAGTAGCATACTGGTTTCATTGATAGACAAGGAACCGAAGACGAGAAAGGTACCGTTAGAGAAGATCAGGACAGATAAATGTTTGTTCGATAGAGAACTGTTATAGCCTGGCCAACGGAGAGGTTTTTGTAATGTGTATTGTAACTGAGACCACTTGAGACCTTATCATAACTTCTTTTTTTGTATGGATGATAGTTTAATTAAAATAATAGAGCTGGACAACTGAATAAAAATTTGCTTATCTTAGGAAGCTGAGATATTATTATCTTCTTCACTCTTTCAAAACCTGGGTTCTCCATTTATACATAAAATTTACCATTACTTACCGCTTCATTGGACCAACGACCTGGTGAGAGTCACGGGAGTGCGGTGGAAGCGAGACGCACAGGATCAGTCGTTGTGGCGGTGCTTGGGGGAGGCCTATGTCCAACAGTGGACGTCTTTTGGGCTGAAATGATGATGTTGAACGCTTCATTTTCTGTTCCTTTTCAAAAGCTGACCTAACCAGTCCATTATGTCCCACTGCTGGGCGAAAGCCTTCCTCTCTCTTTTCCGGTCATTGTCGGCCAATCCCTCTGGTAAGAACCTTCAAAAGGTAGTTAACAATAATATGACTGCTATGACTTAGCTAAGATCTCGTTCCTAACTTGCAATAGTAATGCAACAGTGGTAGAAATAAAACCGTCATAATTATGTACTTTGGCTACGCATTATTTCTATCATTAAAGTACCTTGGAAAGTTTAATCAATTCGGCCATAATTCCATTTCCATGAAGTGTTTAAGTAGTTCAGTTACTTTCTGTATCTTTTTATCTGTTACTTTTTTAGTTTTAATATGATTTTTTGTCGTTTGCCGTTTGTCTCTGTTATACTGATCAAAATATTCAGTGTTTGCGGTTTTATTTGGAAACTAATGGTACATGTCAACTTTGTTTTAATACTGGGCTCTTCGTTTACTTAATAAAAGAGAATCTCTTGAGTGAGACTTGTGTATTCGTGATTTCAGGAATGGTACTTAAACCATTGCTCTCTACTCTGCCATACCACATCCGTATGAATCGTCCGTTTCTGTTTTACATCAAGTTTTATCAAGAGCAATTGTTCTCAGGAACCTTTTCGGGAATTTACTAATATTAGTGTTATGAATAAATCAAGTTTAAGTCTGGAAACATATTGTGTTTTCATTTTCTTATAATATAGTCATGAAAATAACCATGGACATGACGATGCGATTGGTAAAGGTTAGAGAAAAGAATGGGTTACAACAGAGGTTACAAAATATTATTTATGATATTGTTCCATAATAAAGGATATTAAAATATAACATATGAGTGTGAAATTATAAGGCGAGCCGCAGGCGAGGCTTATGCACGAATGCTTTGAATACCTAATTATTATTTATTATATTCTTTATTGTACACCACATAAACAAAAATACAGGACAAACATAATGTAAAGTTGTGTGTGTAATTATGTACAGTTTTATACACAAATTTATATAATTTCATCATAGCATAAATTATAATGGAGTACCTTCTTATTAATATACTTTTTTTTCTCTTTTTCTTATATTTTTAATTAAAAATTACTCCTTTTTATAATTCTGTAATCCTGTAATTGCCCTTTGACCTTGTCTATTGTACTTCTCTGTTATGTACCCTGTATATTGAGAGGTCTGGCTCTTGTGATACAGGAAATCCTAGTAGAAGAGTCAGAGCTACACTGATAACTATGTCTTGAAGTGTCAATAAAAATATTATTATTATTATTATTTTATATACACATTTTGTACATTTTACATTTAAATATTTCTTAAAACATATATAAAAAAAACATTTAAAAATATTATTATTATTATTATAATATAGTATACATTTGGCGCAAAAATCAAACATTCCCACTTTTACATACAACATCAACTTATCAGCTGTTGATTGTGATGTGCAGCTATTTTACAAAGGATATGCTGCCACAGATAATGATAGCATTATTATTATCCTTTATTAAATACTTCAGAATAATAGCGCTGTTTTATATCAATTAAAAAAAAAAAAAAAAAATAATTACTATATATATATACTATAAAGCAATTTAAAAAATAGTGTTATAAATCAATATTAAGTATTTTAATTTAAGGTATTACAATCCGTGCAAATCCTTATCTACTGTTTTTGCTTTAATCTCGTTCATCCATTTGGTTATATACCTACACACACAATTTCTGTAGACTAGTCATGTGTTATTTAAAGGATCCATAAAGCTTGCGTTTGTTTTCTAGTATTTATGGGAAGTCATAATAAGCGTAGTGATGACTGATTCATCATCATCATTGTAGCTGAAAGAAGTCCACTGTTAGACATAGGCCTTCCCAAAGGGTCGTCATAACGTACGGTCTTATGCGTCTCGCATTCATCAGATTCCCGTGGCTCTTACTAGGTCATCGGTCCACCTTGTGGAGCCTCCCAACGCTAGATCTTCCGGTACGTGGTCCAGAATCTTTCGTCCCCATCGACCATCTGTTCTGCGAGCAATTTGCCCTGCCCATTACCACTTAGGTTTGGCTATTTTTCGGGCCTTAACCAGTAACCTTGCTTCTCCTGCAGATATCTTCATTTGTGATGTGATGACTTATTGAGATGAAAGTTTCTAGACCTCTGAGAACCGTTGGACTGGTTGATATGGTAAAGCTAAAGTGTGGCCTAAATGCCAACTTCCAACAGTGGTTTAAATGAAAGAATGTTGAGTCAAGGCTTACTGCTTATGTCACTGTCAAGAACGCTTTTTGAAGTTATGATCGTTTTCTGATATCATGTTCATGATTGCAGGACTACAAATTCAACAAGTATCTTACCAGCTGAATATGCCTATATTCCGCGCTGATCGTCCATTCCTCTTCTACATCGTCGTTTACAGAGAGCAGTTATTTTCTGGTGTATTTTCAGGATAATAATTATGTGTGTACAAAATTAATAAATGATATGAGTAACTATATGCTAATGTGTTTTGGATTTAAAAGGTTAGGTATCCATGAAGAGTCTTCTGCGTTTTTTTCCATATAGGTCTATGTTTTAGAACGACTTGAATTGTTTTCGGTGTTTCCCAATGGTCCAATGCTTCGTTACTTAAACTTTAATAATAATAATAATAATGGTATCACATTCCATTAAAAGTGACTAAAGGGCCTCTGCGAGTTGGTTTTGGCTCCTCGTACGCCTTCCAAAGGTCCGGGATCACAGGGTTCCGAGATATACTGATAATAATAATAATAAAGTTTATTGTCACAAAGAAACATACATACATTAGCATACACTGATTAACAAAATGCTAACTACGCTGCTGAAGTTTGTATACAGATATTGTGAGCCCTGCCTCTCAAACTAGGATAACTTGAATCTTAAGAGACAGTGTTCAGCTGTGAGGTTACATAAAAAGGATTATTACAACTACAGACTGCGCCACCTATTTAATATCAGATTTACTATATAAAACATATTATTATATTTAGAAAAAAAAATATGAGTGGTTTTTTTTTTTTTTTTTTTAGGGGGGAAAATCATCTTATGACAAATCCCGCTCTTGGGCGGAGCGGAAAGTAGTGTCAGACTTTTACTGACTAAAAACCCACTCCTGTTCCTTCTTTGCCTTCGTCCCAGGGCCCCGGGTTTCGCTTTCACACTACCCGTGGCCCCAGTAGGCTTCGACCCTGTTGGGCCCCTACGATTTGCTGACATCTCCATGAGGCGCGCGTGGAACAATACGCGCCGTCGACGACTTGGGCTTGGTCCGGACGGTTACCGGACGATCGGACGGCGAGCCACCCATTGCTCGCCGTCCGCAAGCCCTCGCCTACGGTGGCCGGAAATCGGGATCGGAATCCCGGCGGCGGTTGGGGCGTGAGGACCGTTGCCTCACGCGATCGGCCGCCTCCTTTGCTAGCATTACTGCTTCGCAGAAGGAGGCGACCGCCTGCCACTCTTCCTCGCTCCGAACCATGGCCTGTACCAAGGCCCGGCGCGAGAGATCGCCGCCGCCGATCGCCCCCACGAGGACACGGCGTTGCTCTGCCCAAGCGGGGCACACCTCCACCGTGTGCTCCACCGTGTCCTCCGGGCGGTCCGCACAGTGGCGACACCCGGGCGTCTCTTCCGCACGAATTCGGTGCAGGAACTTCCCGAACTTACCGTGTTCGGTGAGAACCTGCGTCATGCGGAAGGTGAGGACGCCGTGAGGTCTTTCCAACCACGCCTCAAAGAGGGGACTTACCGCCAATGAGTGGTGAGTGGTGTGGTGAGCGGTGAGTGTATGAAAGTAGTGAGTATGAGATGTTTTATGTATGGAAATAAAAGTGCATAACAAAATAAAAAATGCAATATTAAGCTATGTGTTTGAGAAGTGATTCCGTTTGAGCATAGTTTTGTGGAAATAAACATTCCATTACCTTTGCTTTCAGTTCAAATTTATTGCAATCGAGTAACAGACTGGCACAAAGCATAGAACACCATTTTTAGAGTATCAGGGTTAGCAGAAACTCTAAGTGACTTGAAGGTATATATTAGTCTCAGCGTTCTCGAAGTTAGGGCATCAATGTGTTTATTCCAGCGTAACCTCTCATCTATTTGAACACCAAGGTATTTGGCGTGATAGGTTCACGTGAGTGTTGGACATTAATAATAATAATAATAATAATAATAATAACCCCATCGCCGTATCTCTACGTTGACGTCGTGGTGGGGCTTGCGTGCTCCAATATACCTTAGGTCTGTATCGGTGAAGTTTGCTTTGCCGTAATATGCCTAGGGTGAGGGGCCAGACTAAGAGAGATACAATCCGCAGTGCAGTTTTGTGGCGAACTGTTGGGCATTAGCGACCCCACGGACCCGATCTCCCGGGAGAATTCTTGTTCTTCATCTCCGGCTTGCCTTTATTGGCCGGCCGAAGTGAACACTGACGAGGAACTGAGCTCCCACCTCTCTCTTGCCTTTATTGGCTGGCTTGAGTGGAGATTCGCAAGAGCAAACGTGCTCGGGAGAAGGATGTATAATCCAGTAAGGTGCTGGTAGGGATCTTGACCGTACTTCCGGGATTGTCCTGATAGCCGTGGTATACCTCTCCACTCCTCAAGCACCTCAGGATATGTTGCCCTCTTGTTGCTACGTCACTTCGTGCTAGCGGCCGTTTTTGGGGGCCCATTTATTGAGTGTGCAAGTCACCCCCTGCCATTTTTCGATGCATATTAATAACGTTGTTCAGGCAGGGGCCATAGAAGACTATGGCCCCTGCCTGAACAACGTTATTGTTAGTCTTAAGTGTAGTGTAGTGTGTAACAACGTTAGTCTTAAGTGGACTGGTAACATGGAACTATGTCAAGAGACATAGTTCCATGTTACCAGTCCACTTAAGACTCAAAACCATAGCCCTATTATCTTTGTTCTCCATATGTCGCAACAGTTTTTCAATAACCGGGGGTTGTCCTTGGGTGCACTAGCATAGCGCGTACAGGGATAATCGTCGGTTGGTATCATGTTCCATTATAATTATCTAAAGGGCCTCTGCGAGTTGGCTTCGGCTCCTCGTACGCCTCCCAAAGGTCCAGGACCTCAGGGTCCTGAGATAAATAAAATATATAAAAATAATAATAAAAATTTATTTTCTCGCCACAATACATCATAATTACATTTTCTAGGGTAAGGTAGATACAGTAAGCTTATTGTGGGAGACTGGTGCCTAAGCTAGGCTTGAGGCCTGTATTTCAGGACACCAGGACTCCACCCTTAGGTTTTATTAACATTTTTATATTTACCTAATGCTCTAAGAAACAGTTGTCACGAGTATTAACAATATTTATGTTATAAATTCTATATAGTGTTAGTATGGTTAGTATTATGTGGAAATATTTAAGAGTGTATGGAGTGTGTGCGTGTGTGTGTGTGTGTGTGTGTGTGTGTTGTCGTGCAATGAGTGAACATGTGGAATTAAGTTGTAAGTGTAATTGGAGAACAATAAAATTACTCTATTTATAACCTGAACTACACCGGGACATCTAGGATTTTTTCAGTCTCAAGGTAGTTTAATTGTTGGATCCAACCAGTGAGTTTCATTTTGCATTTAATCTTGTTAAGGTCATAAATAGGTACAATCCCGTTAATTTTGTTATAGAGGTATTTACCGAGGTAGCAGAAAAAACGTCGAGAAAACTTAGTCGAAAGCCGGCTACGTGAACCGGAAACGGGATTGAATCGCCTTTTGCCTCGAGATAGAGAGGGTGAATATGTTAGGAGACTATGCTGCTTCATAATTGTATGTTGTATAAATAGCTGCCGTACAGTCAGAACTTTCACTTCTTTATATAGACGGGTAGTAGGGTATCGAAAAGGATGGCAATATAGCACCTTCAGGATGGCCCTCTGTGCTCTTTCCAATTCAAGAATAGCGCATTTAGGGGCACCACCCCAAGAGGTGATGCAGTAAGTCAACAAAGATTGAGCAAGAGCAAAATACACTAATCTCTTCAACTTCTCTCCCGCCACCTGCCTAAGTGTCTTAAAAACGTATATTAATTTTCGCAGCCTGTTACTCAATACGTTAATGTGCTCATGAAGTTTTAGTGCACTATCTATGATAATGCCTAGGTATTTCACATTATCTGTTTTTTTGATGTGAACGCAAGAACAGGTTGTACGGCACGGCGTCGCACATGTGTGAGCTATGATGTATAGTGGATTACCTACCGAAGTTTCCCTATTTTGTTTTATGGAAAATGTGACATAATTGGTTTTCGTAGCATTTAGGGTGAGGATATTATTTCGTAACCATTCCGATACCATGTCGAAGCCCAACTGAGCATGCCTGTAGACCTCACTCCACGAATCTGCGCTAAATAGTAGGGCAGTATCGTCCGCGAAGGATACAATTTTGCCTTTAGGGAAAGTGAGCAGTCCTAGGTCATTCAAGTATATTAGAAAGAGGGTAGGACCCAGTACGCTGCCTTGTGGCACGCCGTAATTGACTAGACGCTCGTTACTGACATACTCTGCTATTCTTACGCTCTGATTACGCTCACTCAGGTAACTCTCAAAGAGTTTTAACTGGACCCCCCTAATTCCAAGACATTCCATTGGCATGAGGATGACAGTTGTGAGCAAGTGTGCACACTTATGGAAAAAGTATGGTCTGGAGCTGGGCGCTCTGACGGATGGCGAAAGGAATGTAAGATGTCTTAGTACAGTTGAGGGTAAGCAGGTTTAAGTTGAGCCATTTTACTACTTCACATAGTGCTAATTCCGCGCTACATTTAACAGTATCCCATGTTGACCCGTCAACTATAACCACGGCGTCATCGGCATATACAAAAATCCTCGAGTTGGGGAGAGACATTCTGCATAAGTCATTTACATATATTTGAAACAAAATAGGACCCAAAATGCTACCTTGAAGCAATCCGTATAACAGAATTTCTTCATCACTGAAGTGATCATCAATTTTGATTCTTTGGGTACGGTTGTTCAAATAATCCTATACCTCTAACACCAAGTTACTCCAATAGGCTATTTGACTACTGCTGGAAAATAGTTTTATATTATTTGTTATTGCATAAAATGCAAACCATTTTAATATTTTCTGGAGATCTGTCGTATATACGGAGAAAATCAATGTTAAAGTTTAAATTGAAAAATTACGTGCCAAAACGCAATTTTTGCTATGGCGCCTGGTTGCTCTGACAGATGACGTCACACATAAGTAAACAACAAACTGTTGAAATAGTTTTGAAATTTTTTGCACATAATTATAATGGTTTATAAGTGGTGTGTAAGACTCCGGAAAAAGTATTTGTACCTGTTCCGATAGATCCTGAGAGACGAAAAAGTGGTTGAGTGTAGCTCGTCGAAACACTGAAAGCATTGGACCTAATTCAAGTGTTTATATGTGTGAAGATCATTTTAACGTAAGTAATATTTGTATTGTTAAACGTGACAACAGTGCGTGACACCAAAGAAATGTAGGAGTTAACATAAACTAAAAAAATGAATGTCTTTGTACGAGTAATTGAAAATTGCTATCTTAAATAAGTAGAAAATAGGTACTTACGCTGCCGTTTTTACATTTTTAAGTTCCGCTGCATAAAAATCTGGATTATTTTTAAAAAATTGTCCAACCATAGTCGCATCTACTTTAGGTAAATTACTGCTGTCAGTTCGCACAAAATTTCTCTCCATTTTATGCACAGAACTTTAAATAAACAAAACTGTAATAGGACGGCTGGGAAATTACGTAAATAACACGTAGATCGCACGATCAATATAAAGAAAAACAGAAAGCATGCACTGAAACTAATGTTTACTTCCGTGTGACGTCATCAGAGTTGCAACCAATCACAGAGCGTTTTCAAACACGTGATTAAACCACAAAAAAAAAAATCATTTATGTTTTTTATACAGAAAATGACCTTATTTTTTCAGAACATCAATAAAATATGCTTTTTACATTACATTAGCGGTCAAGCGCGAACCTATCAAGAATAAAAAAAAAAAAAAAAAAAAACATTTTATTAGGATGACAACAAATTCTTCCATATTTTAAACACAGTCAAAATGCCTATTTGGCGATAAGTATGGGAATAGAAACTGTGTCGAATGCCTTTGAAAGATCTAGAAATATACCTAGACTTAAAAAATACAGTGATGTTCATAATTTTAATACTAGGAACAAACACAAATTTGTGGTTCCTACAACCAGGCTGAAAAAAATAGGGGGCTCATTTAGATGCCAATGTATACATTTCTATAATAAACTTCCTAGTCATATTCAACAATTAAGCCTTAATAAATTCAAATTATTTGTAAAGCGAAAACTTTGCCAAAAGGCTTTTTACACTATAAAGGACTATGTTGAGGACCAAAAGGCTTGGGATTGACCTGCTCCAGTACGCACTGCAACTGTTGTCTTATTATTATTATTTTTTCTTTTGTTTTTATTTTTAATTGTGCTTTTTATTATTTATTACAATTCGATATTGTAGATTGTAGCGACATCTATGGCGTCACATAGGAACTAATCCTGCATCGCGCAATCAAAGTTCTCCGCGCGATTAGAACATATAGAACAGCCCGAAATCATCTATCGGGCAGTAGCCCACCAGACATAACACCCGTCTGGTTGGAGGATCCTCCCTTTTCAACGGAGGTATGTGGGGCTTTACTCTCTGGTCCACATACCCCTAAAATGGTGACCCTCGACAAAGAACGTCAGCGCAGCCTTCGTGCAGCTACTACTTCGTGACGTCATCATCACTCCCTCAAGCTTTCGAGCAGCGAGCCATACAGCCAGCACCCACGGCTTTAAAGGGTATCCTGACCACCAGCATGCCTACCTGGTCATACCTGGTCATCACCCTCAGCCTCATCAGCGACCTTGGCGAAGCACACTGCACCTTCGGCCAGTCACATGAAGAGCAATGAAGAACCTCTCCTGGTCGACGCCTGCAATCAAGCCACTACGTTGCACAGCACCGCTCCGACTCACTGGAGCCAGCAGCACTACTCCGACTCACTGGAGCCTGCAGCATCATCTCGACTCACTGGGACATCATCACCCCGACTCACTGGGGCATCATCCCGACTCACTGGGACATCATCACCCCGACTCACTGGGGCATCATCCCGACTCACTGGGACATCATCACCCCGACTCACTGGGGCATCATCCCGACTCACTGGGACAGCAGCACCCCGACTCACTGGGGCATCACCGCAGACAGTTCCGACTCACCGAGAACTATGCGGCATTCGGTTCCGACCCACTGGAACCAACCTACCACTGGCCTGGCACGCATCAAGAAGCATCAAGAACCATCAATCTCCGATCTCCGGAGGGGAGTGATGTAGCGACATCTATGGCGTCACATAGGAACTAATCCTGCATCGCGCAATCAAAGTTCTCCGCGCGATTAGAACATATAGAACAGCCCGAAATCATCTATTGGGCAATAGCCCACCAGACATAACACCCGTCTGGTTGGAGGATCCTCCCTTTTCAACGGAGGTATGTGGCTTTACTCTCTGTTCCACATACCCCTAAAAGATTATTTTTATTTTGCAATTTGACTTTTTTTTTCTATTAATTTTTGACAA